>OY292463.1:7500000-8750000 GCA_958496255.1 Camptogramma bilineatum | reverse complement strand
CCACGGCATGGCAAGGTTTTTTTAGGTAACGAATAAAAATATAACCTAATTGTATCCACAGATAGTCCAGTTTCTAAGAAGTTAAATTTATTAAAAAAAATAGCTTATGCAGTGAAACATTATATTTATACCCATCTACCGTAGAGTCTACAAGGATGGAACAGTATATAGTTTTACAACCCAACGACCCATCGCTATAGCTAAATGAGTTTACTGCCGATTACGAGACGTTAACGGCTAGCACATTAAACCTTAAACGTAGCTGTAAAGTCGAATAACAAAGTCTATGAAACATCTGTAAAACGAAATTGACACTCAAAATCTACTGAATGAGACAGTTTTCAGAGTTCCAAGTTGCAATTATTTTAGAGCTGTACTTGTCTCACCTCCAACGAAAATTACAATCCTGTGATCAGAACTATAGAATACTAGCTTCCGAACGCGGCTTCGCTCGCGTGATACCTACCCGGATAAAAAGTTACTTATGTGTTATTCCAGATCAGAAACTATTTATATTACAAGTTTAAGTTTATTAAAATCCGTTTAGTAATTAACAGACAACTAAACAACCATTCATCCATACATCCTAACCAACTTTCGCATTAATAACATTAGTCAGACAGGATTATTTAAGTTGTTTGTATGTTACACGAGCTCTAAACGGTGAAGGAAAACATCGTGAGGAAACCCGTGACTTGGTCAGTCCCACACGTATTGACCATGTCTTTCCTGTGGATATGGCCGGTTAAGCTGAGAGGATGGTGTAGGTGCTGGGCAAGCCTACTTCATCTCAACATTGTCCCAGGCACTACAGTGTCCCGATAAGTGTAGGCAAAGATTGCCTCCTGATACTGTATAAATCGTCTAGTAAAGATGTAAAGGCCTAAGTTTTGTATGTTACATGTTCGTGCCGTGTTGGCCGAATGGAATAGTGCCTCGATGGTCGCGCACCAATACTTTTTTTTTGTTTCGGAATCGCACCTTAGCAAGAACGGAAAAGGAAAACATAATTTCTTTCATGTATAAAAGTCCGATTAAGCTAAGAAAATGGTTTAGCTGCTGGACAAGCCTACTTCATCCAAATAATATAATATTATCCTAAAAACTACAACGTCTACGTACCTATGTATCCGAGGCTTCAGTCTTTTATCTTGAGTAAATTTTAATTAGACTCAAATTATATTTCAACTAGCAGCGCCCTCGCGGCGTTGCCCCCGTAGGGATGGTATATGGTGATGATGATGATGATGATGATGAAAAGTAGCCTATAACCTTTCTCAAGAGTTTAGCTATCAAATGCAGAAATAATTTTTCAAATCGGACTGATAGTTCCTGAGATATTATATAATTAGTATAGATATAGATATAGATTACGTAAATTGAGATAGAGTTCAAGCTATATATAGTTATCGTACAGGTAGACACAAATTCACAACTAAATTCATCTACAGAACCTTTGATATTAACCTTGAACTCAACCCTCAGCTGGCTTAGCGGAATAGACTCCATTAGCATATTTGACAATCTCGTACCAAGCAAATTCGAGGAACTTTAGGATAATCAAGGAGTTATCAAATTATCCGCATTAGCTGTATTTCCTCACATGCCGTATTCCGCACAGGAACCGCACAGGATTGGTTTCAATATCCGTACCCCTATTATAAATGTGAAAGTGTGTTTGTTTGTTTGTTTATTTGTCCTGCTTTCACGTCAAAACAGAGCGACGGATTGACGTGATTTTTTGTGTGGAGATAGTTGGAGGGCTGGAGAGTAACATAGGCTACTTTTTATCCGGGTACCACGCGAGCGAAGCCGCGGGCAGCAGCTAGTTACTTTTAAAACCAAAAGGTCTTCTTACTTACATTTAATTAGAAATTGAAAATTACAAACATTCTAAATAACCTTTATGCTATTCCAAGCCACAATCTATGCTTATTCTGAGTTTCATCTAAATATGTCCACTGGGTAAGACATGATTAAAACACAGACATACAAACACACTCGCAACCTTTTTGATTCATAACATTAGGCTGTTGTTTGATTAGTACTAAAAAGCAGTACAAATTCCATGTTTTAGTGTTTAACCACACTTAGGTATTATATTTGAAAATGAAAAATCATATCAAAATGTTCAATTCCGACGGCATTCGAACCCGCAATGATACAAGCGATCCTCCTTAAGAGGGCTGCGACCGGCGAATTTCCATAAAAACGTAATACCGAAATTATTTAAAATGTAAGCATGTTTATATCAGTTTATGTTGTTAGATTAGAAGAGTAGGTATTTTTCTAGGTTCCTGTTAAACTTTTGTTCCGAAAAACTTACCTAAAAAGAAATGTAAGCCAATTAAATTGAAATCTTCGAAGGTACAACAAAAATGGCATTTTTTCTTTTCATTTGTTCTATAGTAAGTTTTTTGAAACAAAAGTTTAACAGGAACCTAGATAAATACTACCTTTATCCAAATAATAACGTAAAGTGATAAAAATATGCTCAAATTTTAAATTATTTTGGTATTACGTTCCTAGGTAAGTAGATACGTTCGCCGAGCCCTTAAGCCGAAGTGCCTTTATGAAATTCCATGTTCATAAATATTTTTGGAAGCAAACATAGACTCGTATATTTTGTAGCAAATAGATTTAAATTTTTCCCAAGATATTTAGTACGAATACATCGTACCTAAAGGAATAAACAAAGGTTTTCCTGGAAGCTTAATACCGATACGGAAGCACCAAAGCGCAGGTTGGGAGTCTTCAAGAAAGCCATATTCTGAACTGGAGGAAGCCGTGTTTTCTAGCACACATACATACATGCTTATATTACGAGTATCTAATGCAAACATCTCATAAATAAGAGGTGGCATTGTGAAATGGTACATTTTTATAGATAGGGTAAACCAGACTATTCTTGGCACCCCCACAATGATTGGCACTCTGGCATAAAAACCATTCATTTATGTTTCGAATGAATATTCTAAACATAAATGAATGCTACCACAAATAAATTAAATATTCTATCAAATAAATTAATGCCACTAGAAAAAAAATGCTCGAAACTCTTATTTCTTGGATTTTTATGCCAGAGTGCCAATCATTGTGGGGGTGCCAAGAATAGTCTGGTTTACCCTAGGTTCCAAAACTTCCAAATGAGCCTCTATAAGTAACTTGAATTTTTGTAAGTAATTAAAACTATCTGTTAAGGCATTTTTAAAAGTGAGATTAGACTAGCCCTAATTAGCATTTGAATAACATCATAGGCCTCATACATTTGTGAAAAAAATAAAAATACGGTCAATATGGAGTTATTGGATCCTTATGTTCATGATCTGTAAGTAATAGGTATACGAGAGATAAAGCTAAAATCGCATTTTACACAGGAATATTGTATAGTGTCTGTTTGATAAACTTTGCATTTGGAAGCGAAAGTGTCAGATAATACATACTATTATGTACCACTAGCTGACGCCCGCGGCTTCGCCCGCGTGGACTTCTATTTTGTTTCTCTCACGGGAACCATGCATTTTTTCGGGATAAAAAGTAGCCTATGTCCTATTCCCGGTCATTATCTATCTAAATTTCAGCCAAATCGGTTTAGTAGTTATGGAGATACGTGGTAACACACATTTCTTTCGCCTTATAATATTAGTAGGATTATTATTAAGTTAAGCTGAAAGGATGGTGTACTTTAGGTGCTGGGCAAGCCTGCTCAACATTATCCCAGGCACTACAGGGTCCCGTTAAGTGTAGGCATCTTGACACTGTATAAATCATCTCGTAAAAGATGTAAAGGCCTGAGTTTTTATTATTAAAGAGAACACTAATACCTACAGTAATTCATTATAATTTGTAATATACTCAACAGTCAAGCCGATAAATATTTCCCTCGAAGTTCTCAAGCACAACAAAGTTACAATAACTAATACAAGATTTGTATACTTCAAAAGTTTTCATAGTACACCCCGCGGAGCCTTCAGGCAGATCTTAGTTTTAGTTGGCATTGCGTTTGAGCCATTCAGAGAGCGAGTAATTTACTCAAATAGACTTCTCTTAAGACGTTTACTAAAGGTTTCGGGAACATAAAAGCTTATTAGTCGAAACGCAAATTACATGGGATTTTAGTCAGTCTCCAAAAATATGAAGGAAATTTTAAGTACTTACCATTTAATTGTGAAGAATCTTGGTTTAGAGATAATATATTTTTTGGACAATTATGAATACATAATTTGTTAGTTTTTTTAATACCATAAAGTAACTTAATCAAATATTAAATACTAATCTTATCCAAAAGACACAGCTGAAATGGAGCCATTTAGGTTCAGAAGGTACCAGGACAGCATAAATAACTAAGGAGCGCGGAGCTCGCCTCGGGTGACACCGAGATTAGCTGCCGAGCCGCAAACAGATGCAGGGTAATAGGATGTGATGACTACCAGTGGTCTGGCCTCTGAATTTCACGGCAAAATTTGCGTGTTTTTTTAAACATTTCAAATGCCGCGTTGGCTGAGTCGGATAGCACTTCGACTTGCGCATTAACACTAGCTCTAAACGGTGAAGAAAAACATGGTGAGGAAACCAGTTAGGTTTCTAACGGTGGCGATGCGCTTGCAACCTGTCACCTCTGTTATGCTAATTTTTTTTTAAATGTAGGTTTTAAATATGTATTTTGACCTACCTCTGACTACCCTTTCGACATTTTCAAAGGATCTTAAATGTCGCGCTTTAAAGATACAGGCGTAATCATATTTAAATTTCTTTCAAACTTCATAAAAAACACTGTAAAAAATATTTAGCTTTTTAAGCACAGAATAGGTAATCCTAGCAGATGTTACTTCAGAGGATGAAAATTGAAAAATAAAATCAAAGTTATCGCTTTAATTATGGAAACAACCCAAACAAGCTTGAATGGCAGTAATGTTATAATTTCATTCATTGAGTTTGCCAATGCAATATCATAACAAAATATTACTATAGTGATATAGAAGCGAAATGTAGTTGCATATTTAAACTTTTGGAGCATTATTTACCACGAATCATGCGCAGTATGTCCTAATGTCTATATGACATGTTGTGTCACAGCTGGTAAAAAGTAAGTACCTAAGTTCGTATGAGTAAGTTTCCAACTCTGGTGACGGAGTTTTTAGGCCGCCTAAAGGCCTCCGTCATGGCTTAACTTAACGACTTAAAAGCCGGGACCGACAATTCAACGTGCCCTCCGAAGCACGGAAGCGCTCAGCTCGTAATACCACTTACGGTCACCCATCCTAAGTGGTCGCGCCCGACATCAATCAAGAACGTCTAAGCAAGCTACGCCACGAGCGCTTCCAGCTGGTGATATGTTTAACAATTTTTTTTATGAGTTTCACTTCTATCATTATCATTTCTTTGAAGGCAGAGGTTGCCAAGCTGTAGCTGGCAAAACTTTTATTTTAATGTCTGACCATCAAAAATTATGCTTTTGTAAAAAATTGGGCTCAGACACAATTCTTTGTTAAATTGTATATTAAACCTAAAGGAATGTTTCAGACGGTTCAGAATGTTCCAGAACCGCAAATTACGAGGTATGTTGAGAGGAACTTGAAAATGAGCCACAGTGACCTTGGGACCGTTCCAGAGGGTAGGTAATGTAATGCCCGACCTTTCTCTGTTTCATTACCTCTTTGCAAATAGCTACTCATCTAAAACTTGTAGCGGAGGTAAGAATACTAGTTTTTTCTGCAAAACTACAAGAAATTTTAGAACGTACACTGAGATGAAATTGTTCAATTTCCTTCGAGTCATAGAACATTCATGTACGAGTTGTCTGTATGTGTATTGTGCAGGAGTACCTATTGCCTTTTCACATGTAATTTGATTAGACGTCAAGTAAAACATCACCTCATTTAACATTTTACAACACATAATCGACATCAGTATTTTGATCGCGGATTCGTACGACAAAAAAATGGATCGCGTTAGTTGGCGAGACGCCTTAGACAATGAAAAGAATAAGTTCTAGTTGTCCTTGGTTTGTTCGCAACATTCGCATTTCTATGACGCGATCAAGTTTTATTCACCTTTGGCACTCTAAATTCATTTTAGAATGCCACAATAATACGTTCGATGCAACAGATCGAAGGGTTGTGGCAAAGAGATAATTATAATAAAAACTTTACAGTGACATAGCTGACAAGATCTGTGAGCACGAGAATGGTATCCCTCATCGCATTTTCGGTAAAACATTACACATATTTTAAAAGCGGAAGTTTGTGAGTGTGTATGAATGTTAATGTTTAGAAGCCGAATGCATGTAAATGTTCTTCATATGTTAGAGCCCTGTGCACACAAGACTACAGCCTAGTGTTACAAAAGCGATCTTACAGAGAGCATTGGATCACTACATAATTCACGTCTCCTGAAACGAGCTACAAGCGAACAGCGCTCAGTTATTTATATAGTAATTTAATTTCACTACCACTCTGCTACTGGCTTTGTATGAACAAACAGTAATGTGCTAAAATTTTCAGCGATAATTGAAACTTGCAACCTTCTCTTGATTTCAATGTGGCATGTTTTGAGATGAGGTTTTAACCTTTTTTGTTCGTGAATTGTATTTGTTGGAGATGTTTCATGTTGGGTAGTGTTTGTGTTATTGGTATGCCAATTTACGAAATAATCATTACTCTTCGATATTATTATAGATAATAGTGACAGTACATATTTATCATTCTCATAACGAAAAAAGATACTACTTCATGTCTACTCTACCAAGTCGGCGGATAAAAATCTGAATAAAGGTTTAAAGGGAAATAAAGGAAGACCCTTACATTCCTTATAACAGGAAACAATATCATCATAATCCAATAACCTCTTGATCTGCAATAGAAAGCAATGACTGATGCCCGATAGGGTGGGATTCTTGCGGAGATGCATCGTTATCTCACAATAGGCGATTAGGCGATAAGCACGCGATACCTTGATGCTATCTGAGCGGCTGAGCTTCTCGTCTGAAATACCGGTGCGGAGACTAAGCCATGGGAAATTTCTCATATGCAACGAGATTAAGCTTTTGAAACGATAATAATCAATCTAAAAGGTAATAGTAAATATAATATCGTTACTATACAATGGATCAAAAATATAATATTAATTAATGCATGAATTAATTCATTATAAAGTTTCGCCTATCGCATCAGATTTCTAATATCCTTATTCATTTATGTTACGTAATTTTGGCAGTCAAACTATTCAGTAATATTATTAAAAAATAATAGAAGATACTAAATCCGCTCTTTTCATTCATTTACACCACTCTTATAGAACAAAAGCCTGACTTACCAGTATTTATCGACAATGCCCTTAGCTCCGAGCGAAAAGTGCTTCATTGTGCCCACTACCAGACTACCTACCAGACAAATTACTAATCAGAATAATACATGAAGCTGTTCTTTATAAAACAATCATAAAGTTAGACTAAAGAAAAAGCCGTTGAAACGCTTGTGGCGGCTAGGCAGCCACAGTAAATCGGGCTGACGACGCGGAGGTTTTGCACTGCGCGTCGTCGTCAGAAGGTCCATAAGTATTTGTTATGAATTAGTATCCATCCGGAAATGGAAGTTTTGATTTGTTCTCTACTCTAGCATATGCAGGAGTATCTATTCCCTACATGCTTATAGTACAAACTTATAATATGAATTTCTTATATAAATAAATAAATAATGCTGGACATTTCATCATAGATTTATGATGCTGTGTGAAATGTGCTACTTTTTTTTGAACTTTCAAAGTAAGCAGAGCTTGAGCGAGTGAGTTGATTTTAGCAAGTTGTTGTAAGTAGTTAATTTATTGCACGTGTTGAAGACATCCATTTTTGTTGCCAAAATTTGAACTTTTTCTTGTCTCTTTATTTATTAAAAATTATTTATTAAAAACTAAAAAGTAAGTTTGTAGGAGTAGTGCTTAACTTTACGGAGTTTTTAGGCCGCCTAAAAGCCTCCGTCACTGTTAACGTGCCCTCCAAAGCACAGAAGCACTCAGCTTTTAATGCCACCCAAATTATGACCGTTCAGAAAGTCTACGGCACTCACTATCCATCAATAACATCTTAGCACGAAGAGCGCTTCTTACTATTATTGCTACTATCCTCCTTACCTAATATGAAGTGAAACCTTGCTTGTGTATTTCTTTTCATACTACGCACCGAAAGTTTGACGGGATCGGCAGTCATATTGCGTTTGTAGTTTTCAAAAAATCAAGTAGAATACTAACTACTTAGAATAATTACATAGAGAAACTGAGACCACCTTTAAAACGCCTCGCGATTTACCGCGCTGTTACTTCGTACATAAACTAACTTAGATTTACAGTTATTACTTAGGCGATAATCTCACAGATTACTCGGGCAATTTCAATCTAGAAAATGTGTCGGAAAATTATAGCCATTTGTGTACAGAATATTAAACGTATAATTTATTACTATTAAGAATGAACTGATTGATTTGTGCTTTCTCTCTGATACTAGGCACAAGATATAACCAATGAATTTAGATTTGAATAGAACAACCAACCTTTTTAGTACTCGTATATTTAATAGAGTAGTACGAGTATAATTCGATGACACCTAGGAATTGATCAAGATTAGGAAAGACGTATTGCGGTCATAATTAGTCAGCTTCATAAAGACGTACCTATTCGTAAGTATAAAAAATTATAATTCTATTTTTTTCCGCGTGACATGTCTTGACCTCAACCAACTCAACAAAATACTGTCTAAAAAAAGTTGAACGACATGATTTACTTCAAAGAACACTAACATCCAATATTCGCCAGTTACAAGTCCCCAAGTGAAACCTCTTGACCTTTTTGTGATTTATCGGCAAGTTTTCCGTTGAAGTTTTATTATGCGCGTGGACTCCGGATTTCCGAATTTTGACTACACTTTGATTTTATTGAGCATGTGATCTTTGTGTCCTTGTTGTGATAAACTTGTGTGGCAATAGAAAATACAGATATTTTTGTAATAAATCTAGGTTACTTACTCTCTTGGTGAACAAAAAACTTTGTGAAATTATGCTAGTGTTTATAAAATGGTACTGGCTTAAAGAGTTTTAAGTACCAATGTATTTATTAAAACAGAAAAAGTACTTAGGTACTTATATTGTATTGTATTAGTTATATGACTTATATGGTTTCTGTAATATTTTTTTATTTGTTGTATGTTTCATAATAATTTCATTGCACTGCTCGGGACTAGGAGCTGCTTAGAATGTCTTTTAATATACTTATATTTTTTATAAAAGACGGGCAGAACAATTCATGTTTTCTTAAAAAGACGTATCCTTAATATACGAAGGATGACTGGTAGAAAATGCTTCAGCATTAAGTCCTCCTTGCACAATTTGTCATGTGTGAAAGTGTTAAATAAATAAATATCCAAAAAATAAACAATTGTATTCATCTAAACGTAGTACCTAGGTAGGTATTTCCTTACCAAAAATTTCGTTTTTTATTTTTTTCCTATCTAATAGTGACTGATTTAGTTAGTCTAAGCCCATTTAGTAAGGCGTTGTCTAATTGTGTGGTATCCTATGGATGATTGCAATACAAGAAGTTCCCGACTGACTGTTTAAACAGAGAGTCAAATCCGTTGATAAATCCTTTGACTGTAGCTGCATAGAACAAATCCAGTCAAAGGCAATAGATATAGTAGTTTACAGAAGACTGATTGGAGCATACGGCATTTAATCGATCTGTTAGACTTGTAGATATTCAGGTTACCTTTGTAATTCGAGACGTCTTTAGATGCGTTTGAAGTACCTACTTCGTACTTTAAGAGAGCCACTACATACATACAGTATATTATGTGAATATATCTAATATTAAAACTTAAATACTATGTAAAAATGCCTAATGTGTAGAATACTTGTTATTATGCTAAGTCTACAAAGTGGGTACCTACAGTACCAAATATGTGCACCACTTGAGCACCTTTGACTATCCCTTAGACATTTTCGAAGGATCTAACATGCCTAAGAGATCTGAGATAATGTCTACCGCAATTTGGGGATACCATCGTGATCACGTTTCGTTTCGTATGTGTATATATTAGTTTAATTTGTAGGTACTCAAAGTGAGCCTGCATAAAAGTGTATCTAATATTGACATAACTCAAAATAGAATCGCCATTACCTCAATAAGTCACAACCAAACTGCCCTAATCGTTGAGGCAAGGTTTGGGTCAAATTAACTAGTACCCGGTTTTTTTCGACGACAGATGTTTTCGAGGCCCGGCGATAAATCTGCAAATTGGTCCCGGGAGCCATTGGTTTTTTGTTCGACCGATTTATCATAACGCACATTTCGTTTATGACGCTTCTGATTAATATGTCTGTGATCGCGGTTTCGTGATTGTTTACGTCGAATTTTCACGGTCAATTTATCTTGTTCTTTAGGTTATTCTACTTACTCGTATTTCCTAGTTTTGCGTAGACTGTTACAGCGGAAATACACGATCAAGTTCACCGTCAAGTTTGCAGCGGACTTGATGCGGCGTCCAGTTTGCAGTTCGTCTATATAGAACACACACGATCAAGTTTACCGGCAAGTTTGCTTGATTGCGCAGCCAGTCGAAGCCATGGCGTCAACAGTGACGGACGACGACGCGTTTGCCATCTTATGCCAACCGTCATGCATACCACGCTCACACACATCTTGAAGTTTACATGACGCTGCAAACTTGACCAAGTCGGCAGAATTAGCTTCAAGTAGACTTGTCATGCACACCCATAGCTATACACTGTCAAGTTTACTGGACGCTGCATCAAGTCCGCTGCAAACTTGACGGTGAACTTGATCGTGTATGGCTGGCGTTATGCGTGCCGTGCACGTCACTGCCTCGTTGGTCGGAGTATTCAGCTGGGACCATGAAACACTAGGACCGTGGTCCCATAGTCACCTCGACTGTCCCGAAGATTTTGTATTTCAATCGCGGTCGTGTAACAAGAGTTTTTCGATTTTGACGAAGAAAAACTTCGTGAGGAAACCGGTTATTCTAATTAGCGGTGAATGGATTGCAACCTGTCACGAAAATTACTTTCTTCACGCAAAATGTATACTAGGCCTTGCCTCTGACTAGCTCTCCTAAAGGAATCTTTAGGGTAAGTTAGGGATACAGTTATGATGTTGTTTTGATTCACATACTACGTACACTCTAAACTCTAATGGTATTTTAAAGACTTGACTACAATGCCTGCTAAACATTAATAACACACTAAGCTGGTAAGGCAAGTGCCTGACATTTACAGTCAATCTAAAATTCCATTACAGAGCTACAGAGAAAATAACGAAGGAGTAAATTACTCATCACATATTCATTATAACTTCATAACATCAATTATGGATTTAATCACCGCCCATACATTATCATCAGCTCAATATCGATGTTAAAAGTGAAAATAAAAATACTGTTAGACAGAGACAGTGAACAAGTAAGGCTCTGTTACATACAGAGCCTACTCGTCAATTTAGTAAATACCCTAATTAAAAAAGTAAAAAGAGAATGACCAGACATAAAATTTGAGACAGAAAAAAGAGAATGACACCTCTTTCCCAAACGCGTAAGCAGAAACCACGAATTTCCACTTGCTTCGATCTTTCGCCTCCTTCACTCTTATAACATTCGAAGATTTTATTACTGGTGAATGAGCTAAATAATAGAGCTATAAGTAAAGAAATTCATATTACTATTGTATTACTTTAGAATTTCGATTATCGCTCAAACAAGCCCCTAATCTCTCCGATCCGCAAACGAAACGGAATTAGGGAAGTTCAGCTCAACTTTTATTGGAAACCAGAGAGTTAGCCGCACTTTCACCGATTCTAAGCTCTTTGTAGAGCCTTTGCCTCACAATGCGGTTTTGGACCGAAACACATAACGGCGTTGCGTCGACGCAACGCTGAAATCAGCGGTGGCGGCAACGCCGATTTTACGCTTTTATTTGAACGCCGCTAAAATCGGCGTTGCCGCCACCGCTGATTTCAGCGTTGCGTCGACGCAACGCCGTTATGTGTTTCGGCCCTTTCTGTGAAAATAGGGTATGTGACATTTTTTTAATCCTTTATTTCAATTTTTGAAAATTTCGATAATCAGTTAAGAAATAGTATGTATCTCAAAGAATAAGTTTTAATCTTTACTAATATTATAAAGAGGAAAGATTTGATTGTTTGTTTGCATTGAATAGGTTCCGAAACTACTGAACCGATTTGAAAAATTATTTTACTGTTAGATCCTACACTATCCCTAATGATAGGGTAGGTATAGTTTGCGCCCCGAATTCGCACGGGTAATTTATAAATTAAACCCATGCAAAGCTGGGGCGAACCGCTAGTAACAGATAAATAGAGATTGTTCAGTTGACGTTTTGATGTGTGATGCGGTAGAAACTGCGAATAAGTAGGTCTTTTGAACATTTTTCTTTTGCAGAAAAAGCATAGAGATTATCCTCTCCGTAAGACAGTATGTTATTACATCATTTATTAACCGATTTGAAATATTTTTTTAGGAATTATTTTATTTTTATATTTACAATAAAAATATTGAACCCCCATTAAACGTATTCTGTCGTCGACGGAAAGGGCAATTAAACGTCTGGAGATGCGTATAAACGGTTATTCATGTTTATTATTACATCTGTTTTGGCATAACTATGAACATGTGAAACGGCCCTTACAATATTTAAATGAAAGACGAAGGAAAACATCGTGTTTAAACCCGCAGCATGGCCAGTTCTGTAAGTCTTTTGCGTGGATTTTAAAACCGAATATTTAAGCTTAGATAAGTTTAACTCAAACCTATTAGTATATCTATCTAATTAGCTCGAATTCAACCACGCCCTCCTTTAACTCCAACCCTACTCAATCTAAAACACAGTCTTCAATGTGAACAGGCACTATGAAAACAAGAGTTATCTTCTGTCACTGTTGTAAACAGATAATCCAGAACCTTCTTTTAACTTCTTAAGTTCTTGCGCTACTTATTCTTGATACTTCTTTCCACTTCGGTGGCGTTATTTAGCCATTTTGTTTAACTAAGGCATTATTCTCTCACTGTTTTACCTTGTTTAAACTTAAATACTTACTTCAGCTCTTAAAATGGACTTCTTTACGATTCGCTAACTAAGCAATACGAGTACATAGCCTTTATTTAACTTGCTTATTTTACGTTTTTGATGAGTTCGTTTTATTACTTTTCTTTAATTACATTTTGAGAATCCTTATGTTATGTGCAAATGTAATTACCTATGTGGAATTTTACTGGATTTTATTGAGGTTTTATCCGTGTTTAGAGCATGTTGAAATTACGCGTATAACAACTGAGGCATAAAATATAATGTTACTAGCTACCGGCAAATAACTTGAAAAATAAATCCGAGCGTAAAAATTCGCGCTCAAAATGTGATAAAAATGTTACACGTTTGGTCATAGCTTTATAGTACAGTGAAAATCAAGAGAAGTGCGTGCACTCAGGCACACTATAGAGTTTCGCAAATAACATTTTTACGATACTTTCACTACCAATCGTACTTTTTTACACATAGTTTTTAAAATTGATGATTTATAAGATTATTGAAATGCATCCCAAAAATTAGATCCAGACGGGATATGAACCGGTTTTTTGTGAAACCTTAGAGATCCTTATTTGCGTGGTTAACACTGTAAAAAATATTTTACTGATGAGGAAAATTAGGTAACAGTTGTCAGCTACTTTACGATTATTGCTTGTCACGACGTTCTTTGATCAATTTCCTCTTCTTATCTTATTAGAAAATGTTTATAAAGATTTCGTGATGTGTGGATCTCTAAAATTTGTAATATAGCTATGTGGGTACAAGCCCAAACAATGTTAGCTGAGTGCGGTTGCAACGAAATATTTTTAATTCTGCCCGAAAGAGTATGTACCTACCTAGAGTACTTTCATTACGTACCTTTGATGTTACCACTCGACGAATGGATGCGTGCTTCAATATTACTTTACGGAACCCCTTGTTGACTATGTTGTAGTAAATGTAACATTTTGCAAACATTTTTTACTTCGACCATAATTAAAACTGTTCGTCCATACTAAATTAAACCTAAGGTAAAAGTATTTTTTTACTTTTGCGTTACTTCGTTGTGATTTTAAAAAATATTTTACCGATATAAGTAGGCTACGCTATTGTTTATCACAGAAAATTAGTTCCTGTCAGAATCTCCACGCGGGAGAATCAGTGAAAATGACAAAAGAAAAAAATACAAACAAAATTGATTAAAAAAAACCCGTAAAAACACAAGCAATCTTAAAAAAAAAACTAGTACTTAAATTCGTTGCTTTCTTGGTTGATAGAGAACTAAGTTCAAGGCTTCACCATCTCTGATTTATAACACTTTCCAAGCTGGTTTCTTTTCATACGGAGTGAGTAGAATGACGAAACGTTTTACTTAGATAACTTTGATTAAATTCTGAGATTCTTGTTCTTGTTTCTAGAGATTTTTTGCTTTTAATTAGTAAGGAAATCTAAACTATTTCAAATTGAATGGATATTTGTTGGTCGTTCTTCGTTTAGGGTTCCTACCTACTTTTGAATTGGCCTTTCTCTAAATTTTAGAGTCTAAAATGTCATCAATTTGGCCCGAGTATGTTCCGCATTCAGATTATCATTTTTTGATTAGCCTAAACTGTCCCACTGATGGGAAAGGGCTCTCCCGTTAGCTTCCACTCTTCACAATCTTCTGTAGTTTCTTTCAAATTTTCCTTGAATGCGTCCAGGTCAACACCAGATTATTTCACAACTGTACAAACAACGAATACGGTTTCTATGTATAACTGCAACGATTCAATATCCAAGCATGTCGGTAAATTGACACAGAACAGAGTGGTCAGCATTAATTAGGGCGGCTATTCACGTCATTGATTGACTCGACAATGCGTGCCCGCGACACCTGATAGGGATGACGCCAAGTGGTTGATCCGTCTTGTTTATGGTAAGCGAAGGGAGACTATTGATTTACTTATTGGTTGATGTGGCATCGTGCTAATTGAGCATCTAACAGCACAATTGTTTATGATTACTTCACAAATTAATGAAGTAAGCAATATCATCATAATCTCCCTGCCTTTATCTTACTTTTATGTGGGTTTGGTCAGTTTTCTTCTTCCACTCTGATCTATTAGTCGTTATCTCAACGTTCACTACATTTGTCCCCATATCGTCTTTCATACAGTCCTTTTGCCATCGTAAAGGATCCATTTAGACGTGTCTATAAGGCCTAAAATAAGAACTAAACCAATAAATATATCGAGTCAAGACGTCATAATCTACTAATCAAATGTGATAATTTTTTTAAACGTAGAAATAGCTGATTTTGCAGAGAGGATAGTTTAAACCTTATCTCATCTAATAATTTTTTAGTCTATGGTATACCATATTACCTGCTAACATAATTAACTCTGAGATTCTTGCTGATACATTTTTCTTGTTCCTACAGATTTTGAAATCTATAAAAAGTGATTTTACTTATTTACTTATATCAAACACATAATAGTTGATTGCCAAAATATAATGTTTAAGCAAACAAGCATTTCAACAAATATTATCTTTCCGTTTAAAAAAAAAAGGTTTTTATAATTTTTTTATAGATCATTTTGGAGTTAACTGTGCAGTCCTGTGGCTATACCTCGTACTTATTCATCCCGTGCCTGAGATTAGTCGGTTCCCGCAAGTTTTATTGGATGCGACGAAGTTACACAACCTACTTTAACTTCGCAGAGACACAGTTCATGTGTGAAAAATTGTTCCAAGATTAAAATATATTCTCGCATGTTGATCTTCATGAGTGCACAACTTTATGACTGTAAAATGTAGTGTGAAAACTCTTTAGTAGTCCGTTAGGACCTATATTTCAAATAAAATGTTTTATGGTTTTAGATGAATAAAATAAATGTAGTCACAATTATTGAATACGCATGTATTAAAATACAATATTTAATTAAAAATATTTAATAGCTACATCAAGAGTAGAATAAGTATTACATGATCAGCTTTCAAAAACTAATAGTCCAATACTATTAGTAGCAGATGCAAATAACATTTTATATTTTTAGAAGTGCAACGAATAAATAAAAACATGTATGACAGTGAGCCAGTCGATGATAGTTGAGTAATACTAGCAATAGTATAAAGTAACCGAATTGTTTTGGTCAGAGCTCCCTTTCCGATAACCGATCAATCAGTATCCATACTCATACGAGTATTATAAGTGTGAAAGTGTGTTTATTTGTTTGTTTATTTGTCCTGCTTTCACGTCAAAACAGAGCGACGGATTAACGTGATTTTTTGTGTCGAGATAGTTGGAGGGCTGGAGAGTAACATAGGCTACTTTTTATCCGGGTACCACGCGAGCGAATCCGCGGGCAGCAGCTAGTATTCTTATAAATGGCAATGGGGCTGCAACATTATCACGTATGAAGTTCTTACTGTTTCAAAATGAAGCCATGTTCCAAATGCATTTTACACACTTCTATAAACCCTACTAGATGTCTACCAATCTGAAAAAAAAAAAACCTTTCACGTGGGATTTAGATCCCAAAAAAACTATAACGCAATATTTTTCGTTACATTTTTTGTTACAGTCGTGTTCCTGTTTGTGTCGTTTTTGATCAATATTACTACAGCAGTATATATGAGCTGGCTAGCTATTGTGACAAAGTTGTAAGGCGGCCTAAGACCTCCGCTATGGCTTAATGAATGCTGGAACCGTTCCTTCTGAAGCAAGGAACCATCCAAATTGTGACCGCTCAGACATCAACAATCTATCATTATAGCAAACTACGCCACGAGCGCTTCCTAAAGGCAGCTGTAATCAAATACTGCTATTAACGATGATCATTGTTTAATGCCTACTGATTTTCCTCAACTGTGTCGCTTTCTAGTAAGACAATCTGACACTGACATGACGTACGGTTCCGTATACATTTTTAATGTGGGTCTAATGCTCTTGCCTAATGTTTGGTGTAACGTTCTTGTTCTGTGATTGGAGACGTTTATTAATAGGGTAAGTAAGTACTTAAATGGACGTTTTGCTGTTTTTCTTAAAAATCGTACTAATATTGTAAAGGCGAAAGTCCGTGTGTGTGTGTGTGTGTGTGAATGTTTATTACCACGTATCTCCATAACTACTACACCGAATTTGATGATATTATATTATCCCGGAAAAATTTATGGTTCCCGTGGGGTAAAAAAGTAGTCCACGCGGGCGAAACCGCGGACGTTCACTAGTGAGATATAAAATTCACAAGATTTAAATTTTGCTGGAGTTGTCTTTGCCAGTTGTTTTTGGTTGAATCATAATGATAATCAGGCAAAATGCTTAGTGATGTTTTATCCCACAGTAGATACAGATCACCTTTTAGATTGGTATTGTTTTGTGTGGCTCGTGTTAGTTACATCAATTTAACTAAGAAATAATAAACAACATACTACTTATTTGTATGATTAAATAAAAGGTGATGCTTCAAAATTATAATCGAAAATCTCTAGTTATTAGGTTACTTATAACATTTTAAAAGTTAAAATTTGTGACTGCGGTAGTATCTTATAAATAAGTTAATGTAAAAGATACCGAAATTAAAACCTGTACATTACAGTTACTGTACAAAAATTACAGTGTACTGAAACAACTTTTACCTGATTAGGTGCGCACACTCCTAGCAAAGTCAATAAACCACAGTGAATTGTAAGCCTAATTAATTAATAGTACCTAGCTTTCATGGAATTGTTGGTTGTATTTTGTTTTGAAGTGATTCGGTAAGCTGTATTGGATACTGGTTTTAGTTTTGAAACCTGGTAGAGTACCTACCTAATTAAATGCTTTATTTTTGTACAGAATCATAAAATGAAACTTTTATACTTACTTAAAATCATTCAAGCTATTAAAGTTAAAGTAAAGTTGTTTTGGTAGGCCAAGCCATAGTAAGATGGGCTTTAGCCAAGTAGCAGATCAGTCACCAGAGATTTACTTAATCATAGTAAGTAAGTTATAATTCGCACCTTGCTGAGTAATTAGGTACCTACTTACTAAATGCGTACCTTACAATCTATCCACACGCTTTCGCCAACACAATTTTTTTTTAACTCGATGTAAATCATTTTTTTTATGATTTTACCTACTTATAAAGAAAATGTGGCATTACAAAAGAGGGTTATGTCCACATCCAACCTCAATAAAATTAGGTCAGCTTGAGTTTCTTTTCATTCTCCTTCAATTAAACTTTTAATTAGCTTTTGGCTGGAGCGGATTATCTCTAAGTAAATGACTTTAGACTAATTTGCGTTTATTTCGTTAAAGTGTTGATGCTGTAATCGATGTATTATCGATGTTAAGTTATTTTAAAATACAATATTTAAATACTTACATTTTTTTTAAATGCACACATATTTTAAACTTTTCTTTTTAAATTTTACTTAACTTTTTTTAAATCTTATTATATTTCTGTAAAATCCTAAACAAAACACCAATACATTTTCCTCCACACATCATTATATCACCGTTTTAATAAAAATGACATATAACCATAAGCTGTTCCTTCATAATAACCTTTGAAGAAGATAATTTGACAGTCACTTCCATAAAGGAGACTGTTTTTAAGTGGTCTATGAACCAATAGCCATACTGCTATGGTATTTCTGTGGGGATACCTCAACTACATCCTTGTGCAAGGGGGCATCAAAATCCAACCCGGCAGTTTTGAGAAAAATAATACTTTAGAATTCACATTTCTTGCAAAAATGTTTTTATTTTAGAAACGTTTTGAACGGTTATTGTGGTTAGTGTCTGTAAAGTTCGGACTACAATGTAATAATATGGTGACAGCGACCTGATCTGATGATGGAATCAGGAGCTGTTCAACAGAACTCCTCAATAAATAAGCCGATTGAGTTGAAACTCGGTTTGCCTGTTAAGTTTCAACTACAATGTAATAATATGGTGACAACGAGCTGATCTGATCATGGAGTCAGGAGCTGTTCAACAGAACTCCTCAATAAATAAGCCGATTGAGTTGAAACTCGGCATGCCTGTCAAGTTTCAACTAGAATCTAATAATATGGTAACAACGAGCTGATCTGATGATGGAGTCAGGAGCTGTTCAACAGAACTCCTCAATAAATAAGCCGATTGAGTTGAAACTCGGCATGCCTGTCAAGTTTCAACTACAATGTAATAATATGGTAACAACGAGCTGATCTGATGATGGAGTCAGGAGCTGTTCAACAAAACTCCTCAATAAATAAGCCGATTGAGTTGAAACTCGGCATGCCTGTTAAGTTTCAACTACAATGTAATAAGATGGTGACAACGAGCTGATCTTATGATGGAGTCAGGAGCTGTTTAACAGAACTCCTCAATAAATAAGCCGATTGAGTTGAAACTCGGCATGCCTGTCAAGTTTCAACTACAATGTAATAATATGGTGACAACGCGAAACTGCAACTAATAGGGACTGCAAACTCGAAAACTATAAAAATAATAATGCTAGTGTACTTAAATGAGTAGACAACTACAGAGAAACAGTCGTCTAACATAGACTTTTATAATAGCCTAACTTTTATGATGATCAGAAAACGAGAGCAAAATTGATAATGACAATTGATAGTGATCAGTCATTGTACATGCATGTAAAAAATGTAACAACTGCGAAAGAATTGTGGGAAAAACTACAGCAATTATTTGATGACAACGATGACAATTAAATAATTATTAATAATAATGATTAATAATTAAATAATTATTAATTAAATAATACTAATAATTATACCTACTTTGTTTTATACTGTATATTATGTTAGATGAATTTTGAAATAAAAATATATTCTGTGCATAAAAAAAGTGATTTTACTTTCGTGACTTGACTTTACCCTTTTACTTTTCTCTGCTGCTACTTATAACTAACTACTATATAATATACTAAATTACAAAAAATAAGAAGGAACGCTACTTATAAAATAAGAAGGAACTCTACTTTCCTTCTTATTTTTTGTAATTTGGAGTACCTACTTTTTTTGTTTTTAATCGTCACCAATAAAATACTACAAAAAAACTAGACATCGTCACTAAAAAAAATGTTGAGGTGGCAAGTGAGTAGTAGAGAAACACATTGATAAAGTACTTATACAGTCAGAAATAACCGTTCAAAACGTTTCTAAAATAAAAAATATAGCAAGAAATGTGAATTCTAAAGTATTATTTTTCTCAAAACTGCCGGGCTAGATTTTGATGCCCCTTTGCACAAAGATGTAGTTGAGGTATCTTCACAAATATATCACTACAGTATCGCTATTGGTTCATAAACCACTTCCCATACAAAAAAAAACAGTCTCCTATGGGGTTTAACACCAAAAATAACCATAATGGCTTTATACAGCCGTAATAAGACCAACACTGACAAACGTTGCTATTGTCTGGTGGAACAGAACAGAACTCAACACTATAATTAGTCTGTGAAGCCCTCAGGAAACTTCTGTGCTTCTGGGAGGAGCTAGGCGGGCTTCAGTTTTAATGAGCCAGGTCATCCCCACGCATAAAGGACCACCTTTGAGTCTAAATGCGGAAAAGGGAGTCCACATACATACATCCATACATATGGGCACAGTTGTTGGTCGTTTCTCGTCCGTACCACCTAATAGTTAACTACAGAAAAACAGCCGTCTAACATTGACTTTTATAAAAGCCTATACTTTCACTTATGGAAATAAACAAACTGCGCCGCGCGGTGTAGTGTTAAAAATAATAAACGGACAGGTGACACAATGTAAATTGTAGTCGCAACTTGACAGACATGCCGAGTTTCAACTCAATCGGCTTATTTATTGAGGAGTTCTGTTGAACAGCTCCTGACTCCATCATCAGATCAGCTCGTTGTCACCATATTATTACATTGTAGTTGAAACTTGACAGACATGCCGAGTTTCAACTCAATCGGCTTATTTATTGAGGAGTTCTGTTGAACAGCTCCTGACTCCATCATCAGATCGCCGTCCCCGGAGAATAAAATGATAACTACAAAAACGTAACTTTTCAGGAGAAGCAAAAAACATGTTTTCGTTAATAACTTCATAAATACTGGACGTAGACAGATGATTGTTAGCTTTAAGCAATGCTGATTTTTTATGCATTCGGAATGTTTTAATGAAATAAGCGTAATATATGCCAAAATAGAGATATTTCAAAAATAAGAAGTTAGTCAAAATCAGTCATCGTCTAATTTCTATAATGTCGATTATCATTTTATTCCACGTATTTTCTAGGCAGAACCACTGCCAAAACCAATTGCACCACTGTTCTATCATTTTGTTCTACGCTTTTTAGGGGTGGAAGTGATTATGATAATAGTTGAATATCATCTTATTCTCGTTTAGATTGGTCTAACTTTATTTTGATAAGTGCTATTAAATAAAACCATGTTAGTAATAATCAACTATTGATTTATTGTTTTAATCATGTTTTCAAGTGCTTTTTATGTAACAAACCACTATAAGATTGTTGCTTATCGTTATAAAAGGGCTACTATGCTCTAAAAGTAAAATAATAATAAAAAATAACCATAATAATAATTATTATAGTTGTTATTTATCATTATTTTATTTTATTCAAAGCTAATTTAAAAGTTGTTAATGCTCAATATAATTTTTATCTTACAAACCGAAACAAACAGTCAGTTATAATGAGTATTAACAACTTCTAAAGTAGTTTTCATTTTCTATCATCATCTCAGCCGTAGGACGTCCACTGTTGGACATAAGCCTCCCTCAAAGATTTCCATGTATTCATCCAAGGAAGTGGCCTGCATTCACCACCGAACTGCAGTTTTTACATAGTCGTCTGTCCATCTTGTTGGTGGACGTCTAACGCTGCGCTTATCGGACCGTGGCCTCTACACGAGAACTTTTCAGCCTCGCAGGCCATCTTTTCTGCGTGCTAAATGGACTACCCATTGCTTCTTCAACTAACTTATCCGTTTGGCAATGTCAGCGACCCGAGTTCTTCTATGTAACTCCTCATTTCTGATTCGATTCCGTAGAGAAACAACGCTGCCTAGTTGGATTAGACGATTAACCTCTTTCTTGAAGTTGAACCTTCCTAATTGCACTGTTAGTACTGGATATACATACGCGTCGACAGCTTCAAGAGCAAAATTTTTAACCATTACAAGGGTAAGCATAACATGAACATTCGAAATAACCTTTATCTTGCTTGTCCGTGTTCATTTTAACGCCTACTCTTCGGTAGGCTGATTGAGGCCTTCGAGCATCGTGCTTAGTTCTTCCATCGACTTTTCCATGACCACGAATACCATTTCAAGAGCTTGAAGGCATCTTCCAGAGCGGTCGTAAACAGTTTCGGAGAAATTACACCTTCCTGTCTTACCAAGAGGCGTAACAGAGTTCGATCGAAGGCGATTTCCTTAAAAAGTTTTAGGAAATCGCCTTCGAACTCTGTTCCTGTACTTGGATTGACATAGTGGCGTTTTTATACCAATACCAACACTTCGACACTTCGATGTACCGATAGTTAATTCGGAATCGCTGGAATGACTGACACACCGCCCATGTTTCGATCGAATCGGAGGCTTTCTCATAATCCACAATCGCGAGACAAAGCTGCAAGTTATATTCTTTGGTCTTCTGTATGGTCTGCCGCAGCTTATTGTGGTCTAAGGTACTGTAGCCTTTTCGGAACCCGGCTTGTTCAGGAAGTTGGAAGTCATCAAATCTGCGATCGAGGCGATTTATGATGATCCATGAAAACAGCTTAAATTATAAACATAGCCCAACCATGTTTATAACTCGACATGGGTCTGTAGTTTTCAAGAAGGTGTTGTCATCTTTCTTAAAGAATAGCACCACCACGCTCTTGTTCCATGATTCTGGCTTAGTACCTTCGAGCAAGATGGAGTTGAAGAGCTTCTATGCATTTTATATTTTTAATAAGTATAATTTTTTGTAAATATTTTGAAATATAAATAATGTACTATGTGTAGTGTGATACAAGTCTGCTGTTTCAATTTATTGCCTTGAAATCTAAGCTATAGGAGAGTGGCAATATTTTTAAGTTTAGCTCCTTAAGTGTCATTTATTTTACTAACAACATATTATACGAAATGCAAGGTCGAGTTTTGACGAGAATAAAATGATAACATGCGGTTATCATTGTCTAGACGAATATTTTTCACGAGAACATAATGATATGACTGTTTGTCATATTAACAGGTGTAAATACAATGTGATAATATTATAGTACAACTTTATTCTTGTAACTTCAGGCATGGGTCGAATCGTGGAATAGTATTGTAATAATTTGTAACTTTGTGAATAACTGTATGAAAGTTACGAAAAAAATTGAGCAGATGTATTAGCACCCAAAGATCACAAATATGGCATAACACTAAAACGAAGATAATGGCAGTTATCATTTTGTTCCCCGGGGACGGCGAGATCAGCTCGTTGTTACCATATTATTACATTGTAGTTGAAACTTAACAGGCATGCCAAGTTTCAACTCAATCGGCTTATTTATTGAGGAGTTCTGTTGGACAGCTCCTGACTTCATCATCAGATCAGCTCGTTGTCACCATATTATTACATTGTAGTTAAAACTTGACAGACATGCCGAGTTTCAACTCAATCGGCTTATTTATTGAGGAGTTCTGTTGGACAGTTCCTGACTCCATGATCAAATCAGTTCGTTGTCACCATATTATAACATTGTAGTTAAAACTTGACAGACATGCCGAGTTTCAACTCAATCGGCTTATTTATTGAGGAGTTCTGTTGAAAAGCTCCTGACTCCATCATCAGATCAGCTCGTTGTTACCATATTATTACATTGTAGTTGAAACTTGACAGACATACCGAGTTTCAACTCAATCGGCTTATTTATTGAGGAGTTCTGTTGAACAGCTCCTGACTTCATCATCAGATTAGCTCGTTGTTACCATATTATTACATTGTAGTTGAAACTTGATAGACATGCCAAGTTTCAACTCAATCGGCTTATTTATTGAGGAGTTCTGTTGGACAGCTCCTGACTCCATCATCAGATCATGTCGCTGTCACCATATTATTACATTGTAGTCCGAACTTTACAGAGACTAACCACAATAACCGTTCAAAACGTTTCTAAAATAAAAACATTTTTGCAAGAAATGTGAATTCTAAAGTATTATTTTTCTCAAAACTGCCGGGTTGGATTTTGATGCCCCCTTGCACAAGGATGTAGTTGAGGTATCCCCACAGAAATACCACTACAGTATCGCTATTGGTTCATAGACCACTCCCCATATAAAAAAAAACAGTCTTCTTTGGTGGGTTCCTTTACATAAAATATGTGCATTTCCACCGAGAGAGCATGTGCTGAAGACAAGATTTAAGTATGCAGACCTTTAGTAGAAGTTCTAAAACAATTGTAAAACCAATCTCGCCATTTGTAAAAAGACAGAACAAGAGATACGACATGAAATGTATGCTCACTCAGTTCTCCCATACGACAAGCCAAATATCAAAATGTATTATGTTTACAAAATAAATGTGTATGCTAGGCTTTAGTAGAACTTTAGATATGCTACGGTTTTCAGTTTCAGATTCCCCAGTGCCTTAGTTTAAAATTTACAAATGGTTTATTATGCTCACTCAGTTCTCCACTTTCACAATGTCCAATTTCCTACTAAACCAATGAAAGAATTTGAATTAAATTGATGTCTACATTTAGTATAAGTTGAGTACGAATTTGTAAAACCAAAAAAAGAACCAATATCATACAGCATATATGAATAATTAACTGTCTTAGGTGCTCACTCAGTTGAAACGTTTTTGAAAAGTAAAAAACCTTAATATCTTTTGATTTGCGAATTGTAGAGAAAATCTAAATATGTAGACCTTTAGTAAAAATTTTTACTAAAGATCTGCATTTTCAAATTGTGGAATATTTGCTTGGTTCACGAGATATACTTATTTTATTATTTGTATGAAAACTTGTTACCGTCAGAATTAAGGGTGTCACCCGTCGAGTTACCGTCAGAATGAAGGGTGTCACCCATCGAATTTAATGTTAAAATAGTGTCCCATTAATTGCTAGAAAACTTCAAAGGAAAATATGCCTGATAAGTTAAATGCATTAATTTCATAATGCCTAAAGCCCATCACACACATACCAGATAATATATCTTATGAAAGATATATTTTCCGATCGCACCCATAAAAATTCTATGGAGCGTCACACACAGCGGCTATAATATATATTTCAACAGATTAAATTCCGATTGAGAAATATATCTGTCAACCTATCAAAATATAAACTACAGGATGTTCTCGTAACTCACAAGAAAAAATTTAACTGCAGTTCATCAGTTTATATTTTACTTCCTTAAACCAGAGCTGCGAGGCTAATAAGATCGTTATAGCAGAATCATAATAATGATTCTTAGCGTTATTTTTCTATTAGAAATCACAAAATTGACAATTCATATAGTGATTCGTATCGGCACGCTTTTGCCGTATGCCTTTACCAAGGAAGTTATATACCTACGTAACTGGAAGGTTAACTGAGACAGAAAACCGGTCCGCTTGAGAGATAAAACTTGGGCGGTGTGTCTCTTTTTAAAGGGTGACCATAATAATTTATAAACTAAACATTCCTAGTCCCTAAGGGGCCTTTTACATCATTTTCTGATTTACGTGATGTTTCAGGGCATGATTTTTCAATTAAAATACTAATACAATTTTGATCCTTGATTTTGATTTCGATCCTTGATATCGATCCTTGGTTTCGATCCTTGATTTCAATCCTTGATTTCGATCCTTGATTCTTGAATCTGAAAACTGAAATCTTGAATCTTTGAAGTGACAGCTGTCAAATTTAAAACCGCCATATCTCGGGAACTACTCGTCCCGTTCAGATGACAGATGTCATTTTGACAGCTGTCACTTCAAATGAAGATCTTGGTCATAGCTTTCATTTGAACTGAGAACGGGGAGTCTAGGACGAGTAGTTTCCGAGATCTGGCGGTTTGAAGTTTGACAGCTGTCACTTCAAAGATTCAAGATTTCAGATGGAATGGAACTTTTAAGTGATATGGGTACCTATCAAATGAAAGAGCTTGATGAGTGAAACACAATGCTGTTATGATGATGGAGTCAGGACCTTCATGGAACTTTTTGGTGATATGGGTATGGGTTTTCTCTCTTCAATGCTTCCCTGATTCTCTCCTTCCATGCTTCTCTGCTTCTCTTTATACATACTTCTCTCCATTTATGCTTAAAGCAATACGAAGTTTGCCGGGTCAGCTAGTAAAACTATAAGTAATTTTCATAACATTTTTTTTATTTTTCAGTAGGTACTAACAATCAACAAAGTCAGATTTAATTCGTATTGACGCAATCAAAGCGAAGAGTAACGACTAGTACTACGTCTCTAATAGTATCTATTGAATTCTATTTCCACGAACTAACATTAAATTAAGTCAGGTTTAAGTTCAAATTCATACAGTCTGGATTTATAAAAACGCGTCGACTACCTAGGGGCCGGAGTCGACGCGTGAATTGAGATGTTAGTTCAAGGAGATAAAATTAAAATTTAATATTATCTACTTTAAAAAATGTAAGTAAGAGTTTCGATTCTTCTCTTTATCGACCTCAGATTAACTTAAATTTAATTAAATAGTAAAACAACGAATCTTAATAGGTAATCTAACAAATCTAATAAAATAAAAATATATAATTATCTTATCAATCACAAAATTAAATTACAATTTAATTATTAGGTACCTAGGTGTCTAGGGTTCGATCTTCGATGCCGTGCGCTTTTTCCTAAACTTTGTTGTCACAGTTGACACACACATGGCTCTGTATGAAAATTAAATGCGTGCGATATTTCTTAAATATGAGATATCTCCTAAATGGCTGAACCAATTTCGATGCAGTTTGTTCTAAACTTTGCCTGTGACTAAATAGAAAGTTTTAGTATGCGTTTTGTTTAGCAATAACATTTAGGGCGAAAAATAGATTTTCAAAAATTTTGGAAGTCGATTTAGTCTTCGAAGATATCATGTTAGATTTTTCAAAAAATTATACCTATTTGATATCAGTCCACCAACTTGATTTTGACATGGATTTTGATATGATGGCGTGATTTTTATTTTCTAAATTCACACATTGTTGCATTTTCTAGCCGCACTATTTGATTTATCGAAATAAAAAGTATCCTAGAGCACAATCGAGATAGAGACGATTCTAACAATACCTCATTCATCAAAATCCATCCAGCCGTTTAGGAGAAACGTGGTAATAAAGAATATTACTTACATACCCACCCACCCACATACATAGAAACGCGCGATCTACATAACCCTGTGACTTGACAGTCAGCCGGGTAATAAAAAAAAATGGCGAACTATGTCAAGGGGGTGTCGTTGAATAGGTAGGTATTTAAAAATCAACTTATTTGTGTCCTATTTGTGTATGTTACAATGTTTATGAAATAAATTATTACTATTATTATTAAACGTTAGGTTTCTTATATCATTTACTTTTTAAAAGATTTTATTTAACTTGCAATGTATGTATGTATGTTTGTTAGATTAAATCATGCTTTGTTACAATGTTTTTATTAAATAAATAATAATTATTATTAAATCATGCTTTGTTACAATGTTTTTATTAAATAAATAATAATTATTATTAAAGAGTTAAGTATTTAATATTTTTTCCTTGTTTAATTTTTTTGTATAAACTCAAAATCCTGACAAGGCCACGGCCATTGAGTCAGCTAAATTTTAATGATTTTCATTGAGGATGTAGCATAAGGAGTGTAAAATAATTTTTTGGTCAGTGCTTTTATTAATTTTGGTGCAGTTATCGTCATAGCAGAAATAAGCATTATTTGAGAAGTAATGCCCCTTATAATGACCCATACTCATGGAGTCTCCAGGTGCAACAAACTCAATTGCACCTAAGCTTCTGTATAATTTATTTTTTATAATTATGGTTTGTGGTACTCTATTTAGTTCGACTGCATTAGTGCCATTTAAATCGAAAGAAATAAAGTTTGAAATAGTATATTCACAACTTGCTATTCCCTCGCATGATGCACATTTAGATGAACTTTCCGTTAAAGAAATAGCTTCTTCTAAGATGCTTATATCACACATATTAATTAAATCTATATTTATGGGCAAGAACACGTTGTTTTTTTTTAAATTTAAAGAACATGACTCGTTGTGACATTTTTTAGTAAAAACTGAACTAATAAGATATTCTAAAAGAAAATGTTCAAAGATGTAGGCAACATTACTCGCTACATTATAATTGCAAGTTTTCGTTGTTATTGATGTTGGCTGGTCTATATATTGTGTTATTATTTTTGCTCTTAAATTATACATATCATAATTATTGTTTTTGGTGTCACTAAAACTCTTGATGTACTTGGGAATTAAAAGATTTTCATTTAAAGAATTTATAATTGTTTTCATGTTGTCATTGTAATTAAAAAAAAAACAGAAACAAGTAAAAAAAACACAACACTAAAAATGGAAAAATAAAAAAATTTCAAAAAAAATAAAACCGACTTCATAAAATACTTTTTTTTTTTTTTTTTTTTTTTTTTAAACGAAAATAGGTTCGCGTTTGACCACACTCTGCCTGATGTAAAGCAACAGTGCGGTCTAAGATGGAGCACGCTTACCTAGAAGGAACCTATTGACTCTCGATTTGAAGACACCCAAATTATACCTTTCTGGAAATACAGACCCCGGCAAGGAGTTCCACATTTTCGCC
This sequence comes from Camptogramma bilineatum, assembly GCA_958496255.1. Lineage (NCBI taxonomy): Eukaryota > Metazoa > Arthropoda > Insecta > Lepidoptera > Geometridae > Camptogramma > Camptogramma bilineatum. Next base: position 8,721,165 of record OY292463.1, on the reverse strand, counting down.
GTGCGTATAAAAAATGTAGAATCAAAGCGCTTTGTACGAACACTGGGAGTATCTACCATGTACAAATGGCGCCTTTCCGGGTATCTGGAAGTCCGATGGAAGAAGGGAGATGGCGGAACCAGATTATGCAATTCCTGAGCACACTCTCCGAAATGTATCCGATAAAAAACCTTGCACTAAAAAGCGTAAAATAAGAATACAACAGATTTATTTAATTTGTTATTATAAATTTGTTATAATGTTGAAGTCGGTGTTAAGTAAAACAATGACTATATTTTATGCACAACGGTTTCAACATTATATAACAAATATATAATAACAAATTAAATAAATCCGATGTATTCTTATTTTACGCTTTTTAGTGCAAGTATTTTATGAAGTCGGTTGTTTTTTTTATTTTTTATTTCAAGTCGGATTAATAAAAAGAAACCCTGCGGGCGGGTAAAACGCCATCTGTTGGCAGTGGCACGGATGAAAAAGATGAACGTTTATAATTTTACTAGCTGCTGGCCGCGGCTTCACTCGCGTGGTACCCGGATAAAAAGTAGCCTATGTAGTAGATAAATTCAAGTTTGTTTATAATTTTTCACCTCAGCAGCTCGAAATGGCATCCTTTGCTGCGAGAAACCAGTGTACAAAATCGCATACTGCTCACTCATGTCAGTGAAGAAAAGTAATTTGAAATCAGAATGTCGAATGTAGAGTACGCGCCACCAATGAAGTCCGATAGACGCGGCGCTGCTATCGCAGAACTAGGTTATGTAAAAAATTACTAATTTATTACATTATAATAATTGAAGTTTAATTTAATGTTTTAAAAATAAGTCCATGTTAGTGATGTGAACTAGCTTCAGCTTCAATTTTATCCATTTTTAAGAAGAAATTATTATCACTGACGTCGTTTTGCATGGTGGTCAAGCGCTAGCCTATCTACCACTAAAAAAAAATAACACACCTTTGAAAAATAAAATAGGAATTAAATATTTATTTTTGTAACGTGTAGGTATTTATTTCTTAAAAATTCAAAAAAACATTAAAGATGAGTGAAACCAGTGACGAATACACTAATTTACCCCCCAGAGAAAAGTTGAGATAAAAAAGTGATTGTACTGAATTAATGCTCCTTCCTGAGAAACAGGTAAGTGCCGAACAAAACAATAACTTTTAATTTGCAAAATTACAATATTATCCGTTACTTGTACTTACCTACCTACTTTTAATTTCTAAACAAAATGCGTTGTTTTTAAATAGATATAAATAAATACATAATATGGATTACTTCCTTCATTAAGTACAAAGTTGTATTTTTTACTTGTAATAATAGTACTTACAAGTTTTAATTATTATCTATAGGCAGGTAGGTATGTATGTTTTCGTTGCTGAGGTGAAAATTTGTGTGTGCTACACGAGACCAAAGTTTTTTACATCACATTAATTTTCTCATTCTTTATGCCCTTGCTGATTATGTGGGTTCTGATTTAAAACTATAAGGAATGCGCGATATTTTTAGTTTGTTCTTGTACATAGGCTAACAATTAATTGCAAATTTCAAAAATAAAATACGTGTGGTGACCCTACACTACAAGTTTTCATACAAATAATAAAATAAGTATATCTCAGATATATATAGGCATATTTTCCTTTGAAGTTTTCTAGCAATTAATTGGACACTATTTTAACATTAAATTCGACGGGTGACACCCTTCATTCTGACGGTAACTCGACGGGTGACACCCTTAATTCTGACGGTAACAAGTTTTCATACAAATAATAAAATAAGTATATCTCGTGAACCAAGCAAATATTCCACAATTTGAAAATGCAGATCTTTAGTAAAAATTTTTACTAAAGGTCTACATATTTAGATTTTCTCTACAATTCGCAAATCAAAAGATATTAAGGTTTTTTACTTTTCAAAAACGTTTCAACTGAGTGAGCACCTAAGACAGTTAATTATTCATATATGCTGTATGATATTGGTTCTTTTTTTGGTTTTACAAATTCGTACTCAACTTATACTAAATGTAGACATCAATTTAATTCAAATTCTTTCATTGGTTTAGTAGGAAATTGGACATTGTGAAAGTGGAGAACTGAGTGAGCATAATAAACCATTTGTAAATTTTAAACTAAGGCACTGGGGAATCTGAAACTGAAAACCGTAGCATATCTAAAGTTCTACTAAAGCCTAGCATACACATTTATTTTGTAAACATAATACATTTTGATATTTGGCTTGTCGTATGGGAGAACTGAGTGAGCATACATTTCATGTCGTATCTCTTGTTCTGTCTTTTTACAAATGGCGAGATTGGTTTTACAATTGTTTTAGAACTTCTACTAAAGGTCTGCATACTTAAATCTTGTCTTCAGCACATGCTCTCTCGGTGGAAATGCACATACCTACATAAAATCACTGCTGGAGCCACCTGACGTATTATTAAAGTAAATTTACACCGATGGCAAAATTGTCTCTTTTATGTTATAAAAATTATACTTAAAAAGGTAAAGTCAAGGCGGTAAATTGATGGGCTTGGCATGATCGAAGATTCACGCTAATATGGCTCTTTATGCGTAATAAATCGATCGTAATTGTTATGCTGATTTTATTTTTACGAAATAAATAACCGCTCGGCGCATTGAGTAATGTGATTTTGAGAAACATCGGTCTGTGAAATTATTGTCACGCATTACATACATACGTAGTATGCATAATATAGTACCTACCTTTATTATGTAGGTACATGGTGCAGCTTGTTTTTGATGTTTTTATAATTTTCTTTCTCATGTGACCTAGTAGTGAAATGTAGTAGTGAGATTCGAAAGAAAACGGTAACATTTCTAAAGTATTTACAACTAGCTGACGCCCGCGGCTTCGCCCGCGTGGACTACTATTTTGTTTATCCCACGGGAACCGTGCATTTTTTCGGGATAAAAAGTAACAAATGTCCTATTCCCGGTCATTATCTACCTATGTTTCAAATTTCAGCCAAATCGGTTCAGTGGTTGTCGAGTTATAGAGGAACAAACATATATTCAAACATCCATCCAAACATCTATCCAAACATCCAAACTTTCTTATAGTATTAGTGTGATGTGATAGTGTGATAATCCACTGTCAGGGATCATTCAAGGATTCGTAGAAATCTAGACAAATTAATATATTTTTTCATTCCAAACGGTAAATTGTCAGTTCATTCCACATCAATCACTTATTTTGGGAATCCACATGAGATTTCCCAAAAGTTCACGAGTGTCGATAAAGTTGGACGTCACCATTCATTAAACTTTGTTAATTTTAAAGGGAAATCTGAATGAACCAGTGAATAATAGGGTATTATGGTATATAGTATAACCACCGTCTCATTAAACTTGTGAGAACTTCTTTCAGAGGCTTTTCATATCGTATTGTTAAGAATTGCGTTCGAATGGAAAATTATATGGAATAATATAACAAGGTAAAATAACGCGATAAAATCCCTTGTCTGTATTTCTAAATGTGGAATACTTTTGTTTTCATCTTTACAATTCGACATTGCAAAACGATATCTTGGTAAGTATACTTATAACGATAAATTGGAAGATGAAAAAAAAATCGCCCGAACAGAAATGGCATACCAATATTCAGTTACCTGTAGCCGTACCATGAACTCTTATAGCAATGTTAAAACAAGCTTGAAACATGACAACGAATGACATTCCTAAAGCTTGACATTGCTCTGAGACTTGGTGGTACGCCCCCAGTACACATAATTCATTCATCCATTGCAATCCAAGCCTAGGCGTTGAAAATCGATCATGTTTAAAATTAGTTCAGGATTTCAGTTAGAACTGAATTTTTAAAAACGTTTTCGTCGGTTGTCATTTGCCAACAATTGGTGGATATGAGCGTTCATTGGCATATAAAGGAACAAAATTGCTCCCAAATTGCCGTACGTAAACGGTCTGATTTGCCTCCAATAGCTTTTTTATTACGATCTGGATGAATTCAATTGAACCTCTACATGAAGTAAATAAACATTTCTGAAAGACATTTCTTTTACGAACAAGTAGAATTGTTTTTTCTTAGCCTTTATCTATACCTAACCTTTTTAACAAAAAACAGAATCCCTTTGTAATGGTAAGAAACTGTTTCCATTCAATTAAACAAAATCTTCCTTTGGAACAGTCGGGTTAAAACAGATGACAGCAAAAACACTATTCTCCCAAGCCCGTTTGTAATGTAGATCGATTAAAAAGTGTTTTGTGACCATTTTATTGAAAAATGAAATGAGATTGATAGCATATTCTGTAAGCTAATTTTAGGTAGGTACTTTTTATAAAATTTTAGAGTAGGTAAACAACGTGTGAGATTCTCCGCATAAATAGAAACATTGTCGATATCTAAATCGACAATATTGTTACGTGAGTAATAGTGTTATTATAATGTTAAATAGAGTCAGCGACAAAAATCGATGAACATTTTAGATTTACATTTTTTATAAATCTACTGAACCCGTCGAGTTTTAATCAATTTTTAGCCAACATCAAATGCTCTCTGTCAGATGCTCTGATGTTTCTCTGCTCTCAAAATATGAAACTCTGTGAAACTGTGAAATTGTCTAAAATGTTCATCGAATTTCGACGTTGATTGTACAACTCGCGAAACTTTTGAAAGTGAACTCGAAAACTTTTTCCAAAAATATGCATTCTTTTTCCAGAATTATTATTCAAGACTTTCACAGTTTGACAGCATATCGTAAGTCTCATGTTCAAGTATAGGCAAGGCACTCTACTTTTACATCGAAAACCATAAAATAGGGAACTTTTATAGTAAGCACATATTTTTAAACAAAATGCATTAGCGGTTTTACACCATTCGTGACTACACGCCTCGGTGTTAAGAGATGTCAAGTTTTTTTAAACAAAATGGTAATTAAGTGCGTTTTAGTGCCTAGGCGTTAGGTAAAATTATGATTTTATAACGTTGACGTTGTGAGTTACCTACTGCAGTGTTCTTGTAAGTGTTTATTTAAAGAGAAATAGAAAATGACCTCTATAGTCAAAGCACGTGCTGGAATAATTTTAATCTTTATGCAAACACTAGCTTCCGCCCGCGGCTTCGCTCGCGCGGTACCCGAATAAAAAGTTCCCGGTCATTATCTATCTATATTTTAAATATCAGGCAAAGCGGTACAGTGGTTGTCGAGTTATAGAGAAACAAACATACATCCATCCAAACATCCAAACATTCGCATTTAGAAATATTAGTGTGATACTAGATAAAGTCTCCTTTCGAAGAAACGAAAAGATTTCGTTAGAACGTTATTCAATAGTTACTGTTGTATAATTTCTTCATAATTAGTTGCTTATGGTATAATGAGGTTTCTTTTTAAACACCAGAGTTCAACAAAATCACAACTCTTCAAAGCAGTTTTTTTGTGCAGTCAAGCGAAAATAATTTCTTCTCGCAACTTTCCTACTTATTTGTCCGAAGTCGCGGAGGTTCCTAAGCGAATTTTTTAAAGGTTTTCTTTGTTGAAACTTGTAATAACTTAAACTTTAAGTTCTGAACTTTCTTTTTAGGTCTTTTGCATTTTTGCTTTAAATAGATTTACACTTCTTCCTAGCAATGTTGATAGCGCAACTTTTTAATTTTTTAATTATTTCTTGTTAAGATCAAGACTATTCCACTATTACAACAATAAACCTGGAGCCACACTTTTTATTGTTAAAAAAAAATAAGAACAGTATTTTCTGCAAAATACCAAAATTTAATACTACTTTTCCCATTTATAATAATAGTGTGATTAAAAGTTATCGGCCATTTTAGTTTAAGTTTCACCAACTTATTTATGAATAGGTATTTATAATTTGAGAATCCTATTAAACCTTTAGGCCTCTACTAATAAACTCGTATTAACTTCTGTCAAAGTTGCGCCACGGATTTAACTATTGCCATCCTTTTTTGTTAGACAGTGACAAATAAGGATGGCAATAGTTAAATCCGTGGCGCAACTTTGACAGAAGTTAATACGAGTTTATTAATAGAGGCCTAAGGTACCATATTTGTCTGAATCAGAACTAAAGTTTTATCATGCCACGATCTAAGCTCACTTTCTCAGTCTCATTCAAAATAATTATTAATCATACGCAGCCTTCCATTTAGGGTCTGATCTGGTCCCGTAAGATTCGGAGTGACCTTATACGAACGAGTTCAGAACTAATGGTTAGTTGTAAGCCTCTTTACTCTGCATAGATAATGTCTTGAATTATTAAGACGGTACAGCTGGTAACTAAAATGTTATACGAGATGTACTGCTCGTTATTGTCCTCAATTGTATTATATCAACGCAATTTTCAAAGGTCGCGCAAGGTAACTCGATTAACCAAGATTGGAATTAACAATAAATGTGGCAAAATTGCCTCTATCAAACATCTTTTGATATTTAGGACAATTTTTTTATTTTTTTTTATTTTTAGGTACTTTTTGTCAAATCAACAACCATAAAAATATGAGAAAAATATGATCACGACTGTACCCCAGACGAGACATTCTCTCAGCTATTTGAGACATTTTTAGGATATCTAAGGGGGTAGTTAGTGGTTTCTCCAACATACTTGGCACGTGCCCCACATTTTGGAGAAGTTAGCATTCGCTTGTATCAATGCAGGTTTGAATTCTGTCGGAAACGAAAATTTTGATAAGACTTTTCATTTTCAATAAATTAATACCTAAGTGTCGTTTAATACTAAAAATTAAAAATTTATATAAAAGCTCAAACCCACACAGCAAAGTTATGCTTGTGGTTTTCCTACATAATAAAACTCGAAACGAGGAAGTCCGTAGCAGAACTAGAATCACCGAAATAGCTTTTAGAATCAGCAAACTGAAGTGGCAATGGGCATGGACAGGTCCCTTTGTTTTGTTAGGTAGGTACTACCGCTTGGCACTACTAGTAGAGTGGAGGGAATTTTTACTTTCCCGTGACACCACTGGTGACACCGCTACGGGTAAAAGTACATTTTCAGTGACTACACTGTTGCCAGTAGTTTCACGGGAAATATTATTTCCCGTGGCACGAGTGTGCTATAGACTTTTAGAAAATAAAGGTTTATGAATGATAGCCACGGACTTATAAACAAAGTGTAGAATGGGTCACCTTACGAAGGATCCATCGATCCTTAAATACGCATAACAATCTTTATCACATACTAGTGAACGCTTGCGGCTTCGCCCGCGTGGACTACTACTTTGTATCCCACGAGAACCATACATAAGTATTTTCGGTATAAAAAGTAGCCTATGTCTTATTCCAGAACCTAAACTATCTACATTCCAAACATCAAAATCCGTTTAGTAGTTATGGGGATACGTGGTAACCGAGGTGGTAACATACATTCACACACACACACACACACACACGGACTTTCGCCTTTATAATATTAGTAGGATTATGAAATGAAAATGTCCATGTCATCACATGGTGATGGTCAGTGGGCTAAGATAGCAAGAAAGTGTTTGATTTGGATATGCGTAGACTAAAATGCTAATGATGATGTTTTTCACATCATAATATTATGATAAAGATTGTTATGCGTACTCAAAAGTTGCGTGGTTTTATTGAGCCACTCTATATTGATAGAGGAAAAAGAACGAAAACGAAAATATTTGAACGATTGATAGAATGCCAGATAGGATTGTTTTGATTGATTTTTTTCAGAGATTGACGTTCGCGTATCGGTTACCCACCGATACTTTATGATTGTATATTTTTTAGATGAAATAAAACGATGTTCTTTTCCGTGAAAGATTAAAATAGATTTCCTTTTTTGATTTGAAGGAATCAATGTAGACGATTTACTTATCATTAAGATCAGAATCAGATGATAATAATGTTTAACTACAGAAATAGTTTTAGTACTCGTCCAAAATGTAATTCAGTACCTACCTACTCATTTTAAAAATTCACAACAACAAACAATCATAATTCAAATTTATTGTTGACTCTACTTACTGGAAACTTTTATTTGTACCTACCTACTCTAACAAAAGTCAAGTATAAAACATTAGAATAATAAGCGATAATAAAAAGAAAATGTTTAAAGTTATGCCCTAAGCCTTATCATTAAACTACAAAACCTCAATATTTGGTTTCTTGTAAAATTTTCCAGTCATTTACTTTCCTGATTTGTTATAATTTTATCGGTCAGACAGAACAAAAGTTCCTTTGGTTGTTCCAAAGTTTCAACAAAAGTAAAAGATACGTTTTGACAGTAACTTTGAAACGCAATCAACGGAATTATCAGCTCGATCTATTTCCAGTAAAAGTTGCCTTCCATTCGAGCTAACTTCGTTTTCTTTCATATTTCTCTTTAATGTGCCGAGAGATTGTGATCGTAAGCCGTGATGACTGGTTTATTCATTTTGTTTTTAATTCCAGTTTAAACAAAAAAATATTATGGTTTTTAATCCCCGCGTTGTACAGTAAGGAACAAGTACTAGAAAAAACTTAACTAGGTAATACTTTTACGCAACCAACATTACGACATTTTCTTTTCGTATAATACATATCTGTTATCTATGGACGTTCTATACCTACCAACTCAAGCAGGAGCGTTTTAGTAAAACAATATATTTTCTGTATAAAAACACGAACATCTGTCATCAAAACAATTCGACGCACAAACGTAAACAAATCTTACCTGCTGCTGGTACTCTGAGGGTACATAATCCTCGGGTCCTTCCTCCTCCTCCGCACATCACTCTCCACTCTCTTATCACTGTTTTCACGGATAGTGTGGTATCTTGGCTGATAACTTTCGAGTTGCGAGTACAACCGCGACGAGGCGGGCGAGGGCCCGCGTTGCGACATGTCACGTCCGTACTCCGCGAAGGCCGGAGGCACACTGACTTGTGGTATGAAAACTCTCTCAGCCATCCCCGGCCGGCGCTTTTCTTCAGTAAAAGCTACTCGAGGAGGCTTCGGTTGCATTAAGCTGATTTTCTTTTTCTTCGCGGTAGAGGTGACGTAGAAGAAGTACCCGTTGCGGTCCATTTTCGGCGCTGTTGCTTTTACCTGAAAAAATAATTATGATGAGGATGTATAGCATGGGTGTTTATTGATATTTTTGTTGTTGATTTTCACTTGTGATTTGTTTGTTTATATTTTACAGTAATAAACTGTATGATAGTTTTATTATAATTCACATATTCTGTCTAAGAACAGGAAGGCTAACCGGCACCAAAGTACAATTTACATTTTCAGACTTTTATACCTATATTCAACATGGTTTATAAATCTTTAGGAGGCTCATTAGGTAGGTACATGATAGGAGCTGTCATGATGTTCAGAAGACAAATTGTGCTACCTGAGACAATGTTTCAAGTTACATCATCTTCTCTACCATCTACTTTGTATAGTAATCCGTATCAATGATTGATTAATTTCAATTGGTGCAAGGATGATATGAACAAGACAAGGTATAAATAATTCGATAGTTTCGGGTTCAAATTATACCACTTTTTTATATGCGTCGATAATATCACTGCGTAGCTCAAATGGTAGAGCGCTCGCTTAGGTACTAGGATCGAACCCCGGTACCTCCAATATCTTTGCTTGCATTTTCATAAGTCATCTCATCCAAAAAAATATTTTTTCAATTTTTGTCTTTGGAACACGCTATCTTCAATTTGAGCAACGATTTTTGCATACCTTTGCTCGTTACGTTACTAACGTAACGTAACGAGCGGGTAAGTTACTTTTTATCATCAATTATCATCATCACCAAAATTTGGTAAATCTTATGTCAGTCGCCAGTTTGAAACTTAAGACAAGTCTTGTAACAATTAGATGAATGCTCACATTGTAACATGTTACATTTCGGCAAGATAAATGTCGGTCCCGGCTTCACCATTAACATAACGGTGACCTTCAAAACTCCATCACCAGGGTTATCCACTAACTCATATTAACATACTTACATGTCAAGATATATTCACAGTCAAGATATTATATACAACGGACAGCCGTCAGCATAAAAGTTTAGGTGTAATGTTGATGATTTTGCTATTATATCCACTTTATTTGTAATAGGAAAAAAGCGTCCGCTTGATAATGGTTCTCTCACGTTGCCATTTCCACTTTTTGCCGGTTTCGTAAACAATAAATTAAGTTGCTTATCGGACGAAATGTTCGAGTAATCCATTTATTTGTTTCCGATTTAACTTATGGTTATTGAAGCCGTGCGTAGCGGTTACAAGTGCACTTCTAGATAGTGCTGAAGTAGTGTCGTAAAGAAAATGCGTAGCTCAGTAAGAACCTATATTTCTTACTCGGAGATAATAACAAAATCTTACTGAAAATTATATGGACACGGAATTTTATCGCGTAATTTAACTTATTTATCCCGACGCGACGTTTCGACTATGTTACAATAACCATGGTCGCGTCTGCCCGCGACCATAGCGACATATAATTTTCAGTATGAATAGTGATAGCGAAAGTTTAAAAAAGACTAATAACAAAATATATCAAAGAGCTAAGTACTTATTAACAATTTAAGACTAGACAAAGGCACTCATTATTACATTACACACTTGTCCCGTCTTAATTGGTGTCAACATGTAGATTGTATTTCCAACTTTCATGGAAACAATTTAACCGTCTCACTCTATGATCCCTTATTCATAATGAACTTTCTATTTCAAACGGCTACCTTAGTTGTTTGCAATTATTTTAAATGACAAGAGAGTGATAAAAATATTCCCTAATTAAATGAAAAGAGAGTTTAACGTTTATGTCAGCTTACTTAGATATTTACACTAATATAAAAAATATAAAAGTCTCTGAATATGTATAAAGCCCTTTCACGCCACTATACTGATCGGGTAGCTATGGAACTTGGCAAAGATTTAGTGCCAAAGTGGCCTCGCATAGCACACTACTTAGGTATAACATTTTTTTTTTACTTTAATGCTACTACCTAGTGTAGGTTATAGTGACCACTGCGGTTTCACGAGACTGTAACTAATATACTGTATTAATTAATTTATAGATTATAACACTATTAATTACAACGGATGTAGTGAACCAATACAAACTACTTAGTGAGTTCTAAAATAAAGAAACTCACAAAATATGTGACGTATGACATGTAGGTATTTGATTTCATGCAAGTTTGTGAGTAATAAAAACCGGAGACCAAAGTCTCGATTTCCACCAGCTCGTAAAATCTACAGACAAGATAAAGTCAACAATGCAAAAGCACATTTTACAATACGTGTAAACAATACATTGCTGCCCGTCGGGACAAAGGCTGGTGCACCGCATTCTGTAAACGCGCAATAAGCGTGACACACCTCTCCGATTCACCTTTGTAGAAATGTCAGTTGAATCTGGTTGAAAGCGATACCGACGGGACACAGGGACAAATAAATTGTGAATTAAAATAAACGATTCGGGTGTAATACCTTGAATTTCCCACAATACATTTTAAAGATCTTTGGTTTCTAGAAAGTAGCTCTCTGTATTTGGTAGAATCACATAATACTAGTACTACGTAGTAGAATTCAAATTTCGGAAGATTCGATCACATCAAATGTTTAAAAATGTATTGTTTCCTACATAGTAACGGGTACTTACTAATACAAAACTATTATTACCTAAAAGTATTAGTAACAAAACAAAAACTTGATGGAATTTGTTTTAGGCTTGTAACAGAGGATGCAAAAAAAAAACAAATCAACAAATGTCAGAACATATACCTACTTACATAATTTTGATGTTTTTAGGGTTCCGTACCTTAAAAGGTAAAAAAAGGAACCCTTATAAGATCACTTTCTTGTCCGTCTGTCTGTCTGTCTGTCTGTCTGTCTGTCTGTCTGTCTGTCTGTCTGTCCGTCTGTCCGTGTGTCACCATCGATTATCTCAGGAACGGGTAGAGCTAGCAAGTTGAAATTTATACCATATACTAAGGTCTATAGTCCCTATTGTGACTATAAAAATCAAGGTCCTGAGTCAACACTATAAAAAGATATAGGCAAATTTAGGTTTTCGTAAAAACTTGTTAGTACCAAAACTTACCTTAATTTTCAACTTTTTTTATTTTTCGGAATTTTTCCTTTACTTGTGCTGGAAGACCTTGCTTGTAACCAAAATACACAATTCTAGGTCAACCGGAAGTACCCTAGAGGTTTTGGGTCGGAAACCTAAATGGTAGTTCCCGTTGACCTAGAATAACGAAATTTGGCAAAAAGCAAGGTCTTACAGCACAAATAAAGGAAAAATTCCAAAAAGTTAAAAAAGTTGAAAATTAAAGGGTGTTCCCATACATACATAGTTGACGCCAATTAAAATTGTCCTCCGAGTTGTATGGGCGCTCATACAATTAAGCGGACTAGCTTAATTGGCACCATGGCTAGGTACGGAACCCTCGGCGTACGAGTTCGACTCGCACTTGACCGGTTTTTTTGTTTCTGTCTTTTATATTAAACCAGTAATTAAACAGACAAGTTAGTAATTTAATTTGGACGTTTCCTTTATCTCATCAGAAAGATTGAGGCTTGACAATTGAGATGCGCCACGCTCGGGGATTGCAGCCCTTTCGTGACAAACCAATGGCATTTTTAAAGTACTCACGTTACCTACATCTGACAAATTCGCATCACAGTCATCATCAAACAGCTCTGGGCATCGCACTGCGTCCCCGCCGCCCGTATCCACCGCAGATGTTATCGCGCCTTCGCCCGCGGCGTCTTTCTGAATGCTAACTGAGCTCTATGTGGACTCTGACACACCAGCCATGGACTAAGCTTATGCTTGGGAAATATCTAGAAACACGAGTAGGTCATAAGATCATTCTCTCTTTCTTTTTGCTTTTTTTCTGGTGACCCTGTTCCTATAAAGTCAAGTGCTAGTTCTTCTACAAGGTACTCTATGAAAATTCATGAACAACGAGTGAAAAGCGAGTTTAACTTCGAATTTCATAACCTAATTATAAACAAAGTAGTTCTCGATAAAAATACCAATTAATTGCTTATACACATTTGACTCTACACTAGGAATTCCTGGGTAGTGGGTATCAGAAACTACTAGATTAAAGTTACCACAACAACCAGACCCAAAACAAAATCTGCCGAATCTTTTGCGCGGCAATAGCACCTCTTGCGTATCAGCCGAGAACTCACCCGCTACATTTGTGAAGATCTCTATCTCTCTCTCTAGTTTATTCAATTTTATCTAACTAAAATTGATCAGTGGTCTCTTTTTTACCCTGCCACAGATTAATAATAATCTGTGTCTTTGCATGCCTGTGGGAAAGAGGCATGATTTAATGTATGTACCTACCTATGCATGTATGTAAAATGATTATTTTGATTCGATTATAAATGAAACATCAATCTGTAGATTTTACAAAATTTACATAATTATCATGTTTTGGTTTATGAAAAGTGATGTCCAGGCAAATGCCCTCCATAGTCACAGTTCGTCAAACAGTTACTTTGCATCCAAAGGCTCTATCTGCGACATCTGCGCGGTACTTTGAGTCCAGCGACTGCCGGCAGGTATTTTTCTGCGCGATTTAGATTGCAGACTACGGTGTTTAGTGTTAACAAAGAGAGTGGTTTAGTGAGATCTAAATAAAGGGTAGGGAGAATCAAGTTTTTACTAAAGTCAAAAGTACGACTTTGGGTAAGATTTTTCACATATAACCAATCTAGAGACGTTACCAATGTCTAATTATGAAGAAATCCAAAAATAACACATCTCACATTATTTAAGCATAGACAAACCCTGCGGTAAAATGATTTATTTTAAACGCCAATATTTATATAACCTAGAATTTTAAACAATGAGCTAACATACATTTCAAAGCACGAAACACTAGCAACACGCTTCAATACCTACCTCTATTTGCAGTGGTGCTAAAACAAACAGTATAATTGAGACATCCTCGTATTCGAACCGAGCACAAAAGTGTATTTACAGACCCTGTCTCATGTAATCCCATAGTGAGCTCTATTGACTGGACCGAGGACTTTAGAACTGGCGGTCACTGGGAAAATAGGTAACACTGAAACTGAGAGCCTGTGAATGAAAACGGTTTATCTATTTCATTGTTTCTTAAAATATTGAAAAAACTTAGCCAAACTGAGCTATTTCGCCTGGATCTCATAGGACGTAGGGCAAAATAAATATTTACTATCAAAAAAAAAAGACCTCACTTAGACCTCACTTACATCTCGTTTATCACATAGATCGATGTTTTTCAAAAGTAACAGGTAAGAACATAGTACCTATATCTACCTATATACCTACACTAATTATTTAAGACAAAAATATTTTAAAAAAACAAAAACCCGACTGCGTCAAAACTAAAAAGAAAAAAACAAGCCTGCAAAGAATTACTCACAGTCGGTACCCATTCATTTTATTACCAATCAAATCTTCCCAATGTTATGGGTCCCGACTGTGAGTAATTCTTTGCAGGCTTGTTTTTTTCTTTTTAGTTTTGACGCAGTCGGGTTTTTGTTTTTTTAAAATATTTTTTTATTTAACACTTTTTAGTTATGATAAAGTTGATTTTAAAATACCTTGATTAACTATTACCTAGTTACCTACCCAACAAGAAATTAATAAACCAACTAAACTAAGTAACTTCGTATCGCCCTAATTATTTATTCATTTTTATTCATCAAATCCATCCAATCCAATTCCCCATCAGCCAATAATTCAATCCAATCCAATAATATCAAAAACTTTCGATAATGGCCCTCAAAAATTGATAGAATAGGTAAACTTTTCAAAACGCAACGATAGCGCGATCTAGGATTGGTTCAGATTTAGCAGCGACATCTAGTTGTGTTTTTGGTAATTAATGTAAATAAAAAATAATACTGAGGGTTGCGATGTTTGTAACTTCTGAACTACAAAACCGATGACCTTGAAATTTTTACAGAACATTTTAAAGTAGGTACATACCTACTTTCTAACAAAATTACCCTTCCTTTGCGTTGCGCAGTCGGGTAAAAAGAATCAATAAAATCGTACTATGTGTTAATGAATTACAACCAGATACCTACCTACTCATTTTGATTTTCATTTCCTCTCCCAAGGGAACCGTCTTGAATTTCAGTAAGTAAGTAGGTATAGTAATCAAAAGTATCCTATTTATACCTCGTAGTAGTATAGTATGTATGCACTCAAATAATACCAAGTTTCATTTAAATCCGTCCAGTAGTTTCGTTCGACCGAGACGTGATGCGCGGCCAAGATACACACAAACAGAATTTTAAACCGTTATATTTCCTAAGCTATTATTTAAAATGAAAAATAGTAAAAGAAACCTAACATTGATTTTTAAATACCTATTCAACGATACCCCACTTGACATAGTTCGTCAATTTTGAGTTTTTCAATTTTGACAATATGGCGTCTGGTTGTAACACTGGTTAATTTTGATTACTTTCATGTCTTTAGTGACACTCGCAAGGTTGAGACAAATCGATTGACGTTAGAATCATCAAAATCGGTCCACGCGTTTGGCCTCTAGAGTGCCACATAGAAACATCCATAGCGAGAATAATTATTAATCAACTTTAAACCGTTATTTTTCTTAAACTATTACTTAAAATGAAAAATGGTAAAAGAAACATAAAGTTGATTTTAAAATACCTATTCAACGATACCCCACTTGACATGGTGTGACGATTTTGATTTTTTTAATTTTGACATTAAGGCGTCTGGTGGTGGCACTGGTGAATTTTGATTACTGTCATGCCTATAACAACACTCCCAAGGTTCAGACGAATCGATTGACGTAAGAATCATCAAAATCGGTCCACGCGTTTGGCCTCTAGAATGCCACATAGAAACATCCAAACATATATACATACATACATAGACTGATAAACACATTACCCTTCCTTTGCTTTGCGCAGTCGGGTAAAAAGCGAATAATTCAAATGACAAACAAATCTTCCACAACAGTCTCAATCGGAGCTCCCTGCATCCGGGGGCGTATGTCAATATTTGAAACTAGTACGAATGCTTGAATTCTCTATCCCTTATTCCAATTGACTAAGGTTCAGTGTTCTTGGGTTGTTACAAATAGATTCAAGACAAAGAAGCTTTGCATCGTAGTAATTGGCGTGCAGCTGTCTGTTCGCAGATGTGAAACCCAACTTTTGTTCCGGTAAACATTCTAATTTGTAAATCACTATTTAGTAAAAAATATTGTTTAAAAAAGTTATTAAAGTAAGTACTTACATGTAAATGAAAATGATAAACAAGTAGCTAAACTTAATAATAAAAAAAAACGACTTCAGTGTTATATAATCTGAGTAATTTTCTGTGACTATTGACTAAGTGACTATCGAGGTGCATTTTTGTTCATAACTCCACAGCTCCTCAACATAAATCTTCACAAAATTTTTATGGCACCAATCAAAAAATATACCCTTTCAAATAAAAAAATAATTTTAAAATTTGGTTCAGGCGTCTTGGAGTAATCGGTGAACGAGAACGATAAAAAGATGAACGTAATGTAATAAACAAAGTTTAAAAATCATCAAAGATTTCTTATTTATTTCTTATATTTCTTATTCATCATTCACTGCCTGTGAATGGTGCAATTTTTGCACGAAGTAAAATCATTCAGTTCTCTATAGAATTCCTAATTTCGAGAAAAAAGTGCCATCCCTATTTCAGTCAGAACACGCTATACCGAAATCATATCATTTTTATAGACAAAGTTATTACATTTCCGATTTTATTATGACCTACTTGGACAAAGGGACATAAAAGGCCGATATCATAAACACCACACACCTACAATGACAAGCATAATACGTTAATTAGTCGCGAGTGAGTGCACTTCCTTAACATATCGTTAATGCATTTCTCGCGTGCGTCCTCCCCTTAAACGAGCTTCAAGCGATTAGGGACATACCTTCTTATAATGCAGAGTAGGTTCTGTAATCAATCTGGTAGGTCATTATGAAAATGGCAGTGAGCTTTTTGAAACTATGCAAAACTTGCATTTAATATTTAAAAATGGCATGCTTGACACGATGGCATGTGATCCTATTGCTAGTTTTTTACTTTATTTTAGAAAGTTGCAGATACGATACAATAATCTGTTACCGTCAGCCGAATCTACCTGTTTCGAACGAGAAATCTTCAGAAAATTACCTGAAATAATAAACGTCAATGAACCCTTTTTGTTACAAGTTTTTTTACTCTACCCTCAACTTTGACATTCTCACAAAAGTTCAAGGAAAGTAAATCTACTGAGTTGTTACTAACTTAATACAGTAGGGATATAAATACAAAATCTTACCAAAACCTTAGAGTAACTAGAAGAAAACATAATAAATATGATTACATTTATGAAGTTGGTTGTACAATGTATTTTTTTTATATTTTTATTCTTATTGACCGAGCGACTGAAGCGAGCGACGCGTCTCTCCTTCAGCTTTGACAAAAGTGCTTTCGTTTGTCCTCCGGATGTCTGTCTGTATGTTTTCCACTACAAGTCGCATTTCTCAACCAATTCTCGTGAAATTTTGTGAGCAGGTTCGATAATTTTTGTTTGAGGGCACTGCCACCAAAAAGCAGCAAAACGGGGGAGCTACAAGATATCTCTACCTTATGACATCCGATTTCGATGGTTCTTTTTTATTTGAAAGGTTGTATTGTAACTTTAAGTTGGTCTCATATAACTTTCTGAAGATTTAATGTGGATCTTTATAGGTATACATAATATATACAACGACTAGGCTTGCCCATCAGCCTGTACGAGTATTATTGTCTTTTTTTTTATACTACTAAGGTAGCAGACAAGCATACGGCCCACCTGATGGTAAGCGGTTACCGTAGCCTATGGACGCCTGTGACACCAGAGGAGTCACACTCGCGCTGCTGACCTTTTGAAAATTTCAATACGCCCTTTTTGAAGAACCCCATACTGTAGTCACTGGGAAAAACCGCGGCAGATAGATCATTCCACAACCCAACTGTACGTGGTTTCTGTTCATCATCTGTCTTATGTGAAGGAAAGACATGGGACTCGCTAAGTCGCATGACTCCTCTCCATTCCCTGTTGAGCGCGTAGGTACCTATATAATTATAAATATCCAGAAGTAAAATTTGGTGTATCCACTATCCGTACAAACAACGTAAATTAACTGGTCACTATTTATTCACAGAGTTAACCATTACCAACATTGTTTTCATCATCCCGACTGTATGAAAAGGGTAAGTCAGACAAAATTGATTGATACTGGCGCGGCGTCGTATTTCAAAATTTTATTACGTCAGAACGAGGCCCGATGGTAATACATCATGTGTTATAGCTAACATGTTGTGGTTTTACTTGTTTGTTATTACTACACTGAAAAGCAAGGCTTAGGCTTGTTTCACTCTTCAGCGTGACACCGGTCGCGTCCGCGAGTTGACCATTCACAGCACATTTCTCTGTGCTGTGAATGGTCAAAATTAATTTCTCTGTACTGTGAATGGTCAACTCGCTGACGCGACCGGCGACACGCTGAAGAGTGAAACAAGCCTTAGGCCAACTACGCTAGGATAAAATTAAAAAATAATCCAAAAACCGCGTGTTTTTATATTATTTTATTTAGAATGCATTGTCATTGTGTTGTGAGGTATCCTGAAAGTTTCAGCCGGATCGGGCGGTGTGTAGGGAAGTGCTCGAAATTGGAGTTGCAAGGTTCCACCCATAACGATAGACAGAAAGACAGACAAACAAGAAAGTGATTTAATAAAAACATTTACAATAACCACCTTCCATTAGCACTTGTGCCATAAAGCAGACCAAGCAGCGCAGCGTTTCCTTTATTTTAAAATTTTAACGCTTGTTGATTTTTTGTGTAATTGTAGAGGGAATTCGCAATAAAGGTTTTGGGAATTGTTTGTGTTTATTTTAAAGTTTGTCTAACTAACTATACAGTCAAACTTAGCTTTTATCATTTTATGAGATGAGAACATAAAATATCAAATAATAATTTACTTTATTATAAAATTACAATAAATCTAAACAATTTCCTGTTCAATAATTAACTTGGCATCCGCTACAAGTGGCCTAATACTTTAAGATCTACTTAACTAATTACAGTTAAGTGTGTCTAATGAGCTAAGTAACTTACTTAGCAAGCGGTTTTCACTTGAGCACTTTCCTCTTGCAATTTATGTCGGTGCGTATCAAATTATATTACATTTCAAGAGCACTTATTTACTTGCTTATAACTTAACGTGGAAAATTGCTTGCCTACCACAAGCCAGAGATATGCATTACTACGTAAATTTTACATTTACTTATAAATATGACTTGTAAAACTACAAGTTATAATTACAAAAAGATGTTACAGACTGTAGTGGAACTAAAATCAATTCAAAAGTCACGCAAAACTTTACAGATTTCCCATTGCTGAACAACGTGACTTTCCATAATTAAACTTCTTACTCATTCATTTTCGACCGATTTGGTCGTCCCAAGTATCGCTGGAGCGATAGAATGGAAGCTGATCTGCGAGACCTCTTTGATCTTACGAGTCGCCAACTATCGCGAGTTTACAATTCTATCCGTGACTATAGCAAGATACAGCAACGAATAGAAGATAGTAGCGAGTTTTCGTATCGGAGGCCAAGACTCACTTTGGTTCTATCAGCCAATGGAGTTAGTAGTAAGTAGGTAGGTACTCATTCATTTTACTTATGCTTCATAAATGCTTTCAATAGACTGAAAAGTACGTAAAGATTTTTTGAAAGTAATGCATCACCGTCTTCAAGGGCATTGAAGAGCCCCTGTTATTTGTTGGACGAACACAAAGGAAGTAAGTATTAATCTTCTATTGCTGAATGGTCCCCCGGAGTTTGCATCCAGATTTTGAGCTACCGTGTTGTTTCTGCCCCTTGTTTGAACACACGGTTGAATTTTACATGAAATAATGTAAAAATTGGAGCTAATGACTCGTCACTTACAAGTCAGCTTTTTTATTAAACTAATTACCTAATCACAAAATTATTGGTCCAGTGCTACGTTAGGTATTTCTGACTTTACAACAAATGAAACCCTTATTTTAATGTTACTGTATCAGTTCAGTTAAAAATGTTGATATTTATTGGTGGACATTGCATTTCACACAGCGTCATCAGTCCCAAAATAAGCAATGCTACTATAGGGACTATACAACTGATAGAATAAATACCTAGATATATTTTTGTAAGTACCAACCAACATACTCGTTATATAATACTTTATAACAGACACAGATAACAGATTTATAACCAGTGATCGGAATGAGGCGGGCTAAAATACCTAAAGTTCGAAAAATAACAGAGACAAATGGAGACGCCTTAGGACTAAATATTTTTCGACCCAATTATTTCCGTTTCCGGGACATTAATAAAGAACATCTAACATTAAGGTGAATCAATTTTTTACCTGAGTTAATAACAAAAACTAAAACGTAAATTATAAGGATAAAAAACTTTTTTCCTTCGGTCAAATAGAAAAATTATTTGAATTAGTTCACAATATTATTAACATTAATTTTAAATGTACTTACTCACTGTGAAAATTGTGCCAACTTTCAATAAAATTCTTAGAATAAAATTCTTGTAGTAAGGAAGTCTCCCCTTTTTTGCCTCTGTTCTTTGAACTTTAGGTATTTAAGCCCGCCTAATTCCGATCACTGTTTATAACAGACCTTTTATATTCATCACACAATGTTTGTCTTGGGTGGGAATCGAACCTAGAGACGAGACGAGACAGCGCAGAAGGCAGAGTTACAACCTACTGAGCTCGATCTCTATCACTCTTTTTTTCTCTTTCTCTCACTCTTTTTTTTTTCTCAGTCACAAGTATTTTATTCTCTCAATCACTGATAGACAGGTTAGACCACGCTTCCCACTTATTCAAGCGGTGTGTCACAATAGGTAAGAAAGGCCCCTCTCCCAACTGCATCCTATAAGTGATTTCTTTTATTACGCAGCACGGACGCTATGAAAGATCTATACCATGAAAAGTGATGGTTTACGAGTTGCTTTATGGCGTAATCAAAGTGGATTATTGAAGTAATGTGTTTGTTATGGCGGCTGCAGTTTGAAGAAAAAGTTCAATATTATTGAGAGTTACACATTGACATTTTACTAAACAATTTTTGTGTACTCTATTCTAAGTTAAATAATATGGAAACACAATATTCTATACTTAACTGGTTCTACTCAGACCACAGAATAAGTAAATTACTAAGTAGGTACTTCATTCTTCTTTTTTCGAGCCGATGTATCAAGTTTTAGACAAGTTTTAGAGATATTTAGACCAATAATGGGCCACATCCATTCACGGCATTGCTTGAGTCTTGGTCTTCCCACATCCTGGGTATTTAAAAAATAATAATGTAAAAAATGTTGTCTATATTTTGCTGTAATGGCAATTCCGTTTATTTAACTCTACTTGATGGCAATCCACACTTTATTTTATTGTAAAAATAAATATTGCGGATTGCCATAAAATGGATTTTTGTTATAAATCAGTTCATTTTCTAGAAAAATATGAAGATTCATTTTATTCATTATTCAGTACTTATTCATATTCAAGTACATATTCAAGTCATATCAAGGCAAAATTATTTTCCTACTTACATGTTGATTTAAAAAGATACCAGACCCCTTTAACACTAAAAACTGAATGCAGCCACAGCAGGCTCTATTTCATCCTATAATCTGAGATCTAGTGTTCTACGCCATAAAATGCTGTTTTATGATCATAATACCTTCATTACTCCAGGTCTTAACACTAACACGCTGTCGGCTCAGATTTGTGAGTTTTACTGCGGTAAAATGCATATTACTTGATAATAATAATATTTATTATTATATTATAAATATGGCGAAAAGACGTTTAGTAAAGTTTAATTGTTGTTTTTCTACTAGTAGGTAAGTTAATATCAAAGTGACGTCATTAGTCATATTTGATCAAAGAATAGGTAGCTTGCGAGCATGCTACAAGTACAATAAAGTTATCAAAAGAAGCGAATAAACTATTTTCATTAAATACTTACGATTATACTCGTACTTACTACGACACTAGTAAAAAATTAGGTTGCCTAAACAAAACCTGGTAGTATCGATAAATAATGCGAAATTAAAGCATTTTGTGTACTCTACAGCCAGACTGTACCTTAGAACAACATCCACCTATCAAATTAACCAGGGATTAAAACAAATAATAATCTATGAAAACCTTGGCCAAAATGCGGAGTAGGTACTTACAAAGAGTGAGCGGGTATTGTGCCAAAAGTATATTTTATTATACCACCTTAGACATCTTCAAGGGATCTTGAAGATATGGTCGAAAGTCTGTTCATAATTAGTACAATTCCTAGTTAACATTTCTAGTATTTGGGCTCTGTCTGTGGCCAATGATTTAAATTAATATTCTTTTATATAGTTATCTCTGATTATTGTTTTGTGCTAACCATAAATGGAGTTCTTTTTTAATTATATTTGTCTGTTTTGTGAATATTTTGAAACACATGTTCCAAAGTGTATTTACAAAACAGACGTTTAATGTTTTGGTGAAGTTGAGCCTTCGGACACCCCCTGAAGGCACCCTTCAGTTTATTCTTCGCGGATGTTTAATTTGCGACAACGTTTAATTAATCAGGAGTTTGTCTTGTTGATTACTTTCACGCCAATTATAAGTTTAACATGTGCTCGTGACGTTGATTTGTGAGACAGATAACTGAATTGGATTATAGATTCTTATTCATCGTTTGTTTCAATTAGCATTATTGAAGACCATCAAGTTTTTTGATTTCACGCTGGTGCTGCTCCCAGATTTGCCCTGACTAGCCTGGCATAGTAAGGCTAGGCTGTGGAAAGTGGGTGGTTGGGTGGCTTTAGCCTGAAAATCTTGAAGAAACTTTTTTGTAATATAAATATAGATTGGCGGAGGAGTAAATACTAGATATTTCGGAATTTTCATAAAATCAGTACTTAGATGGACTTCCGCAAAGTCACGCCTGAATCAATTAACTAAATTAACTTATTGGATGAACAATTTCAGCTTGATAACTTTGAAGTCTTGGCTAGGTGGAGGAAGGATTTAGATAGCGTGTGAAAACGATTGGTTATTTAAAGAACTTTGGTATCCTAAGTTTGGGAAGGCCACTCATAAATGGCAAGTTTACTTAAAATAATATTCAACGGATCGGTACCTCAGACTTCTCCTTTTTTTTATCAATTTACGATTCAATACATAATGAATTTTATCTTCTCTGAAGCACCCAGTTTAGATATACACAACATTACAATTTACGTCACATAACGCCCCACTAAGCTACTTATTTCCTTGCACGAAGTTATACAATAATATTTTTCTTACTACAGAAATTAGGCAGAGCAAATATGAGGGGTGAACGGCGAAAGTTTTCCTAAGATGTTGTTATCGGCAAAGAGTAAACACATAACCAGATGAAGATAATGTTATGGGTATTCAATATCTCATTTTTTCATATCTAATATGAAACTACATAAAATTATAATAAAGTATTATATGGAATTAAACACAACTTCTTAATTCCTAGGCTGCCTCTGTGTAATATTTTTTTAATACACACAAAACTAGTCTCAACTTTTGATCACTAGTATTTGTCAAGTTTGTAATACTAGATTGACTGAAATGTTATCATACAAGCAATACTCAATTCGAGTGTTGGTATATCTGTACATAAGCTTCATCTTAGCCACGCAATACTTTGCTAAAGCAAAAACTGTGCTCCCTAATTGATTGACGACCACAAAATTAGTTGGCGTTGTACACAGATGCAGTAGTTTTATCAAAGTACAGTCAGCCGCATTATATCTCTAGGGTACGTTTCTAGAAAAAAGAAATTAACTTCAATGATCGAAATATTTTAATGTTTCATGCTCTATTTAGATGTAGGTACTCATATTAATCATTATGACTTGAATATCAAGTTTCAAAGTAGATCGTAAAAGGCCGATATGATAATATATCAAAAGTACCTATTGAAAAATTACTGTTAATAATGAATATTTATTCGAAAGTTTGCAACATGGTTAAAAACGATAAACTGACATTAAAACAGCCTAAAAACAGCGATAAAAATGTATGTCAAGATGCAGATAGCATGATTACTTTATAAATAACTTAACTATAACTTAGGTACTGTTCTATTTTTCCTAAAAATATGAGGAAATTTTTAACCAAGTATCAAACAAAAGTAGAGCTATAAGCGGGGGCTATTTACTAAATAAATCTAAGATGGTCAATCGAGATGATTCACTTGATCATCACAAATGCGGAAGTCGATAAATCAATCAAGTTATCATCTTAACATTATTGCAAAGTCGTTTGATCATATCAGAAGCCTTCCTGGATATTAATAGCTGATAATCTTATATCATTTGTCTGTCTCTCTCGTTTCTGACAGGAGAGACAGAGCGAGCATTAAGGCTGGTTTACACGGGCTTAGTAGCTAAGTGCTTATTACTTGTCACAGACTTGTCGCTTAGTGAATAGGATCGATTTCTATTCACTTGCACCATTCACAAACACTAATACTAAGCACTAATCTCACAGTTTACACATTGGGACTTAGTATTAGTGACAAGTACTATAGTCGTATTGCTCATTATACGGACTAAAATTGAAGGAAAAAATGTCATTTTTCCTTCAATTTTGATTAGTTTTGATACGTTTTATGTCAAAATTGAAGGAAAAATGACATTTTTCCTTCACTTTTAGTCCGTATAATGAGCAATACAACTATAAGCACTTAGCTGCTAAGCCCGTGTAAACCAGTCATTAGCTGAGTAATGTTGCAGACTCACTGTGCATTGTCATAAATCAACGGAGAAGAAAACGCGATAATGGGCGATGTGTGATCGATATCTTCATTATCTAGACTGACTATTTTTAATCTATGGATAGAAAAGTTATTCCACAGACTTTTAGTTTTAATTTTAATCTCTTTGTGCCTTACTTATGAAAGATGTTTAAAGTTGAACACTGGTTAAACAACGTCGTTATTTGTAGATAGTGACGAACAGAGACAGTTTTATTTGTGTTCTTTAAATATATTTCATAAGTAAAGGGGTTTATGTTTAAGAATAACGTTTGTATTTTTGTTTTTAAAAATTGTATTTTTGTTTAACTACTTACTAAGTACAAGTTTTAGTTGGTTTGCGTAGTGTCCCGGATTTCAAAAAACAGCCACAGCAAAGCTTGTTACTCAAAAAAATGAAATAATTATAAAGAGCCCTCAATAAACAAAAGCTAGGTAACTAACTGAATCAGTAAAGTTAAGACTTTAATCGTTTTCATGCTTCCGGAGCTCAAAAAATGCCTTGAATTATGTTAGAATTAAGAATTAGAATAGTCTTTTTTAAACTTTCGCGATCACTATTCATATTGAAAAGTTTTATGGACACGGGATTTTATCGCGTAATTTACTATTATACTATATAATAAGGTAAATTACGCGATAAAATCCCGTGTCCATAAAACTTTTCAATAAGAATTAGAAGTCGGAAATTCAGAAAAAAAAGAACAAATAAAACAATCCCACCAACTGAGATCATCACATTTCACAGAATGCGGAAGAAACTATAGTCTAATCTGTGATGGGGGTTGGACTGAAGGAACTCTAACTCAATAAACCACCCCTAGAGCTAGAGATTTATTAATCAATCTCCTAAACGCGTTTTAACTGGGCAAATTGAAAAATTATGTGTCGAAGGTCCTCCCCTTTGCGATAGTTCGGGATTGTTTTGATAAACAGAATGCCAGAGCAATTGTGGAGGAGGTAACGATATTTGTCACTCAGAATAATAAAGGTCAAGCTCAAACTTAATCAAACGCTCTAGAGGTGACTTTTCTAAACGAATCGAAAATGAACAGGATTACTTTACTGTAAGACGTGAGTAAAAAAATTCTCAGATCTTTAGGAAATTCAAGCTCATTTTTGAAACTATTTAACGGGTAGTCAGAGGCACGCTCAACATCATTATGTGACACATGTCTATATTTTGCAGAAGTTAGCATTCTATACGTGACAGATTGATCCATCATCGCCTATAAGAAAACTCCTTCTCCTTCACCGTTTAGAACTAATTTTTCTACGAAACGAAAAATCATTGAATGACCAGAATTCACTAGGATTCGTTAGGCATTACCCAATCCGGCCAACAAAGTTTAAAACAAGAAGGTCAAGTGAAGGACATACAATCACTGAAGGTGACTTCTCTTATGATCTTGGTGGTAAATAGTTATTTATAGAAGACACGACGAGGCTTACTCAGCAAGAATCCAATAACTACGCCTACACAAATTTAGGTACTTTATTGACATCGTAGTGAAGAATGGAATTTTATTAGTAGGAAAATGGCAAGATGAAATAAAAATTCGAAGCTGCTTGTGACTTTTTTAAAAGTCAAAAGACTGAGAGAATTGTTGAGTAGTCATTGTGTTGGTGTAGAGTCACAAGTCACAAGTATATAAACGTCGGGAACTAATAAACAAAGGTAATTACGCGATAAAGTCCCGTTAGTTTGTTTAAATTATCACAAGTATAGAGCCACACTGAGGCTCTTTTTGGAGGGCATCGCATACCTTAGCAGTGAACGCGCTATGGACCATAATAAAACAATAATAATGTTCACCCACTGACAAAAAAGTAGCATAAAATCGATCCATGCTTTATAGATTCACTTGGTCAAATAAAAACCGAAACCCGTACGTCCAATGTAATTCGACCAGCGATCTTCACAGAAACTCCCCTTACCAAGTGGCGTTCACATGTAGGCACAGCACTTGTACACCGGACACCAGACAAGCCTTGTTGCTCTACGAATGTACAGCACCTGATGTATTATTAACTTTCCTCAGCTTTAGGCTGATACTCCACCAAAGCGGAGATGTGTTAGATGTTTTTTAAACAACCAATAGAATTTCGTTATTCAAACATCTCATCTCGTCTTTTTAAATTCTATTGGTTGTTTAAACATAACTCACACATCTCCGCTTTGGTGGAGTCTCAGCCTTAAGGGGTGGGAAAAGTATTGGTAAGGAAAAGAAAACATAATACAGCCTACGTAGACCCTCCTCCTTTTTTGAAGTCGGTTAAAAATGCAGATGTGTTTGAGTGGTTGTGACGATTTGAGCCTGATAGTATTTTTTTCTAGGCAGTAGCATCGGCCTCAACTTAAAAGATATAAAATTGTTGTTTAGTTGCTAATTTTCTAGATAAAATTTGTGGTGTTGTTATAACAACCTTAAGACAATTTTATAGTTTATATATGACCGCTGATTACATTAATGATTGATTATGTACAAAAAATATTATCATTAAACATTTTGTATGCTATATAAACCAACTTATTTATTAAAATGAAAGCATATGGCTAATCTATTCAAATGTATGATCGAAACCAGACAAAAACCCTTGGACAATGATATCACATGTCATAGGACCAGGTGGCCAGATATGGGGATTACCAACGAGCGCAGCTGATTAACTTGAATAATGATAGCCGATTTGGGGTAGAGTTCGTATGTATTAGGAAAACATTTGTCACTTTATTGGATAACAAGTTGGATATTAGACCCATGTGAGTTGAGTCTATGATTAGTTTTCAGCTGTAATAACGGTTAGCAACGACCCTTCCGTGGAACAACTGGGTTTCGTATATTTTGTAAAGTAATATCAATATAGTTGATTTGTTTCAGTAAAAAAGCTAAAATTATTAATTGAATCAAAAAAACAGAATAATTGAGGTCCCCTTACCTATAGTGATATTTTAAGTACCTTTTACATTTTTTTGATGTATCTCTTTTAGGTTTAGCCAGCGTCAGATTAAAGACAAAAAGAAAAAAATAACCCCCCCCCCCCCACTTTCTCTAGATATTTATCACCTTAACCCTTTAACGACCAAGAATTTTTTTCTTTGAATTTAGTATTTTTCGTAAATAGTATGGTAATTTGGTTACTAAAGATGTAAAAAATATAAATAAAAAAAATCTCACATTTGTACTTTTTTGGAAATTGTATGTATCAAATATGATACGTTGCGCAACATACAGAGAAGTAGCAGGTGAAAGTAGTGTATCATATTTGTTACATTGTCCTTGTTAGGGTTCTAATTTATTTTTAGAAATATTGTTAAAAACAAAGTTTATTGGCTCAAATGACAAATCATAAGAAAAAAAATAATTTAATGAAAAACTATCAGACTCAACTTAGAATGAAAGCTTAAAAGCAGTTTATCTTTGGCACAAAACAAAGATGCAGGTGACGTTTCACTCAATGATCATTCGGTTGCCCTTCTGTACAGCATCAGCACCTCTCACGTTCATGAAATACCGGAATATGGCCTATGCCATCTTCCTATGCCACGAGGAGTATTTGGTTCAACAATTTTGCCTCCACCCATCGATGATTTAGGAAAACTAGAAAATCTGATCAGATGAACGACCCTAACGAAATCCGTACTGTCGTTCATTTATGAGCTGGTGCTTCTTCAAATACCCCAAGAGTTGGCAGTTGATGATGCCATTATGTTGGACAGGAAAGAGGTGATGGCGATGAGTCTATAATTGGACGGGTCTGAGCAGTCGCCTTTTTTCGGGATCGGGTGCACTAAAGCCGTCTTCCAGGAGCTCTGGGACTACGCCCAGTGAGCAGAAGTTCCAGAAGAGACTCGTCAGAACTGGAGCCAACTCTGGAGCACACGTCCTAAGCACAATTAGAGGAATTCCATCAGGCCCACTTGACCTGTAGACGTTTAACTTGAACAGGGTTTCGCGCACATCTGTTTGCCGGAAGTGATCTTCTGGCATCGCACTTTTACACTGCGGGATGGTTGGCAGTGGATGTTCTTCGTTGTTCAAGGTCAAGTTGGGTCAGTGAATGGTCTTTCCTTTGCAGAGGTGTCGAGGATGGCTTACAGAAACTCCCAAGGACAGATCTGACGAGAGACTTGATCGCACTCCCGAAGGAAGGTGAACTAGTTTCTCCCCAATATTGCTAATGTGCTTTGACTTTGCTCCTAGAACTTCTCTTTTAAAGTACTTGGAGGCAAAGATAATACTCCTTTTTCAGAGAATAAGGATATTTAGCTAGCGGGACGATGATACTTCTTCCCAGGCTTGATACGACTCCTGATTACCACTAAACACCAGCGTAATACATAAGGGCAGTTGTCTATAATACCAACATAACATGAAGATTATAACTGTACCAGCCTATAAAAGGGCTAAATAGCCTTTACAAAGGATAAAATTAAAAAATAACCATCCAACCTATTTTGTTGGTAGTTGCGCAGTGTATCACCCGTAATACAACTAAAACTAAAACTAGTTTACCGTATGTGGCGCGATGTATTACGGGTGATACGTACAAAAAAACCTATAGATTACATCAAAACGAAACACATTCAAATGCTAGTAATGCATGTTATAGTTGAAGGCAGTTGCTAACAAACAATTTACAGTCGTAAATTGTTGAAATATTCACTATTTATATATAAATTAAATAAAAACATACCGTGGGTCCGTGACCTCGACAGCATGGCGGTATAATTTTGCAATTTAGAAAAAAACAATGCATGTGTGCGGCTTCGTTATTTTATTACAAGATGACAAGAATATGCCAAATAAAATAGTGAAGAAATTTAAAACAAATCATGATTGGTTTTCGCGAAAAAAAATTTTGTTTCGGATGTATCAGCTCGATCACGTTGCGAAATAAAGGGTTAAAAATACTACTCCTCAATCAGTCTAAGTCGATTATATCCACGATTCAAAAACATCCAACAAGTCCAAAAGAAATCATGAGTGAAACATTTCGATTCCAATCTTCGAAAAAAGTCCAAAATGTAGAGATGGAGGATCGCAAAATTGTACCGCAATATTTTTCAATCATACTAAGATCGAATCCGATTTATCTCAGTAAATTAAAAAACAAACGGAGTGAAGCCTCATCATTCACGGGAATTCCATCATTTCCGGCGTATGAATGATGGCCAAATGAAGACAATTACACGGCCAGGTGTCGGCGCACCCCAAACATCATGTATAGGTAGACGTACTCAGGATATTTTTATTATTAAAAGCCCGTTTGTCCCACTGTATTGCAAAGACCTCTTTTTCCACTCTTCTCTGTCTTCGCGATAAGGACCCTTCCCTAATAAAAGAGTCGACCTCGTCTTAGGGTAGCTATGCCTTAAATGTATTTTATTTAATATATTTTATTCATTAAATAATATCATGTTATTTACTTGAAAAAAGTTATCAGAGGAGTAGGTACGAAAAGTATAAGTCGTTCTAAGTTATGAGTTGACTCATCTAATGCAATTTAATTGAAACACTGACGTACAATACAAACAGTTTCAGATTAATAATATTATTTCGGAAATGTAGTTAACTTATCTTGTTTTAGTATTATTCTTGATAACTGGCGCAGCCAGGAGGATATACTCGCATTCAAAAGGAACATCTTTTTTTTTTTTTATCAATTGATTATTCAGTGCATGAAATAAAAATTAGATTTTTATTTAACAGTTCTTTGAACCCCTTTTATCATCCTGCTTTCGTCCACAACAGTATGTATTAACGTGGGTGACCAACGGGGTGGATCAATGGAATATTAATTGCTTTTAAAGAGCCCGCAGGATTATGAGAATAATTGGACTGTTTGACGGCAAATTGTCTGCGGATGTGTTATTTATTCATTAACGTTTGAATTGATTACATACGATCTGGATGAGCCTACTACAAAGAGTAAAGAGCCTTTAAGTTTAAAGAAATCCATCACCCTTTAACGAGCTATACTTTTAAAGTTGTTTCGATTAGAAATGTAATGAATCTGCACTATTTGTGTTGATTTCAACCTGTGTACAAAATACTTTTTACGATAAAAATTACCTACATTGAGTTACTACCTACGCAATATGTTATGATGTGAAACATCTATTGTCAGACCGATTGTTGGCGTGGCGACGCGACTCCACGATATATGATAATTTGAAATATCTTATCATCATCCGCAACCTGACTTCACCCACTGCTGGGTATAGGCCTCCGCTTTTCTGTGCCAC
Organism: Camptogramma bilineatum; assembly: GCA_958496255.1. Classification (NCBI taxonomy): domain Eukaryota; kingdom Metazoa; phylum Arthropoda; class Insecta; order Lepidoptera; family Geometridae; genus Camptogramma; species Camptogramma bilineatum. The sequence goes on along the minus strand of OY292463.1, from coordinate 8,690,038 downwards.
TCCTCACGGTCCTGTGCTAGCCTCATCCAATTTCGTCCCACGACGCTCGCTATATCGTCTGCCCATCTCGCAATCGGACGTCCGACATTCCTGTATCCTGTTCTTGGACGCCATTCAATAGACGCCTTACTCCACCTGTCGTCATGTCTCCGTGCCAGGTGTCCTGCCCAACTCCATTTTAGCTCCGTGATACGATTCCCAATATCTTTCACCTTTGTTCGACTTCGGATTTCGATATTGGGAACACGGTCTATAAGCTTGATGCCGAGCATGGCGCGCTCCATGGCTCTCTGTGCAACTCTCATCGAGTACACAGCCTCCTTTGTGAGCGTCCACGTCTCGGCACCGTAAGTCATGGTAGGCAGAACACACTGATTGTACAGACGGGTTTTCAGACTTTGTGGAATATCAGCGGACTTAAGAATATCGTCCAATTTTCCAAACGCTGCCCACCCAAGTTGAATTCGTCTGGCAATCTCCACTCTTTGATGTTCTTTGCCAAAGGAGAGAATATGTCCCAGATAAACATACCGGTCGATCATCTCCAACCTCTCATTTCCAACAGTGATGTACGGATTTGAGATGCTGGAGACGTTCGCCATGACCTTCGTCTTGGACATATTCATCCTCAGACCAACTTTTAAAGAAGCATCATATAGTTGTTCTAACATGTGTTGGAGATCGTCAAAGTTTTCTGCGAAGAGGATAAGGTCATCTGCAAACCTTAAGTGCGACAGGAAGCGACCGTTGATGTTGACGCCCATTTCATCCCATGAGAGTGTTTTTACGATATCATCCAAAACAGCTGTGAAAAGTTTGGGTGAAATTACATCTCCCTGTCGCACTCCCCGCTTGATCGGTACGGGATTCGTCAGTTCGTGCAGTTGAACTCTTAGCGTGGCTGATGAGTACAGTTCCCGGAGTACGTCAATGTATCGTGCGTCAATGTTGCAGCGATGGAGAGCGTGGAACACGGCCCAATGTTCCACACTGTCGAAGGCCTTCTCGTAGTCGATGAAGGCCATAACAAGGGGCCGGTTATACTCTTGACACTTCTCCATCAACTGCTTGACGGTATGGATATGATCCATTGTGGAAAATCCACTTCGGAAACCGGCCTGTTCAACGGGCTGGCATTCGTCTAATTCACGGGTAATGCGGTTAGTAACTATTTTTGAAAAGAGTTTATAGACTTGCGACAGTAAACTGATAGGGCGGTAATTACTAAGTTTTGCAATATCTCCTTTTTTGTGTATTATTGTAACTATTGCATTCTTCCACTGTTCAGGTGTCCTAACGTCTTCTAGAACTCTATTAAAAAGTTTTTTTAGAACTTCAAGTACTGGTTCTCCACCAGCACGAAGTAGTTCCACAGTGATTCCGTCTTCACCAGGGGATTTTTCGGTCTTCATATCGTAGAGAGCTTTAGTAATCTCGCACGGAAGTATATTTGGCAGTGTCTCCGTATTATACCTTCTTGTTGGAGGGGCTCTGCAATCTTCTAGTGAATCGGGCTCTGTAGAAGTGGACGTATACAGGGTTTCGTAAAAATGTTCCACTATGTTTAACATCATCGATCTATCGGTTACTATGTTCTCGTTTCTGTCTTTTAATTTCATAATTTGTTTAGATCCTGTGCATGTCTTTCTTCTAAATGCTTTGGGGCCTTTATTTATTTTTATTGTATTTATTATTATATTGGTATTGAATTTTCTAATATCTGTTCTGATTGATCTATTTATTTTTCTATTTAGTTTATCTAATTCTTTTTTATCAATAACCGTTCTGCATAATATATCTCGTCTTATAGCTATTAAATCTAGAGTTTCTTGCGATAGCTTTTTGTGTTTCTTTTTTATTCCGCTAAGATGTTTTTTGGTAGTTTCGATTAAAACCTTACAGAGCAGGTTGTTAGTATCCTCCACGTCTAAATTTGACTCCTCTAGACCTTCAAACTGGTTATTCAAATCTACTTGAAAGGAATCAGGCAGAAGAGCAGTTTCTTGTTTATCAAATTTTCTCTGCGATGTTATCATCTTTGTTCTTTCGCTTCTGAAGTCAAATCTAACGTTGGCTCTCACTAACCTATGATCGCTTCCGGTCTTGAAGCGTGAGAGAGTTGAAACATCGGTAATTACATATTTATGTGAACTTACAATATCAAAATTACAATATCAATATCAAAAAACTTACAATATCGAAATATCTTATACGGTAAATAATTAAATTAATTATTGTTAGTACCTACTTAACTACTTAATGATGAAAAGTAGTCTAAACCTTCCTAAAGAGTTTAGCTATCAAATGTAGAAAGTTTTTTTTTTATTAGCGTAGGATAATACATTTTAAAATAAGTCAGAAATCTTGTGTTAATTTCACAGTTCTGTGTGGTAGGTAACTTTAAAGGTCGGGTCAAGTATATTTGATTTTGAAACGATAATGTTTATTGAATCAAAATATAGTCAAAACGACGAAGTAATATTTATGCGACGCATGCCGCACGTCACGCACGCGTTTCACGGCACGATTGACGCGTATAAAAGCCTCCACGTGTTCGCCTAACGACCGGTAATGAAAACATTTTTATTTTATTCTTTTATTTTTTGTTTGCCGATGGCTGGGTTAGTGTGGATGAGGTCTGAAATTTTATTATTTTGCTTTCAGCTGTTTACATCACCGCTCTCACGCAACGCGCAGGCATTCTTTCTGTTTTCCACATTTTGCGATTTTGAACTACGAAATAGTAAAATTTTTTATCAACTCCCAAGTTGTATCTCTTGCTAAGTAATAATTGTTTTGAATAAACACTATAATCAAAACATTACTTACTCGTTGATTATAACATGAACCCACCATTTTTTCAATTGAGAAATCTTTTATGTAGTATCTGTCATTAAACATCCCAGCAGGACTAATTTATTACTACTATGGTGATTGGTGATACTACTGTGGTATGATTTTTCACATTTTCCCCTCACTAGAGTCATAATCGCGCGCACCTGTCACACGCGTCACTACATCACTGACCCGGCTGTGACGTCTGTGTGACAATCTGTTTGGAAACAATTTAAGTTTAACTTATTTTTTTAAGTAGAATTAAAAATAATGTTGTTTATAAAATGTGTGAAATCTGATAAGGTCCCAGGGTCCCGTCGATGTAGAGCGTCTAAAGCTTTCGTATCGAGAGTGCATAAGCATCATAATCAGGGTTCAATATTCCGTCGTACTGTTGGGCAAAGGTGAGAGACCTTTGCCCAACAGTACGACGTTTCATCCATCTCTATTCCTCTCCGCTTCTCACCAGCCTCAATAAAAGCACCGATATCGTGTCTAACTAATTCTGTAGTACTATAACATAAGCATGTATCGAAAAAAGCCTCAAACGTTCTTCCCTCCAATACCAAACAGGTGTAGGTTTAATTGGCGCGCCGAAAAGCGGCCGAGACACGTTTTCAATTTGTCCTTAATCCTTTGCACCCTGCATCCTTGCTTTTGAGCTCTCTCTGATGATCGACTGAAAGGACGCTTCATTAGTGGTTTTTTATTTCGAGATATCTCTGTTGAAAATGCGTAGAATATACAAAGCTGTCCACGTTATTAGCCATGTGATACATGTCATGTGATTTTGAATAGTTTATGGGCAAGATATTTCCATTTTCAGGCCAAAAAGTATCAGAAATATAACAGATTCAAATGGTCAAAATACTAACTAGCGCAGAATTGATTTTGGAGGTGTAGAAAAAAGGGAGAGGCTATTATACTAGTGCTTCTCTCGAACAAAAGATAAGTACTTACCTATAGCAATCTAACGAGGCAAAGCCTGCTCAGGTACTCTAGCTGTGGCCAGTGATCTGAACTCTGATTTCTATCTTTTGCTAATTTTTGACAGAGATCAGAGTTCTTTTTTGATTTAGTTGCTTATGTATGTTAAGTTTCAGTGTATTTTTTTTTTTGCGTCAATAAAAGTACCATCAAATATATAAACTACAACAATGATACCCTAAACCTATGCATGTCTACCATCAAATCATTCGCATCGCATAAAGCACTAGCATAGCATTCCCCTAAACGACGGGAGGTGGGCGTAAATGTTTTTTATTTGATTTCTCATCCAATTTGCGAGCACCCCAGAAGCGACGCGCGAAAGTCGAGAATTACTTTTTATTATACACCTCGAATGTAATAAATGTTTGGTTGGGTTTTATTATGCAAACTACCTTCATGATTGTCAAAAAATGTGGAGCAGTTTTGTAATAACTTTCATAAGAAAAAGAAAGCTGGATAATTTACGACGTGAATAAGACAAAGACTACAGACAGCATACCTATCACTTAGTCGTCTCCTCTTAGCTTCGTGGCTTCACGATCTGCGTCTATTCCAAGTTCTATCCTTAGGATATTTAATATAAGTACTTATCATGTTTTCAAAAATACACAATTCAAAAGACATAAAAATGTTTATCACTCATTTTGTTTTGTGTGAGATAAATAAACGTTATTATTATTATTATCACTATAAAAAGTGATTACGTTATCAAAAAACTTGTCAATTTTTTTAAGCACTGGTTCAGTGAACGGCACACATTGATAAATACTCACAAATACATCTTGCAGCGTTGATTGGAGGCTCAGGTGCGTTCGGGATCGCAATGAGAAACCGACAATTACTCGGCGCCGCGGCATGTGTGACGCACTGTAATCCCGACCGAGCTGAGACGGATTACGTTTTGAGACGATTTCATTTGAAATATCAAGATTGCAGTGTTGTATAAAATACATAAAAAATATTTTCTTCAAAATGTAGGCATTCAGTTCTTGATCTTTGGCGGATCGCACCGGAGACCGAGACAGGAGACCGAGACCAAAGACTGAGACAGAGACAAAGAAGTTTAAATGTCAAGTACTGGTTACTGGTTACGGTAGGTACTTGACATTTTGACAAAGATTTTTGTTGATTCACTATTTCGAAATCTTTTAATTCGAATATTACGAAAAACGATTAAGTAGGTACTACTTATTAAAAAAAATTTGGTGCATTTTTAAAAATAAAAAGTCAAATTGCAAGAAACTGCATTGGCAAGTCAATAACGTACAAAATGACCGGTATCTTAATTAACTCGGAAGAAAGGCACACAACTCATCTGAGAAATATTCATGTTTATATCCTTATTTGTAGCGATTTCAGCATCTTAATTCACATTATTTTATACCAAGAAACCATAATTTGCAAGTGAAAGCTACAGTTAAAAGCAATATAATGTTATAATAAGTTGATCGATTGAGTGAGATAACGTGTGTAACTGGATTTACTTAATATATTATACACTGATTTTATCTTAAAATTCGAAGTCATCGTAAGTAATAAAGTGTTAATTAGCTGAATGCATCAGAAGCGATCGTCTCTTCTTTTTGCCATTTTTCAATGATAAAGTTACGAATTTAATTGACAATAAACTTTATACGTTTTGAACTAAGATTTTTTTATAATTTACAATTACGCGATAAGAATAATTTTATTCTATAGTTCTACATTTAAAATAATTATTCTTAAGGCTTAAAATATTATATTTCTATATTTACTACTATTTTTATCAACACACCAACAAACATTTTTATCATTTATGCAGTAAAAGCGAGCTAACGTAAAATTTTGCAAAACCAAAATATTTTATACGTTCTCTATAGTCAGATGAAGTTGAATTTTATTTCCCTCTGAATACATCTCGCTTCTCGGATATAAATATGCTAAAACATAAGAAATAAAACCGCATAGAACCGCACAGATAGAGACCAGACAAGTGATGCGTACGAAACCAGCTGAGCGTGTCCAAAGGATAGGCTTGAATCATCACGCTATACCGAGGGGTGAACTTACATGCTGCATAAAAGAAATGACTTAATGATTCAAGAATATGCCACGGTTGGAGAGTAAGGGACTCTTGAGGTTCTGAACATTTCATAAACACAAAACGGTTTTGAATGGAGACAGTGTAACGCTCGGATTATCATACAATTTGAATGACAGAAAAGAAGGCTGGGACGAGAAGTTTTCTCAAGCGTGTTCGCGTATTTTAAAGATGACTTTACGAACACATTCATTCGTTATAACAACTTTGAGTAACCAAGGAATACGAATAGTCGAATTTCCTATAGTATAGTGCAGTATGTGTAGTGTTTTTAATCAGCCAAATTCATCACAAGCCATTACACCAACCCATTGACGGCAATTATCATACGATTTTGCTTATTCAAAGGACCTATTGAATGGGGCAGCGAGCCATTGTTTCGATCAAAGGCGTATTTATGTTTAATCCTTGGTGTAAGGTCGCAAATTGAAACCACCATCGATATGTCCCCCAGCCCTCTAGAACCATAACATAACGCTACATACGAGATCAAAGTGACAATGCGGGAGGGTGAATTTGTCTAGGTGACTCTAATACTGTGGAGGTTGGTAAGCAAAATGTGTTGAAAACAAAAACGGGCTAGTAGGAACTAAGGACATTGACTTCTTGAAAATCCTACTAATATTATAAAGGCGAAAGTCCGTATGTGTGTGTGTGTTTGTGAATGTTTGTTACCACGTATCTCCATAACTACTAAACCGATTTTGATGAAATTTGGAATGTAGATAGTTTAGGTTCTGGAATAACACAGGTTATTCCGAAGCCGCGGGCGTTCACTATTAGTGTAATAAAATGGGTAAGTAAAGTCGGGAGAATTATGCGTCCTCTTTCACGCCAAGTATCATGTCTGTGTTTCCTCGTTTTTCAGTTTTTCACTAAAATTCAACGAGAAAACTTTTAGGTACCTACCTACTTATTTTGAGACTACTGCACTAAAGTTTCAAAAGACGCTGATTCAGAGGCGTCACAAATCGGTCACGAGGTAGGACTCAAATCAAAAAGAGCCTTATGGATTGTGTATTTATTTACCCGGCTGATTTCTAATATTAATTTCGCCTTTCTAAAAAAATAAGTCCTTTGAATTTTAGCATTTAAATACATTTGTAGTCGTATCCAGCTGTTATATTTCCTCGAAATACACTAATAAGTGTGGCGAGCGACACTGCTCGTCATTACTACGCGGCAGCGGAGGGTGCACTCTGTATTTGTCTATATCGGAAATATGCTTTACTACCTGCGACACAAAGAATGAGAATTGGAAGAATTTGAGTCATTAAGGAACAAATCAAACTTTACTGAGGGTGGTTGAATAAGACAGACTTTATCAAAAGAAATATCTTATGTAGACATTACGAAAACACGGTGATACCGACAATGTCATACATGCAGCATTTGCTCTAGCACGCTAGAGCAAATGCTGAGGGGTAGCCTTATTTTCTTGTCACTTTTTTTTAATGATTTCTGATTTATGTTTTGCGTTTTGGGGCGAAAATAAAACTTTTTTCTAATCTATTCATTTAATAAAACCACTTATTACTCGGATATGGTATTTTTATGATGTTGTTGTACCAGAAGAGATTTTCCAGAAATAATTACATCTATTCGTAGAACCATGTCAGAATTCAATTAATGGCGACCATGTTCATTCGTCCGTCAACTAATATCAAACTTGCAAGAACTGACCCGCAAATATACACAATTCAAACAAGAACTGCTCAAGACTTCAGAGAACCAGAACCTAAATAAACACATCTTTCGTCAAATCAGAGAAATATAGTCAAACTTGGACAATTCTATTGTGCGTACTGAATTCAAATCAAATAATAAAACTTTATGACTTGGTCACTGATGGAATAGAATAGAATAAATACCCACAAAACAAAGTAAATACAGAGTCAATGAAAATAACGATAAAAACAGCTGGGGTACTTAATACATCGGGCGACCTTATAGCTGAAAGCGATCTACTCCAGGCAATCTACTCCTTTGGATGGACAGGACATAATCTAAAGGACAGTGGTAAACACCTAATAAAAAAACTAATGACTTGTTTGTAACACGAATGACCTACAAACTACAATAAAAATAATATCTAAATATCAAAAAGTCAATATCAAAGGCACTTTTAATGATTTGTTAATTGAAAACTTTGAATTTTTCAGAAATAGATTAGACAGTACGTATTTATTTTTCTGGACATTTAAATTTTACTCGTAATATGTGGTGATTTATACAATGAGTAAAATGCATTGCTGCACTGTATCAATAAAGTTGAAATTAATGAGAAAATAGCTAGGTACTTATTTTCAGTTCTCCAATACAACAGTAAGAAGGTGCAAATCCGAACAGAACTATGCTAGAATATACTAGTTTAACCTGGCATAATGTTAGCTCTATAGGAGAGCTCTAGTATTCGTGTACCCCTGACTAAAGCACGGTACCTCCAACGTATCATCACGGTAACAACTCGTAACATATGATTTGCAAACACGTCTCGTCCACATGCAAATGTTGCGCTGAATCTGTATCATTTATGTGCACGTACTCAGGGTAAACTATTACGATTTTCGAGTTGTATTCGGACTAAAATCACTTATAACCAGAAAGCTTCCTATATTTTGATTGGTCGTATACGAGTAGATTGATAAAATTAAATAAAATTATTAGCAAACAATTTTTTCACGTGGCTACTTTTAAGAGTAACAAAAGTAAATACATTCAAATTAACTTACTGTATAGAGCTTGTCCCACTGATCTATGTCTTATGGGCTAGATGGCGCTGTGTGAAATGTCCAGCAATATGGTATTTATTTATTTTATTTATGTTTCCCCAATGCAATTACGTGAAAATAATTTTAATCTACTATTTTAAATACTTTGAGATCAAATCACTTTTGAAAGAATGGTAAAGTTAATTCGTTTTATCATGTTTTATGCCTCAACGTTGTCGATGTGTTAGCCCTGAAAATAGGCTTGTGAGCGACGTTAAAAGAATTATTGGAGTTAATGAATTCAGTTGTCTACAGCTCATGACTGGCCAAAGGTCAGCTAGTAGCTTTTTCTGCCTATACCTTATTTTTTTATTATTTTTTAAAATCTAGATAGACCTTTGTTGAGCCACAATCTCACCTGATGGTAAGTGACGAAGTGGCTGATGATGGATCACAAAGGTCTAGAAGACATTTATTCACTCTTGACTTGAAGAGACCTAGGTTATAGTTTTCGGGGATAAGAGAAGCCGGCAGCGTGTTCCAGACCTTAGCAGCGTGGATGATGAAGGTGGAGGAGAACCACATGTTGTTGTTGGCAAAATGGTAGAGTGAAATTTTCACCGATATTTATTAATTTATTGTTGATAGTGTCAGGTAGTAGTTCCTAGTGCGAGAGTCAATGGTAAGGGTAGACGTACGAGCCGCCCGCATCGCCGATGAGATTCCTGTGTATGTAAATAACTTGCCGCGTTTATTTACTACTTTTTACGTCATTTCCCGCTTTTGCTGAAACTTTTCGTTTTTCAGCACATCGTTAACAGGAGAATAAGATTGCAAATGAGATGCACGCGTTTAGCGTATGTATAGGTATACCCTCCATTAAATTGTTGCGTATCAATCCATCAAACCGTCATCCGATTTAGGGCTGATTTTTCCATCGATAAATAACTTTTATGTGAGGAATAAATATGGCGTTATGACATATTTTCAAATGGTTCAGAGGCGTCACAAAGGCGTTTCTGAGGCGTTTCTGTCAAATCGCATATTTATTTCCTCAGATAAAAGTTATCTAGGTATTGAAAAATCAGCCCTTATTGAATAAAAAGGTAGGTACGATCAGATTAATTATTCTTTCTATCTGTTTTGCTGTGGCATTTGGCATTACTTCTATTCTAAAAATTACAAGTAGGTACCTAAACAAAAAAGCAACACCACACATAATGTAGAATATTGTTATTGACCGTAAATGTTTTAAAATTTACATAATGCCATAATCTTATGTGGAGAAAATGAATTTTCCCAGAAAAGTGACATATTTCTGTACAAAAACAATAATAAAAATTTACCCAAAAAAAAGAAAAAGCAGAAATAAAAAAAAACTGTCCCCTTACTTCGACGTTTCAGATGTCATTGCAGTCCGGGGTCATGAGTAGACTCAAGTCCCGAAAAGTAAGTTCGTATGAGTTAGTGGCTAACTCAGATGAAGAAGTTTTTAGGCCTCTTAAAGGCCTCCGCAATGGCTTAACGACTTAAAATCTTAGACCGTCAATTTAACTTAACGTATCCTCCGAAGCAAGGAAGCGCTCCAAAATCCCAATGATATTTTATTTAAATTGTGTTTAAGCCAAGTAAAAAAATGTTAGGTACTTACTTGGTTTGCATTACATTTTTTAACAGACTTTTATTGAGATCATGTGGTTTGAGGTACTTAGGGGTAAAATAAGGGTATTAGTAATTATACCTCAGGGACTGGCAGCTGACTGCGGTTCCTAAATTGTTTTCTTGTCAGAATCCAGATGTGGAGTCTGCAATATTGCTTGTTCGTCATTTATAGTTTACAATAGTTGGAGGGCGGCTTGCTCACAAACGCCACTATTCTGTAATAAATGTTACAAGGCAGTAAACAGGTAGAGATTGGCTAGTCAAATAACACTAAAATTATAAATGCGAAAGTTTGAGTGTTTGGATGTATTTTTGTTCCTCTATAACTCTACAACCACTGAACCGAATTGGCTGAAATTTAAAATATAGATAGATAATGCCCGGGAGTAGACATAGGCTATCTTTTATCCGGGTACCACGTGAGCGAAGCCGCGGACGTCAGCTAGTCCGTACCCGTATTATAAATGTGAAAGTGTGTTAATTTGTTTGTTTATTTGTCCTGCTTTCACTTCAAAACAGAGCGACGGATTGACGTGATTTTTTGTGTGGAGATAGTTGGAGGGCTGGAGAGTAGCATAAGCTACTTTTTATCCGGGTACCACGCAAGCTAAGCCGTGGGCGGAAGCTAGTTTTGAATACATCTGTAATCGTTATTCAAATCCTACTAATTGATAATAAAATGTTGACCTTATGAGCATAGTGAACTCTCAGTTGACTCTTTGGTAATAACTCAATATTATTACAAAATTAAGCAATATTTTTAAATCTCCTTACCTTAGGGTTTCTTCATTACCTATTATTTTTTACAGTAAAATAACTTATGAAAATAAAGAGAGTCTATTTGAAAAATGTAAAACTGATCTGAATGTTCATGTATCTAGATACTATTGAGTTTGATGATATTGAGATACATTTCATATCAAAGGTCATCTAAATAGAGTATTATCTAATGCCTGTATTCTCACTCAAGTTAAAGGTAACTCAACTGTCCCGCACTTCCTTCAACTTCGCTTCGAGCGTGACGTGTCGCGTGGTTTCCGAATACACCCAAAAAGTTCGAACATAACAAATGATCGTTCCACATCAATTTGTCTGGAAGTCGTTAAAATCGCGTTTCCTCAAATTAATTTCTCCCCTTACCTCGCACCGGCGATAACCAGAAATATGGTTGTTATACACATTACGATTTTGATAGATGCTCTGTGGGGGATGATAAAAGTCACGGTGATTTTTAGCTAAAACTCTGCTTTATTTTACAAAATGCTGTAAATATTTTTTCACAGTTTAGTGGTATCTTCATGATTTATGACTTTCAAATCGCAATGTTATAATATAGTACTTTTATGATTTAACATTGTACAATGCAAAATCTGATTGTTATGAATTATAAAATATATCTTTTAGAGTAATACAGTAAAATACTGTACCTAGCAAAAAACTTGCAAAAAAACAAACACATACATTAATAGTTTTTATTTCAGATAGAGTATTACTTATGCACCAAAAAAATTAAGAATTTCACACATCATAATATAAAAGACGTAAATATCCTCTTCAATTCAATTCAAAACCTATTGATGTTTCAAATCTTTATAAGTACTTGTTTATACTTTTAATGCATCATACATCATACTTCAAGCCGACTCAAAGAGAATATTTCTTTAGAGATTCCATAACCTACACCTAGCTTTGGTCCTACTAACAAAACTCGATACGAAGCATAACTCAAAAAACATTATTTAGTCCCTAGAATACAATTTGCCTTCATCTATGAGCTACTCATAATGTTTCTAATATTAATATCCATCTACTAAAAAAACAAACTTTAATTTACTCAAACTATAACTACCTGCCCTCTGATTGCTTTACTTTTCATTCAAATGCATTTCAAACGTATCTAAATTCATCTTTTCAATATCCAATTTTGTGAAATGTTTATCAACTGTCAATTAATAGTTTAGTATTTGGACTGTGCATTTGAATCAAATCGAGTTTCCATAGTATCAACCCGGATTTACTCCCCCACTGAACTTCCAAAACCATTCGAAATTCATTCTTCACTTCATGTGACGTAAAAATAGCGAGATATAGCCAGAATAAATTATGCACCCTCAATGCATTAACGACCCCCTTTGATATTTTAAAGGTAAATAAATGGGTAAATGGGGGTAAAGCGTGTATTATTGTGTAATAGAGCGGTTAGGGTAATGAGTGGGTGATTGAATAAATGTTTTTGAATTTCTGAAAGGTGATCAGGTTTTACATCAGGTCAGTTTTACATACCTATTGGATTAATTTTTATTTATTTATTTTATTAATTTATACCTAGTTAGAAAATAATAAAGGAAAAATTTGAAAGGAAACCTATCGCATATTTTCAAACAAAGCTTAATAATTATAGCTTCGTAGGTAGGTACATTTCCAAAGCATGACCATTATTTAAATCAAACAATCACATTGTTAACACTTTAATTCCTAAAGTCATAACAAAGGAATTTTGGTCGTCAGCCTAATTGTGTTTTTTACGACAGTTGTAAAAATGAAATTATGCCATAAAAGCTTTCAGTAATTAGTCCTCCGCATAATTCTGGTCTATTTGTATGAAATGGGGCAGTTTTAAAAAATTAGGTAAGTTGGTCACCGAGCCTCGACATAAATCAAACCAAAACTAGATAATTTTTATGCAAGTTTTTAAGCTCAATAATCTTAATGCCCGGTAAAAGCCATTGGCAAAATTCAGCATTGATAATATTTTATTATATTAGATAAGTCCTATTTATTTTACTAAATATTAGAAGTAGGTACTGTTTTCACTGTATTTTTATGAACAATTTAGTATAAAGAATTCCATTGTTAAGGAGGAAGGCTATAACACTATCGGAGTTATAATGAATAGTAATGTTGAAATAAGTGTTCCAGTAGGTTCCTTTTAGTTTGTTTTGTTTGTGTGTCCTCGAGTAGCTAATAAATAAATGTCTATGTCTATTGTTGGCATAATAACATAATTCACTATATTCACCTCCTGATGACTTGCAATGTATCTTTCACTTTCACTGTCCCCTCTTGGCGCCAACGCCTGTCGGCACCTTCGGTAACTTGCTACCATTTGCTGAATCACCCACGTTTAATAGAGTGTAAATTTCTCCTCCGAAATCTTTATCCTGGAGCGATAATGTTGTGGGTGTTTATCATCCCTGTGTAGTCATAATATTATCAAACTATCTTTGCTTTTGTTATTTGATTTATATTTGGCAAAGAAAGATGATTTGGGCATGTTTCTTCTAAAGTTTTATAGTTTTACTAGGGTACCTATACCATTAGTATTTTCTTGTATCTTTCTACAGAGTATCATTATCTGATTCTTGAATCGTATGTTGAAATTGTAAAATACCTACATTAAATTAAATCATATTTGAAGCTTTTATTTTACTCTTGAACTGAAGACTAAATTATGCATTTGCCTAAGAAATTGTCATTTGACTGATACATCTGCTTTATACTCGTAGTTTGTGAAAAGTGCAACATACTCAAGTCATAAGGATATGAAATATATTTTTCAGCTTGTGCTAGATAGGTACATCTTTGTAACACAAACTGAGAAATAAAGGACATATTTCCCAGCATGTTTCATACAAAATGTATACCATAATGTTCCGGACGGGCCCGGCCCGGTGTAACGTGAATCAACCTTAATGCTTTTTATCAAACTAAAAAAAAACGTCAATGTTTGTGGAACTTCTAACCTACATGACTTTACTCGTATGTCTAAAATTTACTAGGTATACACAGTACCATGTCTGTCTGCTACATTTTTTAGCCTATTCTAGAAATCTTAGTTCATCAAACTAATAAAACATGTCTAGAGTTGTAAAATTTCTGTTAATACATAGGTACCTTTTGATTGACTTGAGATTACGATCTTTACAAATCACAAATCCTCATTCAAGAATTCGTACATTACCTTCGTTTCGGTCGAGTGCATGAAAAATGAACGCTCGTCAATGGTGAATCAGGTCCGCCATTAGCTCATCAAGACGCTTTGAGGGTCGACCTAGCGGAAACTGTGGGGTTGATGAATAATCTGCCAGAATTGTCGTTACAGTTTGCAAATCCGGCTCGAAGGTTATGTGACGATATTTAAAAAAAAAGTTTATAATTACTTATATTCAAAGACTTCAATCTAAATCAATAAAATGCTATCCCGTTGTAATATTTTGTTTGGCAAATAAATTTCCTGTAAAGGAGACTGTTCGAATTTGAATTGGAAGTAGTCTATGAACCAATAACGATACTGTAGTGGTATTTCTGTGGGGATACCTCAACTACATCCTTGTGCAAAGGGGCATCAAATAAAGGAGGATACGCTTAGTTCTTGAAAAGAGTTATAAGTAATGATGTCAATAGTATGGCAAGTTTTCATAAAAACCACCAAAGTTTCAGACCGCCGTCGCTGGTGTCGCAAAACCATTTTGTACGAAAGAACGGAAGTATTTTTATGACTTACATCATAGTCAGTATATTGGTAAAAGTTTTTATTCTACTTCAAGTAAGCATAGTTTATTAAAAACTATAGAGAAACCAACATGAATTATATGTCTATAGTGACACAGTCTTTACCTAAGAGCGCTTGCAGACGTCCGTTTTTTTCGCCGGACAACGGACCGTGTTTTTCACCGGATTAGCGGTGGTGTATGGCGCGTAAGGAATGTGTGGACACGCAGTCCGACGAACAATTTTATGCCGTTTTTATGGATATCTGTTTATTGACGGTCCGTTGTCCGGCGAAAAAAACGGACGTCTAAGTACAAGCGCTCTAACTCCTTCAATATTCTATTTAAGTACTTATCTGTGATTCTGCTTACTGTGGTTATCCATATTTATAATTACTCAAACTAAAAATCAGTAAGCAAAACACAGATAGATAGAATATAGAAACTGGCCATAAGATGACAAAGCTTTACCCCGTGACCCCATCGCTCTTCAAAGAAAGTAATAATTATCGCCTTACATTTACCACAATGGTAACAGTACCACGTAAATGGCGTGGCGCCACTGCTAACAAGGTATCCCTGGGCTAAATATTAGAACTTATGGCATTACATTACCCTTCTTTTGTCCGACAATAGTAGTAACCATAGTTTAAGTCAACTTATGTAAAACCAATTTTAAACGCCCATATATTTTACTAACTATTACACATCCAACTGTTTGGTGTACTTGGAGGCAAATTTTAACCAACTTCAAAACAAGGGAGAGGTTCTCAATTCGTCCAAATCTTTTTTGTGTGCTGTTTTTTATGTATGTTCATATTGTTCACCGCTTACTCGAAGACACCTGGGCCTGTATTCTACTAGATGACAACCGCTTTGGTTTGGTTCGATCTCTTAAATGTCAGCCATTTGGTGAAATAGTAGAATAGCTTTTCAAAAATTTGTTCTGCCAAAGTTCAAAACCTCACCACAACTGAGTCGTTTGTTATTAGTAGTCATGGAAACAGTCGCTTTAGTTGAGGTTTTGGTTGAGGTTGATAAAAAGTTCGGTACGAGAATCGACGCCCTGAACCGATTTGGATAATTATTCTTTTGTTTTAAATTAAAGGGTAGGTAAGTACCTATACTTTCCGATTGGTGCCATAAAAATTATGGGAGGATCTTCTGGTAAATCTTTTTGCGTGAAAATGCCGAGTAAACGAATTTTCCCAGATATGAGATAGGTCTACTTTTCGCCAACGTAAGGCCGTAAACCTCCGTACCGCAAGTTTCCTCTCAATAACGTAAGCACAAACAAACAAACAAACAATCAAACAAACAAATATTGCTCGTTTAATAGAAAAGGATTGAAGACGGTTTTTTTTTAATTTATAATTTAGTAACTTGTAGGTATTTCTAAGAATTAACTTGTCTAGTTGATACTTACAGCATTTAAAGCCTCTTGTTCGTAAGGGCTGAGTTTGTACGAGGCATCTGAGCCGACAAGACGCGGTGTAGATCTGTGAACAAAAACAAAGTAGATATATATAGATAGATTAACACTTTGTACACCACATGAACATTAAAATAAATTACAGACACACAGAACAAAAGTATTAGAAGGTGTAAAAGCCCTTTAGTTTCGTAGGAAAGTGGACCCAGCCATATCAGCAAAAACAGTAGATGATGAGATAGGTGACGCATTTATAAAAAAATATTATTGTAGGTAGTGAATTTAAATAAATACCGATCGAAAACTATTAAAATTATCTGTGACATAGTCAAACCATGAATTCAAAAAGTCCAGTAAATAGTGTATTTCTACTCCTTTTTTGCGGCCAATATGAAGAATTAGAGCAACAAACACGAATTGACCTGAAATACTTCTAATAGAGGTAGTTTAACACTTTGTTGTAATAGTTGTAATAAAAGCATGAGAAAGCGTCTTAATTTGAACTAGTAACAGAAAAGTTTTAGTTCAAAACTACACGGTTACCTACTATCTGTAATAGCTAAAACTCTGCGGCGCAGAGGTTGTAGTTATACACTCGCAATAATTATTAACATTCATAAATGTTGGTGAGTGAATTTATGTATGTGTAGCTCTTGGCTAGTTGTGCGGTGCTTCTGCAAGCGATAATAAAGTCATTATTATTATTTTAAACCGACTTCCAAAGAGGAGGAGGTTCTATGTTCGGCTGTCTGTATGTTTTTTTTTATTTTATGCATACGCACTGTGGCTGTGGAACCTACTATTTCTTATAACTACAGGTTTCTATAATATTTCGTATTTTATATCGATGGCAGCAAAGTAGAAACGGACATCTGCATTTTTGCGAAAATGCTTTTTTTACAAAAATGAGCTTATTTTAACCTTATCTACAAGTCTGCATTAAAATAATTTCGAATTTCAAAATAATGAAGAAAATCTGGCACGTATAAAAAGACATCTACACACGAATTTTAAAAAACGTCGCAGTAGAAACGGACATTTACATATGACCGCCTTTACTTCGGAGCTTCGACAGGTGGCCCAAAAATGTGTACGACGTAAGCACGGACATCTGCCACTTATCCGTTTATCCGTCGTACTTTTTGCATATATCCCAATCTAATTAATTTACTATTCTGTGTTTTATAAGGAAATTCATTAATTTTTCTGTACATACACTATTTTACACATTAGTTTTATCAAATTCTTTGTTTTATTTTCAAATTAAGATGCAGAAAATGAATTAATTCAGCTAATTGATCTACAAGCAGACACTTACGGCAATTAAGATACCTATATGTTTAGAGGGTCTTTTCATAAAAGCAGGTTAATGCCATTTATTAAAACTACTTTAAAAAATATTTAGAATGTTCTTCAACTACATCTTCAGGTTTACAACAAATAAATTAAATTCGTGTAGAACCTTGCCATCTTTACACCATCGTATGTGGCGTTTATTAGGTCCTCCCTTAATATTTTCACATATTTCCTCTACATCAAACCACTAGGTACTTAATAGTCTTTCTTAGACTTTCGCGATCACTATTCATTCATATTGAAAATTTTATGGACACGGGATTTTATCGCGTAATTTACCTTATTTACGCGATAAGATCCCGTGTCCATAAAATTTTCAATATGACTAGGTACATAAGTTAATATTATTTACAGCTTACTGATCTTAGGAAATGACACACTTGAACATCGTTTGATTGATGATAAAGAGCGTTATCACTTACAACCTCTGCTAAAATACATTCTAAGCCAAATGCTAGTCTAGCCAATTTAACTGTTTGCCCTCAATCACGCGCAATAACACCTATACCTCATGGGTTTATTTCATTTGAAACAGAATCGCATTTGCTGGAACTTATTGCTGAGGATGATCATTTACGTTCTTTCAATCCACAAATCACTTTACCATACATTTTAATCACTGATTCTAGTGCAACATCATCAGCAATGGTGCTTCTAGTCAAAGCTTTTCTCCTTCGGAGAAAACGATGTTAATTTACAGTTGACGTTAGGAAGTAAAGCAGAAAATGTAGAAAAGAGAATTCGATCGATAGAAGATTTTTTTTCTTAATATTGATAAAAAAATAAAAAGATGTGCAGCTCTCATGCGAAAACTGTAAAAATTAGTGACGAAGTAACACGAAGTAGGTAAGTAGGTATTTGATTTATTTTTAAGGTTTGGGTAATGATGATAAACAATGGGAATTACTAATAAATTCCCATGTACCCATTGGCCAATAAGGCCTATAATTAATTGACTAACTAACTTTCTAAGACTGATTTTTTAAGAAAGAGAAACGTTAGAAATTGATGGGTATTTGATTTTTTTTTTTGTTTTAGTTGATAGTTACTGGTATCTAGTGTAATACCTACTTAATAATAAATTTCATGATGTTTTCTTAAAAAAAGGTATAAATACCTTTACTAATTTGTGAGTTTTGGGAGCTAAATGAGTTTAACTGATAGACGTAAATGAAGTTTAGTGAAATGTTAAATGCAAAGTAAATGAAGACATCTACAAAATTTGGTCAAAAAAAGAAGAATACTGTTTGCATGGTGCTTAGATTTTCTTTAAATATCATTAGAAATATTACCGGATGCTCATTATCTTAGTTTATTAGATATTTTAGGTGGAATGAACGCTTTTTTTATCACAACGTATAAACGGATATCAGGCAGATGTCTTCTTCTACGTCGAAGTTTTTTCAGAGTATAAAAGTACATCTACATTATTTCAGTAAAACAGTGATATATCAAAAAAATCTGTTATACAATCAATAAAGAAGGTTATTTTCATGCACCTCAGAAAATTTCATGTTAATCGGTTCATAACTCTCAAAAAGGCAACATGTTTTTACTAAATGTGCTCTCCTGTAAAGTAGCGTTTTTGTAGATGTCCGCATCTACTTTGCTGCCATCGATATAATGTACCTATTTCTTTTTAGCACGCTCTTGACAAAATGGTTGTGGTTTCGGCTGACTTTTTAACGCTCTCTCAAAATGATTTTCAGAATTTTCAGAATTGGGGCTACATGATGCTGTGTGAAATGTCCAGCATTATTTATTACTATTTATTTAGAAAACAAACACTGCGTCATTGAAAAATTATGGAATTAGCAACTTTAGAACATGTTAGCTTAAAAAAAGTGCCAGTTTTGCTAAGTATAAAATATTAATTTTGGAATTGTTGTTGGGAGAGCTGATAAAAGTCACAGATATTTTACTTCAAATGAACGTACATTCGAAGTAAAATATCAAAATCGACAATATAGTATTTTTAGCCGCTACCCGCTACTCTCTACTTATCTCGGCGCACCTGCAGGTAAGACAAATACGCTCATTTCCTGCAGAGCGCGCCCGACAAATTGTACCCACAACGCTTCCCCGACTCGACGCCTGCTTCATTCGAGATTTATATCAGGCCGAAATCACAATAAAATAGTTTTTATACAATCTCTTAGTAAAGTCTGGGGATCATTTTAAAATGAATGCGTAGCCCCCGCTTATTATCCAGGCGTTTTTGCAGGATTCAGGATTTGTTTTAGATTTTAGTATATAGAGAAGAGTAGACTTGTAATTTAGAGCAGCATAGGCTACCAAATTTATTTGTCAAATACATTACACATGCAAAAATTATAGCCAGTGGGATTTGAACCTGCAACATCAGCCTCAATGTAGCTTCGCTCTATACTATTGCTAATAAGCAATAAATTAATTATAATGCCTTGAATACACATGCTACTTAAAAGCATGCTTGTTTGCTACTACCTAGCGTTAAAACAAAAACAATAACCTAGGATTATAGCTACAGTACCTACCTACCTATTTCTAAGCGTTATCAATAAATACCTATAGCTAAGGAAATGTTTTTATAAATAATAATTATCTACTTTTATAAACATTAGTTTTTATGTTATCCAAAGTAGAACTCCATGTTGATTTTCTATTTAAAGATAAGAATACATGAACAGTTATTTACAGAGTTTCAGTTATTCAGCTCAGGGCTTGTAATATTATCTTGAAAATTCCCTGCTTGTATGGTAGGTGTAAAGTGAAATTCCATACTTTCGTATGCAAAGTGAAATTTTCAGAGGCATTTCCAGTAGCCGAGCCGTCCCCTGGCAGTTAGGCACTAACATTGTTAGACGCGGGGAAGGCTTCTCGCTCAATTTCGCGCAGTTTTGGTTGCACTTGCATAGAACCTACTATGAATAACTCGACAGAGAAAGACGTTGCTATAGACACGCGAAGTCTATACGGCTGTTTTTCTGTGCAATTTGAAGATATACTTTTACCCAAATAAATAAATAAATTTTTGCACGCCCAGGATGACTGGTAGATAATGCTTCAGCATTAAGTCCTCCTTGCACAATTTGTCATGTGTGAGAGTGCTAAATGAATAAATAAATAAATAAATAAAATTCACTCTAAACTTTAAAATTTTATGAAAATCCATTCATAGATAAATAGATAGATAACACTTTATTGTTTACCACAAAGAAACCTTAAGTATAAATTCTCTAAACATAGGTAAAAATAATAAATAAATAAATATTGCTGGACATTTGACACAGCGCCATCTAGCCCCAAACTAAGCAAAGCATGTACTATGGGAACCAGATAACTGATAGAATACTTATATATTTGTAAATACATACATATAATACTTTATATTTATAACACCCAGACACAGAACAAACATCATGTTCATCATACAAATGTTTGTCCTGGATGGGAATCGAACTCAGTACAGTAGGCAGGGCTACTACCAACTGAGCTAAGAGGCCAGTCAAAATAATTGGCGCCCTTATCGCTTAAAGCGATCTCTTCCAGGATTCATGAACTAGAAAAGAGCTAATGATCTTCAAAAGGCTGAACAGATTTTTTTTAAACACATCTAAAAACACTCTCGACAAAGACAAAAAAAAAATCGGTTCATCCGTTCATGAGCTATGATGCATCACACAGACACACAAATACACACCTACATTGATATACACTACCAACTTATAAAACCCCTCTTTTTCGTCGGGGGTTAAAAATGAGTTCAATGAGTAGCGGTTTAAGTTTAAGTCACATGGGGCCCGAGGCTCGAGAAGTGAGTTGCCCGGGGCTGTCTGCTCACACTTATTAATATTCTATCCTTGTACCCATCGTGAAGCTAATTGATAATGTCTAGGCTTGGTAAATTATATTGTACCTACCTACTTTTCAGTTCAAAGTACCACGAGAACCACAAGGGAACCATCCGGTTCTCTTGTGGTTCTCGTGGTACGTTTGGGCATAGATGACTCTGTGAGAAAAATTTACCAAAATGATGGGGAATTGGGAACTTTTCACACAGCAGCAAGAATACATTTCTTGCTTTACTATTGTTTATTTATTTATTTATTTATTTAAATAATGAAACATGATCACGACCTCAAGGTGTGGTAGACAGATCTTTAAAAAGTCAAAATATTTTGAAGATTTCTAAAGGAGTAGTCAGAAGCACGTCTAGGTACCTACATGTTTGGCACAAGCCTACTCTTTGCAGAAGTTTAATTAATAATTCAAAAGCGACATGTTATTTTTTTAGCCAATAAAAACCATGGTTATGATAAGATAAGTTAGACGTTTATTTGGCACACACAGAGATGATACAGAACAGTAAATGATACACAGAGAAAGTTTTCAACATAAAACAGTCATTAAAAAGGTCCACATACCAGTGGTGCCAAAAAGGCCCAGTCTCAGCTAATGCTGGATACCCCCATGAGGTCCCGTGGGACACAGCGCTGATTTTCAGACTAATAGGTAATTGTAAATCATGAAACTATTTGATGTGTAAAGGTACCAAAGCAAAATAGTAGATGAAAGGATGTTTTAAAATTGTCAGTCCCGCATTTTGGTAAAGAGGTACTTTCTTATCTCGTCTTCGATTTGTTTGTCAAGTCATTAGTCAAAGGTTTGCTAATGTCGTGCTGTTGCATCGTTTGTTCGCGCACACAAGTTTCAATAGACCATGATTTTTAGAATTCTAGACATTTTTGTAGTGTTTGTTTGTTCGTTGGAGAGGAGGCAGCCGAGGTACAGAGCAGACTGGGAAAATGGCAAGAGAGGCTAGAAAAAGTGAACCTTAATATCAGCCGCACTAAAACAAAGCATCTGTTCTGCAACTTTAGTGGCTCCTCTAGTTTCACCCAAATTGCCTTAGATGGTGTAACCCTACCAGTCTGCTCCGATTTTAAGTAGGCTTGGTTACGCTTCTCCAAAACGACGGAAATATTGACCGATACTTTAATAATAGGATGAATGCGAGTCGGATGAAGTGGCGACAGGTCTCTGGGGCGATATGTGACCCGCGAATGCCTCTAAAGCTTGAAGGAAAAATTTACAAGGCAGTAATCAGACCTGTCGCGATGTATGGATCAGAGTGTTGGGCAATGAAGAAGGCTGATGAAAGGAGAGTACATGCTACTGAGATGTGGATGTTGGGCCACACTTAAATACAATTAAGAATGTGGTGCAACTTATTAATGACCTCTTAATTACTATCTACCTAGGTATATAGGTATTATACCGCCTACCGTATTCCAACTAAAACCAAACTCAGAACAAATAGATCCTTACTGGAAGATACTAAATTCAAATATTTGCCCTGAACTTGAGCCCCTTTGCAATAAACCTGCTATATTCGCTAAAGTGCCTTTAATACCCGCCACAAGTGGGTTACCAGTCTCTATGAAAGATTACGCAATAAGTAGGTAGAAAGGTCAAAAAACCTCATAAAACAGGACAGTACCTAAGCTTCAAACATGGCTGAGTATAATATAATTCAGATTTCTAAATCCATATTTTAGATGCTCAATTTTTTATCAACTGAATTTTTACCTACTGGATTTTGTAAAACATTTTTGTCCTCGAGTATTACATAAAGCTTTGTCATCTCACAAAGCACGAGCGTTTTATAATTTTGTTCTCAAAATTCACCTATTACTTATTAGGTATCAGTTTTATAATATCAACCTTATCACCTGTCACCTAAGGTATATTTTAACTGTAGATTTTGTAAACACGATCACGGCAAGCCTCTTCATTGTTGTCATCTTGGCCCAGTATTGTCGAGTACCGTCGTGCTTTTGTTTCGTAATATGGAAATGTCGAATGTTACAACAATAACCTCTGACTTGGAATGGGAATCGCTGTTGCGGGGCATCGGTTAAAGGTTTAGTTTTATTGGTCTGATCAAAGTTTATCAGGTAGTCGATGGTTAATGAGTTTTATTGCTCTTAACTGGATAAGTATGTCATCATACAAAATGATTAAGTACCTATCTGTTATTTAGATTTCTTAAACTAAATAAAAGTTTACATTTAATTCGAATTCTAGAAAAAAATTAGGGCCTTATTTATAAACTTGAACACTGGTTAGTACTACCTCTTACCAAAATAAATGCAAAAACATCCCCAATACTCGGCACATCAAACAGTAGCTCCAAGTGCAAGTGGAACCCAAAGATATTTTAAACATAAAGACAAATTACATTCCACTAATTGCCACGTCACAGGCTCCCGCTACACAAACAAGCACCGTTTCACACCCAGACGATAAAAATAACAATTTTGCCGAACATCTGTCAAAATACAACAGTTTTGGGGAAAGAAACATTGGGATAAACGTTGACGAATCAGCATCTGCTCCATCTTTTTAATGAGGTGGTGAAATGAATTAGGTGCCTACTTATGTTTCTAGTTACTTACCTACCTTCACTTATTTATTGGATTAACATGGTCAGTGTGAATGAACGCCAGGCAAAACTGAGTTTTATACAGATAAAGATATTAATCAAAATGATTTGAATTATGATGAGGCTAGAACATATTCCTTTGGTAGGGATCATTTAACTTATAGGTGCTTAAGTATAATAATTTAGACTGACATACTTAGTAAAGGCACCATATAAGTAGTTCCGTTGTTCCGCAAAGGGTGTGCCGCGGCACACTGGTGTACCGTGGTCATTAGTTGGTGTGCCTCGGAAAAATAAGGTTAAGTACCTATATCAGTTAAGCTACTCTAAATTTGAACCGCATATGCTCAACTAAACAAGCTCATGTTTCGCATAAAAAAAATGACGGAACACTGATGTAGACGGTTGCAAAACTTGAGGTTTTTACAACAGTGCTTCCTAGAGCTCTTAGCAACCACAAGAATATTTTAGTTTAATTGATCTGTGCTAGAACGTTAAGTAGGTACCTTTCTCTTTACATACCATACCTACTAGTACTTATTTTTCAGATGTTTATTATTTTTTCCATTTTTGGGTTCGATTCCCGCCGCAAACATAATTTTGTATGACCTGCATATATTTGTCTCGAGTCTGGGTGTTTTTCTATGTATGTATACCTATAATTTATTCTATAATTATTAAGTAAGTAGGTACTTACCTGTAATAATTTACAAAAAAATGTATATGAGTGTATCATCATCATCATCCACAGCCCGATTTGACCCACTGCTGGGTATAGACCTCCCTAAGTTTGTGCCATCCACCACGATCCTGTGCCAGTCGCATCCATTGGCGCCCTGCAACATTGTTGCAGAGTGGTTCTGTGAAAATATTGTTATTCTCTCCTTATTTGTCAAAGGTTGTTTATTTTCCCTGTAGTCAATTACTTGAACATCCAGGTAAACTTTCTATTTTCCTTTGATTTTCCTTAGCAACATTATCAGTAGGTGTATCGGTTTCATAGCAACGACGTGGAGTGCGACGTTTATTTACAAAGTATCGTAGAAGATAACATTACCGTGGTATCGTCGCTTGTAAGGATCAAATTTCCGAGATGTGGTGTCAATTTCATAGTCGGGTATTTAAAAATACAACGATTTAAGAAAATCTAATCTACTCCAAGCAACTTTTCGAAAAACTTAAATTGCTTCTCATATAAAATAAATATAGTAGGTAGGTAGGTACTTAGCGATTTTTCTGAGTGAAGCATTAGTAAAAGAGAAGTTACTTAGAACTCAAAAACTTAAAAAAAAAATTAAGTAAGTAGGTAAGTTCTTATTCCTAGGAAAGAGTCTGATGAAGTGAACGGTCTGATGTAGTTTTTTTGTTTTTTTTTTTTGTTTTTTTTTTTAAATAGTCACTCTACCAATTTCGAAGTACCTACTGGTAGTGTATGTATGCATGATAATAAGCAATTTCTTGAACATAATGGTTGCTACGTCATTCTTCACGGCATACTGTAGTTTCATGGCTATTGTTATGTCCCCCAAGACAACTCCTTTCCCAAGGGCTGTGATCTCAATCGTTATTGGTATAATCTGGGTTTATTGCCAGTTTCAAAAGAAGATCAAAATATGTCGTTATATGGGAGTTATTGTTGTGATTTTGATGTACCTACATACCTTTTCAGTTTTGTTTGATATCTTTCGATTTTATGTGTTTTGGCAGATATCAGTAAAATGAAAGAAACTTGTTTACTAAATCTGTGTCTCTCTTGAAATTATTTTAGACATTCAGAATACCTACGAACAAACTTAATTGTGATAGTGATAGCAAATAATACCTACAACTTTATACCATTTTTTTTATACCTACCTACCAATAGGTAAATACCAAGTTTGAATCATTAACTTAATTTTGTAAGAATCAGAAACTCAACTGTTGTACAAAAGTCCTACTAAAAAATTCATAATCATCATCATTTTCAGCCTATGTCAATCCACTGCTGAGTGTAGAGGCCTCCTCTTTCGGTGTTCGGCCGATCGCAGCCAGGGTCTTGTTGGCGACCTTAGCGATGCCAACTAAAAACTTACGATTAAGTAAGTACTTAGAAGACTAGAAAGTTGTAGAAAATTCAGCAGTCAAAAAATAAAAATGGTTAGATAGCACAAAACTATATGTAGGTAAGTAGATAGGTAGGTACCTATAGCATAAACGAAAAGAATTTGTTGAACATCGTGATGAAAAAAATGGGAAAATAGTCTGGACTGTGTATTGTATGACCCGCAGAGGATGACCCGACAAAACCCAGCTGCTTTTCCTACTCATAATGCCTATAAATCACCGGCTTTGTTGCGGTGCAGGCGCGCTGTCCCTACTGATGGCCACTCCTTTCCTTTTTACTCGAGACATGGTAGTTTAGCCACGGCTCTATGGCTATTTTATCTGTGGCCAGTGGCCACAGCTTTTTTCAAATATCTAGGTACTTACCTACCTAGTTATTTACCTACTTGTCATTTTATTTTTGCTGTTAAGTATTTTTTTAACCATGTAAGTATGTAAGTATGTAACCTCTGTGTTCATAATTAAGTACGATGACTTACTTAAAAGTAGTAAGTAAACACAGAAGTAAATAATGTAGAGCAGCAGAACAACATGACTTCTCAAATTCCCGCCAATTTGTACACTAGCCATCTAGTTTGAAACAACAGAACTACGCTAGCTACAAAACCAAACAATACTAGAACTCTACAAGCTGTCACGTAGTACCGACATTTGCTGCTAGATGGCGCTTTACAAAATTTTCGGACAAAATCCGATCGTTGAATGTGTTTCTCTCTCCCTTTCATGACTGTTTACTAAAATAATAAACAGTTTTTCAAAGCAGTGAGAAAGTTTATTTTTTTACCTAGCTCAGTGATTATGTAAGTAAGTAGTAGGTACTATAGGTAGGTACCTAATGCGGTATTTGCTACTAGAAGTAGGGTAGTTCCGCAGTTTATTACGTGCCATTTGTTGCTAATCCCTCTCCCTGCACATTAGTGCCGCTTGCCTATCTATGCATTTTTACGACCAAACTTCCGCAAGGTTGTGCACGCAATCTCGTGTGTGCAGTTCAGTATGTCTGTGTGCGATCATTTTAAAGGTGTGTGTAATGTTAGGTATTTTTATACTCTCTTGCACTGCACTTTAGGATGCCACAGGTACTTCTTCAAAATAGGGATGTCACCTTTGACTATAAGTTGTAGTTATTCAAAAGTTTACAACAAAAACTAATCTAATATTTCAGTCTATTTTCAATATTTATATTAAGTAAATATCAGTAAGTACCTACCTACCTAAATAGCTTCGCTGGAAGCCTGCAAAAACATAAACAATTTAACGTGCCCTCCGAAGCATGGTAGCGCCATTTACGAGCACCCATCTAAATTGTAACCGCTCAGAACGCCGCTTAACTTCAACAATCTAGCAAGAACGTTTCTGCAAGCTTCGCCACGAGCGCTTCATGATTATGACGTTGGTAAAGCGACAGCCCTATCAGGGACATCGCGACCGCACAAAACTGAGTTGCGACACATCCGCAGGCAATTAGACATACACTCGCACCCCTATTGCTATTTACACTGTGTGGGGAGCCGTAAGCACATCCCCTGGCTCTTACTGACCTGTCTACGGGGCGGTGTCTAAAGGAGTTTGTACTGCAGTTTATGGGCACAGCGCTAGTGGCAATTTTTTAGAGACATTTTAAAAAATATCAAACAGAAAAGCCAATCATCAAGTTGACTTCTACAAGATGCTATTGATGAAAATGAAGAAAGTATTTTGTCATTGATATTTTTTTAACATAGGAAAGACATTTGTCAAAATAAGTAGGTAGGTACTTAGGTAAGTAATTAGATAAATCTACCATAGAAATAAACTATTTTTTGAATATATATTGATTTCTTCGATATTACATTATGTTCATTCTATCTAGGTAAGCGTGCTCCATCTTGGACCTTACTGTTGCTCTACATCAGACAGTGTTGTTTTTTTAAGTTTGAAACAACACAATAATGTAAGTGCAAAAATTGTCCCGGTAAAGTCCTTATGAACTAAAATACCAGTCAATACCTTTCTTACCTTCAACAGTTTTGTAGGTTATATATTACGAGGGGCGGCTGATAAGTCCGCGGCCTTAGGTACTTAAAAAACGAAAAGTTACGTTTTATATTTTTTATTTCTCAATATAATCTCCCTCAAGGAATATGCACTTCTCACATCTGGCGTATAATGCCTTTAAACAACCAAAAAAAATTTCCTTGTCTTGGTCTTCAAATGTGCATTTACGGCGGCTATCATTTCATTGTCATCTGAAAATCTTTGGCCCCGTAAGTCCTTTTTCAATTTGAAAAAAAGGAAAAAGTCGCTAGAAGCTAGGGCTAGGCTATAGGAAGGATAGTCAATTTCAGAAAAGCGGGTGTCTCGTAGGGCCTGCCTCACAATGCGCGCCAAGGAATGGGCGCCTTGTCCTGCAAAAAGAGCTTTCTGGCACCGGACGCGCACAATTTTTTTTTATAAGGTGCAGCGGGGCAATTCTGGCCGAAAAATTTTAGTCAAAATTTAAAACTTCAATGCTCTCGTTCCTTATTGAGTTACGCTAATTCTGACAAATTGGTGTTATGTAACCTTTATCTGCCTTTTTCTTTATTGTATTTTTGTTAAAGAAAAAGCATATTTAAATGGTGAAATAACACAATTTTAACTAAAAACTGGAAAATGCCAGAATAGCCCCTCAGCGGGGTAATTCCGTCAGGTGATGATATTATTCGAACCAATGATGCTATGATACTAAATCCAGAAGCTTTACAAACTAGACAACACAATACACGCGAATTTGAACATTCTAATCTCCTACGATGGTCCAGTTTCTATAAAAAACCTTTTAAAATTTTTGTGGGGTAATTCTGGCATCACTCTTTAGTCTCCCATACATGCTAGTGTTGGGACCCTGACTATCGATAAACGGAGTATCCGCAAAAATCGCGCGCAAAAATGATGTATGAAATGTAGTTTGCCCCGAACTGAGATCTCGCGAACCGTAGATCACTTACGTTTGGACTTTCTTCTGATTACCCCTATACTTTCAAGTGCTACTACTGCCAAGTATGTCTATTGCGCTAGCTTGTCATCCTACTAATATTATAAAGGCGAAAGTCCGTGTGCGTGAATGTTTGTTCCCATGTATCTCAATAACTACTAAACCGATTTTAATGAAATTTGAAATGTAGATAGATTATGATTGGGAATAGGACATAGGCTACTTTTTATCTCGAAAAATGCACGGAAAAGTGCACGCGGGCGAAGCTGCCACTAAGATCTTCGTTCGCTTCGCTCGCTCGATCGAAAATTTAATGCTTGTCGACTATGGTTTAATTAAGATCAAACAAAGCCACAAACAAATACATATACAAAGCAATGTCACATTAGTTAACCCTGAGATCTTCACTCGCTCGATTAGTTAAGTATTACTTTTATCGACGTTTACTTCAATGTTGTGGACATCACTGGTTTTTGGCAACTTCATACAAAATCGGTGGGGCAATTATGGCAACCGATTTCGATAAAATTACATAAAATCAACACTTTGTGGGGTAATTATAGCGGATGCAATAACACAGAAGAAACAATGAGTAGAAACGAACTAGTACGATTAAAATAATCTCCAATCCAAAATACGCCTCCTTAGCTTGTTCAATTTTCAATTAAACCGCGAAAACCACTTAATTATTACAAAAACTCGAGGAGCTAATATTTTTACACCCTCCGAAAAATAAGTGACTGTCAAAATGATGCTGTCAATCAGTCAGTTTTTGCGCTAGAAATGCCATCTATCGTTTATGAATGAACAAAACATTTCTCTACGCGTACATAGATGTCTCTTCGAGGTATAAGTCATAGAACGAGAGATATAACCATGTGCCATAATTACCCCGCTGCCAGAATTGCCCCGCTGCACCTTATTTAAATGTTGGTGTAAAATTTCTCCAACCCTTTTTTTGCTGATCTGCAACTCTTCTGCTATCTGCCACAATTTAATTCTTCGATAGGCCAGTACCAATATTTAGACTTTTTTTTTTACATTTTCTTCGGTCACTACCGTTATTCGAGGTCCCGCGTGGGGTCTTTTTCGCAGCTTTCTCGTCCTTGTTGAAATAAACGTACCCATTTTATAACCATCGTATATGAAAGCCCAGAATCCTGAAGAACAGATGACATGTCTTCAAAAATGTTTTTAGACGTTTTTCCCGATTTTACAAGGTAGTTTATTACTGCACGGTGTTCCAAATTGCGAGAATTCGTAGTTTCAGCTGACATGATGTTGTTCGATGTTCCACAAAATATTGAGTTATGACTTTAAAAAATAAAAAGAGACTAGTTTCCTATACCATTGAACCTCGCAATAAGTGGTATCAGTAATAAGACGGTAGGCTATTTTTAAGTACCTTAGGCCGCGAACTTATCAGCCGCCCCTCGTAGCTCTATCAAAACAATCTATCAAAGCTAGGTAGGTATTCATAAAACCGAATGCTTACATACTTAGGTAGGTACCTAATACTAGCTTTCGATTCAATTCGATGCCCACGTTCACAATTCAAGGCGCCTGCATAATGCTATGAATCCTCGATACAACCCCACATGTTCGCACGGGCACGTGCGAAACATCAGCCGATCAACAGGAACATACGATCAAAGGCGCCGGACATGGCGGACATGTCTTACTACCCACTGTCTTACTATGTACCATAGATATTACAACAGTATTGACTGACTCATGGCTATTGAGATTCAATTATACCTACATCCTAGGTACCTACCTACCTAGGCATAAGGTATAAGGCCAATACTCCACCAAAGCAGAGACATTAATTCACACAGTAATCTCGTGATACTAGACTAGATGACATGGTGTGAATAATGTTTTATTGGTTGTTTAAACATAATCTCCTCTCGTCTCCGCTTTGGAGTCTCAGCTTAAATAGAGGAAATCGAAAGTTTTCTATTTTTTTGATATTAGGTATGCAATAGGCATATTACCTGTAGGGGTATAGTTACATAGTTAGACAGATACGACGGATTTTCACCCTACAAATCTTTCACCTCATTCACTCTCATTACATTCTTCTAACTTAAAATGTAATTGGGTCAGGAGAAGAATGGAAGATTGTAAAGTGCAACTTATCGAAGGATAGTATAATATTATTAACATACGTAGGTAATACCTACGTGAATGGAATGGCTTTGATCTCGATTACATTCTTTGCTAAATGCTCGAAGATAATTACTTACCAATAACATTATCACACTAATATTATATCACACTAATCACACTTCACACTAATCACACTATCACATCACACTAATAGGTATCATACTTTACACAAATATTATAAATGTGAAAGTTTGGATGTTTGGATGTACCTAGGGTGAAAGCACCAGTGCTCGACACTTTAAGAGAAGTGTGTGACTAAAATTTGAAATAATTTCGTTATTTTTAACATTATATCTACAGCAGTTAGTCCAAATGATAAATAATATATTCAAGAAAGGTTAGGTAGCAAGTTTTTTCACGACGAAAACCAAAATACCTACCGAATCTCCAGTAATGAACACCAATAATCCAGTGATAAACAGTGATAAATCACCAGTTATCGACACTCCAGTTATGAACACCCAGTAATGAACAAGCACAAAACATGCAATAACTAACATTATTTAAACTACCTACTGGAAGGGAGGGACTTGCCCTGCAGTGAGACAGCGACTGCTAATTTTATTAATAATAAATAATAATAATTAATACGTATAATAATGATAATGTATTTTGCTGAGTTAGTTATGGGTGCATTTAAGTTCATAACTCCGACGATCCTCAACATCCTCACCAAATTTTTGTGGTACCAATCGGAAAGTATGCCCTTACCAACAAAAAAAGAATTTTCCAAATCGCTCCAGGCGTCTTTGAGTAATCGGGGAACATACATAAAAAAAGAACAAAAAAAAAAGATTCCGACGAATTGAGAACCTCTTCCTTTTTTTGGTTAAAAACTAGACAAGTCAGCCATGAGAAACATTTCTTGTTATTTTATTATAATTAATAATCCATTTGTTCGCGTGTGTAGTTTTTTCTGGGAGGCATCTGAAACCAACTCCAGTAATGAACACTTATTTTACCCAGTTTTCGACACATGTTCTTTATTGGAGAACATGTATCAATCGTTGAATTTCAAACATTAACGTAATCAGTTCATAAATTAGACTTAAATTCGATTAAAACCTAAGAAAGTACGTAAAATAATAAGTATGGACACCTGTCGATTTCTGGAGAAGGTGAATTTTGCTGAACCAGTAATGAACATCGACTATAAAATAAAATTAAACATGCGTAGGTGCGCTACTGATATAAAATTAAATCCAGAATAATATAACCTTTCCTTAAAATCAATCGAAATTCGATTATATTGAATGATAACAAAAATGCTGGCAAAAATGTAGACTTATCTTCTTAGTAATTTCGTTAGTAAAAGTGTATTTTGGTTCAGCAGCACACCAACTTTTTCTTCAATAACTTGAAAACGAAATGGCCGATTTTCGTGACGTTTTCAGGAATAACAACTGGAAATGTGTTGTCTACGGTTTTGTGTTTCTACCATAGATTTATTCAACCTAAATCTTATTGTAAGTCATTAAAAAAAAAAGTGTCAAACACTGGTGCTTGTTCATTACTGGTGCCACCACCCTACCTATGTTTGTTCCTCTTTATCTCGACAACCATTAAACCGATTTGGCTGAAATTTATAACATAAACAGATAATGACCGGGAAGTAGCCTATGTCCTACATAGGCTACTTTTTATCCCGAAAAAATGCACGGTTCCCGTGGGATAAACAAAATAGTAGTCCACGTGGGCGAAGCCGCGGGCGTCTGCTAGTATTATTATACTTACCTAGGTATTACCTAAGTAGGTAAGTATAAAGAATATACTTAATCTCTTAAAATTTTATGTTATGAAGATTATAAATGTTTTCAAATGGTTCGTAAATAACTCAAGTGCAAGTGTAACAATGTCTGCACGACCGGAACCACATGGCCAGATCAAACGGAACACCGGACGGGGTTTATTGTGGCAATAAAAAGTGCATTTTGCAATTCCGACAATTATTATTATTTTTTTTTTTTCATAATAATAATAGGTAATACTACCTACATAAAAGAAGGAATTATATGAAGGGAAATTTAAGAAAAATATTTAGAACTATGCTACAGTGCCACAAGTATAAGTTGGCGGTGGCGATTTGAGGAACTAAAACGGAAAAACGGAAAAAGAGTAATATGATGCGAAATATCATTAAACTATCCTATACAAATACGCAAATGATTAAATCTTTCTTACATATTTTCCCAAATTTCGTGGTATTTTCTGTAGAATTAATTATATTTTTTGAACACAGTGGCGCTCAGCCGCGCCAAGTTATACTTGTGGCACTGTAGTCTCTTCGGACAAAGCCCTCGTTTAAGTTTGATAGAACTTCTAGAACTACCGGTAAGTTCGTTTAATCATAATGTAGGTAGATAAGTTTTTTTTTTAATTTTTGTAATTAGCCTAATAATGTTACCTACATATCATTATCTACAAACACATTTTTGACTGACAGTAGATAAATAGTAAACATTTTTTTTACAGTTTTTCAATTTGTTTAGGAGAGAACATGGTAGTATTCTATAGCTAGTTGGTCCCAATAATTACATTCTGATCATAGACAGATAGCATTGCTTAATTTCAAAAATAAATTTACGGTCAGGATGGCCGAGCGGTCTAAGGCGCTGCGTTCAGGTCGCAGTCCACTTCTGTGGGCGTGGGTTCGAATCCCACTTCTGACAAACATTTTTGTTTTTGTTTTATTGCATTATTTTTTTATTTTCTTTATCAAAGTGACAAAGATCGTATTGTTTGGTGTAGCTGCAAATGTATGACAATTTATCGTCAAGATAAAGAACTCAACACACAACATCATTGTGTACCTAGGTACCTATCTTATCTTTGACTCAACAACAGTCAATCTTTTATTCTTCTATGAAGCTGTTGTGAGTTTTAATAAAATTATAGGTAATTAAAAAATACCGACAAACAAAATAAATGGGAAGGTACCCTATCTTATCCGAATAATTACATAGTCAATTTTCCATTCATGTCGGTAATGCTTGAAAATTGAGATTGAATTTAGAATTCCTACTACCCACCCATTATAATTCGTTTTCAAGATTTTCAAGAATTGTATTAGATTTTATTACTTAGGTACGCGAGTCTCTCCCTCTTTCCCAGATGAAAATTCTCTACATAAATCGGAACATTGTCGATTGTCGGTACTTCCATTTAATTAATCGTACATTCGTAGCTCAATGGATGAAATTGTGTAGTTAAGATCAAGTACACACATCAAAAAAAAAGATAACTTAACTTAAGAAAAAATAACTTATGTTTTAAAATTGAAATAAGTACTTACTTATAATGATAAAAAAATACCATCATCATCATCATCTCAGCCTGGTTGCACCCACTGCTGGGTAAAAAAAATATAATCCAATACATTGTTTCCTTGGTAGAAGTACAATGTTTAATTCTAAATCATTATTTTCATACAAATAATATTTTCCTTACAGAAGTTTTAACACTAATACCCATAGGAATCAAAAAAATACTTTAACTTTTAAAAGTGATTATAAACTTTTTTGATGTGTGTAGATAATCGTGCTTTGCTAATGGACCAAATCAGAAGAAAACCATTAACTTTGGTTTATAAGTTAGACAAAGGCAATTTTCGCATAGAGCTCTCTTCACGGGGTCATTATCTCGAGGTAATTTGTTAAAAATTGACTGTATTATTCTTAGCTATGAATGGAGCTCTACGTCTCTACCATACTGTAGTTGAACCAACTACTTAGTCACAATAGAAATTAACTACAGTACCTAAGAAAATATTTAGAGGCAAAGATAGTGTGCTGAAGCTATGACTTTGTATTGAACACGGCGAAACACGGCTCACGCAATTTCGAACCTTCATTGCTGAAGGTCGTGCCCGTCCTGAAACGCCTTGATGGTAACGTTGACAATTTTTTCCCACATTGTTCTATCCTGGGCTTGTCTTTGGGCAGAAGGTATAGTGAATCCCATTATTGCTTTAATTTGATCCGTTATCCATGGACCAGCGCCGGGTAGGTGAAGGCCTCAGATGTCTCTTCCCCTCTAACTATTCTATTACAACCAGCTTATCAAGATTGTCTGGTTGTCTCTGGGCATTATTTTACCTGAAATAGTACAATCATTTTGGGATGGTCGGTTTGACGTTTGTCAATCCATGAAGTTTTGTATAAATTAATGAAAACGTTTGAAGGAGAAAATTGCTGTTCTTTATGTAAATACTTAGTGATAAATGGACATTATTTCACGTTATTGATGTCATTATTGAAATGTGTCTAACCGGTCGTGTTATCGTGTTTCGACAAGGTATCTTTGATTCAATGACGTTCTCTAAGTAGTCTTGAGTGTCTTTACTGCATGGTAAGTTATTGTGATTTATCGTTGTGAAACTCCACTGGTTCTTTAATGCACGGCATTGTCCGCGGAAAGCCTCTATAATGGCATCATCGATGGGTAATGTTAATGCTAGATGAGAGTTCTATAAAACTGCAAACTACTTATAGTATTTACGTATAAAATGTAATGCGTTTCTTTAGCAGGCCACTATAGGTAATATAAATTGCTTGCTGCAGTCAAGTCGTGAAATAAGCAGAAAAGACAAAATTGATAACAATTGTTAAGGGAGTGTCCACATTGCGTTTTTTGCAGCGCGTTTGTATCGATACAAACGCGATTCGAACGCGATGCGAACGCGCAGCCCCCCGCGCAGCCCCTCCCGGTTCGCTTTTGTATGGAAAAATACGCGTTGCGAACGCGCGTTTGTATCGATACAAACGCGCAGCTCAAAAACGCGCTGCAGAAAACGCAATGTGGACACTCCCTAAGTTAAGTAGGTTCTTAAAACTGTTTAGACAATCTAAAACTGTTTTTTCCCAAGTGAAAGTATTTGTAAATATTTAAATAATAGTTCAGCACCAATAATTCTAACTAAAATATTGATAGAAGTGAATTTCACTAGTACCTACTTAGGTAACAAACATTAAGCCCTGCACAAAAACACTGAGCAAAAGGGGTCAAAAAGAATTACTAGTAAAGCCAGCACATCATTAAGCCAGTACACCTTCCCTTTTTACATTTTGAAAGTTGCTCGTTAAACATAAATATTTTTACTTTGACCGGCTCGTTGATGTTTGTAAAAAATTAAAACCCACCGTGAGGTCGCTCTGCGTTTTCGATGACAGCGAACACAAACACACGAGCATGTGTTTTTATTTTGGTGTGTGGTGTGAATGCAAGCGCCTACTAGGTCGAATAAGCTAGCTTTGGTGACGGAGGTTTTGGACAGCCTGAATGCCTCTGTCATGATTTAACTGCTCTTTCCTGAGTCTGAGTCTTGAGAGTCTGAGTCTGTTCCTGAGTCGTGATTTCCACATTTACATAGGGAGAGACCTACGCAAAAATTGATTTATTTTTGTTTATTAATTGATTTATTTATTTATTTAAAGTATAAAAGTATTATATCAGTTATCTGGTTCCCATAGTACAAGCTTTGCTTAGTTTGGATCTAGATGGCGCTGTGTGAAATGTGCATCAATATTTATTTATTTATTTATTTTTACCACTTAGGTACAACACAAGAAACTTCTATGTTCATCACATTATCATACAGAATATTTGACATCTCTGCATTATTCCACCTGCTTCAAGTATCCTTACTGAGCTATCCCTACTGGTAGTCGCACCATTGTGATTGGCTGGCCTCACAGCTCATTTACTGGTTGTTGCAGTTTCACTTCCCCATCCAGGCCCTAATAAAAAAGTCAATATAATAAAATCTCTACAGCTTATGCATTTATCCACGAGTGCGAGGGCAGAGGCAGTCTATTAGCGCGTGCCGTGACGCCAACCTAAATGCACCTATGAATATATTTTAAAAATACACTGATTCTATTTGACATGGGTTTTATGACATGTGGCAAAGTGCATGAAATACAGTAAAATGTATGCTTCTTTTTACGATAAGAAGCCTATTTTCCCATGCAGTGTTGTGTTATTAAATTTTAGGCAAAGATAGTAACTGTATAAAATGGGTTGTCTCCAATATGCGACAACTCTTATCCCTCTTTCTTCTTTCATATACTTACTTAAGCATAAAAGCATAAATCATCTAAAATTCCAATTCGATAGAAATTTCATCATTATCATCATCGTCTTTAGCCTATAGCAGTTCACTGCTAGACATAGGCCTCCCTCCATGTGCGCTATGTCACCCTAACATCGGCCTGTCACATCCAAATTCATTTCAAACATTTCATCTTTACATAGTAAAACTTCAATTTTATTGTTTTTAGATGAGTAAAAATACCGTTGTGCAGAGGCACAAGCTATGAACAGTTAATAACCATAACGAAAAACAACATAACACATTTTTAAATGTTAAAAATGATACTGTTGTTTAAAAATAGAGTTTATGTTGTTCAGTAAATGAATAATTCCTCGAAAAACAACCCCTTGATACTTACAAGGTTTCAGTTAATAAGTTCCTTTTACAATATCGGTTACTTTCGTAACGATTTTCATAATATTTCGAAAGGTCCCACATTTAGAGCTTCGGAAAAGCTCCGAATTATACTGTAGGTACTAGTGTAACAACCAACTTATTATAATAATCCTTTATCTTGGCTTAGCGACTCCCTCCATAGTCCGATTCGACAATTCTAGAAGTGCCATCCGCAACCCCGAGGTGTTTATGCAATAGGCTGTCTAGCAAAATTATCATTTTCAAAACATCATTGACATATTAATATTATCAAAGAAATGGCTATGCAATTAACTTCCAAAGCGTAGGGAGTGGGTTCGAAACCCGGCTTCAAATCAATGGATTTTTTGTTACGATTCGGTTTATACACACTTACACAGTAGCTGTAAGCGGCAAAAGAAAACACGCGTGTACTGACGATGTCTTTCCTGTGGATAAGATCGGTTAAGCTGAGAAGATGGGTAAGCCTACTCCATCGCAACAATGTCCCAGGCACTACAGAGTCCCTAAAAGTGTAGGCAAAAATAGCCTCTTGACGTATAAATCATTTAGGTAGTAAAGATACCCCAGATATTGGCTAAGTTCATAGGCAAGAAAACGTCGGGTTAAATAAAAAGGTAATTTACGTGATAAATACCCGGATACATAAGTATTTATAATTTACAGGCAAGCTTCATAAATCGCCTGTGAAACTCTTGTGATAAAATAATCCTACCAAAGTAATAAGATCCTAACAGAGTTCGTACTCTAAAAATTAATGAATTTTCTATAATAAGATGTCACAACAAGCATACAACACACAACTGTAATGAATGATGACTTTTGTAAACGACATCACTGTATGTAATACGACACCGTTGTGTAATCAGTGTGTAGCCCTAAAAAACGATGACCTGTTTATGATAATGAAGTCATTTAAGTATCTTCCTAGAGAATATTATTTTAACGCTCGTGGCGTAGTAGCTTGCTTGGACGTTTTTGATTGATCGTTGGAAGTTAAGTAGTGGTGTGCGTGGTCAATTTTAGGATGGGTGACCGCAAGTGGTATTACGAGCTGAGCGTTTCCGTGCTTCGGAGGGCTCGGTAATTGTCGGTCCCGGCTTTTAAGTCGTTAAGCCATGACGGAGGTCTTTAGGCGGCCTTAAAACTCCGTCACCAGAGTTGGCCACTTGCTCATACGAAAGAAGAAGAAGAATTTAAATATAAGTAGGTTTTGGTAGATTCAAATTCTTAAAAGTGCGCAAAAATCATAATATTTGTGAATTATTTAATGTTTGTAAAATGAAATTAGTACCTATTTCACGCCCTCCTAAGCAATTTCATTATTTTTCCGTACTGTTGGCTGTGCGGTTTTTTTTTCTTTGTAAACAAATGATGACCCTTAAAAAGAGAGTGGGGATGGATGCCTTATTTCTTTTCCCAACTTACAAATGAAAATAATACAAAAGCTGAATTCGACTCGTCTCGGTAATGTAAAATATTTTAATTATGCAAACATACTCGTAAATTATAGAATTGAATTGCTGTATTCTAAATCCTCTTCCACTGAACCAAAACTTCCAGCCAAGTTCAAAAACAGATTTCAAATAAACCTCAGTCCGAAATTCTAAATTACGAGACCAAACTTTACAACTTTGCCGGTTACAAAATCCTGCAAACGTCTTTATGAAGTATCATAACGGTTTTTGAATGGGCGTAACTAGGGTTGCTACCAAGCTATTGAAATGTCGGATATTTATTTATTGAAAATAAAATGTTGTTGAAAATGATATTCAAAATCCTGATTTTGTAGTAAAACTCATTATCTAAGAATCGTATTGTTATCCACTAGGAATTCCGTCAAACAGATCATTCCATCTAGCTATTTCCTTATTATTATTGTCAGCGAGAATCAAAAAATATACCTACGCTCAATTATTTGTGGAGGAAGTTGCTTAAAATTCAGGGTAATAAAACCTTGATATAATTTGATACCTTGG
Organism: Camptogramma bilineatum; assembly: GCA_958496255.1. Classification (NCBI taxonomy): domain Eukaryota; kingdom Metazoa; phylum Arthropoda; class Insecta; order Lepidoptera; family Geometridae; genus Camptogramma; species Camptogramma bilineatum. Next base: position 8,650,379 of record OY292463.1, on the reverse strand, counting down.
AATATATTTCTAAAAAAGAAATATGCATTAACTTTTACGCCTATCATACCTAATTACAATTTTTAGCTCTAACATAATTTTTATTCAAACTTTCTGAGGAAGGGTTTGGAATAGGTATAAGTATTTTTTTATGATCTTGAGATCTCATGTATGTATTATAATATTTGTATAAATCAAGAGCGCTCTAACAGGGTAATAGGGATGCGGTATTAGCTGGATATTTTAATTTAGACAGTTCTATAAAAAAAAACATTAGCTTCGCCTGACAACCCTAGCCAAAAAAACAGGACCACTTTTCCAATAAAAGTTAAATTATTTACAACTTCCCTTCAAGCCACCGTATTCAATGTAAGAGCTCAATTTTTACTGGGCTCTTATTATCTGGTTTGCAAATCCAGAATAAGCTGATCTGTGATCCTATGTGAATGGGGCTATGTTAATGGTTTCTAAATAGCTGTTTATATTGTGGTGTGAATTGGAGCTATTGGGAATCAAAAGTTATTTTAGAACTGTATCAATTAGTTTTATAGTGTGAAGTTTTGTGTGAACATTCAATAAAAAATTTCAATGACGACAATAAATGGAACGAATAAATCTTGGGTATAGGTTCATGGAACCAACCCAATATGTATTTTTTTCTATAACAACAAGAACATAAAAGTGTAAAAGAAGAAAATATCAAAATATCATGAATAAGGTATGAATAAGTGATAAATCATGATGCTTTTGTTTTTTATGCGGCGCGGCCGTTGCAAGTACCTAGCGTTTTTCCACTCACCGTCACGGCACGGCAACGGCAACGGCGACACGGCACGGCAATCGGGGATGCAAAAATGTATGAAAATATATGGCACGGCTCCCACCGTTACCTTCGTTCGCCGTTGCTTTAAGTGAAAAAACGCCCATTGGCGACCATCAGATGTGTAGGTAGGTACTTAAATTGTTAAATTCACGATACAGGCAGCGGCCGTTAGAAAACAATGCTTACAATCTCCACTTCTAACCGTCTTCCCTTACAAAAAGGTGGCTCTCTGGTGGGTAAGCTCAACCGCTACAGATTATACATAAAAATAAAAAATCCTTTTCTTAATGCTTTATGAATAATTTTCTTTCGCAATCTTAGCTTTGAATTTATAAGAAACGGCGTCAGCTATAAGTCGGACGTAAAGTAAATTCACTTTGCATTTACTACAAATTATACCGAAATGAAATGTATTATACAGAGTGCATTTCATTTACATAGTTTTAATAGGAAAAGCGCCAATTGATAAGTTCGTAAAGAGTTAGCGGCCAACTTTGGTGACTAAGTTTTTAGGTCACCTGAAAACAGTGCCTGAAAGCTTTCGTCGTGGTTGACGACTTTATAGCCAAGACCGACAATTTTATGTGCTCTCCGAAGCAAGGAAGCACTTAGTTGTTATTGCCACAAGCTTAGTCGCTCTATCAAGAACGGTTAAAGCAAGCTTCTCCAGCAAGGCTAAAAAGGTTGTTATGGCAGATTCACAATATGATTCAGAATCAACAGTATTTTACGATTCTCCACAAAACTGTCAAAAAGATGGATTGCCGATACGAATCACTATTACAAATGTTTGTGATTTCTAAAACGAGAGTCTAGCTATGAATCATATTGTAAATCTGCTATAACAGCCTTTTTAGCCTTGCTGGAGAAGCTTGCTTTAACCGTTCTTGATAGAGCGACTAAGCTTGTGGCAATAACAACTAAGTGCTTCCTCTGAACTGATACAATGATCACAAAGTCAATCTTACGAGCACAACATCCTAGGAGACTATGTCCTTACCTCGGCTGCATATTTTCTCTGGGAGGAGGCATGGGGGTGGGTATCCGCCTCCCCCCCTTCGCCCCTCCGGCACTCATCACGCCCCTCGATTGTCCTCAAGTCGAAGCTGAAAAAAAAAACATTTCTTAGCATAGAACAGGAGCAGGACACTCTAGTGAATGAGTTCGAGAATTGCGTTTTGTAATCCAACATCATAATCTGGCTCAAATTATGTCGGGTTTGATCCCAGGCAGTCCCAGGCTAAATGTAATCAGTTTCATTATGTGAAGTGCTCTTTGGGGAACGGTGTAGCGAAATAGAGCTAGATTGTAGTGTCCAGGATTTTCAAATACCATAATGAGCTAACCTAAGTTACCATTACTGTTTAAATAACATATTCGATTTGTGCTGTCGATTACACAAACGCGATTCTTCCTATTCGTGTTTCTACACAAAATGGGTTTCACACAATAGCAAAAGTCAAAAAAGTCAAAAGTCAAATTCGTTTATTCAATAAGATCACAAGTGTACCACTTTGAAACGTCTTAAGAGCTAGGTGATTCTACTCCTGTTCCTTCGCGACCAAGACCGTGAAGAACCAGGGCAACAAACACGGTTTGGGGCCTAACACTCTTTTCGGTGACACACTTTTTGTTTGTAATTTTTTTTTTATATATTTTTTTATGTAAGCAATTATTACAAATGTTATCTAATTTTTACAAGTATATAATTATAATAATAACTGAATTGGAGCACATTCTTGATCACTTTGACACGTCAATGATAGTTATGATTATTATTTGTTACAATATTTTTATGATTTAATAATAACGGAGTTGGAGCATATTCAGTCCCAGGCGTTTTTGTCATCCAAGTAATCTGATATTTTATAATACGCTTTTTTATAGAGATGACGTTTAATTGATTTCTTAAATTTGTTGATTGATAAGTTTTGCAGTTCGCCTGGGACTTTGTTGTAGAAGCGTACACATTGCCCTATAAATGATTTACTAACTTTCTCAAGCCTAATTGTGGGAACAGCGAGTTTATCTTTGTTTCTAGTATTTACATTGTGATTATCACTTTTTTTCTTAAATAGTTTAATATTTTTTCGAACATACATTAGATTTTCATAGATAAACTGACAAGGCATAGTCATTATAAATATTTCTTTAAACTTATTCCTAAGTGAGCAGTTAAGCAGTTTACTACATTCTATGTATAAAAAGTTATTTCTACAAACAAATAATTTATTTATTAAGATACGAATAAATAGGATATAACGCGATCAGTGCCATAATACACGTGCTGTATCTGCAAGAACATGCTGTCCTGCTGCCCCTTTTCTTCAGAGAACACCGCAGTGCCGGGACAGGAAAGGTGTTAATTTTACAAAAATACCTAGCAAAGTAGACATTGTAGAAAGCAGGTCTCCCCATCTTTACTCGAATGTGGGATTAAATATAAAAAAACTGGTCAAGTGCGAGTCGAACTCGTGCGCCGAGGGTTCCGTACCTACCCATTATATCGCCATAATAAAATTGGTACTTATCATTTTATTATTGGCTAAGTGTAAGTGACCTTCATTTTTATACACTTAATAGGGACTATAGACCTCAGTATTCAACTTGCTAGGTCCACCCGTTCCTGAGAAATACAGACACGGACAAACGGACAAACAGACAGACAAGAGAGTGATCTTATAAGGGCTCCTTTTTTTACCTTTTGAGGTACGGAATCCTAAAAATGGCACTTGAAAGTGTCAATAACAATTTACCAGTGCACACTGATACCACACAAATCGCGTTTCAAGGACAAACATATAATTTAACTTAGAGCGGTGTAATCATGAAATTCGTTATCTAACTCAGCATTAACACTAAACTCGTGAAGATAGAGACGTGATGAATACCAAACAGGATAGTATCTTGTAATACGAGCGCAGTAATCCTTTGACAAAACTACAGCTAGAGATATGCTTGAGATAATATGTAGGCGTACTATCGAGCTAAACTATCCAAAAGCAATTCTAAATCTTAATCTCAAGTAGCTATTTGAACCTTAAAGTGGTTTATCAATTAAGCATATTCTGAAACGTTACTTAGTTTAGGTGGTGCTTATCATTGATATAATTAACTGTCATTCACTGTCATTTTTGTATACGATTCTTAAGAAAATTCTTTTTTTGTTTGAAAATTGTTTTCGATTAGTGCCACAAAAATTTGGTGAGGATCTGTCCAGGATCTTTGGAGACTGGAGTTAAGTACATATAAAGAGAAATGCACCTCGACACTGCAGAAAATTGCTCACCTTATAACATTGAAGTCGGTTTTTTTTTAATTTTAAATTTAACTAGTTGTTATTTTGTGCATATTTCTTATATAAGTAGCTCTTAGAATCGTATTTTCGTAATTTTCAAAGATAGTAGATGATACATGCTATGTTATATCACCACACAAATACATACCTACTCGTACAACAAAAAGCCCTCTATTAAATATTTTACATTTTTTAAGCGATATAAAAGTCAACACAAGTATTTGTTTTGTCCAATTATGTTCCCGGAAAATGCTGAAACACCAGTATCCAATCCTCGCTGACAGTACATCATTGAATGGAGGGTACTCTCGTCAGCTATTGTGATGCTCCTCAAAGAGCCGTGATGGCTCATACGAACAACGCTTTCATTCTATGGTGTTAGGTGGATGCTTGTCTAGGATATTTCAGGTACTACGAGTATCATGTCTTGTTTTACTAGCTTCATTATTGTGTAGTGTTTGTAAACATCTATAAAAAAATATATTTTATTTGATACCTTTATTGAATGAGCTTGGTGTTAGAGTAGGTATAATTATAATTACGAATATGATAAATACGATAATGATAAATATTGCTTCAAGATAGGTCTTCATTACGATGTTTCCTGTCCTTATGTCCACATTCCAAAGAAGCCCACACAACATCATGTCCGCTTTTATGAAAAGATGCGTTTATGAAAAGATGGCTGAGATGGCAAGATGGGCATCGTAATCAAGCCTTGGGATCTAGACCAGTGGAATCTGAGACTCGCCAGTTGACCTCACATGGTACCATTTGATGTTTGCTTACTCTAGAAAATTCTGCAAATGTTGGAAAATAAAACTATTATTCGTTCGTAGATAACCGTAGAACGTCTACACAACTCTCGTAGTACCGCGTAGCATTTGCATTAGCTATGCAAAAAATGCTTTCTACTATGATTAAACTTTTCTTTACGCTTACAAATCACTCTAAACATCATAATAGTATGAAAAAAATTCGATAAGCTCATTCTATTGAACGAATTATATGTATAGTGCACCGATAATTTCGAGACAATTTTTTTGGAACAGGCAAAACTAATGTATTTTTTTATACTTATATCATACTGCAAACATTATCAAACAATGAATGAAGGCAGGTACGCGCTTGTCCATTTATTAAACCCATCGTTGAAGCGACTCCCACTTGACTAGATACCCTAGCTGACGCAGATTGCATACAAGTTGCCTCCCCTCCGAGTAATCGCTCATTAGAGGCTTCATCCGTGACTAGGCATACCATTGCTTACTTATGTGTTTTCGACTTGATTAGACATTATACGCTTCTTTATAAGAGATTTTAACATCTCACAGTCCAAAAATATGTACAAAACCGACAAGTATTTTTACTTCACAATATAATAAAATTCAAATACTAAAACCGCTTCGCCTTTCTTCCGTCGATTCTATAAAAACGTTTCTAACTGGCTCAAATCCTGACTGGAATAATATTGAAACCTACTTTACCGTATTATTCCGCTTGCCTTTATATGACTCTGAACTAAAAGGATCTTAATAAAAATAGTCTGAATACTCTCCCTGTTTTCCCAGTCTTTTAAGTTTCAAATCGCTAAGTAATAAGATTTCCTTGCTACGAAACAAAAATCAAACAAAATCAGGACAATACCTCAGCAAGTCCACAAAGCGAATTGAGTCAAAAAGCGGAGCCAACAGCCGGAATGCTGCTAAGCAGAGATATTAATTAGCAAGCAACGTAGCTCTTTCAAAAGAGCTTATTCAACCCACTCCAACTAGATTTCACTGAGTATCCGAACCAGCAAATGTTTTAACGAAGATGAAAACCCGCAAACTAACATTTTCCCGCATTGAATTGCTAAGTAACAAAATGCTAAAGCAACTCGACACCGACACTGTTTCAATGGACAGCAATTTGAGATGAAAAGTTGCAATTAAGCCTTACAAATTAGTTCAACCGTTGAGTCGGAGTTCAGTTATTCCATCCCTGCAATTTTTCATAACCGTAAAAGGACAAACATTAAGGTAATTTGTCTCTTATCAGAGGCAAAACAGAGTTAAACACTTTTGCCAAGGACGCTTAGTGAAACATTCTACTAATATTATTTTCACCAGTTTAAATCCCAGCGCATGACTACTGGTGCTTTGATAGGTACTCGTGTTAATTTATAAGCGTATGTGCTTACAAATGAACGTATACTATAATAAGTAATGGATGAATTGTTTTAACTTATTTTAAGTTCGTAAAAGTTATATGAAGCACCAAATTAAACATTGCCCTGAAAATTGAAAAAATCGAGTAAAACCGAAAGTTCTTTTTTGGAAGATAGATTTTTCTGTGTATCTCGAAATTTGGACAGGACTTCTGTCAGGTAAGCTACTTTTTATCAAAAATTACTTATTGATCTAGCTTATTCGCTCTAAGCTGTGTTGTGCAAGTAAGCAGCCCGTAAGAGTTTTTATTTTCCTTGCAATAGCAGAATGCTATGTTTATTAATTCTATTTACAAGATCATAAGCTTTGCTGTAGTGTTTTTTTTTCTTTTGTTGGTTTAAAGGTTTTCTTAAATTAACTAATCATAAATCATAATAGTTTGTTAGTATGTTTATAACTACGCAGTGATAGATTTTCAGACTATAATTAAGTATTTAAATTGATTTGTGACATGATTTTAGTAGGTCACGCCTTACGTTTTCCAAATGTAAATATCGACAAATTGTTTCAGAGTATTTTGATCATATTGAACAGAAATCTTCTATAAAAGGCAATAAATTGAAATCTTTTCAATTCACCGAACATCAGACTTTCTCATAAATAGATAAAATTTCAATCGTAGACAAAGGCTATAAAATTTCAATATCCGCCTCAAACGAAGCTAGACGCACGCTATTCTCATTGCAAGTCAATGAAATTGCATCTAATTCCCAATAGATCTGGCATCTCCTTTGTTCTGGGAGATGAATTATGCGTTTCCTAGAATTAAGCCTTAAACCTTGAAGGATCTACAAAGACCGTTGCTCTGTTCGGAAACTGTGTTGTGTCTCTTGGCTTTGACAATTATGTAATAAACAAACATGTGCATTGGACAGTTATTAATCGACTTCAAAAAAAGGAGGTTCTCAATTCGTCGGAATCTTTTTTTTTGTGTTTTTTATGTAAGTATGTTCACCGATTACTCGAAGATGCCTGGACCGATTTAGAAAATCCTTTTTTTTTGTAAGAGTACCTAAATACTTTCCGATTGGTGCAACAAAAATTTTGTGAGGATCTGTCGAGGATCTTCGGAGTTATGAACGGAAATGCACCTTGAGAGTGCAGAAATTTGAGCAGTTTATAGCATTGAACTCTTTTTTTTTTTAATTTTTGATTTAGCCACATGTGCCCAAATAATACACAGCACAAGAAACTTTTTAGTAGGTACCTACTAAAATACAACAAGAACAAAACAAATTACGCGGGAGTCGAGTCATCACCTGTATCTTTGCTTGGTATTAGCATAGAATAGTATTAGTTCGACACAAACGCTAAGATCGATAAGCATAATTTACGTATTTTTCTTTCTAAGTTCAGGATAAAGTTAGACTGAGATTAAATAATATGAAAATAAATTTGTATAAAAATCTCCTCTCCGTTCAATTCACATAGAAAATTCTAGAAAAAAGTGGCTTTCATTAGCTTTCTATTGTATTTTATTTTGCTCCGATATGGGTAACCTACTCGTAGTTTTAAAAAGTTTTATCAGGTTTAACTATACTTAGGTATATTTTGTATGCTAAAATAAAGATAGCTGTTCGAGACAGCGATATTTTATAGGAAATGGATACGAAGAAAAAATGTTAATGTACAAGCAAAAACATGCATTATAGAGTACTCTGCATCTAACCTCTTGGCGGTTGGGCTATAAATATGATCCTTTATATCAGGCCCAAACCCCTAAGTACGAGTAAGTATCATTACTGTTATCTTGATAATATTTTGAGAAAAGCTATTTGTATCAGATTTATCCTTAAGTTTTTAGCATTGCTACAAAATATAATCGTGTTATATACCTTTTTAAATGATTTCGCGACGTTTGGGCTGTGTTGCATCAACGTTGGTCGCGGGCGGAAACTATTCTATCCTCATTTTAATAAAATGTTTATTTATTTGATACATAAACTTCTAGTGCTTTTGTTATTCTGAAGCTTATTACGTAGCCTAAGTTTTGTAGCACAATTTTGAAATTCCTTTTAGTGAAATACAAAACCGTATTTTGGGGAAAAAAACCACGCCGAATCTACAAGTATCACGTATGCAGCTAAATATTTGGAAGTAAAAAATAAAGGTGTGTTCACTTGATTGCATTTAACGGTTGGGTATGCAATGATAATCTTAAGACCCTGACTGGGTGGCGAGTGGAAATATCCTAAGCTTACAACAGGGCCCTTTATCCTGCTATGCCATAATCGGCCCGCGGATGTTTGCATGTTTTATGTGTACTTCGGTTTACTTTCAAGGCAACTTTGTACTGTTTCCGCTGTACGATGGAAATACATTAACAAAGAGATTTGAAAGAGCAAAAATATGCGACAAGAATACGGGATATTTTTGTCATAAATACAATCTGTTTTGTAAACCGTCAGAACGATAGTTTCACGTGGTTTCAATAGTTTTTTGATTTAGACGAATCGGTGCGGAAACCCGCAACAGAACGGTCCCGACCACTGTTGAATTGAAGCGTTGCGTTGTAGTGATTTTTAGAAAATATCAACCACATAGATACATAAGACGGACTCGTGGTACTTTCTGTAAAAAAGTTCTTCGTATAGACGTCCTAATTTTCATATCAAGCGTTGTTTAAATTTACATCAAAACTTGCTTTCAAAATACCTACCAAGGTCATAAATCATGGAAGACAACGAGACTTCAATTCACCAGAAAACTATCCAATTTTTCGTAGTCATCAGTTTAAAATATATAAAATGTAACATTTACCCAATAATACAAGAACATAACTATCTTAAAATTAAGTAAGTACAATAGGCGACCTTATCGCTAAAAAAGCGAAATTGGTACGAACTAGCCTAATTTTACAATCACTTATTCTAACAAGTACGTTTCATTAAAATCTGCTCAGCTTCGTTACCGAGAACAAAGTGTACTTAACAAGAATCTGACAGGTAATCCTTTTTAAACCTTTTCACCTGATCGTAGAACTCAAACTTGATTAATTACATACTCGAACTATGTTTAGTCAAATTATCGCAAATACTCCCCTCGTTATTTGCTTAGGGTCGTCAATGAAGCTTCAGTTTTCATAAAGCCAAGAACAGATTTTGACGGTCGTAATATTATTTTCGATCTTACATCAGAATGTTTCTCCATAAGCAATATTGCTTACCTATCTGAACAACTTAACGGGGAGCGTTTAGGTATAAATTAAATATTAAATCTTTGAGGGAGGCCTATGTCCAACAGTCCACTGTTGGACATAGGTCTCGACGTCCACGTCGAACGGCTGAGATGATGATGATGATGATGAATCACATTATTCACAGACAAATATCATTCTTTTTTTATCTCTCTTGTGTTGATAATAAATAGGTAGGTACCTAAAACATAACAAACAATTAAGCATCATTGCGCTGATGCTCAAATAATTATTTTATCATAGCTGTAGAAGGCGCCTTCTACAGCTATGATAAAACAATTATATTGCAAGCATCAAGTACTTGCTACACTTGAGTGTTTTTATAACTGTTATTACGACGAATTTACTTACATCGTTTTGCGTCAAAATACGGAAAAAACGAATTTACCTTGTTTACTTTCGTGAATTGTCGGAGAACGTTTTTAAAAAGCTAGAGGGTCGTCAATAAGCCGATGTGGACGCTTGTTTTAAAATCAACAAAAAGAACTCTCCGACGGCAAATATGGCGTGTATTTGTTCGCATTATTGCGTTTTGTACAAACATTTTATTCACGAGGAATTGATTGAAAATATTTTGCAACTCAAATTGTTTTAGCTTCAATAAATAGTTAATACTCGCTTTGTTTCTCATAAACAGTTTTTAAAAGATCAAAAATAACTTGTCCGTATTTTTTACAAATCTTTTTAATTTTAGATTAATTTCTCCAATCATCCTCAATTTACATTGATTATGACCTTTGAACACTTATCACAATAACGTCATTTGGGCATAGGTAGGGCATAGTAGGGGTTGAAAGTGCCGCGGGTAAGTTGTGCCGGTGAGCATAACTCGAAGACGAAAAGTGGTAGCTGCATTTTTATTTTACATCTCAGAACGTCTAACAATCGAGCGTCACCGGCATTTGTTTTTGTGGCGGCTGCGACGCGGATTGAGTGGCGGTAGGTACTTGGACCCTCCGTCAACACATTTGAAACTATTTTGTGTTTTAAACATTTTGGTCAATTGTCTTGCCTTTTAAAGCTACAAATGCCAGTGTTTCACTACGATGATGGTTATTTATTCATACATCGCGTGTCGATTTGTTTTGCGGGTTCTGATAAACAAAACTTTTTTTATTTGATAAAATGTGTGTGTCCTAGTAATGGGGTAAAAAGTGCCTTTCATTGGGGGCTAGATGTGCCGCGGCACAACCAGCCCCAAGCGATTTATTGATAGCATGAGGACATAAAAACGAAAGAGCAAGAGAGGATCTACTTCGAAGGAGCACCAGATTGGTTCCTCCACCCCAAAGATTGATTTTACCAACTTTTTAAGAAGAAACTTATACCACTTTTATCCTAATGAGTTTACCGACGAAGACTGCACCATCTTTTGTCGTTGACCGGCTGCAACCTGAAGCCTAATCTGCACCAAGTAGATCTAATCATGAACCTGGTCCATCGCATAATCAGAAAAGGTCTTGTCCTCCAGAAATGAACCCCGAAATTCCTCAATAACGTAATATGCAGACTAGTTAAAAGGAAAATCTTACAGGAAGAAGATACTGAAAGCGATAATGAGGAAGAGGGAGAGCTTCTTAATGTAGGTATAATAATAAGACTAATATAAATGTAGGTATAATAATAAAAAGTAAAATTGATTATTAAGTGCAAATTAAAAAGTTAAGTTGAGTTTAGTTAGATAAGAAATAAGAAAAATGTTGATTGTTTTTGTTTTTATCTTTCAAGTAGTTTAATTAGAAAAAGCTTATGAATTTTGGGAGAAATTGCTGTATAAATAATGAAAGAGCGTAAAATCTCAATTTTTAATCAATTTTTTAACTTAAACACCATTATTTGTAATATAAAATATCCACTTTATGAACGGCACAACCAACCTCAGCATGGGCACAACACGCCCCACGGCGGGGTCAAATGTGCCCCAAGTTCTCGTTTCAATAATTTGATTGTCAGAAATAAACTATTGCGAAATAGCCAATTATTAATTTAAATTCAAAAACTACAATACATTTACCATTAGTGTTAAAGAAATCGAGAATACTCAATTTCATTTCAATAGTTTTTTTGAGCGATTTGTCTAAATCGGCACTTTCAGCCCCGCTCTCCCCCACCTACCTTATATTTAATGTGACGAGAAAGCTATGGAATTTATTTCATTTCGTCTCAGCCTAAAAAAACTAGCAACTATCTTAAAAATAACATCAAGGAAATGCAACACCCAAAGAAACGGGATTATATTTATCTACATATAAACATTGTCTGTTTACATGCGGCTTTACAAAGCCGGTGGTTCATTGACTCAGATGTTATTGTAACACCTGATAGGGTTCTGTGAACGTGTGTGAAGCGATAGATCAGCAGGATGGGCTTGGGAGATATCGTTACGCTATTGATAGATTACTTATTACTTGGGCCTTTACATCTTTACTAGATATTTATACAGTGCCAGGAGGCAATCTTTGCTGTAGTGCCTGGAACAATGTTGAGATGGAGTAGGCTTGGCCAGCACCTACACCATCCTCTCAGCTTAACCGGCCATATCCACAGGAAAGACATGGTCAATACGTGTGGGGCTGACTAAGCAGCGGGTTTCCTCACGATGTTTTCCTTCACCGTTTAGAACCGTTTAGAGCATAGGTTCTCAACGTGGGCGATAACGCCCCCTTGTGGGTGTTTGAGACTTTCAGGGGGGCAGTAGAAGACCCAGAGAAAATTGGGGGGCGTTGAGATGAAGCAAAGGGGGCGATAATGTAGTCTAAAATAGGAAAAAAACCACCCTAATCCAGTGGTCGTCAAAGTGTGGCCCGCGGACGGTATTGGTGCAGCCCGCGGCCAAGCAAACAATTTTGATGGATAATAGATAATGATGATAGATAATGATGCTACCACGTTAGAGAAAATGTTATGCCGACCCAACCTAGTTGGAAAAAGGCAAGGAAATGATGATGATGAATGATACTACCTACGTTGCTACAATAATAATTATAATTGATTATAAAACTTCGAGATAGGGAAGGTCGCTTTGTTTGCTTGGTTTGGAGCTCGCTTTTCTCGCATCTAGCTTCATGAGTAGGTATAATACGAGCAAAGTGAGTTATGTCTGACCACAGAATAGAAACCGACAAGTAGCGAGCCTTTCTATGAGCACCGCAAACAAAATAAGTGTCACATGTTACATTTGTCTTAAAAAATTTTGCTAGCTGCGCTGGCATTAAATTTATAAATAAGGTATGTATATTGTGAATAAAGTGAGTTAAGTCTAACCACAGAATATAAACCGATAAGCAGCGAGTTTTTCCTTTGAAAACCGCAAACAAAATCAAGTGTTACATGTTGCATTTGTCTTAAAAAATTCGGCTCGCTTCGCTCGTATTTAACTTTATGGGTAGGTAAAGTATTTTGCAAGTAAAGAGCGTAAAGTCTAACCACAGACTAGGAACCAATAAGCAGCGATTTTTTTCTGCGATAACCGCAAACAAAATCAAGTGTCTCAATGTTGCATTTGTCTTAAAAAAATTTGGCTCGCTTCGCTCGCATTTAACTCCATGGGTAAGGTATATTGTGAGTAAAGTGAGTAAATTCTAACCACAGAATAAGAACCGATAAGCAGCGAGTTTTTTTTTGATCACCGCAAACAAAATCAAGTGTCACAATTTTGCATTTGTGTTAAAAAATTGGGCTCGCTTCGCTCGCATTTCACTTCATAAGTAAGGTATATTGCGAGTAAAGTGAGTAAAGTCTAACCACAGAATATGAACCGATAAGCTAGCTTTTCTTGAAAATCAAGTGTTACATATTGTATTTGACTTACAATAATTCGGCTCGCTTCGCTCGCTTGGTTTGAAGCTCAATTCGCTCGCATTTTAACTTCATGAGTAGTTATATTGCGAGCAAAGTGAGTTATGTCAGACCGCAGAATAGGAACTGATAAGCAGCGAGTCTTCGAGCCCTGTAAACTTATGATAAGTTTCAAGTTCGTTAGTACCTACCTACTAGGATTTTAACCCCTTTAGGAATTTCGAAAAATCGTCAACTAAATAATTCAAGAATGTGCGGCCCGCAGTGATATCTCACAATGTCCTATGCGGCCCTTGACCAGAAAAGTGTGATGACCACTGCCCTAATCACTATCATTAAAGTACCTAAAGTTAAAATTAAAACAGGAAAACCACATACCTACTGTTGGGGAAGATTTAATTTTAACAGCAGTTATAGAAGTAATAGCCACTATGCTCCAAACATATGTTTAAAATTCGCGACAAATGGTAAGAAAAAAAAAAGTAGGTAAAATAGGGGTGAGGGGGGGCGCTAGAAAAAAAAATATTTTCAAAGTGGGCGGTGGGGAAAATAAGGTTGAGAATCTATGGTTTAGAGTATTAATGCGCATATAAATGTTTCGAAAATTTTCGAGATTACTTATTGACATCAAATTAAACTGTGATATAGCTAACCCCTCATGAATAGTGTTCCTTACCTTCTAATGCTATACTCAAGTAAAGATATCCAATATTTTACCACAGTATGCAAAACCACAGATACATTGATCGTTACAAATTGCTTAGATTATGTATTACTGATTCTTTTTAGTTTTGCTTGTCCTGAATTGTCCATATTTATCTTGACACACGAGAATTTGAAGGGAGGCGTAGTAAAACAGCCCTTGGCTATGAGGAGCGACGATCTCCGTATAAGAAAAGCCGAGAACCGTGCTCATTGACTTTTTTTGGCAGAGACCTACGCCCAGCAGTGGACTGCAACAGGTTTAACGCCTAAAAAAGAAAAGGAAAAGAAATACTTTTAAGAAAATGTGCAAAAACTTCTTACTTCTCGAACAAATCGCTCTCGTGCATGTTTTTATCGGGATTCGAGCAAATAATTCGATATGTCGATACCATCAATCCACTCCTAGTTTCATTTGTATCCTACGCGTATTATTTTAGTAACACTGAAGGTACTTTTGTTCAGGAATCAACGGAATGAAAAAAGAATTCTGCATTTCAAACCATCTATGACAGTTTTTTCCACGTCGATGTTATCACGATGACGTCACACGCGTGTAAGCATTTCTCCAGAGATCCATTTAATTTGCCGGGATATTATTTTTACATACATGCATCGGCGTGCAATTTTCGCTTCTATGCGTTGACGATAAGGTTCATACTTTGTATGTGTCAATTACCTTTTTTGCTTTGATACAAAATCTGTTCTGTTTATTATTATTTTTTTCATGATGGTGAAACCTCAATAACAAGATAACGGTTCATTTTCATAACTGCATGCATAAAATGGTAGGAAAATTAATGAAGTATTTTAATTTAACTAGTAATAAGTAAAAATAAAGATTTGATCTGATTGTTTTTTATTTTTATTTGGAACTAGCGGACGCCTGCGGCTTCGCCCGTGTGGACTACTACTTTTTATCACACGGGAAACATGCATTTTTTAGGGATAAAAAGTAGCCTATGTCACTCTCCAGCCCTCCAACTATCACCACAAAAAATCACGTCAATCCGTCTCTCTGTATTGACGTGAAAGCAGGACAAACAAACAAACAAACACACTTTCACATTTATATTATTGGTATTGATTACAGACGTTATAATTAAGCTATTTTGAAACAGAATAGGAAATAAAATACGTAAATGCTGGTACCTAAGTGGTTTTTTCTTTATGAATGATTTTAAATTTATCCGCGTAGAGAGATTCAATATAGTTTACCAAGAGTATTAATATGAGACTACAAATCTTCATCAGTATTTTAGCAAGGTGTAAAATCGTGGTAGGTGTCTGCCCACACATCTCAGAAACATGCATGATTCATTAGGTATAGTAGGTACTTGTGTAGGTACATAGTAGGTACTATACCAATGTACCTACACCGAGTTTGAATGTGGTTCATCTCCATTCGAGTTTTCGCTTAGCAGTAATCTGCAAAGTTTTCGTAAGAACCCAATGAAAAGTCGATAAAACAAACACTTATATTCGAAAGACTGAAGGAGTTCTAAGATGAAAGTTCCTCACTTTGACTTCTATCGAATATCTTTTGTGAAACAATGGTTGGGAACGAAACTTTTGTTTTGTAAAATGTTTTCTGTGCCGCGTTGGATTTGTTAAGATTATGTTGGATTTATTACAGAAATAACTAGAACTGTTGCTAGTAAATCTACGATTGGATTATTCCATAATCGAAATTAGGTAAAAATATTACGGATATGCTTTAAAAAGAACGAAAATATTTGAGAGATTGGTACTGACAGCCTCGAATACAATTTATTTGGTTCTTTCAGAGACGAGTAAATAAGTATCTAGTTCTTTATACTCTATCAAACTAAATAATCTATTAACGATAATTGATATCCCAAAAAATAATCTTCATACAGCTATTTACTTATTTAAATCCTATTAGGTAACACAATGACCTTATTACAATCTATTGTTGCGAAAAAAAACTACTAAAGAATGCACAGTTCGATTTATTCAACAATAAGTTGGATCCAATTTAAACTTCTTTTGTTTGATTAGGGGGTAGCTACCCCGTGCGTACCCCGGTTTAGTAGAGCTCTTGAACACATGATTGACGTGACGGGTAGCGAGGCCTGGTTGAAAAAAGTTGTAGTTTCGTGTTTATTTTATGGCATGACCTGTCAGCTTACAAATTAAAATACTTGGTTGACATTTTTGGCAAAAAATAATATCGTTTTAATATAAAAATCATAATTCAAAGATACTTCAATTACTAGTTAGTTGAGGAGTAGCTATGCAAAATCAACATTATTAGACTTATAAAAATATTTAATACATTTCAAAATATTTAATTAAAACCAACATACAAATGTCTTTACTTTAAGTTTAGATGGTAAAAGCACCAAAAAATATTTTCGAACAAACAACGTCAGTTCATAATACAGCGTCAAAATTCCGTATAAAAATCCGAACAAAATATTGAAAGCAAATATGTAATCCCTGAACCTGTGTCCTCACAGGCTTTGTCACAGGCCTCACAGGCAAAAAGTAGCCCAAATATTCAAACAAAGAGTTTTAGGGATAGCGTGCAAAGACTATACATTTTTAACAACTCCGCGCGTACCTATAAGTACCAATGTGAATATGTATGTATACATACAGGCATCACCCTTTTGCACTCGTTCGCAAGCTGACGTTCCAAAAAAACCCTCCAGTGTAAACACGGCCTAACTATTGTTCTGGCTTTTCTCAGTTGATCACTCGCCTGTCGGTCGCCGTGCCGACAAGACGTTCGCTGCGTTCGCTCCGCTGCTGGCCCTCGCGCCCGCCGCAAGCCCCGCCCCGCCCCGCCCGAAGCCGCGTGGCTCTGCCCGCGCTCCGCTTCGAGCCCCTCCCCGCGCTCAGTGCGCGCTGCGTCCTCACCCGAGGACGCTGTCCCTTGGGACAACTTCTTATGTTTCTTTGACCGTCCTTTTCAGGACGACTATTCAGTGTTTCTTCGCATATTTAGTGTTTCTTCGACTGCGTCCTTTTTAGGACGTGCTCTTCAGCCTCGTCCTTTTCAGGGCGTTACGTCGAAAGCCACGTTTAGTGGTCGATTTGGGGATACCTCACGGTGCTAACGAACCAAATCGGGCGTTGACCCGGAGCGCCTCGCGTTCCGCCCTCAGCGGAAAGCGAGAATCCGGCTGGGTCTGGTACCACCGGCCTTTGGGGAGCACCATAGCCGACACCAGATAGCGTGTAGGACACACCCCTCACGTCCCGCAAGAGAGACGAAGGGACACACATCTAGATTAAGACACTCAAGCACACACCCCTCCCTGCATTCCTAGCAGGGAGGACCACACACACACTCACCTCCCGGGTTTTCCCCCCGGGAGACTATGGAACCGCCCCCCGTGCTTAAGGCCCATTTCGCAAGAAATGGGCACCCCGCGCCCGCGGCGGTGAACGACGCCTGCCTTGACTTCGCGGCCCTAGACCGCGAGCAGCTGGTGTCCCTGATCCAGGAGATTCTCTCTCGGGACCAGGGAATGCTAGCCGAGATTATTAAGGCTCGCACGTTCACCACCCAAACCCCCAATAAGGCAACTTGTGCCACCAGGGCCCTTAAGGCCGCCCCTAAAAGTGTCCCGGCCATTAAGGCCAAGCCCGTCACCTCTGACGTGGCAGTCCCGGCCCCTCCGGCCAAAAAAACTCAGGCCCGTGCACTAAAAGCGGCCTCGGTGGCCCCCGCGCCCCTCGCCACTCAGGCCGAAGCCCCTAAGGCTTCGACCTCCGCGCCCCTTCCCAAGCCCTCTTCTCAGCTTGCTCCCTCCGCGCCCTCCGATGATTCCGAAGAATCCCGCGACGCGATGGACGTCGTCCTTCCGGACTCCTCCGACTCAGAGTCCGAAACCACCTCCTCTTCCTCTTCCGCGGACGAAGGTTACACCGTCGTCCAACGCAAGAGGAAGCGCTCTGGCAAGCCATCTGGCAAAGCCCCGCCCGCGAAAGCCGCCGCTGTCCCACGCGCTGCCCCCTCTCCGACCACGCCGGCCCCTCAGGCCTCCCAGTCCTCCTCGGCCTCTCAGCCCTCTCAGCCCTCTCCAACCCAGCCTTCAGCTCGGAAGGAGAAAAGCCCGCCTCCCATCTACCTTCGCCAGAAGGAAAAATGGGACTCCGTCGCCAACTACTGCAGGTTGGCAAAAATCGCGTACCAAAACGCGAAAAACACCCGCGACGGTATTCGCATTACCGTCAACTCCTCCTCCGACCACCGGTCCCTCACGACCCACCTTAGGTCCCAAGGTATCGGTTACCACACTTTCGCCCTTGAGGAAGAGCGCCTTCTGCGCGTTGTCATTCGTGGCCTTCCAAAGGAGCACTCGACCGACTCCATCAAGGAGGACCTGCGGTCCCAGAATCTCCCCGTTCGGGAGGTTCACCGCATGGTTTCGGCCCGAGCCCGTAAGACGTACGAGATGGTCCTCGTGATTCTCGACCGTACGTCCGAGGGCAAAGCCGTCTTCCAACTGAAGGCGGTGAACGGCCTCTCCGGGATAAAGGTCGAGCCCCCACACCGTAACGGTGCCCCGTCTCAGTGCCATAGATGCCAACTCTATGGTCACTCGGCACGAAACTGCCACGCCCATCCACGATGCGTCAAATGTCTTGGCGATCACGGTACCTCCGACTGCAGCCGTACTCCCGGTTGTCCCGAGCCACCTAGTTGTGTGCTTTGCGGTACCGAGGGACACACCGCGAACTATCGCGGTTGTCCTAAGGCGCCCAAGGCAAACAAGGTGGTGGCCCGGAGGCAGCCGGACCGTACGCCTCCTCCCATCCAACCCTCTCAGCCCGCTCCTAAAGTGGGCCTCTCGCCCCCGAGGGCTTCATTCCCCAGCGCGTGGGACAAGCCCTTGCCGTCCACCAGCCTGGGCCGCCAACAGGCACCCAAAACCGCGCCCGCGCCCGAATCCGTTCCGTTAAAATGTGCGTCGTCGCCGTACATTCCGCCGCCCCTCCGCAAAGCGCCCGCTGCGCAACCAAACCCTCCGCGCAATCAGCCTAGGCATCTAGGCGTAAACGTTGCTCCCGTTTTTATGGACGGCCGCATTATGTTTGAGATCCGCGACAAGATAACTGGAAAGCTTATCTTTATCACGGATAGCGATCGGCTTAACGAAGCCCTTATTACTATTTGCCCCTCTCTGTCTAATCAATATGATTAGTACACCCGAAAGGACAAAGCCCCGTTCCGTTACGGTAGCGTTCTTCAACGCTGCCGGTCTAGCCAAACAGCGCGCGACTGTTGCTGACTTTCTCTCCCGACATAACGTCGACATTTTGCTGGTGCAAGAGACCTTCCTGAAGCCGTGCACTCGCGATCCTCGGATCGCGAATTACCAACTTGTGCGCAACGATAGACTCACAGCCCCCCTCGGTGGGACACTGATCTATCACAGGAGGTCCTTGCACTGCATACCGATCGACACGCCCCCCCTGACTCAGTTAGAAGCCTCTGTCTGTAGACTAGCTATGACAGGCCACCCCCCGATCACGATAGCCTCCTGCTATCTGAGCCCTTCCCGCACCCTTAACGAGAGTGACCTAAGAGCACTATTCGATCTCGATAACTCTGTCATCTTGGCAGGTGACTTCAATAGTAAAAGCCCCTCCTGGGGTTGTAATACCTACAATCCCAATGGCCATATCTTAGAAGACTTGGCCGATACGATTAACTTTGACGTTATCCCTCCCCTATCTCCGACTCACTATCCTAATCAAGTGGGTCACAGACCCGACATACTAGACGTTGCGTTACTACGGAATGTCTCCCTACGGTTTCACTCCATAGAAACGCTTCACGAACTCGACTCCGACCATCGCCCGGTGCTCATGCACCTCGGCCCCCCCCCTGACACGACCCCCCCGACAAAGACGGTAGTGCAATGGCACAAACTCGGGAAAGCCCTCGAGGACATTCACTCACCGGATTTGGTTAGGATTCCCGACGACATTAGGTCCCCCGACGATGTGACTATTGCAGTCGACTCCCTGACCAACCATGTCACCTCCGCAGTCAGCGGGTTATCTAAGCGGGTCCCAGTGATGGTTGACCATCGCGGGACCCTGCCGGATGATGTGAGACGGTTGATCACGGAGAAGCATGCAGCGACCCGACATTACAGCTCTTGGCCCACCGACCAAAACAGACGTAGACTCCGCGCATTCGAGCGCCTAGTTAGGACCCGTATCCGACAGCACAGAGACCGCGATTGGGAAAATCGACTTTCTGGGCTCAAGCCAAGCCACCAGGCCTACTGGCACTTGGCTAGGTCCATGAAGTCAGACACCTACTCTGTCATGCCCCCTCTGACCCGCCCCGACAACAGTCGCGCATTCGATGACGATGAAAAGGCTGAATGCTTAGCTGAAAGCCTTGAGTCGCAATGCACCCCTAGTCTCGCCCCCGTAGACCCTGCCCACCTCGATACGGTGGACAGCGAAGTCGATCGGTTGTCCTCCCTTCCTCCCTCTGCGCCTCCTCTCACTCCCATTAGGGCTTCAGAGGTTCAGGCGATTATCAAGAATCTCCATCCCCGTAAGGCCCCTGGCGCTGACGGAATCAGTAACAGGGTGCTCAAAAACTTCCCAGTAGTCCTTATCTACCTCCTAGTCAGCATCTTCAATGCGGCCATGGAGAATTGCACCTTTCCTGACGCATGGAAAGAAGCCACAGTCATTGGCATTCCCAAACCGGGTAAGAAGGCTACGGAGCCTTCCAGCTACCGCCCCATCAGTCTCCTCAGTTCCTTGGGCAAAATCTATGAACGACTTCTCCTGAATCGTCTCTGGCCCATTGTTAACGAGCTTAGAATCCTCCCCGATGAGCAGTTCGGCTTCCGTGCCAAACACTCCTGCCCTCAGCAAGTCCTTCGATTTACAGAGCACGTGCTCGGTAATTTCAATAATCGCTCTTGGCCGGCGGACACGGGTGCCGTCTTCCTCGACGTAGCGAAAGCATTCGATAAAGTCTGGCACAACGGCTTGGTCTACAAGCTATTCAACTTTGGTGTGCCAGACAGACTCGTGCTCATCTTACGAGACTTCCTTCTCAATCGAAACTTCCGCTACCGAGTGGAAGGCTCGCTCTCCGCCCCTCACCCGATTCGCGCCGGAGTCCCTCAGGGCTCCGTCCTCTCCCCTCTCCTTTTCACGCTGTATACCAGCGATATTCCACGTACCCATCAGGTCGAAATCGCCCTTTTTGCGGATGACACAGCCTTGTACACATCCGATCGAAATATCGATAGGATTTGTATAAGGCTGCAAAAGGCCCTCCAAGTTCTTGGTGTATGGCTCCGCAAATGGCGCATAGAAGTCAATCCCACTAAAAGTGTTGCCGTATACTTCGGTAGGCAACGCACCGATCTACCCGATCAGGTCCAAAGGGCCCCCGTGGACCCCGAGGATCCTCCCGCGCGTAAACTCAAATCCCCCCGACCAATCTCTCTTTTTGGTGAACCCATTCCTTGGGCCAAAAAAGCTCGTTACTTAGGTGTTACCCTTGATAGTCGCCTCACCTTTAGCGAACATATCGTTACTGTTCGAAACCGCGCTAAATTCTTTCTTAGTCGCCTCTTTCCTTTGCTGGGCAAACAGAGCAAAATGTCACTTAGAAATAAGTTGACGCTCTATAAAGCCTGTATCAGACCCGTCATGACGTACGCCTCCGTGGCGTTTGCCCAATCTTATCATATAGATAAACTCCAAATAGTCCAAAATAGATTCCTCCGTAATGCCACCAATGCCCCGTGGTACGTGCGCAATGTAGACCTTCACCGAGACCTCGGACTTGAGTCCATCGCCGAATTCATGAAGCGCGCCTCACGGTGCTTTTATGATTCGGCGCCTCATCATCCGAACCCTCTGGTCTCAAACCTCCCCGATTATCCGATCGTTATCTTCGATACAAAATCCCGACGTCGACCAAGACACGTTCTTGGTGACCCCGACGACAAGATCACCGCCGCTAACGCGGCGGAGATCTAGTCATCCGCGTTAGATAGTATACACATTACACTCCACACGACACCGACCCCGCCGGCGGGGTCGAAGACGTAGTCTCTCTCTCCGTTTCCGCCCCTTCTGGGCTGCGGCCGTCCTCAAAAAACCCTCCCCTGGCGACAGCCCAAGCCGAGGTCCGTACCTAAGTGGTGCCCTTGCGCATGTTGCCCCAACCTATCTTTTTCCGGCGTAGAGCCTTCTGCTCTCGCCATAGTCCGGTAACGTTGCAAAGGTCGACACGTGACCAGCCAACATTAAAGTCCGTCCGAAAAAAAAAAAAAAAAAAAAAAAAAAAAAAAAAAAAAAAAAATTCTGACTTTTCAATAGTTCTATTGTGGACGACACGCTGCAATGGAAACTAGTGAAGGGAAAAATGTCCGTAGATCCTAGGTAGGTACGGAGTTTGTCCGATGTGCCCATAAAATAACTTCAAACAGGTGGATTGGTCTTCATAGGGTTTTGCGTAGATTTTATGTTCTGCGTTGATTTTACCTATATTTTGAAGGCTTTATTATAACAACATTGTCATAATGATATACCTACCTACCTAATACTTTTGTAATTTATCACTTTCATAACTACGATTCTGAATGTAGTATACAATACCTACTTAATATTAATTTTCCGTTCATCAATCAATTCGAGTTCGTTTTTTATATTATCTTTTAAAACTTTTGTAAATGATCAACATCAATCAACTCATCTCTTTATTATTTTGTTAGGCTGTACCTACCTACAGAATTAAATTAAAGCAGCCAGATTAAATTTAAATAACATTTCGAGCAACAACCCATTATCTTCTGCTTTTCCAATATAAAAGCTTCCCTTTCGATTCCCAAAGCAATTATCCAATTTCTGTTTATCCGAAAATCTGGATTATCCTGACATTTACGGAAAAGAAGTGCGTCACTAGAAACCAATGGTGCGAACCAAATGCATGGTGGATGGTGGACCACCATTGTGTGGGCAATTTGCTTCAAGAGCTGATCCGTGCCGTATTGGCATTTTGAGAACTGTCGAATCTTTCACTGGAAAGATTTGTAAGTGCCCATAAGTGCCCCTTTTAGAGTTTAAAAAAACTGAAAATTTACACAATAGTAAGCTTACTGACAATTTATATAATAGCAAGTTTGTTCTCTATATTCAGCAAGTAATAAATAAAGTAATTTAAAAAAATAAAAAGTAAACCGTTTTCAGAAGTCAAGAAAGCTGCCATATTACTACCCCAAGAAGATAGACACTTAAAATAAATTAAACCTACCAGTGAGATAAGTCTACCAAGAAGCTAAGGGCCACTACCGCACTGTCGACCGGTCGCCGGCAACTTGGTCGATAATAACCGTTTACTACCCGTTGTTTATAAATATTAGACGCGATGTGTATGCGCACGAGAAAGCCGACCGCTTATGCGACTTGGCATATAATTTTGTTGCTGGCGACCAGTTGACAGTGCGTAATGGCTCTTAGGCGCAGGCCAGATAGAAGAGACGGGGCGCAGACATTTGTCTCTTCCGCGTCCCTTTCATACAAAATGTGACGGCGCCCCGTCTCTTCTGTATGTTTTTAAAGAAAGAAATGAAAGAAAATACATTTATTTGTCACAATACAAAGTGTAGATGTTTACAGATTAACTTGAAACAAAGGCAAATGCAGAAATTTTGCGGCGCGACGCTTCTATATATTTTCTATGAAAGGGACGCGGAAGAGACATAATATGTCTGCGACGCGTCCTCGTCTTACGTCTTTTCTGTATGTCCCGCGCCTTAGTCTACTAAAGACATAGAATAAGAATCAGTACATGTTTTACAGCCAGCGGAAATAACACAGGACGGTAAAAGTGATTCGATGCACTTGAAGATTCGCTACGCTGCCGGCTGTCGTTAAGTTGGCGGACCTGGGAGAATACAGGTACCATAATAATATAAGCTAGGCCTTTCCTAAAGCCATAAGTGTCGTAAAATAAAAATTGCAAATAACTTTAAACTATTTCACTTTCAAAACTTTCGTGAGTTGTACCTGTGGTTGTACTAGACATTATTTAACACACGGGAATTACCTACTCATGTAAAAATATCGTCAATTTAGATACCGACAATGTTTCTAACTATACTTTAAACTAATCGCACGTTTTATGTTCAAAAGTTTTCAGAAGATTTCGCCTTTTCGGAAAAACTATCATAACTTTTTTACAATAAACCAAGTGATAAGACAAAGACCTGTGCCAAATTCACAAACTAGTGACATTTCTCGTTACTAATCCAAACATAAGCTCTACAATTTTGCTCCCAAAGTTAGGTCAGTTACTGGATTCAAATATTAACAAAGTTTCAGGCATTCCCGCTAATGAAACAAAACAAAACCGGGACAAAACTACAAAAGTTCGACGAATGAGTCAAAACCAGTTAATTAGAGCAATTAGAAAGAGAGCACGTGTGGATTGTTAATCTGTCACGCAAACTGTTATTCAGACAATTTTGAAGTGAGTGGCCAGACAGTCGACTGGACCATAATTTGTTAATCACTGACTGTTGGCTGATTGGGTCTTTTACCTACAGCTTTATGGATTGGACCAAATTTTATAATTAATTTTATTTTATGGCTAACATCCTCTTTTCAGCTTAATAGATTAGATTAGAAAACACTTTATTGTACACACAAAAGAAAATACATTACAGATATAAAATAAAATAACAAGTACAATGGGCGGCCTTATCGCTAAAAGCGATCTCTTTAGTTAGCATCTAACTGAGAGCGAACACTTCATCAAACTTTACAAAATTCTATCAGTAGTAGAAATGCGCTTGAAGGACTACAGACTGAAAGAAAGAAAATAATGCACTAAGACTTCAGACTTCAGCCGATTTTCGAAAAATTGGTTCTGTTGTTTCAGTAGATTATGTATTCAATTTCGGAAAAAAGAACTATTGTTAACATGATGGAGTTTGAAAGCTTCGTTTAGCAATCACAATTATTTCTTTCCCATACGACCTCTAACTGTTCATTCTAGAATCTTGATTGAAAGAAAAAATCTGACTTTATATCTCAAATTCCAAAGAGTATCTGTAAGGTTAATCTAAACATCCTCTTGCTGTAAAACCCACAGTTCCTGCACTCCTGAGTGCAAGTACTGCACAAGGTTGCACAAATCGACGCCACGTGTTTCGAATAAATGAAGCACACCCAACAAAGTTAAATTATCTCTTGCTGTGGATTCAGTTTCTCTGAAAATTCCTTCAAAATTGGTGATTATATTAGAACTATCGAATAACAGTAAAATAGGTACCTATATAGAATAAGTAAAAGTACTGGAAGATTTTAAAATTTGAGTTTGCCATGCCATAAAATTACTGATTTTTATGATTTTGGAGCTACAAACTTTAAAGTGTCGAAAGAGCTAACTAAAATTATAGTTATCATACTAGAATTTACGTTAAAGCATGAATAGAATTTCGCAATAACAGTTCATGGTAACCTATCAATCTTTCGAAAAACGATACACCGAATTTTGAAATCCATAAAACGTTTGATAGAAACTCGAGATCCAGATACTATGTTTTACATAATTTTATTACTCCGATAAAACATTTCACAGAAGTCTCATTTGACAGAAACACTAATGCCAGATTATCAGTTCGTTTTTTTTTCATTCGACAACAATATCCCTAAGCCTTATTTTAAAAGACAGAAGTAACGCTTACCAGAAAATTTCCAGCCATATAAAACCTTTTCCATCTTACTCAATTATATTATTTACGTAATTTGTGTTACTTTTCATGTTGCGTCTGACTTACCGTAAAACGAAACATTTTTAGGTTATTATCGGTCTCAGGACCGAATCTGCCCAACCCGACTTCCACGTAGTCTTGTCTGTCCTACCCTAGAGTGTTTTTATGAACTCGGAGGCGCGAAGGGAGATGCAGCCCCCGCCCGCTGTGACAAAACGCGGCACCAGCACGAGCTGGAGCGGCTGAGGCTGGTCGCCGCCGAAGGTGGCGACCAAACAGTCGAAGCTGCGAAGGCTCGTGCTGATGCCGCGTTTTGTTACGCAAGGGCGGAGGGGCTGCACTTCCCGAAGCGCCGGAGCCGTCACAAATTCGAAATGTATGGAAGACTTAGGTTAAATTTTGATAATTTGCCAAAACTGTTTGGTGAGGTTACTTAACCATATAACACGAAATTAGTTAGGAAATGTTAAAGTTAATAAAAAAAATAACTAGGTACAATATTTATTAGATATCTACCTACAGTACTTCAAGCTACATAATGGACATCGGTCATTTAATTTTATGGTACCTAGTATTTATAACGCTCTGAATTATTACTAGATGGCGCTACTAGTAGGCGTTTAGAAAGTTTGAATACATAATTTTGTAATAGGTGTTTCCTGAACCATGATTTTTCGGCATCACAAAATATATGGAAAACAAATTATATGGAAAACAAACATGCGGTAAAGTGAATTATCTGGATGTTAAAATTTCTGGAAAATGTTTAGATGTATTTTGTATTTCTGTCTTGTAAAAAAAAACAAATGAAAATCTGGCTTAAGAATTTATGGAATTCGAATTCCTGTATTATGAAAAAAAAGAAATCAAAAATCTGTCAAACGTTCCTATGGATTTCAAAAATCTGTCTTGTATTTTTCGTGACATAAATACGTAACCACAGTTCATATTATTGAATTAAATCGGAAATTCATGGTGCAATGTACAAACCCGTAAATTATGAGACGAAACCTCGTATTATTTACTGCCTAAATCCTAACCAATATTATAAAGGAGAATGTGATTGTTTGTTAAGCTTTCACGCCTTTCAAATTATCATCAGAAAATTTTGCATACTTACTCATTGTCGGGACTACAGAATAGACGAGTTACTCGTGATTCATGCATGCAACTGCGTCGAAATATAGGGAAGCAAAAAAACTCAATAATCATGATAATAATATTTACTACAGAATAGGACGCGCAAGATTATCTTTAATTCAGAAGAAAGTAGTGTTCCCGAGAGATCTACACTACCGTGAGCCAAGCCGCGGGAAAAACAAGTAAAAAAAACTGTTTTTATATAATAAATGCGAAAGTTTGCATGTTTGGATGGACAGATGTATGTTTGTTCCTCTATAACTAAACAACCGCTGAACCGATTTGCCTGAAATTTAAAATATAAGAAGATAGATAATGACCGGGAATAGGACATAGGCTACTTTTTATCCGCGGGCGAAGCCGCGGGTGGAAGCTAGTTGAGTATAAACAAAAAATGTGCTGATAATTACGATTTGATGTCTAAAATTTCATAGAACCCGCATAGCTGATAGCTTATTCATTCTCCGCGCTTTAGATACCTCCGCATCAGTAGCGAGGGTGACTGCAATTGCACATGACGGCCGGGCCGCGAGGGGAGGGCTGAGGGCTTTCTCACAATAAACTGGTGTACAGTATCTTTACAAAACTCATTAACTGATGAACAGTATCTAACTGCTCAGCAGCTAGCTCTAACTGCTAAACATTTGCGGAACACTGGTTTAAACTCCCTACATTAAACCAGTGTTCCGCAAATATTTTGTGTTCAAGGTACATCTAGGAAATCGGAAAATTTTGGAGTACACCATAAATGAAAAATCATTTTTTTATGCGAACCATGAGCTTGTTAGTTGAGCATATGCGGAGTAGCTTAACTGAGATAGGTAACCTTATTTTTCCAAGGCACACCAACTGATGACCCACGGTACACCAGTGTTCCGCGGCACACTCTTTTGCGGAACACTGCTTTAAACGACTAAGTAAATGATACTTTTTTTACCCATTTGATCGTGTTAACGTATGAAAGGTTGATGTTGAATTAAAAAGTAAATAAGTAAAAATTGTTAGTAAAGGCTTCTCACATTTAATTTTAATCCAGATAAATTATCGTCATGAATTATACAACCAATATCTACACCTAACAGGACAATGTATTGCCTACACTACGTAATTAAATAATAACACGAATTAAC
Source organism: Camptogramma bilineatum (assembly GCA_958496255.1). NCBI lineage: Eukaryota > Metazoa > Arthropoda > Insecta > Lepidoptera > Geometridae > Camptogramma > Camptogramma bilineatum. Next base: position 8,622,359 of record OY292463.1, on the reverse strand, counting down.
TATAATCTAAACTAAAGAAGCTGGTGTCCGCAAAGTATTTTATACTCGAACTTTTATTTGTTGTTCGCAGTTCAGATACTGTTTTGTTTGTACTTACTGTGCCTATCTCGCTAGAAATAATTGAAATTATAATGATAGCTTTTCAATATTGAAGCCACATCGATAAATATTGCTTCTATACAAGTGTAACAATTACTTCCTCGATTATCGCATTAAAATCTAATACAATTCATTCAAGCTTCAACTTTGATAGGTCCTTAGTATTGTTTTTTGGTAAGTATTCTGTTAATTAATTATAGTCATTGTGATTTTCTTTGACTATATTTGTATTATATTATCCTTAAAATATATAAAGGTTTTCATATAATATTCTTACCTCACTATTTACGTCCGACAAACAAAACCAAACAAAACAAACTTCACAAAAACCTATAAAAAGTAAAAAAACATTCTACGAGTTTAGATCAAATGAAATCAATCGATTTGCGTAGTTTAAAAATCGTTCGTAATTTAAAAATCGTTCGTAATTTGAAAATTGTAAGTTCGCGAATGCGGGAAGCACGGTCCAAGAGCACGCGCGCTCCCTCCGGACAGCGAGAACACTGTGAGGGATCACGGGACGAATCGGGGAAAACTATCCTCATTGTAACTTCTACAGAATAGTTGTCCCGACAGAAGTCCTTCCCAAATGAGAACCAAAAACCAAAAAGAAGAAAAAAGGACGTTTTGCTTTCCCTGATCGGAAAATATCGGGAATCGTTTCCGATTTTTCCTTTTATAAAAACGTAAATTATGAATTATTAAAACTAAATTATTATTATTATAAAGTTTTATAGGTGTAAAATATTCAAAATGGCCTAGCCTCAAATAATTAATAATGATGAAGTATTTCCCCTCCCCTTCAAAGAATCTTTTTAATTAAAGAAAATTTCTTACCACACCAGCCCCCTGATTTTCTATCTTTGATAGCGACCAAAATCGGTCTCAAACTGTCAAATATGACAGTTTAGTGACCATGTAAGTAGCTGTCACTCTCATCTCAACGAGACCAAACGCGACAAAGGAAACCTACGTGATCGTTTTGACAGTTTGAGACCAATTTGAGGTTTGATACATAAGTTAGACAATCAGCCTGCTGGAAATATAATGGTTGGCCTGAATGTGTTTAAAGTTTTTTTTAATATTTACAATAGTGCTTCTCACAAAATTTTACAAAATTGAAATCTTGATTTCGAGTAAACAAAATTATTTGACTCGTTCAACGTACGTAGAGCAGTATTCAGTGCCTAGAGCTCATTTTTGCAAACTGCAACACTTTCGACTACAAAAATCGAATTGTTTTATTTTTAATACCCGTGTAAGCATAGTTTATGGGCAATGTAAATGTATTTATGGAAGAACTCGAGTAAGGCTTTATGATTGTAAATTGCGTTGTTTCTGTAGTGGTAGTTAGTCTCAATTCACACGAGGCAGGTAACTAACATTATTACCTACTAAGTTACACTTCACTACATAGTTTGAAACAAGCGGTGTTATTAACAGAAGATTACATACTTTGGTTTTATTAGGAAGAAGAAGAATAAGTGTCTTAGTAAAGGTTTAAATTACTTACTTAGACAAATATAATTTTAGCATTTCTTATACCTACCTATCAAAGTTTTTATACTTACATCCAAGTTTTCATTACCTACATTTTTAATTATTATTATTAATAGTTACTGCTTCAAGTCTAGAACATCTCATGATATTTTATTTATATATTATTTGATATTATTAATACAAAAGCTTTTTAATTATAATTTATAAATTAAATTAATAATAATTTAGCCACAGTTTAATAAGTTCTTGGAAGTTACATTGACATTGTAAGCGCCCTCTATGCTGTACCTCGTGATAACTTGTGTCTCTCACTCTCTACAGTGTGTAGAGTCTACAGAGCTGCTCTACCCGTCTGACGAATATCAAACTTCATTGTGAAAACATCCAATAGATGGCGTTGTCGTCGAAATGTAATAATGTAAATTATTACTCTTAGGATAATTAAAAAAATTGCTTTCTTGAAATTTTTAAAAATCAAATAGATTTTTGTTGGTTGATAACAACCAAAGAAAACATAATATCGAGTTGCCTAACACTATTAATTATGAAGATTAATAAAGATGTGTGATTATAGGGAATAAAATACTTACTTACCTATTAAAACATAATAAATTCTTCACGCTACAATACATTTTAAATATTAAATATTTAAAATCTATCAGCTTCAGTTTAAACATATTTTTCAAAAAAATATGAAAAAATATATATTTAGGCTGGTTCAATAAATAACGACTGACCTAACTATTTGTAATAAACAATAAAATGTGAAAAATGTCACTCATTTTGTTAATGACCCTTAATTAAAAATGATGAGTCATTCAAAGAATAATTCCTTTTTACGACCTTTTATTCAACAAACAAAGGATATTTATTTTAGGACGACAGCACAAACAAAACTTCTTAATTAAAGAGTCTTTGTGGACCTAATTTTAATTGTAAAAGTTATCAAAACAAAAACTCAAGAGCCGCAAGAGAAGAATTTCGGCAATTAAGTTTTTAAGAGATAAGTAGGCAAAGTAGGTAAAATATGATTTAAAAATATTTCTTTTGTTTTCACAGGATAAAATTTTTTTACGTACGTACGATGATAAGTAATGGAATACTCGTAATAACCTTGTCTATTAACATTAATAAAAGTGCGAATCCCAACTCTTGTTTCGTTTGAAGAAATTCAAGAAATGAAGTGCATTTTTCAACATTCTCGAAATGAAAATGTAGGTAGGCATTATGATCACCTATCACGAGTGGTATGCAATTGTACTTATAAAAATACATTTCTCAGATGTAGGTGACTTTTAGAAAATGTCTCTTGCTACCCTTTTCTTAAAATTTTCAATGAATTTTGAATGGCTGAAGATCTTGTATGTAACGTTTAAAATATTAACGAATTTTATTTTTTTTAATTAAGCTGAAGTTTATAATAACTACAGTTTGCACCGATATTTTTTTTTAACCCTGTTTATTTACTTTATAATCAATTTGGCTTTTAAGTTGTTAAGCCATGACGGACTTCTTTAGGCGGCCTAAAAACTCCGTCACCAGAGTTGACCACTTGCTCATACGAAAAGAAGAAAAAGAATCGATTTGAGGAAATTTTTAAGGTTTTTTCTTTAATATTAGATCAGTACCTAGTAGGCAAAGTTAAAAAATTAAAATACTTATTGCTTTTACAAAAAATTAAGAGAGTATTCAAGGCGAATCGATTCGAGATCGGTTTTTCCAAAATGTTTAAAATTAACCAACTTATGCCAGGTTAATCTTCGAAGGTCTTGCACGCCTCTTAGGCCTTACCTAGGGTGACTAGGCACTGACCAAGGCGAACAATGGAGTGAGAGGGCTAGCCCGGCACTACAGTCTATCAGAGTGATTGTATAGTGCAAGTTCTATTTCGGTATCATGTCGAGGACCGATACGCGCATGACCGGACTATCTGTATTCTGTTAACTGGGTTCAGTTCGCTCGCTCTACGAAGAGCGGCCGCGCGCCGCTCCGCGTCCGTCAAAATAAAAACAAACGCGCATCGCGTAAATCGAACGCGAATTCGGAAAACAGTGGCTCAAATTGTGTGACAATGAGGAGGAACGTGAAGCTTTTATTCCTTATCGGAGCGGTGTGGATGTTTTTAGTATTTTACTACATGCAGCCGGACTCCGTTCAGTCAAAGGTAAAACAAATTATTGATTGGAAGGATCGTTGTTTATCAAGAATCAGCTGTTCAGGCAGGAATCGCTGCAATGTAAGCGCAGAGTTCATTGCGCATGACCCATGGCGTCCCACGCAGCGCGATAACCGCACTATATAGGGATAAAAAACATTAGAATTATTGTAATGTTTAGTGAAAGTATGTTATAATTTAGTCAAATGTGCGTGTTCATTGCCATGACCTGAATCATGACGCAAAAGTAAAAACAAGAAAAGCGTGAGATAGTTACTGGATGGAACTATGCTCGCGTTCAGATTGACGCTTTTCTTGAAAATAACAGAAAATATTTCATTTGTGTAACAAAAGGAACCTTACTGTATTAGGTAATCAAAATATACATACTTAAGGTTTTCTTGTGTAGGTAAGTACATGAAATATATTACTAGAAATCTATTGTAGTAAATAACAAGCGACAGAGACTAGAATTTTTAACAATAATATTTTGCGAAACGATAACTTTTACCTAGCCATGCAATGAACTGTTTAAAAAGTAATATTTCAATTTAAATAACAATTTTGTTCTAATGTGCCGAATCTTTATCAAGTTAATTTAAATTTTGTTTTCTGATTTTTTATTAATATTATGTTTACCAAGTACACACTCAATTATTTGTATTGACGGCAATGAAATACATAGGTACATGTACTTCAAAATGTATTGTAAATAATATAAAAAAACGAAATCATTCGAAGAAAACACTATATTTCGTGAACTTCTGCTTTTTTTTTCATATTGATACCGATATCATGACGTTTTAAATTACACCATTAAAATATTATCTCCATCTCTTAAATTTCGGTTTCAATATTAAACAAATTAGGAGAGGTACCTTAATTAAAAAGAGCTTTATGCAAAACCACCAACATAATACAACATGATGAGCCTTTAACAACACAGTAGGTACCTATTTATTATTGTTGCACTGGTGTAATTTTCAATACCAATTTCCTCATTAGCCAATAGATTACCTGCAGTAGAACTTGAGAAACTGGCTTCAAGATTATAATGAATTTATAAATACAATATTTCTTAAATTTGCTCTCTTCTAGAATTATATGAAACTAGTGAATCTAGCTAAAAGTAGGCGTTTACGCATTGCGGATAATATTCAATTTGGCATCGAAACGTATCCTCGTCAGCTCGAGAAAGTCGAAGAAACTTCCGATTCTAATTAAAAAACGGAAACTCACTTCATATCGTTATTTACTCACTTACATTTTATCAGATCGTTTTGTTTTAAAACAATTTTAATCAATAGCAGATGAACAATTATTTATTCTACACAGTGCTTCATCGATGTTTAAAAAATTAGATTTTCGTCTTTCAACGGTGGCGAAAATGGGTGACAACACATTTAAGTTTCTAATGATAGCTTTTAATAATACGAGTATGTTAGCATTCATAAATATTTTTTAATAATACGGATTCAAAAGATGAGGAGAAGGTTGGCATGGTATGGGCGGGATTGCTATGAAAAGGGAAAAATGTCATGTAATTAAAAGAGTGCTTGGTATGAAAGTGGATGGATATGTTATGAGTAGAGGTAGACCAAAGAAAAGATGAGTAACATGAGTAAGAAAGGGGTGAATGAGATGACGGCTGATAGAGGGAAATGGAAGAATACATGTTGTGCCGACCCCACGTAAGTGGGAAAAAGGCAGGATGATGAACACCGTATTCAAAAGTACATTAAACTGTTAAGTTATATAATTTGAAATATTTTCATTAACTCGCCGACAAAAACCGTCACGTTATGTAATTTCGAGAAATTGAACGTTAAAACTAACCTAGAGTCGGTCAGTCGTGCTCAATTTGAAGATTACGAGCACAACTATTTGTTACTACGCATAACTAGCTAGTTTTTTTTTATGGCATATATGATCCGTCAGAAACCACAAATGGAGGTCGTAGCGCATTTAATTTAAAACTTGCAATTATTCATTATAAAGTTTTTGTGCAAACATATTAGCAAATGCAGTTTATATTAAAAGAAATATTGCAATCACTATGATGTTGAAACCTGTTAGCTTGTATGCAATTTTAGTTTTTTTTTTTCAAATCATTGTAAGTAGGCGTTTCCTGAAGATTTTACATCATTGTTAATCTCACAGTTCTCATTTCGCACGGCAGTTCTCCCAAACTATTGCGAAAGCAAAATACCGGTGCAAAAGTAAACTCTATAATCAATTAGCTTTATCACAGTGGTTGATTAGGAAATAACAAGGTTTTTTGCATATGCTAAAAATTGGCGCAGTAAGAAGTTTAAGAGTTTTCATGGAGCTGAAAATTTCTGAGTTAAAACTCGCATTCTCTATCTATTCTTCTACATACTCGTAGTAAGAACAATGTCGCTGTCCAGTCTACCCCGTCTGTTTCTCCGCCAACTTTTAAACCACACAACAGATTTTGATACGATTTTCACTAATAGAAAGATTGTGTATATTATTTGTAGATATTTTGTACAAAATTTGCACTGGATGAAAATGAATGTTTGTATGTTTGTCCTCTATGCGTTCCTAACCATTAATCAGATTGTGATAAAATTTTGTTTTGGTCTTCTGAGGAGATTTTCTAGACCAAATAATCTATAAATAAAAAAAATTACCGGACTCATGTAGGTACCTACAGATTTAAAATAAATGAACATAATTATTGTAGGTAATTATTTTTGCTTTTGGCACTATTGAGTAGGTGTAAATTTATGGTATCTTCCACTTTCAGTGTAGCTCGACCATGATCGTGCTAGCTGCACTCACGCAACCGCCTTCACTTTTGGTATCATCAGTCTTATTTTTATCTCGTACATTTACATTCAAGTATGTGTGAGATCGTAATAACTTAATCGTGCAAGGCTTTATCTCTTTCGCAACTTTGTCTAGAATAAAATGTAATGCTGCTAGTCAATTTATTTGTTGATAATTGCGGTTTATTTATAAAATAGAACTAGACTTTTCAAAATAAATATTCCTTGGCTCTATAACAAAATAAATACTTACAAATTTTCATTTAAAAAATGAACAAGTAAAATGAAGCTTATCTAAACGAAATAGATAGATAGAAAACACTTTATTGTTTACCACAAAAAAACCTTATGTATAAATTATCTAAACATAAGTAAAAACAATTGGCGGCCTTATCGCTTAAAGCGATCTCTTCCAGAAAATAATTCATTCACTGGCCTCTTAGCTCAGTTGGTAGTAGCTCTATCTTCTATGCTTAGGTCCTGGGTTCGATTCCCACCCAGGACAAACTTTTGTGTGATAAACATCTAGGTGTTTTTTCTGTGTCTGGGTGTTATAAATATTATAAGTAAGTAAGTATGTATTTAAGTATTCTATCAGTTATCTGGTTCCCATAGTGCAAGCTTTTTTATGTTTGGGGCTAGACGGCGCTGTATGAAATGTCTACCAATATTTATTTAATTTTCTTTATTAATACAAAAAAGTTTTACCCAATATTATTTTTACTCATAAAACAGCTCTATATAAGTACTGTCTTAGTTAATTTTGCAAATAGGGACAAAAATACAATTATATTTCTATTCACTAAAATAACCACGCTAGCAAGCGTTAGTGATTTATAATTAAGTAAGTCGGAAGCGAGCCACTCGTTTTAAAGTTTAACGAGTCTTAAACGCCAGGGACGGCACGGGAACTGCATACCAAATAGCTGTGATATCGATCATAAAGACTTCTTGCTTGTTCTGGAAGGTTTTATTTTAGAATGGATCTTTTTGACAGTCTTTCAACCATCTTATGCTTGATTACGATCTATAATATAATTATGATAAGCCTCTCCTCTGTTTTGTACCTGAAACCTCTACCTCTGAAGCCTGGTGGAATAGCCTCATTCGCGAATTACTTCTAGTCATAACTGAATGAAATGTTCAGTTACTCATAAACATGAGCCATTAAACTGGTTTCCGCCAAGAGCTGTTTAGTTCATTCTCTAGTAACAACTATGTCATGGTGTAAAGATTATATAATTTTTTTCATCTAAACAGCAAAAATAGTAAGCAATTTAGACCGTAGGTATGAGCTAAACTCTGGCAGAGTTGGCCACTAGCAAATGAAAAAAAAGGCGATGAAAAGATGGTAGCTTGGTAGCACTCTAGTTAGTTTCATATCAAATAAGCATACATAAATTTTTAACAACTTAAGACTACAAAAAAGAGTTTCTTTGAGCGATTCTCTTCTTTACAAGTATTCACTATTATTTTGTGCGGAAGGTGTAACTACCAGTCTTATGTAGTACTTCCTAAACTACTTTCCGTCTCGCACTTCAATCACATACCTATTCATGATGTGTTTATATGTAATGAAGAAATGGATGGTTTCATCGTCGCTGCAAACACGAATAGTGATCAGTAAACCTATATGTTGTTTATAAAGCATGATACTAATTTTCTGATGAATCTGTTAATAAAATAAAATTAACAAAAAGTTGAAACAGATTGTTTTTTTACACAAAATAAATAATTTTATTGTGTTCAATTTATGCAATGAAATAGCGATTTATAAAATCTTCTTTTCATCTCAAAACCTACCTACTGGAAATTGATGAATTATCTGCCGGGAGGAATTCAATCCAAAAACCTTTGTTGTTCACTTCAGCGAAAGGATATTTTAGTTGGACGAGTTTCGTAGGAAACGCTACCGTAGCGGGTAAGTAGGTGAAGGAAATCCACTATAAGATAGGTACTGATGTGTACTTTACTTACCTAAAAAAAAATATCGTCAGAGTATTGTTTATGTCAGTATTGTTCCCGAGTAACTATATTTTTAACTATTATAAAATAATTTCAGTAAAAAAATATTTGAAATACTTAAATAGAATTCTATGTTAATTTAGCAGCATAATAAGTTAATTCAGTCTTCTTCATGTTGCACAAACAATGTTAGATATAGATAGATCAGTGCAGTCGTACAGAATTACAAGAAATATTAGTACATCCCGTCTCAATATGTGAACAGACAGAATACAAATAAAGTAGGCATCCACCTAAATCTGAACTTGTACCTACGGTTTAATTATTCATTCCATGCCTCAAGCCTGTTTAGGTGAAATTTGCATTCGAAGTACACCTTTATCCGCTATTTAGACTTTCAATACCTCTCACTTTTAGTGGGCAGATCGCCAGAATGATTTCGAGGTTTTTATTTATAAACTTGCAATTTATGCATTCGCAACACGCAATACTAAAATAAGACAAAGACGACAATAGTGACGAAAGAGCAAGTCGTCTACCCTAAAGCTGAAGAAATGAGGGTCTTTGCGGAATCGATGGAAATATCGCAGGGGAGAAATAAAAACATAGCGTCTAATTCAAACATTGTATTTGTGCGAAATATTACAAATGTGAGACAAGACAAAACATCATTGTTGCTTTAAAAGCCTAGTATAGTCATTTCTATAGACAGACATAATCAACGAATGTGTGCTGCGGTTTCCAATGCACATAGAATATCTTTATACATTCGATGTCAAGGCCACGTCGAATTATTCAGTTTTCCTTATTACGAGTGTATGAAACCAAATCCACATACATTCTAAACACTTTCAATTAACGGGGTTACTGTTCTTTGCCGCTTATCATACACTGATAGTTAAATATTTGTCGTTTATATCCGACCACCTATACTGATAACATTCTTATCTCTAGGAGTTCCGACAAAAATTATGTTGTAACAGTTAAATATTGACAGACGGCAAAATGATACTAAATTAGTTGTTGACACGGGATTACAAAACATGTACGTACATTTAATTTTGTTCTGTTTTCTTCTAGTAAAACACCATCGAAGATTGTTGACAATCTTCATCCAAAAGAATAAGGACCATTATGCTAAATTGTTTATATCACACGCACTTTTCCTTTTTTCTCTTTTTGAGAGATATATTTATTACCAGTGAAGGGAAATGGTACAAAATGATTACTTTGTAGATCATTAAAAAAAATGAACTCTCTTTTCTCTGTGCTCTTATTTTTAGACGCTTAACTGATTGTCGTTTTCCTAATTTAATCCAACTTCCTGTGAGCTAGCAAATTATTTGGAAGCTAGAAAATTATAAGAATCAACTTTTATCATTAAGTGTATGTTAAGAAAGAGCGAATCCCCCTAATACAGGTATTTATACTTAAAATGAGGTTTCGATTACTGTAAAGTTGTATGTAACTCAAGTTAAAAATAATAAACAAATTTTGTATTTTTTGTATTTTGTAACAGTAACTGCTTCCGGAATTTGCTAATTTAGTGCTCTTTAGGGCTGAAACATTTGCTAATTTATTCCTTTGTCTGATTCAGGCTGGATTCGACCAAAAGTCATCTTACTCCAGAGTAGTTACTCTAGTTAGCCGACATAATTCGAAATACAATTGTTTAGAAAGCGCAACCGAACATTATTATGTGCATACCAATCGTCCTGGTTATAAGGTGTCAACTTTACAATGTCAAAATATTCAAACAAACAGTAGTTTACTCTCGAGTAAAAACTTAATCCAGTTTGGTCGAATCCAGCCTCAGATGAATTGTCTCATTGTGAACTGACATTATAACAACCATGGTATATTTTAATCTGGTTCATAAGAGATTTTGTGCCGACCCCACCTAGTGGGAAAAGGGCAAGGAAATTATGAATCTGGGTCATAAAAGGTACCTAAAGCGGCCGTTGTACCCCCATCGTTTAGCAAACACCAATTTTCATCATGGCTTAGAAAAATCGCGCTTAGAAAAATAAAATTTCATTATATTTACTTAGCTTAAAAATAGGTTTTGAGAGCTATGAAAATAGAAAAAACGCGTCACGGTTGCCTGGTATACTTAGCGAATGGACATTTGTATAACAAAATTTTCTGATTTACGTGATGTTTTGGGGCAGGATTTTTCAATGAAAACACTGTATTTATAAAAAAATTATGGCACAGCATGAAATATCATTTCAATTTTGTACTATTAAATGAGCTACTTTTGTATTTTTATTATTTCTTTTTGATTAATCGACCTCAAACCGGCGACTGTTTTGTGAATTTTTGCTGTAAGAGGTTTAGAAATCACCATATTTACGAATCATTTTGACGTCCAAATGGTATAAAAAAATTACGATGTTTTGCTGTGATAGTCAACCAAACTATTAAATGGATCACTTTTTACTACCTTTATTTAGTTTTTGAGTAAAAAAATCTTTAACTTAGTCCAAATTTCGAGAAAACGGCCAAAGAATTGCTTTTGATTTTGGCTACTTAGAACTGACTTAGAACTCTTGTTCGTAAAATTAACAAAACAGAAATAAACTTCAGTTCAAAATCAATCCTTTTCTGAAAAAAAAAATGCAAAAAGATTAAAAATTTGGCAATGAAAAATCTTTTAAAACAACCTAAAACGCGTCGTATCTACTACCCTATCTACTCGACGCAAGCAGACCGCGCCGAGCGCTTCTAGGGGGTGGACGTATCGCTTTGCATCCCGGAGCTCGCACTGAGTCGACTCGCAAAGCACGTCGCCGGCTACGAAGAATATAGCGAAATAGGAGCGTTTGATACATTGGTTGCTAAGTTATTAATTACCTATTTTTAAATATTTTCTGCGGGGCTAAAAAGGCCGTTAAAGCAGAATAATGATCTGAATTGTTGTGTAACTAATAATGTAATAATAGGGTGACAGCGAGCTGATCTGATGATGGAGTCAGGACCTGTTCCATGGAATTTTATGATGATATGGGTATCAAATGAAAGGGCTTGATGAGCGCAACACAATGCTGATCTGATGATGGAGTCAGGACCTGTTCCCTGGAACTTTTTAATGATATGGGTATCAAATGACAGAGCTTGATGAGCGCAACACAATGCTGATCTGATGATGGAGTCAGGACCTGTTCCCTGGAACTTTTTAATGATATGGGTATCAAATGAAAGAGCTTGATGAGCGCAACACAATGCTGATCTGATGATGGAGTCAGGACCTGTTCCATGGAACTTTTTAATGATATGGGTATCAAATTAAAGGGCTTGACGAGCGAAACACAATGCTGATCTGATGATGGAGTCAGGACCTGTTCCCTAGAACTTTTTAATGATATGGGTATCAAATGAAAGGGCTTGATGACCGAAACACAATGCTGATCTGATGATGGAGTCAGGACCTGTTCCATCGAACTTTATAATGATATGGGTATCAAATGAAAGAGCTTGATGAACGCAACACAATGCTGATCTGATGATGGAGTCAGGACCTGTTCCATGGAACTTTTTAATGATATGGGTATCAAATGAAAGGGTTTGATGAGCGAAACACAATTCTGATCTGATGATGGAGTCAGGACCTGCTCCATGGAACTTTTTAATAATATGGGTATCAAATGAAAGGGCTTGATGAGCGCAACACAATGCTGATCTGATGATGGAGTCAGGACCTGTTCCATGGAACTTTTTAATGATATGGGTATCAAATGAAAGGGTTTGATGAGCGAAACACAATTCTGATCTGATGATGGAGTCAGGACCTGCTCCATGGAACTTTTTAATAATATGGGTATCAAATGAAAGGGCTTGATGAGCGCAACACAATGCTGATCTGATGATGGAGTCAGGACCTGTTCCATGGAACTTTTTAATGATATGGGTATCAAATTAAAGGGCTTGATGAGCGCAACACAATGCTGATCTGATGATGGAGTCAGGACCTGTTCCCTGGAACTTTTTAATGATATGGGTATCAAATGAAAGGGCTTGATGACCGAAACACAATGCTGATCTGATGATGGAGTCAGGACCTGTTCCATCAAACTTTATAATGATATGGGTATCAAATGAAAGAGCTTGATGAGCGCAACACAATGCTGATCTGATGATGGAGTCAGGACCTGTTCCATGGAACTTTTTAATGATATGGGTATCAAATGAAAGGGTTTGATGAGCGAAACACAATGCTGATCTGATGATGGAGTCAGGACCTGCTCCATGGAACATTTTAATAATATGGGTATCAAATGAAAGAGTTTGATGAGCGCAACACAATGCTGATCTGATGATGGAGTCAGGACCTGTTCCATGGAACTCTTTAATGATATGGGTATCAAATTAAAGGGCTTGATGAGCGCAACACAATGCTGATCTGATAATGGAGTCAGGACCTGTTCCATGGAATTTTTTAATGATATGGGTATTAAATGAAAGGGTTTGATGAGCGAAACACAATGCTGATCTGATGATGGAGTCAGGACCTGGTTCATGGAACTTTTTAATCATATGGGTATCAAATGAAAGGGCTTGATGAGCAAAACATAATGCTGATCTGATGATGGAGTTATGACCTGTTCCATGGAACTTTTAATGATAATATGGGCATCAAATGAAAGGGCTTGATGAACAAAACACAATGCTGATCTGATGATGGAGTCAGGACCTGTTCCCTGGAACTTTACAATGATATGGGTATCAAATGAAAGGGCTTGATGAGCGAAACACAAAGCTGGGTCGGGGTTTACTTTGACTTTGATTCTTGATTTTGACTTTCACTTTGATTCTTGATTCTTGATTTTCAATTTTAGTTTCTCTATTCTCGGATCTCGGATTCTTGATTTTCGATTTTCGAGTCTCAATTCTTGATTATCGGATCTTGGATATCGGGTTCTTGATTCTTGATTTTGATTCTTGATTTTCAATTTTCGATTATCGATTCTCGGATCTTGTATCTCGGATTCTTAATTCTTGATTTTCAATTTTTTAATTTTTGATTTGTGATTCTTGATTCTTGTTTCTCATTTCTCGATTCTCGGATCTCGGATTTTTATTTTGATTTTTATTTCTTGATTTTGATTTTAAAATTAAAATCAAGATTAAAAATGAAAAATCAAACATCAAAAATCGAAGTCAAAAGTAAATCCTAACCCAGCTTTGTGTTTCGCGCATAAAACCCTTTCATTTGATACCCATATCATTATAAAGTTCCATGGAACAGGTCCTGATTCCATCATCAGATCAGCATTGTGTTTTGCTCATTAAACCCTTTCATTTGATACCCATATCATTATAAAGTTCGATGGAACAGGTCCTGACTCCATCATTAGATCAGCATTGTGTTGCGCTCATCAAGTCCTTTCATTTGATACCCATATCATTAAAAAGTTCCATGAAGCAGGTCCTGACTCCATCATCAGATCAGAATTGTGTTTCGCTCATCAAACCCTTTCATTTGATACCCATATCATTAAAAAGTTCCATGGAACAGGTCCTGACTCCATCATCAGATCAGCATTGTGTTGCGCTCATCAAGCCCTTTCATTTGATACCCATATTATTAAAAAGTTCCATGGAGCAGGTCCTGACTCCATCATTAGATCAGCATTGTGTTGCGCTCATCAAGTCCTTTCATTTGATACCCATATCATTAAAAAGTTCCATGAAGCAGGTCCTGACTCCATCATCAGATCAGAATTGTGTTTCGCTCATCAAACCCTTTCATTTGATACCCATATCATTAAAAAGTTCCATGGAACAGGTCCTGACTCCATCATCAGATCAGCATTGTGTTGCGCTCATCAAGCCCTTTCATTTGATACCCATATTATTAAAAAGTTCCATGGAGCAGGTCCTGACTCCATCATCAGATCAGAATTGTGTTTCGCTCATCAAACCCTTTCATTTGATACCCATATCATTAAAAAGTTCCATGGAACAGGTCCTGACTCCATCATCAGATCAGCATTGTGTTGCGTTCATCAAGCTCTTTCATTTGATACCCATATCATTATAAAGTTCGATGGAACAGGTCCTGACTCCATCATCAGATCAGCATTGTGTTTCGGTCATCAAGCCCTTTCATTTGATACCCATATCATTAAAAAGTTCTAGGGAACAGGTCCTGACTCCATCATCAGATCAGCATTGTGTTGCGCTCGTCAAGCCCTTTAATTTGATACCCATATCATTAAAAAGTTCCATGGAACAGGTCCTGACTCCATCATCAGATCAGCATTGTGTTGCGCTCATCAAGCCCTTTCATTTGATACCCATATTATTAAAAAGTTCCATGGAGCAGGTCCTGACTCCATCATCAGATCAGCATTGTGTTTCGCTCATCAAACCCTTTCATTTGATACCCATATCATTAAAAAGTTCCATGGAACAGGTCCTGACTCCATCATCAGATCAGCATTGTGTTGCGCTCATCAAGCTCTTTCATTTGATACCCATATCATTAAAAAGTTCCAGGGAACAGGTCCTGACTCCATCATCAGATCAGCATTGTGTTGCGCTCATCAAGCTCTGTCATTTGATACCCATATCATTAAAAAGTTCCAGGGAACAGGTCCTGACTCCATCATCAGATCAGCATTGTGTTGCGCTCATCAAGCCCTTTCATTTGATACCCATATCATTAAAAAGTTCCATGGAACAGGTCCTGACTCCATCATCAGATCAGCATTGTGTTGCGCTCATCAAGCTCTTTCATTTGATACCCATATCATTATAAAGTTCGATGGAGCAGGTCCTGACTCCATCATCAGATCAGAATTGTGTTTCGCTCATCAAACCCTTTCATTTGATACCCATATCATTAAAAAGTTCCATGGAACAGGTCCTGACTCCATCATCAGATCAGCATTGTGTTGCGCTCATCAAGCTCTTTCATTTGATACCCATATCATTATAAAGTTCGATGGAGCAGGTCCTGACTCCATCATCAGATCAGAATTGTGTTTCGCTCATCAAACCCTTTCATTTGATACCCATATCATTAAAAAGTTCCATGGAACAGGTCCTGACTCCATCATCAGATCAGCATTGTGTTGCGCTCATCAAGCCCTTTCATTTGATACCCATATTATTAAAAAGTTCCATGGAGCAGGTCCTGACTCCATCATCAGATCAGAATTGTGTTTCGCTCATCAAACCCTTTCATTTGATACCCATATCATTAAAAAGTTCCATGGAACAGGTCCTGACTCCATCATCAGATCAGCATTGTGTTGCGCTCATCAAGCCCTTTCATTTGATACCCATATCACTAAAAAGTTCCATGGAGCAGGTCCTGGCTCCATCATCAGATCAGCATTGTGTTGCGCTCATCAAGCCCTGTCATTTGATACCCATATCATTAAAAAGTTCCATGGAACAGGTCCTGACTCCATCATCAGATGAGCTAGCTGTCACCATATTATTTCATTGTAGTCGGAACTTGACTGACATGCTGAGATCCAAGTTTCAACTCAATCGGACTATTTACTGAAGAGTTCTGTTGAAAAGCTCCTGACTCCATCAGATCAGCACAATATGGTTTATGGGACAAAAAAACAAACATTTATTTTTTTGTAATTATTTGTATTCAAAGTGTAACTAACCCGACTTTGTTTTGTGTTATACCTATAGGTACCTACCTAAGTACCTACCCAAAAAGTATTTTTACTATCTCAAATAAATCAATCACATGAAAATTACCAAAACCGTTTAGTCTAAGAAACGGAGCGCTGTTCATTGGGTGTTAGAATTTAGCAACTTTTGTCCCTCCGAGCGCTGATTTTGTCGAGTGCGAAATTGTATACTGGCTCTTAAAATGCTCTGCTTCCGAATAAGGTGTCGTTGACCGTTCACTATGGTACAAAAAGTCCAGTTGGTAATCAAAGGTACCTAGCGGTTGATTCAAAGCTGAACGTGCCAGAATGTAGACAGACACACTGATGGAATTGTAATAAATAAAGTTTATTTATTATCTAACTGGTGAACGCCCGCGGCTTCGCCCGCGTAGACTACTTTTCTTTATCCCACGGGAACCATAGATTTGTCCGGGATATAAAGTGTCTTATGTCCTATTCCAGAACCTAAACTATCTACATTCCAAATTTCATCAAAATCGGTTTAGTAGTTATGGAGATGCGTGGTAACAAACATTCACACACACACACACACACACACACACATACACACACACGCGGACTTTCGCCTTTATAATACGAGTATTAGTAGAACTGTAACACTTTAGTTGTGAGGAAATGTTTATGCCAAAATGTGATACCGGGCGGTAGGTACTTAGCTTGCGGATAGTCGTGATAGTGTTCTGTTGTTTTTTAATTTCTTTATAGACTCGTGCGTTCTAACTTTTTTTTTCGATTACATCGAATCTACTCAAGTTAGAGCACGTTTTACTCTCGAATTGACTCACTACTTTCATATCCTGATTTTCACAATCTCTTCCAAATTCTGTTCGGATACTGGAAAACTTACAACAATGATTTTAGAGTTCCTTGTAAAATTTGGAAAACGATCTTCACTGACAATAGGAAGCATGAAAACTAAGATACAGGCTGCATTTCCACAATGCCTAATTCTAGGATCACACGTTTCTTTACTAAACTCTCGAACACTATAAAATATTAAAAAAGATTTTAGACCAAAGAACTCACAAAACATTTTAAATCAAGTGAAAACAATAATACAATCAGCAATCACACAGTGTGATTACCGTTTTAATTTGCGGTTACAAAACCAGACAGACCTGATTTGTGGGAAAAACAATAACGTTGTTTGATATTAAAATAAGCACAGCTCAATTATATCCTTGAAAATGTGCGTCCCTGTGGTTAAAATGTGTTTTTTTTTTTAATTAAAAGGGTAAATGAAAGTATTTGTTAATATCTAATCACTATTTTGTGAATTGAAGTATAATAATTAAGAACATACTCGCGTGAAACTCGATTCATTATTTCTACTTTAATTAACGTCTAACCTGAAACTTTTAGATACATTTAAGGATTTAAATTTCACAAATCTAAGATTATATCTTCTATTTTTTTCACTATTTTTAGTAAGTAAGTCTTTCTTTATACAGAACGCTGAAATAACAAAAGAAAGTTCAAGGCCCAATTAAATTAGGCTTTCATTAGTAGTCATACCGAAGTGCGCAGGCGTTTGTAACCTAATCTTTTGTAATCGTTTTTGGTAAGTAGATCATCGTGTCATCAATATACATTATGTGAAATTCCATTCCCAAAACATAATTTCTAATATTTTTAGCCTGGTTTCCATGCTCATGATGATGAACCATTAGATCTATAAAACTACAACAATATCTGTGAAAAACATATTTTATTTATAGTAAACACAATTTTTTATTTAGTGTTACGCGGTTATCCGTAAGTCGAATGTACGAGTAGAAACCATGACTTGACTGATTGACGTAGTATGGTTATGTACTATGTAGGTACCTAAGAATGTAAAAAACCTGACCAAAACAATGCAGACTTTAACTCATCGTACAAAAACAATTTTCTGACTAAAACCTGTTTCAATCAGATTCTAAACACACGGTATAAACTGTTAAGTAATAGGAAACTAACTAAAGTCAACTGTAGAGTCTAAAACTATAAAAAAAACGTTATTGGACACTGATCCATCTAATAATTTCCAGCAAAGTGTAATGTTCCTTACTACTCAGAAACGAATTACTTTGCACGCATCGACTTCTAAATGTACTTCTAAAAGTCGGTCGTGTGGCTTCCTACTACAAGGACGGACATAATTTGAATTGTATGGAGCTTCGCGGAGCACTCGGTATTTAGGGTCCACGTGATAGGCATTAATTAAACGATCTTAGCGCATTACTATGCGACTTGAACCGTAGTCTTAGTTTTGTAGACTAGGGATGACGTAAACTGCGCATATACTGGTAAATAAGTTCATATCGAGATTTTAAGCTACCTGAAGGTCTCCGAAATGGTTTATATTTTCATTCAATTCATTGTATAAGCTAGCTTGGTTCACTCGGATTGATCTAGACTAGAGCATAGTTTCTCAACCTTATTTTGCCCACCGCCCACTTTGAGATTACTTATATTTTTTTCAAGAGCCCCTTACCATTATCTTAATGCTCCATCTCAATGCCCCCTAATTTTCGCTGGCTCAGCTACTGCCCCCCTGAAAGTCTCAAACGCCCACAAGGGGGCGTTATCGCCCACGTTGAGAACCTATGGTCTAGAGTTCAAAAGCTCCTATGAATTAGTGACCGACTCTTATAACAGAGAGTCTCAGGCCGTCTGAGAAGACCTCCGTTACGGCTTAACGACATTATAGCCGAGATTGACAACGAAGCAAGGAAGAGCTCAATTGTTATTGTCATCCTATACACTTCGTGACCACTCAAAGCGTTTCTTTTCTTCAACGATCAAGAACGATAAAGCAACCCACCACGAGCTATTCAAAAATTGAAAAACAAAAAAGACAGTTTTTCATCTGTTAGACATTCGCTCAATAAAGTCAAAAATCTTGAGATTATAGTCAGAGGCACATTGCAATAAACCTTTGGCACTTACTTGCTCTAATTTTAAAAATAAAAGATTTTCCATACTATTTTCCTACACCGCTTAAAACTCGTAATAAATAAAACATTTTATACAGCAAGGAAGGAAAACCTTATTTTCAACCTTCGGATCGGAAGTGAGATACCACTAGGCCAATATAACTCTCTATAGACTTCTCGTCTAGAAAGTAACAGCTTCCCATAAATGTAAGTAGCCATAATGTTACTTCTTTCTTCCTGTATCTACTTTATAAATCATCTAAGGCTTGAGTTTCTTACCACTTGCCCCTCTGAGTTAATAATATAGCCTAAAGTTCTACTCAAATAATTTAAGTAAGTATTTACTTTTCAAATGGTAATTTTTTTTTCAAATAAGTGCTCTTAGTTTCTGAAAGTGTGAATATAATTTCTTATACTATTAAGTACACACAAATTCGCAAGATTCGCATTCTCTATTTATTTATCAATCAGTAAAAAGTGTACACACAAATTGATATGCGCAATACTTACAGTCATAATTATTACTCAACCAGTAACTGATATCTTTCAATCTTTCAATTTATCATTAGCATCCTCATGCTCACGATAATGTAAACATATTTCTAGCAAAGCCATTTAGAAAATGACAGAAGCCATATAACGTTGATTCCATAAAGGTACTCGTAAGAGATATCCATTTTCTCTCTGTTTACATCACAGTAGGTAACTCTAGCGGGTAAATATTTTCCCACTATCTGACGGGCTATCATCATCTAGAGTAATTATGTCACCGCGTTGTTGACCTTATTTCGTCACAGATGTAAAGACAGGATGTTTTGTTTGTTTCGGTATTATTATGCGTATATTTTGATGGTAGCTCGAGAAATTTTACAGATAAAATGAATGCTTTTTGAAAATGAGTGAGTTTGATGAGGAATAATCTAGTAACGAAGTTTTTAAGGTGCCTAAAAGGCCTCTTTTATACTCGTATATATTTAATAAAAATCCTTTAAAAAGTATGTTCCTTCGTATTCACCATACCTACGAAACATTACTAATTGATCTATTGATTTTAAAATCTGAAAGATGATCGTTCAATCATACGCTGGTTTTTGTAACACCTTTTACAAACAGCGCAGATATTTCATACATAACCTTCCCATCAAGAACAAAAATAAACGGTGTACTTATCTAAGTACACTCATCTAGTTGTTCATTATAAAGACTTTTTGTTTCTTAACAATGAACACTTGGCAACAATAGGTACTAATAAGAAGCTGGAATATGAGTAGGTACTGTCATCAATCTAACGACATTTAAATCGACTGTCACAGTAGAGTGAGACCGAGAAGAAAGTTACAATTGTTAACTAGTTTACTCATTGTGGCATTGTTGTAAAAACTACATACTTGCTCTAACATAGCAGTAGTGATTGAGTAAGTTGTAATAAAGATGTCAGAAAAGTATTTGAAAGGCGTATTCTTATTGTTTTTGTCGATAGATCTTCACACCCAATGTTTTGAGTCTATAGTAAGAAAGTCTTTAAAAACATCGATGTAAATTATGTCTTGTCTAGGTGATAAGTAGGTACTCTGAACTGAACAAATCACTTTTTAAATGCTTGTTTGCGTAATTTTACAATCACCGCCTGAAAATGTCTTGTCGTGACTTTGAAGAAATGTGTCGTGATATCTTATATTGTCTGCGCATCTTGCTCTTGAAAAAATCTTATATATAGATATACAGGGTTATATCTTATAAATAGATATACAGGAACCATCAAATAAGTGGCACTGTTATTATTTATGTTTACTACTCCTAATTTCATAGAAAATGTATGGAATGTGTTTTTTTTAATTATTGCAAAAACTTACGATTTGACTTGGTAAGTTACTTTGGGGAAAGTGTTTCTGGTGAGAAATAGAGTCGATTAAGACCAACTTGTTCTTTTTTTTTTGACAATTACTTAATGTAGGTAATTTTTAAGCTAACTGTTGGTACTTTTTTTCAAAAATCTAAAAACGCAATTATTTTATTCTTCTAAATAAACCTATAGTTTCCTAAGAACAAAACTTTCTAACTAACTTTTATAACTATTATGGTTACGAACATAAATATTATTAATATTATTAAACTCAATAATTATGGTAATTATCCCGTTGATAATAATATTTATAACCCTAAAGTGACCAAAAATTTGCCCCATCCTTTATATTAACCTAAAAACACAGCTGAACTTGCACAAATGGTAAAAAATAAAAATCTAAGACTGATTTTTAAATCACTCATACATACATAGAAAATATATCTCATCATAGAAAATGATGTGCTCCATATCGCTATAACAAGACTTTATTAATGGTTAAAAGAACTTACCTGAAGTGAATTTCAACCATAATTTATACTAGATGCTGCGTCCGAATAGATTTAAAGAAAACCATGTAGTCCGCCTTCCATGTATAGCATCGCAACACTGTTTAGCGCTATTTTTTAGGCTAATTTTGAAGATCTGAAAAATAATCAAACAGAAAAAATGAGAGTGTAACACTCGTTTCTGTTTCTGTATACCCGCGGCGCGCGCATCATTCTTTTCAGAGCACGTTCAGCACGATCAGCATTCTGCAACATTCATTTATTTATTTGGGTTTGGCACAATAACCGCGAAGTACGCAGAATTATTGTGCCTTTCAGGGTGGGCGGGAGTTTAAATCTATTCGGACGCAGCATCTAGTATAATTATGGTTGAAATTCACTTCAGGTAAGTTCTTTTAACCATTAATTATACGTCGATGCTGCGTCCTCTAGATTTAAAGAAAACCATGTAGATGTTTAGCGTCTGTTGCAGAATGAACATACAAAATCACAAATATAAGTTCATATACCTACTTACTTAAGTATATTCAATATTTATAAGCATCTTACGTAAGTTTACCCTTATTAGTACTTATCAGTACTTCATTGGTACAGCCACAAAAAAGGGCGTGTCTTCAGTAGAAAGAAAGAAAAAAAAAAATATTTTAAAATTTTTGCGAAACAGAGAAAGCGTCCTGTCCACCTGACCGTACTTTTAATAGTGTTTGTCAAGTGTCGATGGAGAAGAGAAGAAACAAATAAACACGGACACGTTCACTCCGCTCTCATACAACGTATTTGTTTGATCCATCGAATAATTATTTGAAAGGTTGCGTTGTGGACAGGTTATTTCACAGTTAATATCAAATGGTTTGTGTACGGAGGAGAATTCAACCATTTTTTCTCTAAATAATGATATACCTACTAAGGCAGAATAGAGAATATATATATAATAATACGTATGATAAAGTCAGGGTCTAATAGTATTATTTGTAAATAAATTGATATAAAATATGGCAGATAAAGTCTGCGAGCGTTGTCTAGTTAACAACGTAGAAAGGTACCAATTTTCTCAACAGTACATCCAGTGAGGTACCTAGAATGTTTGAATATTTCGATAATTGATTTGATATAATAAGTATATTCCAAGGCAATACTCCTGCCAAGTCGAATGATATCTCGAAAAAAGTGGGTTGTCTTTTTTTAAAAAATACCTGTAAAGAATCTACTATTGGTACCTACCGTACTTTTTACTGGTGTGCAAGAGTGTTCTTACCAATAACATTTATGATAACGCTGACCGTTACTAATTAAGTTCCTTCAACAGCTCCTTTTGAACTGTTCTGTCGAAAAGTATTTCCATAACAGCTAGATAGATGATCTGTAACAATCTAAATTATTTGATTGACAAAAGATATACCACTGCTATAAAGTTAGATTATAATAAATTCAAAACGTTTTTTGATAAGGAATTATAAATTTTGTCAACGGAGTCACTAGGAATATGCCGTGTTTTAGATAGGTAGGTAGGTACGTCTGCTGCATAATATGGCGCACGCCTGGGCAAGGTTGCGCCAAAACGGGTGATGTCCCCTTGGTTGACTAGGAAGAATAAGTATACCAGGAGCTTCGTCTTCTACAATTTAACAAAAAACATTTCAGTACCAATGCGTATAGAGGAAATGCGTAGAAGCAGTAGATACTTTTTCTAATTTATAGCGAAAGACGTATCGATTACATTTTTCAATTTAACCTAGACGCAAATAAATTGGTATTTGGTTGACCTAACATTATAGAACATAAATATTATTAAAAAATAAAGTTATTATAACTACTCCAGATTACCTAGATGGCAAGTAAGTATTGCTTAAAATCCCGGTCTGAATCACTAATCTTGCGGGATTATAATGTAAGAAGCAAAAAATAGATATATTTGTAGCTTGACAATTTTGAATAATAAATAAATATTGGTGGACATTTTTCACACAGCGCCATCAATCCCCAAACTAAAGAAAGGTAGTATTAGATAACTGATAGAATACTATTTATATATTTTTTGTAAATACATAACGTACTTATTGTACTTTAATGTCAATACATTTTATTTTTGAAATTTGATTGAGATGTGGAAATTATAGGTAGGTATTCCATCCATCCTATTTATATATGACAGCGGTACCTGTTATTGATTTTAAGTACGTATGAAAAAATTACTATGATAATAGTAGGTAATAATAACAACAATAATTTATTTAAAACACATTGTATGTAAAGATTACTGCAGTATAGCAGTAATTTTGACGAAATGATGTTTAAACCTAAAAAGGCGGCTATGGTAAGCCATTTCGGTTGCAGATCAGCGGTTAACCTCTAGCCATAAATATCATCAATCACCACATTATGACATCCTAACCATTAACTGACGGATCAACACTTTATAGTTTGTAAATTGTAGATGTTGAAGAAGACATCTATTTTAGGCTTTATGTGCGATACTTAATCACCAGTAAAGTCTTCGAGCAGATATTGTTTAAACACTTTCAGTGATTGTAACAATACCTTTAATATCTAATACATTATTAAAAATAAAAGATTTTTGACATAATTAAGTCTGATTTGCCTTTTTCTTTGTTGAAATATCTTTTATTTTTCGCGTTTAAAACGCTTTGTGTACAGTACCAAGCCGTATGCTCTGTAGGTACAGGACAAGATGCAGTGAGTGTACATACTTAAGTATAAATTTAGCACAATCAAGAAGGTACTAGAATCTTCGGTAATTACAGTGACACAAAAAAAAAAAAAAAATATCATTATGTTGTGTTGATTTGAGCCTCATTTTTAAATATTTACGCAATTGAGTGGTTATCAAATAACGACGAGTTTACTTTATGTTATGTTTTTCATTCTATGTAGGTTGGTTGAGCTGATATAACATATCATCCAGGTATGCTACTAGTCTGCGACTTTGGGCTCTTAGAAATGATAATTATGATGTAATTATAAGCAATTAAAAGAAAAATATGCCTTTTTAAGATCAGTAGATTCAGTAGTAGTCATGTAGGTAGATACGCCCATTATTTACCTACTAGCTTTTACAGTGTAAATATCCTCCATATTAAAATGGGGCGCAATGATAATTGTATTTGTTAAATGTTTTGACATAATATACCTAAATCGCAGTATAGAAGGTGTATCGCAGTATTTTTGTTTATATAACAATCAAAACTAGTGAAACAAACTGACCAGTACATGCTGATTTGCAACTAAAAGTCACCGTTGTAAAACTTAGGTTAATTTGTGAATAGTCAAATTGTGCTTAGTAGTAACCACACCGGAGTTTCTGATCTATGATTATGATCTATAGGTATAGAAGAAATAAATCCTCTAAGCTCCTTACTTTCTGGATGGCATCGCGTACCACCACGTTAAGAAAGTAAAATGTATTATTCCAGGGTAATATCACGTATCACCACGCTAAGGAATAAAAAATGTATTATTCCAGGATAATATCACGTATTACCACGCTAAGGAATAAAAATTTTGTAACCATCAGGATAATATCTCGTATTATCACATTAAGAGGTACGTAAGTGTGGGTAGTTGTGCTAACCTTTATTTTGCTCCAATTTTCTTTCTTCGAATCGTAGAATTCTTTGGATGAATATCACTATCACTCCATAACAACTTTTTTACTCTCCATAAACTCCATAAACTCCATATAACAACATTCACTTTGCAAAAATTATCACTTTGAATAATCGAGTCGATGTTGACGATGCGGAACACGAAAAACGAATGATGCGCGCGCCGCGGGTATACAGAAACAGAAACGAGTGTTACACTCTCATTTTTTCTGTTTGATTATTTTTCAGATCTTCAAAATTAGCCTAAAAAATAGCGCTAAACAGTGTTGCGATGCTATACATGGAAGGCGGACTACATGGTTTTCTTTAAATCTAGAGGACGCAGCATCGACGTATAATTCCATCGTAGAGAAACACTGTAGTTATCTGTAAAAAGATTAATTTGCCATCAAATTGCAATTTACAACAAACTCGCAAACTGGAGCGTGTCTAATGAAAATGACATTTCCGCAATGCAACCGCTTGAATAACAATCAATACTGATGGAGATTCATCGACGTTATAGGGTTGTCAATAAACTGAAAAAGTTTTAGCAAGTAAATATTTAAGATAATAAAGAAATTAAATAGGATTTCAATGTACGTAATGGATGGTACGTAGGATGTAATGACTCCTTTATTTTCGTTGAAAATTGTATTAAGTAGGTATAATTTTAAAGGCAATTTTCCCATTAATAAGATTACTGTTCATGTGTAAAAAGACCAATATTTTATATTATGTAGTATAATAGGTATTTTATATTACCTACTTTGTCTGATTTGATATCAAATGGTAGGAATTAAAAAAGTTAAAAAGAAAGTTTTATTTCTCTTCTTTTTTATTTTCTTTTCTTATTAAAATGTATTTTTACATCAACATAAATAACTGATTTTATTTTTTCGAATTTATTTCTTCAAACACTTGGGCGGTAACCTTTTTATGTTGCATTTATAAGGTCCATCAAAAATTAATCACTAAAAACGATCGACCTTATCGCTGAAAAACATTGTTTATTTTATTTTCTTATTAAAACGTATTTTTCCTTGTGTGAAAAATTACTGATTAACCATTTTTAAGGTTTTTTTTTTCGACGAAGCAATGTTGTGCCACAAAAAAGCCACCGCGCTCTAATCGCCTAGCAGAAGAAGACGGCATATTACGAAAACCCGCCTTGCACTCTAGCGTTGGGTATGACATGATTTTAGATTGACTTTTGTCAGAGTAGGCTCATTTTCATTTTGAGCCGGTACCGTGAGCCGGTTCGTTTGAGCCGGTCATTTTCAGTTGACTGTTCATTATTTTGGCGAACTACTCACTCATTCTCATATGACAATCTGTCAGATCAGTTCAAAATTCTTTCTTGTCATTGTCAAGCGAGGTGTGATTGAAGATCGAATGAAGTTTGAGGAAGGAGTAACGTCAATTTTGTCATCAGCATGACAAAATCAGCTGATTTTGTCTTATTGTGTACGGTCACATGACATGAATTGAAGCATGACATTTTTATAAAATGAGCCGATCACACAAAGTTGAATTTTGTACGGGACAAACGAGCCGCGTCAGTCACGTCATATTCAACACTATTGCACTCATCATTAGCGAGCTTATGCAAATAGAGCGGTAATGTTCTAAGATCTAGATTAAGTCATATTATTGAGTGATTGGGTTCTTCCTTTTCACTAAAAACTATTTCGCAACGGTATTACGAGCTTCGAACAGTTTTTGTGGTCTTGCTGTAAAAATATAGTAAGATAAGTAATAATTTATTCTCAGTTATTTACTATAATGAAATGAATCCATGTCACACAGATCTTTAATTGTTGGTCGCGAAAGAACAGGAGTAGAATCACCTAGCTCTTAAGACGTTTCAAAGTGGTCGTAGCGGTCCTACTGAATAAATGATATTTGAATTTTGAATGAACCTATGTACAGTTGGGCCGCCGGATCTAGGCGTTCGTGACGTCAGGCTTTTCGCTGCGCAGTAGAAAACTTTGTACCTATGAAAAAGTTGCACTGCGCATCGAAACGGCTAACTTCACGAACGCCGAGATCCGTTGGCCCTACTGTACTTTGTACATAGCTGCAACGATTCCTAAAATCGATACAGTAAACTAAATAAATAACTCCTTGCGTCGTTTCCCCAATGACGGGGGTCATGACTCGTGACCCATCACGAAAGTATATATACTCCCCACAGAACTATACTTCTCCAGTACGATGTTTAAGGCATTTGTTCCGGCTTTCAGCGACATGCACAGCTTCTGTCATAGGGTAGGTACGCCTGTTAGGCGACCGGGTCCCCTTTTCGACTTTTCGCCGCACTACTAGTAAACAAATCCGAAAAATAGCTTAATCCACACGCACACACTGAAAGAAAGCGTTTTGGCACCATCTTGAATGTTCAAGCAAACACACTTATAAGTTTCAAACCACCAGCACTAACGAAACAATATTAAACAATAAAATCAATCTGTGGTCTTCCGCGAACAGGTGCGCAAGCGTCCTTTTCAACAAAAAAAATAGTGAAGTGTGTCGCAGTTCACGGTAAGTTATTCACTCATATATTCGGCTTTTACAATTTGGATTGTTTGTATACCTTGGTAATAGATAAAAAAATACGTTTATGATGTTTTTCGCTTTGAATATAAACAATAAGTAGTTAAAATTACGTGGACGAGAACTATTCCGGGCTTTTGAACGAAAATCCCTTTTTCGACTACGTGGTCGGAATCGGGCTGAATCATATCAAGAAGGTGTAATTTTGTATTTTTGTATGTATGGAAACTAACTGCTGCTGTTAAACTATTCTAAGCCTTAATACCCTCCTAAATCTAATGGCCAGTTTTCGTCCGGGCTAATATGAGCCAATCAAAAAATACAGATATGATAAAATGCTAGCGGTCGAGAACAGGATCGGGTAGATACACTCCCAAATTTCGACCATGTTTTTAGTAAATACAATAAAATGCTATAAAACATCAATAAATTCCAATTTCTAACTATAAAATAAATGTATTTGTACCTTTTTTAATTTTTCTCCAGGTTATTTGTTTATTCGCATATAAATGTTCTCTTAAATTCATAGTAATATTGTGGTCGAAAACTGAAACCACCGATCAGGTTTCGACCATTTGAAAAAGTTTTGATTTGATCCGCCCGCGGCTCCGCTCGCGTGGTACCTATTCGAATAAAGCTTATGCGTTGCTTTAGTTCTTATACTATTTGTATTCCAAATTTCAGCAAAATACGTTCAGCTGTTCCGGAGATGGAATTGATATTTTTCCGTAAATTCTCTTCCTCTCATTAAATTAGACTCACTTTCTAACTTTCGCATTAATAATAATTAATTACTTACATAATAATACAATAGGACTGATAAAATGTTTTATTTTAGATGAGTTCAGAGCCCAAGAAAAGAAAAAAGTCAGCTTCATACACAGCAAAGACAATCAACCGGGTGACAAGTGGTTCAAGAAATTTATAGAAAGACACAAAGAGATCCTTCCTTCCTTCCTTCCTCAGCATATATTTGCCCACTGCAGGGCATATGCCTCTCCAATGTTCCTCCACACTGCTCTATCGCTGGTCTTCCTGGCCCAGTCTGTCCCGGCATATGCCTTTATGTCGTCGGACCATCGGGCGGATGGTCTGCCAGCGCTCCTCTTCCCGAGCCGTGGTCGTCACTCCATGATGCTTTTGGTCCATCTGCCATCTCCACGTCTGCACACATGTCCGGCCCAAGCCCACTTGAGTTTTGCAAAGCGGTATCCAACGTCTACCACTTTGGTGCGCTCTCAGATGACGGTGTTGCGTACTTTGTCTCGTAGAGATATTCCGAGCATATTCCGTTCCATGGCTCTCTGAGCTACTTTCAGCCTATGGACCATTTTCCCGTTAACGACCACGTTTCGCAACCATAAGTCATTGCTGGAAGGACACATTGGTTGAAGACCTTAGTCTTGAGGGATTGTAAGAACCTTTTGCATTTGAATACCCTTTTCAACTTTCCACATGCCGCCCATGCTAGTTGGATTCTACGACTTATTTCTGCCTCTATAGAATTCTTTCCCAGTTTGATCCGTTGCCCCAGGTAAATGTACTCATCCACCCATTCGAGTTCGTGATCTTCCAATGAAATAGGATTTTATCGCTTTTATTGATTATTAGGCTTGTATCGACATTAGTCATCACCTTTGTTTTGTCCATGTTCATTTTTAGACCTACTTCGAGTGATGCGTGGTATAGTTGGGTTATCATAGTTTGTAGCTCTGATTCTGATTCCGCTGTAATCACTATATCATCTGCGTATCGTAAGTGGCTTAAGTACATTCCGTTGATGTTAATTCCTTTCTCAGTCCAATCTAGGGTCTTGAAGATGTCTTCCAGTGCGTTGTTAAACAGCTTCGGGGATATGACGTCTCCCTGGCGCACGCCTTTTTGAATCTGAATGGGGTTGGTGTTTTCTGTTAGTTGAACAGTCATTGTTGCGGACTTATACAGATTCCTGAGTATTTCGATGTATCTGTCGTCTATGTGGCATCTTTTGAGAGAGTCTACAACTGCCCAGTGTTCCACAGAGTCGAACGCTTTCTCGTAGTCCACGTACGCTAGGTAGAGTGGTCTGTTATATTCTTCAGTCTTCTGAATTAGCTGCCTTAGCGTAAAATGTGGTCTATCGTTCCAAATCCTTTGCGAAAACCGGCTTGTTCTCTGGGTTGATATTCGTCGAGCCTTTGAGATAGTCTAGTTGTAATGACTCTAGAAAAGACTTTGTAAACTTGGCTTAGCAGTGATATGGGGCGATAGTTTTTCAAAAGAGTATTATCTCCTTTCTTGTGAAATAGCACTACCAAGCTTCGTGTCCAGTCAGTTGGGACCACTCCGGTGAATAGGAAGAATACACAAAGAGTTATCGCTAAAAAATGCAGAAGGAATCAACAAAGTTCGTGCTTTGATTACAGAAGAATCCATAAGACTATGGTTTGCAGGGCTTGAAGAATTTTTGATCAGCATCGGGCAAAAATAAATTTTAGATCATCCGGAAAGAATTTTCAATGGCGATGAAAGCGGTTTTAGCCTATGCCAATGGGGATGTATGCCCACCCTGCGTCGTGTTCCTATACATCAGACCACCAAAGGCTGTTGTGGAGAGTATGCCACCAGACTGGTGCATACTACCTAAGCCTTGGAAAATCTGAATCGGGATGGATGAAAGGAGATGTATTCTTTGAATATGTAACCAACGACTTCAATAGCTGGACTGAGAATAAAAATATCCAAAAACCAATCCTTCTTCTAGTGGATGGACATAAGTCACATTATGTGCGAAGAAATGCAAGTTTTCGTAATATTTCTTCCATGCGGCGGAAATTGTATTATGTTTGTTAAATTGTAATGGGCAGAAGTTAAATGGAAGTTATAAAAGTTTTATAGACACAGTTACTAAATAATTATGTTAAATAATGCTATAATATAATAAATATCAAAGTACTATTAAAGGTATATTATTATTTTATAGGTAGAAACTGTAATCCAAAGAAAAATGTCTTCTGAAGTTAGTATCTGGTGGTAAAACTGTGATTTTGGATTATAAAAATAAATACTTAGTTAGTAGCCTAATTTTTTAACTTTGAATGCAAATATTTTGATTATTAATATCAATCTTGAAATATACGACATGATTATTATAAATGAGTTTAATTTCAATCAATTTTACTCTCATATTCGATACATTTTCCTTTTAGAATTTATGGTCGAAAACTGGGGAGCAGGTGGTCGAAAACTGAATTTTTCGGTCGAAAACTGGGCAAAATAGGTATTTCAGATAAAAATATTTTTATAAAATTCGCAGATTACTCTAGGGTTAAACACTTTACATTCAATGAAAATAGAGGATGTAAGCTATGTGATGAAAAAAGTTGCAGATCAAAAAAATTACAGTAACATGTACTTTTTGGTTCTTGAATCTGACAACTCAGCTAATTGGTCGCCAACTGGCGTATCTACCCTACTGAGGTCGAGCGTGTTGCGGATCTGCCGCCGTATTCCCTAACTCAGCTGACATCAATTTTATAGCCACTTTGTAGTACATTGTTGTTTTTCTAAAATGATGGTAATTACCACGTTACGTCACATAGTGCCTATCAAATTGATGTCAACTGAGTTCGGGAATAGCGGGTTGGTCTGACCAACGTATCAGGCTCCTTCCTTTCGGCCTTCAAAATACCTATAGTGAAATAAAAAATATAAATAGTATAGTAGGTTATGTTTAGAGCTACTGTTTTGGCTCGTACGTGAAGTTTCAGATGTCATAAAAGCAAAACCAAACATTGGTTGCCATTATGTTATTCTCATTCTAGCTTACATATTCAATCTTTACACATACACAGCACACCATAAATTAAACCGTAAGACAACACTTTCCATCGTACGTTACCAATTACCGGCCCACGAGTGGCTTGGATGCGCTCGAAAGCGATTATGAAAGTGAACAATCGATGGTTTCTATGCCTTACCCCATGATCGGTTTCGCTGACATCAAACAATAAGCGTACAATTAGTTTTTTAAAGCTTCATGGATCAATAAAGGTAGCGATTTTCTCAGCGGGTAGTTAAGCCACAGATGATTTTGTAATAACCAACCAGTGATTTTCTAATAACCCAGTAGGTACAGTAGCTAATTAAACTTTTCTAGCAGTAAGTGTTTTTCATTCCATCTATTCGAAAAGGACGACTTTGTTCGCCTTTAAGTGCGCCCAAAGTAGATGATTCCTCTTCAAGGAACTTTTAGCGGGCAGTAATGAGTTTTTAATCCTCTTTATAAGTTTAGCGGGCAGTAATGAGTTTTTAATCCCCTTTAAGTGCGCCGGAATTATCTATGAATTATCTTTGCCGCGCACTTTTGAGGTACAACTACTTTCCACATTCATCTCAAATCTACCAAGATGAATGAGGGAGGACTCTTCCAAAAACACTACAGTTGTAATCACATTTAGAGATTTATTACTCTGCAGTTTTCTATCCATACATAATTGTAATTCCAACCTGATAAAATCCTGTGCGTTTTCGTCAGCGCGATCTAGAACGATGGTCTACTGGCGCCATCTAGTTTGTTTTCGTGGAACTATTGAACAATTCTAGCGGAAGAGATTTTTTGTTTGAACGCGCTAATCTCACAAAACAGGTTTTTATAATAGCTACCTACAACGTTTTTAATATTCATTATTCTGTATATTTATTTAGCTATTTATTTATATTTATATTGTTTGTGAGAGAAATAAATCAATAAATGAAATGAAATGAAATCTCAGGAACTACCAGTCGGATTTGAAAAATTATTTCTGTATTTGATAGCTAAACTCTTGAGGAAGGTTATAGGCTACTTTTCATCATCATCATCATCATCACCATAAACCATCACTACGGGGGCAACGCCGCGAGGGCGCTGCTAG
Organism: Camptogramma bilineatum; assembly: GCA_958496255.1. Taxonomy (NCBI): domain Eukaryota; kingdom Metazoa; phylum Arthropoda; class Insecta; order Lepidoptera; family Geometridae; genus Camptogramma; species Camptogramma bilineatum. The sequence goes on along the minus strand of OY292463.1, from coordinate 8,589,861 downwards.
TATCGGATAAACATACCGCCCACCATTCAGCCGGCGCGCGGCCACCGTCTGAATAAAAAAAAATTAATCCCCGATTACTCTTCTCAAGTGGAACTTCGTTGATTTAACACATTCCTTTCTCCTCCCTTTTATTTTCTCATAGATTGTAATGAAAAGTAGAGTGTATCACTCGGGCGCAAAATATATTTTTGGCTCGGGCGACGTACTTTAAATCCCTCGCTTCGTTCAGGATTCTACTAAAGAATCCCTCGCTACGCTCGGGATTCTACTCTAGAATCCTTCACTTCGCTCTGGATTCAAAAAAGCGCCCTCGCCGTAAAAATATTATTTTCCCCCCATATAATACAATCTACTATTTAACCCTTCTTACTTTGTTCGCAAGAGTTTTACCGTAGTACCTACCTACTATTATTCTGTGGTTTTACATTGTTTTGATATGCGCACTACCACAGAATAATAGCATTACAGAAAGTCAAACTCTTTCCCCCTTACCTACTTATGAAAGATGTTTAAAGTTGAACACTGCTTAAACAACGTCCTCATCCACAAATAAAGACAGGACGTTGTTCAACCAGTGTTCAACATCTTTCATAAGTAAGACGCTTTGACTGCAAATTTTTCACGGCTTCCACTATGAAGCTAGTGTGCGTCTTTTTGTCGTCTTTCACCCATTCAATAAAACAAGCTACCACTTACTTCAACCAATATAATAATAACAATGAAGCTGAGATTCACTGATCGGTGCTATGATAGCACGTTAAAAATACAATTACACCTAAAAAACCAAGTAACAGAAGGTCATTGCGTTGACCGAAACCACTTTTTCATTCATACAATCGTGTTATATGCCGGTGGTATTTCGAGCAAGAATTTGACGGCAAACAACTTACTTGACCATGCCTTTACGACTGCCTGTTATGGCTATACCGCTGCCTACACTAACAAATTCTACCTACATTTTGTGCAGGGAGCTAGCACCTAACTTGGACGTTACCAAGTGTTTATATCTACGGAAAATATAAGTAGGTATACTTAATTTATAAGCTTGTAAATCGTCAAAAAATATTTATCTAAACAACAAACATTATTTTCTGTACAAAACTATCAAATTGCGAAAATATTTTATAGATAAAATGTGATGATTGGATGATTGAAAACTTTTCGAATACCTAAGCACTGAAAAATTAGCTGGGTGCGTCAGTATTGTATTGATTGTATCAACATGAAATTCAAAATGTTTATTAATCCTTTATTATGACAATGCGTGAGACTACAAAAAGGAAGGAAACTTAAAATCTTATGTTTAAGAATTAGTACCTAAGTAATTAAACTTCAAGACGCCGGCGCCGGCGCCGCCATAACTTATATTTTATTATAATTCAGTAATAACTTAGAATAATGTCGAAACTCAATATTGCTGTGCATAAATAGTAATGAAATACTTGCTTGTTTACTTTACAAAATGTGCATCATAATTTGTTTAGAAGCACTTTACATAAACTAAACAAGAATTTAGTTTATGTACCAAGCAAGAATTACAGCTTTACAATAAACATTTTTACTTAATCTTCAAGCTCGATAAGTATTTATTAAAGTCTGGCATGTATATTTAGATTATTTTCGTACTACTAAAAAACTTTGATAATAATAGGCAAAATCTACAATACTTCACTTTTACTTTTACTTTTACCTTCGTAAGTAATATATAGATATGGTTCTTATGTTTTGTTTCAGGTATGCGCCCAAATGAAGAATAAATCATTGTCCGTTCGAAGAACGGAATATGGATTCACATTTCTGCTAAGGTCGTTCCTCTAATTTCTGCATGAAACTTAAAATAATTACTGCATTTATGGTTGGTCAAATGAATTAATTTCCGGTAATAATAAATTGAATCACTTTAATTATTTTACTCTACCTTCAGTATATTGAATTTTTTTTTTAAACAAACAGTTTTTCTGTGTCTGTTGTATTATAACACGAAACTGTCAAACAGTTATCATACAAAATACAAGGTCGTATAACAATAAAAAATAACTTTCAAATGACAATGACAATTAGTGGGAGTAATTAGTGAAAATGTCGCAACCATGGGAAAGGGGGCCAGAGCACGGAGCAAAAACTAAATAACTCTATTGTTCGTTGCGAGATTATAGTGCCATGCCATTCATTCAGTTTTTGTTGTCATGTGACATTGGTTACTGAGCGCGTGTTTTACTGAACTTGATTGTTACTTCAACTTCCTTAGGATTTCAGTTTTATCTAGAGAATATTGATCAGATTCAGGACATAATCGATCAATTGGAGTAGTATCTAACTAAACGATAAAGTCCTTATTAGGTAACAACTTATGTAATTACTGACGCGGCTCGTTTGTCCCGTACAAAATTTAACTTTGTGTGATCGGCTCATTTTCTAAAAATGTCATGCTTCAATTTAAATGTCATGTGACCGTATACAATATGACAAAATCATAAAATGACGTTACTCTTTCCTCAAGCTTCATTCAATCTTCAATCACACCTCGCTTGACAATGACAAGAAAGAATTTTGAACTGATCGGACAGATTGTCATATTATGAGAATGAGTGAGTAGTTCGCCAAAATAATGAACAGTCAACTGAAAATGATCGGCTCAAACGAACCGGCTCACAGTACCGGCTCAAAATGAGAATGAGCCTACTCTGACAAAAGTCAATCTAAAATCATGTCATACCCAACGCTATATGTAATAGCTTTTGAGGCTATAGATACAGATTTGTTGATTCTTTTTAATTGTTTTTTACTGAAATTGCAGCATCTCTATTTTTTCTAAGCTTTTACCTTGAACCGCGAAACATCTGCCTACAGCAAACAGATTCACGTCCATCGCGTATTTGGCCGTAGCGTCTGAGTGGGGTTAAAAGGGTTTATCAAGGCACCCATTCGTTGCCATTACTGTTTACCCAGTTAAAACTACCAGTATTCAATTATTTAGTCGTTTTACCACAGTCCGAGTGTGAGCGCCGACCAAATGTTTTATTTAGAAGCTCTTACTAACCCTCAGCGGAAGGCGAGTAGATATAATTTATTTACGAGTTTCCTTTGGGTACACTAAGCACCTTTAGGGGTTTACAGTAATGAACTGGTTTGCTTATGACTGCAATATCAGAGAATTTATTTGCGTTATCTTTTTTTTACCTGCGTGTAATTTACGAAAAATAATTAAAAATGATTACTTACGATTATTACTCAGTGTTAAAAATATAAACTTTTTTTGTTTTTGGCGTCTGAATAACAAAAAAATCTTTTGCGTTTTTTCTGACCACTAGCTGTTATAAATTCTAGGCACAAACAAATCGATTCGTCCAACAAAGCGCGATTGAATTGAACCACAACCAATATCAAAACGTCACAGTATAAATAGTTTTGCTTTTATAGCGCCAGTCAGTGGTCTAGCGATCAATACAGTTCTTATTTTGACTGTTTATTTTGTTTGGTTTTTACCACTGATATCAACGATATAGTATATTCGCGTCACGTAAAAAGAACGCTGGAAGACAGTGGAGGGGGTAGTTTTGCGCATGGGTAGACTTGCACACGAAAGTACTACTTAGGCCTATTGTTTTTTTTTATTGTTTGTTTTTTTTTCTATGTAAAACCATTTCCTAATTAAAAACTTTTTTGCCGATAATGCCGTAACTAGTTAAATCGAAGATTTTTCCGGCTATTCCACAGCACAGCATACAGTTAACAAAACAGATAGATGCTACACTATAAAGTAATGACTCTAAACAGAGAAAGGACAAGGACATACTTTCACTGAATCATATTGTTTGGCTTTCACGTGCTCACTTACAGCAGGTGCGATAATACTTTACGCAATAGGTATACCTAGCATACCTTTTTCAAGATGGTGTATAGAATCAGTAAATTGAAATGTAAATAAAGAAAGCGGCAATCCTCCAAACTTGAAATACATTGACGTTTATTAGTAACTAGCTGCTGCCCGCGGCTTCGCTCGCGTGGTACCCAGATAAAAAAGTATGTTACTCTCAATCCCTCCAACTATATCCGCACAAAAAATCACGTCAATCCGTCGCTCTGTTTTGACGTGAAAGCAGGACAAAAAACAAACAAATAAACACACTTTCACATTTATAATATGGGTACGGATATGACTCTACAAAGCGTTTCTGTCGCATGACTTTGTCATTGAACAGAAAAGGCATGAAACAACATGAAATTATAAAGTTTAGCAGCTTATTGCGTAAAAACTCCAAGATGATTGCAGTAATGAGGTGTATCAAATATGATACACGTAACTAAATCCTACGATGTCAGTACAAAAATGAAAGGTAAAAATTCTCGCAACATTATCCGTTATGTACGCGCACCAAATTATTTTGACGTAATTTTTAAAACAAGAGTGACTCAAATCAGCATGTTCCTGCGGAGCGTACACATTTGAAAATTATAATAATTTAATTTCAAATTATCTGGTGTACGTACACCAGTACATCAGTACCTACACTAGTACAGTGTTCCGCAAACTTTTTGTGTTCAAGGTACATCTAGGAAATCGGAAATTTTTTTAGGTAGGTACACCATAAATAAAAAACAATTTTGTATGCGAAACATGAGCTTGTTTAGTTGACCATATGTGGTTCGAATGTGAAGTAGCTTAACTGAGATAGGTAATCTTATTTTTCCGAGGCACACCAACTATTGACCACGGTACACCAGTGTGCCGCGGCACACCCTTTGCAGAACACTGCACTAGTACCTACATCATCACCAGTGATCGGAATGAGGCGGGCTAAAATACCTAAAGTTCGAAAAATAACAGAGACAAATGGAGACGCCTTAGGACTAAATATTTTTCGACCCAATTATTTCCGTTTCCGGGACATTAATAAAGAACATCTAACATTAAGGTGAATCAATTTTTTACCTGAGTTAATAACAAAAACTAAAATGTAAATTATAAGGATAAAAAACTTTTTTCCGTCGGTCAAATAGAAAAATTATTTGAATTAGTTCACAATATTATAAACATTAATTTTAAATGTACTTACTCACTGTGAAAATTGTGCCAACTTTCAATAAAATTCTTACTTACTACAAGAATAAAATTCTTGTAGTAAGGAAGTCTCCCCTTTTTTGCCTCTGTTCTTTGAACTTTAGGTATTTAAGCCCGCCTAATTCCGATCACTGATCATCACTTAAGAATCAAGTGTAACGATAAAGTGATTACGGTAAAATTCAGTAGGTAACAGTTAACATTTGTATGAAGTAAAGCAAACTTTAATGTGAAAGCAGAATAATTAAACAAATTCTATTTACTGAATCACTGAGCAACTGGCACATGTTATTATAGTTAGAAGACCCTGAAATTTTCCAATACGGATTCCGTAGCGTAGAAAATAAAAAGTCCTATCTCAACCTATCTGGTTTTTTTAATACACTTACTTATCACAATAATAATTATTTTCCCACGGTGCTCCTTTGAACATCACACCCCTGCTCGAGGGGTTATATAAAAATGTTTGATTTTTTTAGCTAGGTTAGGTTAGGTATACGCCCACGCCTAAAAAATAGTTACGACCTATTCAATTACTATAGAATGAAACACGATTCTCCAAACAACGATGTAAAACAACTATAACCATTGAGAATCGTTTATAGTAAACCAAATTGCATTTGTAAGGTATCTAGTACTTACAGCTTACGTAATCTGTAGGTAAAGTCCATTTGCAGTTAGAACACCATCAACCCCACACGCAAGATTACGCGTTCGCAACTACTATTATGGCTCATTTACATGGTGCGAGTTTCTTACCTCTAAGATGCGAGGAATTAGCTTCATGACAATTCAGTGACAAGCTATTATCGTCCTTCCACGTATGATTTCAATGTTTAGTTTACGTTGTCATTATTTTGACATTGATGACGATAATCGCCTCTTCGGGGCGAGAAATTCGCACCATGTAAATGAGCCTTTATGGTGAATAATTTTTGATTAATCAAAAGTCATACGGTCGTTATAAGTAAGTATATCAGAGGAGAGGAGAATAATTCTCGTTTCTAATTAGATGATTTTACATGATAGTCAAAACTGGGCTACGATTAATTTTTTATACTTAGGTATCACTTCAAAAGTTTACTCTTGAAGTTGAATATCGATCCTACGCCAAAATGGGAGTCAAACTATATAATTATTATCGTAATAACTATTTTCTAATTAGGTATTATTAATGCGAAAGCTTGTGAGTTTGTGTGTTTGTTTGTGTTACTTCTGGACGGCTAAACGAATTTGGATGAAATTGTGCATGGATATAGCTAATATCCTGGGTTAATAGCAATTTTTTTCGTGTAATGACAGGAAATTAACGAAGATTATGATATTGATGGTAAGTATGTAAAGTTTATGGACTTGCGGTCGCTATATTATTGTAACCGTATTTTTTAAAACTCAAAGTTTAATTTCATCTCCAATTACGTTGGCGTGGGAATCTGCAGTAACAGAGAACACTGAAGCTTAGTTAAAAAAAAGCTAAAATCAGGCTCTATGTGCTTTCTCTATTTTTTAAGGCATAATAATTTTACTTCGAGAGTTGTGCTCACTCGCGCACACACGCTTTACTACAATACAATACACTATTACTCAATACTGCGTACGCCCCGGCTTCACCCACGTGGACTATTATTTTTTTTATCCCATGGGAACCGTGCATTTTCCGGTATAAAAAGTAGCATATGTCCTATTCCCGGTCACCTCTATATTTAAAATTTCAGGTAAATCGGTTCAGTGGTTGTCGAGTTATAGAGGAACAAACATCTTACATCCAAAAATCCATCCAAACTTTCGCATTTATAATATTAGTGTGATTATTTTGCTGCCTTAGAGCGTTTGTCCACCGCCGCCGTCACCGTCACGTCAACGAGAACGAGATGACGGCGCCGAGGTAGCGACCATACATTTACTATAGCCGCTTGTCCACCAGAAGACCGTCACGTCATCTTAATCTCATACAAACATAATCTCGTTGACGGTGACGGTTCGGTGACGGCGGCGGTGGACAAACGCTCTTAGATGTATTATATTTTTTATGTTTCCATGATGACCATCATAAATGGCTGTCATTATAGCGTTTTTTTATTACGATTGAGACACTTTTATGGACTACAGTCTTAAAATGAAAAGTAATAACGCATAGATTGGAATATTAGTTTAGGCCAATTCCAATTTATTTTTCAATCAAGACATCCGCCATTTTATATTTTCCATACCAGGAAAAACAATACAAGTTTCATTTACAAGAAAATACTCACTCTTCAACTTCTTCAACGATCGCCAAGAGAATCGAGGTCGTTGCTTGATCTCATTTACAATCATAATGAGGTACATTTTGGCATGTTTTGTAACAGATCTAATTAGCTATTATAATGGTTGTAACATCTGGATGGAGCCACTTTTGGAACTCTGAGCCAGTTTTATTGTTATTTGGCTAACGATGTGATGTGGTTGCACCATGTACAGTCAGCGTCATCAATCGGTATCCCCCTATTGATTTTAACAAGGACCCTTTTCATTTCAACTTTGGATTTCAGTCGGATTTGCTAGTATAGGAACTCGAGCGAAATTAGATATCCATAAGTATACTAGCAAATCCGACTGAAATCCAAAGTTGAAATGAAAAGGGTCCTTGTTTAAAATCAATAGGGGGATACCGATTGATGACGCTGACTGTACCTACTTAATTTTAACTCTTAGTTTTCACTATTTTTTATTTATTTATTTATTTATTTAACACTTTCACACATGACAAATTGTGCAAGGAGGACTTAATTTTTTCACTATAGGTACATAGTGAATTTTTTCACTATACATAGTGAAAAATAACTTTGTAGGGTGTACAAATTCACATACTTAGGTATAATGTCCGAATTTATAACACTAGACTACCTACTATGATAAAAAGTCCGCGATTTGAACATACATTTTTCATATTCCATACCGACAAGTCAATCCCGTAAGCCGTATATCAGAATATAACTTATGAGAGTTTAATTAAAATTTAACCTTGCACTTACTTTGGCAAGTATTATTAAATATCCGCTTGAACACAATCCAAAAGCTAAAAAGGAAACTCAAATATCTTTTTTTCATTTTGAAAATAACAAGTCTTTTGTAAAATCAACTGTTTGCTACGAGGAAAATGATGTTCTTTGAAAAAGTCCTAAATTTCTTTCAATAACAATTCCAAGAACGCACTTATCAATAGAGCTTACAAAAATTGTAACTCAGAAAATTAGGAAATTATTTTCCATTTTCACACGATCTGATTGCTTAAGAATATTATTCCTAAGTTATAATAGACCAATGAGATAAATTTCATGTCTTTTGTATGTGTTGTATCTCATTAGCAAACTGATTTACACCCGGTCCAAACTATTCCGTTCCATCCACATTATATTGTATCCTGATAGGAGGTGGGACGACGAAATAAATCCAAATGTCCCCAACTTTCACGCTATATTAGGATGACCTAGAACAACGCTAATGTCTAGTAAAAATCAGTAAAATGGGCCATTACGGTATCTAACTGAAACATCTGATAGTTACCGCTTTTGGAGCTCTGAGGCAACTCATTGTTGTCCGTACAATAGTTACGAAACGCTATCTCGCCATCTAAATTCTGATTCACATCACTAGGTTACCTAGGATTTTATGAGAATTCTGCATAATGTTCGCTTGTAACTTGCTCAATTTTTTTCTTTTATATTTACTTTAGTTTGGCCTTTGAGTGCCAACGATGCACAAGTATTAGTACTAGTGCTGGCCGTGCTGCGCTTCTTAGGACAGCAACAGACGGCAACGATGAAGAATAGAAAAATTCGCGTTTAAAGCAAAATAAAATAAAATACCTGCTCGACTCTTGGTAACGTCAATGAAAAGACAAGTAACGTCAAACTACAGTTGGTAACATCAATGGAAATTCTTCATTACAAAAAAATTATATGGTGGAAAAGTCTATTTATCGTCCATCTATATTTATAAAAAAACGTAAATTGTTAATTATATACGCTAAGTTTGATCATCATACAAAAGCTAGACATCTTCCTCATTACTAATGTATTTCTAGGGACTACCTTCACTAGGTACATTTCCATGCTATTCAGGAACCTCAGTTTCCACATTCAATGAAGATAGAATTTTCTATAATTTCACCTCGACATTATGAGAAAAGTATCTATAAATCTGAGGTGTGTTATGAAATCATTATATACGTACACGTAGGTGAAAATTTTCCATCAGGAGACATAATAAATGAAAAGTGGTGATATAGCCATAATAACTACTGCATTAAACAAAGCATCCATAAAAGTAAAAGTGCTATATTTCTCTAGAGCTCTAGAATATTCTTGTTATAAAGACATTACACAATGGTCAAGACTAGTTCCCCTGATACATCCACTTAACTATGACCTTTATCATGATAGGAATAAAGGTCAAATTCGTTGTTTTGTGTTACATGTACAGAGATTAGCTCTGGGCGTCGATTCCGGTACCGAACTTTTTATCAACCTCAACCAAAACCTCAACTAAAGCGACTGTTTCCATGACTACTAATAACAAACTACTCAGTTGTGGTGAGGTTTTGAACTTTGGCAGTACAAATTTTTGAAAAGCTATTCTACTATTCACCAAATGGCTGACATTTAAGAGTTCGAACCAAAACCAAAGCGGTTGTCATTTAATAGAATACAGGCCCAGGGCCTGTTGTCATTTAATAGAATACAGGCCAAAGTTCAAAACCTCACCACAACTGAGTCGTTTGTTATTAGTAGTCATGGAAACAGTCGCTTTAGTTGAGGTTTTGGTTGAGGTTGATAAAAAGTTCGGTACCGGAATCGACGCCCTGATCTATTAGGCCTAGGTTATATAAGAGTACCACTTGTTACGACGAAGGGGTCTTAGATTTAATGGCAATGGAAACGCAAAAAAGATAACAGCTAGACCTGACAAAAACGATGTACAAAAATATTGCTCAAAAAACTAAATAGGTAAGCAATATTTTTGAAATCGAGAAACCAAATACATACTCATTTAAATACCATTTAAATCATTTACGAAAGTCAACGATCAACTATATAAATAACTTATCAATACATAGCATATTCAATAATCGGTTTTATATTACTGCCTACTATTTTTAACACAATTACATATTTTCGTTAATTAAAATGAATTCTTATAAGGTCCTTTGTCCATAAATACCTTGTATTTTGTTTATAAACCTATTGTCTTTATTCATGATTTGTTTCTTTCTGGCATTTCTCCAGTAACTTTAATACTTGTAGCAGGCTCTACCAAAGTCCTTATTGACATAACATAATTATCTACCTACTTAATACTACGAGTATTTATTATATTTTGTTAATTAACGTTGGTAATGGTTTGTTCCATTATTTCAGATCTAAAGTCTTACAAAATCCATAAATATGGCTAGAGGATTAGTCAGAAACAATTTAAATGGACATTTGACACACATGTTACATTTTGTGAGCAGTTTGCATTCCATATTTATTCAAGTCCATCGCCTCATAATATTACTCACGCAGTCTCGTGTCGATGCGAATCAAAATTTTCCGAATGAAAAAATCAAATGGATCATACAATAATAAGTCGAGGCACTATTCCAATCTATCAACTGGCTTTCATGCTTGGACTTTTTGAGGTTTCTATGTGGATGAGAAAATTCACAGTTACTATCTCAGCTAAACAATTCAAATCATGAGTAATATGTGCATCAATTCTTTTTGTGTATCAAATAGCAGTACCTAACCTGCTGTATCAAATGATGATTACCCTGTATTGATCTCTTGACTTTCCAGCATCCATCATATGATAGCTTTCTCTAACTTATACATCATTTGCTATTTACAAAATGTAGCAATTAACCACTCTAGTTACGTAACTTGATAATTTGTTTATGCCAACACTTTAACATTCCATAACTTTATTCCTTTTATAGTTTTTAAAAGTATTCCAAAAGAGATGGCCGATTCCTTGAATAAATTTGCCCCACAGATGCCAACAGGAAAGAATGCTTGCGTCATGACCAAATTGGGATTTTTGGGTTTGTTTTTTTATTTTATAATGAGAGTCCATTCATCTTCTTCCTCTAAAAAGTGGGATTTAAAAGTTATTCTAATATAAAGCAGCAGGCTATGACGCCCAGCATGAACGGAGAACCTAGGAAACTATATTTTTAAGGTTGCTATAGTAAAAGCTTTGCTTACGTTGGGGATAGATGGCGCTGTGTGAACATTTACTTTTTCATTATTATTAGGACTAGCAGAATTTTAAGTGAAGTAGGTATAGAAAATAAATGACGCACACAGGTGCTCCCAGTACCTACAATTTCAAGTAAAAAAGAAAAGTACTTAGGAAAAATTGGGAATTTCATCAATAAAATTATCTACACTCGTGTGCAGTGATTCTGTACTAACCGCCTAAAATAAAATATGATATCTATAAATAAATAAAACAAAAAGCCTTTTATTTCTCTATAATTAACATTTTTTTTCTTATCACTAATGCTTATTATCTAAGTAGGTACTAGAGAACCCCTAAGGTGAAGGCCTCCTCCAAAGCCAGCCATCTGACCCTGTCTTGTGCTACTTGGAGCCAGTTTGGTCCAGCAGTTTTCTTGATGTCGTCGTCCCAGCGAGCGTATGGTCTTCCTATGCAGCGTCGACCTCTTGGACCCTCCCAATTTGTCACTCTCCTAGTCCATCTTCCATCTTGTAGACGGGCTACATGTCCAGCCCACTTCCATTTTAGTCTGTATGCATATCCCAAGGCGTCAGTACTTTTTGTAATTTTAAATAAAATATGATAAATCCTCATAAATCACTCATCACAACCTATCACAACACAATCACACAACTGAAACTCAACGAAATTCCTTTTACATCTGTCAAATTCTTGTCCGTCTGTTTTGTTTACTATTTGAGTGTCATGTCAACCGCGAAAAAGAAGGTAGGTCTATCTGATAAAAATATTCTCTGTGATACCTAATAGCCCCTCCAGACTCTCGGCAAGAAACCCCGACAACACCCGAGAAGCGTGAATGTGAGGAGTTTCTCGCCTTCTTGTTCTCGCGCTTCGGTGTCGGTACCTATTTTTGGCCGAGACAAAGGATTTCAAACAGATCACGAGTGAGAAAATTGAGAGTGTGGATAATTTGTTTGTTCTTCGAGAAGTCTCGGTGAAACTTCTCGCCGTGAGTCTGGAGAGCCATTACGGACTGTAGTACCGGAAGTGACTAAAGTTACTAATAAAATAACATAATTATATTCCCACAGGGCACGAGATATCTAAGTATTCTGTATGTACCAGTTAATTTTGTGATATTTTATTTAAATAATATTATTCAGACGCATAGTCTAATTCGATATTCGGCTCTGGGGCAGGATCCGGCCAAATTCTTTTATAGTTTTTGGAATATTTGTTACATCTTTTGCTTCTGCATTTAAAAAAAAAACTAAATCCATACGCTGTTTTAAGATAAATCTTATGTGCAACAAACGAAACTAGTACATTTCTAAATTCAAATCTAAATCTAATTAAATATTTTCTGGAGTTATAAATAGCCTATTTACATACCAAATGTTAATGCTTCATAAATATGCCAGTTGTTTATTTCATGCTGTACCAAAGAACATCGTTCTCTATTCCAACTATGATTAGTGAGCACTGCTGGATCTACGGTTAAATCAAGGACATAGAGCGCTCATGCCGAACAGTTATTATAATGACTTGTGATTGTAACTACTCGTATACGGATGAGTTGCAGAAAACGCCCATCTTTATTGAAGTTTAATGTTGAACTGAATATAATACAAGCTCTTGACTTCTTCTGTGAAATATCTCAGTGTGCTATATGTAATAGCTGTCTTTATGAAAATATTAGTGTGACATATTTGACGATGTTTATTTGATAGTTATTTAGCATAAGCTTTACTGGTACCTTCGATTCGACTGTTATAAGAAAATAATGATGAATGAATGAATGAACTTTAGTTTTTAGTTTTTTCGGTAGGTATATTGATCTTGGTAACTCTTAACAATATCGTAACTGATAAATATATCAACTGTGCTACAAACTGTGCTACATTATGTAGTGGGCTACTATAAAGCCTGCGTTTAATAAATGACGCAAGACTTCGCTTGGCTACAAACCATCACCAGAGTTGGCCACTGGCTCACTGACTGATTTTAAATAATGAGCCTAAAGCTGGCAGCTATAAGTATTATCTCAGATTGCATCTACGTCTGCCGATGCTCTACAATTATTTATCTTAACTAAATTGCTTTCCTTTTTGTTCCGTGCCTACAAGCTAAATTATATTTGGAACATTTCTAAGCATGTATCAGCAATATCTCCAAATCGTTTTGAAGTGAGTCAATACAAATAGGTAGGTATATTAAAATACATAGGAATTCATCGCATTATTTACCTTATTTATATTTCAACGTTTAGGCGATGTTTCAACAGCCGTGGTCGCAGGCAGAATAGAATACTTTTGCATCGGAATTCCGCAGTTTTCACACCTACCCTCATTCATCTTCAGAATTAAAAACGGCTGCATGTTTTAACGCAATAAATTCGCGTGGACACTTAAAAAATGCCTCTGTATTTCTAGGTTTATATTTGCTTGGATTATCAAGAAAAGTGTACTATTCTAGCTAGATCATAATATATTATTCTAACCACGCAACACCCCCTTAATTATATGGAAGAGATGACAATACCACGTGCCCCATCCGGTACTATAATATGACAATGACAATGCGTGCTCACATATATAATCCAACTCTTACTTGTTCGGAAGTAAACCAGTATATTACATAACACTGTAATCTACATAATATTGCGTGACTTAATAATATAATCAAGTATTTGTGCGATAGACAATTATTTTTTGTAGACTTTTTACAATCTGCATGCATTTCAATAATATTAACAAAATTAACTAAAATTCTTTAACAAAAAATACAAAATGAAATGTTTAGAAAGTTATTATAAATTAATTTGATTGTTGACAAAATAATTGTTTATTATGGTTATTGTGCCGATTCGATCTAATAAAATAAAGACATGGTAAGGAGATGATGATTTGGACTATTGAGTACGACACTTGTCCTACAGTTTCTGATTACTTGTAGTTTATGTGAGCATTAGGAAGCGTAGGACGGTCGACATGTTTCTATCACGTTACGTAATCAAGGGTTACATTCCCGCGCGGTCGGAAAGCCGAACTGCCCGTAATTGAATTTATAGGAACACGCTGCATGCTTCCTTAAAAAGCCGAGCCAATAAAATCCAACCTTAATCATGAAAGTAATAAAGTACATTTCGCAATAGCAGTGCGGTAAGCTTAGTCTAGGATCGTGACTAGAGCGCATATTGCTTACAAGTACGAGTAACTTTCCAACTTGTTTGTAAATCCAAACCATTTCTAGTAAAACCGGCTGTTGAGATAGATAAGTAAGTACCTTTATGTGAAAAAATTAAAAACAATGCAGCAAAAATACTAATTCTAAAAAAATATAATACTTACTTAAAAAGACGCGTTTTTCGAACTACGAGAAGTATTTCCTAATACAAGCGTTTTGTTTTTCTTTGATATTCTTCTACCAATCCATGAGGTTTTGCTATGAAATAACATAGGTAATGAGAATTACGTAAGTAGGTAAGTACACTATTTTGATCGCCAGCCGATCAATATCAAAAGAAAAATTTATTGACATCCTAAAGTTATCTTTACCAGACTATATTGATAGAAGCCAATTTCAGCTTTAAAATATTTAAACGACCAACGTAAAACTTCTGAGCTATAAATATCTAAGGCTGCCGTTAAAATATCCCCATCTCAAGGGAGCGAATGGCAATATAAAATTCATAGGACGTTTCTCCTTTCGTGATGTTGCTCGTAGACTACAGAGTCATATTCCACCATCTATTTTTGTACGCAGAATTTATGGAGATTGGAAATTGCACTTTGCAGAACTCCTAGTGCATCATTCAACTTTTATCTTGTTAGCAAAATCTGTGCGTATCAGAAACATAAAAAACTGAAGTATTCAAATTTTATATCTCAGAATTCATTAATTTATTATTGTAATCAGTTTCCTGATAATCAGGATGTTACGTAAATGTTTTTATTTTGCTGAACAAAAAAAAAACGGTTCGAATAAGATGTTCATCTATAGTCTATACTAATATTATAAAGAGGAAAGATTTGATTGTTTGTTTGCATTGATTAGGCTCCGAAACTACTGAACCGATTTGAAAAATTCTTTCACCATTAGAATCCTACATTATCCATGATAAACATAGGGTAGCTATAGTTTGCGCCCCGACTTCGCATGGGTAATTTATAAATTAAACCCACGCGAAGCTGGGGCGAACCGCTAGTTATCTAGATAAAAAGTTGAAGCGTCCTAAACAAGCTAAACATAATCCAAGGTCTAAACTAAGAACCTATAATATACTACACTTTGTACCTACGTTGCCTGAAGCTTAAATTAACTAAGATTTATCACTAATTCCCATGAATGTTATCACAAATAAGTGTGAAATTTAATTAACTTTGACTGTATTTGAATGAGAAAATAATTAAGATTAGCTAAGTAAAATCAATTATGAACACTTTGGTTGATGGACAGATTTTGATAATACTCAATGTATTTTTTCACATGCCCACATACTAGAAACTACAAAATATTTGTAGTTGATTGATTAAAACAAATAAAAAGCAACAATAAGTCAGGCGATATTTGAAATGTTTTAATATTTCATAATGGTCACCTTTTGCAAAAAAAAAATACTTTCATACAAAATAATACAATTGATACAAGCCGTTTCATACAAAATGTAAGTACTTACTTATTAGAAAAATAATTTTCTTAACATTTTATTTTTCGTGATTTTTTTCGATCTTGCATAGTTTTATCGGGTCAGAGACAAATTCAACAAATTAAATATCATAAAAATCGGTCCGTTATAAATGGTGTAACTAACCCGACTTTGTTAGTTATATATATATTTAGGTGTGCAATGTCAGTCAGGTTTATTACAGTTTACATCCTGCAGTTATACAGGGTGTGGCAAATTCTTGGTCACTGAAGGGTAGCTACCTTTTCTCTTGTAGTTAGAAAGTTTTGTTCTGAGGAAACTTCAGTTTTATTTTGAAGAAAAAAATAATTGCATTTTTAGATTTTTGAAAAAAAGTACAGTTAGCCTAAAAAATTACATTTGTCAAAAAAAACAAGTTGGTCTTAATCGACTCTATTTCCCACCAGGAACACTTCTCCCAAAGTAACTTATCAAATCAAATCGTAAGTTTTTGCAATAATTCAAAAAACACATCCCATACATTTTCTATGAAATTAGTAGTTGTAAACATTATAGTGCCACTTATTCGATGGTTATTAATTTAAATTCGTAACTGCTTCGGCATGCTGGGAGGCTATTGTAAAGCCTTAGGCACCTAAGACAGAGCCGCAAGAGAGAATGGTATGCATGGAGCATACCATTTGTACATCTGCAGGGAAGCACTTTGTTCTAAATTTGAAGACGCGCTTTGCAATAGCCTCCTAGCTTGCCGGAGCAGTTATGAAATTAAATTAAGAACGATCTAGTAAGTGGCACTATAATGTTTACAACTACTAATTTCATAGAAAATGTATGGGATGTGTTTTTTTGAATTATTGCAAAAACTTACGATTTGATTTGATAAGTTACTTTGGGAGAAGTGTTCCTGGTGGGAAATGGAGTCGATTAAGACCAACTTGTTTTTTTTGAGAAATGTAATTTTTTAGGCTAACTGTACTTTTTTTCAAAAATCCAAAAATGCCATTATTTTTTTCTTCAAAATAAAACTGAAGTTTTCTAAGAACAAAACTTTCTAACTACAAGAGAAAAGGTAGCTACCCTTCAGTGACCAAGAATTTGCCACACCCTGTATACAAATAACCACCTCTCAAAACAATGCCTCCATGAAAAGTCCAACAGCATTCATTACAGATGCATGATCTTGATTAATAAAAGTGGCACATGATTACTGGTCGGTTGTCATGTCATGCGTGGTATGTGTGCATCCGCTTACATAACAATATTGAGATGACCGCATACAAAAACGCACTTGAATTAGCTTTAGGGTCCCAATATTTATAATTGCATCATATCACTTACGTAAATGTTACAAATGAATATTATGTTATCTTTTTCAATCAATGAAATAGCCATAGAACTATTGTATTAATTTTATTTTATTGCAACATTATAAGCTTTAAAACAGAGTCCGACCTCAAACCATATAATAAAAACAAATAGGTACCTACTCAGAGGTCCCCACAATTTTTTCAGACACAGCCATAACGGAGGCCATTAGGCAGCCTGAGTTTTTAGGCTGCCTAAAGGCCTCCGTTATGGAAAAATAACGTCACCAGAGTTGCAACTTCCTCATAACAACTTACTTACTTTATAGTAAACAGTTCTTATTATTGAAATGCAAGTATTAAAATAACTAGCAGCGCCCTCGCGGCGTTGCCCCCGTAGTGATGGTATATGATGATGATGATCAAAAGTGGCCTATAGCCTTCCTCGAGAGCTTAGCTATCAAAAGTAGCAATATTTTTTCGAATCCGACTGGTAGTTCCTGAGATTAGCGCGTTCAAACAAACAAACCCTTCCGCTTTATATAGGTAACTAGCAGCGCCCTCGCGGCGTTGCCCCCGTAGTGATGGTAATGATGATGATGATGATGATGAAAATTAGCTTATAACCTTTCTCAAGAGTTTAGCTATCAAATGCAGAAAGAATTTTTCAAATCCGACTGATAGTTTCTGAGATTAGCGCGTTCAAACAAACAAACCCTTCCGCTTTATATAATTAGTATAGATTAGTATATATTACAATAAAAGAGTTATTGTGCCAACCCTAAATAAATTCGAATACTTATTCTAATCCAATTACATCCACGTACAAGATAGTGAAAGTACGGTCACACCGCGTCCTTGATCAGTTACATCACGGTCCGGTCCGAGTTCCACTCCGACTTGTCATGCTCTTCTAAAGTAGTAGCTAATTTAAGAGGGCTTTACACCGGACAATACACGTGCCCACCGTTTGTAAAGTAAGTAGTTTGCTGTTTGCAAAAATTGGGCACGTGCAAACTGTTTGTTGTGGTTTGTGTTTTGTGGTTGTATTTTCAATTAATCTCAATTTCCTGAAGATCTAAGTGAAATTCTCATTTTTTTTAAGTAGTCGCAAAAACTATCACTCACAAACGGAATGCTGACGTGCAAAAAGTGGTTATTTTATTTTATTTTATTTTTTTATTTTATTTAGCAACAAAATCCACAGCTCGCCTAAAATTTATGCTTATACTTATAAATAATCCTTACAGCCAATAACGGATTTACATTTTTTAGTTTTAACTTATAAAGCGACCGTTTAAAAGGCACAGTTACACAATTTTTATAATACTACAATTAAAGCACATAAGTAGGTAGGTAGGTTTATTATAGAGATCACATGGGATACTTTTAGATAATACACTAAGCGGCTGAAGCCGCGGGTAGAAACTAGCACAAGAGGGTAATTACTTTAGGATTCATACATACTTCTGTACTAATATTATGACGAGGTAAAGTACATAACTTTTGACGAGGTAAAGTACATAACGTTATGAACAAACTGTAATGGAGAAGTCCCATTTACTCCTGTTCCCTTCGCCTTGCCCTCTTTAAATTATGTAAATTTCATAATACTACATACTTAAAGTACTACGTACGTAGTAGCTAAAACAACATTGTTATTAACCTGTGTTATTATCACTGGTACGAATGGTATGCTAACAAGTTGCAGAAAGTGGGCATGTGCCTACTATGTGTAATTATATGGTACTTGTCTCTACTCGGTGAATTTGGAATACGAAAGACGTTTAGAAAAAAAAACGTTTAGAAATAGAAAACGTTTCTGACTTTTAATATAATACAAGTATTAGAGGAACCTAAAAGAGTGGGGACTTCTTTAACCTCTCAAGGAAAACTTTGGCCTAAATACTTCAACCATCATTGACCACTAGCTCACACAAACTTACCTACTCATGAAAAGCCTTATTTTTATAATATTAATCCTTCTGCCAAACACCTCCGTACCCATATTATAATTGTGAAAGTGTGTTTGTTTGTTTGTTTATTTGTCCTGCTTTCACGTAAAAACAGAGCGACGGATTGACGTGATTTTTTGTGTGGAGATAGTTGAAGGGCTGGAGAGTAACATAGTCTACTTTTCATCCAGGTACCACGCGAGCGAAGCCACGGGCAGCAGCTAGTTTAATTTATTTCTTAAAAAATGAAAGTATTATAAATCGAGTTAGTATTGACGTAGTAGGTGCTACGCTATTCTCAATTGCGTGGGTGTGACCAATAAATACTACACTGTTTGTTTTGTTCTGCGTGTTGAATGAACTTGAGTACAATGCAAATCGTACACAGAAGTTATGTTTATTGAACTTTGCTCTCTGTGTAAATGAGACTTACCTACATAGTGTTTACAAAACATTAACATGTAGTAGTGTTTTGAGACAGGATTTGCTAGAATAAGTGGCTTTCTTTCCAAGTTTAATAAAATGAATGATCAGAAATAAAAAAATACAATTTTAGATAAATTAGGTTTGACCACGAGTAATAGGTAAGGTACTTATCTGAACCCGTAAATTATCTCTCATTTTCTCTTATTATTATTCGTTTAAAAACTCATTCGTAGGAAAATAGCTTGTTTATTTAGCTATTTTATTTTTATTCAGTTTTAAACGAATAATAATAATATCAAAGATTCTATGTATATTATGTATGTATTTAATAAAAAAAAGTATATAAGTAGTATATCAGTCATGTGGTTGCCATAACACAAGCTCTGCTTAGCTTGGGGCTACATGATGCTGTGTGAAATGTCCAGCAATATTTATTTATTTATTTATTTATTTATTCTAGCTATTTTCTAAAGTGCCGTGGTGTCAGATTTTGTGTTTTCGAACTAATAACAACATCGCTTGAGGGAACAACAACAGCTACTAACTTATTAAACCGCTATAACTTTACACTTACTGCCCCAGAAAATTACACATACAAAACAGCTCCCATAAACATCTCGCACTAACTGTCTACGCAAGGTCATGCTTTGTCGACTATGACAAAGTAGCACTATACAAATACGTCCATAATACTTTCGTCTGCAATGCAGTGTACGACTTGGAAAAGAAAATGGCCAGAATCCTTCGAGCCTTATTGCTCGATGGTAGAGTTCAAATTCGTTCACCCCCGAAGTTTCTCTAAAATGTTGGTGATATTGCAGTTTTCTTTCCAAGTGCACTTTAGTGTATCACTTACTAACAATAGCTAAGATGGTTAGAAAACAACAGGCTATATAAATATATAGGTATTATAACAAAACTCTACGGACCGTCTCCATACAAAAGATTTCAAATTAAAAAAATCAATATTTCGGAAAGTATGACTAAAACATATTCTGGAGAGTAATTTGTTTTGTGTTTAAATTAAATACAAAAATAATTGTTGAATTTGTTTAGTTTTGTGACACGACAAAATTTTTATTGAATATTCAATTCATCTATGATCCTTTTTAAGCAATCAAGAACATAGTGAAATTGATACACCTATGAAAATATTAAATTCAACTAAAAATCATTTATTTACAGAAATCATACCAAAGAAATCATACTAGGTAATAAATCATTTTAATAATTTTTTTAACCAACAATCAAATGAAATGCATGCATATCCTTAGCCAGTCAACTTTCACAGCCGTCCGTAGTCGGCTTAATTCATCGGATATGCATAGAAAGCTGCCCGCTCCTGATAATAACCGGAAAATTCAGATAATCGAGAAAGTACAACTCGGATGTGCTTTCCAGCGGATAAGTGAAGTGATCAAATGCACAGATAATAAATAAATACAGTCTCTAATTAATCACACTAATATCACACTAATATTATAAATGCGAGTTTGGATGTTTGGATGGATGTTTGGATGGATGTTTGGACGTATGCTTGTTATAATGACCAGAAATAGGACATAGGCTACTTTTTATTCCGAAAAAAAGCACGGTTTCCGTGGGATAAATAAAATAGTAGTCCACGCGAGCGAAGCCGCGAGCGTCAGCTAGTATTGTATAAAACCATTTTAGCACAATTATTAAATCGGAAAAATTTTATTGACCGCAGATATACTTTTATCACGAATGCACGAGATTTCCACGGGAAAAAATTAAAGAATTTTCAATCCTCTGAAAATAATGTCTCTAAAATAATTATGTGGTCGCTCGAAGATTACTACGGAAAATATATCGTAATTTATCTTGCTAAAAATTATTATTAAGTATAGCTACGTCTGTAATGGATTTTATTCATAATCAGCTGTCATTTTAGCGTGACTTACTTATATAAAGATGGTAAAAGTTAGCAGCAGTTAATCTAATATTACTTAGTGTTTCTTTCAAATGAAACTTAGGTTAAATGTATTATCGGTATAATAAAATTATGCAAAAAGTCGCGAAAAATGAGTCACGATGACAAAAATGAGCTACCTACTTTCAACAAAAACAGACAACTCATTTCGCGTCGCCGCGCCCCACCCCGTGTGAATCAAACAGGACTTTTCTATGAAAACAAATGCAGCAAAAATTACGCGACCGAAATTACGCAATTCACAACTCAAAAAAAATACGCTCGTTTGGCCTCAGCCTTAATGAAAAAGAGGTGTAATTTTTCTTTGACACAAAATAAAAGCTTTATAATCATAACATAACGAACCATGTCTGGTGGATATAATCTCTTTGTTTTAATATCAGTTTGTATCATGATGAGCCTGTTGAACCGAAAAAAGTCAGGAAAGGAAACGTTGTATCTTGGTGTATTTTTAACACGTAACACACTTTATAACGTGTAAAACAGGTTGGACAAGTTAGATGGCTATAAATATGACCATGTTACCAAAAAATTAGCAACCATTTAAAAACCAATAGTCTGACCAAACACCTGAGCAATAAAATTTGTTCTTGTTCTTATACTAACCAAAATGATGTAATTACTGTGTAGAATGACACCCGCGTATCCGTTCAGTTTGAAAATATTACAACTGTGGCTCATTTTCAAATCATCTATCTCATTCAAACTATGAAAGAGAAAAAAGGACGGAAGTTAAATAGGATATTCCATATCGATGGTTAACAGCCAAAACGGGATAAGCGCCAGTTTCCAAACTATACAGGAGAGAGGTTTAAAGTTCAAAAAAAATTAAAGCAGTCATTCACAAACGCCACTCAGCTAGTCCACTAGCGACTCAACGAATACTTAAGAGATAGACTAAGTCGATACTTTCAAATTTTACTTTTCTAATTTGCATTCCAACCTATTGCAAAAGCGATGATGACACCCACTTAAAACTAGTTTAAATTATGCGCTATTTGTGCGCTACATGTCAAGGCCAACTCATTATGGTGATAAAAATCATCGTTTGATTGCTTTTATCGAACTTGTAAATCTGAATCTCCGTTTGGGCACAAATGTTACCTTGAGAACTTAATAAGAAACGAACGCAATCTGAATTTTAAGTCGAGCGTCTGTTTATTTTTTGTACAGTAGATTTAGGACAATAAATACGATTCACGTTTCTGAGTTTGAAACATTAACTGAAAGGTTCGTGTCAAACTGAAATAACCATAAAGAAAGTTGATGATGATTGAACGGGCGAAGTATTAGTTAAGGCTATAAAATGATAATTATAGTTTACTAATCTGATAAAACTATTTATTATTATTTAAAAAGAACTCAGCTCTTGTCCTGAAACAATGCTACTATAATATGTATCATATATAGCGATGCAATATAATATAACGATGTGATAAAACATGACATTAAAAAACTAATTAAGTTTTAAGTACAGCTCCAAATAATTATACTATTAGTCGTAAAGTACTCGTAAGTGAGGAATTTGCAAATTTGAAACCACAAGTGGTTTTACATGAACCGGTAGTGAAATATCCTTTTTTTTTTAGGAAGAAAACATAGCTTTACGGCTGATCAAGCAGCACCATGACATCGAGGAGCCAGAAAGCAGTCCAGCATCTCCCGAGGACACAGCGCCGGGAAGCACGGGTCGGTCGTACTTCGACGAAGGGGGCTACGTGGCTGGTGGCTCCAAAGACCAGGATCCTTATGTCAGGAATCGCTTCAACCAGGCGGCTTCAGACAACTTACCCAGCAACCGACCCGTGCCTGATACTAGGAATGCCATGTGAGTTTTAACTATTTTAATTATCATTATCACTGAGTAAAGATTTGTGAGATCCTACTGCTATTATAATCTTGGAACAGATTATAGATTAAAGCCTGGAATAGCATAGGCTATTTTAACTTGTAGGGGCGCTCGAAAAAAAGGTGACAGAAAACCGTCAGTTTAAATGACAACGGTCGTCTGTCTCAGTCTCTGGTCTCGGTCTCCAGTCTTGGTCTTCAGAGCGAACCGTTTTAGGTTTATAAAATTAATCTATATAAAAGTAGGTATATAAATGTAATCTACTGATACACCTCTTTATGAAAAACGTTTCAGCATATTTGAAATGACAAAAAATCTAAAAAGTGAATATGAGTAATGAGGAGCAAGTGCCAAAAGTTTACGTTCCTAACTGTTGGAGACGTCTGCTATTTTTATCAGGGAATGCAAGTGATTCAGTGGCAGAAGCTCATCCTCTGTCTATCTTTCTACCAGCCGATTGTAATACTCGTCTAACTGGAATCATTCCTCGAATAAGAGTAGGTTAATGCGCTCTGCACTAGTATCATTCAATTATTTGCTCGGTCAATAACAATTAAATTTACATAATAATGAAGATAGATACTTGTATTACAATGAGCGACCAAGTTAAGTATGGTCTATTAGCAAATCACTCTATTCAATTAAGTATTAAGATTTGATTTAAATTGAAACTAAGGCAGTGTCCCCAGTAGGCAAACTGTGAGCGGCCGACTGAGTTTGCGGCGAATCGGTTTAGTACGCTCTTCCATATTTGAAATGTTTGCTAGTTTGCAGCGTTACGCTGAAAACTGCGTACAGTGAGCGCAAAACTAGCAAACTGTGGACACTCCATTTCAAATATATGGAATGGTATACTAAACCGATACGCCCCGCAAACTCAGTCGGCCGCTCACAGTTTGCCTACTGGGGACACAGCCTAAGTACTCTGGTGAGTCTCTAAAAATTATAAATACCGAAGTATTATTTCTTTTAATCTGTATTGTTTAGTCTTCTTTTGATATTGATGTATGTGTTTGTGTGCTTATGTAGTGAATAAAGAAATGTCTATGTCTACAGTCCGTTCACAGTTATTTCACCTCTAGCCGTCATGTTGGCCAACCTGGGCGTAGGAACAAATTTAACAAGATCATAGCAAATTTGTTCCTACGCCCAGGTTGGCCAACATGACGGCTAGAGGTAAAATAACTGTGAACGGACCAAGGAATTTCTATACTACGTACCCGGAACGCTGACTGAGACAGAAAACAAGGTCCGCTTGAAATAAAACTTGGGCGGTGTGTCTCTTTCTTTTTGCAACTGTGTGAAAGAGACAAAGCACCCAAGAAAGCCTCTCAACAAGACCAACAATCCTTATAACCAAGATTAAATGATAATAGATCGTTGTGCAGGCGCGATAAGGTTCAAAATCCTTTGTACATTAAATGTCAGTTAGCACTCCAGTTACGTAGTTTAGAATCTTCTTGGAACGGACTGTATGCAAGAAGATTCTAAACTACGTAACTGGAGTTCTAACTGACATTTAATGTACAAAGGATTTTGAACCTTATCACGACTACACAACGATCTATTATCATTTAATCTTGGTTATAAGGATTGTTGGTCTTGTTGGGAAGGCTTTCTTGGGTGCTTTGTCTCTTTCACACTCGTTGTAGGATTAGTAGTGTGCCCATGTCATTTAAATTTCAGGATATTTTTACCTTATCGCGCTCGACAAATTCAGCGCTTGATTTCGATCCATGGTTTCGATCCTTGAATTAGAGATCCTTGAATTAGATCCTTGATTTTGATCCTTGATTTTGATTTCGATCCTTGATTTCGATCCTTGGTTTCGATCTTGGATTTCGATCCTGGATTTTGATCCTTGATTCTTGAATTTTGAACCTTGAATCTGAAATCTTGAATCTTGAATCTTTGAAGTGACAGCTGTCAAACTTCAAATGACCATATCTCGAGAACTACTCGTCCTAGACTCCCCGTTCCCAGTTCAAATGAAAGCTATGACCAAGATCTTCATTTGAAGTGACAGCTGTCAAACTTCAAACCGCCATATCTCGAAAACTACTTGTCCTAGACTCCCCGTTCTCAGTTCAAATGAAAGCTATGACCAAGATCTTCATTTGAAGTGACAGCTGTCAAACTTCAAATGGCCATATCTCGGGAACTACTCGTCCTAGACTCCCCGTTCTCAGTTCAAATGAAAGCTATGACCAAGATCTTCATTTGTTGTGACAGCTGTCAAACTTCAAATGGCCATATCTCGGGAACTACTCGTCCTAGACTCCCCGTTCTCAGTTCAAATGAAAGCTATGACCAAGATCTTCATTTGAAGTGACAGCTGTCAAACTTCAAATGGCCATATCTCGGGAACTACTCGTCCTAGACTCCCCGTTCTCAGTTCAAATGAAAGCTATGACCAAGATCTTCATTTGAAGTGACAGCTGTCAAACTTCAAATGGCCATATCTCGGGAACTACTCGTCCTAGACTCCCCGTTCTCAGTTCAAATGAAAGCTATGACCAAGATCTTCATTTGAAGTGACAGCTGTCAAACTTCAAATGGCCATATCTCGGGAACTACTCGTCCTAGACTCCCCGTTTTCAGTTCAAATGAAAGCTATGACCAAGACCTACATTTCAGATGACAGATGTCATTTTGACAGCTGTTATTGAAAATGTAGATCTTGGTCATAGCTTTCATTTGAGCTAAAAAGGAAGAGTCTAGGATGAGTAGATTTCGAGATATGGCTGATTGAAGTTTGACATCTGTCACTTTAAATGAAGATCTCTTCAATAGCTTTCATTTGAACTGAGAACGGGGAGTCTAGGACGAGTAGTTCCCGAGATATGGCCATTTGAAGTTTGACAGCTGTCACTTCAAAGATTCAAGATTCAAAATTTCAGTTTTCAGATTCAAGAATCAAGATTCAAGATTCAAGAATCAAAATGAAGGATCAAAATTGTATCAGTATTTTAATTCAAAAATCATGCCCTGAAACATCACGTAAATCAAAAAATGATGGAAAAGGCCCCTTAGGGACTAGGAATGTTTAGTTTATGGTCACCCTTTAGAAAGAGACACGCCGCCCAAGTTTTATCTCTCAAGCGGACCTTGTTTTCTGTCTCAGTCAGCATTCCAGGTACGTAGTATAGAAATTCCTTGACTGTATGTCTAAGTATGAGCACAGATAATATAATACTAGTATGAGTAAGTCGTAGGATATTTGAATTAAATACCAAATGAGCAACAAATGAAAAAAACATTAGCCCTTTGTTTCAAATGTTTTTTGCCTCTGACATTGATTAAAAACCAACAAATTAAAAAAAACATTAGCGCTTTAGGTACCTATGTTTTAAAGTTTGTTACTTATTACAAATTGATTTATAAAACTTATTCGAGAAGTCTGAGTTTAAAATGAAAATGCATGAGAAACTGGCTTTGAACTGACTGATGTAGGTACTGCATCCAGGATAAATATGGATGCGATGAACATGAATGTTTGTTCTAATTCTCGATGGTAATAAAGTATTTAAAATAGTGTTTATGTGTTTTATCAGTTATAGAGGCTAGATGGCCCTCTATAAAAGATCCTTCAGTATTTATTAAAATAGCAAGCATTGAAGTGTATTTTAAGGTTATTTTATGAGTTATGAAAGAAATAATAATAATAATAATAATAAACTTTATTTCAGGCAACATTAGAATAAGTTACAAGATGTTATTTTAGTCTTTTATCTTAGTCTACGGCCCATAGCAATAAATACCTTACAACTAACATACATATTTTATAAATAACACTAATATATATAAGGTGCAGCGGGGCAATTCTGGCAGCGGGGTAATTATGTCACATGGTTATATCTCTCGTTCTATGGCTTATACCTCGAAGAGACATCTATGTACGCGTAGAGAAATGTTTTGTTCATTCATAAACGATAGGTGGCATTTCTAGCGCAAAAACTGACTGATTGACAGCATCATTTTGTCAGTCACCTATTTTTCGGAGGGTGTAAAAATATTAGCCCCTCGAGTTTTTGTAATAATTAAGTGGTTTTCGCGGTTTAATTGAAAATTGAACAAGCTAAGGAGGTGTATTTTAGACTGGAGATTATTTTAATCGTAGTAGTTCGTTTCTACTCATTGTTTCTTCTGTGTTATTGCATCCGCTATAATTACCCCACAAAGTGTTGATTTTATGTAATTTTATCGAAATCGGTTGCCATAATTGCCCCACCGATTTTATATGAAGTTGCCAAAAACCAGTGATGTCCACAGCATTGAAGTAAACGTCGATAAAAATAATACTTAACTAATCGAGCGAGTGAAGATCTCGGGGTTAACTAATGCGACATTTCTTTGTATAAGTATTTGTTTGTGGCTTTATTTGAGCTTAATTAAACCATAGTCGACACGCATTAAATTTTCGATCGAGCGAGCGAAGCGAACGAAGATCTTACTGGCAAGTATGGAGATTTTGCTTTGTATGTTTGTTTCACGAATTCTTGTTCTCGCATAATTGTCGAACCGTTCATCCAATCTTCATGAAACTTTGTAGGTCAATAGGTTGTGCTATGGCAATGTATAGTGGAGCATATGAGCTTAATCGATGAAGGGGTTGTCAAAATATTGGGTTCCCAAGGGGGTAAAAAAACTAACAATTTTATTGAGTAGGGTGTCATGAAAGGTCTTTATTTGTACATTCCAAAATAGTTATCATTTTTATTCTAGGATGTACATATACTTTTTGAAATACGACGAGAATTCATAAAAAATTAGACACAACATAAGTATTGCATGCTTGCCAGTATTATTTACCACTAGCGGACGCCTGCGGCTTCGCCCGCGTGCACTACTATTTTTTTTATCCCACGGGAACCGTGCATTTTTTGGAATAAAAAGTAGCCTTTGTCCTATTCTCGGTCATTATCTATCTACTTTCCAAATTTCATCCAAATCGGTTTAGTAGTTATTGAGATACGTGGGAACAAACATTCACACACACGGACTTTCGCCTTTATAATATTAGTAGGATGACAAGCTAGCGCAATAGACATACTTGGCAGTAGTAGCACTTGAAAGTATAGGGGTAATCAGAAGAAAGTCCAAATGTAAGTGATCTACGGTTCGCGAGATCTCAGTTCGGGGCAAACTACATTTCATACATAATTTTTGCGCGAGATTTTTGTGTAAACTTCGTTTATCGATAGTCAGGGTCCCAACACTAGCATGTATGGGAGACTAAAGAGTGATGCCAGAATTACCCCACAAAAATTTTAACAGGTTTTTTATAGAAACTGGACCATCGTAGGATATCAGAATGTTCAAATTCAAGTGTATTATGTTGTCTAGTTTGTAAAGCTCTTGGATTTAGTATCATAGCATCATTGGTTCGAATAATATCACCACCTGACGGAATTACCCCGCTGAGGGGCTATTCTGGCATTTTCCAGTTTTTAGTTAAAATTGTGTTATTTCACCATTTAAATATGCTTTTTCTTTAACAAAAATATAATAAAGAAAAAGGCAGATAAAGGTTACAGGTCACCAATTTTTCAGAATTAGCGTAACTCAATAAGGAACAAGAGCATTGAAGTTTAAAATTTTGACTAAAATTTTTCGGACAGAATTGCCCCGCTGCACCTTATATATATATAATATATATATTATTAATAATATATATATATTATATATATATTATATATAATATATATATATTATATATAATATATAAATAATACATATTTTATAAATGCACTATATGTTAGGTTTAGGTCCTTGAAAATTTTATAAGCCTGTTACGTCCAACTGCAAGTCAAATCCTGCATAAATAACTATCTGCAGAGCTATTTTGACTCACACGTAAATTCGCTAACTCAGATTTCTTCCTACAAATTGTTTTTTTACGAACAATATGCGGAATTACCTACTTTGAATATTTTACACAATTTAAATGTCTAAAGATCACTTTTTTCAACCATCTTCTATAATTTCAAAGTATTCATCATAAAAAAACAATTTTTGTTACAAGTAATCCGAGTTACCGACTTTACGTGTGAGTCAAAATAGCCCTGCTGGACTAGAACAGTTTGCGCAGAAAACAAGATAGATATTAGATGAGCGTTAGATGCAAGTGGAATGACCACTCTAGACTCGTTTAAAGGTTAACAAGGTTCAAGTACCTAGGTTACGAATACCCTTGCTCGTGAGTATAAGAACTAATATTACATTATTACTGTGTGAAACTCTATAATTAATGCCATTAATTATACCTACCAGAGTAGCGAAAGTGCGCGGGCTAATCCACGGCGATGGCCTTCCAACCTGTCACGTATGGAATGCCAACTTTTGAAAAACAGGCATGACCAAGCATTTATTTGGACATGCTTCTGACTACCCTTCTATCTTCAAAGGATCTTAAATGAGTTAAGGTCTGAGAGAATGTCTACCTATGATCAGTCGTGATCATATTTTGTTTATTTTGTAAATGAAATAAAGCAGCCATTCATTTCATTTTATAAAAAAGTGGCAGTTCGCGCCACAGAGGAATGAATACTACGGTTTACGTCAACTTTCAGAAGAAAAACATCGAATCGGATGCATTTTCGGAAGTCTAAATCGCACTGCGTTCGGTTACTGAATTTAATTATTTTTTCTAGGTGTCGTCTGAAGAAATACGACGAGGGTCTGCCAGAAACAAGTGTAATCATTACATTCCATAATGAGGCCAGGTCCACGCTCCTACGCACCATCGTCAGGTCAGTTACTCATACTTAATTAATGAAGAGTTATGTGAAAATCTATGACAATCCATATGCTTAACAATGCATCAATCAGCAAATTTGGATCTCATAGTAACCTTCTTTATTAGAACGTACATAGAAAGTAGGTATTACCTAGAAATTACAAATTGGTTAACGCTTTCACTACCACCTTCTGCTGATCCATCAATATGTTTAGTACGATTCGGTGGCATACAAAGTGTTAATATTAAACTCGTCTTGTAAGCGAAGACACGAGCGAGTTCAGCTATGGATTAAGTAATGTGTGTAATGTAAAAGGAATGTGATGTTTACCATTTTATGGTTAAAGTAGGTTCTATTTATGTATGCTGTGGCACAGAATTATCAATAGTTGCTGTGGTAACGAACTGGCAGGTGGTGATACGATGGTCAGCTGTTGGAAACAGCATAATTTGCAACATCTATAAATTGGATATGAAAACTTGTTTATTTATTGGGATTCAGCCACTATTTAAAAAACTGGAACATAGAAACTCCTCTTTTTTGAAGTCTGTTAAATAATATATCAATGTTTCAGGTTTAACTTTATATTAGTCAAAAGTACAGTCTGAAACACATTTGTATGATTTTTTTTATTAATTGTTTTTTTGTTTCAGTGTCCTGAATAGAAGTCCTGAACATCTCATCAAAGAAATAATTCTAGTCGACGACTTCAGCGATAACCGTAAGTGAAAAAACTTTATATATACCAACTTCTGATAATGTGCTAACAAACAACTTTTTTTGAACTATAGAAAGATCTAGTAAAGAAACGAAAAAAAAATTTTTTTCTCCTTGCTATAAATGTTCATGTTGCATTGAATGCACAAAGTGAGTAAAAGCTTATTACCGACAAGCAGAAAGAAATTGGGTTAGTTAGGATAACATTACCGAAGCATTGTCATAATTTTACTGTGTGTAGAAGAGAGTGTTCCAGTTTTTCTCATAATTATACAAACAATAGTGATACGGGCACAGGTTACCATTCATTTTCACTTTACATAGAATTAGTTTCACAATTAAAGAAAACAAACGACTTCACACGAGCTCGGTATTCGCATGGTTCAGACAAATGCGATTGCGCAGATAATCATAGGTTTGTCGAAGGCTATACAGACTTAGCGATATTACCCACAGCGCGTTTTTGCCTTTTTCAAGACGAAAGTGTAGTATTTTCGTTTCTTTATTCGAAACAACTCAAACAAACGATTGTAGAAATGGCAGTTACGGAAAGGCAGCGATTTTGTATAAGTTAAAATACGTGTTCAAATATTCAGATTATTATTTACACAACACTATTTGCGTTATTCCCGTTTTAAGTAACAAGAATCAATAACGTGAAAAAGACCCTGTGTCAATAAAGTGTAAATTGCTGGTAAGACATGGAGCAGAACAGCGAGAGACAGAGAAAAATGGAAACAATTGGAGGAGGCTTTTGCCGCTGAACGCGGTTCTTACACGAAAAACTGAAAAATAAATAAATTGTATTTTAAAACCAAAAGATATACCTACCTATGCATAGATAAACTCATCTTAATATATATATGTAATTGTTGTGTAAGTTAGAAATAAAAGCTTTTTATTTATTTATTTATTTTTATTACTTAAAAAATACTTACAAAATAAAAAATAAGTTTTCAGCAATAATAGTTTAATTAAAAATTTAATGAAAAACACCCCTAGAAAAGAGCTGAACTTCAAACGCCTCAACAGATTCTTAGCTATAGCTATAGTTTTCAAACAAAAAAAAACCGCATCGAAATCAATCCATCGTTTCAGGAGCTATAATGTCACCTACAAACAGATACACATTAAAAACTTATAACACCCTTCTTTTTCGTATTGGGTTAATAAAGCAAGCCAATTCACGCTATAAACCACTGATTTGCAATCTCGATAACAAGATTGCATTGAAACTTTGTGGGGATTTTACCTGCGTAATGGGAATAACCCAAGTACCTGAATAATTGGATTTCAAAGTTTAAAAAAAGAATGGAATGGAAAAATTTAAAAGAAGAAGAAAAAAAGAAACGTAGGTACCTACATGTAACTAGTTCTTGCAACAAGTTTTCTAAAGCTCTCATTTAATGATTGCGGTGTGAAATTTTTAAGTACCTAGGTATAATTTTAATCCGAATGATATTAAATTACCTTTGATATTCAAAACAACGGAGTAACCAAATCATTCATAAATATGGTGTGTGAATAACACTAATTTTGAAATTGTTCTGAGATTGGACTTTGCGTAAACAACCTTGAATTTAATTGGTCCAGAGCCGGAACTTTAACAAAAATACATACGATTGTGCCTATTTGATAAGCTCATGTTGCAAACGTTATTTTAGTGGTAGTTTTTAGAAAAATGTCAAACATAAACTGGTCTAAACAAATTATTATGGTTTCGAATAAGAAATAGGTTTCAAAAGTAAAATTAGAAGTGAAATAACCAAACCTTTGTAATTGTTCAGCAGTTTACAATAAAAACTATTATACCCATTATATTATTAGACTGGCCTCTTAGCTCAGTTGGTAGTAGCTGTGCCTTCTGCGCTGTAGGTCGTGAGTTCGATTCCCATCCAGGACAAACATTTGTGTGATGAACATAGATGTTTGTTCTGTGTCTGGGTGTTATAAAATATTCTATGTACTTATTATGCATTTAAAAAAGTATAAAAGTATTCTATCAATTATCTGGTTCCCATAGTACAAGCTTTTAAGTCGTTAAGCCATGACGGAGGTCTTTAGGCGGCCTAAAAACTCCGTCACCAGAGTTGGCCACTTGCTCATACGAACTTACTTACTTAGTACAAGCTTTGCTTAATTTGGGGCTAGATGGTGCTGTGTGAAATGTCCAGCAATTAAAAAAAATATTCTATTCTGAAGTCCATTTCCAACAGCGGAAGACGGTGCGTCCCTCCGCGCGATCCGCAAAGTCCGTGTGATCAGAAACACCAAGCGTGAGGGTCTGATGAGGAGCCGTGTGAAGGGAGCGGATGCAGCCACCGCGCCCGTCCTCACCTTCCTGGACTCACACGTGGAATGCAATGTGCATTGGCTGGAACCACTTCTGCAGAGGATAAAGGAGGTAAGAACTTTGCTTTTTTTTGACGTGTTAACGTCTTAAGCCTTGACCAAACCAAAGCGTTCAGCTAACGTCTGCGGTGGCGTCAATCGGTGTCACGATGCGTCCTCTGATTGGACAACAACTGATTGCCACCTTGCACGCCACCGCGGACATTAGCAGAACGCTTTGGTTTGGTCAAGGCTTTATAAATCGATGAACGCCGGCTGCACGCACGAAAAAGTGTCACGTTCCGCCGTGCAAGCGAGAGCGCGGAACAAGCGATAGAGAGCCATGATCTGCCTAAGCGTTCGACAATTCATAAAATTATGCAATTTTTCATCAATGTTTTCTTATAACGTTGACACGTAAAATTATCGTCCGTAAACCGACTTTACAGATAACCAGTTTTTTGTTTATTTTTTTCAACTCAAATACCTACCCACTGAACAATCGTGGGCAGCTTTTGACGATGATAACTTAGCTCCAGAGCTTTTACCAATGTAAGCTGAACCAAAAGCACGGAGAAATGAACTACAGAGAG
The DNA here is from genome assembly GCA_958496255.1 of Camptogramma bilineatum. Taxonomy (NCBI): domain Eukaryota; kingdom Metazoa; phylum Arthropoda; class Insecta; order Lepidoptera; family Geometridae; genus Camptogramma; species Camptogramma bilineatum. Next base: position 8,556,078 of record OY292463.1, on the reverse strand, counting down.
ACAGCGGTCTAACATCGACTTTTATAATAGCCTATTCTTGTAGGGCTGTCACTTATGGAAATAAACTAACTGCGCCGCGCGGTGTCACTCGCGTAGTGTTAAAATAATAAACGGACAGCTGGTACTGCTGACGGACGGATGGTATTTGCTAGAATAAATACGTTAACTTAATTTAGTTCATAGTATAAACACGTAAGTAAAATCGTATTTTTAATTTATTAAAATTACAAATGGCCTACTCCTGACTTAGCTCCTGACTCCATCATCAAATCAGCTCCTTATTCTTACAGTGTAGTCGGGACTTGACAGACATGTCCAGTTTTAACTCCATCGGTTTATTTACTGAGGAGTTCTGTTAAACAGGTCCTGACTCTATCATCAGATCAGCTCGACAATAGGTACCGAATTATTGTAAGTTTATCAAAATTACATACAAATGCAAATTTTCAAATCGATACATACGACACTGGAAAGTAGATTAAAATCGACTTCAAATATTATTAATAAATACAGATTAATACATACCTACTTAGTAGGTAGGTACTTACAGAAAATTTCTTCAAAAATATTTCAATAATATGGTAGTAGGTACATAAACTAACCTATCACGTTCTTTTGAGTAGGTATGTGAAAAATGATAAGTTTTTATTTTTCTCTGCATGACTTTGCCTAGCTAGATGTAAGTACCTACTCACCTTACCTACTGACTGAATGATAATGAACCAGAAAAAGATCGCGCCACAGATTCATTAATAGTTACTACGTAACCCGCGCGGCCGCCGCATACTCGTAGCATTCGCGGCCTCCGAGCGTCCCTTAGCGCATAGCCGCCGGTCGGCCGCCGGAGTTTGCCGAGACTAGCCGAGAGCTCACGAAGCGGCCGCCCGCCGCTCGTAAGTGAACCTGTCGGTGAACGCGCACGCACACAACGTTGCGCATGTAGTGAAGTACCTACTTTTTCGTGTTGTTTGAGTTTGTTTCTCTGGTTACTCTGTGCCAAAAGTCAATACACACACAATTTTTCGTTTTAGCATCCAAAAGTAGGCACACATCTTTTGTACTCTAAAGCAAAACACTTCGCTTTATTATTAAACTAGCTTTCGCCCGCGGCGTTCCCCGCGAGTTACCTACCTACATAATCGCCTATGTTTATTCTGAAAGTTCATTGTAAATACTGGTAAAATAATTTTTGAAATCAGATGAGTAGTTTCGGAGATTAGCTCCTACATAGAAACAAACTTTATCTCTTTATAATATTAGTATAGATTAGCATAATAGTATAGATGTTAATGAACAGTGAGCAAACAACAGTTTGGAAACTTAAGAGACATTTCCACTTGATTAGACGCAGATAATCAAACAGAATTGAATTTATTCATCGCTTTCGGTAACGTAATCGATGTCGCCATTTTATATTTATGAGTTCCTTATCACCAATCACAAGCGTGATTATAATTGCGTTAGATTATATTTTCATCTTATTTCAAGTTGACGGACGTGGCGACTTATATTATACAGGAATAGATGACGCATCACATTCTAATTGATTATGAGCTTATGATGAACTACAAAATCCTAAAAAATAATGAGATGTGATACTCACGATGATGATTACAAAAATGTAATGTTCAGGCGTGTTATTATTATGTGGTTAAGGTGCATAGACTTTTATAGCCTTCGATATTTTCTAAGATTTTGGTACAATCCAATTGTTAACTATTTTTTTAATGTTTTACCATGAAATAACAGCATCATATTTTTTGTACTAACTTTTATGCCCTTTTATGTCTGCATACTCTACTAAGAAGCCTAAGGCGCGGGACATACGGCGGGACATAGCCTAAGGCGCGGGGTCTCTTCTGTATGTTTTGCGTCGCGACGCTTCTATACATTTTGTATGAAAGGGACGCGTCTTACGTCTTTTCTATCTGGCCCGCGCCTTAGGTACGTATTGTGCATAAGGACCAATAAAAAGGTTACAAAACGTCAGTGCACTTTGATAGCATCTGCAACAGTTTCGCAATACATTGCGTCAGTGCAAGCGGTCTATTCATGGTCCCATTACGAACGGATCAGATGCAATCACGTGCAATGACAAGAACGTTCACCACGGGAATGCAATGCTCGTAAAATCAAAACTCAATAATCTCTTGTAGATTGAACATTAGCAGAACTTGCCTCATCCTCAGACAAATTCGGTTGATGGTTTGTATTTTCAATACGAGTTTTCTTTGCAGGATCTATTACGGAAATAATGATGGTACCTACTAACTTTGTTACCATTCACGGAAAATACAAGTAGGTACCTACCTACTTATAACTTCGAAAATTACAAACTTTTGCTTGTTATAAAAGAGCGTAAATAGGGCCTAAATAAACCCTTTGTAACATCCTCTGGTGATGCATATCCAAAGTTTTATTTTTTAACAAAAACTTATTTCGGACACTCAAACAATAATGTTTTTTTTCCCATTTTATGAAGCATTTTTAAATAATTGAAACAAGCATACTTACTTAAAAATCTCTTTAGTTCAAATTACATAATTTATTTATCGATGATAGACGAGCAGCTTTTGACTGGTATGTCTATATGTATCATACAGTATTGAAATAGTTTTTGTTGAAAATAGTCTTTTTGGTTAATCTTTTGCTAGTTTGTTTTTAACACATTGATATACTTAGTAGTGCATTCCAATAATAATTGTGGACCACTCTGTTGCTGAAAAAGTGATAAGCAGCTAGCGGGTAGGTCCACGAATGAGCTTGAGCTGGTGGCCACGTCTTTAGGACTTATTCGTCAATAGTCATCTATTCTCCTTAGGAGGTCTAGAATGTTTGGCGTAGCGACATTTTTTGTAATGTCAAAGAATCTATTGTTATAAAAACTTTTGTGGTTATTTTCGATTGTATTGCGGTGCTACATAATTATATGTCAACTATGTATACCGCTGGGTGATATTTTGACTTCCATTAAATAGTGTGGTTTTTGTTTATGTTTTGGAGCAATAAAGCAAATTTATGTTCCGGATTGAGTATTATTATATTTATTGAGCCGTGTTGGCCGAGGAGTAATTCCTCGCCTATCGTTCCGAAGGTCGTGGGTTCGAATGGCTGTGAATCAATGTATTTTTTCTTTCGAAAAATGTATAAGTAGGTACCTATGGGCATTAACACGAGCTCTAAACGGTGTAGGAAAACATCGTGAGGAAACCCGCGGCCTCATCAGCCACACAATATATTGACCTGGTCAATACAAGTGTGTGTGGCTGAGTGATTGCCTCCTGACACTGTATAAATCATCTAGGAAAGATGTAAAGGCCTAAGTTTTATATGTAGGTATATTAACACTGTAACCATGGTCGGTGAATAAACGGGTATTTTAAAAAACAATAAAGAATTTCTGGTTTCGCACAATTCAAATAAATACAAAATGACCAATCATCTAATTAGCATGCCATTTAAATGTCAATCTACATTGAAAGCTCAAAAATAGTACAATTATCTCGTGCATATAAATGGCGCATATTGCTCACAAAAGCTATTCTCAAATAATTGAAGATAAATTGAAAAGTTGACCTTTTGTTGTGACGACGTAAACAACTCTATTATAGTAACAGCAAGCTCAGTCATTTTACACAAAGACTAAAGCCGAACAGATGGTCCCAAATCGCCACCAACTGGATACCCCTAGACATAAAAAGGAAGAGAGGTAGACCAGTACAAAGATGGTATGATGATATCGTACAAGTGGCTGGAAAATGCTGGACAAGAAAAGCCAGAGACAGAGACGATTGGCGCTCCTTGGAGGAGGCTTTCACCGCCAAAGGCGGTCCATACTTAAAATAATTTAATAAGTATCAAATCCTTTAACGAACTGTTACTTAAGTGTGGAAATAAAGCTCATTTTATTTATTTTTATTTTATTTATTTATTCTTATGTAGGAAAGTCCAGAAAGCTTCAGAAAGCAAAGTGTAAATTGTCGTACCTAGAGTCGTAACTCTCATTCATAACTTAGGTACGAAAAAAGAGATTTAGTAGATAAAAATATGTGTTTTTGAAATATTACTTTGCTGATGTAAAAATGTCAAAAAATAACATCAAAATTCAAGGACAATTTCTGATACTTAGTAACATCTGATGCAAAACGATACCTGCTCTGGGGTCGTCGTGAAATTATTACGAAGTGGGTAATGAGGAGGCGGATGAGCTACCTTGACACGAAAACCCCGATATCTTGCGTAGAGAGTTCAACATTAAATATTTATTATTTACATTTAAATAAGTAAGTATGTATATTATATAGGAATATTCAATAAAAATCGTAATCAAATCAAATAAAAAAGTACTAGTGTGTCGTTAGCGAGGACGACCGCTGCAAAGATGGAAGGACGACATAGTAAAGGTAGCTGGAAAGTTATGGCCCAGATTAGCGAGAGAAAGAGATAAATGGAAGAACTTGGAGGAGGCTTTTACCACGTAGGTGGTCCTGTACACTACATACCCTAGAATACACATTTAAATTTAATTTTATATTTAAGTACCTATAGTTTTAGTTTAAAAATAAGTTGTGTTTTTATTTAAGTTCATTTTATGTAAACAGGGTATGGGAAATAAAGCTTTTTTTTATTTTATTTATTTATTTTATTAGTGTCTCGTTAGTTGTAGGAATATGTTGCCTAACGTTATACAAATTGTTTGGAATACGTTATACACGTTTTATAAATAAAGGCATATGTATTCTGTATTTTTGGAAATAAATAAATAAATAAATAAATAAGTACTATCTACGAGACGTTAGTTTTAACGGCACTAAACGTAAAATACATTAATGGTAAGTCCTTAGAGTGAGTTAGCTGTTTATATGCAACATCTAAATAATAAAATTCGCACCTCGGGTGTCCTGTCTACGCTTCCATGATGTCAAAGATCAAATGTATAATTTTTAAATGGATAAATCAAAGTTCAAGTAACGTCGTTCTTTCCCAGGATAAATCATAATCTCTTTCACACTGACAAGTTAATTACTTGTGAATTGCTTTTTAATATGGTTGAATATAGACATTGAAAGAAAAAAATGGAAAAACTCTTTATTCCAATGCCTAGGACGAAACCATGTTAAAAAGCAATTTATCTCTATTAGGCTTAGGACTACATTACTATGCATACTCACATGACAATGTAGCAAGACAATGTTTTTTTTTCACGATCATGTCAACAAAAAGTTTACAACATTGATTTGAGATAGGAAGTCTTTATGTAGTAAGTACGTATGTTTTACAATGCCTTATATCACATTAGATGTATCCATGTATGCATTGCATATACACACATGGATCCAGTAATGTGGCATAAATAAGGCATTTATTAGACAGCATTTTTCATATTAGCCCATGTCGATCCGGAAATTGAACGCCCTCTTCCGTGGCCACAGTGATGTTGTTTGACGTGAGGTCCGTCATAAAATATGATTTATTAGTCCAGAAACTGCAATGACCGACGACGTAATGCCTGAGGAGCAAAGGTCTATCTATCATTGTTGAGAAAACAGGCTTTAACGTAGAGAAAATGTTCTGTCTTTTCAAGTCTTTACAAGTAGGTGTCGTCCTTGGCATTGGAATAAATTATAATAGTGCAAAAATTTTAAATATGATCCAACTCAACAAATATTTCTCTAGAATTAATATATTTTGTGGACACATTACCATAGAATAGACAATAATACCTACTATACTATACCTTACAATTTTTCAAATCTTAAAAAAAATGATCAAATAAAATGTTACGCTTTTTGTGGACACATTACCCTAAAATCTTTCAAATCTTAAAAGAATTGGTACTTACTACCAGATCAAATGTTACGCTTTTGCAGACTTTCGAAACTTTAAACATCGCTGATTAAATTGAAAACGGTTACCGAGACGATGATAGCTAAACCAATTGCAATTTATAACACGTCGAAGCGACTGCTTTTATTATCCAGCTATTTTACGAGCAAAAAGTGATTTTCACAACGATCCATTATTAAAGCTGTTTCTTTGTGGTAAAACCTAGTTTCCTAACCAAACCATAAACACCAGTATGAGTAGCGTTCGCTACTGTGTTGAAATATGAAATGGTTCTTCCTAATTTGATAGAAAATCGCTTTCGTCACACCTACTATGTGTATATTACGTGCCTAATGGACATAAAACGTATAATTTTATAGCATCGTTACTACAGTGCAAAATGCGGAAGTATATTTTAAAAACCAATTAACGATGCTATACGATAATAAAAAGCAATAAAACTTGGATTGAGGATGTCCGAAATTCTTTAGTTATATTTATTCCAATATATTTACTCTACCTAAACGGTATTCCACTGGCTTATGCATAAAAAATTAGTGCGCCTTAGGCTCGCTTGAGCGCTCTTTTGGTTTTGGAAACAACGCTCTAGTGAGCTTGGTGCACTAAGTTTTATGCATAAGACAGGTTATAATGTTATAAAATCATCTAACCTCCGACCAAAGACTTGTCTTTGCCTCCGACATACTTGACACAACACAATGAGTATAAAAAACAAGATCTAAAAAATCCACAAAAAGATGCACTTTTCCAAAGAAAATAATAAAAGCATTGAATATCGTTGAATTTATGAACGCAGCAAATAAAACAAAACAATATGCAGTAATAGCTTAGACCATTATAGCCATCAGATTAGTTCTTAAGTCGATTAAGTAATAATCATTCCGCCAAAAAAACATCGACTTTTACATGTATGACTTTGACAGACTGGGGCGCCGCGGCCGTCACTAAAAAAAGGCTGTTATTGGACCGGAACTAAAATTGCATCACAGTAAAACAAAATACAGTAAAATAAATAAGATAAAACAAACAGGTAAATCCGATTTATTGCAAAATCTATTTGCTTGAAAGCAGGTTGCTTCGCTTTGCGTGGCTACAGATATCCATTGCACTTTATATCGTTCATTTGGTTTAAACGAAGAGAAATAAGCGTAGGTACTTAGAAAATATATGGAACAAAACAAAATTATTGAACATTATTCGTTCTATTAACCTTACATTTAATAAATCCTACTAATATTATAAAGGCGAAAGTCCGTGCGTGTGTGTCTGTGTGAATGTTTGTTGCCACGTATCTGCATAGCTACTAAACCGATTTTGATGAAATTTGGAATGTAGATATAAAATAACCGGGAATAGGACATAGGCTACTTTTTATCCCGAAAAATTGCACGGTTCCCGTGGGATAAAAAAAATAGTAGTCCATGCGGGCGAAGCCGCGGGCGTTCGCTAGTAAGTAAATAAAATTATTAGTTCTACAATAGTAATAAAAACATACCTAATACTTATATATTTATTTTTTGTTTTAATAAGTACTACCTACCATAAAAAGTCACACTTTTGTTTTCTGATTGAAATTGAGCTAATCGATCTATGTCGCTGAGATTAAACTCAATGATAATCTTTGAGAGAAGTGAAGCCTAATTGAAATGAACTTGATTTGTATCTCGCTACTTCCTTTCTCTTCAGGCACAGTTGCATAAGAATCAAGAATCAAAGAACTTTATTTTTTAACCTAAGCACAAGTTTAAATTGTATTAGGTACATGTTATTAAACTAAATGAGTAAGTGTAGCCTCATTGAAAGGATCAAGGCTAAAAGGTGCCGTCTTTATTTGTATCTCGCTGCCTCCTTTCTCTTCGACCACAGTTGCTCAAGCGGTGAGCGGAAGAGCTCGTTGTGCAATGCCAGGTTATCCCTTCACCCTCGGTAACATTTGATTTACCTACTATTGGCGCGCACTATTCTGCTTTGCGTGTTGCATTGTTTATGACTCTATCAACGACAATAGAATAATAACATTCTTCGCAATATTTGCATGCATTGTCAGACGTTGTTGAGTTTTATTAGAGGTAGGGTCAAACTAAAGACCTTCACGCTCAGTTCTACGTGATTTACCTAGAGATAGTAGGCAGGCAGACAGCATAAGCATCAATTTCTGATGACAGTATCGGATCAACATTTAAATTGGTCTTAAACGTTATTGAAAGAAGTTTCCGATTTAAGGTTGATTCACGTTACACCGGGCACCGGGGCACGGCCCGGCGCGGCGGCGGCGCCCGGTGTAGCGTGAATCAAAATGTCATATTCATGTCAAATTCATACAAAATATATACCAACGGGCCCGGCCCGGTGTAGCGTGAATCAAACTTTATGATGTCCAGTCTTTAGACTACATATATCTGATTCAAGCTGTATAAAAAAATAAGTGATGAACAAAACACTTTTTATTGCTTATTTTATAAAAGTGTTGGGAAAATCCATGTCTGAAGAAAACTTCTCGCCTTTTCTATCTACGTAATGTCTTCTATCAATCTTGACTTTATCACGGTGAACTGTGTAACCTTTTCTTAGTACTTATCAGATTTCTCTTAGCACTCATACAATTAGTATTAAGTGTATCTTCACTTGACTCGCAAGAAGCCTCGCATGACGCTACAGCACCGAATCCGGTTTCTCGTAATAGTTCTCAGTTGACGCAGCCTTGACATTATGTTATGACATGGCAATGAAAGTCCGGGGTGATCTTTTACTAGTCAAGGTCAATGGATGATCAATTATAAATGTTATGATGATTCTAGAAATATTATATTATAATGAAGATAATAAATGATTTCGTTTAATGTCCGGATCTAGATCGTCTATTTTATTTACAGAAATACTTAATAGAAATAATGAACATTTTATAGAATACACATTACTAAGGAATTTTTAAGACAAATAAAAATACATATTTGAACAAAAATCTACCTGTCTTATCTACTAATGACTTTGTCATACATACGTAGGTATTGCTTTAACCTTTGCATATTTTATTCTAATAAGTTTAACCTCTGACTTGTCAACATTCTAGGTATTTGTCTAGAACCAACTTTAGAACGTTTTCATTTTATATATCGGTCATGGTCCATGCAAACACTGAACAATACAATGTTGCAGACTCATTCATAACCACGTTAAATTGTTCGTAAAATTAGAATAATACAGGTGTACCTACCTAATAATGTGTTTCGTTGGCAACAAAAAGGTACGCGATACATGTCTGATTTTAACTGTTGCGTGACGATCAAAACCCTCATAAGGTTATAATTATCATTGGCTACCATAATAAGAATGTGAAAAAGCTAAATAAAAAACCTTTTTGAAGGGCGCACTTTGGATCTCAATAGGTGTTGAAAAATCTCAAGAGGGCTTCAAAACGTAGCGAAAGTTGAACGAAGGTATAAGGACTTTGGTAAACACTCGACAGCACTTGAATCAAATAGGCCTCTACTTTTGACAAGAGAAAAACGTCAGTATAGGTAATATTGGAAAACATTGCAATTATACAGGTGAACCTAAACTGCCATACCATAAATCAGATAGGTAAGTCCTGGTTTAAGCCAAGTTAAAATTAGAGTTTACAGCAAAAAGAGAAATCAAAAAAAATGTTTTCTGCTTTGCGGAAAACATGTTTTTAATTTCTCATATTGGTTTAACCATAAATACTACCTATTCTTCGATTTATAATAAGGCAGAAAAAGTTTACCAAAATTGTTGAATCAGAGATACAAAGGTCTTAGGCTAAAGAACATTTACGATGCTGTATAGGTATACGAATGATTTCTGATATTAATATCTCCAATTTTGTTAAAAATAAAATCAATCTCTCGTTATAGGTATTATGTTATATTTCGATTCGAAGCTTCAAAACATGCATTTGACTCTACTTATAGGATTTTTTCAGGACCCAACAAGAGTGGTATGCCCTGTCATCGACGTCATCAGTATGGACACGTTCCAATACATCGGAGCCTCAGCCGACCTGCGCGGTGGCTTCGACTGGAACCTGGTGTTCAAGGTAAACTACTGACTCAATTCACGAATGGTCTATCTAACTGGTGCGAGAATGTTACTATGGCAAGACCGGAAAAATATTGAATGTATCGATGAATAATTATTACGACAACTTGGGAAATGTCGGGCCTATTTCTAAACTGTGACATTTTGAGATAAGTAATTCAGAATATTGAATAATTCAGGTATTGTGTATTCAGATATTCAGTCCGTACATTAAAGCTAGTAGGAATTTTGTAAGTATGAAGTTAATCATCATCATCATCATCATCATCCGCTGCCAATAATATCCCACTGTTGGGTGTAGGCTTCCCTTTGTGTTAAGTTAAGCTTCACCTTTTTTTATGTCCCGAGACGCGGCGACGTTTCGTATCATTAGTTCGTTATATATAAAATATGTAATAAGTTTTAGAGCAGTCAATATGATCTTCTTTTTTCAGTGGGAGTATCTATCTGCCGCTGAAAGAAGCGCCCGCCTCACGGATCCTACCCAAGTGATCCGTACTCCCATGATAGCTGGTGGACTCTTCAGCATGGACAGGCAGTACTTCAACAAGCTCGGGAAATATGACATGAGGATGGATGTCTGGGGAGGGGAAAACTTGGAGATATCATTTAGGTAAGCCTTAGAATAAGAAGAAGAATGCTGCTGAACATTTGTGTTTCTCCAAACATATACACGCTGAATAAGCTAAGAGTATAATAGTCTAGTTGCTGGGTAAGGCTACCTTCAGCTCAATGATACAGGTTGATACTACAGCATCCCGTCGATTGCATAATTTAGGTTCAGTGAACCTAAATTATTAATAGGTTAGGTTAAAGTCAAAGTCAAATTCATTTATTCAATAGGATCACATAGTGTACCACATTGAAACGTCTAAGAGCTAAGTTTATTTAAGTTTTTTAGCTAGTTTATTTTACTCCTGTTCCTTCGCGACAAAGACCGTGAAGAACCAGGGCAACAAACACGGTTTTGGGCCTAACTTTCCTTTCGGTGATACACTTTAGTTTATAACTTTTTTTGTTTTTAATTATAAGTTATTAAGTATAAATGTTATTTAATTTTTTCAAGTATTGTTTAATTATAATAATAACTGAGTTGAGCATATTCTTGATCACTTTGACACGTCAATGATTTAATAATTATTGGTTAGGTTAGCTACTTCCTGTCGTTAGCTATAGGTACTAATCATCTAGTAAGAATGTAAAGGTCGTAGTTCTAAAACTAGCCTTATCGTTGTAATATTTCAGAGTATGGCAGTGCGGTGGCTCCTTAGAAATCGTGCCATGTTCCCGAGTGGGGCACGTGTTCCGTAAGCGACATCCATACACATTCCCCGGAGGTTCTGGCGCAGTGTTCGCGAGAAACACCAGACGGGCCGCAGAGGTCTGGATGGACGACTACAAGGAACTCTATTATAAGTCACAGCCACTGGCCAAGCAGGTCAACTTTGGAGAGTAAGTAAACTTCTATTCATATTTGATTTATTTCTAATTTAGTGCAAATGAGCCTAGATTTGTGAAATCAGTGTTAGTTCTCAGTATAGCTTCTCCCAAACATAAATAGTTTGACGACCTCTGTGGCACCGTGGGTAAAGGCCCACCTGAGACCTCATGCGTCTCAGGTGGGCCTTTACCCAGTGGGCGTTGCGGGTTCGATCCCCTGACCATAGCTTCCCAGCTATAGCTCTTTTGAGATTGTGGTTAAACAAAGGTTTAAGTAGGTATCTAGATTAAAAAAAAGCATGACGCTGTGTGAAAAATCCAACTTTATTTGTCCAGCATTATTTATGACAATACTCTAACAGCATCTCGGAACGCACCTCTCTTCGCGAGAAGCTCCACTGCAAGCCGTTCCGCTGGTACCTGGAGCACGTGTATCCGGAGCTGCAAGTGCCCGCGCTGCAGGGCGCCGCGCACGCCATCCGACAGGGCACGCGCTGTATGGACACCATGGGACATCTGGTGGACGGGACTTTAGGTATGATGAAGCCTCCTTCATAGAGTAAGCTTGCAAGCCGTTCCGCTGGTACCTGGAGCACGTGTATCCGGAGCTGCAAGTGCCCGCGCTGCAGGGCGCCGCGCACGCCATCCGACAGGGCACGCGCTGTATGGACACCATGGGACATCTGGTGGACGGGACTTTAGGTATGATGAAGCCTCCTTGATAGAGTAACCTTGTAAGCCGTTCCACTGGTACCTGGAGCACGTTTACCCAGAGCTGCAAGTGCCCGCGCTGCAGGGCGCCGCGCACGCCATCCGACAGGGCACGCGCTGTATGGACACCATGGGACATCTGGTGGACGGGACTTTAGGTATGATGAAGCCTCATTGATAGAGTAAGCTTGTAAGCCGTTCCGCTGGTACCTGGAGCACGTGTATCCGGAGCTGCAAGTGCCCGCGCTGCAGGGCGCCGCGCACGCCATCCGACAGGGCACGCGCTGTATGGACACCATGGGACATCTGGTGGACGGGACTTTAGGTATGATAAAGTCTTCTTGCTAGAATAACCTTGTAAGTCATCATCATCATCATCATCAGCCCTTCTCATCCCACTGCTACCTCTATTCTGCCCCAATCTTACCCATGTACGACCTGCGGATTTTACTATATCGTCGATCCATCTTGTCGGCGGACGACCGACAACCTTGTAAGTAGTAGGTACGCATGAATTAGGAAATTAGGCAAATTATCAGACCTTACCAGAGCTTCTGAGTGATAAAAATAAGTAAAAAGAATACGAGCACTGTACCTAATAGAATAAGCTTTAAAGCTCAATATCTATGAAACTGTAAGAAATTATTTCTTCTATGTAATGTAGGTTCATGATTTTTGCAGCAATTGCTTTTGATTTGCTACCAACAGAACTAAAACACCACGTATGTTTTTTCAGGCATGTACCCCTGCCATAATACAGGTGGTAACCAAGACTGGCGGTTCGAAAACAGCATGATTCGGCACCACAGCCTTTGCGTGTCACTTTCCGCCGACGACCGAGTCACAACCGTGCTCGCCGCCTGCGACTCGACCGACGACGCACAACTGTGGCGAAGAAAAGGCCTCATGATCAGACACGCTAAACTCAACGCCTGCTTAGACTCAGATCGAGCGGCACTGTACCTAGAACAGTGCGACGAAGGCAAAGCTAGTCAGCAGTTTATCTTTTAATCGTGCCTATTCCCTGTGATAGTGTCTGTGTGAGGCGCAATTTGTAATTGCTGATGCAGTTGATAGTATTAAGACTACTTCCAAAAACTGTGAATTGTCAACCGCTTAACACTGGGATACAAACGTGTAAAGTAAACATGCTATATTAATGCACGGTACATCCAGTAAGATCTGAAATTTTGTAAAAAAAGTTTCCATAGAAGTCAAGAATCAAGTAATTTAAACTCATAGCAATTGTAATCTGTATTAGGTATGTTTTTGTGTTTCTAACAGGCGCTATAATACAAGAAAAAGTCCCTCGAGGTTGCCTTTAGTTACTAAGCCTGTATAAGTAATTCTACGGAATTACCTACATAATTTAATCATTGGAATCGAATGTATAAATATCGTTAACATTGAGCAGAAAAGAACGTTAGGTCACAATGCTTATACCATAAGTAAATAATATAAAATCAAATATACGTAGGTACAAAACATAGATAAAGTAGTGGAAAGTGTGTAAAATGGCATTTTTGAAGAAAGGCACTGGCAAGTGAAATCCTTTACATTGCAAATAGGTGCCAAAGCGTTTATTGGACATTCCAGTTAACTTTTTGAAAATATATTTTACTTTATTCTCAAATCCACTCATTAATATAATACCTTTCAATCTCTTTAGTGGTATTTACAATTAGATACGGTATAATATTTGACTTTGTAGGTTACAATTCTAGTTCCACTAAATGATGAGTGGTTGTTTGGGGGACTTTTCCACAACAGATGTTCGTGGAAGCTGAACTATGTGCGGAAAATCCACCAATAATATCACTTCATTTTTTCAACCTCGCTCAGCGCGGCTCTCTTATTGGTGGATTTTCTCTGAAGGAAACCAACACTTATTGTTGAGTATATTGGGAAAATTGATAAAAAATATGTAAAGGGCAGAGTCCCCAGTAAATACTAGTGCGCCTTTCTATCACAAACTTGTATTGCTAAGTACCTAGATTAAGAAATTAAATAACGTAGTTACCAATTAAAAATAAATTATGAAGAGGTAAGTGCCGGGATCGTGGAATTAGATGAAGTAGGTGGAAATTGTCATAAGACATTGTCTGAACAGTTTAATGTAAGAGTAGATTTATAGTAAAAGATTTCAATCAAATGCTAGAATCTCCATTTATTTAAGTATTTTTAATTTAGTGTTTCTCTGAAAGTTTTACGCTCGTCTTCCACTGCACGTGAAGATGTACACTATAACACACCGTTTGATACACCTTATACCTCATAATTCGTATGAAGACCAATGTGATAAATAAATATCTCTTGTCACTCTTCATAGTGGTTCTGTGCTCATAAGTCAACCAAAAGAGATGACTTAAATTTTAGACATCTGTGCTACATGAATAAATAACAGTTCTATACTTTAACGAGCTACTTGAATTTAAATCTTAAGCATTTCAGTGATATTGTACTGTATTTGCCCTTTAAAAGTTTCTAGTAGCTGGTTAGAAAAGTAGAGTAGATTTAATCTTAGTTATATTAAAGGGCATCTCAGTGCGTTGATTTGGATAGCTATTTCAAACTAACGAAAATCGCAGACGGCAGAGTACCTATTAGTCCGCTACAGTATAATAGTACCTACCTACTACAGTATGCTACAGTATAATACAACATTTTGCTACAATATAATACTTACTAGGTATAGTTTCCTATAATACAATAGCCTGTATGAATCAAATTGATTGCGTCGCTTCCAGTGGAAGGCGGGCTTTAATAAAGTAAAACTCGTAAACGTCATCACGAAATCAATGTTGGCCTAGAGTACAAGATTTGTAACATTTTATAATAATAATTTTATCTGTATATTTTGTCTCATAGGTTATGTCCATCGTTTATTATGTAATAAATCATCATTTATTATATTTTATTTTAGTACCTACACTGTAAATGATTTACGTCCATTAATATTAGTTTAAATTTTTTAATACTCCTTATTTTAATACTTTGTTACATTTTGTCATGTTTTACAAAAAGATGAAGGTTTATTTTTTGTAAAAAGTTTTCTTTATTGTTCGTTTTTTTATATATAATTTAGTAGATACATGTTTTTTTTAAGTTTGACTCTACATTTGTAATATGGATTTTCAGTAGCATTTGTAAGATATAAACTATACTCACTTAGAAACGCTAATCCATACTACATAATATTACCTAATAGTAAATTGAAATTTCATTTAACAATTTTTCAAAGCAAAAACACTGCCGACACCAATAAATACGTTCAATAGTGAATCATAATTCATAAAGATTTCTACTTTATTATTATTATACTAATTTATAATTTCATATTCCCTAAAGTCATCAATCATCAATGTAAATAAATATCATTAACCATTTTTGTATTGAATGACGTTATTGGGTGTTTACTGTTTTTCTTTTTTAATCATTAAATAACCTGATGCAGTTTATTATTTTAAACGTTTCATGTTCAGTAGTTAAGTTTTTCTAAGATCAAAATAAAAATAGTTTACCATCTTACGAGTATAGTAATTTGAAGAAAATAATAACGTTAAGGGGTTGTTTGTTAAGACGAAGGTTTAAACCACGGAAATATAGCGTGTTTAAATCCAAAACCATCTATAATGTAAATATACTTTCAAAAATGCTCATTACAACATTCCTAAAATCATCCTTGATTTTTTAATGTAAGCAAGTTATCTAAAAAATAAGTACGTTTATGTAATAAAAATAATATGTAGGTAGGTATGACGATGTACCTTATGACACTATACTTATGAACACTTTTGTAGTTTCCTACTGAGATGCTTACTGCAAACTTATTGCACAGTTAAATAATGCACCTAGTAGCACAAATAGAAAATTATAATAAAATTCAAAATACTTTGTGGGCACTCAATCGACTGTCCTAGTCATGATCTTATTTAATGAGAAAGCTCTTTTTTTAAGCGAATACGTGATTTTATTTTAGTGAGACACTTTTGGTAAATAAAATGCGAATAATGGATACAATTTGTTTATTTTCAAATGCCAATTGCTGAACTGCGTCAGATCCCAAAACCTTAGAAGCTATAGGAAATACATTTACAATACTTGCATCCTACATAATTACTTTTAACGTACCAGAGTTCAACTTCATTATTAAAAAGTGCAACGGGTAGAGTAAACAGTAGAGTCAACTAGATAGATAGACAGACAGGTAACTCTTTATCAAACTTAGTACTAACACAAAAAATATAACAAAACTAGCAACTAGCATACTACTCTACCAGTTCCAAGTACTTACTCTACCAGAATTAATGCTCATTTACATGGTGCGAGTTACTCGAACGCGAGAGGCGATTACCGCCATCAATGTCAAAATAATGACAATGTAAACTAAACATTGAAATCATACGTGGAAGGACGATAATAGCTTGTCACTGAATTGTCATTATTTTGACATTGATGACGATAATCGCCTCTCGCATTCGAGAAACTCGCACCATGTAAATGAGCCTTAACTGTTAAAGTAAGTACCTAAGTTCGTATGAGCTAGTGGCCAACTCTGGTGACGGAGTTTTTAAACCGACTTAAAGACGACTCTACTCCACCAACACTGTCTACATTGGTATAGTTAGTAGGTATACTATGCCGTTAACTCTACTCGGGTAAGTCTACAAGATAAATAATATGAATCGGCTAATTCCGTGTTTATTCCGAATATGACGGACAACAACATCTAGGTAGGTAGTATTAAAAACAAATGACAAAACAGAATGTGACAGAAGTGCACGTCAATTTGCTTTTCTTAAAAATGACAGACACTTATTTGTTTGCGATAAAGTTGAAATTATAAGTAATTTTTATTTCCAAATTACTTTTTGTCAATCGTTTTTGTAATTTTATGCGAATGTTTCTGATGTTTTACGATACCCATTATTTATCTGCAAGTACTTTACAGTACGCACAATGGATCTACGCATTCGTGAAGATAGCCGTTTCGCTGCGCAGTAGAAAAATTTGTATGAAAAAGCTACACTGCGCATCGAAACGGCTAACTTCACGAATGCCTAGATCCATTGTGCGAACTGTATCCCAGGCATACAGGACAAAATTAATAAATGTATTTGCACATTTCACTGAAAAATCAATTTAAAGTCACTTTGCTCCAGTGTTCCTCATTAGTTTTTGTGATGAAATTGAAATACAACTATTTAGTAATTAAGATGTTTATGCCATACGTCTCTATACGTATTTTCAGTCTCAGAAACTACTTAACATTACATTCCTAATGGCAAACCCAAATAAATGAATTACTACACATAATATAAAACACTTAACACTAAAGTATAAAAGTAAAAACGAATTTACCTACATCACACTGGAACTATAGTATCTACAGATCCTTTAATTTTAACCATAACTCATATATACTTTTGGTATTTATAAAAAAAACATATTATAAGTAGGTACTTATATAAATTGAAATAAATATTTCGGCCACCAATTATGCACACCCAGTCAGTTCGAATAATTTTTATACTTTAACTATCTTATGCCTAAAAATTAGTGCGCCAACCAAGCTACTAGGGCGTTGTTTCCAAAAACAAAAGAGCGCTCTAGCTAGCCTGCCCCCCTAGCCATGGGCCATATTACACGATCTATCGTCGCTGTAGAACGATCTATCGTCGCTGTAGAATACAACTTAATTATATATTAATTATATAGAATTATATAGGAATATATAGGAATTGACGTGCTGACCACGTGACTCATCTACTTGAAACGTCAAATCCTATACATTTTGAAGTGTTTCTATTCTACAGCGACGATAGATAGTGTAATATGGCTAGGGGGGCATATTACACTATCTACCGTCGCGATCGCTGTAGAACACATCAAAATGTATAGGAATTGACGTTTAAAGGTGATGAGTCACGTGGTCAGAACGTCAATTCCTATACCTACATTTTGAAGTGTTCTACAGCGATCGCGACTGTAGATAGTGTAATATGGCTAGGGGCCCTGATTGGCGCACTAAGTTTTTAAGCATCAGACCGTTTATCTCTTAACTTAGTTTTGGTCATTTAAAAATGAGAATCTCCGAATAAATATCGACAACTGATTATTTTATCAATAGGAACTAAAAAAAAGCTTGTACAAAAATAGATATGTCTTTATAAGATGCTCTTACCCTTTTTGGTAGTAAAAAAAAAGTAAGTTAGTTGTAGGGAATTCCTTTTACAGTATTAATTCTGTTTAGAACTGAAAATAAACTTTAGGTTAAGCTATCCCGGCCCCCAAAACTAAAACATGATAAACTGCGTTCAAATATTTTGTACAAGCTTGGTTCTTGTCTCCGAGTGATACTATACTAAATTTTAGTTCAAAACCAAGCCCTTGCTTACATATTCATAAATATCACAAATCATTTGCAGATTGTAAGTTATTTTAGCTTTCCAGTCTTATGCTTTTCAACTCTATCCTGATTTAGATGTAGCGCAATGTAATAAGAGTTTTACTATAAGATCAACTCAATGAGCTCATTTTGGTCTTTACAAAGTTGCCGATAAGTTTGATGGCACGGAAAGCGTAGTTAGGTGACAGTCGCTGACGAAGAAGGTAGTAACCAGCTAGGTTCATTGCAACCAACATGCCTACTAACACGCCGAAGTCCGCCCAGAAAGATATGCCAGACATGCCCATCATTTTCACGAAATATCTGGAAAAAATATTTTGTTAAACATAATCATAATCAAAAACATTTATTAATCATAAATCATAAATCATAAATCATTTATTGTTTGTGAACCTAGGTTACAGTGGTGATTAAATAGTATTTAGATCTCTAGATTCTGGCGGTTGGCCATACAAACATTTTACAGAGGTCACAAAATTTCACAATTGATGGCAAGTAAGTCAGTTATTATTATTAATACAAAATGTCAAAGATAAAGAGAATAAAGTAAAAAACAAACATTAGATAATTTAAATTTAAATACAATAAATAATCTACCTACCTACCCAGTTACAAAATTACGTTTGGATCATTTAAAAACTCGTCAATAGAATAATAAGCTTTTTTAATTAGAATGTCATTCAATTTGATTTTAAATTCATTAATGGATAATATTCGGATAGATATTGGGATTTTGTTAAAGATGGTGGGAACCATACAAAATACACTCATGCGGAACAATTGTGTTCTGCACGAGACGTTACGGAATTTACCTTCTAAACGACTTCCGGCTGCAAATCTTTCGAATAGTTCACAGTTATTTTTTGCAAATACAGCTACCTCGTAAATATAAATTGATGGCAATGTGAGTAACCTTAATTCTATAAAATGAGGTTTGCAAGAATCTAGCTTTTGTAGTCTACAGATAGCTCGAACACAGCGTTTCTGTGATTTAAAGACTTTAACTAAATTTATTTACAGAAATTAAACTACTACATATTTACATAAAAGTTAAAATACAAAAAGAACCAGTTGAGCCACCTAAGGATCTTTGGAAACGATCTATAGGTAGCTCAACTGATTCAAACCACTGCCAGACGGAAGCGTGCCCAAGACACTGGCAGCATTACCGCGCTGGATGGCAATGTTGAGCCAAAAAAGTGCCAGACTTGGGATCACGCGTCGCTTCGATTAGATGCCCTGAAAGAATTTGCGATGGGCTCCGGTACCCCACGGACCTAGGGTCTCAACCGCAAAAGGTTCAAATATGTATAAACCCTATCAAGATTTACATATTTAATTTATCATAATCATAATATATTTATTGCGAATCAAGGGCAAACAGATGATAGGTAGAAAATATGTAGGTACAGCCTTGAGTCTGCTTCACAGCAGATGATTAGATAAATCTATCATAACTTGTTATGATAGATATTATGATAGATATTTAATAATATTTGAAGATAATAAGGATAATTCGGGATTTTAGAAAAACAAACCACATTCAGTGGGGGTCTGACTCCGGGAATCGTGGAACGATATGGATAATTGTTTTAGCTCTCTGTTATGTTATTTCAAAGTCGTGATACATCTTAATTTTCTCATCTATCAGGTATCTTCTAGTAAAACAAGCAAGCAAATTCGTATGAGCAAGTGGCCAACTCTGATGACGGAGTTTTTAGGCCATCCAAAGGCCTCCGTCATGGCTTAGCGACTTAAAAGCCGGGACCGATAAATTTAACGTGCCCTCCGAAGCACGGAAGCGCTCAGCTCGTAATGCCACTTGCGGTCACCCAAATTGTGACCGCGCACAACGCTGCTTAACTTCAACGATCAATCAAGAACTTATAAGCAAGCTATACCATGAGCGCTTAGGTATCTAGTGGAGCGCTTCGATATATTCTAGTGATACTATTTGGCAAAGCCTTCAAATGATCTCAGCGAGGATATATTTGCGAGGTCATCCTTATAAAGCTTTACTAACATATCTAAATCAAAACGACCTACAAATTCCTATAAGTAAATCTTCTATGACTAATGAGCTTCGTATAACCATTAGAGTTGACTTCCTGTTTTATCTTAACCGTGAGTTCAATCTGACCATCAGAACACCTTTAAAGTATAAAAAATACCAAGTTAGGAGGTGGTTCGGTATTTTCCGCACCGGAAACAATATGTCAACTCTAAAGATGTGTCAGTTTATAATAGTTGCAAGGTTTAATACTTTTAAAGCAAGGTTTGATTCGGAGTAAATCATTTTGGATATGAATTTTTTGCTGAACGAAACAAACCCGCCAGTTACATTGATATCGTTAACCTCCGCCGAATTCGATATACCTAACCCAAAATAATAAAATAGGTAAGTAGTTTAATTAACCAAATTAAAACGAAAGAATGAAGCGCTGTGGTGTGGCTTGGTTAGTCATTCTTCATAGAACGACGTTCTGCATCGCTGGTGACAATAAAAACTGATCGCTTCCGATCTTCGAAAGACACGTTAAATTATCGGTCCCGGCTAATGGAGGCCCTCAGGCCTATTACTTTCGTCAACAGAACTCTGTTAACATGATCGACTCATAACAATGATTATCTCATCTATGGGTTTACTTTTTTAACCTTAAATAAGAACCGAATCGCCTACTGTTTTTCACGGAGAGCTTACTTAGCCAATAAGATCAATTGTCCTTTCAATTCAATCATCATCATCATCATCATCTCCCTGCCCTTATCCCACTAGGTGGGGGATTCTATCACTCGTCATCTCAGTGCTCACTCCTTTCACACACATATTATCTGCATTCACACAATCCATCCATCTTTTCTTAGGCCTACCCCTGCCGGTGTATCCATCCACATTCATATTCATCGCTCTCCGTGACGTGGCTATCATTCCTTTCAATTCAGTGTAGTTCAAAAAAGTTCAACAGTTCGAAATATTAATTTCAAAACTTACGCGACGTTCTTATACTCGCAGTAATCGACATCATCGGGGCAGATAAGGTCTTCTCTCGGCGAGCCGTATATGGCCGCCACGAGCCCTTCTATACCATATCGTAGGAAGGAGCAGGATCGGGCCAGTCTCCACACGATGGGCAGCGGGTCGTCGCCGCTGCCGATGCCGTAAACAGCAAGCAACATGAGGGGAACGCTTAGGGCTGGACCGAGGAATACAGAATTCTGAAATAAGGAAATATGCACTGATTAAATCTATGTTGGTAAGGGGGCGTCCATTAATTAACCCCCTAATCTCACGTGAGATTGAAAATTGAACAAAAAAATTCTTAATTAGGCAGGTACCTACCTACCTATTCATTCTAATTCAGTCCACGGGGACACCTGTCTGTCTGTCTACCTGTCTGTCTCAAGTGTGATTACTGGAACCAACATGTCCATGTGATTTTAATATTTACACACAGCTTATTATAATATTTATTAGTTTCGTTTTACGTAATGCCAATGTGTATACAAACTTAAAAAAAAACTAATTTTAACCCGCCTTGAAATTGAGCCCACGAACCTCAGGATCAAGTCGAATCTCGGCTAACACAGCACTCTGATATATAAATTATTCACATCAAACATGATTGTAAAGTGAGTATTAGCATTTAGTATCATAGAAATCACGTCTGTTTCTTAGAGGGGTCAAAGATCACATTTAATAGGAAGTTAATCATCATTTTGCATATTCACGCACATTTTATAGCTTGATTCTTTTCGCAACTTCTTTGCAAAATCTTTTGTGTTACTTGACATTGTCTCACCTAAATACATAAAATAAGCTCAGCAAAGATACCCTAAAATGCAATGCTTGACGAGAGCACGCTAACAGCATCAACCTCGCCTGTCGCACCAATAAAGCGGACTTCTGGTTCTAGCCACACGTCAAAATGCTCCGCTACTGTGTTCCGTACATATCGTGCTAAAGAGATGATGTCTTTACTTGTAGCATTATCGACATTTACAAGCACAAGAGCTTGGTGATTATGGACTGCTGCGCCCCCGATTTTGTACCCTTTTAACCCGCATTGATCTATTAACCAACCGGCGGCCAGTTTCACCATATTCGGTTGCGGATAG
Organism: Camptogramma bilineatum; assembly: GCA_958496255.1. Classification (NCBI taxonomy): domain Eukaryota; kingdom Metazoa; phylum Arthropoda; class Insecta; order Lepidoptera; family Geometridae; genus Camptogramma; species Camptogramma bilineatum. The sequence continues at coordinate 8,533,496 of OY292463.1, read as the reverse complement.
TGAGGCATTGTCGGATATTTGGTTATTATGTCAGTAAATTTTTCAACGCTTATTAATGGGTTCTTGAAGAAGCTTCCAGCATTGCCCATTTTCTGTGGATCAGGCAGTTTACTTCGACGCATTTCGCATACAGAATCGAATATTTGATGAGGTGTTACCGTTTTTGGGTTAAATTTGACCAAGTCGCCATAGTTAAGTATTGGTCTCCAATTCTTTGTCAGGTTCAAACCAATACTGATAATAACGTATCCTGTCCGGAATTTATGTTTAAAAATGCTTTCGCGGTAACCAAATTGGCAGTCAGATGCCAAGATACGTTGAATAGAACCGTTATCGAGGTCCAACAGATCGACATAAGTACAAAAGTTCTTCAGTTCTACGCCATAGGCACCAACGTTTTGAATAGGAACAGTTCCAACCAGTCCTGGGATCAACGCCAGATTTTCCAGACCTGCTATACCAAGATCTAGAGTATGACAAACCAGGTCATGCCAGTTCTCACCAGAGGCTACGTGGAGGGACCAGGAATCATCCTCTTCTGTAATCTTGATGCCTTTCAGACGGTTTATAATTACCGTTCCGGCAAAATCTTCAAGAAGAAGCACGTTACTGCCTTCCCCAAGCAGTAGCAATGGTTGTTGACTCTTTTGTGTTTCTCGCCAAACCTTGATCATCTGTTCAATGCTCTCAGCGAAAACTAGGTTTTGTGCGTTGACGGATAGTGCAAAAGTATTGTACTTTTGTAAACACACATTACCTACAGACATTATAATAATGCAATATAACTTGCCACTTAGACTTGACCTGTGAAACTAATAACACAAATTGCTTCTAGTTTTTACAGCTTCTGTCACGATCTATTAAAATGTATGAGTCGTATAACGTTCCGCTAAAATAACACCTGCACAACGTGTCGTTTTGTTTTTATTTTAATAGCTGTAATTGCGAAATAGATCAACACTTCTGTTCGTTCTAAATGAGGACCTAGACAACCGGTATTCGCTATGAAGCGATTTGATTTCTACAATCATCATGGCTCAAGTGATAGCGACAAAGACAATCGATTTGTAGACAAAGTAACATTCGTTTAACGATCGCCTTGTTCATTCGTCTGATTGCTAAATCCCGCGCTTAGTCTGTGGTTATCGACATTAAACGTCAAATGTGTCATTCGAACGCTAAGCATTTGACCGGGAAGCGGACGAAAGTTTGAAAAGTTTTGTGTCGTGTTGTAAAACAGTGATCGTGATCGACTTAAAATATTGGAGAGTGAGTTAATGTTTATAAAACAGGTATAGCATTGTATAAAAACTAAACTTTGTAACTAACATGAATTACAAGTTGCAGTCACTTAGACTGGTTTGTTTAATAATTACATCATAATCACGGCCAATCAATCATGTCCAACGCTGTTGAAAATTATAGGTGAGTAATCATCTAGATTTTCAAAATTATAGGCTCAATCCAGGAAATATAATACTCATGGATGTATCCGACCCAAGTAATTAAAATACACATAAAAGAAATGCTGGACCTTTGCCCAGCTGTGGGACGAGATAGGTTAGGGGAAAAAAAAGGAATACTTACAACAACACTAAGCATGGACGATATAACAGTTCCCATGGATTCTGAGATAAGGGCAACCATTATACAGATGGCTGTGAACATCGCGATCCGTGTTGGCTCCATAGGTTGTGACGTCAGCGGATAGGTTATGACAAGGTAAATGAGGCTGAAGAATATAGTCGCAGGTGTTCGGGAGACGACCAAAGCAGCGTAGTAGGGCTTCAGGCCGTACCAACGGTTGAAGTACTCTCGCTTCACTAATTGAACCTCGTCTGGAACTAAAAAATACTTGTGTTGTAGTAGATATTACCTACAGTCAGCGTCAAATTGATATGAGCGTCTAGAGTAGACTACTCTAGACGCTAATATCAATTTGGCGCTGAGTGTACAATAGGCTGTAGATAGATAGATAGATAACACTTTATTGTTTACCACAAAGAAACCTAAAGTATAAATTATCTAAACATAGTTAAAAACAATTGTCGGTCTTATCGCTTAAAGCGATCTCTTCCAGGCAACCTATGATGGATTGGACAGAACAGATAATAGAAGGCGAGAATGTGTGGTAATTAAGTACCTTCATAATACTAATAAAGTAAATGGTTTGCAAAGGCTGTAATTCCCAACGAGAAGACAGACATTAGTTCTTAACGATGGATGGCTATAAAACTCTTGTTGATTTTTGTAGAATTCTACAAGGATTGCAATCCTGCAATCCTTGTAGAATTCAGGAATGCAGGATTGCAATCCTACAATCCTTTGTTACTCAAGATACCTATTTAGGTTGAAAGTTTGCTATTGCAAGTTTTCGGTGAATTTATGGAACTCTTTTAAACTTATTCGAAAACTGTCTAACATGATTTATTTTGGTGCGTTTTAACAAAAATATAAAACTAGAAAAACGAGTATGTAATTAAAACTTCTATTAAAATTAAATTAGCGTAATGTCAAAACAAATAATGTAAAATAATAATAATTCATACAGAGTTCAAAATAGCGAAAGAGATTTCTAGAAGATAGTGGGCAAACCTTGCCCAGAAAGGCTAATTAATTCTTACTAAGTATACATTTCCTGAGACCAGAATCGCGAAAATTATTAACATATAAAAACTTAGGCCTTTACATCTTTACTAGATGATTTATACCGTGTCAGGAGGCAATCTTTGCCTACACTTATCGGGACACTGTAGTGCCTGGGACAATGTTGAGATGGAGTAGGCTTGCCCAGCACCTTAACCATCCTCTCAGCTTAACCGACCATATCCACAGGAAAGACATGGTCAATACGTGTGTTTCCTCACGATGTTTACCTTCACCGTTTAGAGCTCGAATTAATGCGTACCTATATAAATTTTTCGAAACGAAAAATCCATTGATGCACGGCCAGGATTCGAACTCACGACCTTCGGATCGAAAGTCGAGGTACTATACCTACCCCTCGGCCAACACGGTTGTTTAATATTATTTATCTTTTTCTTTAAAATTTTGTTCTTTATGACCCACTATCAAAACGAGATCAATTTATTTTATTTAGTAAGTACTTATACTGATTTAGGTTGACAGCTGGAAATCTGACCCTTGTCATTATTATTTTTTTAATGTTATTTTAAACGGATAGAGGCACTGACCTGTATCTATATGTATGTAGGTATATGTAGATACAGGTCAGTGGATAGAGGTGACTCAACTGGTTCTTATTGCATTTTATAAATTTATGTAAATAAGTACTTAGTAGTTTTGTTTTTGTAAATAAAAGGTTTTACATACTTTTAAACGGATTGTCAATAATTGCACAAAGTTTTTTCTTTCTAGAAACCAGAATTTACTTGGTTGGCGAATAAGAAATGCTTACACTTTTTCATTTTATACTTACAAGCTAACAACACCGGCATCATTGGAATGTAAAGCATAACGATGACACAGGCGTAGCAGAAGCCAAAATTGAAGATGGTCTTAGAAGCGTCATAGCCCATCTTGTGGAAAAGCATCGCGACGATGATACCAAGGAACAGATGGAGGCCAACACGCAGCCATAAGTAATTCTGAAAAATAATGACAGTTATGAATCTTGTTAAAGCGTAGGGGAAAAAAGCCAAAGACTTGGGTATAAGTCATTCAAATTCCAAAATATTCCAAATTTGAAGTAAATAGAGGAATAGGAGTATTGATTAGTGCCAAGAACAAAGTGAGTGTTGAAAGAGGCAAAGTTAATACTTTAAGGTGAAAAATAATTTACAGATTCTTTCAATTTTATCAATCTCCGTGGTAGCGATATTTTAATAAAGTTTTTGTATCTAATAATATTGAAAACATTGTTGATTTCATAAATATCCTTGTGGATACTTACGTCAATACAAGATTTTGTCAGCAATCTGAAATGCAATTATTAAAACACTCACCTTATTCCTAACCGTTTGCAGCAACATTCTCTTGAGCAGTACGACAAACTGTTGGCATGCCGTGCTGCCGTGCTTATAGTTGTGTTTCTCAACTCCCCCCGCGTTCAGCTGTTCAATCTCCATCTCTTCATAGGAACTTTCTACGGCGAAATCTCTCCATCGATGGTTTCTGCCGTTCTCTACTGCTGCCACCATACGGTCTGCATGTACTCCATATTCACCGCTTGAGACTTCGATAACTGGAAAAATAGGGTCTTATACTGTTCCACAAGTAATTTTGCTTACTTTGAATAGCCTCACTTTGTTAGACTGGCTTGCCCACTGGAGCTTGACTATTTAGATTTTGGATGGATCACCGAAAAGAAAGCTAGGCCCTATACCTTTTTTATTGCCCTGATTCTTCATGGTGTTGGTAGTGAAAGAACAGGAGTGGAATCACCTAGCTCTGAAGACGTTTTTCAATGTCATCCCAGAGGTCCTACGTTAAATGATTTTAAAATTTGAATTTGCAATCATTATTTCACTAATTGAAAAGAAAATAAAAATAAAAAGTGTGACGTTACAAGATTCTCAAGTTCCTCTAAGAGATGGTTCTGGCTCCTCTGGTTACCGCTCGGTTCATTATACACTGACCTAGTACTTGACCTTAATATACTTAAAATTCTCATTTAGCTAGTGACCCAGAAAGGTCAAAAGATACATTAAGATATTCAATTTATGATCGATTGAAACTTAGGTACATATTGTATGTTGTAATTCAAACGCAGGAACGAGTGCAGAAGGTTTAAATGAACCCCATTATCCATATTCACCTAGAAAGACTTTCAAGAATGTGTTTTTTTGTTTCTTGTCACACACATCAATGAAAAGAAAAGGCAACTGATTCAATAGACGATTGAGCTATAAATATAAGGAAGAGAGGGATATGTAATGCAGTGTGTAGAGGGATTGAAACTGTCAGTAGGTACTCACTAAAATCAGCTGGGTTGTAAGTCTTCGGGCACGGCAGTTGCAGCTCATTGAGGAAAGGGACTACGCCGGCCGCGGTGCCCTGGTATGCACATCGTCCTTCCGCCACCAAATACACATGGTCGAACTCAGCAAACAGCCGCGCAGATGGAGTGTGGACAGAACAGACCACGGTACGCCCTCCTCTGGCCACTCGCTTCAGAAGAGATACGCAAGTAGACGAGGCTACGTCATCTAGGCCGCTGAATGTTTGAAAAAGAAAACAGTAGGTACAGCAAGTCAAAATGTGCAGACAACAATAGACTAATAAAAGGTGCTGAGACTTTTTTGTGCTTTCTGTTATGAGAACTCAGCTTCAGTTTCATTCATATAAACTGTGAAGTCTGTTTCGATAAATGCTATGGAACGACGTTATTCGAAGCTTTTATTTAGGTATTTATTTTAAAATGCTTATAAAGTCTGCTGCGTTAATTTAAAATGATTGAAAGACGTTGCACAATCAAAATCTGTCGTGATTATGCTAATGATTCTAAACTAAAGGGTAGGTATCATCAGCTTAAAAAACTATAAGTCCACATAAACCTCTTCAATACTTTCCAGAACGAACCTCGGCATCACTCACGACCTTTACAATGTTTTTCCAACGAGTTATAAGAATAAAAATTTAATATATATACCTAATAATAAAAGTTTTGTTATATACCTACATATAATAATGCATAGCTTTTTTTCTATCAATTTCCAAAAAGTAAGGTCTGCTGTATGATTCAGACGTTCTCGGAATTTACTTCGAACTCGGAAAGTGATGTTTCTTTCTACGCTGAAAAAACGTCAACTTACCGACTGAAATCATTGGATCGGATGATTATTCGGAAGTCTGAATCAGCATGCACGTCTACCTTTCAAAACAAAGACAACAATTCGAGAAAGTAGGTAAAGACCAAACTCACGTGGTAGGTTCATCAAGGAAGATCACAGGTGGATTATTGAGGAGTTCCAGTGCTACTGACAGTCTTTTCCTCTCGCCTCCAGATAATCTCTCTGCAGTTGTGTTCCTGGCCTTGCCTAGCCTTAGAAGTTGAATGATTTCTTCTACCTATAAATTAAAATATGATTACAGTCATAAATTACATGCTTTACTTATATTGCCACTAGTGGGAGGCCTCAACTTTCTCTGCGTGTATATTTTATACACACTTCACCTTCCCGAACATTCTCAACTCAGAAAAATCGTTTGAGTAGGCATATTCAAAAATCAAGAATCAAATAACTTTATTTGTTAACTAGTATACAAGTTATAAGGTACATGTTTTTATTATGCTAAATGAGTTAATAAAAAGGCCTCCACTCAGCATAAGCTACGGTAGACAGTCTACCACAGCGCTGGTCTTCCGTGGTAGCACTATATTAGGTAAGATGGTTTGGGTATGAGGAGAAGTATATAATAATCAAAGACCGTAGGGCCTACGGGAAAGAGGCGTGATTTTATATAGGTACCTATGTATGTAAAAATCTTTTTTTATTGCCTCTCTCTACCATAAAAGAAAACAAGCACCAAGTTTTACTTTTTTGGGATCGTCTTTTTTAAACTTTCGCGATCACTATTCATATTGAAAAGTTTTATGGACACGGGATTTTATCGCGTAATTTACCTTATTTTTCCCGACGTTTCGGCTATGTTGCAAGCGTACTATAGCCGAACGCATAAAGGAGCACATAGCAGCAGTTAAGAACCGCCAGGTAAATAAGTCGGCGATAGCAGAGCACCTAGTGGATTCCGGGCCTAATCACTGGATTGAACTTCACGATCCCAAGATTCTTGCCAACGAGCGCCAGTATTACAAGCGAATAATTCGTGAGGCAATTGAAATCAAGAAATATCCGAATTTCAATCGCGAGGATGGATTCAGGCTCCCGTCATCATGGAATCCTGTTATTAGTAAATGCAGTGCACGTCGTAATGTGACTTTCCGGTGTCAAGATACGGTTAGTGTAGTGTGTTGCGGTGTAAATGCAGCCGATCCGGAATCTGAAGATCAGTGAGGGTAGTTTTGGATACTACCGCCGATTCACAATGGACCTTGAAAACATACTCCAGTCTGCCCGCGACCACGGCTATTGCAACATAGCCGAAACGTCGGGAAAAATAAGGTAAATTACGCGATAAAATCCCGTGTCCATAAAACTTTTTTGGGATCTAAACTAAACAGGGGCCCTAGCCATATTACACGATCTATCGTCGCTGTAGAACGATCTATCGTCGCTGTAGAATAGAACACTTCAAAATGTATAGTAATTGACGTTCTGACCACGTGAATCATCTACTTGAAACGTCAAATCCTATACATTTTGAAGTGTTTCTATTCTATCGCGACGATAGATAGTGTAATATGGCTAGGGGGGCGGATTACACGTGATTGTCGGTCAGTCAGTAACATAGTCGTTTTGTATTTGTCGTTTTATATTCGTATGTGTTCTATTCGAAAAAAGTATTTGCAAGTACAAATAAACAGGAAGGAAGTTTTTGCAAGTCACGCAGTCAAGCAGTCAGAGGCATCTTAGTTTAATTTTAGTTACTAATGAGTTTTTGCACTAACTACCATAAAGACACAAGGAGCAAGGTAATGATACGCGGAAGAATAATATAGTATAGTCTATACTCTATGAAAAATGTATAGTGCTGCTTTTGATCATTCATTGTGAATAACAAAGAACGTTGCAAAAAATGGCAAAAGAAACTAAGTATTTATTTTTCAGAAAATGTAAAGCTTGTGAGTGCAAAACAAATATCTACAAGCATTGTATTTTATTTTCTTAACATACGGAATCGATTTTTTCTTCACACGCGGAAACATGAACGACGTGAACTTTTGACCCTTGAATACATTGTTAAAAGCAAATTGTCAAAATAACATGCACATTTTTGGCAGATAGTAAACAAATCAGCCTGTTCCAAGTATCATTGGTACATAGTTGAATTTTATGGGAACCTCATGGGAACAGACGCATTTCAGCTTTTGATTTGCTCTATAGTGTACCAAACTACCTAGACTACCAAATTGTATTGGAAATGGGCGTACCTCTTTCAATCAGATATTATGGGAATGTAACAGAACTAGTTCCTGTTAGAGCCTTCGCAGACTGCAGACTTTCTATCGGCCATTTGGTCGGGCTCTTAATCATTATAAAGTTGTGTGCAAGTGCGCATACTAAAACAATTCAATATCGACCATGTATGCACTAGCAACCCAACCCGACTAAACTATTGGCCGATAGAAAAGTCAGGCAGTCAGCAGTGCAGTCTCTTAGAGATATCAACTTACAACAACAGCTTTCCTATGAGAGCCTATCTCGGTCCCAAGCTTTAAATCAGCAGCCATGGTCATAGCTTCTAACACCGTAATGTACGGCTGTAGCAGGTCTTGTTGCATAATGTATCGGGAGAGTTTCCTGAACTGACGAAGGTCTCGTGGCTCCCCATTCGTCGCGATTGTACCGGTGGCGCCAGTCACCCTGAAAATAGTTCAACTCTTAAGTATCTAAAATGTTGTGGTATTGTTTGGAACAATGCATCATACCAGTAATAGGTATAAGGCACTATGTCAAATGTAGACCTCAGACATTTTTTTCTTACTCTTCCAATAGCACTCAAACGGAAGATCATGGACTGTGTATCCTCCCTATATTAACTTAAGGTGCTTAGCCTTGGTCTCTCACAAACACCCAAAAGTTCAAGTTCAAGGTTTGCCGTGTTCCGTATACGGTCATGTTATAGACCGCATACGGAACACGACACTGCGCTCCAGAACCCAACATGCTGTCGCGATGCTTAAATGGAACTAGGCTGGTCATTATATGCCGCATGCCTGATGAGCTGTGGGCTAAAATCACCACTTAGTGGAACCCTGAGAGAGCAAGACGGAATCGAGGCAGACCTAGGAAGAGATGGCACGACGAACCTTTAACACAGCGTGGGTCGAAATGGCACAGGACTAAAAGAAGAATTTCATACAAATTAAATATATTAGTGTTCAACGGTGTGCAATATCTTCCATTTTATCTACCTATAGACTACGAATATACCGATTATAAATACAGTAGATCTGAGGTATTTATTTGAAAAACACTACTTACGAGAAGTAAATGTTGTGAAACCAAGCCTCGACTTCCGAAGGTCATCGAAACACCAATATTTTCGAACATTTAGTACTTGAACTAGAACAGGCCACCGAGCAGACTGGTAATCCTTGGCGTGCTAAACGCTACATTTTTTTAGTAGGTAGTAGTTCCAAAACATTTTACTTAGATATTATGTTTTATCGTCATTCTAATCACTAGATGCGCCGCGAGCGTGTAATTTTAGTCATCTTAAAAAAGTATGCTCACACAGGAAATTTTGTAATTTACGTACTAGAAAAAGAAAACGACATCGTTCTGCTCACTACACTACACATACTGCTTTGACTAACTTCTCAGCTTTAGTTGGTAGTGCCTTCAGCGCTGTAGGTCGTGGGTTCGATTCCCACCCAGGACAAACATTTGTGTGATGAACATTGATGTTTGTTTCCGTGTCTGGGTGTTATAAAGTATTATAATTCTAAGTTTGTATTTAAATCAATAATATTGATTTGCTACCACATACCTAAAACCAATCTTACAGTTCTATATCAATATTCCAAAGTTGCTTATGTACCAACCTATATTAAGTATATAAGTAGTAAAGATAAATAAGTATACGTTTTATTGTTGAACGTGAGATCGATTTCGAGTGGAATGAAGATTATCGTCTACAAAGCAGTAAGCTTTTATTAGGGCCTCTAGTTCATTAGTACATGACTCGATTACTAAGTATTGTACTTACTTATACCCAGCTAGTATGTTGAGGAGCGTGCTCTTGCCAGCTCCCGACGGTCCCAATATGGCAGTCAATTGTCCCGACCGGAAGTCCCCGTTTAGGCCTCGGAGTATTAACTTTGAACCTGCAAACAAATTGATTCAATTGTTGAAGTTCTTAACTGGTTTGCACTGAGATTCTTTGTCTCTAGATGGTAAACGATTTATTGCACCGGAGGTCAGCGACTTTTCCCTACACAATTTGTGGACTAGTTGTATTACAAGTTTATTTTGAAGGTTCTTTTTTAACCCTGCTCGTTTCAAGTATTACCCTCGGGAAGTTTATTGGCAGTATATTATGTTTCTGAAAATTACAACCAAAATACCTGAAAGTATAATAAAAGGATGGTATTCTACAATATGATGGTAATTAGTTGCAACTGCGGGTGAAAATTGGACACAGTAGCGCAAAGACGCTGCAAATGGGATTTTTCGGAGTTGTCCATTTAAATAAAAAATTTAGAACTTATACTGTCAATTCTATTCTATTTACTGCCCATATAATTATATGAAATAATATTGCATTTATTTTTTTTAGTTTATTAAAATGCATGCTAATTAGTTAAATAATTTATCAATAACGAAAATTAAATACGTAATATAATTTTGCTATAATGTAGCTAACATTTTAAATATTTTGACGTAGGAGATATGGAAAAAATAAAACTATTTTGTTATTATTATGTACCAAACCACCTAAGGTAGGTATACCTATATATTAATATTAATTAATTTACATAACGGTAAATAATGAATCACGTCTGGACGACTGACCAAAGGGTTATTTAAAAGTATAGTGTCGCTGATTCTATTGTACACTGACTAATAAATTATAGTAATAATACATACATACATACTAATAATAAATGATAACTAAAATCTATTGCTTTTTTATCGTTCACGCTTTTGTTCATAATGTGAGCTTCCTACAAACCCTTAGGCCCTATCTCACTAGGACACCATTGTTGCGCCGCCAGAAACAATTTGTACCTGGTGTGCAACCATGGTGTTCTATAGTGAGATAGAGCCCTCGATGATGACCAATGTTCTAAAGATACGTTAGAGTTATAAGGTTTCGCTGGTATTGTACTTTATGCAATTAATGTGGCAATATCCCACGGATGTTGCACTTGCTGGTTCGCTGACAATGATTTTGTAATACTTGCGCCGAGACGTTAAGGGCTCGGCGAACGTATCTACTTACCTAGGAACGTAATACCAAAATAATTTAAAATTTGAGCATATTTTTATCACTTTACGTTATTATTTGGATAAAGGTAGTATTTATCTAGGTTCCTGTTAAACTTTTGTTTCAAAAAACTTACTATAGAACAAATGAAAAGAAAAAATGCCATTTTTGGTGTACCTACAAAGATTTCAATTCAATTGGCTTACATTTCTTTTTAGGTAAGTTTTTCGGAACAAAAGTTTAACAGGAACCTAGATAAATACCTACTCTCCTAATCTAACAACATAAACTGATATAAACATGCTTACATTTTAAATGATTTCGGTATTACGTTTTTATGGAAATTCGCCGGTCGCAGCCCTCTTAAGACAATGCTGAGAATTAGAGGAATTTGCGTAAAGTGCAGGTTCAATGAAAACTTATGAGTGAATTGCCAATAAATTGAAACACAAAATAAATCTGAAATCTTTCTAATATCAAACTTTATATGATCGATCGAAAAACTGGGAAAACTTATCGTTGTTAGCAATTCTTGTCAAGCAAAGTCTTGCGTACCGAATTCTAAGTTTCACTTAGTTTAAACGTGCGGTTGGCATCTCATCGTAATGTGAGCTTCAACTCATTTATGGTGAGAGTGCCGACTGCTCGTCTTTCAACCTTTATGGATGCAGCATTTTGGCCGAAGGGTGTTTTATACAGGCGGTTCCGTGGACGCCTGCGAGACATCCCGTTAGTGCGTACAGATAATACGTGATAATTTAGTGTAGTGTTATTTATAAAATATGTATGTTAGTTGTAAGGTATTTATTGCTATGGGCCGTAGACTAAGTAAAACTAGTAGTTCGCCCCGAACTGAGATCTCGCGCACCGTAGATGGCTTACATTTGGACTTTCTTCTGACTACCCCTATAATTTCAAGTGCTACTTCTGCCGAGTATGCCTATTGCGCTAGCTCTTCATGGTAAAAAATATTAGCATGCATGCAATACATAATGTCGTGTCTAATTTTTCATTTATTTCATATTTATGAATTCTCGTCGTATTTCTAAAAGTATACGTCCTAAAATCAAAATAATAACTATTTTGGAATGTACAAATTAAGACCTTTCATTTGACACCCCACTCGATATATTTGTTTATTTAACTTTTTTTACTCCAATTATTTTCATTCTTTATCAAAAAATTTTTTATCATGAAAATAAATCAAGTAGCATCTAAAATCATTGCAAACCAAACCGCGACGATGCCACTCTCTTTTTAAGATTGACCAGTCAATGAGCTACGAAGACATCGAAACTCTATGAAACGGGAGCTCTTGCAGCTCTGGTTTCGTAGTTTTTGTTCTTTGGTCGTATTTCAAAAACTATACATCCTAGATTAAAAATAAAAATCATTTTGGAATGTACAAAATAAGCCCTTTCGTATGACACCCCACTCAATATATTTGGGTAACTTTGAAAAAAATTTACCCCCTTGGGAACCCCATATCTTTACAACCCCTTCATCGATTACGCTCATACGCTCCACAGCAAATTTCCATAGCACTACCTATTGACCTATCAAGTTTCATACAGATTGGATAAGCGGTTCGATAGATCGGGTTAACTTCGACGTGAAGCCCGAGAACATTGTAGAGTATGTAAAGCGGAAGACCCAGCTCACATTAAGGGTAGTGCGGTTGGTATCTCATCGTAATGTGAGCTTCAACTCATTTATGGTGAGAGTGCCGACTGCTCGTCTTTCAACCTTTATGGATGCAGCGTTTTGGCCGAAGGGTGTTTTATACAGGCGGTTCCGTGGACGCCTGCGAGACACCCCGTTAGTGCGTACAGACAATACGTGACAATTTAGTGTAGTGTTATTTATAAAATATGTATGTTAGTTATAAGGTATTTATTGCTATGGGCCGTAGACTAAGTAAAATAACATCTTGTAACTTATTCTAATGTTGCCTGAAATAAAGTTTATTATTATTATTATTATTATAGTTATGCGAGAACATAAAAATGAAACATACAAACATACAAACATACAAAGCAAAATCGCCTAACTTGCCACTAAGATCTTCGCTCGCTTCGCTCGCTCGATCGATAACATCTTGTAACTTATTCTAATGTTGCCTGAAATAAAGTTTATTATTATTATTATTAAACTACTTACTGTATTTTTTTATTATCAATCTTGAAATACAGAACTCATATATTTCTTACCTTCGTGAAGTTTCGCTTGTGATTGACAAACAGGATCGTATGATCGATGTCACAAACAATCTTTTATTGATATAAAAAAAATATATACTTAGATATATACATATATTTTATATTATGCTGTTTCATATTAGGTTTTATATTATGTTGTCTCATAATTTAAATACTTAATCGACTTGTTTTGCAGGATAATGTCAGAAAGCATTGCTCAATCGACAACAACTCAGTGATGATAGGCTTGGCGATTCACTGAACAATAATAATTTGCATTGTATGATTTGTTAGGCCTTCGTAAATAATTCCATGATCGTTATAATTGCTATAGCGAGTTTTTACCGTAGTCGTTGTCATTTTATTCGAGTATTTTAAAACTACCTATTCTATAATTATAAATGCGAATGCGAACGTCCTTGACTCTGTGTAATGTATGTATTTGTGTTACCTACTTCTTCATGCTGAAACGGAATTACCTACGGACTTGGATGAAATTCGGAATGGACTAATCTTATTCTCTGTCAATACAAAGGAATTGTCATGAGCTCTGCACAGCTCTGCATGAGCTACTTTTTTCGAGTGTATTTGCGTAAGTTTCTATGAGCTAGTAACCAACTCTGGTGACGTACCTAGTTTTTAGAAAGACAACAGCCATAATTTAACTTTTATAAATAATCACCAAAATTGCTGGTACCTAACACCGCGGGGCATAGCCAGTAATATATTTATACCCAATATTTAATTTGATTGCACTGCGATGTTCTAAATTCTAAATTAGTATCAAAATAATTACATCTCTATTTAAATTGCTTGCGAAAGTAGTTATAAACTCGAATTTTGCGCAGAACTGTATGTAAATTCAAGTGTATGTGCAACCTGAAATTAATTCAGATAGACTCATAATGAAAAAGATGAAATATGTATTCTGAAAGAGGTTTCTTCGTAGAACTTTAGCACCTATACAACATTAAGTACTTTTCGTCATCCAAACCCACTATCAACGCATTTATCTAAACGTAAAAAATTGTTTGTGCTGACTGACTGATCAATCAACAAACAGTCAAAACTATCAAATCTAGGTACGTAGCTGGAATTTAGGTGCAGGTTTATTTCATTACGTAAGCATCCGATTTTTGGAAATTTAACTAAGTATAAGAGAATCGTGAGAAAGACTTCGAATGAAAGTCTTTGTTCTCGGAAATTAGACACATAAAGATCTGAATTACCTACAGCTGCTAAAATGAATAATTACGTTGTTCAAGTGTTTTGGATATTCACATTTTACCAGGGGGGAAATGGGGGAAAAATTGTGTCAGTAAGTATTGGTTTTTAAATCGGAATTTTAATAATGTTATTACGTAAGTAAAGATGCGGGCAATACCTAGTGTATTATAAACATCAACGCAAAGAGACGTTGCGCTGACATTAACAGAATAGAGCATCATGAATTTCGAAAGATTCAAGGCTCTGTCTCGAGTAGACTGGAGCTGCTCTGTGCTAGGCGACAGGGAATAGAGCACAAGGATACGCGGACATTGACTATCGGATTGCACATTCACTGCGTTTGTAGTAGGGCTGTCACATACTCATCATCTAATATAATGTTTATCCGTACCCATATTATAAACTAGCTGACCCGGCAAACTTCGTATTGCTTCAAGCATAAATGGAGAGAAGCATGTATAAAGAGAAGCAGAGAAGCATGGAAGAAGAGAAGCAGGGAAGCATGAAAGAGAGAAAACCCATACCCATACCCATATCACCAAAAAGTTCCATGAAGGTCCTGACTCCATCATCATAACAGAATTGTGTTTCACTCATCAAGCTCTTTCATTTGATACCCATATCACTAAAAAGTTTCATGGAACAGGTCCTGACTCCATCAGATCATGACCTTGAAATTTTTACCGGACAATATTTAAAGTACCTACCTACCTACTTTCTAACAAAAAAGAATCAATGAAATCGGACTACTCGTTAATGAATTACAACCAGATACTCATTTTGACTTTCATCCCCTCTCCCAAGGCCTATATACCTCGTAGTATGCACTCAAATAATACCAAGTTTCATTTAAATCCATCCAGTAGTTTCGACGTAATGCGCGGCCAATATACACACAGACAGACAGACAGACATGAATGATAAAATTACAGTTTTGGCTTCAGTATCGATTATAGAGAGCCCTCCAAAAAAAAATTTCAAAATATCTTCAATGTATGGACAGAATATGACCTGTTACAGTTTTATTAAAAGTATTGATTGATTGATGGATATTAATTGATTTATAATTTTCCAAATCGGTTCAGGCATCTTCGAGTTATAATCACATAGTAAAAAAAAGATTCCGTTGAATCGAATCTGAGAACCTACACCTCCTTTTTTTTAAGTCGGTTTATTAAAAAGAATCACGTGTAGATGCGCGTAGAAACTATTATGAAGACCGTGATTCACACAGGAGGAACGACGACGATTCTTTATCTATGGATTCACGTTTTAGTTACAGTTACTTACCTAAACCTTTTTTGTGGATTTGAATTTGTGTCAAAGTCAAATAGCATTCTATTAATAAACAGATGTCTGATTTCTGAATGTTCAATCCTTTCCAAATGTCAGTGTCAAATATTGTATATTGTCATTTAGAAGAAAACATGAATCAGAAGAATATGAAGAGAACATAATTTTTGCGAAGCCAAAATAAAGAAGAAAAAAAAAAAAAAACATAATTTTGTCAACCCTAAGAACACATCAGAATGCCAGCTCCATACAAAAAAAACCGGTTTACGCTTTCTTTTGTGTGGAGATTGCAATCGTATCCGCTTGTTATATTCTATGGTAATAGTTTTCTGTGATCATCTGTTAACCGCATGTTTTCGTCAGCACGATTCAGGCTTTCTTTCATTTTGTATGGCTTCTGAGGGTCTTTTCGTGATGTTGAATAGCCTATAGCCTTCCTCAATAAATTAGCTATCCAATACAGAAAGAATTTTTCAAATCCGACTGGTACTTTCAGAGATTAGCGCGTTCAAACAAACAAACAAACAAACAAACAAACAAACAAACTCTTCCGCTTTATTATAATAGTATAGATGTGAAAGTGTGTTTATTTGTTTGTTTATTTGTCCTGCTTTCACGTCAAAACAGAGTGACGGATTGACGTGATTTTTTGTGTGGAGATAGTTGAAGAGCTGGAGAGTAGCATAGGCTACTGTTCATCCGGGTACCACGCGAGCGAAGCCGCGGGCAGCAGTTAGTAAGTAATAAATAGTACTAGTGTGTCATTGTGTATGAATTTAAAACGTTATTTCTTGTAGGTATTTGTATTCGAGCTGGTCGCGTTTCGTGCGTCGTCATGTTTGAGTAAACAAGCTAGTTGGTCGCGATTCGGGCGTTTTACAAAACGATGAAAAAAATACCTACTCGGTTGGTAGCGGTTCGTGATCTTTTGAAACGCATTATGAGTAATGCCATAGAGCTACGAACAACAATGTACTAAATCGATAAAATAATATTGTATTATGATTAATAACCCTATAAGTGGCAAGATATTTTATTTTGGAAATGTTGATAAATTTTGTTTGAGCTGGGTTCTAGGGTCAATAAAGAGTAGAGATGTGCGAAAAAAAAAATCCAAATTAATTCGTTTTCGAGATACTTAATGTATCACATTAGGTACCTAATGTGATACATTAAGTACATTGCCAGGTGTGTCAATAAATAACATTTCTAATTCTACGTGTCATATTTGCCACACTGCCAGGCTAATATGAATTTGTGTTTAGCACATTTATTAAACAAAAATATCACATTCTTAAATATTATTATCAACGGGATAATTACCATGATTATTGAGTTTTGTTGCTTCCCGATATTTCGACGCAGTTGCATGCGCCATGATCACGGGTAACTGAAGTCTTTGCGAGGTAGAGGGTAGTCATGTGCAGACGAAACGGTCTACCCTCTTTCATATATTTCATATATTTTAATATCGGGAAGCAACAAAACTCAATAATCATGGTAATTATCCCGTTGATAATAATATTTATGTTCGTAACCATGATAGTTTCAAAAGTTATATCACATTCTTAGGAGAAAACATACCAAAAACATGCCTAAATATTTTTTTTGTTCTATATAATATTATAATCCACAGAAATTTAAAAAACTCTGAAATAATCTATATAATTTAACGAAACCAAACCTAGTATGGTCTTTGAAATACCAGTAGGTATCTCGTAAATTCAAAATTGTATCAAAATTAGGTTTCAAGTCCATCATCTTCGGTGTAATTTTAGTCAAGCCATGTGTTTTTGGCGTTGTCTTTATTGGCAACCTCGTGGCGGGTGCTTCCTCCGCGGGCCAAGGAGCCGGCACCGAGCCGGAGACCTTATTTGCTGTGAGCAGGTGCCGCCTGTATTCAGTTGTTGAATGTTGTAAAATATCTAATACAACTCTTCCCTCCGCCAACCCATTCCAAAAAATTTTTCAGGATGTTCACGCTAAAGCAACCCAGCCACCCTCTGTCTGGGGCCGGGCCTTGCTGTGCCAGGCTGGGCGGAGCAAGCCCGGGAACAGCACCAAATACTTATAGAAGACCGTCACGGTTTTTCATTGAGTTTACGCTGGTGCTGCTCCCAGATTTGCCCTGCCTGGCCTGCCTTAGTGGGGCTTGGCTGTAGACGGAGGTTGGTTGGGTGGCTTTGGCGTGAACATCCTAAACTTCCTAAAGAATCTTGTTTGGTGTGGATTGACGGAGGAGTACTAGATATTTTGCAATTTTCAGTGGCTGAATGTGGACGGTGCTTGCTCGTGGCAGGTAGGGTTTCTGGCTAACCACAAACCGAGCTTTAGGAATAGATATTGGACTGACATGTCTAAAAGTTTTGTAGCTCTATTGTCATTCTATTCAAAACAATGAAAAATATTGAGCGCTCGAACCGCTACCAACCGAGTAGGTATTTTTTTCGTCATTTTGTAAAACGCTCGAAACGCAACCAACTAGCTTGTTTACTCAAACATGACGACGCACGAAACGCGACTACACCTTGTATTCTACTAGCACGCCCCAACTTCGCCCTTGTTAACTTTCTATGAATAAACCTGATGATTACGAGCACAAAAAATATGCAATATCTGTCGAGTTGTTCTCGAGTGATTTATATGCAGCAAATAGTTGTATAGTTGGATAGGCAATTTATTAGTAATCGTCAACATTTTAGAATGTTCTTTAAATTATTTGTGTCAAGTTATTAAACCTACTAATTGTCTCATCCAAGGGTATTCTATTCAATATATTTTTTGTTATTGATTGTTATTATCATCATTTTCCGTAACTTCTTTCTGTCAATGGATACATTGCTACTTAGTAGGTATTAGGCTGCGTTTCCATTGACGCGGAGGTGGGCGGAGCTAGTGCTTAGCGGTGCATGAATTGACCAATCAATATGCTCGAAATCTCTGCTCCGCTTCAATGGAAACAGCACGAGCGGAGCGGAGCAGAGCTGAACGGATATTCATATAAAATAAGCGAGGTGATGCGGAGCGGAGCACAGCGGGGCGGTGCGTTGCGGAGGGTAGCTAGGAGAGCGAAGCGGTGTTCTGCTTCAGTGGAAACACTCACCACTTTTCACCGCTATTCTCCGCTCATCTCCGCACAGCTCCGCGTCAATGGAAACGCAGCCTTAGGTAGGTTTATTTGTTGACACCTGAGTCAACGAATGCTGTTTTTTGTGCTTATGACAGTTTTCATCACCGTCAGCGCTGTCTGTTTGCCTATGATGAGGTAGGACCATGTTGATAAAACCAGGTTTATGTTTCGTAAAATAAAATCTAAAGATAACTTGTAGCGTTGGTTGGTTTTTAAAAACTGGAAATGGTTGATTTGATACCTAACAATAATTGCAGTTTTATCGTTTTATCATTATGACTTTCTAGAAAAAAAATCTACGCTTTGACATTAGAGCTGATTTACACAGGGTCAGTAACTGACTCAAATTCGAGGCAAGTCAGTGCTGACCCGAAAAAAACCCTGTGTAAACTGATTGGAAGTCAGTACAGTGGCTTGAAGTCAGCGCTGACTTGAATATTCGGACACGAATATTTTAAAGTCAGTTGGCGCCCCCCTGCGACTGACTTGTCTACTGACCCTGTGTAAATCAGCCATTATGCTTAGCATTATGGACTTCATAATCATACATTAAAAATTAAGCGGAAGAGATCTGAAACTGACAGTCATAGTGACGCCTGTCTCTACGCAAAGTTACTCATTAGTCATTATCACTATGCATTTTATGAAGCAACCCTATCATAATTCTGTTGTTGACTCGAAACGCACGCAAAGAACTTAGTTTAACCGGCTATTACGTCGTTTGTATGTATTTGTTAGCTCACGCAGGTACTGTTCTATATAACACGACGTACGGTACGAAACTACATAATAACTGATAAGTAGGTACATAAATAACAAGTTTACAATAAGTAATGTATTATGAATTGGAGAATTTCATTAGGTACCCATCTAGACCCAAATGCCCTAACTAAGCAATGCTTGCTTTATGGGAACTAAAAACTGATTGAATAAATACAATTAAATCTAAATACTTAATAATAAATAATAATACATAATACTGGACATTAAATGATAAAATAATGGATGAAAATAATGGAAGACTATTAAATATAATTTTATATTAACAAAGAATATTCAATATACCTAGGTACCTACTTAATTTAATATTATTTTTTTATACTTATACTTACCTACCTAATTTTAATTATAAAAGCTTATAACATTTATGTTGATATTTATCAAGGAAATAGGAATACCTACTAAAAACTCTAGGTAGATAACTCAGCCAGCCGATAACTCTTATCCTTTGTTTATATACCGCAAAGCTCATATCGTAAACTGGTAGTTCTAGAACCATTAAAATTCCTTTACTTTTCTAGAACATAACTTGATGAATTCAACAAATTGAAAGATTCATTGAATCCAAGGAAATAAATAATTATGATATTATATCTAAAAACATTTTCTGAAATTTTCCATACCTATATAAAATGCATGTCAATTCTTGTATTCATTTGACGGATCTGAAGAGTGATTTTAAATGTCAATACTTAAATTCTATTATATCCTGTACCTTGAAATTTACTAAACTGGGGATTATAATTATAATATTTACCTTCTTAAGTATAGCATGGTAGATTACCTTGAGGTACCTAAGTATAACTGGTAGATTATATTGTACAATGTGTAATAGTTATCAATCATAGTGTAGCTCTCCTATCACAAGCTCTACTTACTTTGGGACTAGATTATAGAAATTGTCAGCCACCATTGTTTATTTCTTATTTATATTATAGTAGGTAATACCCTGTTCGAAAGGGCCAAATCAACATTCCTATATCATTTCCAAAAGAACTAAGTAACAGAATTGATTTATTCATAAGAATGAAACTTTTTATTTATTTTCACTTTTTTGTACTTTTTCTGTGCAAACAGTTCGACGATCGGCCTACTAGGAGGATAGGATGGAATAAGCGCTTTTTTGTATTGAATGAACCCCAATTTCCATTTAAACTTATTTTTTTTAAATGATATCATGAATCGAACCCAATCTCGATATTACATTATTTCAGGATTTCACACACAATGATTTATGAGGCAACGTTTTGATTGATACGGTGACTAAAAAGGACTATAAAATCTATTTTCATACACACACTACACAGTCACAGTATACCTACAATATCATCATCTCAGCCTGGTTACACCCACTGCTGGGTATAGGCCTCCTCTTTATTTCGCCAATAAGTCCGGTCCTGTGCAATCCTGATCCAACCTTTCCCTGTCACATTTACGATGTCATCTGACCATCATCGGGCCGGTGTTCTGCCTCTTGGTCGTTGCGCATCTCTGAGCGCTTCCGTAATCGCTATAGTCCATCTTTCATTTTTACATCTAGCTAAGTGCCTTGCCCATCTCCACTTGAAAAACAGATATTGTCGTTTTTAGTCACCGTATCAATCAAAACGTTGCCTCATAAATCATTGGAGTATTGAACTCTATTTTACATTGTAACAATAGCTAGCTAAAGGTCGAAAGTTCGATGTTAGCTGACAACACTTGAATGAATATAATGTTGATTACTTTTTAATAATAAAATCCTAACAAACAATTCGTATTCTAGAATTGAACTCACGTTTATTTGAATGTAAATAAGCATGCATTTAGTCTGTAATTTTTTTTTTTTGTGAAGGCTAAATGGTTTCGGTCTGATGACGTTTATCTTAATGTAGCAGCTGCTTATTACGCCAACCACATATAGTATACTACTCGGGCGAATTAACATGACTCCTGGCTCAAATGACGGTTGTGCAAAAGTACAGTGCGCAATGTATCGCGCAGTGTATCAAGATCCGAGCCAGGTGACGTGTTAATTCGCCCGAGTAGTAAAATTACCTATATTAGTTTAGCTTTAAAAAATTGTATTATTTACCTAATACTATAGGTTTTACGTCTACTCCATCATGGTCACCTGGGGTTTGGACATGCATGTCATTTAAGCTAGTGACGGAGTTTTTAGGCCGCCTAATGGCCTCTGTCATTGCTTAATGACTTATCAAGAACGACTTCCCATAGATCGTAGATAACATATCACATAGAGGCGAATACATCCTAACGGACCCCATCAATATAATATAAGATCATATCATTATGCATTAACTATCATAGGCATAAACATATTATTATAGCCTGTTACCATTATTAAATAATTACTGCGTAACAGTACCGGTAACACAACCAGAACCAGTTCCGCAGCGAGCCGGTAATACACCCGAGGTGCATTCACGTGCATTTCAACTGCATTCGTATTTAGGCCAAACTCGCAGCCGAGTCACGTGTTCCTTTCTAACCTCTAGTGATGGGATATCGCGGCGAAACCTATCGATGATTAGTACTATACTTTCATGAAAATTCTAAAAATCGTAAAGCATCATAGATATCAAGTAGTACGAAACACTCGTAGAATAACATCGATAAATATCAAGTAGTACAACTGCAAATGTAAATTCAATCATCATCTTATCAACTTATGTGATTGATTACTTCCAACGTGAAAATTCTAACGCTTGATCAACAATGTCGGTATTAATCAAGTCGTATAACCGCAAATGTAGACTGAATAATCAGCTCATCAAGTCACATTCTATGCGCAT
The DNA here is from genome assembly GCA_958496255.1 of Camptogramma bilineatum. Taxonomy (NCBI): domain Eukaryota; kingdom Metazoa; phylum Arthropoda; class Insecta; order Lepidoptera; family Geometridae; genus Camptogramma; species Camptogramma bilineatum. Next base: position 8,511,057 of record OY292463.1, on the reverse strand, counting down.
ATTAACACAGAACTAATTCTCCATTTATAATGATATTTAATCGTAATGGATTATGTTATTCTTAACACTGTCGCGTATAGGTACCTAATTTATATGTAAAAACTACTTCAATGTGAAAAGCATCTGAATATAATATAATTGTGACTATTATTTTTATTAATAATATTCTAATACCTATTATAAATGTTTGTGGTTCCACGTCGTTGTTACAGTTGAATGGTTTAGTTAGATGATGATTTAAAACAGCATAAGGATAACTTTTTTTACCTGTAAGCCGTATAATCTAAACCGTGGGTAAAAGGGGTCTAAATCTCGACAACGAAATATATTTTATTTCACTAATCTTGTAACCTATAAAATATGTTCTAGGTACTTACATATTTTGGTTCGTAATCGAGACACAATCCACATCCAGAGCATCAATTTCTAATAGCTTCGTGATTTGTGAGTGATTTAGTTTTGTCCTGATAAATATTTTTCGAGAAATATTTAGTTAACAAAATGCTCGATGTCTGGCGGTAACATCATAGAAATTGTAAATTCGTCGGTCTGTTCTCACAACAGTTCAGCATTAAGTAAATCTATTGGAGTGCAGTCACGTGCAGTTCAACTTCCTTTGAATTTAGGACAGACATTAGTACTCTACCATGTACCCTTTTCTAGTGATGGGGTAGTGTCATTTCATCGATATCCACTACGCAGCTATTACCAGATTTTTTAAAGGTTGGTAACAAATTTTTATCTAGAATAGACTAGTTGCTAAAGAAGACAAAATAAGTAAAAGCTCGAATCATTTTAAAATAGAGTATGTGCATATTTAAGAGTACATATATAAGTTAATGTATGTTAATTAACGAGAGACATGGATCTAGCATACAAAATGTAATTTATATTTAGATTTTTTTTAAATCTGGATTTATCGAGGCATACAATCTAGTTTTTTCTAAATTGTGAAACGAATGATACTTTTATTTATTTGCATTACTTAACTTACATTAGAACCCACCACCACAAAAACGACGAAATCAAAATTATTGCATTCTAAACATATCTACAACAAAAAGTTAACATATACCAAAGTAAATACCTGATAAGATATAAATAAGTCATTGTTAGAACGTATTTTGAAAATGTTTACAATATCATTTTATTAAAAATAATACTTATAAAAACTTTTATTTATTAGACTTAAAATTGAAGAAATCATCGATAATCTTGTGCTGGGATGTTTAAAGTACTGCCCTACGCTACGCGCCTCGTGCACAACAGCTTTCTAAAGATTTACCAATTCCAACATTCTCATGAGCAGTTGAGTACCGCTTGCAACTTATTTTATCAACATTTCCTTGAAATTATTTTCCACAACCATTGAAGCATATGGGGGAGACCAAAATGCATTCATGAATAGTTCATAACAGTCAATACCCGATATAACCCGAATGACAATTAGACATATATGTCTAATTGGCTAAATGTCATTCGGGTTATAATACACATAGGGTCTTACTTATGAAAGATGTTTAAAGTTAAACACTGGTTAAACAACGTCCTGTCTTTATTTGTGGATAGTTACTAACAGAGACAGGACGTTGTTTAACCAGTGTTCAACTTTAAACATCTTTCATAAGTAAGGGGGACATTATACTCATACCTATCTTTGAGATAGTGTTTGATCAACAAAAATAGTTTTCTCTGTTTTCTAAAGCGTTAGCGATTGTAGATAAGTAACCTGGGGCCCTAGCCATATTACACTATCTATCGTCGCTGTAGAACGATCTATCGTCGCTGTAGAATAGAACACTTCAAAATGTACAGGAATTGACGTTCTGACCACGTGACTCATCTACTTGAAACGTCAAATCCTATACATTTTGAAGTGTTTCTATTCTACAGCGACGATAGATAGTGTAATATGGCTAGGGGGGCTGACTAGAGCGGCAGTTTTTTTATACATTTTAAACATTCGCGACTAGAACGCATACGAATCACACTAATATTAGAAATGCGAAAGTTTGGGCGTTTGGATGTATGTTTGTACTTCTATAACTCGACAACCACAGAACCGATTTGGCTGAAATTTAAAACATAGATAGATAATAGCAGGGAATAGAACACGAATGCAAAGCAGCAGACGGAAGCTAATAATAGATACGAATGCATCCGATTCGAAGATTTTCTTCGGAAATTGGATGTATTTTCAAGGAAGAAATGTCACTTTCCGAATTCGGAATACATTCCGAGAAGTGTGATTCGCTCTGCAGGTAACCTCATAAGTACAAATAATATCATCAAAGTAGGTCAAGTCATTTAGGATGAGACGAGTTAGGAAGTCATATTAGGATTTTTATATTAGATACTAAGTAATATAAAAATAGATCGACCTTTCCACAGTACTAATATCTTAATTTAAATCATAAACAACCTCGGCCTATGATGCTTAAGGTCATATTTACCAGTAAGTAAAACCTATGTACTTTTAACATAAACACAAAACGTACAGCTGTTGAAATGCAAATCTAGTCTTATTACATCGCTAAATTAAGACAAAGGCTGAATGGTTCATTATCCATTTTAAGCGTTGCAGAATTTCAACATTATGTTTTGTAAAAATGTAAAGTAAAATCTTAGTTTTTTCGTCAGTCCAAGAAATATTTAGAAGAAAAAAACCTGCAGTCCAGTTGACATACGTTATCCTGTCAGAAGCAAAATTTAGAATTACTTAAATGCTTTTTTTTTAGGAATGTAGAACAATACAGGGTGTGGCAAATTTTTGGACACCTTAGAAAAGGTTTCACCTTTTCTACTGTAGTTACATTTGGCAAAAAAAAACAAGTTGATGTTAATCGACTCTATTTCCCACCAGGAACACTTTTTCCAAAGTAACTTACCAAATAAAATCGCTAGTTTTTGAAATAATTCAAAAAAACACAACCCAACCCCTTTTTTTTACAAATGTAATTTTTTATGCTAACTGTACATTTTTTCAAAAATCTAAAAATGCAATTAAGTATTTTATTCTTCAAAATAAAACAATAGTTTCCTAAGAACCCAACTTTCTTACTGCAAGAGAAAAGTCTACCCTGAAGTGCCCAAAAATTTGGCCGCGGGACAAATATTTGTATGATCAGCAAATATTTTTTTCGACTCGACAAAATCACCACCTAATGAGTCCAACTATAACTAAGAACCAGATGATCCAATGCGTACAAAAAACTATTAAAATCGATAAAACCGTTTATGTATAACCCGTAGATAATAACGACCACATACCTACACACAGAAATTTTATAAATAAAGATTTTTCAATGTCAAAGCTACCTTATCAAATATTGTTGCACGAAACATAACAGTGGGTACGCTTCCTAAAATCTTGTATGAAGGTGAAAAGTTATCGGCCTGACCCTGAAAGATTGCGATTTTCTGATAAAAAAATATTTTATTTTTCGACAATATCTCCCTTGCCTTCAGCAAACTTGGTCCAGCGTTTATGTTGACTTATTTGTAAATAAAGACTCAGAATTCATACAAAATCAAAACTACTGTGTGTGTAGGCCATCATTAATTATCATAATCTGACAACACACTACCAAAAAAAACATGAGCAAAAGCTAAACGGGGAAAATAAAGATCTATTTACGTATTATTCAAGGTACAACACAAATGAGGCTCTGATGACGCACTATACTGAGAAATACTTTTTTGGAAATTTACCGATGAAACCCTGACCTCTCCTTTAATAAATCAAACAACGGTGATCTCATATGTTATGAAGTTAAAATTGACAGCGAAACAAAACTGTTTCTATAATAATTACAACATAATATTGTAGCAGAACCGCAAAACCATTTATTTCGTTTTCTAGCAAGTTTTAATTCTTTACATTCTTTGGTATTTCACTATTGTCACAGCCACTAATCATAACAAGGTTATTTACAATATTACTATGAAAGAATAGATTTTGCAACATTTCATCATGCTAAACTAAACATGCCGATCGATAAAGCGAATCAAAGCAGATGAGTCGAAATTACCTTCAACCTAAAATACGTATTAACCTTTCCATAATACTATTATCATTTACTTTTTCTACATTCTTCGTAGATATGATTGCTGTCATGTAGGTACGTCTGAGCATTATTTATATTTTGTTCATTGTTTGCATTGTTTTGTATTTCACAGTTTTTCGCATCACTGGTAAAACTATTGGTTTCAAGCCTATCGCTGTTCTTACCTGGCTGATTTCCTCAAATTTCTTCACAATGTTTTCCTTCACCCTCATAACTTTCCAATAAAATATGTCTAAACTTTTTGTTATATATAATTTTAAAAAATTAGGTCTAGCTTCACATAAAAGATATGAACGCGCGCCTCGTAGACACTCGTAGACCTTCTACTCAAGACCAATAACTTAATGTATCACTTGGTAACTAATTGCTTGATCTGAATGCCAGCCATGGGTGGCTAAAACGTGCAATCATTTGTAGCAAACAAGTCCTATTTAATTAATCATCATCTCATTTTCTCAGCCCGGTTGCATCCACTGATACACTGTATGTATATTGTATAGGTCTGCTCTCTATAATTACGTAACTCAGTCGTGTGCAATCCTCTCCCACGATTTTCCGGCAACATTCACGATGTCGTCTGACCATCGGGTTGGTGGTCTAGTCCATCTTCCGTCTTTTCGTCTAGCTGAGTGCCCTGCCCACCTACACATGAGACCTGCGATGCGCAATATGCGCATTTTATCTACGTCTACCTAAAAAGTTTGCAAGCTTATAAGACACTACTCAGTCATACATAACCAAACGACTGTAAAGATCAATAGTAGACAATACTTTATATTCTTAAAAAGCTCATTATACCAATACTTTGAGCATAAACCAAAATAATTCTGTCAATCTGGACGTTAATACACAATTAAAGTATCTTAATCTAAGTTGAGAACTTGTTTGTGATGATTTAGACTTTGAACATAATTTTCGCAAAAAAATCGACTATCAGCTTGAGGTATTATTATCGCAAGCAATAATAAGTTTCCTGTTTAGCACGTATGTCAAATCCGTTGAACTTGTGAAGGCTGTGCTGAGGCCCTCTCCTTTGGGGGGCAACGCAGAGGCGTGGCAGTAGGTAAACACATACAAGAAATAAAAAGAAACAATTGAACTCAAGTATCTTTGGCACGCATCCGCAACGGTGACTTAGATCGTTGTAATAAACGATCTATATATCCAGTTGAGTAAATATGTAGTAAGTATATAAGTTTATGTAATTAATAGTAAATATGTAGTAAGTACTTATGTAAGTTTATGTAAGCATAATAATAATATTGAACTCACTTCTTCCATTCTGCACGGTGTGTGTAAGATCCTGGAACGACAGATTGATGGGTGGCCGCTGTGGCAGATGGGATAAGTGTTCCCGGCCGAGAACTCGGGTTGCGCCCGCGCATGCCGGCACTGGTTCCAACGCAACTGACATCTTCAGTTCTTTGTCATTTTTATTCTGCAGAAAGAAAAAAAAACACTATATTTTCTTCTAGGTCGTAAGCGAATTGCATAACATGTCAATTATTTGGTTTCTCTCTCTCAGTAGGTCACAAAAAAACTGGGAGTTGAATGAAAGTGATTTTTATGATCTTATTGAATACGGTACTTAAATGCTTTTTGACATTTAAGTATTTTAACGAAAACTTTAGAACTGAACGGCAAGCCGGCTAAAGGCAGACGTGCGCCTCTGAATGGCGCCAATTCATACAAAATATTGAACTTTCTATTATGACTACCGTATAAACTATAGAACCGAGTTATTAGTTTATCGCCTAACAGCACGGTTACGCGGGTCCGATCGGCCGTGTAACAATGCGAGGTATAGAGTAATGCTTTGTTGAAGAGAGGTGAATGAATTTACTTTGAGTGCAGTGATGGCAGACTGCATTATCTGCTCATTTTGCATGACTTCTTTTTTGTTTTTCAAGTTTTAAAAAACCCGCATTGTTTCAAACGATCCTCCTCAAGCCGGAGTGCCCAAGGTTCGTTAATTTTACAGGTGAACTAAGATAATAAAATAAGACCATTATGAGTTATTGTACCTTTATGTTGTTATTTCACCTAGATAAATTGATTACTCAGTTGTTAGCGCTTAACCGAGTGTAATATTATTGATAGACATTGACCTACAAACAGGTCAAGCAACGATGCATTCACGGACAAAGCTGGTCTGAAATGTTACTGGTACTAATATTGTAAATAGGAAAGTTTATAGGGATGTTAGTTTTTGGTGCAAGCATATCGTAACGTTTGTATCGATTTAGAAATGAAAAACATAATATAAATAATCACGACTGTATCCCAAGGCGTGGCACACCATTTTCTCAGGTCTTTTTAGGCATTTTAAAATCTTAAAGTTGTCTAAATGGGTAGCCAGAGGTATGTACAAATTCATATTTGGTACGTGCCCGCATTTCGCAGAAGCTAGCATTCCAAACGTGACAGGTTGCAAGCCTATCGATGCTATTAGAAAGCTAACTAGTTTTCTCATGACTCATGAATAATCCATTGATCGAATGTCAAGGTACTAGCCCACTCGGTCAATAGAACTTTTTAAATTAAGATGAAACTTTAATTCATTAAAAAGTAAAAGAACTAAGTAGAATCTTACTACTACTCTAGTACCATGCAACGTTAGCCGAGAGGAAGCTAGTTTGCGTAGTAAAGATTTTATTTTAAACTCCTCCAGACGAAAGACGATGTAATACAAGTAAATACAAACAGATCGCATAATATATATCTACTTACCTATTATATATCTTAGACACCGCACAATAATTAACCTTATCATTTATCATTTTCAGTTACCTACCTAGTTTTTTATCGTGCAATCAAAAATATATCTAGTTGTATAAATTTTACAAATAATAATTACAAGACGGTTATGGTCGGTAAACACCAAACCAGTTTACTATTATAAATGCACCCTAGCAATATGCGCTTATTGTTATAATTGCCAGTCATGTTTATTTACATTGTGGTTACATTGATAAACACTAAACACTTATCTTAGGTGGCTAAAAATTACGAAAACTTTTGTAACTTAAATAACTTGTGAAGTGTTATGATGACATTGCCAAAATTAGCTTGTCATCTTTAACATTGAAATATGCAAGGAAATTTTAAGTTACGTAGAAACTTCCTTGGAAATATGTTCATCAATTTGTCGAATCGTTATAAGTAAGTAAATCATATTTCTTCCTTCATCACTTTGCTCCGATGAATTGGCATTGACTTTGACTAAGAAAAACGCTATTAATCGGTCAGATTAAACAGAAGGTTGAAAATGGCTTTCTCTTTTATAACTACGGTGTAATTGTTTAGTCCAAGGCCAGAATGATCAAAGACACATTCAAAAATACATTCGTAAATGCATGGAACACCTATATTGATCTACGTGTGACCTAGGCACATGCAAGCTTCTTGACCCTGCTGCGTTTAGGTAGAAGTACTTAAGTAGGTACTTACATATATTTAGTATACTCGTATAGTAATATATAGTTAGTATAGGTACTTCATTCACTTCTAAAAATTCTAATAAATATGGTAAGTAAAAAATATTTTTAAAATGTAGTAATTTCAACCACTAATGTATTGTTTTTGCTAAAGATAGAGTAGATAAAAGTTTGTCAAGTTGTCAGTTGTCGTAGAATCGTCACCCAGGACCGTACCCGGGACGTAATAGGGCCATGACAGTCCCCGTGCATCTCGTCATCGTCTCGTCAAGGGCTTTCTCTTAACGCACAGGGATGACACCGGGCTAAAAGTATCTGAAGAGGTCTCCTATCTCTCATGAATTGCCCTCAATATTTTATGCCACCTATGTTTGGCGAGCCTAGGCAAACGCGAGCGAAGGCAAATTGATGCAAGGCAAGTGCTACCATCCAGACGTTTGGCAAGTCAATGCAAACCAATGCAAACCATGCGCTTGTATTCACTCGACCAGCTAGGCGACTTACACCGGTCGATGCTGCGATGGCAAACAATAATAAGCTGTCTACACCTTGGCCTTCGCTCGCGTTGGCTTAGGCTCGCCAAACATGTATAGGCGTCTTTAGAACACACGAGTAGGTATGTACGTACAATTCGACCAAAAGCGATAGTTGATTATCGCCAAATGTATAAATAGATGAGATCGTTTCCTGGTTGCTTGTAATGTTGTAATTCTGTGAGTAGTGCTAACATGTTACTTACGTCAAAGATTATTCTAACTTTTCATCTCGCACCGATTATCTAACCTTACAGCGCAGCGGTAATAGTAGGGCTAATAACAAGTGTAATTAGACATTATCGCATATCATGAAATGAATCACCTTGACTTCCGGCCTCTTGTTTATTTTTCTTTATATTTTTTCACAAATATTTTTATTTGTGAAAAAAGACAGTACGCAATATATCGCACACTGTATTTTGGCACAACCGTCAAAAAGCCGTCCCAAGCTCAGCTCAGTTGGTAGTAGCTCTGCCTTCTGCACTGTTGCTCGTGGGTTCGATTCCCACCTAGGACAAGCATTTGTACGATGAACATAGATGTTTGTTCTTTGTCTGGATATTAGGTATAAAGTATTTTAAAATATGTAGGTATTCACAAAAATATTAGATATTATGTATTTTATCAGTTGTCTGGTTCCAAAGCTATGCTTAGTTTGGGGCTATATACATAACTGTAAACCGTTATATTTATATGTCAAAGGAAGTAGTACTTTAACCTATACTTTAATGATCTCATTTTCGCAGTTATTTCTACGCGGCAAACTCTACATTCATTATCAACTATGACACACATAAACCGATAACAATTTGCGTTTATTTACCTAAATGCTTTTGTTTAGTTTATTTAGTTTCATACAAATATACAATTTTATATGCAAATTCACAGTTTTTTTCCATATCCATCAGTTTCATTCGTAGCACTTTTTACTCTAGCAGTTACGGTTCTAGTGATAGAAAGTCAGGGCAATGATCCACCTAATTAATAAGACGGAAAGCAATGATACATTTAACTCTATTAATACCTATGATCAAAGTAAAAAAATGGGTGAATGTATTATCTCGTGAGAAGATTCCTGGGTTATTAATTTTTTACTGTTAGAAGCGCTCGTGGCGTAGCTTGCCTAGTCGTTCTTTATAGATTGTAAAAGTTTTACGTTCTGAGCGGTCACAATTTGGTGGTCACAAGTGGCATTAAACCGCAGGAGGCCTAAAACCTCCGTCACCACAGTTAACCATCAGCTCATACGAACATACTAATAAAAAACGATGTTATTTTCGTATCACATTTACTTGCAATCTCATTGTATTAAAAGTACCTAATATAGAGATGATCAATTTTCGCCTAACAGGTTTTGCCTCATTATTTTTATTATTATTTTAATGCTAGAGTGTGTAATACTTTCCTAGCTAAAAAATTGAATTCAGTACCTAGTTATTAAATTATTACTTGATGTCAATAAAAATGAATGGACATTTTATGGTGGAATTAAAGTCCAAAAAATATCGAAGGACTCAAATAAAAACATGACTGGTTTTCGCAACCCGGAAATCAATCTGGTGCTTGCGTCACAACTTTTTTGTTGGTATAATTTCATTGAGTAGGTACCTACTTAAAAATTTAATTATTCTAAAAAATACATCTTTGTGGTTTCACTGGTAGAGAGTGCCAAAGACGGAATTCCAGAGCATTATTCTACATAACTTGATAATTAAGTTAAAATTGAATAAGTAATTTGGGGTTATTGTTATCTTGAGATTCTGTTTGTTATTTTTACTAATATATTATACTTAATACACTTCCACACAAAATGAAGATGTAAGAACCACAGGTTCGATTTTTATTTAGATTCATTGTTTTTATAGGGGGTGGGAATCGAACCCAAGACCTACAGCGCAGAAGGCAGAGCAGCGTAGACCAACTAAACTGAGAGGCCAGTCAATCAGACAAGGGTAAAAGATCGAGTAAGTATATTATAATTTTAATATAATAACACACTTAATAAATAATAACCTCACAAGAGTTTTTATACGGTTAATTTCAGGGAGGACAAAAAGGTTTATAAGCAAAGTTTTTATAAGAGGTCGTTGAAGATTATCACTTGTTTTTATACTTAATTATATTTATGTTTAATAGACAATCTTCATCGTCAGCATCACAAACTAGACTTTTACAGAATTCGAAGCATAAAAACTTAGTGCGCCGACCAGGCTCGCTAGAATGCTCTTGTTTTTGGAAACAAAAGCTCTAGTGAGCTTGATCGGCACACTAAGTTTTATGCATAAGACAGTAGATATTCGGAAATTGTTCTATCTCTATTTTATGATAATGAATTACCCTGTTTTTCGCAATGTTAATTCAAATAATACTTGAATCAGACCTGTTTAACCGTCACTAAATTATGTAATAGACTATAAATAATTTCTTATAAAAGTCAAGACCAAATAAAACAAGAACCTTTAGAATTTACAATAGTTTTACATGTGCGCTATTTTAACAACAAGTTTTTTAAATAATAAAGCAATGTAAGTAATGTATTCTGCAACAAACTGAATGAACAGAATAATTATTATGAAAATGTGATTATAGTTGTTTTTTTATTAACTTTTATGGAGATTTTTCCGAAAAGTTTATATGCTTAGTTCTTTTTTTATGAAAAATTATGTTAGTTCTTCTTTTTTCGAAACTGAGCTGGTAAAAAAAACTAGTTTACGATCTACATAATATAATTTGTAACGTCATAATAATTGTTTTCTGTGTAGATACAGTCGTATGAAATCAGATGTTATATGTTATACCCACCACAACTAGATTTATAACTGTGTGATAATTAAAAAAAATGCAAATGTAAGTATACTTACATCTTAATTAATTAAATTCCTATTAAAATTCGTTGAAGTTAGGGTCAAAGTCAACTATTTATTTAAAATTTTACCATTAAATCACTTTAAAATGTATTTTATGCTTGTTACTCGTTACTCCTATTCCTCACAACCGACCCAGGGAAATTCAAAAACAAGTAGAATGAGCCTTTTTTTATGAGTACCAAAAAAATGCCTAATTAAATTAATAAAGAGCTTGTTAAAATCAAAAAACATGCGACTTCCGTTGAACAATACCAACACACAGTTTGAGATAAACATAAATGGTTTATTGTAATAAATTATTATTTACTTATTAAAAATTTAGAAAAGACCTAAAATGAATTCATTTTTATTTGTGGCTAAGTGATTAGGCAAATATAGATTCTTGCGAAAACTTGTAAGTACCAAAAGTAACCTTTAATAAACTTTATTGAACATTTTTAAAAGTACACAATACATTTCCATGCACACTACATAGGTAATCAGTAGGTAGGTAGTAATTATTTATCGTCATGTCTAACTTGGCTCATACAAAATAGTAGGTAGGCAACTACTAGGTATAGTATAGGTAGTAAGCACAGTCTGCGATTAAGCTTGTAGGTGTACATGGCTGATCTCAAACTCCCAACTAGGTTACCCTGTATTTGGGATAAATACAGGGTACCAACCTTAATTTTCAACTTTTTATATTTTTTGGAATTTTTCCTTTATTTGTGCTGTACCTTGCTTTTTGCCAAATTTCCTGATTCTGATTCTAGGTCAACGGAAACTACCATATAGGTTTTCGACCTATAAGGTACTTCCGGTTGACCTAGAATTAAATACAATAATAATGAAATAGAATTTAAATTATAAGGGTTCCTTTTTTTACCTAAGATACGGAACTCTAAAAATACCAAAGTGGAATTAAATTTTTAAGTTACTTAATCACCACATCATAAAATTATTACTTACGATGTGTCGTTCAAAAAAATTGAAAGTACGATGACGTCCTTCAATTTTATGATTTGTTTTTGCAACCCGGAAAAACATTTGTATTTCGATGAACACCGTTTTTGGCGTCACAATTTTTTATCATCATTATCTATAGGTAATATTATAAAGAGGAAAGATTTGTTTGAAAGATTGTTTGTTTGCATTGAATAGGCTCCGAAACTACTGAACCGATTTGAAAAATTCTTTCACCATTAGAATCCTACATTATCCGTGAAATAAATATTTTTTGAATTAAATTTAATAAAACGTGGGTACTTACTTACTAATTATAAAAAGATAAAACAATGTTCTGCAGAAAAATTTAGCTTATTTAATGAAGTAATGATTAAATAATTATTTATTTATTTGAATGATTTATTTGCAACATAAAAACACACAGTACAAAATTAGTAAGTAATAGACAAAGCTTATGTTACAATGCTGTCTGACTCAGCACTATGTTGTGTTTGTAAAAACACAACGCTGATCTTCCGTCAGAACCACACTACACGAGAAAAAAATATGTCCAAGAAACAGAAAAATACGTGGACGGATAGTTTAGCAATGTTTTATTTAAGTACTTACATATTCAAACAAAATCCTCTAAAACTGCAGTGCTGAGATTGTATTAAGCACTACCGCTCACTTATCATAGGTCCTTTACCGATAGAACAAAATACGCCTTTTGTAACGACTGTTCTTTTTATAAAATTCTAGAATTGGAAATGAGAACCGATCACGCACCGAAAGAGAAACAGATCACGGTATCGTATTTATAAATCGCGTTATTTTTGTTTACCGATTGCGTAGAGCGCACGCGAGCTCGCCAAGGGAACTAGCGCCTTACTAAAAGTATGAACTCTCGTGACTAAACAGAATGCATTGACCTGTTCGTCTACCAGTGCGCACTAAAAGCTGTGTGGACAACTTCGATTTGTTACGAAGAAAATAGCGTAGATACTCGTCTATAATGAGGTTGGTAGGTAATGTAATAATGTGTAACTACAATAATTTTACTTAATATTTCTATCCTAGTATACTTACAGGTATAAGGTCTTTGTATACTTAAGTACTTAATATAATATTTTTTCTCGAGTACAGTTCCGTGAAAATGACATAGTACCTACTTTAACAAGAAGTGGTCTTTACTCAGCCTGACTTCACCAGTCATGCTGGCGATGATGACGATGATTTTATGAGTTAGGTATCAGATTCCCATAGATTTGCTTGGGCTAGATGGCGCTGGGTAAAATGTTACGAGAAGACAAATATTTTTTTTTATTTATTCATTTATTTATTACTGCACGACCATATATTTTAGAACATACAAATAGGTAAGGTGATGCCTTATATTTATTAACACGTTTTTACAAGGTAACTTAAACATGCTTATTAATTCATAACAACTGTTACAATAAATTCCAGTAAGTATCTAAGAATATAGGTACCTAGGTAGAGGTAATCACAATTTTCTACAATAATCATATGTCAATAATAGCAGTAAGGTGAGGCATCTAGAAATGAATACATTATGGTTATTAGCTAGGCATTATCTAATTTAAATTATAAAAGAATAAAACCACTGAACCGATTTGGCTGAAATTAAAAATATACTTAGATAGAAAATGACCGGGAATAGGACATAGGCTACTTTTTATTATCCGGGTATCACGCAAGCGAAATTTTTAAATTTTTAATAAAAAACTTAACTAAATTTAAGAAACATAATTACAGAACAATTATTTATTGACGATAGGGCCCAATTTGGTAGGTATATTTAGTTTTAATAATAAGCATTGTAATTTATTGAAATTTTGTGTCAAAACAAATTATTATTAGGTATATTATTACTATGGTACCTATATTTGAGAAATTACTTCATACTCGTAATAATTAGCCACTTCTAGAAAAGTGAAAGTTAACTTTGTAATGCGTTGGTATATTACAGAAGCTTTATATTTGATGCTTCTTATTTATCTAAATATTTTTTATTATTATCTTCAATATCATGTCTTCTTGAATTGTCCATTACAACCTTTTGTGAAACATACGAAATACCTGGTACGGGAAAAATTAGGGCGTTTCTCAATTTTCAGGCCTACGTTTGGCTACGTAGTATTATTATCTGTTCTGTGGTTTGGCAACAAATTATATGGGAGGTATTGAATTCGTTATTTAAAAAATGCATAAAACAGACCTCAAATAATGCACAAACAAGGCACGTCATAATAGCTACTGTGTGTATGCTATGGTGAAATCGGCCGGTGTTGGTGGTGTGTGCCAATACCTATACCAGTTTTCTGACATTGACCTAGAAATTTCGGAGAGAGACGTATTAATTCATTATTTTTGCATACCGAAATACTGTATAACTCTGAATCGTTTTTACCGACAGCAAATTTCAATTTCGTCTACACAAAATTTAATTATTGGAATTTGTTTACCTAGTGTATTGAACAGGCCGAAAAAAGCTTTTTGGATTTCTTATGTAGGTACCGATATCGTCCACGTAAGTCCACAAATGTACGCGAAAACATGTTAAATAACTAAAATAATACCATACATGTGTTTTGTCTACTAAGTAACACGTAAAACTAAGCTCAAGCAAATTGCTTTTATCTAATGCTACAGTGGTACCTTTAATATAAATTACACTATAAAATACACTGGTCACGTACCAAACTCTCAAGTGGCCCTTAGAAAAAGGACATAGTAGGAATATAAATCTATGCCCCTTTGTCACGAAGGTAGAGTCAGTTGAAGGTTAGATCAATTGCTCGACACTTTCGTCGATACTATTTCTATAACAAATGTCAAAGAAGATATACATAACCCAGAAATATAAACATACCAAGGTATGGAAAAACGTAACTCAATACCACGCACATGGAAATGATATTTCATCTGTCTCAAGGCGTAATGTATTTTCAGACTTCTCTCGCTTAAACCAGTCTCCCGGATCCGAAGTGCCATATCGTGGAACCTCTGCCTCAAAGGAAAACCATTATAGAAAAACATTGCGTAATTTACTTTAAATGAAGGTCTTGAGAATACATGTACCAAAGATGTTCCATACTCATCGTATAACAAATGTCGGCAGTAGTGGAAAACAGTATGGAGAACTACAGTATACATATCATACGAATTGCCTACAGTTCTTAAACTCTCAATAAATTTTTTACAGGATTCATCTTGAGTATCGTTCTGAAGTGGTATGTTTTCGAGCATTTTATCTATTGCTATGACTTTCTGCATTATCTTGCTTATACATGGCTTTAAGTTATGAGCCTCCAAAGCCTCCAAGTCATCTATCTGATACTCAAGGCTCGGTTTTGTAGTAAGACTCATTAAGCTCGATTGGTAGAAACAATTTAACAAATACGCGAACCACACCCAGAAAATAAACACTACGTTCACCGTTTGGCGAGCTTTAATATTGGTACCATGAAGAAGAAGATTATCTAACAACACCAGCAACATGTGACTTTTGTCTTGTGCTCTCAACAAAACAATTAAAATGACGGCGTATACAACAAAGACCAGTAATGTTAACAACCAAACTAATGGTGAAAATTCAATGTAGAAATTTTTCCAGGCCGGAGTCTTAGTAGCTTTCTTAACCACATATCTGATATCTTCTATTTGATCTAGATGGCCGTGGACATAAAAGAAAGTCTTAGCACGGGTCCCAGTGAGCACGAGTCCCCCTAGCATAACATCAGTGAGGTTCGCCTGGAGCATCTTCATAGGCCCGGTCACTGACACACCGTACCGAGACTGAGTCACCGTTGAGAACGTTTCCGGGTCGTAGTTATAAATAAATTCATATTTAAAATGTTCCATTTCGCTCATAAGGTGAAATATATCTTGTTCGGTGCCCATTTGATACGGATGATCGTTAGATTGTGAAGGTTGAATACTATATGGAGCCCACTGGGGGCAGGATACTCTGAGGACGCAATTACGAAGGCCTGTAGTCATTTTATTAGGGTAAAGATTAACTGATACTGCATCAGAGCATTTCCCAAATTCAATCAGTCTCGTGTAGAACTTTCCACAGGCATAGTTCTCAAAAGGATTATAGGTGTACAGCTCGGCTGTTTCCGTTCCATTAAGTACAACCACATTGTAAATATGAAACTGCATAAGAGTATTGAAAACAAGTTGTAGATCTAAATTATCTTGAAGTGATCTTACAACGACAAGGTATCGACCGTAGGGATTCCAGGTTCCCTCCTTGCTTATAATATTCAAATCATGTCTGAACTCATCTGCATTTAGTGCGACAATCATATAAGCCGGGTTGTGTTGCATGAAATATTCTGCAAATCTTCTGATCGAAACACTCAGGATATTCAAAGAGTGCACGTACAGCAACAGCACATCGTTACTAAAAGTCAGGTCAAAAATAGTCAACTTTTTAGCCTCGGCAAAATATTTATTCAAAATAAATCCGACGCATGTTTCCAATTTAGTCTGTAGGTTTTTATCGGGAATTATAAGTCTATTACAATTTCCACTGCCACAAAGCAAAAAGAGCATCGTCAAAACGACCAACATTTCTGAAATGGAGACAGAATATCCATTTGAAATGTATTTTTTCAGACCTATATAGTGAGGTTTTATTTATTTTCGTTTCCCATCAATCAAGGATATCTAACTCAAACATGAACTTATTGGATTTGTAAATATGAATTGTTAAACACTTAATACTTAGTAGTTTTCTATTTAATAGTTCAAACGGCTAAACTTTTCATGAAACATTGTTATGAACGCTCTCGACAAAGACACCTTTCAAACAAAAAATAATAATATATGTAGTAAATAAAATAATAATAGTAATAATATGAAATGTAATTGATTCATCAGATCAGGAGCTATGATGACAGACACATAGATATTAGATACACACCTACACTAGATACAGAGAGACACATATACACTACAAACACTACAACACTAAAGAAACACTACAAACTCCAAACTTATAAAACCTCTCTTTTTGGTCGAGGGTTAAAAAATAACTTTAACTGTAAGGCTGTATTTAGTGATAAAACGACAGTGAGCGCTGGCGTTGGTCGGACGTAGGCTAGCAGATAGATAGAGGGTGTGGCAAATTCTTGGTAACTGAAGGGCAACCTTTTCTCTTGTAGTTAGAAAGTTTTGTTCTTAGGAAACTATTGTTTTATTTTGAAGAAAAAAATAATTGCATTTTTAGATTTTTGAAAAAAAAAATATTTTTTCATTCAATTTTTTTAGGTTAACTGTACCTACAAAATTGCATTTGTCAATAAAAAACAAGTTAGTCTTAATCGACTCTATTTCCCACCAGAAACACTTTTCCCAAAGTAACTTACCAAATCAAATCGTAAGTTTTTGCAATAATTCAAAAAAACACATTCCATACATTTTCTATGAAATTAGGAGTAGTAAACATTACAGTGCCACTTATTCGATGGTTCTTATTTTTAACTCGTAACTGCTCTAACTCAAGATCTGCCAGAGGGCAATGGAACGCAGCATTCTCGGGTTCAAACGCATCGACCGAGTACGCAACACCATCCTGCGTTCCCTTACCGGCATAGTTGATGTCGGCAATAAATCTGCCAGGCTGAAGTGGGATTGGGCTGGCCACGTGAGCCGGATGCAGACAGATAGGTGGGCCCATATATTATCTACCTCTTGGGTTCCAATAGACGGAAGGCGGCGTCGGGGTCGGCCGAGAAAGCGTTGGCGGGACGACCTTGTCACCTTCGCCGATGGATGGTGGGACTCGGCGAAGGACAGGGACGGTTGGAAGAGTTTGGGGGAGACCTTTGCCCAGCAGTGGGACAAAGTAGGTTAAAAAAAAAAAAACTGCTCCGGTAAGCTGAGGCAATTGTAAAGCCTTATGTGCCTCAGACAGAGCCGCAAGAGAGAATGGTAGGGCTCTTGTTGTTGACAAAACTAACTACCAACTTGAAACAATAAATAAATATGAATATGAAAATCAGCGGCGAAAGGCTTGCAACCTGTCCTACGTAATGCTAAATCTTAAATCAAATTCTTAAAAATCTAAATGTAGGTGTAATCTTCAGGCAGACGGACTGAGTTTTTCCTTTACCAGATTTTGATCACTAGCTAACACAAAAACTTCGATCATTATCTTACTACCTACAAAAATATTTACTTTAGTGTCATTCATAAATCTCTACCTAATCTGTGATTCATATCATAACGTGTCATCTATTACCTACCTATCAGTTTGACATTTACATTGATAAATATTTACTTACCCTGCCCGACAAGCGTTACAAGAACTCAAACTGGAAATTAAAGAATCATTGATTTTGATCACCCATTGGTGAAAACTAAACCGTAATTACCTAGTGCTATTTTTGCATCATTGTCATCAAGAGCCTAATTTAATCTACATTACATAATGTAAGTACCTACCTATAAGTAGGCTATTAAAATTCTAGATTTTTTTTTTTATTTGTCTTCTCTTTTCATCCTAAACAAACTTTTTCAGGCATTTATTTGAAAAGTAACGGAAGGTCCAACTCATTATTACCTAAGTACCTAAGTATATTATTGTTTATTTCTGGGTATCTAACAATCGTGTGCATTCATTACTCCACTATGGTGCTAGCCTTGGCCAACTTCGAAGCTAATTTCATAATCGCAAATAACCATACAATTTCACAGTATGTACCTACCTACTTCAAGGTAGGTACTATACGCACCTGGTACTTATCGTATTTTAAAGACGCTTTGTTGAAGAATCCTGCCTACGCTACGATGTCTGTGCTATGTGGTTGAATAATTTTAGACGAAGTTTCCATTGATTTGAGGAGAGAGTGGTCTGATATCGCGTTTACGCGCTTCATCATTTGTCGCGTTCGGTCTCGTTAAAATAAAGTGACAGGTATGCGCGATCACTGAACTGGTTGAATGTCTATTTTCTCGTAATCGTGTAATCGCACCATAAAAATGTAGATGGGCGCTGTAAAGTACAAAATTCGGATATAGTAAACTCGTAGCATGTCTACAAGTGCTACGATTGCTACGACTACTATTGCTACGAATTTACATTTCAAAATCTCTTTTTAGGGTTCCGTACCTTAAAAGGTAAAAAAAGGAACCCTTATAAGATCACTTTCTTGTCCGTCTGTCCGTCTCACAATGGTCCCGAATTTGGTGCTCCATACACATAGAAACCAAAACTCGATTTATTAATTTTTTTTTATTGGGGAGTGTTCTAGTACACAATTCTTATTCAAATATGTAGGTACAGTCACCATAGCAAGCTTCATGATGGAATAAAAAAATATTTAGTTTTTTTTTTGTATGGAGGAGAACACTTAAATAGGATTATCTCTCGACTCTTAGAAACTCAAGGGCTGCCGCTTGTAAAGGGTGTACACCCACACGAGGCCGTCCTCATAAGCTACCAATCTCGCACAGCTGGGCACGGTTTTAGCACCCAGAGCAAACTGAATATTCGAAAATTTGCCTACTACACCAAAACTAGAATTTCTTAAATGTTTGCATGGTAGATTGTTCTAATTCACTATTTTTATCTAACTATGTAGGTACAGTCACCATAGTACGCTTTACGTAAGAAAAAAAAAATATTTTGTCTTTTTCTGTGTATGAATGAAAACACTTAATTCGGATTTTCTCTCGACTCATAGAAACTCAAGGGCTGCCGCTTATACAGGGTGTACACACTCATGAGGCTGTCCTTATAAGCTACCAATCTTGCACGTCTGGGCACGGTTTTGGCCAAAAAACTAATAATTCGAAAATTTTACAGCAATACCGAAACCAAGATTTCAAAAAAGTTTGCATGGGGGATTGCTCTGATACACGACTTTTATCAAAAAATGTAGGTACAGTCACCATAGCAAGCTTCATGACGGAATAAAAAAATATTTAGTTATTTTTGAATGGAGCAAAACACTTAAATTGGATTATCTCTCGACTCTTAGAAACTCAAGGGCTGCCGCTTATACAGGGTGTACACCCACATGAGGCCATCCTCATAAGCTACCAATCTCGCACGGCTGGACACGGTTTTGGCGCCCAGAGCAAAATGAATATTCGAAAATTTGTCAACTACACCAAAACTAGAATTTTATAAATGTTTGCATGGTAGATTGTTCTAATTCACTATTTTTATCTAATTATGTAGGTACAGTCACCATAGTAAGCTTTACGTAAGAAAAAAAAAATATTTTGTCTCTTTTTGTGTATGGATGAAAACACTTAATTCGGATTTTCTCTCGACTCTTAGAAACTCAAGGGCTGTCGCTTATACAGAGTATACACACACATGAGGCTGTCCTCATAAGCTACCAATATTGTACGTCTGGGCACGGTTTTGGCACCCAGAGCCAAAATACTAATAATTCAAAAATTTTACAGCATTCCCGAAACCAATATTTTTAAAAAGTTTGTATAGGGGATTGCTCTAATACACGATTTTTATGTAAAAATGTAGGTACAGTCACCATAACAAGCTTCATGACAGAAAAAACAACTATTTAGTTCTATTTTTGTGTGGAGGATAACACTTAAATTGGATTATCTTTCGACTCTTAGAAACTCAAGAGCTGCCGCTTATACATAGTATACACCCACATAAGGCCGTCCTCACAAGCCACAAATCTCGCACGGCTGGGCACGGTTTTGGCGCCTAGAGCCAAATGATTATTTGAAAATCTATAAACTACACCGAAAGTAAAATTTAAAGCTTGCTGTCGTGACTGTACCTACATATTTAGATAAGAATAGGGTATTAAAGCAATGTCCCATGCAATCCCCCATGCAAACATTTACGAAATTTTAGTTTTGGTGTAGTTGACAAATTTTCGAATATTCAGTTTGCTCTGGGCGCCAAAACCGTGCCCAGCCATGCAAGATTGGTAGCTTATGAGGACGGCCTCATGTGGGTGTACACCTTGTATAAGCGGCAGCCCTTGAGTTTCTAAGAGTCGAGAGATAATCCAATTTAAGTGTTTTCCTCCATACAAAAAATAACAAAATATTTTTTTATTCCGTCATGAAGCTTGCTATGGTGACTGTACCTACATTTTTAGATAAAAATCGTGTATCAGAGCAATCCCCCATGCAAACTTTTTTGAAATCTTGGTTTCGGTATTGCTGTAAAATTTTCGAATTATTAGTTTTTTGGCCAAAACCGTGCCCAGACGTGCAAGATTGGTAGCTTATAAGAACAGCCTCATGTGTGTGTACACCCTGTATAAGCGGCAGCCCTTGAGTTTCTATGAGTCGAGAGAAAATCCGAATTAAGTGTTTTCATTCATACACAAAAAAAGACAAAATATTTTTTTTTCTTACGTAAAGCGTACTATGGTGACTGTACCTACATAGTTAGATAAAAATAGTGAATTAGAACAATCTACCATGCAAACATTTAAGAAATTCTAGTTTTGGTGTAGTAGGCAAATTTTCGAATATTCAGTTTGCTCTGGGTGCTAAAACCGTGCCCAGCTGTGCGAGATTGGTGGCTTATGAGGACGGCCTCGTGTGGGTGTACACCCTCTATAAGCGGCAGCCCTTGAGTTTCTAAGAGTCGAGAGATAATCCTATTTAAGTGTTCTCCTCCATACAAAAAAAAACTAAATATTTTTTTATTCCGTCATGAAGCTTGCTATGGTGACTGTACCTACATATTTGAATAAGAAAATTGTGTACTAGAACAATCCCCAATAAAAAAAAATTAAAAAATCGTGTTTTGGTTTCTATGTGTATGGAGCACTAAATTCGGGACCAACGTGCGTCTGTCCGTCTGTCCGTCTGTCCGTCTGTCCGTCTGTCCGTCTGTCCGTCTGTCCGTCTGTCCGTCTGTCCGTCTGTCTGTCCGTGTGTCACCATCGATTATCTCAGGAACGGGTAGAGCTAGCAAGTTGAAATTTAAACCATATACTAAAGTCTATAGTCCCTATTGTGAGTATAAAAATCAAGGTCCTGAGTCAACACTATAAAAAGATATAGGCAAATTTAGGTTTTCGTGAAAACTTGTGAGTACCAAAACTTACCTTAATTATCAACTTTTTTTATTTTTCGGAATTTTTCCTTTACTTGTGCTGGAAGACCTTGCTTGTAACCAAAATTGACAATTCTAGGTCAACCGGAAGTACCCTAAAGGTTTTGGGTCGAAAACCTAAATGGTAGTTCCCGTTGACCTAGAACAGTGGTTCTTAACCTTTTAGTGATGGGGGACCATTTGGTAAACTTTTTTCTTGCCGCGGACCACCAACCCGTAGGACCCGTTTTATAGGAGGGTGGGGGAGGGGTGTATCTTTTAAGTTCTATAGTGTTTTATTTCGTCAGGCAAATCAGAATGGAATTACATAATACTTTGCACTCTTGCAAAATACCTACTCATGAATTTGCGAGCGAAGCGAGCCGATTTTTTTAAGTCAAATTCAACGTAGCTCACTTTGGTCGCAAAATACTTATAAAGCTAGTATGCGAGCAAAGCGAGTGAGCTTTCAAATCCAGCGATCGAAACGAGCTCCCTAATCCGCGAAGCGAAACAAATGCAACATTTACACTTTATTTTGCTTACGGTTTACAAAGAAAGGCTGGCTGCTTATCAGTTTCTATTCTGCGATCAGAAATAACTCAATTTTTTCGCAAAATACTCATGAAGTTAAAATCGAGCAAAGCGAGCCGAATTTTTTTAAGACAAATGCAATGCGTGCCTCTTTATTTTGCTTACGGTGCTCAAAGAAAAGGCTGGCTGCTGGTCGATTCCTATTTTGCGGTCAGACATAGCTTACTTTGCTCGCAAAATACGCATGAAGCTAAAACTAAACCAAATGCGAGCGAAGCGAGCCGAATTTTTTAAAGACAAATGCAGCATAAATGGCGATTTATTTTAAAAGGCTAGCTGCTGCCGATTCTAAATGAAATATCTACTCATGAATATGCGAGCGAAGCGAGCCGATTTTTTTGTGGGTCAAATTCAACGTAGCTCACTTTGGTCGCAAAATACTTATGAAGCTAGTATGCGAGCAAAGCGAGTGAGCTTCCAAATCCAGCGACCGAAACGAGCTCCCTAATCCGCGAAGCGAAACAAATGCAACATTTACACTTTATTTTGCTTACGGTTTACAAAGAAAGGCTGGCTGCTTATCAGTTTCTATTCTGCGATCAGGAATAACTCAATTTGTTCGCAAAATACTCATGAAGCTAAAAGCGAGCGAAGCGAGCCGAATTTTTTTAAGACAAATGCAATGCGTGCCTCTTTATTTTGCTTACGGTGGTGATCAAAGAAAAGGCTGGCTGCTGGTCGATTCCTATTTTGCGGTCAGACATAGCTTACTTTGCTCGCAAAATACGCATGAAGCTAAAGCTAAATCAAATGCGAGCGAAGCGAGCCGATTTTTTTTTAAGGCAAATGCAGCATGTGGCGGTTTATTTTAAAGGGCTAGCTGCTGCCGATTTCTAATCTGCGGACAGAAATAACATAATTCACTTTGTTCGCAAAATACGAGACGAGCCGATTTTTTTTAAGACAAATGCAACATAATGCATGACCTCCATGTCCCTCCCCATGGAACCGCACCTGCTCAACACACAGTCAGCCAATAATTTGATTCAAAACGTATCAAAAGCAGAAAAGTTTTGTCTTTTAACTTTGATCCGTTGTCACTTGCTTAATTTTTTCGGATAGCTTCGCGGACCACTTCGGGTGGCTCCAGGGACCACCTGTGGTCCGCGGACCACCGGTTAAGAACCACTGACCTAGAATAACGAAATTTGGGAAAAAGCAAGGTCTTATAGCACAAATAAAGGAAAAATTCCAAAAAGTTAAAAAAGTTGAAAATTAAAGGGTGTTCCCATACATAGTTGACGCCAATTAAAATTGTCCTCCGAGTTGTATGGGCGCTCATACAATTAAGCGGACTAGCTTAATTGGCACCATGGCTAGGTACGGAACCCTCGGCGTACGAGTTCGACTCGCACTTGACCGGTTTTATTTTATTGGCTCTTTGAACAAAAAAGTTATTCTACACTAGTTTCTAGTATCCAAACGTGTTGTGTACCTAAATGTAAATTAGAAACGTCCATGTAACATGTAAGTAGTCGAACGTAACAATACTGGTTGTGAAGTGAGACTAATTGCAGAAAGCTGAGCTACAGTCTAATCGTCATCTAAGTAGGTTGTTCCTGGAGGACTAGCACGGGCACCTGTTGATTGGCCATAATGATTATTTAAGCATGGCACGTGATTTTTTTCTTTGAATACTTTACGTTTTCGTGTAGGTATTACATGCTTTCCTATTAAACATATTTGTACTCATATTAACATTTACTTACATAAAGAATGCCATTCAAGTGTCATACAAGTATGGGCCCCAAATGCAAAATGCCGGCCAACGAAAAAAAAATTGTTTCCCTCCCTTAGGGGAATAGTTAGTCCAATCCGAGTATTTTTCAGTATTTGGCACCAAATCCGTAAGTAGCTACCTTCCTACGTAATAATACTTAGGTACCTACTGACTTTTCTAAATTAGTCACAGAAGTTTGAAATCAAAGTAATACCTATCTTCTTATCTATACTAGGTCATCATCCCACCAAATGTTCGGGT
Source organism: Camptogramma bilineatum (assembly GCA_958496255.1). NCBI lineage: Eukaryota > Metazoa > Arthropoda > Insecta > Lepidoptera > Geometridae > Camptogramma > Camptogramma bilineatum. The sequence continues at coordinate 8,486,570 of OY292463.1, read as the reverse complement.
CGGTTCCAGCAGGCTAATTTTTATGGATTAAGTACATAAGTACCTAAATACTTTTCAATTTGAAAAAAGCTTAGCTTATTTGAGTAGGTACCTACACCACACACGGTCTATACATACCTAGGTAGCTCTAGTTATACCATGCTTTATACTGAAGTAAATAGGTAGGTACCATGAAACTACATACTTACCTAATGAAATCATTTTAATTCTCATTGTAGGGAAAATCCGCAGGAAAAGCCATGACCTCGCCTATGCATTTATAATTAATGATAGGTAAGCAACTTTATAATTTTTCTGTTAAATAAGTACCTACTTACAACATTAGGTACCTAGGTAGATACCTACATGTCATTAAATGTGTAGTAGACCAGTCTTCCGCAAAGGGTGTGCAAAAATACACAATACCTAATATCTACCTAAATAAAAATACTAAAGTATTTTTAAAATCTACTAAAACCTCACAAAAACCCCGTTGTGCCCCGAGGTAGGAGCACCACGGGGTGCTTTTTAATGTGTTATTTTATTCTTACAAAATATTACAAATATGAAATTACATCTGCGTCAGGATCATCAACGCCAGCACAGGCCATAAACGTGAGCATAGCAGGCAAGCGACCCACTTCTCTGTGATATAAAAAAAGTGTTACCTATTCACGATTTCGTTTAAAGCGAGGATCAACACACTTTTTAGGTCTTTTAAGTTTTTATAAGGCGCTTATGTAAGGACTACAGTATGGACCAACAATAAAAAACGACATAAGGAAGTAGGTAGGTACTGTATTGTGCCATGTTGTAAAAATACACTATGGAATGCACCCGAAAAAGTGATTTTTCTCGTCCCGAGAGGTGCGGACTTATGGAGGAAGTGGTGAGACTAAATAAGCATTAGGTAGGTATATAATACAAGAATACCTTGCAGCTTTCACTCCTTTTATTTCAGCAGACGTAAAATCCAGGTTCGAAGCCCAAATTTTGTCAACACGAACACATCAATTTTTGATAAATTATCTGATTGCGCCTTCACATAGCCACTATCAGTCATGTTCCACACTATCCTTTTTCTTTTTCACGATATAAATATAATATTATCCCTAGCTAATGTTAAAAAATCACACTTTAATCTTCACTCAATATTATTGTTATTGAAAATCAAACAATTCGCGCGCTATTGTTGACTGACAGATTAGGATTTTTTTTTTATTTTGGCTTCGCACGGCTTGTGCATTCAGCCAGGGTCAAGTAATTAATATATACTGTTACTTCATTGACATTGGTAGAATGCATAAGCCGTGCGAAGCCAAAATAAAGAAGAAAAAAAAAATAGACATACTGTTTAATTTCGTTCATTTCGTTCGTTCAACATTTACCGTTCATTCATTTTGTAATTCATTCATTCATTCGTTTCATACTGGCTGGGCCAGGGGGGGTCGACTTTGTATGGAGACTTGAAATACCTACGGGGGTTGAGTTTCTGTGCTGCCATTGCAGAAAAAAAACACAATTCTTGAAACGTTGTATGGCAACATCGAGAAACAGTGTTCGAGTCAAAGACAAATAGACTTCTGAAAATGAAAAATCTTATCAAAATTTTCAATTCCGACGGGATTCGAACCCCGTCGGAATTGAAAATTTTGATAAGATTTTTCATTTACAAATGTAAATACCCAAGTGTGGATTAACACTATAAAACAAAAAAAATAGATTTCATCTATGGTTCGAGTGTTCGGTCTTTGTATTATCCTACCGAATTAAGTTTGCGCTTCATAATATCTCTGTTTCTTTCGCGCGTACTCTAGGGTCGTCTGCACAGTAAGAGATGGAAACATTTTGATAGTCTTTGTAAGATTGTTGAGTCGTAGATAAACTCGCGCGCAAGCAAAATTGAAAATAAAAATGGCGTGTGTTGCTGTTGTATAAGTTTTTGGTGTTCGCCGGTTGCGGTTACAGTTTTTGTGCTACAATACTTACCTAATATTCCTCCTTTACAACGTCGAGTTGAGCTTCGGTTCCTCCGTTTATTTGTATTGCTTGTGAAGAATCTTGTGTTTCGAGACAAGGACTCTGAGATAGTTACTCTTGTGAATTCAGTACTACTTACTACTACTGCAAAGTTTTACGTAATCAGCCTGCAGTGCTATATCCAATCAGTCATTTCTCATCATGACTGAGAAAGAAAGCAGAAGAACTTGTTTTAAATGCGGGCGATCCCCAAATGCTGACAATGTTAAATTGTTTGGTTTCCAAAACCTGCTGTACGGAACCTAATTCGGTATGTACCTTCCTACCCCGGTCTGTGGCACTGTAGGTAACCATTCCTGCAGTCCTGACTGCTAACCACTTATTGAGCTTCTGTAAATATTTTATGTACTAAATATCTGGGCCTTTTATTTCAGGTGTGAATTATGGGCCAAATATATTTTCCCGGACAAAACCCCAATCAACAATCGATCTGCAAAGAAAATTATTTTTCAGAGCATAGAATGCTGTGTCAAGAACATTTTAAAAATGAAGATTTCATCGACATCTAAGAAATATCTTGTCAGAAATCCTGTTCCATTTGATGTTTTGGAAGTTGTAAGTACCTACATTATAAACCTAGATTTTTATTGTACCTACCTAACTATACTATACTCAATTATAATAGGATCAATTCAAAACATAGTTTTTCATTCTTCCAGAATGAAAACATTGTCCAGCCTCCCGATATGCCCCCCTTTAACAGGGAATCTGATGCTCTACTAAAGATGCCACTTATGGAGGTTACAAACACTCAATGTGTTGCCGATGCTCCAACCAAAAAAACTGAAGAGCCAATCTCAGCACCAAATGTTATAGATGCCACAATTACAGGAACAACCAACCAGGAAATGATCAATAAATAGGTATTGAAAACTTGTATTTCGTTGTTTTATTTTTAATTCTTACTAGTAATAAAGAGTAGAACTACGATAAGATTCTGCTTACTGTAGTTTTATTCCTGCTCGGTACTTTAGTTTCAATATTCTATCTGTCTGTGGTTTTGCTTACTGTAGTCAGATTTTTGACATTATTTCTATACTAAAAATGTCAAAAATCCTACTACAGTAAGCAAAATCACAGATAGATAGAATATTGAAACTAAAGTACCGAGCGGGAATACCATACTACACTTTAAATTTACCGCTGTAATTTTTAAATTTCCCGCTGTTCAAAACTTCTTGGGGGTCGACGATAGATGGCGATAGTGAGCTTCCGTAGTTGTTATTTTGTACTGAGTCGGCGTTCTTCTCCTCGAGTAATTGTGTTCTGTGGGCTGGGCTGGCTGGTGTAAAAATTATAAAAAACAAACTTTTCATATTTTTGTATGAAAAATGTTATTTCTAAAAGCATACATAAGTATCTAAAATCTATTTTCAACGTGGCAAGCATTAAACAGTAAACAAGTGTAAGGATTGCTAGAAAATGGAAGAAGAAATCCGATGTTTTGTTTGTAAAGAATTCTACAGAGAACCCGTCCTTTTACCTTGTGGGCATGCCCTTTGTCGCGCTTGTGCCATCAGCTTACAAATTCATGTACATGAGGCTGAAAATTCGGCAGCTACAAATGATTATCATGAAGCGGACAAAGCCTCCGTGTCGAGTGAAACCGACAGTGGTGTGGTATGTGGATCAAGGCCTAACAGTTACGCGGGGACCCCTGCCGCGCCCGCGTATTCGGCCGCAGCGTTCAGCATCACATGTCCTTTGTGCAGTAAAGTAGTTTTATTAGACGATAATGGTGCTGAGGGGCTTCCGCCGTTCCGTGTTATGCGGACGATCGTGGAGCGGTTCGGGGGCGTGAAAGGGGCGCCGCCTGCAGAGGAAGCTTGTCAGATGTGCGAAGGGGAGAGACGAGCGGCTGTGGTGCGTTGCGAGCAGTGCTCTGTCCGGTACTGTGCAGGCTGCAGGGACGCCTGGCACCCCATCCGCGGCCCGCTGGCGCAGCACGAGCTGCGCGCGCTCGGGACCACCTGCGGGGACCACGGCTCTCCCCCCACATTGTACTGCAACGCCTGCCAGGTCCCCATATGCCAACGATGCCTTGTAGAAAGACACGCCTCTCATGAAACCCAGGCATTATCAAATGCTGCCAGATCTCACAAGGTTTGCATTCTTATTAGATTTTTTAAATAAATATTATTCTGAATTACCCCCTGTAGTTGTAACTCATCCAATAAAACTTTTCAGACTGAATTATCACAATCGCTACAGAAATTATCAGAACAAGCAAAAGCCATGACTGAATACATACAACTAGTCAAGGGATCAGGAGACAATATTAATGTAAGTATTGTTCTTTGTAGACAATGTAAAAAATAATTAATAATCAGGATTTCAGAAGTAAAAACAACAATTTCTATATGACTACAGGAATCATGTGAAGAACTAGAAAGACAAATAGACCAAGCCTGTGCGGAAGTAACCAGGACAGTAGAGCTTAGAAGAGATGAGTTGGTCCGAGCAGCTAGGAACACACGGGCCCAAGCCGTCACAAACATGCGCTCACTCAAGTCAATGGCAGCTCAGAAATTGAGGGAGGCAACAGCATTGCTGCATTTTTCCATAGAAGCCTTGAAAGAATCTGACCATGCTGCATTTCTTCAGGTAAGTAATAATGATTTAATTGTATATTTGTTTATTCCAGCAATAGGATTACAATAAGTATAAACAAAATCACTTAAACTAGGAATATCCTGTACTATAAATGACAGTAAACAAGTACAAATTATAAGCAAAAAGACTGAGCTTGATAGATTTCTAGGATATCTTAGACTTTAGTTTGCCTAAATATACAATAGTTAAGATGAAATGTTCAAATAAGATTCCTGTCTGTTCATTTTAGTTCAAGATAATTATCATGACATCAAGGCTATTTTAAGAAACAGATAAGTGTCTATTCCTTTTCCTATTTCCTTATTAATGTAAACTGGTTTATACTTTCTTGGTCACCCCATTTGGGGTCAGTGACAGGTTTGAAGTACTTGCTTATCAATGTTTATTTGTACTAAGAATCCTAGAAATATACAAGTACCTACTAAAGATTACCTTTTAAAAAATGCTGTATGCTATGTATGTTTGTACTTGGCTGTGACTACGTCTTTTGTGTGACGTCAATATACGTGGAGCTGACTAAGAACCGACTGCTTCTTTGCTACTCTTTATGGCTGCATTGGAACTTGCGTCATAGCCTTCAGATCATAGTTATTTTAAACGAGCAAATAAGGGAGAAAGAATATCATGTTTAAAATGTTACTGAATTTCGTTTTCATTCTTTGCCAATCAAGTATTTATGTTCCTAATCTGACAATATAGTTAGATAACTAAAGTAGTAAACAAGTATTATCAAAAATTAATTGAATGTGCCACACCTTACATTGGATCCGATTGACCTACTTCTGATAGTATTGATGCGTAAGCGCATGTTAGCAGATAGCTTATCTCAATCCTTATCATGTGGTGCCATAGCCAAACGTAAATACAATGAACTATAGATATTAATATGACAAACTAGTTAAATTGATTATCTATAAATCTATTAATATAAATATATCAATAAACTACTTCGAAAATTGTGGTATGTGTCCTATTTTTGTATTCTGGGACTCTAGGTATGCAGGTTTGATTAATGCCTATAGAATTCGGAAATATTTTCCAAATGTAACGAAATTCGAATACGAATCAGGATCACAGGACTTTATCCCCAAGACGCGGTAGACTTTTTCACAGATCTTTTCAGACATTAGTAACCAATTAAATCTAATAACCTAATAAGCGACAATGGGCATTTCAGATTTTAGTACCCAACTAAATACCAATAAAAAGCTTGCAACATGTCTTGTATGGAATGCTAACTTCTGCAAAATGTGAACAACATGGTGTCCAAACATGAAATTTGGGACATGTCTCTGACACGATGACCCCTCAGACATTCTGAAAGGATCTTTAACAAATGTATTTTTATATTACTCTGGGTTTTAATTCAAGAGTAAGGTCAGTTCAGTATTTATTGACGAATAAAATGAACAGTGGAGTTTTTAGTGGGATTCCATCATACCTCAACTAGTTAACCAATTTAAATGAATTAAAACAGATAAAATTTGTTGGCCTGGAATAGCATATAACTATTGGACATGTTTGCACGAATCACGTCAACAAGCAGGGCCAGGTCCTGGTTAAATTTACGGCGCTTGGACACGGCCACTGAGCAGATGCGTCAACATTCATGAACAGTTCCTAGCTTGAATAAGTCAAAGTCAATATGCATTTATTATCTAGGACTGCTAGGAACACATTATAATAGTTTAGAGGCAGGTTACAGAACTGAACTTCTTCAGTAACGGGGCAAAAAACTTAGTATGGCGCCTAGCTCTATAATCGGTCGTAGTATTATTATATGTTCTGTGATTTGGTGGTCCATCCTCTTCAGAATATTCCCTTGTTCGGAAACCCCGTCACGAAAGTGAAATTATGGTCGGAATTTATACCATAAGAACACACATTTTCGTTTAACGCAGGGTCTATTTCCTTGACTCGCTCTGCAACCCTAACGGCTTTGGATAATAATGGATTGCAATATTGAGGTGCCGTTAGATTCATCCTTGGTTGCGAGAATAGCATAGTAGGCTATAAAATCTTAGTCAAAGTTACGACGGGGGGTTAAGTCGTCGGCAGTCAGGTTTTTGTTTTATATACCTACTTGTAATATCTTACTTTATATCAACCTGTAGCCCTTCCATTTCAGGTGGGCAGTATCTTAACAGTTCGCGCGCAAGAGACTGCCGCTAGTCTATGTTCGTCTCTTGAAACGCCACCGAACGCCCCAGCACTCACATTAGACATAGAACCAGTGATACGCACCGTGAGAACCATGAACTTTGTTGAATGTATACGTAAGTTATCCAACTTGTACTGTAATTATGGGAATCTTCTATACAAACTGCCTATGTCAAAGTCATGGGAATATTGCAGAGGAATAATTTTTAAACTTTTTTTATGCTCACATTGGAATGCAGCTATAGAACTTGCCATGAAAACACCAGGTAAACTAGTGATTTAAAACCGGTCATGTCTAAAGACGCATATGCGTCTTTAGACATTTACCATGTAACAAGCGCAAATAAATAATATTCAGATGTGTGTTCAAACAAATGTATTAAAAGGCAGAGCATCCAAACCCTGAAAGAAGACATAAATTTAATCTTGTGGCAAAGTGCTTTGTCGGCCATTCAGCCTGGAATAAGTTGAGATAGTCACACCGGATTCGACATATCGGCCGTCAAGCAACCACTGCGTGCTTAGCCTATCTGGATGCATCCAACTCACGTCACCCGCCACTCCCATTTCCACCATTTAAGGCTCAAACACGCGCTGGCCCAGGCTCGCCGAGTGAACGCCAGTGCCAACGTGTGGGCAGCACCACTCGCCTCGCCTCGCCATCATTCGCCTAGCCTTACATTGGTTGGCATAGACTCGCCAAACGTGTGGACGGTAGCACTCGCCTTGCGTCGACTCGCCTTCGCTCGCGCTGGCTTAGGCTGGCCCAGCGTGTGTTCAGTTTCTGAACTTTGATGAGCTAAATAAATTAAAATGCGTGATTGACTGTTTTTTTTTTCTTTAATCTTTATTGTACACAAAACACATACAGAAAAAAAAACTCGTCCCACTGCTGGGCAAAGGTCTCCCCCAACTCCCTCCATCTCTATCTCTGACTGCTTATTGTAGTAAAATGTATTGTATTTAATATAGCCCCAGGCGCTCCAGAGATGGCGGTAGAAGCGTGCGTAGCGCGCGGCTGTTCGTGCACGCTGGCCTGGCGCGCGCCGCCCGCGCCCAGCGCCGTGCGCGGATACGTACTAGAGTTAGATGACGGACTGAGCGGACCTTTCCGAGTGAGTATACAATTACGTTTCATTCAATACTTGTTTAAATAGCCCCAGTCGTTTCAGAGATGGTGGTAGAAGCGTGCGTGGAACGTATTAGAAATAAATTACGGACAAAGCGGACAGTGGTCCACACTCATTTGGAAAGCCGAGTGAGTATTCGCGCCTCAGTGGGTAGCGTCTAGCTAAGGCGGTTCTCCCACTGCAATGCACCCCGCAACTGTGTGCGTGGCTGCAGATTTTAACATTGTATGCAAGTATCTCAATTTCGTCTGTTTTCGCGTTCTCGCTCTTTTGTCTCGCGCCAAAAAACCGACAAAATTCGGAGAACAAGGAAATACGAATATGTGAATTGGCTCCACATTCACGTTTCTCTTGTTGTTCTCGTTTTCTCGCAAAAATGTGGAGCGACTATTAGAGAGGAGACCTACACCCAGCATTTAGTAATAACAGGCTGAAATGATGATCCAGTGCCTCGAGCATCGGTATGCACAAAGTCTACTATTCGATCCGTGACTGTAGTATAATCTCTCAAATGTATGGGATCCGGTGCAGCGCCTCCAGTGGTAACTTGACTAAACTAAAATCCCAAGCGGCAGATTCGGGAGTCACGTTCGATCAGGTGCACGTTTCAAAATACTCTACTTGAATAGACATCTTCATACATTTTGCCGCGGTTTGCGAGCACGAGTAGCAATTTGACAGCTTTGATAAAGTATATGACCTAACTTGTCAAGTAAAATCACTCACGGCCATTTTTCATCGTGACAAGATACTTTAGAGAGATTTTGTAGCATTTAATGTGCTTTCTTAGTATTGTGTAGTGAAATTGTGAATAACTAATATTAAAATGATGTCAGCTTGACACGATTTTGCCTGGCAAATGGCGAAAGCAACACTAAAAGTGCACAGTTTTGAAGAATGTACCTACTCACAAAAACTTGCGAAAAAACTAAGTTGTGCAATATCTACAACAACAATGTAAAGTACATTGTGCCCTTGGAACCTTCCTTCACAAAAATACCCACCTACCTAACCCTAGATGCAAAGGTAAGTTTTGTTTTTCTACAACACGTATTGTTCCAAGAACGAAAATGACCTTGGGAATGTGTGGTTGTGCTTCCTATTACATACTTACAATACAACATTTATAATGTTTTATGTTGTGTATTTATGATGTTGATTATTTAGTAGGTACTAGCAACGCCCTCGCGACATTGCCCCCTAGTGATGTTAAAGTTGATGATGAAAAATAGCCTATAACCTTCCTCAAGACTTTACTTTTATTATTGGTAGGTATAGATGTACTTAAATATGTAATTACCTAATGAAGTGGTTATTATTTTCAGGTATTGAGTGCCCTTTTCTTTTGAACTCATGGAGATTACCAACATGTCGCTGGAGTAGCTAATGTATTTTCTCAGACTTCAATTAAAATATCACTGATGCGTGGAACAATACAAGAGCGAAAAGGACATTTAGAAGCTGAGGTATAAATAAGTTTTTATTAAATAAATGTTTTTCAAGACAAGCTTTTATTGGGTTAGGGTGGGCTAATCCAAATTAGCCCAAATACGGATGTTCTACTGTCTTTCACTGAGAAATTTCATTGAACAGCTTCTGACTCCATCATCAGATCATCTCGCTGTTAGGTACCTAGGTACCATAATATTGCATTGTCACCGAGAATCTTTATGTTTGCCAAATTTCAGCTCAATCGGGCACTGGGAAGTGGGTAAAATTTAACTTGCAAGATCTAACCCGAACAAACATTGCAAATTAAATAATAACTTGTAAAATACAACAAATGCTGCACATAGTTTTCATAATATAATTACCTTCTCTACTTCCTATACAATGTATTTAGATCACTATGTTAACAAACAATAATTATTTACAGATGATGGTGAGACAAATTAGGTATGTGCAGCAAAGAAACAATTAACACATTCCCTGTCCCACCTCTGCGGTGCTCTCCGAAGGCAAGGACTGTCTACTCGGGCTCGGCAAGTGCGTCGCGGGCATTGAACGTGTTAAGCCACCAGTATTGATATTATAAGAGGAAGAGCTTTGCAGGTCAACTTGTCTAAAAAACTAAGGCTTGTCAAATTAAATATAAAACAATGTTTTACATTCTCAGTGTAACTACATAAGACTATTCTGTAATCTGATATTATACTTTATTACATTTGTTAATAAACATAGTTTTCTGTTTCGTATCTAGCCTTTATTTAATAGCCTGTCCCTTAATAAATAAATATAACCTAAGTCTATCATGAGGAGGAAGTATCTCACAAAATAAAAATACTTAGTCTAGGATATGAAGTTTCTTTAGAGTGCATAACGCCATCTAGTGGTTCAATTACGAACCACATTGCACTGGTAAACCTTTTTGCGTGAAAATGCCAAGAAAACGGCTTTTCCCAGATATGAGACCTAGCTAGATCGATTTTTCGCCCCCGTAAACACCCGTACTGCAAATTTTATCGAAATCGTTGGAGCCGTTTTCGAGAAGTACATACAAACAAACTTTAAAGATCAAACAAATATTGCTCGTTTAATAGAATAGGATATTTGATTATAATCTAATGTACTATGTATGAAAACGTAAGTATATTAGTAGGTATAGATTCAATTAAACCAGTTTAAACCAATTGTTTTAATTAAATAAACATGTCTTATTATTATGAATAAATAATATTAAACACTACAAATTTACAATTTAGTAATTACAACTGAAATGTATCAATAATTAAACCTAATACAAAATAAAGAAAGATTTAAATTAAATTAAATTATAGAAATAGTAATTACATTATAATGTCATGTATGTACCTACAATAATACAATATAGGTATACTAAAGTATTATGATGTAGCTCACAGAGCCTTAAACATGCAAGCAATAACATCTACAATCCACCCGCAAACAAGTCACAGTGCTGTCCGAAGACATTGAGCGCATTGAGGAAGCGGGGCACGGGGGATGATGAGTTTTAATGATGCGGGGCGGCGAGGCGGCAGGGTGAGCTGGGCAGGCGATTTTGGATGCACATTCATGGGCTTGACTGGTGATCCCGTTCTGCCATGTTCAACCATGAAAGCATTGTTGAGCTTGATGTGCTCGGCTGGCTCCAATTTGCTTCTGCAATAAACATCAAACACTTTAAAGCATTGGTCACATTAGGGAAGAGTGTTAAAACGTTGAATCAGATAAATTAGTGTTCATCATTATTTCAGATAAAAATCATCATTTTAGCCATGGGACATCTACTGCTGAAAATAGACCTCCACCTTATGTGTCATCGTAACACTTGATTAATTTTTAAAGTTTAATCAATAAACTTACTAAAATCAGCATTTAGCCTGCTGCTTGATCACTGCAGCAGCTGAAGGAGGTTCTTGTTCCTCAGTCGAATGAATATTCTGTAAATGTGAAATTTTTTAGCCATAGTGATAATGGTATGTATGTAGCTAGATTTTCAAGTATATTTTCTATATACCTACCCAACAAATTATATTGATTGGTGGTTGTTTCTCTAGTAATCTAGTAGTACTAGAGTGATGGAACCTAGCCACTCCTTATAAGATTTAAAATAAGGCTAGTATTATGTCCACAAAAGTGGTGCTTTAGGCATGTGGGTGAAGGTACTGTCACGAGTAGGTAATAAAATATTTGCTTTGAAAACAAAAGTAAAATAGTAATGCCTACCTTTCTCTACGTCCCATTGGCATTGAACAATCAGCCCATCGGTATAAGTTAGTCATTCTCCCGTGGCGAGCCTCAGCTTGTTTGCGGTCGTCTTCGTGTCTAAAACATTAAAATATCATGATGATTAACTTGAATTATAAGTTGGACAGATGGTTGAGACTATGTTATTCCTAATTAAAAGTAATCCACTCGTGTAAAAGATAGTTAATAGTACCTAAGTATCAATCAATAGATTTTGTTTTCCATACAATTGTTAAGTTTAATTTTTATGCTTGTGTACGTACCTACACTTACTGCTTCATGAATTCTCCCATCACATTAAAGCACGCACGGTTTTCTTGTTTAGTTTCTTTAATGTACAACAAGAATAAACTTTATTATCATTTCACAAATAAATCATCAACTCAAAACAGCTGACTGAGTTGACCATATTATAGCCATAAATTAAGAAGTACTAAACTTTATACAAAAACGCCGTACACACAACACTTTGCATTTTTGCCGGGTTATACAATCATTCATTCAAAAAGGTTTAATTACCATAGACAAATAAAGATTTCAAAGTCCTCATTCGCTTTCCTTATCTATTTCATAGAAAAGAAAGAGAAAGATATATTGATTGTTGACGTTTGCTTTTTGACATTGAGTACTCCAGTCTGGTGAACAATACCAACATGAAATAATAAAAAAACGGACTTCCTGTGGTGTCAAACGCACCAGCCACGTAAAGTTTTTAAAAACCGGTGCTCGCATATGTTTATTTAACTTGACAAGTTGAGTTGTCTGTCACGGATCGAATAGTAGACTTTGTGCAAACCGATGCTCGAGGCTCAGGAAAACCTCCTTCGTCAAACGCGCTTTCAAATATACATTTTGCAAATGTATACCGTCGACGCTTAGCGCATGCATACGCGTTCTATGTGGACCCCTAATGAATCCATCTATCGGCAATTAACCAACATTAAAACCACTAGAGAATTTATTATAGTCCGACACAAAATAATAGAAATAAATGGGGGCGCCACTGTGCAAGCTAAATACCCGAAATATATAAATTCTCTTTTAGAAGTAAATTATTACTTCTGACTGACGTCTTCGGCACCTGTACCATAGACAAGAAACCTGTACTTTACCATAGATTAGTAGAGAAAGGGTTTCCAAAGTACTGAAATTTTAGTTGCCGTGTCTACCCGTTTTTGCCGGACTATACTTGAGATTGAGATACTATTCTCCGATCCAGTACCTACCAATCTAATTCAGAGAGTTCATCTTTTCAGATTTTTTTAATCAAGCAAAATGCAATTCCAATATTGTTTGTTTTTTTTGTCATTTCAGGAAGTATACTGTGGGCGCGAGACTGTTTGTACAATAGATGGCTTGCATTACTCATCGTTGTACAGCGCGCGAGTAAAGGCGTTCAACGGAGCTGGCGAGGGGCCTTACAGCGAGGTCATTGGACTACAGACATCACCTGGTATTTTCTCTCTCTGTCTTTCTCTTATTTCCTCCATAATCTTATTTCTATTATGGTATTACATTAAGATCTTCCATTTTTGTACTTTGTTGTTGTCCATTGTATGGGCACAGAGAATTGAACAGAGAAACAGCGGTCTAACATTGACTTTTATAATAGCCTATTCTTGTAGGGCTGTCACATATGGAAATAAACTAACTGCGCCGCGCGGTGTCACTCGCGTAGTGTTAAAATAATAAACGGACAGCTGGTACTGCTGACGGACGGATGTTATTTGCTCTGTAGGTATTCTGACAGACATGTCGAGTTTCAATTCAATCGGCTAATTTACGGAGGAGTTCTTTTGAACAGCTCCTGACTCCATCATCAAACCAGCTCGTTTTCACCATGTAGTGTAGGTACCTAATTACAGTGTAGTCGGGACTTGACAGACATGTCGAGTTTTAACTCCATCGGTTTATTTACTGAGGAGTTCATGATCAGCTCGAAAATACCAAATTATAAGTTTAGGTATCCGAATTACATACCTACAAATGCAAATTTTCAAATCGATACGACAATGAAAAGTACTTACCTAGATTAAAATCGACTTTAAATATTAGTAAATAGGTACCATTACCTACTTATTAGGTAGGTACTTACAGAAAATTACTTCAATAATATTTCAATAAAATGGTAGTAGGTAGGTAGGTATGTAAACTTACCGGTCACGTTTTTTTGAGTAGGTAAGTAGGTAGGTAGGTATGTGAAAATGATAACTTTTTATTTTTCTCTGCATGACTTTGCCTAGTTAGATGTAAGTACCTACTCACCTTACCTACTGGCTGAATGAAAATGAACTCGAAAAAGACCGCGCCACAGATTCATTAATAGTTACTACGTAACGCCGCATACTCGTAGCATTCGCGGCCTCCGAGCGTCCCTTACCGCATAGCCGCCGGTCGGCCGCCGGAGTTTGCCGAGACTGGCCGAGAGCTCACGAAGCGGCCGCCCGCCGCTCGTAAGTGAGCCTGTCGGTGAACGCGCACGCACACAACGCTGCGCATGTAGTGAAGTACCTATTATCGCGCGTTGTTTGAGTTTGTCTCTCTGGTTACTCGGTGGTATGGGTCTGCATTTTTAAGGTTATCAATATATTATGCGAATGCTTATTAGGGAGTGTACACATTGCGTTTACTGCAGCGCGTTTTTGAGCTGCGCGTTTGTATCGATACAAACGCGCGTTCGCAACGCGTTTTTTTTCCATACAAAAGCGAACCGGGAGGGGGGGCTGCGCGTTCGAATCGCGTTTGTATCGATACAAACGCGCTGCAAAAAACGCAATGTGTACACTCCCTTAGACAAAATTAAATGATCCGCGGCTTACATGTCTAAAAATATATCTCCGTATATCTCTGAAGCGCACATCTTCTGTAGTCGTTCTTGATAACTCATCAGAGTTAAGCTCAGAAGCACGGAAACTTTGGAGAACTCCTTAATATATCTGCCCCGACTATAAAACCTCTAAACTATGACATAGGGCCTAGTGGCGGCCCAAAAATTCCGTCACCAAAGTTGACCACTCAAACGAACAATTCACGACGTGGTGGGGATACATTCTGGAAATGTTTTTAACCGACTTTAAAAAAGGAGGAGGTTGTATGTTCGACTGTATGTGTTTTTTGATAATGTTCACGATTTATCTCCATCAATTGTGGACCTATTTTCATGATTCCTTTTTTGTTTGAGAGGGTATTCCAATGTGGTCCTAAAAAGAAGTACGAACATTTTTGTATGGAGCCTGCATAACTACTGTCCGCCATTTTGAAAAAACTTCGGTTTTGCAGCCAGTGATGAAACATGTGTCAATCGATAGAGGAAGTGATGAGGGTCTGACAAGGATCTTCGAAGTGATGCTCAACTTTTTATTGAAGACGCTTTAAAAAAAAATATGTCACTCGTTTGTTGATTTGTATTGTGTATTCCCAGTGGCATGGTTCACATGGGACGTGCGTTGGTCCGGCGGTGACGGTGTGACGCTGACCGCGGACGGTCTCGGCGCGGCCGCGGCCGGTTGGCAACCGAGAGTTGCACTTGCAGACACGCCCCTAGCCCGCGGCGTGCATTACTGGCGGCTACGGATCGACAGATACGACGCGGATGCCGACCCCGCATTTGGAGTCGCGAGGGCTGATGTGGCGAGGGATAAAATGCTAGGTACCATCACACTATTATTATAAATGCGAAAGTTTGGATGTTTAGATGTTTGGATGCATGTTAGTTCCTCTATAACTCGACAACCACTGAACCGATTTGCTTGAAATTTAAAGTATAGATAAATTATTAAATGATGTCCGTGAATAGGACATAGGCTACTTTTTATCCCGAAAAAACGCGAAAATGCGCGGTTCCCGTGGGATAAACAAAATAGTAGTCCACGCGGGCGAAGCCACGGGCGTCAGCTAGTAATTATAATAATTCATATTCAAAAATTCGAAAAATAATCAGCTGACTATCTGTTAGCCGGTGGTGTGCATTACTCGCGTTTAAAGACAGATACGAAGATCTGTAAAGGTGGCCGAACCTATCCGCGCCGAACCAATCGAATTTTATAATTCTTTATATGACCTACCCGCGGTCGAATCATCCGATTCGACCGAATCTGGCAGTACTTCGAGAATTCGGCGCGGATAGGTGTGCGATCAGTCTTATAGTTCGAACGAGGTTTTTAGGGAATAAATATCTAAAAGATGAAAATTGTTTTTTTTTTTTTTTCAGCTAATTCAGAATTTTGTATTTTACAGGCAGCGACGCGTTAGGCTGGGCGATGTACATCGACGGCGCGCGCTCTTGGTTCGTGCACGGCGGCGCGCACGGCGGGCGCGCGGCCGGCGGTGTCTGCGCCGGCGCGCACGTCGGCGTGCTGCTCGACCTGCCGCGCGGCACGCTGCGCTTCACAGTAGACGATACACCACAGGTATACTATCGTCACACGTAAAAAGGCCGTAACTTCCTTAAAGTATGTAAGGAAATTACGACCTTTCTACTTTCTAAATAGGCCATGACTTCCATAAAGTAAGTAAGGAAGTAAAGGCTTTTTTTACGTATGACGGCAGTATAGTCCGACACAAAATAATATAAATAAATGGGGAAGCTAAATACGTGAAATAGATAAATTAGAAAAAAATCTTATCAAAATTTTCAATTCCGACGGGATTCGAACCCGCAATGATACAAGCGATCGTCCTTAAGATTTTTCATTTCTAATGAAATAATACCAAAGTGTGGTTTAACACTATAAAATAAAAAAATAATAGATAAATTCTCTTTTAGAAGTAAATTATTACTTCTGACTGACGTCTTCGGTACCTGTACCATAGACAAGAAACCTGTACTTTACCATAGATTAGTAGAGAAAGGGTTTCCAAAGTACTGAAATTTTAGTTGCCGTTTCAACCCGTTTTTGCCGGACTATACCTACCCCTCCCCATACCGGTTCCATTTGACAGTACTCCAAAAACTGTAATTCACGCTCGTTAAACCAAACGAATCGCGTCTTCCAACAAACAGCGTCAGCGGGCAACTAAATAAACGAGACGTGTGTACATGCTCTCGTTTTCGTCGCGAGACCCAACGAGATCATTTGCTTTGTTTGACTCGGGCGCAAAAAACCGACAAGCGACCGAGACGGATGAGACGAGGCGCGAGAGCACCATGTACTCGGCCTGTCTCGGGGTCTCTCGACAGCGGGCATAACATTTTCCGGCGGAATGTCTTTCCGCGTTTACTGAAAGCCCGGTGATGCTGCGGTCAGATCAGGGACCTAAGCATAAAATCTATTTAAAAAATGTAAGAGCTTTAAATATGTATAGTCCAATGAAGCAGCGTTCATAGTGATATAGAGCATAAAACTCGCTTGAAGTAAACACACAAGGGGCCGAAACCTGGAACTCATCAACATCTACACTTTGCATTTTGACAAATAAATGTATTTTCTGTCTTTAACTATTTATAACAATAGTCTCATTTTCAGGGCGATATAGCGTTTACGGGTTTGCGTGGTGCGTTTTACCCTGCCGTGTCTTTGAACAGAGGCGTCGCCATCACGCTTCAGCCAGGACTGCCGCCTCCCCCAGAGCTTCTGATGTCGCAATTAGCTATCGAATGAACATCCGACAATACATCATGCCCACAATAGAATGTGAGTGGTGTTTCGTTGCGTCGAAGCTCAATTTTGATTGACCTTTAATGCAATGAATCTCGAAGTTGTAAAACTACGAGACGCTCTATTCCGCCTTGGCCCTTAATAAATTGGAAAAAAATACAAAACTGATTGTAAATCGTCCGTAATAAATTAATATAAATAAGTAATCATCCGCCATATCGACGTAACTTATTTGAATACTTACTGATAGCACGGAACATGATAATATATCGTATCTGTCCGTCCATAAATAAAATAAAATTTCATGATCTTTTCTTGGCTCATCATCATCCTAAGTGCGCGAACACACACGTCGCATCTTGCGCCGCGTAATAATGAATTTGTGTGGCACTTTGACCATTTGTTACGCACGGGAAGCCGGACGTAACGTACGTTGCGGCGAGAATAATTCGTCGTTGCGCCGCGTGTGTCCGCGCACTAAGACAAGCCACTGTAAATTATTCAAATTATGAACTCAGCAGGTAGATACTTCCTACAATCTCCTGCTCGATTGCTACAAATTTAACCTTAGTTTAAGGAATATTTTGTATGTAGAGTAAGTAAATTTTTATAGTTACTTACATCTTTTCTCAAACGACCATTTAAAACTGCAATTGGCTCAACTGTTATGATATATCCATGATTTAGTGAAATTCTAAAAGAAATCGAATTTCTAGCCATTTTTAGCCGCCTCAAAAGTACTTAGTAAGTTTCAGTTTGGTGAATTGGAAACTAAAAATGCTTGAAGTGACATGTATTATTTATTTGTTACATTAGATTAAGAACAATTAACTGCCATCGTCGTACACGAATAAGTTAGATAGGAAAGAAAGGTGGTTATTTCATCTTATTTTTATAGAATATTTTATGATTTTTAGTTTTTGTACTGTATTTATTTAACGATATTTTTATCAGCACATACCTATAGGTACCTGAAACGCAATCTAAATGATTCCAACTACCCACCTGACCCTGATTCTGGGCTGTTCAATTCGGATAATTCAGCTTATCCAATATTTCAGTAAGACAGCCGAATCCAGCAATCCAGAGTCAGATGGCAGCACTTGTTTTTATAAATGTTTGGTTTATTTTTGTCTGTTACAACTTTTATAGATTGGATAGGAGCATAATTTTACGGTATTTTTAATCTTGCGAGATAGTTTTGATTTTTCACTATCATAATATTTATTTATTGCTTTATAATGTTGTTATAAGTTTTTTCTAAGTGTAAAGTGTGCTATCTAATATCATTGTATACTTATGTATTGTACTTAAAATATTTATTGACTGATATCATTAATTAAACCATTGAATTATGATAAGACTTTGATTTTGTGAGATTACCTACGCAAAAAATAGTAAGGAATAAAACATGTACGTACCTACTACTTGATTCAGAAGAAAAGTTGTGAATGCTTACATACATGTAACGATTATATGTAGAGATTAATGTCTACAACTACGTAGTATACCCATCATACCACTGGGGGTACGGTGGTGGGTCAGTAGTCAGTAGTGAAGTGAGCGCTCGGCGGCACTCGTCATCGAGCTGCTCGGCTCACTGTACGGACATGCAGAATCGACTTGTAACGTGCTCACATCGAAGCTATAAGGTGCAGCGGGGCAATTCTGTCCGCAAAATTTTAGTAAAAATTTTAAACTTCAATGCTCTCGTTCCTTATTGAGTTACGCTAATTCTGAAAAATTGGTGACCTGTAACCTTTATCTGCCTTTTTCTTTATTGTATTTTTGTTAAAGAAAAAGCATATTTAAATGGTGAAATAACACAATTTTAACTAAAAACTGGAAAATGCCAGAATAGCCCCTCAGCGGGGTAATTCCGTCAGGTGGTGATATTATTCGAACCAATGATGCTATGATACTAAATCCAAGAGCTTTACAAACTAGACAACATAATACACTTGAATTTGAACATTCTGATCTCCTACGATGGTCCAGTTTCTATAAAAAACCTGTTAAAATTTTTGTGGGGTAATTCTGGCATCACTCTTTAGTCTCCCATACATGCTAGTGTTGGGACCCTGACTATCGATAAACGGAGTTTACGCAAAAATCTCGCGCAAAAATTATGTATGAAATGTAGTTTGCCCCGAACTGAGATTTCGCGAACCGTAGATCACTTACATTTGGACTTTCTTCTGATTACCCCTATACTTTCAAGTGCTACTGGGACTGTTTAAGTATTGTGGGATTATACCTATACAGAGAAAAGTAAAACTTAATCTGCTTACAGAACAATTTTTTAATACAGAAATTCAAATTCCGCTACGTCAACGAGTGGTGACTAGAAGCATTACAAATCCGTGGCACGCGTGAATACGTTGACATGTATAAAACACCAACTTTTCAGGGCGGCCGTTTGAAAGTTTGACCTCTTCTGGTTTCTCGGTAAATTAGTTTACAGTATTTGTGTTAATTGTTTCTATGGTTATTTTATGCCCTCTTTCGAATGATGACAATAAATAACCGAAATTCCCCATAGTTTCCATGATATAAGACATGTCAACAAAAAAATTGATGAGATTTAGGTTACGTATCGAGATGTCCAGTTATGCCGCAAAAGATATCAACTTATTCACCTTTAATGTATGGAATATTGGTAGGTAAACAATGCTATATTATCGGATTGCAAACAGATAGAGACTATAAAACCGGTTTTTTGAGTTGCTGAAGTACCTACTTATTACTCAGAACCATTCATACCGTTTAGAAATGAGATTTAACATAGTAAGGGTAAGCTGATTTTAAATGAGCCCAAACACGGATGCTCTACTGTTAATCACTGAGAATTTGAATGGAATACAACCAAATTTTATCAGCACATCTGCTCATTGTCACCATATTATTACAATGTATTCGGAACTAGAAAAAAATGCAAAGTTTCACCTCAATCGAAAAATTTACTGAGGAGTTTTGTTGAATAACTCCTGACTCCAGCATCAGATCAGCTTGTTGTTATGATAATATTATATTGTTATCTAGAGTCTATAAGTGTGCCAAATTTTAGCTCAATGAGACACTGGAAAGTGGGTCAAATTAAACTTGCAAGAATTCACTAAAAAAAATATGAGTTTTGTTGAACAGGTCCTGGCTCCATCATCAGATCAGTTCGTTGTTACAATAATATTGCATTGTCACCAAGAATCCATAAGTGTGCCAAATTTCAGCTCAATCAGACACTGGGAAGTGGGTCAAATTAAACTTGAAAGATTTGACCCGAACACATATTGAGTTTTGTTGAACAGCTCCTGACACCAGCATCAGATCAGCTTACTGTTAACATAATATTACATTATTATCTAGAATCTATAAGTTTGCCAAATTTTAGCTCAATCAAACACTGGAAAGTGGGTCAAATTGCACTTGCAAGATTTCACTAAAAAAAAAGTGAGTTCTGTTGAACAGCTCCTGGCTCCATCATCAGATCAGGTCGCTGTTACAATAGTATTGCATTGTCATCGAGAATCTATAAGTGTGCCAAATTTCAGCTCAATCAGAGGCTGGGAAGTGGGTCAAATTGAATTTGCAAGATTTAATCCAAACAAATATTGAGGTTTGTTGAACAGCTCCTGACTCCAGCATCAGATCAGCTTACTGTTAACATAATATTACATTGTTATCTAGAATCTATAAGTGTGCCAAATTTTAGCTCAATCAAACACTGAAAAGTGGGTCAAATTGAACTTGCAACATTTCACTAAAAAAAAGTGAGTTCTGTTGAACAGCTCCTGGCTCCATCATCAGATCAGCTCGTTGTTAAAATAATATTGCATTGTCACCAAGAACCTATAGGTATTCCAAATTTCAGCTTAATCAGACACTGGGAAGTGAGTCAAATTTAATTTTCAAAAGTAGACCCGAACAAAAATCGCAAGTTAATAATAAAAGCTTGTAAAAATCAAGCAATGTCATTATAGCTTAACAAATAATTATAATCTATCAGTTTTCTATGTAAAAGCAATACTTAAAAAAAAAAAATTCTGAACTGACGTTTTGTTTACCAATACGAGTGACATGTTCGGTTACGCCAGCGCGAGAGCGCGCGGGCATTACTGAACAACTCAATGTATCAGAATTTAAACGGAATACTTTGGCTAGCCATAACCTGACATTTTAATTTGTTAAAAGTTAATCAAAAATATCATATGTATATGTCGAGATATCATGTAACAAATATAATTTTGGCGAATGAGTAGGTTGATAAATCGAAATATCTACAAAAACATCTGTGTGTTAGTGGCTTGAAAAATTGACAAGTAGTTATGTCAACTAAAATACGAAAAATGGAGGAGTTGGCAAGGCCATAACTCGAAAACTTGTCTAGCTAGGGAGCTGTCAATTTTTTTATAGATACTTCATAGGCGTAGATATCGTTTAAGCCAATAAAAAAAAAAATTGACATCTCGACATATCAACGTATTCACGCGAGCCACGGAAATAAGAAACTAAAAATACCTAAATTTCAAAACGAGTATGGCAAAAGAACCTCTCAATATTTAATTCCAAAACTTATTAATAATTTACCCTTAGAAACTAAAAATAAAATAACACCAAAGAATCTTAAAACTATACTTAAAAAGCATTTTCACAATTCATAATTACTTCATTTACATACATAAATATTTTGCAAAGGTAGTGTTAAAATGGAGCATCCTGTATGAGCTAGTTGCTAGAGCACGCACACAAGTGTAGCAATTGTGCGTGAGCATCACTTTTTATCCTCGAGCATATAGAACTCTTTTACCGACCGCCCCGTACGCCGCTGTGTGCGTGCGCAGGTAACTGCACACACTACTAATTAATGACCCGCACCGCACAGCTGACGAGTAGATTATTAAATAGTAGTTTCACCGATAAGAAAAGCTTTGCGAATTTGTAATGAAAGGACGTCCCTGTGCGCGCTAGCTTCTTATTTAGTTTATACATATACCTAACTACTTAAAGGTTGAAAGAACGTGTGTCTGCTCCTATTTTTAAAATCCAGATTATGTGTTAAGAGAACCCTAGTGTCTAGTCAAACCTAACATAGGCTTTAAGACACTATTTAACAGTCAAATGTATTGTGTTGATGAATAAAATATCTATCTATCTATCTACTACTGCCAAGTATGTCTATTGCGCTAGCTTGTCATCCTACTAATATTATAAAGGCGAAAGTCCGTGTGTGTGAATGTTTGTTCCCACGTATCTCAATAACTACTAAACCGATTTGGATGAAATTTGGAATGTAGATAGATAAATGACCGGGAATAGGACAAAAGCTACTTTTTATCCCGAAAAATGCACGGTTCCCGTGGGATAAAAAAAATAGTAGTGCACGCGGGCGAAGCCGCAGGCGTCCGCTAGTGGTAAATAATACTGGCAAGCATGCAATGCAATACATAATGTTGTGTCTAATTTTTTATGAATTCTCGTCGTATTTCAAAAAGTATATGTACATCCTAGAATAAAAATGATAACTATTTTGGAATGTACAAATAAAGACCTTTCATGACACTCTACTCAATAAATTTGTTAGTTTTTTACCCCCTTGGGAACCCAATATTTTGACAACCCCTTCATCGATTAAGCTCATATGCTCCACTATACATTGCCATAGCACAACCTATTGACCTACCAAGTTTCATGAAGATTGGATGAACGGTTCGACAATTATGCGAGAACTAGAATTCATGAAACATACAAACATACAAAGCAAAATCTCCATACTTGCCAGTAAGATTTTCGTTCGCTTCGCTCGCTCGATCGAAAATTTAATGCGTGTCGACTATGGTTTAATTAAGCTCAAATAAAGCCACAAACAAATACTTATACAAAGAAATGTCGCATTAGTTAACCCCGAGATCTTCACTCGCTCGATTAGTTAAGTATTATTTTTATCGACGTTTACTTCAATGCTGTGGACATCACTGGTTTTTGGCAACTTCATACAAAATCGGTGGGGCAATTATGGCAACCGATTTCGATAAAATTACATAAAATCAACACTTTGTGGGGTAATTATAGCGGATGCAATAACACAGAAGAAACAATGAGTAGAAACGAACTAGTACGATTAAAATAATCTCCAGTCTAAAATACACCTCCTTAGCTTGTTCAATTTTCAATTAAACCGCGAAAACCACTTAATTATTACAAAAACTCGAGGGGCTAATATTTTTACACCCTCCGAAAAATAGGTGACTGTCAAAATGATGCTGTCAATCAGTCAGTTTTTGCGCTAGAAATGCCACCTATCGTTTATGAATGAACAAAACATTTCTCTACGCGTACATAGATGTCTCTTCGAGGTATAAGTCATAGAACGAGAGATATAACCATGTGACATAATTACCCCGCTGCCAGAATTGCCCCGCTGCACCTTATTCATGTCAGTCACCACCTGACTACCCCCCCCTATGCATGTGCGAAACTAACGTAACGAGAGACCATGTCGCCGATCAGCAAATAAAGTTACCCTGAGGCCCTGAGGGTTTGTAAGTTTTAGGCTGTGCTTAGGGAGTGTACACATTGCGTTTTTTGCAGCGCGTTTGTATCGATACAAACGCGATTCGAACGCGCAGCCCCTCCCGGTTCGCTTTTGTATGGAAAAATACGCGTTGCGAACGATTGTATCGATACAAACGCGCAGCTCAAAAACGCGCTGCAGAAAACGCAATGTGTACACTCCCTTAGTGCTCAACCGACTGAGCGTAGCTGTATTAATGAAATAAAACGTACGAGGTTTGTACACTTTGTACGATCAACGTTTTCGTCGCGAGAAGCGTCGGTGAGCATAGGCCACGGCCGCACCGCAGGTGGCACGCTTAAGAGGCTAGTTATAGTTAGGAGGCAAGCTTAGTTGTTGAGACGCTTCAATACATTGTGGCCATACTGCCTGGCTAGGAGGCAAGCTTAGTTTAGTTGTAGAAACGCCGATATACTGCCTGGCTACAAAGCTCGTGTAGTCGTGTCTGGTGGTGTAGTGTGTTGTAGTAGACTAGACGTATATCACGTGTGTATGACACAAGATACATTTGTTCTTTTACTAAGCAAAATCGAAAATGATTTTCAAAAACAGGAAACCAATTATCGATCCTGTATGTTTCTTTAAAACACCTACAATTTTTATGTAAGACATGGGAGGGATCCACAATGGCTCCCTTTTATAAACAAAGGCTAATAGATAAATAATTATCAATTCTTCCATGATACATCCCAGTAATCCAAGCAAATAACCGACATGTTCGTTAGTTCGCTTCGCTAACCTCTAGGCTACTCTCGAGGCGCCAAGCGACCCACTCAGCGAGCGGTGGGGCCGCGCACATAACGTGCCTTGTGTCACAGATTACTTTAGTAATCTGTGCTTGTGTTGATTCACTAGGATGACTCATCGAAGCGCTCAGTTCAAAGGCTCAGTTTCCCTCTTGCCACCAAGCGTACACCTGCGGTGCGGCCGTGGCCTAACTACAAAGAATCTAAAGAGATCGGAAAGAATTTAAGAGCTAATTAACACTACATCAGGATATAAAAGGGGGTTGTAAATTAAAAGCAAGAAATGATTGTGAAGAGTTTATTTTGGCCCATTTTAGATGTTATTTTTTGAAAAACATTGATAACTGCTAATAAAAATATATCTTTTTGGTTATTTTCTTTTGAAATTTTAAAACAATAATGGCAAGGAAATTTACATAATTCACCAATGATATGCTTGTGTTATAAAATCAGTACATAATCTTTACTAACTTAACTAGCAACCAAGGACAACCTCGCAATTTGGTATACCGATTCCACTGGTCAGTTTTTCATGTCGTTTTATAATAATTTTAATGCCAGTGGGAGATAAACTCTCTTTTATAAGAGTTACAATGCTATGCTAGTGAAGCCTCACTGAAACAACTTTCCGGAAGACAGTTTATAGTACTTAGAGGCATTTTTTATAAAACTATCAAGAAGCTATCTTGGTTTATATCACAGATATGATGAACAATTCGTGTTTCCTATGAATGTCTACATAATATAATTATTCCTAATAAACACAATCACATAGGTTTCAGTGAATTATAATTAACAAAAGATAAGGCAGTGCTTTGAAAAGCAGAGGACACAACTATTATCTAGGTATGTAAAAGGTTTGTAATAAAATAGATGAAAAGCATGCCAAATAACAACTTACTGACAAGAACATGAAGACCAAAAATTGTTAACTCTTCACTTGACATCCCAAAATTTATTTTCCCCAGAGAGCAAAATGTTTGTCACCATTTACTGAAAAATTAAAAAGCTCCCTAAATTAAAAACCCCTGCAGACAGAACAATGTGTCATATCTTCAAGACGAATAAGAATGCAACATTCTCCTGTCTCGTATAGTAGTCACAGTTAATCCATACATAGATACATTTCAAGAATCACTTATCATTTCCACTTAGAGCAATGAGGGAAAGCTTTGCCTTGATGATGTCAATTCTCTGTAATGACAATTACAAGAAATCTCAACTGGAAATGAGAAAAAATTTAACTATAAAATATAATTATTTTTCCTAATTATGAGCAATACCCTCATGCCCTAACTCAAACTGCAGTGCTAGACTCCGTGACCGACGCCGCTTACTTTCAACAAAAGTACACAATACTCATTTTCTAAAGTAACTGAAAGCATGAATGACAACAGTTCACTCCAACCAAAACTTCCTTATTGCTACAACTAAATTTCACATTTTACAACCCCAACTAATTGTTGAATTATTTTAAACTTGTGATTTACTTATTAATTGGGGCTGGAGTGAACTTCTATCACAATCACCTTAGCTTTTGGTTCGACTTGTAGTAACTAGACAATAGTTTCAAGCGGCCAGAAACTATGTCCCTTATGCAGATTTTGACATTACAATCCAAATACATGTTGTTCGAGCTAGACTTTATACCTACCCATAACACAGCATTGGAAATGTTATTAGAAAAGCGAAAGTAAATCAGTGCTAGCTCGAACTTCGTTCGTTTTATGGGTAGGTATTCACATATGTATATTCAGCAAGTCTACCACAATTTATGTAAGATCTTGGACAAATCTAGGTAGACTCCTAAATTTTATACTCAGATAAATATTTAATGTTTTAACAATATAGGAATTCGCCCACAGTATCCAATATGGACAAAGCGTACGAGTTACCTTGCACAAGTCCTGATGTTCGTTTTATGTACACTTTTAAAAAAGTAACCCATCCAAGGTTAAAGTCTTATTTCACGATATATCTATTTACACGCACATTTTGTTACAATAAATTCATTACACTTTTTACAAATAAGTTTTTTGTTTTTGTTTAACTATTCATTCGTTCAGTCAGCGAGTCCAGAAAGTGAGAGAGCGCGCGGACCCTGGATGCGGGCGGGCGCGCTCGGCCGGGGGGGCGGCGCGGGGGGCGCGGCGCGGCGTTACTTGTCGGCCGCGTCGTCGCCGTCGTCGGGGCGCGACACGTACAGCGCCGGGTCGATCACCTTCGGGATGGGCTTTATCTCCGTGCCCAGCTCCTGCTCGATGCGATGCAGGGCGAAGCGGTCCTCGTACGTGATGAGATTGATGGCGATACCGAGGTGTCCGAACCGGCCCGAGCGACCGATGCGATGCAGGTACGTCTCCGCCATGCGCGGGAAGTCGAAGTTGATCACCACGTTGACGGCCTGCACGTCGATACCGCGCGTGAACAGGTCCGAGCACACGAGGTTGCGGCACAGCCCCGCGCGGAAGTCGTGGAACACGCGGTTGCGGTGCGCCTGCGCCATACGCGCGTGAATGTAGTAGCAGCAGTACCCCAGCTCCGTTATCTTTTTGGCCAGCAGCTCCACTCGCTGAGTCGAATTGCAAAATATAATCGACTGATTTATTTGCAGCTGCAATACAAAGGATAAGTCTCAGTAAAAGTTTGTTTATTGATATGGTTAATGTTGACTTGACAACGAGTATAAGCACCTTCGAAAATAGTGTATTTAGGCAATGCACTTTCTGTCTCTCTTGAACAAAAGCGTAATATTGTGTGACTCCCTTCAGTGTTAGCTCTTCCATGAGATTAATTTCATAAGGTTCTCTCAAGTGCTTCTCCATGAACTGCTTAACACTGAGTGGGAACGTAGCTGAGAAGAGCAAGATCTGGCGTTCTTTGGGTAACCTGCAAATAAACTTGGATCAGACTATAGA
Organism: Camptogramma bilineatum; assembly: GCA_958496255.1. Taxonomy (NCBI): domain Eukaryota; kingdom Metazoa; phylum Arthropoda; class Insecta; order Lepidoptera; family Geometridae; genus Camptogramma; species Camptogramma bilineatum. The sequence goes on along the minus strand of OY292463.1, from coordinate 8,459,111 downwards.
AGACCATTTCAATTCAAATATTCCTGAATTTTAGTATCAGTTAGTGGATTTATCACTTATAGAAAGTGAAGGGGAATCCAAAAATATCATCACAAAAACAAAGTAATCCACAATCAGCAATTTTGATAAACAAAATAACAGTTAGAACGCACCGTGAAATGACCATGTCCAACATGCCCTTGAAATCCTGTGAGAGCAGTTTGTCAGCCTCGTCAAGGACCAACATCCTGCACTGCTCCATTTTGGCCACTTGCTTATCCATGAGATCAATCATACGACCTGGCGTTGCAATTATTACTTGAACTAAAAATAAAAAAATTGTTTTATAATAACTTTGGCCTGTAAACCATAAAACAACTCCAAAAGATAAGAACTTCAAGATACTGTTTTTTAATAATCAGCTGCTTTGGTAGGTCATCTTTATTTCTTAGTTGATTTGAGATTTGTTGTAATGGTGATCTTACCATTTTGATAAATACGCATAATGTCATCCCGTAGATTGGTACCTCCCGTAGTTACCATTACACGAATATCTGTATGCTTCGCCAGTTCAATGCAAATTTGTGATGTTTGGAGTGCCAGCTCCCTTGTAGGTACCACAACTAAAGCTTGAATACAATCTTTTTTAGGGTCAACCTGAAAAATGAAGAAAAGCTTTAGTAGTTAGCATTACCAATATTACACATATTATTACCAATTTACACAATAAATTATAGCTTAAATTTCTATGAGCTCAGTTAGTGGATTTATCACTTATAGAAAGTGAAGGGGAATCCAAAACAATCATCATAGCAAAGTAACAAATTAAACCAACAATTGATAACATAGAAAAAGCAACTACAGTAGTCACAATGGATGTTTGTCAGTATCTGTTGTTGCACCTAACTTTAAAGGGATCTAAAGTTAGGTGCAACAACAGATACTGCCTTAGAGAGATGCCACACGGGCGCTGCCGCTGCACTGCATCGTCGCTGCGACGTCGCAGCGTTGACGCTCCGTAGTTCTATATACAAATCTGCCCGGTATGCCACACGGTGCGCTGAAACGACGCGCTTTGACAGAACAACAATTATAGCTCTGCGACGACACAACAGAGCGGCAGCACCCATGTAGCATCACTCTCACTGCTAAGAGTAAGCAAGAAAAAACATTATGACAGCAAACTTCAGAGAAAAAGATTCGTTGTACCTACTACTATTCATTGTTTCAAATAGTTTAATATTCTTTTTAGTTCTTATCTTGCGATCAGTCATGTCAACTATAAGCAGATGAGGTGAGTGCTTCTTGACGTTGAGGGCTCTACTCCCAGCGGAGCCTGCCCTTTATTTGTATTAAGTCCATCTGACTGTCCTAGTCGAAGATGTCTCGCCGCTTTTTTAAACGACGTATGGTTTCGGGAATGATGAGCTGTCCCGCAAGTAGGTTATAATAGTTAAGTATTTATACTTAGTTAAATGTTACCTGTTCTAGAACTGGAATACAATAAGCGCCAGTTTTGCCAGTTCCATTTTTGGCTCTTGCAAGAACGTCTTTACCACTGAGTGCAATAGGGATTGAAGCCTCTTGAATAGGGGAAGGTTTCTCCCATCCCTTTTCAAATATACCCATAAGCAGTTCTCGTTTCAGGCAAAACTCTTCAAACTCATTACCTCTTGTGTCTGTAACATCCTGAAAAATAAGATAAATTCAAATTACGTTTTCTTAATAACGCATGTTTAAGATGAATGAATAAAGTTTTGAAATTTCTAAAATAAATATTTTTTGTCAAATCATGCAATTTGATCAATGTGGGTAGATAGGCTGACTGCAAACTTACACTTGTCTTTATTCTTCTATCTTTTGGGGGTATTTTTAATTTTGATTTCCAACCGATGTCGTCGATAGTTTTATCGACATCACTGAAAATTAAAATACAGGGTAGGTATAAAATAAGTAGGTACTTGTAGCCCCTAAGTAAATAGGTACTTTGAATGATTCCTTGATAAATACATACCCCTTCTGACTGGTCAAACTATTGCCGACGTGATTACTTGAACTAATCCTATTTTCGGTCATCATTTTGCCAAATAAATCCCGCTAGGGATGACTAAAATTAGAAACTTATCACAAATCTTTGTCCAAGTTCAGCACTTAACAAATTTCACAACAAGTCACTTTAGAATTCATAAGCTATGTCTATTTGAAAGTTTATCACGTTCACCAATTTAATCCGGGGATATCTGCAACAACAAATTTGCGATTACATAGACTAATAGATAAATGACGAAGTTTGTAGGACGCGTCAACAATTAGTAAGTCGTCCAAACAAATAAAATAAATAATGACCGAATTGAATCGTACACAGCCTACGGTAACAAACTGTTAAATGGGACATATTCTAAGTTAATAGTAGTTTTAATGCCGTGGCAATACACTAAAGTGTTAGAAAGGATTGTAGAGATATTACGGGATAAATTTACGTCGTAGATGTACATAAATTTAATATGGCCGCCAAGGAATCGGACCTTTTATTTTACGTTTTACAGCATGAAAGGTGAAACAGACACAGGACAAAACTTACAAATCATCATTAGGAACTCGTGAAATTAAATAAAATAGATTATGTAAACAAATACCTAGATAAAACTTCTTAAAAAGAAGACGACACTCGATACTCGACGACGACATCCATCACAAAGTAAGTAACCAAAGACAACAGAAAATTTATTTAGTTTTTTCTTTAGTTTGTGATATCAAACAAAACAAGCAAGCAAACTAACCATAGACAATGCAACATCTATAGAGATTAAGGGCAAGAATCTTCGTGCTCTAGAATGCGAAAAGTGTAGGAATTTCCATGGATTTTTCAAAAAATATTAAAAATTTAACATTAAAATAAGTATTGAAAGTGTGTATGAGAATTTTAATAATTTGGTCTTAAAAATTAATCATTGAAAAAAATTAAAAAATTGTAAAAATTCAACACGTTCGGTGCGAGGCCAACAAAAACAAAAAAAAACCAGAGCCCAATGACATCTACTCAAGAAGATTCTAAACTACGTAGGTAACTGGAGTGAGTACTGACATTTAATGTACAAAGGATTTTGAACCTTATCACGACTACACAACGATCTATTATCATTTAATCTTGGTTATAAGGATTGTTGGTCTTGTTGAGAGGCTTTCTTGGGTGCTTTGTCTCTTTCACACAGTTGCCAACATGTAATAATTAAAGTTGGCATGGTAGAAACGAAAGGAACATTGAACATTACGGAATTTCACTAAAAAGTCACAAGGATCGTTTATTAATCTTTTAAAAGTTTTAAATTCTTACTGAATACAAAAATGTCTAAATTCAGGTAAAATTTATTGAAAGTTAGGAGTGATATTATTAGTTCATGGTAGCAATGTGATGGCAATATGCTGGCAACTCTTGTCAAAAGAAGCAAAATGACAGAATGAGGGTCATTCACGTTTTTTGTTAAGTATGCAGATTTGTTTGTATGCAGATGCAAACATCCAAACTTTCGCATCACACTATCACACTATTATAAATGCTAAAGTTTAAATGTTTGGATGGATGTATGTTTGTTCCTCTCTATAAGATATAACTCGACAACAACTGAACCGATTTGGCAAAAATTTGAAATAAGTAGGTATAGATAGATAATGACCGGGATTAGGACATAGGTACCACGCAAGCGAAGCCGCGGGTGGCAGCTAGTTTATAATATTAGTGTGATGGTGTGAGCGAAAAAGAGATGGCCGATTCCTAGAATAAATTTGCCCCACAGATGCCAACAGGAAAGAATGCTTGCGTCATGACCAAATTGGGATTTTTGGGTTTGTTTTTTTATTTTATAATGAGTCCATTCATCTTCTTCCTCTAAATAGTGGGATTTAAAAGTTATTCTAATATAAAGCAGCAGGCTATGACGCCCAGCATGAACGGAGAACCTAGGAAACTATATTTTTAAGGTTCCTATAGTAAAAGCTTTGCTTACGTTGGGGATAGATGGCGCTGTGTGAACATTTACTTTTTCATTATTATAATTAGAACTAGCAGAATTTTAAGTGAAGTAGGTATAGAAAATAAATGACGCACACAGGTGCTCCCAGTACCTACAATTTCAAGTAAAAAAGAAAAGTACTTAAGAAAAATTGGGAATTTCATCAATAAAATTACCTATACTCGTGTGCAGTGATTCTGTACCTACTTACCACCTAAAATAAAATATGATACTTATAAATAAATAAAATAAAAAGCCTTTTATTTCTCTATAATTAATATTTTTTTCTTATTACTAATGCTTATAATCTAAGTAGGTACTAGAGAACCCCTAAGGTGAAGGCCTCCTCCAAAGCCAGCCATCTGTCCCTGTCTTGTGCTGAGCCAGTTTGGTCCAGCAGTTTTCTTGATGTCGTCGTCCCAGCGAGCGTATGGAGTCTTCCTATGCAGCGTCGACCTCTTGGACCTATTGAACTACAATTTTACTAAAGCCAGTGAAGTAGGTATTAAAGCAGCATTGAAATAGTTTTACAATAGCTGTTAGTTTTTTTTTTTACAGGCCTCAGAGTAAAAAGTGTACGAATCCTACCTGCTCTCCCCTATTATTCAGGTGCCACGCGAGCGAAGCTGCGGGAGAAAGCTAGTTTGAAATTAACTAGCTATTTTGTACTAGTCGAGCGAGCCGTAGGCGCCTGCTGACGTCACACGCCGCGCGAAGCTTCGAGTGCGCGTTTTGAAATAGCCGAAATGAAAACTTTAATAACTTCATCATTTTTTAATGTAGGTAGGTTTTTTAATTATTTAAAAACTGAATGCTTTATCATTATCACATACAACCTCATACTTCGAAACCAAATATTTTGTTTTGTGAATGACCCTCATTGATGTCATTGGCGGCAAAATACAATTTCCTTGGCGGATTTATGTTTGTTTAAAATATTGTGATTTTTGGTTTTTGTATATTGTTTTAGTGTTTTTTTTTTACTTGAATGGTCAATACTTGTGTTGTAAGTGGATGTAAGAAAGAATCGTATCCAGGATGTGGGATATCCTTTCACAGGTAAGAAAATTTCGATTTGCATTAGTAGTGTGCCCATTTCATTTTAAATTTCAGGATATTCACTAAGCAAGTTTAGTCAGGATTTAGTTTCGTGACATTCTGTTTTAAATAATATCCCACCCTGTTCAATAATTTGTGTTGCAGATTGCCTGTTATCGAAGATTTAAAAAAAAAATGGATGAAGGCACTGCAAATCACTACAAACGTGTCAAAGTACTCAGTTGTTTGCAGCTTGCATTTTAAAGATGACGACTTTCTTACAGCTGCTAGAAAGAGGCTAAAACCGGAAGCATATCCAACTATTTTACCAAAGGTAAACTTAAGGATTTTTTATTTAAGTAGGTAATTGGTAATATTAAGTAGTGGGTAATATTAAACTCACCCTAGATATCTTAATTGTAATGTAATATGATCACGACTGTATTCCCAAGGTGCGGTAGACATATTCTTTCAGATCTTTTTAGGCATTTTAAGATCCTTTGAAGATGTCTAAGGGGGTAGTCAGAGGTATGTCCAAACACATTTGGTACATTCCCACATTTTGCAGAAGTTAATATTCCATACGTGACAAGTTGCAAGCCCATCGACGCTATAAATTTTTCAAACCTGTGACCTTCGGATTGAAAGTCAAGGCACTAACGTTTTAGTTAAGTTAAGTTAAGTTTTAACTTAATATTTTAATTTTCAGACTTTTACAGAAAATAAAAAAATCAAAATTCTAAATTCAATTACATATTACACTGAGTCCGGGTATGAGGAACCAGAAAGAAAGAAATTAAAATTGGAGATAAGTACTCAAACGGAAGAATCGACTTATTCACCAAAGGAAGTTTTATTGCAACGCAGTATTAAACAACTCAAACAAAAATTAAAAAGAAGAGATGAAAAAATTAATAACATGAAACATGTATTAAATTTATTAAAAAAAAAGTGTAGCAATTTTAAAGACTTAGAAAATGTTATTACCTAATAAAAATTTTTCAAACACTTTCGATCAATTAAACACAAAAAAATCACACCGGGGTGCGAGGTACACCGATGATGTGAAATCGTTTGCTCTCACTGTATATTTTTATTCAGCAAAAGCATATCGGTTTTTAAGGAACTATTTGTATCTTCCCCATCCATCGACGCTCCGAAAGCTACTATCAACACATAATTGTAATGTTGGATTTATGTCAGAAGTTTTTAATTACTTAAAAATAGTAGCAGCTGAAAATGACAGTTTGAAGAATGTGGCATTAATCTTTGATGCAATGTCAATACGGACAGAATTGAAGTATGAGCCGAAAACAGACAAATACTGGGGATATGTCGATTATGGCGGCATCATGAGTGATGATCCTGAAACTTTGGCCACGGAAGTTTTAGTATTCCAAATTGTTTCATACACTGCAAAATTTAAATGTCCGATCGCATATTTTTTAACCAACAAATTAGGAGCTGATGTACAAACTGAGTTAATACTAACGTCTATACGGCTTTTGAGTGACATAAATATTACGGTTAAATCCATAACTTGCGATGGAACTGTTACAAATTTAAAAACCTTTGAACTTTTAGGATGTAATTTCACGTTCCCAGAAATGAAAACTTCCTTTACACATCCACAAAAAGACTGTGAAATTCATTGCATAATGGATCCACCACATATGTTAAAACTTTGTAGGAATGTATTTGCCGAAACCAATTTAACATCAGAAAATGGAGTTATAGATTTTAATTACATAAAACAACTACACAGGTTGCAGGATGATGAAGGCTTAAAATTAGCAAATAAACTATCAAGCACTCATATTACATTTTATAACAAAAAGATGAATGTTAGATTAGCGGCTCAATTGCTGAGCTCATCTGTTGCTGATGCGATAGATTTCTTAAGAGTAAGTGGCAATGGTGCATTTAGTGGAAGTGAAGCTACTGTAGAATTTATAAGAATAATAGATCGTATTTTTGACGTTCTAAATTGCAAAAATCCATTTGGGAAAGGATATAAATCTCCAATGAGACTACAAAATAAGGACATATGGTTGAATATTTTAAAAGAAACAAGAGATTATCTCTGCAAATTGAAAATAAATGGCGAAGGTATCTTGACACACAGGCGTCGAACGCCTGCTCTTGGCCTTATAATTGATACAATAAGTTTTGCAAATTTAGCCTTAGATTTACTGCAAAGTGGTGTAGTTCAATATTTTCTAACATACAAAGCTTCACAAGATCATTTAGAAATGTTTTTTTCTTGCCTACGGGCAGCTGGCGGACATAACGATAACCCAAGTGCATTGCAAGTAAAATATGCATTGCGGAAATTGTTATTTCGCAATAGCGTTACTCCAAGTATCAATGCGAATTGTACCAGTGTTGATTACGAAACTACACCAGTATTGGAATTTAGAAATGCTGAGAGGTCAATGTTAGATAATCCTATTTCTTCACCCTCTCAAAATGAAAATGAAGCACATCAAATTGAGTGCTTAATTCAGCTTGTGGAAGCAACTTCCTTGACAGAGTATAAGAATAATGTACTCTATTATATTTCAGGATACATAGTCAAAAAACTTCTAGAAAAAATTTCATGTGAATTCTGTATATCCGCTCTATTGAGTAACCGAACCTTAAATAAAGAACACGAATATGCTGTTGATATAAATAAACATGCATCTTTTACTTCCTTTGTTGACAGAGGAGCGCTTAAACATGTTTCCAAATTTGTGTTTGAGGTTATATGTTACACTGAGAAGGTATTCACAACAATGGTCTCAGATTCAATGCTCAACACAAGTAAAAGTAAAATTTCAATTTTGGTTGTTCAATATTTTTGCAGTAAATTAGACCTATTAATTGACCCACCACATCCAATCAATTCAATTGCTTGTGAGGATAGGCATGATGTGGTTCTTGTAAAATGTCTATTAAATAAATATTTAACTCTCAGATTGACAGATTATGGCAAACAGAAAACATTAAAAGTTATCGGGGGTCGTGCAACGTTGCGCCAGAAATTGCACAAGACTATATTATTTAGTCATGTATGATTGTTTTAATAATAATACTTGAGGTACCTACTTGTGTTGAGCATTAAATTGAGCCCACTTGTTTCGTTCTCTTAAATGTCAGCCATTTGGTGAATAGTAGAATGGCTTTTCTAAAATTTGTTCTGCCAAAGTCTAAATCATAGCTAAAGTAGTAAACAGTCGAAAATCAAAGGTTTAGTTGACGTTTTGCTTGTGGTTGATAAAAAGTTTGGTAGTAGAATTGACACCCTGGGATACCCTGTACCTGCCTATATTTTACTAAATGTCACCTGCGGCTTCGCCCTCAGGTGACATTTAGTAAAATATAGACCTATAGAATATAACCCTTTATCGTTAAAATTGGAATTTTTCCGGGATAAAAAGTAGCCAGTTTCCTTCTCTAATGTCAGTCAGTGAGTCAATCAGGACTTTGATTATCGTCATCATGATGATCAAAGTCCTGATTGAGCAATGTTGTTTTTCTTCACTTGTATCTTTGACTTTGTATCTTGCTTTGTATGTCCTGGAATTAAATGTAAATAAATGTTGCAATATATTATTTTTGTAACAATTGTATTGTTTTAATTGCCACTTCCTACTGATATAATAATGCGAGAAGTTAGAAATAAATTGTAGGTACCTACCTACAGCGGCACTGCCATGGCACTGCACAAACCTACTTTCTTGCGAAATCGTAACAGTTTTAGGTTGGTAGGTACTTACCTACTTACCTACCTACTTATAATTACAAAAGTCAGAATCAGAATATTTACAGTCAGTTCAAAATCGTAGCTTTAACTTTGAAAATACCTAAGTACTTATTTTCATTATACCTACATTTTATCTTTATTATACCTAATTAAGAATATTGCTGACTGTTTTTACTGTAACAAATCGCCTATTTCCGAAAATTGTCCTGTTTAGTTCATAAATTATGGTCGCCCTTTAGAAAGAGACACACCGCCCAAGTTTTCTTTCTCAAGCGGACCTTGTTTTCTGTCTCAGTCAGAGTTCCAGGTACGTAGTATGGAAATTCCTTGCATCTACTCTTCTGTGACAGCGACAATGACATTCCCTAGGAGACACGACATTCAATTTGAGTTCGTTCCTATAAGTTCATTTCATTCATTCAGTAATCAGTTGAGTTCATTTCACTCTACCTAATCTGTGGTTCATTTCATTCAATCACAATATTAACTTTGCTGTTTGATTTGATTGAATATTATTTCAAATAAATTAATTAGGAAAAGCTCTCCTTCCTCCGCTCCGTCCCCTCTCTTCCCCACAAAAATATCTGTATCATGATTCGCGTAAACATTTTCGTTGTGTTGTTTTTTATTAACTGAGATACGAAACCTACCACCTGCAGTTTCTCTACTTTCCCTTTGAATGAATGGAACAAACAAATTCAAGATTAACCAAGCAGTCCTCCAAATTCTGTTGCAGTCAATTTGTCACAAAATCTATTATTGATAATGTAAGTACCCTATCCTATTATTAAACCTTGTCTTGTCGCAGTACCCAACTAACCACAGATCAGTCTGGAACTTTGAAAACTTTGCCCGTGTCGTGTCTCACCCTGTTTAAAAAACAAAAAACATGTTACTTACAAGAGAATTTAACCTTTTCCTAGACTTCTTCTTCTTCAACATATATTTGCCCACTGCAGGGCATATGCCTCTCCAATGTTCCTCCACACTGCTCTATCGCTGGTCTTCCTGGCCCAGTCTGTCCCGGCATATGCCTTGATGTCTTTTTCTAGTATTACCTATTGATCTCTTATGAAATGCGGGGAGCATGAACCAAATATTATGTATTTATTTGGACATACCTCTGACTACCCTGTTAGACATCTTCAAAAACAGATCTGTAGGCATTTAAGATTCTTTGAGTATGTTGTGTAATGCACCTTGGTGAAAAAGTCTTGATCATTTTCATTTTTTTTATATTCCAGGACAATATCTACAATTTTATTCAAAGTTTCATCCAAATCTTTACCCTCATACTTAAATATACATTAGTACTAGTACTTACCTATTTATAATCTACACCATTCAAAGCAATTTATTTTATAGGACTGAATACTGGAAATCACAAGCTCGCAAGTATTGTGAGTTTTGCAAATGCTGGTTTGCTGACAACAAAGTTGTAAGTATCTGAAAATCTAAATTTATTGAACTTTTTTCTTGTATGTAAACTAAAAAAAAGTCAAAAAGTCCTAGGTCTAAAGCTGCAAATAACAAAGTTAAGTGTTGCATCCATCCAGGAGTATTTTTTCAAATAGATAAAAATATTCGAATAGAACTACGTATAATTGAATCGTTATTTGCCATTTTTTTAAGTTTCATAATCATTGTCTAAGTATACAATTATTTTCAGTCAATATCATTTCATGAAAATGGCAAACGCCACAAGGAAAATGTCCAAAAGCATATATCACAACTCAGTAAAAAGAGTGCCAAAGATTTTAAGCAAAAAGAGAAGATGGATGACACTATGAAGAAAATGGAAGCTGCTGCAATGGCTGCCTATCTGAAAGATGTGCAGAATAATGCAGATCTCACTTCACAGGTCTGTATTATTAAACTTAGCAGCATCCTAACTCCTTAACCTTCCTAACCTTCCTCAATAGTTTAGCTATCAAATGCAGAAAGAATTTTTCAAATAGGACTGCTATTTCCTGAGATTAGTGCGTTCAAACAAACAAACTCTTCCGCTTTATTATTAGTAAGAATAGATACTTAATCCTTAATTCCTTAATTTAAAATAGAGGTCTGTCAATGTAAACATAAAGTAAATTGAGGTAACAACTATTTTTATTTTCAGAGTATTAATGAAATGATAAATGAAGCTAGCACCACAGAAAGTAAAGCCACTATAGTAGTAGGTGACAGTCAGAAGTCTAAATCAGCACCAGTATGGCACGAAATCAAAGGACAAGATGGAAACTCGTACTTCTGGAACACTATTACTAATGGTTTGTTTTACATTATATTAATAAAAGAACAGTTTCAGGCAACACTAGTTTAGTACAAGATGTAAAATACTTAATACTGCGGCCCATATAACATTTATACCTTACCCACATTATGCTGAAATGTATGGACCTCCTCACACGTAGGTTTGCTTCTAAATTCTGAGGTCGGGAATGAACAACAAAAATTCTTTAGTCTCTCTCCCACTGGTGGTTGTAGATTTTGGGGAAGACATTTGCACTGGCATTTGAAACAGTAGGGTACCAAAAAAATCTTGAGTAGGTTTATCTATCTTAATCTTATATCTAATTAAGTGTATCTTATTTAAGCATATTTTTGGAAGTGCCTTACTATATTGTTTAATATAATATTTAATAATATTATTATTTTTGTTGTTTGATTTTAGATACAACATGGGATACACCTGATGATTACTTATCAATAGCAGATCAAGAGAAAAAGTCACTGAAAGAATCGGAATCACAAAAGAAAAAGGATAAACAAAAAGAAAAAATAAAGTAAGAAAATCAGTTATCTTAAATTCTTCCATATTGTGAACTCAAAAGTTTGAAAAGATATTTGTAAATATGTTTAGTAGTAATAACAATTATGTTGATGGATTCAAAAACAATGAGTAGGTATTATTTTCTTTAACCAGACGAGTGTTTGCAATTATCTGCCGCTGGAATCAATCTCTGATCTTACGTCTCAGCCTGTATTGCAGAATCGCATTAAAAGAATTGAACTATTGCCATTTCTTTTCATTGACTGAGAGGGAAAAGTGATGGCAATAGTTCAATTCCTTTAATGCGGTTCTGCAATAGCGACCTTTTTAAACCCGCTGGTCACAGAACATAATAATACGCCTGGTTTAGGTTTTAATACTAAAAAGGGATCACTGCCTGCACTAAGATTTTTCTGCTTTACAATGAAAAATACCTAAATAAAATTGCCTGCAGTTTTTGAAACCATCTCTATTTTCAGCAAAATGAGGCAAGAAGAAGCAGTGAAGGAGCTAAAGGCGCAACTAGCGCGTGAGAAGATGAGAGAGTTGGCAGTGAAAGATCCACCGCAAGAGAGGAGTACAGTCAGCTTCGGACCAGCGCCGGCCGCGCGGCCCTACGGCTCGTGGAAACCAGTTGTCAATGAGTGAGTACTGCTTTTTTTTTAAGTAAGTTACAAGTCATTTAGTGTTTATTCGGTAGGACTCTTAAAAGCTAGGATATTCTACTCCTGTTCTTTCACGACCAATACCGTAAAGAACGAGTAGGCCTAGCGTGCGCAACGTGACTTTTCTCGATATGTCGACCAGCGGGCTTAAAAAGGTCGCTGTTGCAGAATCGCAATAAAGGAATTGAACTATCGCCATCTCTTTTCATTGACTGAGAGTGAAAAGAGACGGCATTATAGTTCATTTCATATTGTGATTCAGCTTTAACGACCTTTTTAAGTCCGCTGCTCTAAGTCAACAACACTAATAATTATTGTTCTTTTTCTGTACAGAACGCCACAACAAGTGGACCTCCAGCTGCCTAAAGTGGAAGAACCACCCCCGCCACCCGTCATAATGGAGCCCGAGACTTTTAAATTCAAGGAAAAACGTGTCGAGTCCCTCGGAGAAGGTCCCGTAGAGTTCAAGAAACGGAAAATCAACAATCCTAAAAGAAATATGAGACAGAAAGTTGATGATGAATGATGAAGTTTATGTCACAGCCAAAGCGATGCAATTGTTTGTGATAGTGTGACTTTGACTGTGGCAAAGTAGATAAGCAACTGAACTTGTAAATAAATACCATCTGTAAACAGACAATAACTTAAACAAGCAATAAAAAAAATAACTTAATTGAGTGTTTATTTTTAAAAGTTTAAGATAAGATAAGATAAAAGTTTATTTGACACACAGAGAATACAACAGAAATAGATACACGAAGAAAGTTATAAACCGAAAAACAGACAATAACAGGTTCACATAGGTACCATTGGTGTCAAAAAGGACAAGTGTTAGCTAATGCTACATCCACAGAATAACAGCTACTCCCATGAGGTCCCATGGGAGACAGCGCTGATTTTCAGACTGCGCCTACGAATGTTTAAAACGATTGTATGTTCGTTACATACCTAATGTTATTTGCAGCTGAACAATTTATCGTGTGAATAATATTCAATTTAAAAAAAACTTGTGGGATCCTTGTAAGTATTATGTTCATTGAGATTCAAATCGTATGTTGCTGACGAAATAATGACTAATGTAGAATAAGTAAGATCTAGAGATTTATTTACAGAAACGACTACTTACTTACCATATAAGTATTAACACAACTTTACCAAATACATCATTGTACCACTTGAACCTGTTGAAGTTGATCGCTAGAAACGATCTATAGGTAGCTCAACCGATCCAAGCCACTACCAGTCGGAAGCGTGCCCAAGACACTGGCAGCATTACCGCGCTGGATAGCAATGCTGATTCGTTGAGCCGAATAAGTGCCACATTTAGGATCACGAGTCGCTTCGATCTACAGAACTTCGATCAGACGCCCTGAAAGAATTTTGATTACGCGATGGGCTCGGTACCTCACTGAACCAGGGACTCACTTAACCCCAAAAGGTTCAAAAAGGTAAGTATATAAATTAACCCTATCAAGATTTGCATCCTCAGCCGAGTCTGCCGCCACCCCAGGCCTAACTGATCTAGGTTCTAGATCAGTTAGGCCTGGGGTGGCGGCTAGGCTGGTAAGCACAATAAAAAATATATTAGGTAAGTAGGTACAGTCAGCGTCATCAATCGGTATCCCCCTATTGATTTTAACAAGGACCCTTTTCATTTCAACTTTGGATTTCAGTCGGATTTGCTAGTATAGGAACTCCAGCGAAATTAGATATCCATAAGTATACTAGCAAATCCGACTGAAATCCAAAGTTGAAATGAAAAGGGTCCTTGTTAAAATCAATAGGGGGATACCGATTGATGACGCTGACTGTACCTATCTAGATTCTAGATAAGTAGGTAAGTACTTAATAAGTATATTTTTTATTGTGCTTACCAGCGAGCGGTTCAATATTATCGACTGTAGGCTTACTGTAGGTAATAAACTGTGTTACTTACCTACCTACCTATCATCTTAGCAAATTTAAATATCTTGTGATCTTGTTGTCTGAATAAATAATTCTAATCGATCGAGCGAGCGAAGCGAGCGAAGATCTTAGTGGTAAGTTGGGCGATTTTGCTTTGTATGTTTGTATGTTTGTATGTTTGTATGTTTGTATGTTTGTATGTTTCACGAATTGTTGTTCGAGCATAACTGTCGAACCGTTCATCCAATCTGCATGAAACTTGGTAGGTCAATAGGTTGTGGTAAGGAAATTTACGGCGGAGCATATGAGCTTAATCGATGAAGGGGTTGTGAAGATATTGGGTTCCCAAGGGGGTAAAAAATTATGAAAGTTACACAAATATATTGAGTGGGGTGTCATACGAAAGGGCTTATTTTGTACATTCCAAAATGGTTTTTATTTTTAATCTAGGATGTATAGTTTTTGAAATACGACCAAAGACCAAAAACTACGAAACCAGAGCTGCAAGAGCTCCCGTTTCATAGAGTTTCGATGTCTTCGTAGCTCATTGACTGGTCGGTCTTAAAAAGAGAGTGGCATCGTTGCGGTTTGGTTTGCAATGATTTTAGATGCTACTTGATTTATTTTCATGATAAAAAAAAATTTGATAAAAAATGAAAATAATTGGGGTAAAAAAAGTTAAGTAAACAAATATATTGAGTGCGGTGTCAAATGAAAGGTCTTTATTTGTACATTCTAAAATAGTTATTATTTTTATTCTAGGACGTATACTTTTAAAAATACGACGAGAATTCATAAATATGAAATAAATGAAAAATTAGACACGACATTATGTATTGCATGCATGCTAGTATTTTTTACCATGAAGAGCTAGCGCAATAGGCATACCCGGCAGTAGTAGCACTTGAAATTATAGGGGTAGTCAGAAGAAAGTCCAAATGTTGGCCATCTACGGTGCGCGAGATCTCAGTTCGGGGCGAACTACTAGTTATATTAAGTACCTATATTACTTACTTACATAAATATGTGTAGCGTAGGTAGGTACCTACCCACATAATAATAAAGCAATACTTATTCCTAAAATCCTAGAGTCGTTCGAGAGCCTTTCAAGTCTTTCGAAACAAAAAAGATTTTAAATGAGATAACACCAACAAAGGTTTATTTCGATAGTCAGGTAGACTACCGAATAGAACCGATTATAACACGGTTATTTGAGCCAACCACCTTTGGCTTACGAATCACGAGAAAACACTTTAGAACAAACTCATAAAACATCTAGAACCATCAATACAATGATACTCGATACCTAGCCATTATTTTTTGCTGCCATCAATCGCCTGACTCTACCTATTGTCGCGTCCGTCCGTGATCCGGGACCGATATGGTAATGATGTGTATGTACTTACTTAGTTATAGGATCATCGTACATAAAGCGTTAATGCGACATTGTACACGTATTTATGTCCGGCTGAGGTCGATCATTAGATTTTCCAATCACGGACGGGATGCCAGGCTTTATTCGTTCGTATAAAAGAGGTCGACGGGAGAGGCTGGCTACAGTTCCCCCGAGAAAACAGCAGGTGACACTCCTGTCTAGAGGACTAGACTTGCTTTTGTGCTACCACCCCTACATTTGTCTCGTCGGTCGTCATGTATAAGCTGGTGAGTTGAACTCGTTTTTCTAAAATCTGGATAAGCGTAGAATTTGGAATCATAACGATAAATTGAGTAAATAACCTACCTACCTAACTTTAAGTGTCGATAATGTTTTAGATTTTTCTTATAGGTACTTACTTAATT
The DNA here is from genome assembly GCA_958496255.1 of Camptogramma bilineatum. Lineage (NCBI taxonomy): Eukaryota > Metazoa > Arthropoda > Insecta > Lepidoptera > Geometridae > Camptogramma > Camptogramma bilineatum. Next base: position 8,443,196 of record OY292463.1, on the reverse strand, counting down.
AATACTTTGACATTACGTAAGTTTTTTATACTTAATATATTTGTGGATGCTTTAATTAACTTATCGACAAGCTATAATTTATGAAATCGCAACAAACTCTCCTAGGTACGCCCTTGGGTGCTAAATCTAACTTTGTTGCTACTGTAGCTCATTTTCAAAAAGCAGACTCAACACTTTATTTGCAAGTGTGCCATGACTTTAATTTACCTACCTGACTAGGTATTTCAAAAGAAATGGAAGTAATAAGCAATTTTAGTTATTTTCTATTTTATTATTATTTATGCATTAAAATGATGCTAATTTGACAGGAGAATATTATTGTACCTAGGTACCTATATCCTTTTCAAAGTCATTTTAATTTAAAAAACCCAAGTACCTACCTACAATTTAAAATACCCTAAGTTTAAACTTTAAACTTACCGTTTTTTTGCTGTAGGTAGGTATTTTGAAAAAATATTTTAAAGATGTTTTTTTCCAGGTGATGCTGATAATCGCAGCGGTGCTGCTGGTCTCTGCTATGGCCAAGCCCCAGGTCCTAGTGGACCCCTACTACAGCGGGTACTACGCCGCTCCCGCCTACGTCGCTTCCTACAGCGCACCACTCGCCTACTCCTACCCCTACGCCTACACCTACTCCTATCCCTACGCGTACTACAAGTAGTGTAGTTATGGTTGTTAAAACATAAGTGATTGATTGATTTAGAATTAGGACGTTATTTAGCATTCGTATGTGAGCTAGGTAAACGTAGGCTGTTTTTTTTTCGGAACTGAAATTTAATTATTTATATTCATGGTTATTTGTTAGTCAGAATATCAGAATAAGTAATCAATAAAGTGTAATTCACTGAATTTTCGATCTTTACTTATTTTGCAAACTTAAAAAAGTTCCTACCCAATATCTTTTTCCATCATTTTCTCGCTGACTGTACATTTTTTTCAATATCTGTAAATGCAGGTTGAAATATCTTCAAAAGTTAAGGATAGTCTCCTAAAAACGTTTTCCTGTAGCTACAACGGTTAAGGTAGCCCTTATTGTCTTGTCTCGGAAATACATTTTAGCGATTTCTGACTTTTCTAGTACTCTAACCTCAGTTGGTCTGAAAGAGCCTTTTAATCCTTAGATGAAACAGGATCGATTAGCATCAAAAAAGTTTTTGTGTAAATTGCCCATTTTCTCGCTGACTGTACATTTTTTTTCAAAATCTGTGAATGTAGTTCGAAATATTTTCAAAAATTAAGGATACTTAGGTCCAGTTTTACCAAACAATGTTAAAAAAATAACGCCTTGTTGAATCCAATAACGGACTGTTAAAGTTGTTGTGTGTCTCACCACGTGCTAATGGGTGTTTAATTATCTTAACAAGACGTTAATTTTAATCACTGCTCTAGAGGTCCGTTAAAACAATAACAGACTGTTAGAAATGATATTACATGGACTTTACTGTCGAAAAACATAGGTAGCTTCATTAAGATGGACGAGGATGGACGGATTTAGTTTTATTTTCGAAAGCGATAATTTACAAACTTTAGATAGCTTGGACAGAATAGTACGACTCCCAAGAATTTTTAAACAACGACGTGACTATTTCGAAGAATACTATGATGTCGATTTTTACACGAGGATTCGTTTGTCAAAAGAATGTGTTTAGGATGTTTTGGAATTAATTGAACACCCGAAAAGCAACCCGGTTTCATTATCATCCCGCAGAGCGACTGTTACATAATATTTGATTGCGTAGCAACTAGCAAGCAAGTGACGTATTATACGACTAAGTAAAAAAGTTATCTATTTGTATGAAGAATGCAACGTCAAATACAACGTTTCAATTAAGTCGTATTACAACGAGAGTGGATTTAGTAATGGTTTGTTAAATATTCTTCATAGGACGTAAATCATTTTAACAGAATTGTCAATTTTAAACAACCATTAGCTAATGTCTCATTAAGAGTTAACAAACAATGTTTGGTGAAATCAGGCCTTAGTCTCCTAAAAACGTTTTCCTCTAGCTACAACGGTTAAGGTAGCTACCCTTACTGCCCCGTCTCAAAAATTCACCCTGTATATCTGTTATATACCTACTTAGCTATACCTTAAAGCTAAAGTCTTGAAGAAGGGTATAATAAAGGGTACTTTTCAATAAATGAATGTATAAGTACCTATGATAGGTATTAATGATAAAATATGATATGATAATGATAGGTAGGTACCTATACTTACCTACGGAGGTAACGCCGCGAGGGCGCTGCTAGTCTCTAATATACAAATCATAGATTATTTTTAACCCATAAGTACCAACACTTAGTCAATGACTCATGATGAATTCATTTTATGGACAGGCAAGTAGAATAGTGGGATGACACAGAGTGTGATACTAGCTGTTAATAGCTGTCAATGACGTTAAAAAACCTGAGATTGCAAAGTAATTTCGATTTAGATAGAGACCAACTCTGGTGGCGAAGTTTGTAGGCCACTTTTTTTTAGGCTTAGGGAGGACACGGCGTTTGCTAAAGCCATGGGCCAGACACAAGTAGGTATCTACCTAGATACCGCCACTTAGATAAAGTAGTCACGATGAATAAATGATTTGTGAAGTTGTTTTTATTAGGTATATGGACCTACAAACGTTTGTGTGCGTGTCACCATAGTCGTGTCAATGCAAGGCCTGAGTTCGAATTATTCTCATTAGTATGCTGTTCTGTGATATGCTGCTGTGTTCTATATCTTTATTAGGTAGGTACCTGATAGTCTTTTATACTGTAGGTACTAGCTATACTCAGCAGTGTTACTCACATGATCTATCTATACTAATTTTATAAAGAGGTAAAGTTTGTAGGAGGTATTCTCCGAAACTTACTTACTACTTACTTACTTACTGCTGTGGCGCAACGACCCGAAGTGGATCTTGGCCTCCGACACTAAAGACCGCCAGGAATCCCTGTCCAACGCCGTTTGAGTCCAGTCGACGGCCCCGAGTTCATTGAGATCTTTTTGAACCTCGTCGATCCATCGGTACCTAGGACGTCCAACAGGTCTTCGGCCATTAGGGCGACCAGAGTACGCTCTCCTGACTGCACGATCGTCACCCATTCGGACTACGTGCCCAAGCCACCGGAGCCTTGATGATTTTGTTTCTCCCACAATGTTTGGCTCGGACACTAGGTCTTCAATTTCCTGGTTCTTTCGGATCCTCCATGTACCATCTACTCTAAGAGTAGGTCCCAGAATTTTAGGTAGATTTTTCGTTCGGCTACCAGCAGTGCATGTTCTTCTTTTTGAGTCAGTGTCCAAGCTTCACAACCGTACATTAGGATTGGTCTTATTACAGTTTTGTAAATCCGTAGCTTGGTGTTTCTGGACATCAGCTTGGACACTAGCACTCTCTTCTTCTCCGAAACTTTCTCCGAATTCTCGAAAATTCTCCGAAACTACTCGTCCGATTTCAAAAAAGTCTTTCATCAGTATTTTTAAAGAACTTTCACAATGAACATAGGCTCTTGTTATGTAGGCAGGTAGGTACCTCGCGGGCAACGCAAGCTGAAAAATCGATCTAGCTAGGTCTCATATCTGGGAAAATTAGTTTTCTCGGCATTTTCACGCAAAAAGATTTACCAGTGCAATGTGCTTCGTAATTTCACAGAATTTGTTAGGATCAGAGTGGTTTAATGGTTAGGTGTCCGCCTTCCAGCCATGGGCTGCGAGTTTGAATCTCAGCCACTGAAAGTTTAATTTTTTTGTAAGTAAGTTTGTTTTGTTCATTTTCTTTTTCTTTTTTAATTTTTCTCTATTTGCACCCGAGGAGAGCTCGATCGCCCAGATTATTATGCTTACTAAACATAGAAAACACTCAGACCCGAGACAAATATTTGCAAAATAAAAGTAAGATAAAAGTAGGTAGGTACCTAGTCTTAGCATATTTTATTAACTTGATGTACAGCTAGTTGGTAAAGTCACCTGCAATAATATGTATGATAAGTAGGTAAGTATACCTACTATATTATTTAAATCGTGTCACAGAAAAACCTATGGATGTACTAGGTGCACAACAAAAACTGAAAAATGATGCATTAGTATAGAAATCAATAGAAATAACTGTTAAGTAGTAATAGTTGGATATGTTACATTAGTTTGGACTTTGTGGATTGTATACATATTATTGCAGGCGACTGTACCTAGGTTCTCTATTTCTGAATGTCAGGCTACGTTGTATCTCCGAAGAAAATATTAAGTTTCATGTCGGGTGAAAGTGCAGGATGCCGGACGTTGCCTTAGCTGTTTCTGATAAAACTCCATAGTATTTTTGATCTCAAGTATAAGTTTGTGGATTTCTTGCAATAGGCAAGCCTATTTCATTGACTTACGACAGACTTTGTTTACCTTATAATAAACTATTAGGTATCATTGATTATTCAAGACGTTCGAATTATTACCATTATCGACTGGCCTATTAGCTCAGTTGGTAGTAGCTCTACCTTCTGCGCTGTATGTAGGTCGTGGGTTCGATTCCCATCCAGGACAAACATTTGTGTGATGAACATAGATGTTTGTTCTGTGTCTGGGTGTTAGGTATAAAGTATTTTATGTAGGTATTTACAAATATTATAATTATTCTATCAGTTATCTGGTTCCCATAGTACAAGCTTTGCTTAGTTTGGGGATAGATGGCGCTGTGTGAAATGTCCAGCAATATTTATTTATTTACTTATGTACTAACCTATTTATTTATTATCGCTACTTCTAATAACATACCAGTAAAGTACAGTTAGGAACGATACAACCTGAAAATGAAAAAAAGTAAAAAGAGAAAAAGTTTGGAAGTTACGAGATAAAATGTATTACGTAAGTACATCTTTACAACTGATCTCATTTTAATATTTCATAGATATTATTATTGCAACTAGGTACATTTAATTGTAATTACCAAAGTAATATAAGGAATGTCTACCGTTTACAACACTTAGTTCCATTTACGGAAGCGAAAATTAGGGCGCCTATGTCTACACCTAGTTCTCCTGAATTGAAGAGTTCCACATTGAAATAATTGATATACCTAAGGGACCTATCAGACAGAGAGCGGTCACGCGGTCAAGCGTTCAAGCGGTCAGTTTTGCGTTCTTTGTATTCTATTGCGTTACATACTCACGTTACATACTCACACAGGAGGCATTCCGACCGCGACGGTCAAGTAGAACAACGGGGTTCGTGAGCAATTGCACGCTCGAACGCAGAACGCTTGACCGCGTGACAGCTCTCTGTCTGATAGGTCCCTATGTAAAGTAATAGAATACAAAGACCGCAAAACTGACCGCTTCAACGCTTGACCGCGTGACCGCTCTCTGTCTGATAGGTCCCTAAATCAATAGATGCGCTAGCTTTGAGCGACCGAGTGATTGCACTCATTCCCAATAAGAACATTAGAACGAGAAAGTAATATTGCAAATGACGCAGGAGAAAAAGAGAACGAAGATGTTTTGTTAACTGACACACGAAAAAAGAACACCACGGATTTTAAGCCAGACGTAAATAATGATTTATAATATCAATTATTGCAATCAGGTATTCGTACATTCTATTGATTAAAATCATCGTTTGATAATAACTGTATGTAATCCTACGTACACAAAGTAAGTAGGTGAAGACTTAAAACAAAAATTTCGACTGTTTAAAAAAAAAAAATTCTACCGCACAAAATCTCTGAAAAGATATGATAGAGTACATTCCGAAAGTTGTTTTACAATTATTGGTTTCCAATTGTCTCCTCAAATAATAATTAGTACTTACCTAGTTATTTTTATGAAAATCAAGATATACATAATTTTATGGTCATGGTCTCCAACTGAGTTTTTTAGTATTCTTACTCTAGTTAAAACGGTAGTTATTACATTTAAAATATGTTGTTATTATAGTTAGATATCTGGTAGGTAACTATTACCTATTTCTTACCTAAGTACACGATAATTACATACCTACTAACCTATCTAAAAACTAAGAAATCTAAACACTAGTTATAAATAAAATTTACATTTCAACTAAGAAGGTATAAATAGAATAAGTAGGTATCTACATTCCCGGAAAACAATGCACTAAAAGTCATTTCCTCACAACACTGACTGAACCACTCGAATACCATTAGATTACCTTCAAAAAGGCATGTTTCGCCGTAACTATGCTAATGTTTATTGCACAGTTTCATAATGTCATCTTTTTCACTTCACTAATTTACTCACAGTCCCACTTATGTTACAGTCCCAATGCCATACCTGTATGGTTATTCGAAAAACCGATTTCATTTCAAGCGACTTCGAGATCAGAATCGGAGTCATCAGTGTACATTCGAGGGGTCGGTGGCGCGGGCAGCGCGGGGGTAGGCGGGGAGTGCGCGGGGGAGAGCGAGGGCCGCAGCAAGGGCGCACGCCCACACGACCGCTCCTCTTGCAGCTTTCGAAGTCTTTCCTGCTCCTCTCGTTTTTGCTTGCGCCACTTTGCGCGCCGATTTTTGAACCAAACCTGCAACAAATCAATGCTTTAGATGGCAACTAAGAATTTTTGTCCAATATAATTAATTGACGAAAGACTATAACGATACGGCATGACACTGGTTTATAATAATTCATTTTAATAACTATTTATCAATGAGGATACTTTACGTTGGATTTTGTCGGTTTATGATAAGAAATTTAACACTGAGAATTTAAAAACAGTGATGGTCAAAAAGCCAAAGAAAATACTCAATTAATATAAGTACTTTAGTACAAAATGACAATTGTTTTTTTTTCGATAGTAGGAGTAGAGCTCAAAACTGTGGAAAACGGTAGATTTCTGCTACTAAAATTTTGACTACTTGATAGCATCTCGTTGAAGTCTTTTCTTCATATTTTTGAACGCTACGAGCCCTACAGTTGCTACGAAGTCGTAGCATGCATTGCAAATTACGTTTAATAAGTAAAATATTATGCGTTTATCTATTATAGCAAAATACCTCAGCTTTGAGATTATTGAATAAAATTTATATAAGTACATATTTATATACTAGATATATAACATATTTCATTACAACTTTTAATTCAGGTACAATTTTACAACTAAGAAACATGTTTATAAATTCAAAATTATTTGTTAATCTAAATATCAGCAAAAAAATATAAATACCCGTACAATGACAGACTTCGGGTGTGAAATCGCGCCTCAAAGGGCTTCATAATATCGAATTCGGAAGCAAAAACCGTCCGTTGTTGGCAATCAATATATCGTTATTACAAAATAAGGCAGTATTATACAGAACGGCCCAATTTTGAAATCGACTACTGAACTATACAGTAACAATGGTGGAGTTTGTGATGTTCGCGTTCAATGGAGAGATCTGTATTCAGTCATTGATGTTTCTGGGTAAGAGTGGGTCGGGGCCCTTTCGGTCGAGTGCGCCCAATGTGCGGCGAAGGCCTCTAGAAGCGAACTGCGGGTGGTCGGCCACTAGCACCTATTGTCGCCTGCCGTCACAACACATCGTTCAACCAAATAACTACCTTTACTGAGTTAGCTATATGTAGTTGAGTAATTAAAAAGTATGATTAGCTAGGAACCTAGCTAATAGCATCATATTCGTCATACTTTTTAATTACTCAATGTCCGGAAAGACGGGGAAGACATAATACTAGTAATTATGGTCAAACTAAGATATTTTATGTTCAGTAGGTAGTCAAAGTTGGCCTGGAAAAGGTAAGGCAAGGAAAAAAACTTATACCTAAAATGGATACACTTTAAATACCTATCGACCGCGACCCTTTAATTACTTTTCTATACATTGAACCTCACGCTTTCAGATGACTTGGATATAAGTCGAAGAAGAGAAAGAAGTAGAGAAAGGTTATGCAGGGCTAAGAGAGTTTAAGTAGCGAAAGATCCAGGAGTAGAATCACCTAGCTTGTAAGACGTGTGAAAGTGAAAAAACTTTGAAGCCTTTAAAGATAATGATGATGATGATCTTGATAAAGGTGCCGTAGCGTAGAGCTTCAGTTTGTTTTTTCAAGCCATCAAAAACGACGTGCTGTACCAAAAAGAATACCTTTGCGCTACCGTAGCGTATAGCTTCAGTTTGTCTTTTCAAGCAATCAAAAACGATGTACCGTAGCGTAGAGCTTCAGTTTGTTTTTTCAAGCAATCAAAAACGACGTGCTGTAGGTACCAATAAGAATACATTTCCGAATAAAATAAGAGTAATCACGTAAAACTGCGAATATTTACATAAAACACATTAATTTTGCAAGTAATAAAGGCTCGTTACATGGTTGTGATAACAATGATTCGCAAAGCGTGTGGAAAATTAATATGTAAAATGCCAGGTGATTGAAAGGTTAATTGATTCATTAAAAGTTAAAAGGCATTCGTTTCATAATTATCGCCTGAAATAAGATCAAATGAAGGCAGAAATGGCTACGTAACGAACAATGTTCAATAACCAACTTCATTAAAATATTGGAATTAAAAGAGTAGGTTAGTTCCTATAGTATTTAACTACATTCTCTTAAAATATTCGTGCCTAAGTAATTCGTGAAGAACAAATACATTCTCTCTTTATTTTTAACGAAATTGATCTGACGTACTTATTAATTATCTTGCAAGTATAATGTTTTGTTATGTTTTTGTGTTCGTAGGTTTATCTATATAATGTTTTATCTCGATTTAGGTCGTCTTCAAAAATTTGGCACCTCTCTGTACCTCTAACTCTGGTGACGACGTTTTTAGGCCACTTGAAGGTCTTCGTCATGGCTTATTATAATTATAACGACTTTATCGCATAGCCAGGTCCGACAATTTAACGTGCCTTCCGAGGCGCGGAAGCACTCAATTTTTATTGGCCCTATATAGCTAGTAGGTAATCTAATAAAAAAAAAAATTACGAGTACCTACTAAATGGGGTGGTGGGACGAGCTAGACTCATCAATAGAAGATTTTTCCTCCATATCTCCATAGAATTAGGCCGCGAAAGGTAGAGGGGTACAGGTAGGCCATTGCCCTGCAATCAGTGGGTCGACAAAAACTTGAAATACTTAATAAATTATAATGATAACTAAATACCTATATCAAATTTAAAAAAATCATACGAATTTCAAAGCGCCTACTTACACCTACAGGTGATAAAATCAAACTAAGTATAATCCAGCGCAGTACCCCAACTGAAAGCTTTCAAATTAAATCGTTAACGATACGGCTATTGTCGGGGCTAATTGCATTACAAGAGCGGGTCGGTTCAACAAAAGTCCCATTAACTTTCGTTGTAGGAGTTATCCGGCCATTGGTGGGCACTGGCGCGGCAAATATGGCGGCTAGGTGCCACAGCCAGACGCGGCGGCGACTTCGCACTTACCGGAGAGCCTTTGTCATCACCACCCCACAATAAGATTAGTCTTTTGTATGCCTGATTGTGTGGTTTAACTCGTTTTGATCGAGACTGCGTGCCGCCGGCAATGAAATAGGCACTTCAGATTTTATGAAGCTGCTGATAATATCTTAGGTAAATTGCTTTTATATCTTACAGTAGGTACACATAATAATCTCTTTTAAAAGCACATAGTTATTGGTAATCATTGTACACGTGCCACCACAAATTTGAAGTGTACCTACTTGTCTAACTAACCCGCGACGAAAAAGAGGGGTGTTATGAGTTTGTAGTGTGTATCTGCGTGTCTGTCTGTGGCATCAAGCTCCTGAACAGATGAACAGATTTAAAGTATTATTTTTATATTTGAAAGGTGTAATTGTCGAGTGTGTTCTTAGCTATGTTTCATGAAAATTAGTTCAGCTGTTTGAAGATCATCAGCTCTTTTCTAGTTTTTGAAAGGATGTGTCGGGCGTTTTTCATTAAACTTTTAATTTAATTGATAAGAATGTAGTGTGTACTGTGTAGTAAGCAAGTGTTTGCTTATAGGTCTAATACATATTATGTTAATTAATTTAACCAACCGGACTCGACTAGAATTCAATAAACTCAATAGACCACAACTTTCGATGCTGATTATTCAGTCAGTATTATACCAAATTGATTAACCTCATAGAGCGCGTGAAGTTTCGAAGCTCATAGGCTTATTACTCGGCTGCATAATGAAGGCTTTGCACAGCGGCCCATTGTTTTCGAGGAACAGGAGAACAGAGCTACCAAATTCTATTGTGCGACTGCACTGTTACAGTATCATGCATACGTTATTATACAGCTCATTTGGTCGAGCGCAAACATGGAATTTTATATAAGCAGCCGCCACCGCATTGCACCAGAAAGTAAACATTTCATCTCCAATCTGATTTTGAAGCATGGAGGATTTTATAGTTACTATACTACTTAATCTGGTTATTTTTTCCACATTATTTTTCACTTTTTAGTGAAACATTAATCCTAACTAAACTCTATTAAATAAATATGCGAGTGAGTTATTTTGTTACGCTTTCACGCCTCATAACTCAACCGATCGTGATGTAACTTTGCATACCTACACGTTTTCAGGGGTAAAAAAGTATAAGGTTACAGTTTTCAAACAGAAAAAAGTACTGTAGACCGATTCTACTAACAAACTTTTATCAACCAAAGCAAAAGTCAACTATTTCGTTTTGTTTCATAATCTACTAATGACCAATGAGGTTATATTACTCTGTTGTATGACGTTTTTAAACAAATTACCCATGAGGTTTTGCAAACTACTGTAATTTTGGAGGATGAAACAAAACGCACAGCGGTAATACCGGAATGGTTGACGTTATAAATTAGAAGAATTGGGATTTATTTATTGGGAAGAATTTTCTATCCCGATAGATAGAAAAATAAATTTAAATTTACATTGAGAGCAAAGCTCCCGGTTTTGCTTGCGTTAATGTAGATTTTAAAAGCTGATAGGAAAAAAATACTTATACTTAGTTAAGTATTTACTATTTTTGTGAAGACGATATAATTCGCAGAAGTTTTTAAAAAGTGATTCATGCTAGGTACTCGATATTTTACACAGCTCTCGCTTAAAGTAATCAATTAACAACAGAGGGAAGCGTTTGCATTGGGTCGTGTGGGAAGAAACGCAGAAGGCTCTTTCAAACCACACCCAAATAGGTACCTACTTCTTTATTTACATTAGGATGTAACGTTAGGACTTACTTTCATTCAACTTATCAAAACAAAAATTACTTAAACATTTTGTCGGTAGACAATATTTTCATCTTACACACAAAGGCCTCTATTAATAAACTCCGCTCAACTCGTGTCTAAGTTGCACCACGGATTTAACTATTGCCATCCTTATTTGTCATTGTCTAACAAAAAAGGATGGCAATAGTTAAATCCTTGGTGCAACTTTGACAGAAGTTGAGCGGGGTTTATTAATAGAGGCCAAAAAGATTACTTATGATGTGTCATAATAACGCATTGATGACATAAGTACTTAATTTATACTCTGAACAAGAGATTGTTAGAACAATTGATGGAATAGTTGCACCTACGTTATAATTAGTATTGCATAAAAATGCGCTTAAATATTTTTAGGACGCCTTAAAATCAGCCCTAGGTCACCCGTGTAAACGCCGAGTTATGGGGCGTAGCTCTGCCGCCAGCGCTGCACGCCTCGAAGCCTCAATCAATCTATAAATTTTATTATATCTACGTATATTTATTGCATAAAAAATGCGCAAATCCAACTACACTTTGAATACTAAGCGTTGTAATACGCGCCGCTTGACGACGCCTTAACATGAGCCCTGGGCTGTAGTCAACGAGTGATGGGGCAAAGCCGGCGCCACACGCCTCGACGCCTCAACTTATCTGTTAATAATGATACCTACTTAATCAGTATTCTATCTATTTCATAAAAATGCGTCATCAACATTTCATAAAGAAAACCAACTGCGATATGTATCCTGCTGAGCGTTTTAATAGGTATGCACTGTTTGAAGACGTTTGAAATTGAGCCCAATCCAGGTGTGTCCACACTAGGGCATGAATACCGGGATCCCGTAATACCGAAATACCGGGATCCCGGAAGATTTGTCCGGTATTTCAATACCGGTATTGAAGTAATCAATACCGGACAATACCGGTATTGAGGAAATCAATATCAAATAATTCCGTACGTTATTCCGTATGGTTAACGGATCCCGGAATTCGGTCTTTTGTCGTGCGCAGTAGAGTATTTTCTTGCTAAATTGTATACCTACTGTGCATCGAAACAGCTAACTTTACGAATGCCTAGATACGCTAATCGTATTTTACGTCTATGTTTACTTTAATTACTATCATAAGAATTACTAGCATCCATGTGCCTGCGACTGCGCCTACCTGGGTAAAAAGTAGCCTATGTGTTATTCCAGATCATAAACTACGTCGCGGCCGGCAAGTGGTATTACGGTGGGTTTACACGCTCACGTGCAAACAGAAATTCATCGAGACAGAAATATGATTAGATCAAGCACGGTGTAGCTCTGTCACTTTCATCTCGAGGAGACCGGACGCAACATAAAATAATGTGCTCGTTGTCTGTTTGCACGCGAGCGTGTGAACGCGCATTAAAAATGGTTCGCTGGCCAGCTCTAACGCTCTCTCACTCTTACTCTACCCCCGCTTCCGCGCCGCATACTATCGCATCAGTCGGTTCGCAAATGTTGTGTCTGTGAGTGTGATTGATTACTTTTGTGAAATTGTGACGCTGGATTAGCTGCTGAATCGCCCCAATAATAGTATCTCCAGTAATAAATAGTACCTACTTAGATAATGTGATTACCTTAAAGACTTCTTAATCCAAAAAGTTCCTAATGTATCCTGCATCGTTTGGTAGTATCTACATTTAGGTAAAGTTAAGTAAGTACACTAAGTTTATTGATTGATCTCTTTTGTTATGTGAGTATAGTATAGATACTATATTTTATACATGTTCATAGAAATACAAATTATTTTGATTTTATTCCTACAGTTTTTCTTCGTATCATGTCCTTGACCAATAAATCTTGCTAAAATTAGCTTAAATTACATTCAATATTTTTGTTTTTTAGGAAAAACTAGAATTTCAAACAAAAATGCCAATACCGGTATTAATACCGGTATTCCGGTATTGGGCTCCAATACCGAACTCAATACCGGTATTGAGATTTGTCCCGGTATTGCATGCCCTAGTCCACACCTGGATTTTTAAGTTTTATATTGCATATTGCATCGTTGTCATTTTTTTAAAATCTCTATTGAATTGTTAACCTATGTAATAATCAGTATTCTATCTTATGTATAAGAAACGCGCTTAAATATTTTCATTTTTCAGCGATGTAGTAAAACGTTAGTAATACAATAGTATCTAATACTTTAGAATGTTTATTTAATTTAAAACTTTATTTTCTGTAAAATTATAAATAAATAAAAAAAAAAAAAAAAAAAGAAGGCGCGGCGTATGAAGACGCCTTAACATGAGCCCTGGACCGTAGTCACCGAGTGATGGGGCGGAATCCTGCCGCCGGCGCTACACGCCTCGACGCCTCAACCTGTCTGTTAATTAGTAATAAACATGAGTTGAGTGTACCTACGATTTGCTCGCGCTCAACTGCTTTCAGAGAATTAAGGATGTTTTGAGGGTTTATTACTTCCTTTCCAAATTATACAAATAAATACTTACTGTCATTGTAATAAGTAATTTTGTTAATTTTATCTCTACCTAAATAAAATATTGTATAGGTTACATTGGTATTGGTTGGTATTGGTATTTAGTTAGGTTTAAAAAGTTTTTTTTTTCGTTATGTTTAAACTCTTTTTGTTGCCTAGCGTTGGTGCTACGCTGTAGCACCGTAGCGTAGCACTCCGTAACTCAAGCAGAAATAATTATCACGACTTTTTTTTCAACATAATAATAGGTAAGTATCAATAATTATTATTATCTTCTACTCTCTTTAGTGGCATATTACTTATGTGCCACTAAAGAGAGAAATCAAGTAAAGGAAGTTGTTTTACTATCTCACAAAATCTTCGATATCTTAGCTCTTGCTATGCAATGTGTTCTGATGGATTCACACCTCAATTTTGTCACCAAAACACGTCACTCAATCTTCCACTGTGCTTAACTTACCTAGCCAACAAAGCCTTTGATATAACCCTTCCCCTTACAGATCAATGAGCTAACTGGTTAATTAATAACAGGTATTTGATGAAAGGCAAAGGCGGTAATTCTCAGGGAGGTTAGGATTTTACATAATATACCTACATAAACCTAAGATCTTTCGTACCTCGTATAGTGATGTTAATCTCAGAATATACTTAATAACTAAAGTTTTTACATCATTTTTTTTAATTAAAGTATTTTGGATAAAACTTAGCAGTACTTTGTTATTAGTAGGTACTTACCTATCTAGTTTTCTTTATGTAGGTATTGGATGAAATAAAAAACTCAATTATCGTCTAACTTTTAAAACAATCTCTGCATTTTATAAAAAAAATACAAATTGTTTGAACTCAAACAGTTCAAAGAAACACTTTTACAGCTGTGAACAGCTTGTCACAATACTCAGGCAAAGTCGATCTTCAACCGACTCGGCAGAAACTTTTTCAAAAAATATGTACTCAATCTAACTTTAAGCAGCAAAATTGATTTAATAAGTATAGGTAATATATTTAACCATTTTAAGAGTGGAATACCTACTAAGACTTACTACAAGCCACAACTACATCGATGTTGTATTTCCCAAAAAGCCGAACACGAGAAAATAATGATCCTGCATCAGTAAATGTAGAGAAAATGAATGATAATGGAAGAAAACCCGGAAACCGCCGAATGAATCCTATAACCAGGGACGTATATAAGGGGGGGGTTTAGGGGGTCCGGACCCCCCCCCCTTAGCCCATTGATTTCGGAGGAAACCTAGTCAATTTTTGTATTTTGGAACCCTTGGACCCCCCCCTTAACAATGATCTTTGTATTTTGGAACCTTTGGACCCCCCCCCCTTAACAAAGCTATAGCTACGCCACTGCCTATAACCATGCATAGATACCGTTAAGATTCAGAATAAATATTTAGATCGATTACGCGTTTCAGTGTGAGGGAAGGGAACGCGAGCGGAGGCGAGCGGAGGCCAGCGGAGGTCGTGTGAACGGGCCCGGTGGCGCGCGCTATGCTGCCGCTCGCTGCCGAACTTATTGTAATAATGTTGTTAGAACAAACACCGCGCTCCCTCCCCGCCTTGTTTGAGATTACAATTACGGTTTTAGCGAACTGATTTATTAATGGACCGCCTGATCCGCCCTTTATACTTTAATGTCTATTTAATTTGAATATCTTAGAACTTGTCGAAATCTGAACGGCTATTATTTCAAATTAAGGTTTATCTGTGATATTTCGGCCCGTTTACGTGGAATTGTTAAGTTTATTTAAACAGAGTTTGAGAATATTGTATTTACTGTGATATCCTGATCTATAATTTGTTACACACACAGTTACTATGGACTTTTAAAGATAAAAACCTACAAAACATATTTTGTTTACTTATTTAGATTTTGGTTTACTATTACTACTATTATTTGGTATCATCATAATGAAGGTATGAGAACAGGCAAAAGACGAACTACTATAACGTTTACAGATCTGTTAACAGTTGATTTTAGCAAACATGTATCAACTAATTATAACAAATCTGCCTTTAATCTATTCTCCTAACTGAGAAATCTCACTAACGACTGTTTTATTTTTTTAATCCAAAGCTCTACTAAGCCCTCACACCTGTCGTATTCCATTTCCCCATTAGCTACGAAATGCATTAGTCAATATTAAAGACGCCATCCGCGAGTATAATTCCACAAAGGGCACTTCAAATCACACCCATTTCTTTTCGGTTGATGTCAAAACATTAGTACTCTACCCCGGAGGCTGATAGCGACCCCTCGCGTCTGTCACTTCGTATCAATTACCGCATGCAAACACCCATACACAGCGCCGCGTCAAAACGTCCAATCTCCACGCGAGACGCATCACCCGAATCACAATTCAATTGTCAAAAAGATTGCTTAATAGAACCACAATGTCACAAAACGAAAAAGTATTGTACACTTCGCGAAATGCGAATTGATATCTAAAGCTATTGGTACAAGATACAAATTCAGCAAGCACCATCGGCCGGCCGAAGGGAGTCCCGGAGGGTCGTTCTGCAAACAACGCGCTCCCCTAAACGTTATACTTTGAAAACAATAATTTGTATTGCGTATCGAACGCGTCTATAAATAATAGAGTGATACTTCACTCAGCTGCGGGACCGCGCTCGGATATTACTTCGTTTAAAATAATAAGTTTATTGAGAGAAAAAACAAATAGAGGAATAGTGATAGGTTATTTAAAATTAGTTAGAGCAGAAAGAGTTCTAATAATATTTTTGTTTATGATTTAGATAGTAAGTATTTGGAACTCATATTTTTTAAATTAGTTTGTTACGAACAAAATGCATTTAGTCTTTACATCAAGTTGGTATGACATCTTTTTGTACTATAATTATGCGTTTTGTGGTAAGTAAACATTTATTTTGCGAACTATTTTTTGTAAGTAGTTATAGTTACTTAATAGTTTGTGAATCTCTTTCAGATCTTCTAAAACTTTTATTTTGGAGCAAAATATTAAGCTAGAGGTTCATCCGAAATGATATTTTCATCTTCTGCTGCTTACATTGATTTCGTTGTGAGATCAGTACTTATAGAAATGATAAACTACTAGGTTGTTATTATTTGAAAAAGATTTATGATAAACACATTACCCTTCCTTTGCTTTGCGCAGTCTAGTAAAAATAAATAAATCGAAAACAAACAAATCGTACCTTAGTTGCTAACAGTTCTATTTTCAACAGTTGCTTTGAATACTTTAGATAATAGATATAGTTACATGCCGTTCAAAATTGAACTACTGGAAACGAGTAAAAATTTCTATAATTTAGTGAAAATTAAATAATTTGTCAAAGAGCGTTAAAATTGTTCACCCCCATTTCCCCGAACTTACTTACCTACCCTATGTCGTACCTTGATTAAACCAAGGAAAGCTAACCAGCCTACCCAAGTCCAAGCTAATTTCTTCAAACAAATATAAGTACCTAGGTAGGTATCAGTCCAATCTTACATCCTTTGAGAACTTCATTGCTCCGAGTTCATATTTGAAACACCGTACAAAGAATTGTAAGATTGTGTTATAAACGTTTCGTTTAACATTGAAAGAGGTGCAACAAGCGTAAAATGAAACAGGGCATCTCTTTGATCAGTTCATGCCGGCTCGCCGCTCAGCTCATAAAGGCGTTATTGCTGTCACGGAAGCAGGGACAAAATGGCGCCGCTTTATTACTTAGTAACACGTCGACTACATCTGTTTTAATATAGCTATCTATTAGGAGATAAGTCCGGGGGAGGCTGCAGGATGACAAGAAAGCGAGCCGGATGGGCACTGGGCGGGGCGACACGCCCACTTTTTCTTGCATAGTCTGTGCCAGTGGGGGATGCGTGCTTTTTCTCTTGTTGTCTCGCAGTCGATACATGCGAGATCCGCGCAGCGAGCCTGCTTCACTCGCCAGGTTGCTAGGTACCTACATATTGTTTCACAGGAATTTGCAAAATGTTTTCAGTATTCTTTTAAAGGCTTTTTGTTCAAAATTCAGTCAGGTTCGGTTTTAATGCTTTTTATCTTTGTTAGGAGAACTTTCAGCAATATTTTTTTTTTATTTACCATACCTACATAAGTAAGCATAGGTAAGTACCTAAATTTTTATGAATAACCCTTTACTTTCGAATGTTAAGTTTAATCATTGACTCCAAAATCGCAAATAAAGAACATACTAACTCAAGTTCCAATTTCAATTTTATTAGAAAACTAAGTTTCATAAAACTATTTTTGTTCACAAATCGGCCTCATTCGTTCAACTGAGCACGTCCCCAATATCCGCATACAATATTATGATTTAATTATGAATTTGGAATGAAAACACGAAGTCGCGGCGGGCGGAGTAAGCCAGGGAGGTTTAATCAGACAGTGCCTGCAATAAGATCAACATTGACATGAGCCAAGCTCGGCTCGGAGCCCGGGGCTCAGAGACAGCTCTGGCTAGATTACCACGTCTTTTAATATTAATTTGTGTAAAGAGTTGAAAGAACACAATGGAATTTAACCAACCCCTGTCTCATCGTTTGTTCAGTGAGCTTTCTTACAATCTTTTCATGTTGACGGAGTGAACGACTTCAGGGGTAATGAGTTGAGTTACCTTAACTATTTATCTGGTAAATCTTGTTAATATTAAACTTGTTATATTTTTATGTGTTATATTAATCATTTTACTTAATAAAATAGTGGTTTACAAAACAAGTGTCTTAAGCTTGAAAAATCGTTGAAATTGAAATTAAAAATATCATGTTTTCCTTTTCATTTAACAAATAATTATTTTTCAATACTTTTACCTATCTTAAGTACTTATGCTACCAAACCCAAATCTATAATTCACAAAATGTTATCGATCAGTTCAAATAAAGATGACATTTACTTACAAACCAACTTTAACGTTTGTAATTTTTTATTAGGTACTTATTATTTTATATTAGCCTTTATTCCCTCTGCAGGACAAAGGCTCCCCCTCCTCTCTTTCCAGCTTTTTAAATTCTTGGCCGCAGTGGAAATCTAGAAGATGCACATTTAACTCGACCCGTCCCGCACATCTAACAGTTTGTTAGTCAAATCATAATCATTGAGTCACATTAGCGGACTGTTATTGAAATGATAAGACTTTTCATTCTAATTTTCAATTAAATAATATCTAAGTGTGGTTTAACACTATAAAAATTAAAATTACTTAACAAATGCAGGTGAACAACACGTTCAAAAAACATCTTGTTATAAGCTCAATTTGGGCAAGTGTTGTGATGCCTAAACAAAGGCGCTTTAATAATGCAATTTCCAATTGCCGCTGCGCAAATAGCAGGGGCAGCGAAACAAACGTATTGCCAAAACACACAGTTTTATTGTATCAGTGCTACGTGAGCTCGGCGTCGTAAACATTACAAAACAATTTCATGCTTATATTTTACCTACAAAATGGCCGGCCGTAAACTTCTGTTGCAAGGGCAAAATATCAGATACACTGAAAAATATCAGATATGGAAATCAAGTCCCCTATTCATTAAATTATTATATCATTAAATATATTGATATTGATTTAAACTCCCAAAACTAAAAACAATAATGTCATTTCTATCGTGTCAGTTTTCGTAGTTCACCATAAGTTATTGGTAGTTGTAGAAACTGAATTCGGAACATTAAACCAACGTAAGCTGAACTACGCAAATTGGCACGACAGATGATAAATATCGTTTTTAGTTTTGGGAGTAAAGGAGGCTCAAGAGTCAAGACTATACCACCAGAAAGGGCAGACAACTCTCATTAAATTAAACAAGATCTGCACTTTAGACTTTTTATAGGTACAATTTTAATTTTTCAACGTTTCCGTCAAGGCGTTTCAGGACGGGCACGACGCAATGAAGTTTACGACGAAGAAGAAGAAGGTATAATTTTACATGCTCTTTTAAATTTTGAAAGCAGGAAATCAAACAGCAGATGAGAACCTACGTCAAATAATATTGATGTTTTGCCTATATTTCAGATTCACTTTTAACAACATTAGGAGGGAATGGAAGAGGAGAGCATATTGTGCCGACCCCACCTAGTGGGAAAAGGGCAAGGAAATGATAATTTCAGATTCACTTTTAAATCCACCTACTTAAGTATCAATTTTAAATCCACCATATACATTACTACCAAATACTGTATATACAGTAATGTATAGGTGGATTTAAAAGTGAATCTGGAGAGTATAATATAACCAGTATAGTACCTATACTTATAACCCACCTAATGGTAGGTGGTTACAATAGCCTATGAATGCTTGCAACACTCCATGCGTCATTCATGTACCTTAAGTAATTCTTATCATTAGTAAGTTTTTGTTTAAAAAATATTATTTAAGTCACATTAGTATGCAACTGGGCTGGTTCTAATAAGCCTACATTAGGTAGGCTAAGTTTTTTAATCTTATTCACTGAGGAGTTCCGTTGAAAAACTCCTGACTCTATAATTAGATCAGGGAGGCTAAAATGGCCGCTAACGCAATTCCTTATGAATGATTTCTATTGACTCGTATTAAGTGGGTACTTATGTTTGTTCTTGTCACTCTGTCTATGAAAAGAGACGGCTAATAATACAATCTTCATATTATGATTTAGCTAAAGCGGCCTTTTTAGACGCAACTGTTGTTATATTGCATTGACATCAAGCATCTTTATGTGTACCAAAATTTAGCTCAATTGGTTGAGAATAACTGCTTTAAAATTCAGTTGCTAGATCAGTAGCTATTCCACCCGAACAAAAACATTAGAAAGTTAAATAAAATGTTGATGAAAAAAAAAACCGGTCAAGTGCGAGTTGAACTCGTACGCCGAGGGTTCCGTACCTAGCCATGGTGCCAATTAAGCTAGTCCGCTTAATTGTATGAGCGCCCATACAACTCGGAGGACAATTTTAATTGGCGTCAACTATGTATGTATTTTTTGGAATTTTTCCTTTATTTGTGCTATATGACCTTGCTTTTTGCCAAATTTCGTTATTCTAGGTCAACGGGAACTACCATTTAGGTTTTCGACCCAAAACCTCTAGGGTACTTCCGGTTGACCTAGAATTGTCAATTTTGGTTACAAGCAAGGTCTTCCAGCACAAATAAAGGAAAAATTCCGAAAAATAAAAAAAGTTGATAATTAAGGTAAGTTTTGGTACTCACAAGTTTTCACGAAAACCTAAATTTGCCTATATCTTTTTATAGTGTTGACTCAGGACCTTGATTTTTATACTCACAATAGGGACTATAAACCTTAGTATATGATATAAATTTCAACTTGCTAGCTCTACCCGTTCCTGAGATAATCGATGGTGACACACGGACAGACGGACAGACGGACAGACGGACAAGAAAGTGATCTTATAAGGGTTCCTTTTTTACCTTTTAAGGTACGGAACCCTAAAAAAAAGTAAGATGTAAAACTTTCTTTTTTTCTAAAAAATAACTATGTCCTGCACTTCTTATTCTTATTCCGATGGGTTTGAAATGGGTATTTATAATCTAACTATTAATTATTTTATTAACTTTGCAAAACGTTTTCAGTTTATGTAGTAGGTACCCAAGCGAAGACAACGAATCACTCGTGAATAGAACCTCCTTGCTCTCCTAAAATAAATTAATATTGGATGGATTGTTTCATAACGTTTTTTGCTAACTCTATAACTCTCTAACTAAGATGTTAAAAATATAAATCCGCATCGTTTGTAAGTAATCTAGTATCATATCTAAGTACCTACTTATTTTTATTCATTGAACAAAGTTATTTTCCTAATCTTGAAATTATTCAATTTTCATCAACTGTTAAGTATCTAATAAACGAATTTAACTATTTGACATGTATTTTGTCAAAAGTTTATCAACCATTATCTATACAGGGTGGAAAAAATGAATCTTTATGAACTTTAAATCTTTAAGACAGATAATTTTACTTAAAGGAAACATTCCTTTACTTTTAAAGAGAAATAAAACTGCATTCATAGATTTTCTATAATTCGCTTTCCTCACCCGGGAATCGAACCAGCTAAAAATTCAAAAAACAAACCCCGCTATTTAATTTTACTAATCGATAGATTAATGTCAGGATAAAATCTTTGTAACAAACATTTGGTTTTAACAAACATTTTATAAATAAATAAAAAAGATCATGAAATCTAACAATAATTTTCAATATTTTTTTTTTTTCATTTATTTATTAGTTTTCACCAATCGCGACGAAACTTTTCTAGACTGTATTTGTCTATCTGAGGTGCTGAATCGCACCTCAGATAGACAGATTCAGGCGATTCAGACTTCCAAAAATGCATCCGATTCGATGATTTTCTTCGAAAAGTTGACGTTTTTTCAGCGAAGAAACGTTATTTTCCAAATTCGGAATACATTCCGAGAAGGTCTGTATCGCAATGCTGGCTACCTCTCACCATTCCACTATAGAGCTAAATTGCAATTAAAGCCCTTTTGTACCTACTAAAAATTAGATTTCATGGATCTTGTACGACAAACGAGTGTAAGACCTCATATTTCTTTGGGAAATTTTATCTTTTACATTGAATGTATTGACTAGTGGAATAAAAAAAAAAAAAAAAACTGTAGGTATTTAAGTAGTATATCAGTCATGTGGTTGCCATAACACAAGCTCTGCTTAGCTTGGGGCTACATGCATGATGCTGTATAAAATGTAGAGCAAAAAAAAAAAAAATTAGCAAGTGTTTTTTTTTTTATTTTTAGCTGGTTCGATTCCCGGATGAAGCAAGCACAAAATCTTTGAATGCAGTTATGTTTCTTTTTAAAAATAAAAGGAATGTTTCCTTTAGGTAGTTTCCCTCCAGGGCCCATTCATTTTTTTCACCTTGTATACCTACTTAGTACTTACCTACCTAATAGCTGCTAATACTAATAACTTACACTAAGTTAGACTAGTCAATGGAAACTGATTAAAACCGTCACCAAATATAGTGATCATAAAGTAATTTTATGTAAAGTTGAAGTTCTATGTCTATTGTTGAACTAGCAACAAATATTTTGGCGAATGCTACGTGCCCGACATTTATCCATATTTGGAGGATCACAAAAGAATTAATCTTATACCTATGTATCGAATATGTCGGTAGTTATGTATTACGGATCACAGGATTTCTAAAAACACTAAAATATGTGCCAAGCAAGTATTTTGCCAAAAAAATTAATAACAAGCGTCTATGATAAGTTTTTCTCACTAATGTTTGGCGGAATGAACTGAAGTAGATTTTCAAAGCAAGCAACAACGATCATCATTAAACGATAAATATACCTAGGGCATGTATCTTGCAAAAATGAAACTTGACTGATTGTAAAAAATCACACTTTATCTACATTTCATCACAATCGAAACCGCATCCTACTAATATTATGGAGGTGAAAGTTTTTAAGGTACGTGGTTTTAAACATGTACAATTTAGATGAAACAAGAGTCTACGGCAAAAAGCTTAACAGCAAGCTTATTTTTCTGCGGGAACCTATCACAAGTGGAAAGCTGCAGGCAAAAGAATCGCATATTCCTTCAGGAGCAAGTTACGTAAATCGGAAAACTCTGTTATCCGAGAAAAAAGCCGCATAAGTGACTCTCATTAGCCGTATTGTTGTGCTTTTATCGCCCCTCTCGACCCGGCCAGCATAAATAAATCAAATTTAATTAACTCAGATTAATTTTCGCGGCGCTCTGAAGCGCGCGCTTCGCGTCCCTTTTTATTTGCCCCAAGGTAAAACTCTGCTCGGGTGAAAACTCCGCTCGTGATTATTTTCTATGGATTCCTTAATAAAAAGTTTACACTTAAAGCGAATTTCACATGTCGACCGCTCCTCTCTCAAGCCTTACAAGTAATAATGATCTACCCTTGTAACAATGATTTCGTTTGACTTTCGGGCTTCGTTATTTGATTACGCGCCTGAGCTTTGAACTTTGTATTTTTATCGCGATTAGGTTGTTATTAGTTGTAAAGCCCTGCAAAATATACTATTATTCAATATATCTACAATTGAAAATCATACAATTATCAGCAGGCGAAAAGTTTAAGTAAGTATAGTATTTAATCAAATATGTTTTATATTCATCTTTACTTGTCTATACCTATACAAGTTAAAATACTTGCCCCTTATTAGAAATAGCAAATAAAAGTTACATTCCTCGATTTTTTTTTCAAATTTCGTGGTAAATCTTAGTCGAGGAGATGTCCGATTCGCAGCCGTAGCCGGATAAAGTGGAGTGGTTGTGCAAACACGGCTCGCCACGTCCGTCCACCGCTGGCTGGCCGTCTGGGTGGCGCACCTTCGAGTGGTCGGCACACACTACACTCAACACCGGTAGCACAAACATATCCCGACTTACTTTCAACGCCACAAATTCTGTCCAACCACAATCTCTCCGTCTGAATGTTGAAGCATACCAAAAGATCAACTGTTTATAGATTTTTTTACCAAGTTTAACAACCTTAACAGATTCCATGTTACATTTATGGTGAACAGAGGGAAATTTACATGCTTTTATGTTTAATCTTCTAAAACTACTCGTACCTATTTAAAAACCAGATCTGAAGTGTAGGTACTTGACATTCAAATCCGTGTTTTCAAAATATTCCAACACAAAAAATCCCAGTCTACCTTTTACGTAACCAATGAGTCATTTGGTCTCAGTTATAATTTGCTTTTACCTACTTAAAATCACAATACCTATATACTAATTTACAAGTGGGCAGGTTACCTATAAATATTTAAAGTAGTACTTATCTAGCTGTAAAGTAGGTACCTTCATCAACCCTCCATAGCGAGTTCTGATTCGTAGGGTACCTACTTGACTGACTTTTGTCGACCAACTAAAAAATTTTTCTAGTGAACATTTTTTTGCCAATAACTTTAGTAAGTACCTAATTTAAGTACTCGCTTACCTATGCTTTTTGTAAGCTACTCTGTAAAAACATTAGGTACTTATGAATTACCTTCTTAAGAGCCATTATACAATTTCGCACTCGACAAAATCAGCGCTCGGAGGGACAAAAGTTGCTAAATTCTAACACCCAATGAACAGCGCTCCGTTTCTTAGACTAAACGGTTTTGGTAATTTTCATGTGATTGATTTATTTGAGATAGTAAAAATACTTTTTGGGTAGGTACTTAGGTAGGTACCTATAGGTATAACACAAAACAAAGTCGGGTTAGTTACACTTTGAATACAAATAATTACAAAAAAATAAATGTTTGTTTTTTTGTCCCATAAACCATATTGTGCTGATCTGATGGAGTCAGGAGCTTTTCAACAGAACTCTTCAGTAAATAGTCCGATTGAGTTGAAACTTGGATCTCAGCATGTCAGTCAAGTTCCGACTACAATGAAATAATATGGTGACAGCTAGCTCATCTGATGATGGAGTCAGGACCTGTTCCATGGAACTTTTTAATGATATGGGTATCAAATGTCAGGGCTTGATGAGCGCAACACAATGCTGATCTGATGATGGAGCCAGGACC
Source organism: Camptogramma bilineatum (assembly GCA_958496255.1). Classification (NCBI taxonomy): domain Eukaryota; kingdom Metazoa; phylum Arthropoda; class Insecta; order Lepidoptera; family Geometridae; genus Camptogramma; species Camptogramma bilineatum. The sequence continues at coordinate 8,418,078 of OY292463.1, read as the reverse complement.
TGCTCCATGGAACTTTTTAATGATATGGGTATCAAATGAAAGATCTTGATGAGCGCAACACAATGCTGATCTGATGATGGAGTCAGGACCTGTTCCATGGAACTTTTTAATGATATGGGTATCAAATGAAAGGGTTTGATGAGCGAAACACAATTCTGATCTGATGATGGAGTCAGGACCTGCTCCATGGAACTTTTTAATAATATGGGTATCAAATGAAAGGGCTTGATGAGCGCAACACAATGCTGATCTGATGATGGAGTCAGGACCTGTTCCATGGAACTTTTTAATGATATGGGTATCAAATGAAAGGGTTTGATGAGCGAAACACAATGCTGATCTGATGATGGAGTCAGGACCTGCTCCATGGAACATTTTAATAATATGGGTATCAAATGAAAGGGTTTGATGAGCGCAACACAATGCTGATCTGATGATGGAGTCAGGACCTGTTCCATGGAACTTTTTAATAATATGGGTATCAAATGAAAGGGCTTGATGAGCGCAACACAATGCTGATCTGATGATGGAGTCAGGACCTGTTCCATGGAACTTTTTAATGATATGGGTATCAAATGAAAGGGTTTGATGAGCGAAACACAATTCTGATCTGATGATGGAGTCAGGACCTGCTCCATCGAACTTTATAATGAAATGGGTATCAAATGAAAGAGCTTGATGAGCGCAACACAATGCTGATCTGATGATGGAGTCAGGACCTGTTCCATGGAACTTTTTAATGATATGGGTATCAAATGAAAGGGTTTGATGAGCGAAACACAATTCTGATCTGATGATGGAGTCAGGACCTGCTCCATCGAACTTTATAATGAAATGGGTATCAAATGAAAGAGCTTGATGAGCGCAACACAATGCTGATCTGATGATGGAGTCAGGACCTGTTCCATGGAACTTTTTAATGATATGGGTATCAAATGAAAGGGTTTGATGAACGAAACACAATTCTGATCTGATGATGGAGTCAGGACCTGCTCCATCGAACTTTATAATGATATGGGTATCAAATGAAAGAGCTTGATGAGCGCAACACAATGCTGATCTGATGATGGAGTCAGGACCTGTTCCATGGAACTTTTTAATGATATGGGTATCAAATGAAAGGGCTTGATGAGCGCAACACAATGCTGATCTGATGATGGAGTCAGGACCTGTTCCCTGGAACTTTTTAATGATATGGGTATCAAATGACAGAGCTTGATGAGCGCAACACAATGCTGATCTGATGATGGAGTCAGGACCTGTTCCCTGGAACTTTTTAATGATATGGGTATCAAATGAAAGAGCTTGATGAGCGCAACACAATGCTGATCTGATGATGGAGTCAGGACCTGTTCCATGGAACTTTTTAATGATATGGGTATCAAATGAATGGGTTTGATGAGCGAAACACAATGCTGATCTGATGATGGAGTCAGGACCTGCTCCATGGAACTTTTTAATAATATGGGTATCAAATGAAAGGGCTTGATGAGCGCAACACAATGCTGATCTGATGATGGAGTCAGGACCTGTTCCATGGAACTTTTTAATGATATGGGTATCAAATTAAAGGGCTTGACGAGCGCAACACAATGCTGATCTGATGATGGAGTCAGGACCTGTTCCCTAGAACTTTTTAATGATATGGGTATCAAATGAAAGGGCTTGATGACCGAAACACAATGCTGATCTGATGATGGAGTCAGGACCTGTTCCATCGAACTTTATAATGATATGGGTATCAAATGAAAGAGCTTGATGAACGCAACACAATGCTGATCTAATGATGGAGTCAGGACCTGCTCCATGGAACTTTTTAATAATATGGGTATCAAATGAAAGGGCTTGATGAGCGCAACACAATGCTGATCTGATGATGGAGTCAGGACCTGTTCCATGGAACTTTTTAATGATATGGGTATCAAATGGTTACCATAACACAAGCTCTGCTTAGCTTGGGACTACATGATGCTGTGTGAAATGTCTAGCAATATTTATTTATTTATTTATTTAAATGAAAGGGTTTGATGAGCGAAACACAATTCTGATCTGATGATGGAGTCAGGACCTGCTTCATGGAACTTTTTAATGATATGGGTATCAAATGAAAGGACTTGATGAGCGCAACACAATGCTGATCTAATGATGGAGTCAGGACCTGTTCCATCGAACTTTATAATGATATGGGTATCAAATGAAAGGGTTTAATGAGCAAAACACAATGCTGATCTGATGATGGAATCAGGACCTGTTCCATGGAACTTTATAATGATATGGGTATCAAATGAAAGGGTTTTATGCGCGAAACACAAAGCTGGGTTAGGATTTACTTTTGACTTCGATTTTTGATGTTTGATTTTTCATTTTTAATCTTGATTTTAATTTTAAAATCAAAATCAAGAAATAAAAATCAAAATAAAAATCCGAGATCCGAGAATCGAGAAATGAGAAACAAGAATCAAGAATCACAAATCAAAAATTAAAAAATTGAAAATCAAGAATTAAGAATCCGAGATACAAGATCCGAGAATCGAAAATTGAAAATCAAGAATCAAAATCAAGAATCAAGAACCCGATATCCAAGATCCGATAATCAAGAATTGAGACTCGAAAATCGAAAATCAAGAATCCGAGATCCGAGAATAGAGAAACTAAAATTGAAAATCAAGAATCAAGAATCAAAGTGAAAGTCAAAATCAAGAATCAAAGTCAAAGTAAACCCCGACCCAGCTTTGTGTTTCGCTCATCAAGCCCTTTCATTTGATACCCATATCATTGTAAAGTTCCAGGGAACAGGTCCTGACTCCATCATCAGATCAGCATTGTGTTTTGTTCATCAAGCCCTTTCATTTGATGCCCATATTATCATTAAAAGTTCCATGGAACAGGTCATAACTCCATCATCAGATCAGCATTATGTTTTGCTCATCAAGCCCTTTCATTTGATACCCATATGATTAAAAAGTTCCATGAACCAGGTCCTGACTCCATCATCAGATCAGCATTGTGTTTCGCTCATCAAACCCTTTCATTTAATACCCATATCATTAAAAAATTCCATGGAACAGGTCCTGACTCCATTATCAGATCAGCATTGTGTTGCGCTCATCAAGCCCTTTAATTTGATACCCATATCATTAAAGAGTTCCATGGAACAGGTCCTGACTCCATCATCAGATCAGCATTGTGTTGCGCTCATCAAACCCTTTCATTTGATACCCATATTATTAAAATGTTCCATGGAGCAGGTCCTGACTCCATCATCAGATCAGCATTGTGTTTCGCTCATCAAACCCTTTCATTTGATACCCATATCATTAAAAAGTTCCATGGAACAGGTCCTGACTCCATCATCAGATCAGCATTGTGTTGCGCTCATCAAGCTCTTTCATTTGATACCCATATCATTATAAAGTTCGATGGAACAGGTCCTGACTCCATCATCAGATCAGCATTGTGTTTCGGTCATCAAGCCCTTTCATTTGATACCCATATCATTAAAAAGTTCCAGGGAACAGGTCCTGACTCCATCATCAGATCAGCATTGTGTTTCGCTCATCAAACCCTTTCATTTGATACCCATATCATTAAAAAGTTCCATGGAACAGGTCCTGACTCCATCATCAGATCAGCATTGTGTTGCGCTCATCAAGCCCTTTCATTTGATACCCATATTATTAAAAAGTTTCATGGAGCAGGTCCTGACTCCATCATCAGATCAGAATTGTGTTTCGCTCATCAAACCCTTTCATTTGATACCCATATCATTAAAAAGTTCCATGGAACAGGTCCTGACTCCATCATCAGATCAGCATTGTGTTGCGCTCATCAAGCCCTTTCATTTGATACCCATATCATTAAAAAGTTCCATGGAACAGGTCCTGACTCCATCATCAGATCAGCATTGTGTTGCGCTCATCAAGCTCTTTCATTTGATACCCATATCATTAAAAAGTTCCAGGGAACAGGTCCTGACTCCATCATCAGATCAGCATTGTGTTGCGCTCATCAAGCTCTGTCATTTGATACCCATATCATTAAAAAGTTCTAGGGAACAGGTCCTGACTCTATCATCAGATCAGCATTGTGTTGCGTTCATCAAGCTCTTTCATTTGATACCCATATCATTATAAAGTTCGATGGAACAGGTCCTGACTCCATCATCAGATCAGCATTGTGTTTCGGTCATCAAGCCCTTTCATTTGATACCCATATCATTAAAAAGTTCTAGGGAACAGGTCCTGACTCCATCATCAGATCAGCATTGTGTTGCGCTCGTCAAGCCCTTTAATTTGATACCCATATCATTAAAAAGTTCCATAGAACAGGTCCTGACTCCATCATCAGATCAGCATTGTGTTGCGCTCATCAAGCCCTTTCATTTGATACCCATATTATTAAAAAGTTCCATGGAGCAGGTCCTGACTCCATCATCAGATCAGCATTGTGTTTCGCTCATCAAACCCTTTCATTTGATACCCATATCATTAAAAAGTTCCATGGAACAGGTCCTGACTCCATCATCAGATCAGCATTGTGTTGCGCTCATCAAGCTCTTTCATTTGATACCCATATCATTAAAAAGTTCCAGGGAACAGATCCTGACTCCATCATCAGATCAGCATTGTGTTGCGCTCATCAAGCCCTTTCATTTGATACCCATATCATCATAAAATTCCATGGAACAGGTCCTGACTCCATCATCAGATCAGCTCGCTGTCACCCTATTATTACATTATTAGTTACACAACAATTCAGATCATTATTCTGCTTTAACGGCCTTTTTAGCCCCGCAGAAAATATTTAAAAATAGGTAATTAATAACTTAGCAACCAATGTATCAAACGCTCCTATTTCGCTATATTCTTCGTAGCCGGCGACGTGCTTTGCGAGTCGACTCAGTGCGAGCTCCGGGATGCAAAGCGATACGTCCACCCCCTAGAAGCGCTCGGCGCGGTCTGCTTGCGTCGAGTAGATAGGGTAGTAGATACGACGCGTTTTAGGTTGTTTTAAAAGATTTTTCATTGCCAATTTTTTAATCTTTTTGCATTTTTTTTTTCAGAAAAGGATTGATTTTGAACTCAAGTTTATTTCTGTTTTGTTAATTTTACGAACAAGAGTTCTAAGTCAGTTCTAAGTAGCCAAAATCAAAAGCAATTCTTTGGCCGTTTTCTCGAAATTTGGACTAAGTTAAAGATTTTTTTACTCAAAAACTAAATAAAGGTAGTAAAAAGTGATCCATTTAATAGTTTGGTTGACTATCACAGCAAAACATCGTAATTTTTTTATACCATTTGGACGTCAAAATGATTCGTAAATATGGTGATTTCTAAACCTCTTACAGCAAAAATTCACAAAACAGTCGCCGGTTTGAGGTCGATTAATCAAAAAGAAATAATAAAAATACAAAAGTAGCTCATTTAATAGTACAAAATTGAAATGATATTTCATGCTGTGCCATAATTTTTTTATAAATACAGTGTTTTCATTGAAAAATCCTGCCCCAAAACATCACGTAAATCAGAAAATTTTGTCTAATGCCTCTTAATTGTTTGTCTAATTCGTTAAACGTTTAGGCTCTACAGATCTTTTCACTGATTAATTTATTTCTTCTTGTAAGTTTTAGCTGTTTAAAACAATAGCAATGTTTATAGTCATAGAAAATTCACATACTTACCTAATTAAAGAAACCATATTAGGACCAGAGAAAAACACTCGAAAGTTTTTAAGGCGGGCCCACAACTAAACGATCATAGAAATACATACCTAGTCATGATTTTCTTTTTTTTTTTCATTCTCTCCAATAAAAGCATCAGTAGTCATGATGGTAATAAGTACCTAATTAATTCTGTGGTATCGTCGCCAAGTGTCTCCAAAGTCCAATTGAGGTTTTTTTTCTGTGTGTTATTTGAATAGAAGCATGTCACCGCGCTGGGCCACCCACATCGGCTAAGCACGTCCGTTCACAAAAAATATCGCATCACTGTTGACATTTGGCCCTCTGCTACTTCTCAACGTTACGCACTAAGAATACTTCTTATCCCATTTTTTTTTCAAGTGTTTTAGGTTTAGTTTAATAAACACGGACCCACAGATTAGAGGAAATATCAAAGACTGTTATAAATCCACAGCATTTTTAGGGTTCCGTACCTTAAAAGGTAAAAAAAGGAACCCTTATAAGATCACTTTCTTGTCCGTCTGTCCGTCTGTCCGTCTGTCTGTCCGTGTGTCACCATCGATTATCTCAGGAACGGGTAGAGCTAGCAAGTTGAAATTTATACCATATACTAAGGTCTATAGTCCCTATTGTGAGTATAAAAATCAAGGTCCTGAGTCAACACTATAAAAAGATATAGGCAAATTTAGGTTTTCGTGAAAACTTGTGAGTACCAAAACTTACCTTAATTATCAACTTTTTTATTTTTCGGAATTTTTCCTTTACTTGTGCTGGAAGACTTTGCTTGTAACCAAATTTGACAATTCTAGGTCAACCGGAAGTAGGTACCCTAGAGGTTTTGGGTCGAAAACCTAAATGGTCGTTCCCGTTGACTAGAATAACGAAATTTGGCAAAAAGCAAGGTCTTATCGCACAAATAAAGGAAAAATTCCAAAAAATTAAAAAAGTTGAAAATTAAAGGGTGTTCCCATACATACATAGTTGACGCCTATTAAAAGTCCTCCGAGTTGTATGGGCGCTCATACAATTAAGCGGACTAGCTTAATTGGCACCATGGCTAGGTACGGAACCCTCGGCGTACGAGTTCGACTCGCACTTGACCGGTTTTTTTAAGTGAAGGAAGATGTACCTCCTGCGCCGATCTAGGATGGTGAAAAGCTGTTATTTCAGTTGTAAAAATACCTATATATACTTACGAGTAAGTAGATACATACCTTTAAGACCATTCATGTCATGGACTTATTACTTATTCTAACGTGTTTTTTTTATGTTTCATCATGTACCTACACTACATGGAAGAGTTACTTTCATTTGGTAAAATTGCAAGTCGCGGTTAGAAGTCTATAGAAAAATAATTTTGCGAGTTTTTAACTAACAATGAGAAAACTTTGTGGAAGCCTTACTCATCTATAGCTTAATTTCTTTAAATGTAAACTTGAAAATCAAGAACTTCTTTGTTTGCTAAGAGCAAATAAATTAATTCGAATTGCTATTGAAATTAAATTTGCGGTGTTCCTCCTTTGGTGTCGCTTCAAAGAAAAGAAAATATGAATCCCTACAAATGTATTTCTTGATCTTGATGAAACAAATTTTATTTTCTTTAGGCATTATGAAATAAGTGGATTTGTTATAAGTGGTAGATATCAGGATATCACGTGCCTATTTGGTTTATAAATTATTTATTAAGTTTTAGTACTTTCAATTAAAAATGTATAACCACTAATACGACATTTAGATTATTTCTTACTCAGAAACTTAAGATTAGGGCTCGAAGCAAATTTTCAAATAAATACCCAAAAAAAGCCAAAGTAAACTCACCTCTACCCTCTCCTCTTTAAGGTCGACACGCAACGCCAGCTGCTCTCGAAGCACCACATCGGGGTAGTGTGTTTTGTCAAAGGTGCTTTCGAGCTGCTCTAGTTGTTCTTCCGTGAAGATGGTGCGATGGCGCCGCTTGCGTTTTGGCGGAGGGCCGGCCAGGCCTGCTAGGGCTGCGGCCGCGTACCCGCCGTACAGACCTGCGTAGCCCCCGCTTGTGGGGACACCGCTCACTCCTCCGACACCTACGAGACAACATTATGATAATTATTTAAAATCTGTAAGATTATAATAAGTAACATTCGAGAATTTTTCACATATTTCCGGTATCTTCTAAATTAACATAAAATGATAAAAATAATCGTTTATTTAGATACTGACATAGTTTCGTTTTCCGATGGATACATTGGCAGGGTAGAATAGAAAGAAAATATGGATTCAGATAAATTATTAGGTACTTATGCGTGAAAGGAGTTGTACTGAGATGACGAGTGAAGACGAAAATGGCGAAAGAAAACATTTTGTGCAGATTCCACTTAGTGGGATAAAGGCAGAGAGATGATGAATGTTTTGTGTCCCGAAAATGTTCAACTGGGTAAGAGGGTGAACTGGACAAGCGGGAGTACGGCCACTCTGTGTGGACGAGCTGAAGGTCCCTTAATCGTTAAGTTTCCATAATTGTTTTTTCAAAAACATAAATTAGAGTTAAATAACTCATTAGTTTCTTTCAAAAATGTTAAACCTTTCAACCTTTTGGTATCTACTGTATGTTACCATCAATGTTAATATGCATTATACTTGACAGCGCGTGAATATCCCGGCTTAAAAGCCTTGAGCTCCCAAACCGTTAAAAATATTGCTACGAATAAAAATTCTGTATTTTTGCATAAAACTACCCTGGGGAGGCGAGTATTCAGCGCTTCTTGAGAAATGTAAAAGCTTTTAAAGCCGGCGGCGTCGGTTCGTAAGGAGCTATCGACGACTTTCCTTCTCCTTACACGCCGTTCACTGCACCTCACCGGGCATAAGCCATATTGATTTTGAATACTTACAACAGATGTTGCAATTCAATGTTATGATATTGACTTCGATAACAATGCAAAGCACCTATTTGTTCTGTTTGATCTTCATGTTTTAAAGGTAAATCTTTGTGAGTAGGTATGGGTTTGTAGCTTTTTGACACAAAAACAGAATAAACCAATGTCAGCAACATTTTACCTTTAGTAAAGAGCAGAGCAGACCATATGCCACGAGTTCACGTAGCTCTACAACTCACTGCTAGTTTAACTTACCTAGCAGTAGGTAAGCTTAAGAATTTAGACTAAGCCCCATTTAACTTTTAAAGTGGAGGCTTCGTGGGGACACTCTACCCCTTCATCGGCTCTAAATAGTAGGTCAGTAATTTAGGTACTTACCTATTTTATGTTAACGGATAGCTTCAAAATACTACTACGTCATCATAAGTTTGTTCATTTGATTTTGATTTGATCCATTTTTGTATGTTCATATTTTTTGATCCCTATCTTTTTTGATCACAAACTTTTTTTGATGTGTGTATTAAACCAGGGTCCACCGAACTAACTTTGAGAAGAGAAAAGCAAGCTTTTGTTCATAATTCTGACTGAAATATCGTCTTGGCACATAAATATTTCACAGAAATATTAGCATTTTCTCTATGTGGTAGTATCTAGTGCCATGGACCCAAATAGGTAAAATTTAGTAAGTATCCTTATAGTATTTAAAAGCATAAATATTAGTCTACTTTTGTGACTGAATGTACCTAGCTGGACAAAATATAACAGACTTAATATATTAGTCCGTCACATTATGCAAAAGGGTTTCAATGGTTAGGAATAATAGAGTCTACAGCACACGGACACATCGAATAAAAGCTAAATACCTACAACCTACAAGTTCAAAAAAATTTGAAAATGCATTTCTTTTAAAATATGTAGGTACCTACTGCCTGTTTGCCGAAATGAAGCTGCATCGGTCACAGTGACCCACAGCATAAAAGTCAATTCGAAAAAAGTAATTCATTGACGTCCTTTATTGACCAGGCAAATATAAGAACAAATTACTAAGAATGTTTGTTGCCCTGGGCGTCGATTCCGGTACCGAACTTTTTATCAACCTCAACCAAAACCTCAACTAAAGCGACTGTTTCCATGACTACTAATAACAAACGACTCAGTTGTGGTGAGGTTTTGAACTTTGGCAGAACAAATTTTTGAAAAGCTATTCTACTATTTCACCAAATGGCTGACATTTAAGAGTTCGAACCAAAACCAAAGCGGTTGTCATTTAGTAGAATACAGGCCTTAGTTGAGGTTTTGGTTGAGGTTGATAAAAAGTTCGGTACGAGAATCGACCTGCTGATTCTTCACGTGTTGGTCGCGAAACAACAGCAGTAGAATCTCCTATCTCTTAAGACGATTTAAAGTGATCCAAGAAAAAAATCGTTCACCATGCAAGTAAAACCGCGCGTGTCTAGTAGAGCATATTTTAATTTAATCCCGGGTCAACCGCTCCGTCTCGGGGGGTCGTGCCGCTTATCTCGTTCTTTTCTCTCAGCTAAGAACGCGTTTGGATTCGAAAATATCCTCGGGCTGTAGGGGCTCCTTGCCACAACATTAATTGATTCGCTTGGTGTTTTGTGATTTATGGAAGTACGTATTTTATAAAATAAGTAGAGATTACTTTGAATTATTTTTAACACACTTTCTTTAAAGTGTGTTAAAAATAGTCCTCTCTTTAGACGAGGATGGAAATATTGTTGCGAAATTGCATAATTTGTACAATTACTTAGGTCTTCAAAAAAGATGTGCCTTCATAACGTAACTAACTGACCTGATGATCTTCGTATCGCCTTAATTTTTTTATATTTTACTAAGTATAAATAGGTTTTTGGAAAAATCATCGCTGGCGTCCTCTAAATATCCTACCAATGTTTCGACCCTACCAAAGGTTCGTAAAAACCTAAACGGTTTTCAATTTTTCAAAAAAAAAATATTTGTAGTAGGGAAACTGTTATTATACGAATAGGCTATTTGAATGTATGGAAATTATTGAATTATTAATTGCCATCCGCTTAGATTATGGCTTTTAAAAGGGGAATAATTAGTCGAGCCGCAGAATTATTTTTTGGCCACGAAACCTACCTTCTGATTTTATAACTAAGCAACGGGAAATTATGAAACCTTCTAATAAACTAACTCGTCTTTTTTACAGCATCAACTAAATATTCCAAAGAAAGCGTCAAGTAAATAACAACAATTATTTTAACTTGACCTAATGATTTATACATCGCCATCTTTACTAACTCAGCCACGGATTTTGCAACTAACCAACAGTTTAGGTTAGGTTAGGTTAAATTATGAAATAACTACTCGCGAGGTAAGCGAGCGTAGCGAGCGTGCCGCGGCAGCGGCCGCCGAAGCGACAGAAATCTAATTCATAAAGAATACAATATATTATACTCCGGTTTCGATCAATCTATCTTTATACATTTCAAACATTCTTGATTTTGAAATTCGCTATTTTCAGCTTTGGCATTACAATTAATGTTACACTATATTTTAAACATGCTGAGTTATAAAATTAGAAGTAGATAGACTTACTTATTGGTGTCATATTTCAATATTTTAGGAGTTCCCGCTTGAATATGTGTTACTAATTTAGATCCTAAAAAACAAATTTAGATGCTAAAAAATAACTGCCATGCTGAGTTTACAGTGGCTTACATCGAGGATATTTAGTGGCTAAGATAGTATTTTTTAGAGGCACATTGATAGTGGCTGACTTAATAATTCAGAGGTCAATGTAAATTTTTAGAGGCGAAAAATGCTATTAAATAGAAGGCGGTTTAATTAGCACCCCTTTTAAAAGCAATTTGCACTAAACTAATAAATATTGAATATTTTCACCAAAAAACCCAGAACACGAATAAACGTGTATTCCCGATGTCCCCATTAACCGTGTCCCCCTTAATGGGGACAATGGGATTTTAATAAAATAATTAAAAAACATTCCCGTTGTCCCCATTGTCAATAATCTGTTAATGGGGACAGTAAATTATTGTACGAATGTAACCAAGAAAAATACAGTAAGTATCCGAAAGGGTAAGATAGGTCTCCATAAAAAAAAATATGAGAAACCCCTGACATATCCCTTCATCAACTAGAAAACAGATGATTATCTTGAAACGCCTGGACAGATCTTCATAAATTTTTGCTAAGGAACATCTCGATCACGTCAGTTTAAAAAAAAAGTGCATCAAAATCGGTTCATCCGTCTAGGACATTGGTTCTTAACCTTTTAGTGATGAGGGACCATTTGATAAACTTTCTGACTTGCCGCGGACCACCAACAGTAAGTTTCTCTTTCAACTTTGATCCTTTGTCGCTTGTTTAATTTTTTTGGATAGCTTCGCGGACCACTTCAAGTGGTTCCAGGGACCACCAGTGGTCCGCGGACCATAGGTTAAGAACCACTGGTCTAGGAGCTACTATATGCTGTCACAGACAGACAAACAGAATAAAAAAAGTAAGTTCGTATGAGCAAGTGGCCAATTCTGGTGACGGAGTTTTTAGGCTGCCTAAAGGCCTCCGTCATGGCTTAACAACTTAAAAGCCGAGACCGACATTTACGTGCCCTCCGAAGCACGGAAGCGCTCAGCTCGTAATACCACTTGCGGTCACCCATCCTAAAAGTGGCCGCGCACAACGCTGCTTATCTTCAACGATCAATCAAGAACGTCTAAGCAAGCTACACTACGAGCGCTTCACACTTTTTAACTTTTAATACCCCTCTCTTTCGTCGGGGGTTAATAAAATTGAAATTATGTTAGGTACCTACTTTATATAACTATAAAGCCGCCATTATTGAATTTGGACTCTTTTTACCCGATTGCGGCGAACCCCAAAAACGAGCGTTATGTGTTTGACCTGTATGTATGTATGCATTCCTATGTCCGCTCGTAACTACTTAGGTAGGTACTCAACGGCTCAACAGATTTTGATAAATAATACGTCAACCGATTCGTCTTCATGGCGCGAGTGTAAAAATGGCTGGGTACTGGGTACTTACTTAAAATAAAAATAAAAAAATGGCGGATTTTATGGGCTTTAATGTGCGGGCTAAAAAAAATTTTTTTTTTTTTCAAAACCTTCGAATTGGGTATCTATCAAAATAAAGGGCTTTAAAAGGCGAGTACGAAAATAAGGTATTTAATCTATTTGTTTGAAAACAGTTTTAAAACGCGCAGTCGCGTTTTTAAGTTTTTTATAAACTGTCTCTTGCTAACGACAGTATTTTATACTAGCAGACCCGGCAAACTTCGTATTGCCACAGTTTGTATTCCGTGGTATTGCTTCAAGCATACCTAAATGGAGAGAAGAATGTATAAAGAGAAGCAGAGAAGCTTGGAAGGAGAGAAGCAGGGAAGCATGGAAGAGAGAAACCCCATACCCATAGGTATCCATATCACCAAAAAGTTCCGTGAAGGGCCTGCCTCCATCATCATATCAGCATTATGTTTCACTCATCAAGCTCTTTCATTTAATTTTGATACCTATATCACTAAAAAGTTCCATAGAACAGGTCCTGACTCCATCATCAGATCAGCTCACTGTCACCATATAATTACATTGCAGTCAGAACTTGACAGATATGCTGAGTTCCGAGTTTCAACTCAATAGGCCTATTTATTGAGGAGTTCTGTTGAACAGCTCCTGACTTCATCATCATATCAGCTCATTGTCACCATATTATTACATTGTAGTCGGAACTTATCTATCTATCTTATTACATTGTAGTTGGAATTTGACAGCTGTGCCAAGTTTCAACTCAATCGGCCAATTTACTGAGGAGTTCTGTTGAACAGCTCCTGACTCCATCATCAGATCAGTTCGCTGATATCATAATATTGCATTGCCCCCGAGAATCTATAAGTTTGCAAAATTTTAGCTCAATCGGACTTTGGGAAGTGGGTCAAATTTAACTCGCAAGATTTGACCCTAACAAACATACAAACATACATACATTGCAAGCTTTTAAAAACACCCAGACCCGAGACAAATATTTGTAAATCGCAAAAACATGGCGGGGGGAATCGAACCCGCAACTTGTGTTTTAGGCGGGCCTTTGCCCACTGCGCCACAGAGGTAGTCATTAAATAGAAAAAGCTGATCCAAATTAAATCCGGATGTTCTACTGGTTATTCACTGAGAAGTTCCATTGAACAGCTCCTGACTCCAGCATCAGATCAGTTCACTGTCACCATATTATTACATTGTAGTCGGAACTTGACAGATATGAGATATGCCGAGTTTTAACTTGATCGGCCCATTTTCTGAGGAGTTCTATTGAGCAGCTCCTGCCTCCATCATCAGATTAGCTCGCTGTTACCATAATATTGCATTGTCATCGAGAATCTATAAGTTTGCCAAATTTTAGCTCAATCGGACACAGGGAAGTGGGTCAAATTTAAGTTTTAAGATTTGACCCAAACTGACAAGCATACTAACTAACCCGGCAAGGCAAGTAAAATAAAGCGGCTTGCAACTTTGATTTGATACAGCTTTGACTTTGAAAATATGATTTCATAGTGAACATTCTGTGAATGTTTACTTAAAACCTATTTATTATTATTTTTAGAATAATAATAAAGAATGTTAAAAATTTTAGGGAAATACACTTGTACAGTACTTCCAGATCAATAATGGGCATCGGTTAATTTGTGTGTTTTCGTGTTTTCCGCATATGACCGACAGCATCTAAGTAGTAATGATATAAGCTCTGTATGATTCCGCAACAGAATGTGATAGAAGTGCATGTCGAGCCGCGCAGCTTGCATGGCTTGCAACTAATTTGCCTTTCTTAAAAATGGCATTGTTTTCGATAAAGTTAAAATTGTGAGTTATTATTAAATTACTTTTTGACAATCTTTTTTGTAATCTTACACGATAGTTTCCGAAAAAAACTTCTTTAAAAAGTGTTAGAGGCCAAAAATATACAGTCGAGTGCGTTTCCTTGAATACAGACTTTGGTGTTTCATCAACTTTTATGTCTTTCTGTGCTTTTTAAACTGGTTAGATAGATAACAGACCTATTTACAACTTGTAAATAAGTCTGTTAATTTACAATTATTTACAATCACGCAAAAAACTGAGCCAAACAAAAATATAAACATGTAAATAATAATAATATAATATAAATGTTATTAAAAATATTGTTATTTAATTTTTTTTAGGTTAGGTTCAAAACTTACTCTAAAAATAAGTATGTTTTTTCTTAAATAATTTTGAACACAAAAATCACTATTTTATTTTAAACTATTATAGACTGAAAAACCCTCTGTAGCAATTCGTAGCACTTTGTAGATGCTTGTAGCAACACTTTTAATAAAGTGCTAAGTACGTTTCTGTTACTTACTACATATTTGTCAATGGGTTTAGGCATATAATCTGTTTAGCTTTTTAACAATATTGCTGAAAGCTTCAGCCTAGAATTAATAAAGTTGAACCCAAGTTTGAATGACTTAATCATCAGCCAAAGCACGACCATAATAAAATGTGGCCTATGCTCTACTATGATTCTCTCCAGTCTTTTGGTAGTAATAAAACTTATTTCCTCAGTATAATAACCTATGATATCCGTATAATAGAATGTTAGCCTGTTTAACAATAGTAGATTGTTGCACGAGGGTTGAAAGTAACCTATTGCGGCACGAGATGGTTTGGCGCCTGAGCGTAGCGAGGGCGCTAATAGTTCGAGTGCCGTAATAGGTATTTCACCCGAGGTAAACACTCTGCTTTTCATTTCGAATATTAGGAAAGTAAATAAAAACCTGATTAGCTCATTTTATAAAAATCTCTGTTCTCGATCAACAAAACAGATAAAAATTGAATTGGTGCTTTAAAAAAAATACTGGCTGGTAGCTTGCCACTGAAAAAAAAAAAAAAAAAAAGGCGCCCATTTTTTTTTTCAGCCAGTATTTTTTGTCGTTGAAGATGGTAAATATTTCAAGCTCAAAATCTTGTTTAATTAATAATAATTTAGTGAAAAGTAATTATTAATAACAAGTCATGTAATAAAATTGTTGAAAATATTTTTTACAGCAATTCTCAATAAAAAGGTAAAAGAGAAATGTCAAATATTACTTTTGCTGTGTAAAAAGTTTCAACATGACTCAATAGAAATGTCAAAATATAATGTTTTTTTTTTTAATTTGACAGCAGGGAAAATTGCTTCCCAGGGCGGAAAAGTACTACTTTCATCCCTCTGTTCAGGTAACTTCAAGCGTACTTTCCGTGTATGAGTAATGAAAAAACATTTTTCGTAGCATTAAAAACGTGAATTTTAGTTTTATTTATACAACAAAAAGCTACTCGTATATTGATGAAATGCCTTTGATATTCAATATACATTCTACCAATAGGTACTTACTGGTTATGCTAAAGTTTGAGAAAAAGTTAAAGAAAGAATGGTAGGTATAGGTACTTAGTCAAAAGAAAAAACATGGATGAGCATGAGTATAGATGGAGCGTGGGTATATTAGTTACTTTATATTCTTGCACCACACTAACAAAGCCGTGGGCAGTGGCTAGTATAAAATAAATCTCACCAGCTAGTAAAAACAGCTCATTGGACGTACCAAAGAGATCGTGAGCTCTGTGAAATGGCGAGTGCGTTAGGTGATGGAGCTGCAGAGGCGGCAGCGGCGGGTGCGGGCGCGGCGCCAGGATGCTGTCGATGGTGAAGAGAGGCGGCGGCGGCCGCTCCGGGAGCGAGCCCCCGCCCAGCAGCAGCGCCGTGCTCAGCAGCGCCGGCGCGTCGCGCGCCCACTCGCCGCCGGCGCCCATGCCCTCCCGCTGAGACGTCGCCACGCTGCCGGCTACCAGGACACCACGACCTCACGATGCCCAACACACACCGCACATTATCAACTAGACTCTGTTCTTTTCATCCTCGTACCGCACGATCACTTGACACTATCCCGTCCACTTATTAAAACACTTTAAATATAGTTTCCGAGAACCCGAAAAGTATCGTAAGCGACGAGCTAATAAGATGCGTGATACGATTGCGAGTAAATCGTTTTAGTGAGTCGGTGTAGCCGGGCTGGCGGCACGGCGCGTGTGGGGTGACGCAGGGCGGGCCGGGCGTGGCCTGCCGCGCCCCGCCCTCGCGACTTAATGGATGTGACAATACGACGCTCCCGACTCAGTTAATACAATAGTAATCTCTGTATCCCTCCCTAAAGTAGTAATCTGCTGCGGTAAATTCAACTGTTGAACCGTGTTGTCATTTCGCTAATGACATACACACCTAATTTGATATTAACATAATGTAGCTTTATTTGGTGGCTTTTAGCTTTTAGGCATGCACAGAGTACTTAACTAGTTGTTTTTGTAATTTATTAGACAGCCTAATGCATTAGTTTACCACCTTATGCGTTATCAAATCACACTTAGCTTTTTGGAAATAGAGTGCGTAATTTGATACGGTTCTTTTATAATAGTCTTAAATGTTCATTTTACTGAAAATAAAATTATATCAATAGGCTTTTTACACTAAAATCTTCCACGTGTTTTCAATGGTGCTTAAGTATTAATAAATTGGTAACTTTCCTCAGATCACACCACTCACGCAAGAAAGGATATCCACAGATTTACCTTCGTCTTTGTAAAGAAGGTAGATAGTCTTATGTGTTTATTTTTATTACATAGCTCTGAAAGCAGGTGTCATTGTATATTCTACCTACAGAGGCTCACATTTAAACCTGGTGTAATCCACGATTGTATTGCGACCTTTTTGCGATTGTCGTGTCTCAGGGGATTAAAGAGATGTCTTACTAACAGCGAGTAAATTGAAGTTGGATTGTTTTGTGTGAGGCTCTGCCCGTGGCGTTGCCGACGCGCTCGTCTTTTGCCAGGCTTCGACTCACAATACACGTGTCTTCAACAATCAGCAGAGCACTGAACACATGTATTTTTTGTTGATGTAGAAGAGATAAAGGTAAAAAATGTAGAGCTTTGATCGATGAAAAGCTTAATGGAGAGCTTGGGAGGTCTGATTAATCTTCGTTGTTCATCATCATCATCATTTAAAACCAAACAAACAAAAGATAAGGCATAACATTCAGTAAGTTACAGTACCTAAGTTATTATCACTTAAGTATATTATTTCTAATAAGTATTTAAGTATTTTTTTTATTATGAAAAAAATAAATAAAAAGATTACGACTGTATCCCGAAGGCGCGGTAGACATTTTCTTAGATCTTAAGGCACTAATATGAATTCCTTTTAAAATGAAATCATTATAAAAAGTTAAAGTTAGTAGGTACCTATGATAAAGCTCATCTTTCCGTCATTAGCTCCTAGACTTACGCTTATTACAAATAGAGACTTTGACAAGAGAAAAAAAAACAGATTTGGTGCAATTATAGTCTTTTAATACTCGTATTATAAATGCACCAAAACGAAATAGTTCTCAGATAATTCAATCGTTACACTTTTAGCATTTAAAAATGAGGAGAACGCAAGGTCCATCCGCGGCGAGCAGCTCCGCGCTAATATTGACAAAGGTGGGCCGAACGAAACCCGACCCGGCGCTGTTTGCCTATAATTGATGTAATTAGTCGCGTCGCTGGCCGGCTGCCACGATAAAACCTCCAGCCACTGTTTGGACAGTTCATACGATACTTTCACAGGCCGGAAACATCTTTACGGTGTTCTGTTCCGTCAAATATTGGCCACTCGATGATGCGTGACAGTAAGAACGGATTACTCAAAGGAAACATGGTTTTTTGATGCATTTGGAAGCTTTTGACTGCCCCTTGTAAATATATGTAATTTATTAACCCAGTAATGCCCTAATTAATTTTTTTTCAATTTTCATTGTTTTACTTTTTAAATATTGTTTACTAAGGGGTTTTTTTATATGCCTCATAAATATTATTTATTAAAATATATAAGAAGTTGGAAAAAAATAACGTGTCCAAGTGGACACGCTAAGCGCTTGCAATAGCAAAAAAGTCAAGGAACTAGTTTGATGATACCTACCTAGTACAAGGTGATAAATAAATAAAAATATACTATTGTTTATTTTTTATTGTTTTTGGTGGTACAAGTTATAGCAGGGTATACGCACAAACCCACATCGCACTTCATACACTCAGTCCTAACAGAGGAGTTCTTAGATTTCCAGTTCAGCCCGAAGCGTCTCCTTTTCTTGATGCAGTTCCGCACATAGTGGTTCGTCCCGTCGAACCGCACTTCATTGGCCAGTCCGGCAGTGGAAGTGCTGGGGTCTTCCTGCACCTTCGGCGGCTGCCCCATACTTTTTGAGGTAGCCGAGGACGATTTTCTGCGAAACTCGAACTGGAATTTTGTAACGGCTACAGTTCTCCTTCGATTCATGTTTTCGTTCTTATACCACAAAGATGGTCAAAACAACGATTAGTTAGAGTCAGGAGTTTGGTGTCTGAAACGTACTGTGGCATCAGCTACTAACTGTCGAGGATTCAAATTCTAGGCTCTCCCTCCACTATCTTCGTCACCTGAATCCGCGTCCATCAAAAATTGCTAGATCCGGAGGGGCAATGAATGTCGAATGTATCAGAAGATCACCATTGCTATGATGGTCTTCATAATGAACTTCATTCACGGTACAACTTCTCTTCAATTGGTCGAAATCAAAGTATCTGAAAGTAATGTATTTACTTTAGATTGCTATGCCTAAAGCTTAGCGTGGTCATATGGACACGGTAAGTTTAGTGTGAGAAAAAACATGCTAAATCAAACCCTTGTGGTATTTTATTACTATTTAGAAATAAATAAATAATATTTTCGTTGTTTCGTACAAAAATAAGATGGAAAAACATTATAATTACAAAACAATATCACTTACTCTCTTGTAGGGTCAATTTTTTCACAAGTTCTCAGATTCGCGCCAAAGAAATGAAAATATCTCCGTCACAAAACTTTATAAAAGTATGACAGTGACCTCTGCCAAAACTTTGACATTTGACAATACGCTATGAACAATGAGAAAGTTAAAAAAGGTTAAATTATTCCCATCATAGTCATTTTATTTTACCCTTATTTGTGTGGCTATATGGCCACGCTAGGCATTACTGGGTTGTAACAAACATTTAAATAATTGAAACTGGATACCTTAAAGATGAATTTCGCTCTGGGAAAGATAAAGAGAGATCATCGAATTACTACTCGGTTACCGTACTTAATTAATTACTTTTGTTATAAACTCCAAACTTCCAAACTCCAAAGCTGGTCAAACTTTTTTACATTTTACTTTAACCTATCTCGAGCGTATATATTTTATGAAACCAACATTCTTTACTGAAGAATTTTAGTCTCTCCTAATTCTAGTCCTAAGATAAGTTTACCTATTTCCACTTTGTAAACAAAAACGAAAAGAAAAACAAAAGTAGCATCATTAAGCACATAGATACATGTAAGTATTTATTTACTTACCAAGCAAATCCGGATTTATTTCCCTACACGGTAAGCAGCTGCCATTGCAAGTAATGGAAAATTAACTCCATATAATACGGCGATTATCCGCGTATAACTTAATACAGGACGGTCACACAATGAGCATAAGCATTAAAATAGCTAACAATGGACCGGATTATCCAACGATCGAGGTCCCGAGGTCCCGACGACAAATCGACAATTGGAACCAGCCCCCACCAGTCCGCAACATGTGGGTAAAACATATTCGCGTATCGTATAATCCGCATACATTATAATAATGTGATCATGCGAAAATCTATGATAAGACTTTGTTTGTCATATAAAACTATAAACAGTCATGATTCAATGTAGATAATGTCCATTTGGAAATTGCAGTTACCTACATTACAACATTGCATATTAAAGCAGAAGAATTTTGTTGTTTTTTGCAGTTTGTTTGTTTGAACGCGCTAATCTCTAGATTCCAGAGCGTCATTATTAGATTATTATTACATAGAGATAAGAAAAAAAAAATTAAATCCGACCTAGAACTACCAATCGGATTTGAAAAATTATTTCAGCTTTTATCAAATTTTATTTTAGCTCTTTCTTTAGGTTGCTATTCAAGACTAAATTAAATACACGCCAAGTGCTTTTACCATATCGCGAGGATATACGATATCCACAGTGAATTGGAAATAGTATCCGGCACAGGCAGTCATTACAGCGGTAATAGCATTACGTCTAACAAGATAGCGGCATGTCGGGTTAGTTCTTAGCGCCTAATGCCGCTAAGCAGACGCCCTAGATGCTAAGAGCATTACCTTTGTGTATTACTGGAACTAGGGCTCAAGTGTCAGATTTCATGCTAATGAAACCGCGTTTCCTCTTTTTATGTGAAGTATTGCTGCTCTTTTCTATTATATAATCGTATTTAAAATTTGTGGTTTGGTATATCTTTTTTTTTTATCTCATAAGTCGGATGGGTCTCAAAGACCTGCTAAGTTACATTCCGCATCTAAGGTACATTAATAATAAACTTAAAGGCATTTCATTCGAATAATGCTGTAAAAATAGTTTACATTATAGAGAATTACAGCAATTACATTTGGTCCAGGTCAACTGGACCCCCAACCGGCGAGCATGTATGAAAATTATAATGAAAATGGTGTCTCAGGATAATAGCAAGTGTCTCTACTCTCTGCCTACATACGTGATTTTATGTAGGGGCCTAGATGTTACGATGAGCTACTTTATTTGATTACAGCTCCATTCAACAATCCTAAGAAAGTAGGTGTTACCAGTGAATACCGCAGAAGGCCGCAGCCTTGAAAATGATTATTTTGTAAGCGAACCTTTAGAAAAGAATCTATTGGACCGTGTCGGTCGTGAACTTACGAACGATACACAGACCCAGTTACGTAACACCCCAATCTCTTTTGTTATGTGACAGTAATATTCATTTATGCCACAGAATAACAGGCTTTTAACCTACATCTTGAATGATTTTCGTAAAAATATCAGAAGTTTTCCGTTTACAAATAAACCTGCCTAGAGAACGAATTGAAAAGATAGGATCTCATCCTTTGAATTCAATTAACTAAGTACTTGAATTGTTACGAAGTACCTAAGTAAAATGATTTTAATGACTAATGTCTAATGCTCTCGGATCCTTAGGCATTCAAGATCCTTTGATGGTGTCTAAGGGGGTAGTCAGAAGCACGTGCAAATACATAGAATGGAGCCTTCAAAACTTAGTACCACACTTTTAAAATAGTAATCTCTCATAAACTATAGAAGTAGAGTTCTGAAATAAAAAACGTTTTATAGCAAACATCAACTTTCTTTGAAGCTATAGTTTATTATACATAGGTAAAGTTTTAATTTCATAGATCTTTTATTTTATGTTTGTTTTTAATGAGAAATAATAAATATTTTTTCATTTTCATTTCATTTCATTGCTTCCATCAAGTTTCCATAATGTTTCTTTCTCACTAACCTACCTCTATTCAAGATCTTCACCTATATGCTTTGAGCCTATATGTACCTACCTATAAGCTTAGTAGTAAAGTATTTACGTAAGGTTCTGTGCTTATAACTAAGTGAAGTCGATTTAATTAGTTAATTAATTTTCTTGAGATGTTTAATCAGCTGGTAATTACATCCGCGACGAAGCAGCTTGAAATTGGAAATATGTACTTACGGGCAGTAAGTTTTCTTCGGAAAGAAGAACGGCAAGTGCCAATGTGGTTAAAAAAAATATAAAAATAAAAAAATATTAGTATACGTACTCTCTGAGCTTTTTTATGTTGCAAAGAGATGAAAAATTAGTTACCTATTTCAAATCTTTTGCAAGAAACTTATTAGTAGATTACTACGGACTGACATGCATAGCATAGATTACTTAAGAATTTAACAACCTACGTAACTTAGGTAGTTAGCCAAACATGATACACCCACCACCCACTACTAAAGGTAAACATAATAAAGCTCCCGTTTTGAAATACCCTCGATTCGATTATAAATATCTAAAGCCATTAATAATATCTTTTGAACAACGAACATTCTGAGTAAAATACTTTCTAAGATTTGTGAGAGTGTTTACAAGACCGCGATGAACTCATAAGCGTGCATAATCAAAGTGAATAGGCAAACAGGCAAGCCCTATTCAGCGAGCAGCCCGGACATGAGCCAACAAGGGCGTGGATTAACCGAGCCTAGTCATTCGGAAGAATTGTTTAACGCTATCCAAATAGCGGCGAGCGAACGCGAAAGGATCCACTAAGCAGATAATTTCAATCGATCCTGAGCTGTCAATCAAGTGTGTGATATTCTGAATGAAGTTTTTGCGCGCCCAGCTCAACAAAGAGCTCATTGATGAACCGTAGAATATTCTACATGCCCATACAACGTCGGCGCTCGCTTTACTAGCTATTCGATCGACCGTATGATCCCGCTTTCCCGCATACAACTCAAACATCGGCATTATTCACGCATGCGATGAATAATCCGCCGTACCTACTATTTAATCAAACTATCGATTAAAACCGATCCAACGACAACCTAGTAGGTATTCATTTTTATTGCAAGTCCTTGAACTAGTGCAGCGGGACGCTTGCGGAATAATTTCTCTGCGACTCGGACTGCACTGCCACTTGATAAAATATAAATAGACAATAAACGCAGCGGAGGTCAGTCACAACCGGACTTCCTTCCCTCGATAACTTACAAAGGAAGTCTAGGTATAGCAGCGGAAATGAGAGTGCTTCTAGTTCTGGGAGTGGCGTGCCTGGCGGCCTTGTGCGCCGCTGAGATCGCAGAAGATGGCGATCTCGCTGTGGCGGCGAGCAAGGGGCATCACCACTCGAGCGGCGGCGGACACGAGCACCACGCGCATCATCACCACGAGCACGGCGGCAAGGGACACAAAGGACACAAGGGACATCACCACCACCACAAAGGAGACGAGGGACATCACGGCAAGCACCACCACGAGAAGCATCACCACGAGCACGGCGGTGGACACAAGAAACACTGGGACGAGCATGACGACCACGGCGAGCATCACGAGCACGGTCACCACCACAAGGGCGCCAAGCATGGCCACCACGAACACCACGACAAGGGCGAGCACACCGATGGCTACCACAAGAAGTACCACAAGGACCACTTCCACAAGGACCACCACTTCCACGACGGACATCACGACGAGGGCAAACACCACAAGCACGACCATCATCACAAGCATCATGGGGAACACGGCGGCGGACACAAGAAGGGCGGTCACCATCATTCTGGACATCACGAAGGGCACCACGGCAAACACGGACACCACGACAAGCATCACTACGACGAGGATCACCATGGTCACAAGGGACACCACGGACACGAGGAACATCATCATCACCATCATGACCACGGCAAGAAGGGCGGTCATGAGGATCACAAGCACTGGGGCTTCCATCACGGAAAACACTGATCATGAACAGTTTTCTTTTAAATCGTTGTTGAAAATTAATATTGTTTTTGTTATGTTTTATATTTTTGTACAAAAGTAAAATATTATTGTAATGAATTTCCCTGTTTTAATAATCGTTCTCATAAAAACTATCAAAAAACCATCCTTAATTCGGTAATCATAGATAGGTATTTACTTTATAAAATTAGTCCTTACAAGTTTCAAAACTTCGCGTAAAATTGCTAAGTAAATGCTGTGTAGGTAGGTACATCAGAATAGCACTAAAGGGTTAGTTAAGTAACTAACTAAGATGTTGCAAGCTGTCCTCCTAATTTGGTTTTACTCGTAGTATGGCACATACGAAATAAGTAAGGTTTCTAAACATGATTTTAGAGATTTTTAATTAGTTTTAAAGTCATTTTGGTACCAACCGAATTGCTACTAATCTATGCCTACGCTTAGTGAGGCGCTGTAGTTCCTGGGACATTGTTGGGTTGGGTAGGCTCTACACCTAAACCATTCTCTCAGCTTTATCAGCATTATCTAAGGATAATGGAAGACATGGTAGAAATTGACGATAAACGGGACTTGGGTTCACAGAACACTATTATCTTACGAACTTAAGTTTCCTTACGATGTTTTCCTTGGCAATTTAGAGTCCGTGTCAATAGATAAATATAGAAGACACATAAATAACACAAAATAATAAGTTGGAAATAACCTAAACGTCAAACTTAATACTTACTTAAAACCTCCGCATTACAGAATATCGCAGCCAAATAACATCAATAGTCTCGAATGGTTTTGTGTTCAGCTGCGGTGAGTAAGGTTGCCAGAGCTCAGCGAGGAAGCGCTGCGGCTACGGTAACCGCTTACTACGAGATCAGGTGGGCTGTATGCTTGCCTGCTACCTTAGTAGAATAAAAAAAAAACAATAGATGAACGGTCGATTTGTATTGTATAAGGTTTGTGTTTTGGTCGTACATCCTTATACATCGACAGTGTTATGGATGTACGACCAAAACACAAAACTTAAAGACAGTGCAATCGAAACACAATCAATTGCGCTGTCATCGTGGGTGAGTGATCAAAATCTCAGTCTGAAAGGCTGTATTTAATGCTCAAACAAGACGGTGAGCGCTGACGTCGGTCGGTCGAGCGTAGCTGTATCAATGAAAACATTATGAGCAACTACAGTGCTACGTACGTGAATTGCTACGCGCGTAGTACAGATTGTACAACCGTACGATCAGCGCGTACGGTACGCTCTTACCGTCTCGGTTGAACACTAAATACAGCCTAAGAGCCTTATTTTCTTGTGTAGGTACACGACCCTGCGCTTCTAATCATCTCTCTCTAGCCTCAAAGATTTGTTGGAAGAAAACTCTTTTCTTTTTACATGTCCTTTCATTGTGTGAGCTTATTGTTTTGGGTCTCTTTTGCGTACAATAAAGAATAAAAAATTGAGAGTACCAGGAATTTAATTACTTAATTTTATAAATAGGTATACTTCATGATTTTTTTTTTTTAAATTTCAAACAAAAGACATCAACGCGCGATGCTAATCTTGGAAACTATCTTTCCTCACTCAGAAGGTAAGTAGAAAATATGCTTCTCAATCTAAAAGTTGCTCAAAGTCATTGGGTTGCATAAGATCGGTTGTTCTGGAAATGTATTGGGATGAAATCACAGTGCGATAATGCGAAACTGTTCGTGGTGATTGCAAGGGCTTGATAAAATAATAAATATGCGTATCTCGACCGCCCTCTGGGTGGAAAATCTAAACGGCTAGGTATAGTTATGGTAAAACGTTGTCAGGAGTCACGGGCACGATTTTCGGTCGTTTATTTTTGAGATTTTTTTTTTGCATTTTCCGATCCTATACTTGATAACAAACTAATAGATACCTACTGTAAAATAGCAATGGCTAATGTTGTTGGAACACTTAAAAAGAGAGAAGGCGGTCGAGAGAACCACCCTGTGTAGGTACACGAGTTCTAAATTAATGGACAAAAACTTTTAAGAAATTTTAGTTAGGTAAGTATAAGGAAGCACTTACTAAACTAACGAAGATAAATGCATTATTAATAAGTAGGTACCTACTGCACATATTTGGAGATTGACTTCTTACTGCTACATAAAACGTAGGTACCTCAGCTACGTATGCTACCCCATCGGCACCGGTGTAACTCGCCTAGTACCTACTTCCAGATCTGTTGATGCTTAGTATAGAATAATCACCTAAGTACATATGAACCTACCACATTATATTTGTGCTGTGGTCCAGGTGAATAGCCGAATAGTCAGTAGAATAGTGAAGTCAATTATTTTGTTTGTTTTTGTTTTTTTAGCCACAATGCGTATCTCGGTGGTCCAGTGGCTGCCGTGCGTCGGTGTTGTAATCATTAGAAGCAGTAATTAGGCGTGACCCGCCGGCCGCGTAGCGTCCTTGTCGATGGTTTCACTCGCAACCAGCAACTCAATGATATAAAATAGTGTCCCAGCCTCTTGGAAGTCAGTTCACTCCCAGAGATCACATCTAAAGGAAGTATAAGACAGCAGTGATCATGAGGACGCTAGCCGCCCTTATCGCACTAGGATGCGTTCTAGTCTGCTCCGGTCGAGAGATCGACCGGGGCGAGACGGATCTGGTGGCCGCAGCGAGCCACCATCACGGCCATCACCACGAGGAGGGTGGTGGTAAGGAGCATCATGCTCATCACCATCACGAGCACGGAGAGAAGGGACACAAGGGCCATAAAGGTCACCACCATCACCACAAGGGCGAGCACGGTGATCACCACAAACACCACCACGAGGGGCACCACAGCGAGCACGGCGGTGGACACAAGAAGCATTGGGACGAACACGACCACCATGGCAAACACCATGAGCACGGCCATCACCACAAGGGCGGAAAGCACGGTCATAAGAAACACCACGACAAGGGTGAAGAGACCGAAGGATACCACAAGAAGTACCACAAGGACGAGTACCACAAAGACCACCACTTCTACGACGACCACCACAAAGAAGGCAAACACCACAAGCACGGAGACCACCACGGACACCATGAGAAGAAGGGAGGCGGTCACAAGAAGGGAGGTCACCACCATTCTGGACACCATGAGGCACATCACGGCAAGAAGGGTCATCACGACAAACATCACTATGATGAGGACCACAAGGGACACAAGGGACACCATGGACACGAGGAACATCATCATCATCATCATGATCATGGCAAGAAGGGCGGTCACGAGGACCACAAGCACTGGGGATTCCACCACGGCAAGCACTGATCTAGTTTATATCCTGAACGTTATTATACCTTTGTTAATTATTAATAAATACCTCGTTGTAAATAAACAAACGTTATCATAAAGGTTTTGACTCCTTTAGTAATTCCTTACCTATACCTACATACACTACCTACTACAAACATCAATGGGGGCTGGTGTTGTGCGAAGTACCATCTACAAAAGTGATATCGTGCGCACGTAAACACGTCATCACTCAGCAGTTAATAAATAAAAAAGTTCTATTATTGGACCGTCTATCTTTAACCGTGGTCAGATGCTCAGTGTTATGACGGAACTCATTTAGAGCATTGCAAGATGTCGTCACCGCTCCGTAGCCACTCGTCCAGAAACCCCGCGATTACTAAAGATCAATCTGAAATCGACAACAGATGAAAGCGGTCTTTATGTATAAATTCGAACCGCAAAAACTCTTGTGACACTGCGCCTGTAGCTTTGGCAACGGCCACCAGTCGGTGAGTACCAACAAATTTTCAATTCTTTTAAATTAAAGTGAATATAGACATCAATGAAACTAAGAAATGTTGTTTTTCAGAGATGCGGTTGTTTTTATTGATAGAGGTACTGGCATGTGCAGCTATATTGACTCAGTCTCGGAACTTGGCTGAATCTAAAGGAGAGAACGATGCGGACCAGAAAAGTATCTCCGACTTGACGGCTTCGGGCGGGGACTTGACTCCTGAAGGATCTGCGCTTAAAGATCTGATATCTGCCGGTACTGAACATAAAAAAGCTAAGGAAAGTCACCACGAAGAAGGCGGCGGCCATGAGCACAAAGCAGAACATCACGAGGACCATGGGGAGAAGGGTGACAAAGGATATAAGTCCCATCATCATCACGATAAAGGCGATCACGGCCATCACGAGAAACATCATCACGAAGGTCACCACGACGAACACGGAGGACACAAGAAGAAACACCACGACGAACACGATCACCATGGAGAACATCACGAGGCAGCCCATGGACACAAAGGCGGTAAATTCGGACACAAGAAAGGACACAAAAAGGGCTCCAAAACCACCGGATACCATCACAAATCGCACAAAGACGAATACCACAAAGAACACAAATTCTACGACGATTTCCACAAAGGAGGTCATCATAACAAGCATGGAGATTTCAAGGGACACCACGAGAAGAAAGGAGGGCATCACAAGAAGGGCGGTAAACATGAGAAAGGTCATCATGAGAAGCATCACGGTAAAAAGGGCCATCACGATAAAGGGCATTATGACGAAGACCATAAGGGTCATAAAGGCCACCATGGCCATGAAGAACATCATGCTCATCATCACGACCATGGGAAGAAGGGCGGCCACGCCGGCGGCAAAGAGTTCGGATACAGCCACGGAAAGAAAGCGTAAGGACTGTAGCATGGATTTGTTATCCTTTGTTTTTGTTTGTTATTTTGTTATTGATGCTACGTTTATAAGATTTGGCACTATTTGTAAGTTACGTCGTCTCACAAAGTAACTTTCGACATTTGGGATTCAAATATAAATTTTAGGAGTAGGTACCTACTTATAATTTTGGAAGAGTTTTTGTTTGGTTTTAAAACTAGTCTACCAACTATAAAAGCTACTTGTGAAGCTGTTGTAGAATGTATGAAGTCATTTGTGATATTTATAGACCATAGTTTTCTAGCTACTATTAAATAGATAATGCTAACGTTGTGAAATGAAAATTATGAAATGTGAAACTTGAGATTAAATTGTTTTCTAAATACCTACTTAATTTATTTCTATTCATAACAAATAGTAATCTAAATGAATAATCTAAAATATAATATTTTATAGGTTTAGTCATCACTCTACTATATCAATGGGAGGAAATATAATAAACTAGCTTCCGCCAGCGGCTTTGCTCGCGTGGTACTCGGATAAAAAGTAGCATTTGTCCTATTCCCGGGCATTATCTATCTGTATTTAAAAATAAGCCAAATCGGTTCAGTGGTTGTCGAGTTATGGAGGAACAAATAAACATCCATCCATCCAAACATCCCCATTTATTATATTAGTGTGATGATGTGATTATAATAATGAATCTAAGTGATGAGGAGGAGTTGTAAATACAAATACCTGGAAAATACAATACATTCATATTTTATTCAAAAGTGAATGAAATTAAATATTTACAATAGAGCCATGAGGGGAGCGAGGTGGTCAAACTCAATCTTTTCAGTAATGTTCTTGGTTTTTATATTCTCATCCTGGTTAGCGATGAAGATCAGGCTGCCATCATCTCTCCATCCATATTTCTTAACCCAATGCTTCAGGGTCACATCTATGACAAAAACACATTAATTGTTAAAACATCTATCTTCAAGTGACGAGATAAAGACAAACTAATTAACATCAAGGCTAGGTGTAACTCAACTGTTTGTTGCTTTCTATCAATATTTTGAAATGATAAAAAGAACAATTTAATTTAAATGTAATGGCTATTGTTCTGCTACATTATCAACCTTTCAAAAGTGGTTTAGCAATACTTTTTAGGTAAATACTAAATTCAAAGAGGTTAAACTTGACCTCCTCATGAGCACAAGTGAAATGTGAGAAGGATGATGGAACAATAAAATTTGTGCATTCATGTTCATTTTCTAATCATTTTGTAAGATGAAAAGTAATAGCAGAGCTGAGAAACAACATTCATAATAGTTAGCTTAATAAATAATATAAAGAATCACTAAGCTGTGGCAATTTATATGGTATAGCTAATGTTAGTAAACACTATCTAAAATTCTAAACAATAATATTTGGTACATTTTTCATTAGTTATACATACTGTATTTGAAAAACCAAGTTTCAAATACACATAATTTAGAAACATTTAATTTAGTTTTAATTATTCTTACCATCAATTCCTCCAAGCAAATTGGCAAGGTTGTTCTTGTCAATAGTCTGGAATGTGATGCCAACAACATGGCAGACAAACTTCCTGATGGAGTCGTGGAAGCCACTGATTCGACTGCAAAGCTCTGGCATCTGGTGTACACGGTTCCAGAACTGGGCAAAGTCACATTGCTCCAGGATATCTGCTAAGTACTTGATCTGAGATATTGTCTCATTTTCAGTCTGGAATAATAGCTTAATGTTTATTTTAAGTTTGATTAAGTATGTTGTTGTTTGGTTAAAGGAAAGTTTGTTGTGGAGCAGGCTTGTAGAAGTTAAGAACATTTTTCTTTTCAATTCAATATAATTATTAAATAAATAAAAATAAATAATGCTGGACATTTCACACAGCATCATGTAGCCCCAAGCTAAGCAGAGCTTGTATTATGGGAACCACATGACTGATATACTACTTAAATACATTTTTTTTTGTAAATACATACATAATATACATAGAAAACACCCAGACCCGAGACAAATATTTGCAGATCATACAAACATTTGTCCCGCGGCGGGGATTGTTGTTTCAAGTTGGTTTTCAATTAACACTTTCAGTGCCCATGTTGTATGTGGTGATGTTGCATGTACTTAGCCACAGCACTATTCTTCAGAGAGCACCGTGATGGCTGGGCAGGGAATGGATTAAGCTTAAGGTCTAAAAATTATCTATTCCGCAACAAGAACCCCATGGCGGCACCACTACATTTAGTTACAACCATTATAACTTATTACAATAGACTACACAATCACACATCTAACGTAACTTACCACAGATTCCAACAGAAGACACTTGCACAGAGTGAAATCAGTGTGAGGGAAGTTGGTCAGTGCTTTGAGAAGAATCTGGCAAGTTATATCAGCGTTGAACTTCTCCGGGTTGAACTGGTACAGCTTTAGCACAGCCAGGTTAGCTTCCAGATCGTAGGCGTTCTCTTTAGATTGCATCTCTACATACCGTTCTAAAGTTTGTAGATTAGCTGGATTGTACCTGTTGAACATTAATTATGTATAGTGAGAAATTATAAAGCCATGAGAGATGACATTTTTAGTTTGAAAGTTTAGGGCGTAGGTATGCCCGAAAATGTATGCTGGTTACCTTTCTATACTCTTCAGTATACCGGCAACAGTTTGTTTCATAGTTTCAGCCATTCTGGTCGGCACTAGGTCAATAATTAGGCACAAAACTATTAATTTAAAAAAACAGTAATCGAAATGATGCACCTAGCAATCCACGCTGCCTCGAATTAGCGATGGGCGAGTCGAGTTGGCTGATTCGAATAACTCGAATCAGAGTCTAAGCGAGTTGATTCGAATCAAGTTCATTCGCAACTCGAATCAACTCGCTTACCTACCTATCTACTAGAATGCGGATAACGAATGCGAGTTATGCGAATGCGAGTGCACGCGAGGTCGCGAGTCAGCGATTCGCCAACTCGAAACCGAAACTCGACTCAAGAATAAGAATACGAATACGGTGCATTCGACTCGACTCGCCGGCGCCGCGGCGAGTCGAGTCGAATGCGCCGATCCGTTTGGCTGCTACCGCGAAGCGGATCCCATCCGGTTGATGCGAGTCGAGTCAACTCGCGTTGCGATTCGAGTTAGCGGCCGAGTCAACTCGAGTTATCCGAGTTGGAATAAAATCAACTCGCAACATCGCTACCTCGAATACTTCATCACTTTGAAATGTCACTGTCGTGTTTTGTTCCCTATTGTCACTGTCAATTAAAGTTAATGTCAATGTCACTGTAGTCGTTTGACTTTGACTTTTCTGAGTACTACACGAAACGACTATGAAAAAAACAAAAAAACTGACAATGACTGATTTTGATAATTTGATTGATTGAAAATTTTTTTGCAATGATGGCTTGCTTGCTTGCGCGACTTGGTGTGGTGATTCGTTTTCGTTTTGATTGGTTGTTTTCTCACTCACTCAACTCAAGTCTCAATTTCTTTGCAAAGTTTAATTTTCACTTTACGAATACGATACGAAAACTTAAGATACAGAAAACTGTGAGATCGGGTTTTACACAACTAAACACAACAGTATAAATCTCAGCAATCATGGATCAAATGCTGCCAAGTCCGTATAACATACCGGGAATCGGTACCCCACTGCATCAGCCCGAAGAGGATCAACAAATTTTACCAAATGCTATGCAACATCAGCAACAGTTCCAGCAGCAGCAGCAGTCGTTGGCTAACATGGGCTCGTCGCCGTTGGCGGGTTTCGGTTCGCTTCTTGGCACTCCTCAGAGAAGCATGCACACGTATGCCCCTACTGCCAGCTATGCGACTCCTCAACAAATGATGCAGCCTCAAACACCTGTAAGCATTTTTCAAATAATAATCTGTACTCTAACATGAGCTAAACATCAGCATTCAATTTCTAAAAGAACTAACATTGAGTAGAATATTACAATCGGTAAACAAATTATGTTTCAGCAAAACATGATGTCTCCAATGATCACAAATAGCAGTCTAGCTGGACAACCACTAATGAGTCAAGCTAGTCCAGCTCCTATGACGCCTATGACCCCACATTCTGCTGACCCTGGAATATTACCACAGCTACAGTAAGTCACAATTTACTAAGCATCATAATCTTGTAATGTTTACATACCCCTACCTCTCTAAAATGCATGATCAAAGGCCTAAGCATATAATATCATTAAGACATGGGCCTGTTTTTTCCTGGGGTATAACTTTAAATGTACTTTACAGGAATATTGTCTCTACAGTAAATTTAAACTGCAAACTGGACCTTAAGAAAATTGCACTCCATGCACGTAATGCAGAATATAACCCTAAGAGATTTGCCGCTGTTATCATGAGAATCAGAGAACCTCGAACAACAGCATTGATCTTCTCGTCGGGGAAGATGGTGTGCACTGGAGCCAAAAGTGAAGAAGACTCTCGATTGGCAGCAAGAAAATATGCAAGAATTATTCAGAAACTTGGTTTTGTTGTAAGTATTTAGGTTTTATCTTACAAAGGGTATTGACACTGGAATAAATTTCCAATAATTACTATTTCTAATTTCACAAGTATTCAAGGATAAATTATTATTGTAATAATTTTTTTGTACTGTTGTACTGATTTATAAAGTGACTTCTTGCAGGCGAAATTCTTGGACTTCAAAATACAGAACATGGTGGGAAGCTGTGATGTCAAATTCCCAATAAGACTGGAAGGCTTAGTGCTTACACATGGACAGTTTAGCTCCTATGAACCAGAACTGTTTCCTGGACTCATCTACAGAATGGTCAAGCCCAGAATTGTCTTACTTATATTTGTATCAGGAAAAGTTGTGTTGACTGGTGCTAAAGTGAGAGGAGAAATATATGAAGCATTTGATAACATCTACCCCATCCTAAAGAGTTTCAAGAAACAGTAATTGGCGGGGGCACTACTATGTCCCCAGATAGTGGTTGAACTCTGAAGCAAGCACCACAAGCAAAATAAGAAATAATTGTGTAACAAGACATTTGTCTACATTTGTCTGAATTTAATTCTGCTTCTGATGCATGTTTTAGTGTACTTAAAATTAAGTGTATTTATAATAAACGTTATTAAGCCAGAGTGCCTACTCCCAAAACTAAAAGCGATAATTATTATTAACGTGTCAATTTTCGTAGTTCAGCTTGTTGGTCAAATGGTTCGAATTCAGTTTCCACCAACATAAGCTATACTACAAAAATTGGCATGATACTATTGTTTTAGTTTTGGGAGTAGGGGAG
Source organism: Camptogramma bilineatum (assembly GCA_958496255.1). Lineage (NCBI taxonomy): Eukaryota > Metazoa > Arthropoda > Insecta > Lepidoptera > Geometridae > Camptogramma > Camptogramma bilineatum. The sequence goes on along the minus strand of OY292463.1, from coordinate 8,384,187 downwards.
TGAAGAAGGCAATAAAGTGTTCTTGTTTAATTATTGTTAAGTAAACATTTTAAAACAACTGTCTCTTTATTTTTTCTAAGTCCTAACCTACTATTAATATTGGTAATAAAAATACTGTGAAAAGTGGCTAGCCTGCTGGCGTTGGTAGTATGGACACAGAATACTAGTACTACGGTATGGGGCACGACCTAAGTAACATAATATCTCTTAATTTGGGGTTGGGTCTCTTTTACTTCAACCAATTTTGTGAAAAGCGCCCTCTGTTGCACTAGCGCTGCATCATCTTTGACAATCGCATGAACTTGTAATCCAAGAAAACGTTGATTGCGAGACGACCTCGATACCTTTCTTTGCTGGTGGTAAGTAGCGGGTGATCACGAGTATTGGAAGGGATTGGGGAGACATTTGCTCTGCAGTGAGATGGAAGAAAATTTCTTCCATCTCACTGCAGAGCAAATGTATAGGATACAAAACTCAACGGATGACATTAACAAAAATTGGACGTTCTGCGTATTCATTGGGTGGGTGAGAGAGATTCATACATGCAAAACAAAAAACACATTGCAAAATGAACCTGGGGACTTTTATTTTGCCCATCAGCCCATCCCTAGCACAGAGAAATTAATACTAAAAGCTGGAAACAAACTATCGGACGCGGCTGACGGACGCGGCTGACAGCCGCGACTGATAAGTGTGCACACCGTCCGAACACCCAGCGGGCCAGATTGCCTTCGGACGTCTGAAGGTCCAAGGACGCGTCCGCGACTTTCGTAGGGATGTTCGATACGATACGATATTTTCGTGTATCGATACAATGGCATACGATACACCCGATATTTGTATCGATACAATGGCATACGATACGGCGTATCGATACAACACATGCAAGGTGTATCGGATCGAAAGTATCGTATCAAATTATTTTGATAAGGAATTGTTTTGATTGGCAAGTTACCCGGTTAAAAGGGGGCATAGGTCCTAATTCCGGTCATTACCTATCTATGTTTAAATTTCAGGCAAATCGGTTTAGTGGTTGTCGAGTTTTAGAGGAACAAACATACATCCAAACTTTCGCATTTTAAAATATTACTTAGTTTGATATCATAAAACACCTTTTTTGACAGTTATAACTACGCACAGTTTCGTAATAGTGCTCCCACATAGTGTACCTACATTAGTAAAATAAAGTATATATTTTTAATTATTAAAGTACCTGCATACTTTGTCTTGATTCGATACTGTATCGATACGATATATCGTATCAAATGCCCTGTATCGATACGCGTATCGATACAATGCGTTACGATATATTGCGATACGAAATATCGATACAATCCGAAATATCGAACATCCCTAGACTTTCGTCAGATAATGTGCACAGTTCTATGTTCGTTCTATATCCAGATACCTATTCAGTCGCGGCTGTCTGCCGCGTCCGTAAGCCGCGTCCGATAGTTTGTTTCCAGCTTAATCCCTAGTCCCGTCCGTCGCACAATGGTCCCGAATTTGGTGCTCCATACACATAGAAACCAAAACTCGATTTATTAATTTTTTTTATTGGGGAGTGTTCTAGTACACAATTCTTATTCAAATATGTAGGTACAGTCACCATAGCAAGCTTCATGATGGAATAAAAAAATATTTAGTTTTTTTTGTATGGAGGAGAACACTTAAATAGGATTATCTCTCGACTCTTAGAAACTCAAGGGCTGCTGCTTATAGAGGGTGTACACCCACACGAGGCCGTCCTCATAAGCTACCAATCTCGCACAGCTGGGCACGGTTTTAGCACCCAGAGCAAACTGAATATTCGAAAATTTGCCTACTACACCAAAACTAGAATTTCTTAAATGTTTGCATGGTAGATTGTTCTAATTCACTATTTTTATCTAACTATGTAGGTACAGTCACCATAGTACGCTTTACGTAAGAAAAAAAAAATATTTTGTCTTTTTTTGTGTATGAATGAAAACACTTAATTCGGATTTTCTCTCGACTCATAGAAACTCAAAGGCTGCCGCTTATACAGGGTGTACACACTCATGAGGCTGTCCTTATAAGCTACCAATCTTGCACGTCTGGGCACGGTTTTGGCCAAAAAACTAATAATTCGAAAATTTTACAGCAATACCGAAACCAAGATTTCAAAAAAGTTTGTATGGGGGATTGCTCTGATACACGACTTTTATCAAAAAATGTAGGTACAGTCACCATAGCAAGCTTCATGACGGAATAAAAAAATATTTAGTTATTTTTGAATGGAGCAAAACACTTAAATTGGATTATCTCTCGACTCTTAGAAACTCAAGGGCTGCCGCTTATACAGGGTGTATACCCACATGAGGCCATCCTCATAAGCTACCAATCTCGCACGGCTGGACACGGTTTTGGCGCCCAGAGCAAAATGAATATTCGAAAATTTGTCAACTACACCAAAACTAGAATTTCGTAAATGTTTGCATGGTAGATTGTTCTAATTCACTATTTTTATCTAATTATGTAGGTACAGTCACCATAGTAAGCTTTACGTAAGAAAAAAAAAATATTTTGTCATTTTTTGTGTATGGATGAAAACACTTAATTCGGATTTTCTCTCGACTCTTAGAAACTCAAGGGCTGTCGCTTATACAGAGTATACACACACATGAGGCTGTCCTCATAAGCTACCAATATTGCACGTCTGGGCACGGTTTTGGCACCCAGAGCCAAAATACTAATAATTCAAAAATTTTACAGCATTCCCGAAACCAAGATTTTTAAAAAGTTTGTAAAGGGGATTGCTCTAATACACGATTTTTATGTAAAAATGTAGGTACAGTCACCATAACAAGCTTCATGACAGAAAAAACAACTATTTAGTTCTATTTTTGTGTGGAGGATAACACTTAAATTGGATTATCTTTCTACTCTTAGAAACTCAAGAGCTGCCGCTTAACTTACAGAGTATACACCCACATAAGGCCGTCCTCACAAGCCACAAATCTCGCACGGCTGGGCACGGTTTTGGCGCCTAGAGCCAAATGATTATTTGAAAATCTATAAACTACACCGAAAGTAAAATTTAAAGCTTGCTGTCGTGACTGTACCTACATATTTAGATAAGAATAGTGTATTAAAGCAATGTCCCATGCAATCCCCATGCAAACATTTACGAAATTCTAGTTTTGGTGTAGTTGACAAATTTTCGAATATTCAGTTTGCTCTGGGCGCCAAAACCGTGCCCAGCCGTGCAAGATTGGTAGCTTATGAGGACGGCCTCATGTGGGTGTACACCTTGTATAAGCGGCAGCCCTTGAGTTTCTAAGAGTCGAGAGATAATCCAATTTAAGTGTTTTCCTCCATACAAAAAATAACAAAATATTTTTTTATTCCATCATGAAGCTTGCTATGGTGACTGTACCTACATTTTTAGATAAAAATCGTGTATCAGAGCAATCCCCCATGCAAACTTTTTTGAAATCTTGGTTTCGGTATTGCTGTAAAATTTTCGAATTATTAGTTTTTTGGCCAAAACCGTGCCCAGACGTGCAAGATTGGTAGCTTATAAGGACAGCCTCATGTGTGTGTACACCCTGTATAAGCGGCAGCCCTTGAGTTTCTATGAGTCGAGAGAAAATCCGAATTAAGTGTTTTCATTCATACACAAAAAAAGACAAAATATTTTTTTTTCTTACGCAAAGCGTACTATGGTGACTGTACCTACATAATTAGATAAAAATAGTGAATTAGAACAATCTACCATGCAAACATTTACGAAATTCTAGTTTTGATGTAGTTGACAAATTTTCGAATATTCAGTTTGCTCTGGGCGCCAAAACCGTGTCCAGCCGTGCGAGATTGGTAGCTTATGAGAATGGCCTCATGTGGGTGTACACCCTGTATAAGCGGCAGCCCTTGAGTTTCTAAGAGTCGAGAGATAATCCAATTTAAGTGTTTTGCTCCATTCAAAAATAACTAAATATTTTTTTATTCCTTCATGAAGCTTGCTATGGTGACTGTACTTACATTTTTAGATAAAAGTCATGTATCAGAGCAATCCCCCATGCAAACTTTTTTGAAATCTTAGTTTCGGTATTGGTGTAAAATTTTCGAATTATTAGTTTTTTGGCCAAAACCGTGCCCAGACGTGCAAGATTGGTAGCTTATAAGGACAGCCTCATGTGTGTGTACACCCTGTATAAGCGGAAGCCTTTGAGTTTCTATGAGTCGAGAGAAAATCCGAATTAAGTGTTTTCATTCATACACAAAAAAAGACAAAATATTTTTTTTTTCTTACGTAAAGCGTACTATGGTGACTGTACCTACATAGTTAGATAAAAATAGTGAATTAGAACAATCTACCATGCAAACATTTAAGAAATTCTAGTTTTGGTGTAGTAGGCAAATTTTCGAATATTCAGTTTGCTCTGGGTGCTAAAACCGTGCCCAGCTGTGCGAGATTGGTGGCTTATGAGGACGGCCTCGTGTGGGTGTACACCCTCTATAAGCGGCAGCCCTTGAGTTTCTAAGAGTCGAGAGATAATCCTATTTAAGTGTTCTCCTCCATACAAAAAAAAACTAAATATTTTTTTATTCCGTCATGAAGCTTGCTATGGTGACTGTACCTACATATTTGAATAAGAATTGTGTACTAGAACAATCCCCAATAAAAAAAAATTAAAAAATCGAGTTTTGGTTTCTATGTGTATGGAGCACTAAATTCGGGACCAACGTGCGTCGTCGGCGTCGGTCGGTGGGGAAAACAAAAACTTGAAATGGAAGATTGCGAAGCCAAAAAAAAAAAAACTTGATGATGTTGACAATGACATTGTGTTGATTGATTGATTGAATTTGCATTTCGCTTTGTGTTTGTTTCAATCAATCAAATCCTCATCTTGGACGTTCTCCACCCACTTGTATTTTATTTGAAATATTTTATTGGATTATTAGGTTTTATTCAAACCACACCACATGATAAGTAGCCAGCAGCGTAAAAACTATACAGATTATGGTGAGTAGGCATTAACATCGGCCTATGATGGGTAGCTTCGATTGATTTTGATTTATAAAATAAAAAGACAACCTGTGTTGTTATTGCTACTGCTACATTAATAGCAAAAGGGCTATAGTAGTAGGTATATCTAACTAGGTATACATGAAAGGAAGATTTATATTGATACCTACTTAATTGACTTGATCTTCAATATTAGGAGCCTGTAAATGGGACTAGCTCCCCGGGCTTGATGACTGCGCCGCCGATGCTGCCGCCAGGGATGCTAGCTGGGTTGTCTCCTCTTGCGACAGCTGTGGCCATGCCGCCTGTCCCTGGTCTGCCACCGACCATGACTGCGCTACCACCGCAGATGGCATTTCCGCCAATGCTTCCACCATTCTCTATTCCACCTCCTGGTTTCCCAGGTTTTAAGGTAATTTTTTCAGTTGTTTCATTGTTAAACTTATTCAATGCTTTGAAATACGAACATAAAGCCGAAGCCGTGGCAGATGGAGAAAAATCATACAACAAGTAATACTTACAGTCACGATCCTCAACTATGGGGGAACGATTAAGGGAGTGTCCACATTGCGTTTTTTGCAGCGCGTTTGTATCGATACAAACGCGATTCGAACGCGATGCGAACGCGCAGCCCCCCGCGCAGCCCCTCCCGGTTCGCTTTTGTATGGAAAAATACGCGTTGCGAACGCGCGTTTGTATCGATACAAACGCGCAGCTCAAAAACGCGCTGCAGAAAACGCAATGTGGACACTCCCTAAGGAGGAGGAAATACGAACTTTGAACTGACAAAAATTGTTTATAATATAGATGAATTTGAGGTGTTGAGTATAATTCCTGTAATTTCATTTAATCATACTCATGATTTTCTGATCTAGATGTTCCTTTTTTGTTATAAATACTTTCTGCTTGTGTCATTATAGCCTATTGGACCCCACTGCGTTGCAATGACCTCTTCTGTTCTTCCTAATATCACATTCTGAAGAGAATGCCTTAAAAATGTTATGATTTAAAAATGTTTTTGCAGGAAGCTCCAGCCCCAGACATAGCACCACTAGCAAACCAGAGCTCTCCATGGTCGGAGCACAAAGCACCTGATGGCCGCACATATTACTACAACTCTGTCACTAAACAGAGTCTATGGGAGAAGCCTGATGATTTAAAATCCTCAGCTGAAGTATGTCCTTTTGTATTATACTTATTTCCTGTGGAGCTAAAAAGGCCCATAGAGCAGAATCACAATAGTACTTAAACTATATGCCGTGTCTTTTCATTGACTTACCCCGCGTTTTCACTAACGACAAAACATGTTGCAAACATCTATCTTTATTAACTCTCAAAGAGTGAGTGCGATAGGTAGCTGTTTGCAACATGTTTTGTCGTTGGTGAAAACGCGGGGTAAGAGTGACAAGAAAGGCATTATATTGCCATTCCTATTTTGATTCTGCTATAGCAGTCTTTTTAGCTCTGCTGCTCTTTACAAACAATACAATTTTAACATAGCTACTTAATAAGTATAGTGGAGAAATCAATCATTATATTTCCTGGCCTTACTGCTAGTGTGGGTGCTGTGTGTGGCTAACACCACAACTTATATAAAAATATGTTACTCATGAGTAGCAATTTTATCCCTGCCCCAGAGCTGTGGTGCTCTCCAAAGGATTTAGTTTGGGTATATAATTGTAAAACCAGGAATCATTTTTAACAGAAACTCCTATCATCATGTGTGTGGAAAGAGTACACAACCGATGCTGGAAGGGTATACTACCACAACATCGAGACGAAGGAATCCAGTTGGGTTGTCCCCCCAGAGCTACAAGAGATCAAGGACCAAATAGCTGCAGAAGAAGCTGCCCAGTAAGAAGAACAATATAAATATTATTATCAACGGGATAATTACCATGATTATTGAGTTTTCTTGCTTCCCGATATTTCGACGCAGTTGCATGCGCCATGATCACGGGTAACTGAAGTCTGCACGTAACTACCCTCTACCTCGCAAAGACTTCAGTTACCCGTGATCATGGCGCATGCAACTGCGTCGAAATATCGGGAAGCAAGAAAACTCAATAATCATGGTAATTATCCCGTTGATAATAATATTTATGTTCGTAACCATGATAGTTTCAAAAGTTAGAAGAACAATACTTTAAAAAGCAATGAATTTTGAGATGATAACTAATTATAGCAGAATGAATGGGAAAATCTGTTTTAGGCTCACAATATGGGATAAGGGTAGGGATAAGTAAAGTCAAAGAGTCAAAGTCAAGTAGACTTTTATTCAATAAGACCACTCATTTCACTTTGAATCTTTTGCTACTTGTACAGTGAAGAATCGGAACAATAAACACAAGCTTCAGACCTTGCTTTCTATGTTAACAGTTTTGAACACTACTATCAAATTCAAAATTTATCACAGTCTCTTTAAGAAAGTAATAAATGTTCTTGTAAAAAGTTGTATAAGTACTACAAATTACAATACACAATATGTAAACCATTTGATATGAAACACAATATTCTTCAATAATTCGTATTTGTTTATCAGGGCAGCACTAAGCACAGATCTCACTCCAGCTGAGGTTCCCTTACCGGAGGAACCGTCTCCCGTGCCGACCGGCAGCTCAGCGATGGACGAGGCGATGGCCAAGACTCTAGCGTCTATCGACCCTACACTACACACTAATATACCCATTCCAGAAGAACGTAAGTGAAATTACGAGTAAATCTGTGTTCAGAGTGGCTCAAGCGATAATTCGTGTCTAAAGTGATTCATTAATCCTATCTATAAAAACTGTGTATGTATGTTCGTAATTATGAGGTAATGGCCAACTCTGGTAACTGGAGTTTTTAGGCTGCCTGATGACCTCTGTCATGGCTTAAGGACTAAAAAGCCGGGGCCGACAATTTAACAAGCCCTCCGAAGCGTGAAAGCGCTCAGCTGTTAATGCCACTAGCGGTCACCCACCCATAGAAATCTGTACTGCTCTGAATGTGGGCCATAATAAAGACTTCTGCAGAAACCTGAAATAATGCACTTAGATTAACCAAAACGTTTTTGCTCTTTAGCAGCAAACCTGGAAGAAATAGTCACACCAACCTCAAATAACACGGAAAACCAGGATCCTGTTCCGGAGTATAAAGACAAGAAGGAAGCTATTGAAGCTTTCAAAGAACTTCTCAAGGACAAGGTAACTGTAATATAGGCTACTATTAAAAATATAAGGAAAATGTTATGCTTCTAGCTAGACGAATAGACACAAATGCCTAAGTAAACAGAGCAACTTTTTTTTAGAATATATCTTCAAATGCAACATGGGAACAATGCGTGAAGATAATCTCCAAGGACCCACGATACAACACCTTCAAGAAGCTGAATGAAAAGAAACAGGCATTCAATGCATATAAAACACAGAAGTTGAAGGATGAGAGAGAAGAGGCAAGGTGGGTACTATTGTGTCATTTGTTAGTAAAAGTCTAAGAGAAATTAAATTCAATACTATAAGCTCGCGTCTAAACGTTTCGAAACTAGTTGAAAGGGTACGTCAGTTACAAATTATCGTGTTGTGTTGCGACTATTTACAAAAAAAACAATAAAAAGAGTTTTCTACCAGCAAACCTTTCAAACTAGCTAGCTAATGTTGAAGGCTTAAAAATAAGTTTTTGATAATTTTAAAGTTTAGACTTTAGACACTCAGTAAAAGCAAATGGAATCACACTATCACACTAATACTATAAATGCGAAAGTTTGCATGTTTAGATGTTTGGATGTATGTTTGTTCCTCTCTATAACGCGACAACCACTGAACCGATTTGGCTGTTTAAAATATAGATACATAATGACCGGAAAATGATAGTATTGTAGAAATTAAATTTATTTCCTCTCAGATTAAAGACAAAGAAGAATCGTGAGAATCTAGAAGAGTTCCTATTGACCTGTGACCGTGTGACGTCACTCACTAAATTCTACAAATGCGAGGAAATGTTTGGAAATCTCGAGGTAAGTGACAACATTTGAATACAATTAAATTTGCTTTAAATTCGTTTTAGAAAACATAATATTTTAGACTGTTTCAATTATATTGATAAAGTTTGATGCATACTCATAGAATATTCTTTGTTTTTTAAAGTTTTAGCGGAAATTAAAAAAAAAAAATTACTTTTCCTTTTAAAACCTTACTTTTTCAGTTTGGTGAACGTTTGTATATGTTTTTTTAGATATGGCGTTGCGTACCAGAATCAGATAGAAGAGATATATTTGAAGACTCCCTTTTCACAATCACAAAACGAGAAAAAGAGGAAGCAAAAGTTCTGAAGAAACGCAATATGAAAATGTTAGCTCAAGTAAGTTAATTCGTAAATCTTTCATTCTCTAACTTCTAAGCTGTGTCAATTTTATTCAATTATGTTTATCATCGATTCAGCTCTATTCACCTTGACTCTATCGTCTCTTTTTAGAGATGAAAAGTGGCCTATACCTAGCTGTAGGTAATACCGGATTGAAATAAAAAATTACAATTTTTTAAACTAGCTGCGCCATCGCGGCTTTACCCGCGTAGTGATGGTATGCATAATATGTAAATCTATCATCATCATCATCATCATCATCATAGCATTGTTTGTTATATTTTGTTTTTAGTTTTTATAGGAATTTAGGTTTATATAATCTTAATTTTATTTAGCATAAAAGTATTTATAAGTAACCTATGTACCTAAGTCATACGATTAAATAAATAGCATATAACCTTCCACAAGAATTAAGCTAGATATTAATTAGATTAGCGCGTTCAAACAAACACTTCCGCTTTATTACATTGGTATAAATGTATCATTGTTTTTTTATAAAAAATGTATTGTACAGGTATTAGAGAATATGAGTGAAATTGCATACAATAGCACATGGAGCGAAGCACAAGTTTTGTTGCTAGAAAACTCCGCTTTCAAGAATGATGTCAGTTTACTGGGCATGGACAAAGAGGATGCGCTTATTGGTAAGTATTTTATAAATTGAAGTACTATGAGATCAAGAATAATTAAGTTCAACGGGCATTTTGCCATCATCTTTTGCCCAATTCTCTAATAATTTGTTTCTTACGCTCTCAACCGATCATCATGAAATTTTGAACTCTTTATCATGAGTTTTCTATCTCATCAGGGTACTACCGAAGTTCAAAAGCTAGTAGCGTCATACATCAAGCAAATAACTATTCAGCATCAGAACCTACAAAATGATTAAGATAACATGTATGATTTTCAGTTTTTGAACAACACATCAGAAATCTTGAGGCAGAATATTTAGCGGAGCGGGAAGCAACTAAGAAGCGGAACAAGCGACAGCAGAGAAAAAACAGGGATAATTTCTTGGTAAGAATTGTGAATTAATAATAAACATTCGTAGATACTTCACATAAGAGATTAGTACATCTCTAATCACAACAATAATTTACCTATTTATTTATCTATTTGATATTGATTTCACTTAAATTACAGAATGCTGGTAAAGTAATTACTTTGTATCAACTAGATACTAGAGTGCAGTTTAATTGATTGGGCACCCCATGGCATTTATTTCAATACACTTACTAGAAACAAAACACTAATAAACTGTCAGTGTAACTTTGAAAATCATTAGAACATGCAATCGTAATATTTTTCAATATTTTGAGTCTTAAATGCAAAAAAAACATAAAAGAAGACCCAGTGCAACGTTTTTATTTTAGTTAGTATTGATTTTTAACAATTATTACGAATTATAAGTACGTGAAACGGAACGTATTTCAATACACCAATCAGCGTCGAGTAACATGAGTGACGTAAAAATCTTCTCAATTAGGGATGTGACCCTTTATACTGATGAATGTGCTATCGATAACTTTAATGGTTATGATTACTAATCATAAACATAAGCAACACAAAAAGCCTGAAACATATATATTTAGTCAGAAACAAGGGTCGTTCGCGATTCATCTAAAATGCAATTTGCCTTTGTAGCAATATGCCTGACATGAATATCTAAAAAGTAATATGCCTGATGATAAGTTAAATGCATTATTCTCATAATTTTTCGCCTAAGATTTGAAACACATAAGACGCAATATGCCTGAATGGCAATTTATTTTAAACTCAGTTTACCCGAGTTGTACAGTACAGTGTCTAAAACGCAATTTGCCTTTGTAGCAAAGTGCCTAACATGAATGTCTAAAAATTAATATGCCTGATATAAATGCGTTAATTTCATATAATGCCTAAGATTTTTCATCATAATCAGTTCAAGTGAAAGCTATTGAAGAGATCTTCATTTAAAGTGACAGCTGTCAAACTTCAAACGGCCATATCTCGAAAACTACTCATCCTCGATTCTTCTTTCTAAGCTCAAATGAAAGCTATGACCTAGATCTACATTTTCAATGACAGCTGTCAAAATGACATCTATCATTTTAAAATGTAGATCTTGGTCATAGCTTTCATTTGAACTAAGAAAGGGAAGTCTAGGACGAGTAGTTACCGAGATATGGCCGTTTGAAGTTTGACAGCTGTCACTTTAAATGAAGATCTCTTCAATAGCTTTCATTTGAACTAAGAACGGGAGTTTCCGAGATAAGGCCTTTTGAACACACACTAAAAAAACATGTAGAAAATGACACTAGATGTAAAATATGACAGATTATGTCAAAAATGGCAAAAAAAATCTGTTGTTTTTAATCTGTCAATTTTGACAATTAGTGTCATTTTTTATTTAATCTGTCATTTTTGACATCTTTTCTCATAAGTAATAACATCTAGTGTCATTTTTGACATGATCTGTCATTTTTTATATAATTTGTCATTTTTCCCGGTCTTTATCTATTCTATATTTTAAATTTCAGCCAAATCGGTTCAGGGGTTGTCAAGTGGAAAAAAAATACATCCAAACATCCATCCATCCAAACTTTTGCATTTTATATTAGTGTGATGATAATCAATAAATTAATGAACAAAATCGCCTAACTAACCACTAAGATCTTTGCTCGCTTCGCTCGCTCACTCGCTCTAATATTTTTCAAATATTTAGAATATAATATAACTTTATTGTACTTACCTACACCATAAAAAGAAAACACAATAAGAAAAAGAACCATTATTTTAAACAGTGATACAATTTACGATTTTTTTTTATTTTATTTGTTTGTGTAAATAATTTACTTTGATTGTGAACTTTGATTGTGTAAATAAGGAAAGAAAGATAAGAAAAGCTTTTTATTTCGACCACCACAAATATAACCTGACGTGCTACCGATCGTTACACATCAATTGGTAGGTAATAGTAGATTTCGATACATTCGTCTTGTGGCACATCCCTAAGCGGATAGCTGTGTTTAGTGGACCAAGAATAATAGCCATTGTATTATCAATCTTATGTCTTGTAGATAAAGACTAACAATTGATAACGGTAGATAACGCCATCTCGCGACAAGTAGCTGAATAAAAATATTTCGCAAAACGCCATCTCTTGACAGGTAGACTTTCATTTTAATTTATTATTATTTTATTAAGTTTAGAACCATGTTCCGATGGCTATAGGGTTTATTATCAATAAAATTAGTTTTATAGTTTTAGGTCCTTTTTAACGTTCTCCTCGACACGAGTGACGTCATCGTAACTGTACATCCGTTTGCGCGCGAAAATTTAAACGGTCAGTTTGAAACCGCAATTTTTTACATTAAATTGAAGTATTTTAATTTTTTTTTAAACTCGTGGTCTATTCTACATAAAATTCATTCAAATGAAAGCAAAAATAACAATAATGCAGGTTCTCTAATCTGTAACACTCAAATAACATTATTCAATACTTTTCTGCTTACATACATTTTACACGTGCGCGGTGCCGAATCAATTCAACATCAATTGGGTTTTAAGAAACACTTTGTTTATAAAAATAATTCTGTATTTAGACCCTGTTGGATATGCTTCACGAAGAAGGAAAACTCACATCTATGTCGCTCTGGGTGGAGCTATATCCTGTCATTTCGGCTGATATGAGATTCTCTGCTATGCTTGGTAAGATTTTATTTAGTAAAAATTCATAAAAATATGCTCAAATTTTAAATGATTTTGGTACTACGTTTGTATGGACAATTCGTCGCCGGCCCCTTAATGTTCTAATATTAGTAATTATTATATTTCCAATATTCAATATCTGGGTAATTTACTAAGTCAAGACAAGGCATAATATTTAATTGATATTTATAAAGATAATTAAATGTTTCTTAAAATGCAGGTCAAAGCGGCTCCACACCATTAGATCTTTTTAAATTCTACGTAGAGAATCTAAAGGCTCGCTTCCACGACGAAAAGAAGATTATCAAAGAGATACTGAAAGAGAAAGAGTTTGAGGTGAAACCTGAGACGACATTCGAACAGTTCGCGACCGTCGTTTGTGAGGATAGCAAGTCGGCCTCTCTTGACGCTGGGAACGTAAAGCTCACTTATAATGCACTGCTTGAAAAGGTATGTAACTTTGCTATAATAGTTATTTAAAATGGACGCTTTCTTTCCTTAAAAAAGTTCACTAAGGATGTTATTAGTCCTGAAAAATGATTCCTACTACATTGTCATGTTATTGAAGCTTTGGTGTAGCTTGCATAATGTTCTTGTAAGATCGTCAAAGTTTATCGATGCTGAATGAATTGTAGGGGCAATAACAAATGTTTCCGTGCTTTGGAGGGTACGTTAACTTACTGTCCTGATTATAAAGTCGCTTAGCCACTACAGAGGCGATAAAAAAACTCGCCAGAATCGGCCACTAGCACACACGTAGGTATAATGAAGAGACCTACAGATAAAGGCTCTCGTATTTCTATTCATCATCATCAATCAATAATGTTTAGAATCTTGCGTGTTATTTTTATCATTAGTATAATCATTTATTTTTAGGCTGAGGCGAGAAATAAAGAGAAATTGAAGGAGGAATCTAAAGCCCTGAAGAAACTCGAGGCCGGGTTCAAACAGATTCTCAACGAGGCCGACATTGACCCCTCTCTGTCGTGGGACGAGGTCAAGGAGAAGATAGACCTTGAAGCGCCTGAGGTCGTCGCGGTTCTGTATGAAGAGGACCGAATCAGGATATACAAGGTGAGAGACTAAGAAAATGTGATCTCGAACATACACACATACGCAGGAACACACACACTATGACCTATGACTATGACTTTCTCATTCAAAGATATAAATCATAGCTTATATCAATGATTAATCTAATCACTCGTGCCGCTTAAAACCCATGACATTGTTTTTCGTATGGGACACAATGAAACAAACAGTATTGTTCTCTTTTTCTCCCACATGCTACATTCTCTTTCTAAACGTGATTTATTTATATCACGTCTTCACTAAGTTATCTTCTACAACAACTTTAGTAAGTTTGGAGGGATCTTTATCAATTTGTGAATCCAGCGAAAGCGAATTGAAAATACCAATGGTTCTATAAGTGTGGCAATTTTAATCAAATAAATAAACATTTCATATATAATCAGGAATACCAACACGAGAAAGAAGATAGCTGTATGCACTACCACCATCCGAAACCGAAGAAAGCGAAGCGTTCTAAGAAGAAGAAGCGTTCACACTCTATTTCGCCTGTAAGTACACATTTAAATAGTACCAGTTTTGAGCACGAGTTTTTTCATTTTGTCAGTACATGTACTGACAAAATGAAAAAACTCGAAACCGTGGTTCCCGGATAAAAAGTAGCCTATGTTACTCTCCAGCCCTCCAGCTATCTCCCCACAAAAAATCACGTCAATCCGTCTGTCTGTTTTGACGTGAAAGCAGAACAAACAAACAAACACACTTTCACATTGATAATATGGGTATGGATGTTACTTATTCCTAACGTGACCATACGTCCCGCTTGGGGCGGGACTGTCCCGCTTTGAGGCTCTCGGTCCCGCTGTCCCCAGTGAGAGCCGAAATGTCCCGCTTTTGCAAACAAACCTTTCTTACCTACTGAGTCAAATTCATTGCACTCGATTCACCCAAGGTACCTATAAATGCGAAAGTAATTATAACTGTCTATCTGTTACCTATCGCCTAAACCGATTTTGATGAAAGTTGATGAAATAGGCAAAATATTATTAAAAAATTAAAAAAAGGCTAAATTTTGTCGCGAAGAATGAAGATCTATTTTTTTTATTTTTAGTCGACGGGGACTTTATTAGTCGCTATTCGCCCTCTCCCCCGCTTTGACACAAAAAATAAATGGTCACGTTACTTATTCCAGTCCCGGTCTCGGTCTGGTTCGCCGGTGGGCGCTCGGTCGCCGTCGCCCGTGCAGAGCCCCGCCTCGTGGAGCTCGGACGAGGGCCGCGGGAAGCACAAGAAATCCAAGAAGAAACATCGTCGCCACTCTCCTCAACCGGTATGTATACGCCACAGAACTATATCGAGATAGAAGCAAAAATTTCATTGATTTGTATGGAAACCGACCGTGTAAGTACGTAGGTACTACTTTGACGAACGCAGTTGACAGTTTGGATTACATTGCTGGTTTTCAATGCTCGCCAAGTCTGGCGCGTCAAATAAAAGCCGCAATGGAATGAACTTCGCGGTGAGCAAAGAAGTCCTCAGCCCTTTTTATAATTCTGTGATATACGCACATTTTTATAAAGTAACTATAATCTTGCCCTATGACGGTAACCTATCAATCTTTCGAAAAACGATACACCGAATTTTGAAATCCATAAAACGTTTGATAGAAACTCGAAATCCAGATACTTTGTTTTACATAATTTTATTACTCCGATAAAACGTTTCACAGAAGTCTCATTTGACAGAAACACTAATGCCAGAAACACTAATGCCAGATTATCAGTTCGTTTTTTTTTCATTCGACAACAATATCCTTATACCTTATTTTAAAAGACAGAAGTAACGCTTACCAGAAAATTTCCAGCCATATAAAACCTTTTCCATCTTACTCAATTATATTATTTACGTAATTTGTGTTACTTTTTATGTTGCGTCTGTCTTACCGTAAAACGAAACGTTTTTAGGTTATTATCGGTCTCAGAACCGAATCTGCCCACCCCGACTTCCACGTAGTCTTGTCTGTCCTACCCTAGAGTGTTTTTATGAACTCGGAGGCGCGAAGGGAGATGCAGCCCCCGCCCGCTGTGACAAAACGCGGCACTAGCACGAGCTGGAGCGGCTGAGGCTGGTCGCCGCCTAAGGTGGCGACCAAACAGCCGAAGCTGCGAAGGCTCGTGCTGATGCTGCGTTTTGTTACGCAAGGGCGGAGGGGCTGCACTTCCCGAAGCGCCGGAGCCGTCACAAATTCGAAATGGATGGAAGATTTAGGTTAAATTTTGATATAATTTGCCAAAAGTGTTTGGTGAGGTTACTAACCATCTAGCACGAAATTAGTTAGGAAATGTTAAAGGTAATAAAAAAACAGTAACTAGGTACAATATTTATTAGATATCTACCTACAGTACTTCAAGCTACATAATGGACATCGGTCATTTAATTTTATGGTACCTAGTATTTATAACGCTCTGAATTATTACTAGATGGCGCTACTAGTAGGCGTTTAGAAAGATTGAATACATAATTTTGTAATAGGTCTTTCCTGAACCATGATTTTTCGGGATCACAAAATATATGGAAAACAAATTATATGGAAAACAAACATTCGGTAAAGTGAATTATCTGGATGTTAAAATTTCTGGAAAATGTTTACTTAGATGTATTTTGTAAAAAATAAATCAAAAATCTGTCAAACGTTCCTATGGATTTCAAAAATCTGTCTTGTATTTTTCGTGACATAAATACGTAACCCCCTATGACTATAGGGCTAATATTATCCCACGGTTATAGAATTTTGTTTAATTTTAATTTTTATACTTGGTAATAATTTCTGTGAAACTGTCTTATTACAACTTTCGGTTCCTACGGGATTCAAACCCGCATTGATATAAGCGATTCGGGAGTGCCTTACATGGAGCCCACATTCGTTGGGTTGAAAATCTTGATAAGCTCATTCGTCGATTATAGCACCGATTAGAGGTTTTTGTTTTTACCCGGCTGACTGTCAAGTCACCCGGGTTATGTAGATCGCGCGTTTCTATGTATGTTCGTTCGTTCGTTCGTATGTAAGTAATATTCTTTATTACCACGTTTCTCCTAAACGGCTGGATGGATTTTGATGAATGAGGTATCGTTAGAATCGTCTCCATCTCGATTGTGCTCTAGGATACTTTTTATTTCGATAAATCAAATAGTGCGGCTAAAAAATGCAACAATGTGTGAATTTTCAAAATGAAAATCACGCTATCATATCAAAATCCATGTCAAAATCAAGAGGTTGGTTGACTGATATCAAATATAATTTTTTTAAAAATCTAACATGACTGACATCTTCGAAGACTAAATCGAGTCTCAAAATTTTTGAAAATCCATTTTTCGCCCTAAATAGAATTGCTAACCAAAACGCAAACTAAAACTTTCTATTTAGTCACACGCAACGTTTAGAACCAACTGCATCGAAATTGGTTTAGCCATTTAGGAGATATCTCATATTTAAGAAATAACTTACGCATTTAATTTAGGTACTCACAGAGCCATCTGTGTGTCAACTGTGACAACAACGTTTAGGAAAATGCGTACGGCATCGAACCCTAGATACCTACATATTAATAAAATTGTAATTTAATTTTGTTTTGTGATTGATAAGATAATGCTGTTTCCAACTTTTCAGTTCAGCCGGGTTTTTTTATTTTTGAATAAATTGCTTGTTGTTATTTCTTGTACTTACATACCTATGTTTTTAGTTCTGATCTATATTTGAATTCATGGAGGATGAGTAAAAAAAAAAATTAACTTCCCTATTAAACTTGTAAGTCCCATATTAATTTTAATTTAGTGCTCCATTGTGATACCTAGAAAATAAGCTTGAGTAGGTACCATACCTACTTCAAACTTAATAACTACCTAACTAATATTGTAGTGCCCCAACGGGGCTCTTGTTGCGTCCAAACCCTTAGCCTAAGACCAGCGGACCTAAAAAGGTCGCTAAAACTGAATCACAATTTGAAATGAACTATATTGCCGTCTCTTTTCACTCTCAGTCAATGAAAAGAGATGGCAATTGTTCAATTCCAATAATGCGATTCTGCAATAGCGACCTTTTTAGCTCCGCTGCTGTACCTACCAACTTGAAACAATAAATAAATATGAATAATAATGTTTCAGAAATCTCCGACACCGGAAGAAGGCGGCATCACAGACGACGAGCCGCCGCGGCACAAGAAGAAGTCTAAACGCAGCGCTCCCTCCAGTCCGGAACTTGAGGCGGTCGACCACGCGCATAAGAAAAAGCGGAAGGACAAGAAAGAAAAGAAGGAGAGGTTTGTTCATTATCTTTAAATTTTTTTTTCATAAACCTATATTATTGTCCCTGGTATATTATACTAGCATGATGATGATGAAAAGTAGCCTATAACCTTCCTCAAGAGTTTAGCTATCAAATGCAGAAATATTTTTTCAAATTCGACTGGTGGTTCCTGAGATGAGCGCGTTCAAAAAAACAAACTCTTCCGCTTTATATAATTAGTACCTATAGATAGAGTATAGAAGTATAGATTATCCCCCATATATCTCCAACCACGTCTGTCTGTCCTACGAGATTTCCCACCAATCTCTCTCAAAAACGTCGAGATGGTCCCTCTAATGTTTCACAACCACGATCTCTCATCCCGGCGGACTGCTAAAGTTTTACGACTCGACGTTCGTTAAATTATCGGATTGCATTCGGCTAACTTGACCTGCCTAATGGAAATACTATTTGAGTTGTGATGACTGATGATTCAATGAACTTGGTTACAGATCGAGCGGGTGGAGCGACGCAGAGCTGGAGTCTCGTCGGGCCGCGTTACTCGCGCAACTACACGAGCACGAGGCCGAATGACCCGAGACCTCCAACCTCAACGTCCACATATTCTTTGACTACTGTCCCCGCCCCCGCCCGCAAGTCGCCCGCACGCCCTCCCCCTGCCCCGCCGAGCCTACCCCCGCCCCCGAACCCTCCGAAGCCCCCTCCACAGTGGTCGCTGAAGTTGATGTTCTCGAGTCGCATCTTAGTACCGATGGATCGTAAATTCGTTTCTGCTCTTTTGTGAATGAACACAGTGATTAATTTAAGATTTGTGTATGCAGA
Organism: Camptogramma bilineatum; assembly: GCA_958496255.1. NCBI lineage: Eukaryota > Metazoa > Arthropoda > Insecta > Lepidoptera > Geometridae > Camptogramma > Camptogramma bilineatum. The sequence goes on along the minus strand of OY292463.1, from coordinate 8,365,009 downwards.
ATAGATCGGCGCATTTTCCAATTGGAATGATTTTATTAGTAACTTTATTCTACTATGTCGCGCCGATTTTTTTCGGGATGTTATTTTTTATGTAGTTTCAGTGTAGTGAAGAACATAGTGATATATTCATATTATGCAATTGGGACTTGTGTAATTGGTTTATGTGTTAAATTTTAGCAGTGACTTATAAATAAATCGATGTATTTTTAAATATTTTATATTTGACGTCATTATCTTGATAAGTTAGATTGTTCAATAACTTATAGTAATTAATGCATAAGAATATTGTAGCTTTGTTCGACACTTCAATGTTTAAATGTTTTTAGATCTTATTTGGTACTAGATGAAGCTTGTAGTGTACAAAGCATTTGCTAGAAACATACAAAAATTGAAATATCAAAATATGTAAGTAATTAGACTCCAAAATTGATTACCTACCGTAACCTACATTGTTGTATTCTCATATTTTATTAGAGTCATCATTTGTAAGTCATTTATAAACAGAAGTGAAACCACAGTGGAACTCTTTCCAAATATATACATATGTAGTTCACAGGACGGTATTATATTGTTTTATTTGAAACCATTAGCATTTCACTATGGGCTCTGTGCTGCTGGGCTGTTATATTATATTACAGTTTAGCATTATAGAACTCAAGGTTTTGTATTCATGCTTTGTGCCTGCAATGGGTACCCCAAGGCACTTGTATTTTATACGATAGGTAGGTACCTTTTTGCTCAGGCTATATTCATTAATCTGAGGCTCAGACGTTCTATAAGCTCGAAGGCTCAGACCCATGCCTATCTACCTACCCTACCCTTCAAGAAACCAAGGTGGCGCGTACTCTAGAGTCGGCGTCAGCACTGAAATCCGATAGTCGCAGCGCTGCTCAGTGTTGCCAACTCTACCATCAGACTTGTAGCTAAATCTGCCCCGAAAAGTTGCTAGATAAGCAGATTTTCCACTGACCTGTATCTATACAATAGATACAGGTCAGTGAGATTTTCCTTAAAAAGTAGCTAGATGTAGCCAAGGGAAAAAAACTTGTTGTCTACGGTGTTGTCCAGTGTTGTTTTGGTAGGTTATAAAGATTTATTTAACCTAAATCTTACTAGCTACAACTTTTTATTTAGAAAGTAGCTAAGTTGGCATCACTGGCGCTGCTATCGCAGAACTAGGTAAGTAAGCATATCCCTTTCAGGCCCAAAATTTTTATTTTATATTTTATATTTTTCTTACACGGGGACGTGCTAAGGGGTCCAGAAGGCTTATGTTACATTTGATAAAAAAAATCTAAAACACCCCTAGGTACCGTAACTACCCCTGCACGATCGTGACGCTTGGGCTTCAACATTACTAGTGCACGATCGTGACGTTATTGGGTTTTTTTAATTTTCTTTTGTTTTTTAATAAGAAAAACAACAATAATTTTAGAATAAATACTTTTATCAATTTCTTTAACAAATGTAATGTCCATTTTCTAGTCTTCATGAAGGTGCGGTAGTACTCCATTGACTGGTCAAGGATGTGCACACCGCCCATGTGCCTGTTGTAGTTTGTGATTGTTTTTGGCGCGGAGACATCAATAAATCCTGATCCCCGAATTTTACAAGTTGTGACGTCCGCAGAAGTGAAGTTTGATCAGACGAGCACTTATTTGTTGTCCAATTGTCCATCCATCTGATGACAACAACATCGTCCCAGACGAACCACTGTGATTCATCACGCTGCATTCGGAGATCAGGTTTTAAATCAATGTTCTAGCATTCTAGAAGTCAGTTCATCATCAGCATCCCAATGCCGTCCAGTCCAATGGTGTTCAACTTTAAAAGCAAAGGTATCGATAAAAAGTAGCGATCAGAGTAAATGCAGCTTCCTCTTGGGCTAGACTTGGAGAGATTCAAGATTACTGATGCCCCTATCCCCAAATCTCTGTCACTGAAAAGAGTGTTGGCACCTCTGTACACTTCAAAGTCTATCATCAGTCCTTTGTAAGTCGTAAACAAAAATTTTAAGGGGATTGAGGCTTGCTTTTGATCACCTGTCGCAGACGAGCGACGTGGACAAACACGGCTGAAAGGCAGCATTTGTTCGTCGATGGAAAAAATCCAGGCTGTCCTTCCAATTGGCCACAGGCTTGTTTGACCAGGTCAAGTATTGGTTGGATTTTCCAGAGTGCGTTTGTATTACCTGGTGGAGCAGTGTCGCTGCCAAAGACGTGTAAAGCTGACGCAAAGTTTTGAATCTTGCTCTAGCCATGATGTTCGTAATCAGGTCCATTCGCATTCCATCTCGCCAATACTTGAACAGCCGTGGGTATGGGTTGTCACCCATGATCTACTGAATGCCTGCAAGGTCTTTCAGTTCAACAGAATTTGTAAAACCCGTCATCAAAGTAGTCATTGAAATATTCCAAGGGTATTCTGATTGTTACTGGAGGAGCCCGTGGTAGGTCATCATGTCCCTTTTGGTTAAGTGGTCCCTGTCTCCATATTCTTCTTCTGACCTTCGACCGTCTTTGAACCACATTTCCAAGACGTCTTCGTGCAGGTGGAGGTGGCACCGGGCATGATGCAGCAATTGTTTGATCAGAAGGGTTTGGGGACCTTTGGAAAGGTAATTCTGCTTCATCATCTAGGCTTTCTATCCCTGAATCGTTGTCGTATCCAAGTAAATGAATTACCGAACCACTGGAAAGCTCCACCCCTACAAAAAATAAAAATTATACTAAATTAATTCAACAAATAACATCCAATACCTGAACCTTCTAAAGTGGAGATAGACCCAAACGTCACTATCGTGCATACTTGGTTTCAAAGAGTAATTTTGTTTGACAAAATGCGAGTATCTACGTAAAAAATGCATCGAATGGGTAAATAAAGATTACGACTACAAAATAACATCACTATCACAATGATTTTATTAAAACTTCAACAAAATAATCATCACTTACGTCCACCCTCACCACTGTCGAAAGACGCCGCCATCTTCGTCACCTCACAAAGGTCAACTGACCAGCAAAAGTCGCAATTATTTTTTGTTACTATGATAGATAAATGCATGCACGATCGTTTAGCGCCGGTCTCGCTCTACAAAATAGATTCCGCGGGGCGCAGGAATTAAAAAAAAAAATGTGCACTTTCGTGTTGCGCGGGCCTGAAAGGGATATGAAACAATTAGTTCCCGCTTTTGCCGTAAGACATGAGTGCTGGAGCCGACTCTAGAGTAGGATTCAGCACTCAAGTCCTACGGAAAAAGCGGGAACTAATTGTTTTTTTTTTTTTTTTTTTCTTTATTTTGGCTTCGCACGGTTGTGCATTCAGCCAGTGTCAAGTAATTAAATAAACTCAAGTTTATAGATAAATATGATATATAAATACATATTACAATACATAAATATAATATCCCACCCCTCCCCTTGTGCCTCAGTAAAGATGTGGGGCTTTACTGAAACATCAACACGGACTTTTTGGGAGCACTTGAAAAGCAATGTTATCCAATTTGGTTTCACTTCCCTACACTTATGCACGTTCACGAACACTTAACGGTTAATAATCCACCATTATTACCAGTGATCGGAATGAGGCGGGCTAAAATACCTAAAGTTCGAAAAATAACAGAGACAAATGGAGACGCCTTAGGACTAAATATTTTTCGACCCAATTATTTCCGTTTCCGGGACATTAATAAAGAACATCTAACATTAAGGTGAATCAATTTTTTACCTGAGTTAATAACAAAAACTAAAATGTAAATTATAAGGATAAAAAACTTTTTTCCGTCGGTCAAATAGAAAAATTATTTGAATTAGTTCACAATATTATTAACACTAATTTTAAATGTACTTACTCACTGTGAAAATTGTGCCAACTTTCAATAAAATTCTTACTTACTACAAGAGTACTACGAGAGTAAGGAAGTCTCCCCTTTTTTGCCTCTGTTCTTTGAACTTTAGGTATTTAAGCCCGCCTAATTCCGATCACTGATTATTACACATTAACATTCGAAGAAACACAAGTTTTGGAAAATAAAACAAAAATGAAACTTGACTTCTCAAATTCCCGCCAAAAAGCCCTCAAACTAATTGTTTAATTTACTTTAGTGGGCGACCCCTCAAGTGCCCTGGGCCATTGTAGTGGCCAAGGGCACTCGGGCGGGCTCTTATAGTCAAGGTCGTTCAGATGTTCTGGTGTGTAGAGCTAACGAAAGTACAAAATAGCATAATCGTTCGAGCGAGCGAAGCGAGCGAAGATCTTAGTGGCAAGTTAGGCGATTTTGCTTTGTATGTTTGTATGTTTGTATGTTTGTATGTTTGTATGTTTGTATGTTTGTATGTTTGTATGTTTCGTTTTTATGTTCTCGCATAACTATCGAACCGCTAATCCAATCTGTATGAAACTTGATAGGTCAATAGGTAGTGCTATGGAAATTTGCTGTGGAGCGTATGAGCGTAATCGATGAAGGGGTTGTAAAGATATGGGGTTCCCAAGGGGGTAAATTTTTTTCAAAGTTACCCAAATATATTGAGTGGGGTGTCATACGAAAGGGCTTATTTTGTACATTCCAAAATGGTTTTTATTTTTAATCTAGGATGTATAGTTTTTGAAATACGACCAAAGAACAAAAACTACGAAACCAGAGCTGCAAGAGCTCCCGTTTCATAGAGTTTCGATGTCTTCGTAGCTCATTGACTGGTCGGTCTTAAAAAGAGAGTGGCATCGTTGCGGTTTGATTTGCAATGATTTTAGATGCTACTTGATTTATTTTCATGATAAAAATTTTTTTGTAAAGAATGAAAATAATTGGGGTAAAAAAAGTTAAATAAACAAATATATTGAGTGGGGTGTCAAATGAAAGGTCTTAATTTGTACATTCCAAAATAGTTATTATTTTCATTCTAGAAATTAGACACGACATTATTGTATTGCATGCATGCTAGTATTTTTTACCATGAAGAGCTAGCGCAATAGGCATACTCGGCAGTAGTAGCACTTGAAATTATAGGGGTAGTCAGAAGAAAGTCCAAATGTAAGCCATCTACGGTGCGCGAGATCTCAGTTCGGGGCGAACTACTAGTTATTATTGTTCAAGTCATATATTTATGCGATAGCAGCCTTGATAGCAGCCAGCGCTGCGCGTCTTCGGACTTCAGTGCTCCGACTCCGAATTCCCGAATTCCTCTTAAATTGACGTTGACAAGCAAAATAACCATGTCACTTTTACTTGGCAGGCTGTCAGTGTCAAGAACAGCTGCAGCCCTTCTCACGTCATCATCAAAACAAAAAACTATTGTTGTCTGTAAAAAATAAGCTTTTTCGTGCATTATTTTTATCGTTTTTTACTTGATTAGAGCTAGTTCTAAGGATTATTTACTGCCATAATATGGAAAAAGTTACAGTTAATTGCAAAAATACTGGCAGCTTTGTGTGAAATTAACTTGGCCAAATTGCTTTGTCGTATTTATTTTCAAGATGTCCTGCCAGGTAGAGCAAATAGCTGATTGTGGTGATATTCTAAGCTTAGGACGAGCTCTCTTTGTTCCTGAGAAAGAAGGTATTTACTCTACGAAGACGAGATTGTATAATTTATTTAATGTGTCTGAAACTTCGAGCATCGAAGGTCTGAAAGATTGTTTATAGTCACAGATGCTCACAAATAAATATTTGCAGACACAGCCTGGTTGCAACAATGCTCCATATCACTTTCTTCCTGCGGAAACCTACTGGCAGTTGGCTACAGAAATAGACTTTGTATATTGACTTCCCAATGGATAAGCTCTACTGATAGCAACTCTTTTCTCATTTCCTGGAGTGGGACCTTGCCAGCTGAAGTAACAGTTGTTCTGACTTTATCTATCTGTCCTTCACATCATTCTTCTCAGGTTAGTTCTAATTTTTAACTTAATATCAGCTTTCCTCAAAGTCTGTACAATATAAAGAGCATGTTATTAATTATTATCTGTGTAAATCTGAGTATAGCCTGCATGAGCGCACGGTGTATTGATCAGTTTAATAATTTCAGAATCAACTCCTTGACCATGATTTAAATGCAAAAAGTAAATCAATGATAATTTTAGTACTTATAAAACTTTTTAAATATATTTTTGCAGAATGGTCCTGACTGGTTCTGTATAATAGTTGGCTTCAAAAATGGAAGTGTTGGTTTCTACACCAATACAGGCCACCAATTATTACTGGAGAAGCTAGATGAGAAGGCAGTCATGAAGATATCTTGCCACACCGGCACCTATGGAACACTGCCTGATGACATCCACATACTGTTCCAAACGTGTGAATGTGTGATCTCAGGTGCCAGTTTGTTTCAAACACTGAGGAATGCTAAAGCTCAGATAGCTAAGGGTATGTTTATAATTACAATATAATAAATAACACAGGGTTTGAAAACAGTGCTGTGAGATCACCATAGACAGGGATCAGTGGAAAATGTGAGAAACATTTGCCCAGCAGTGGGATACAAAGTTAACAAAAACATTAAATAACACCCAGCACTTACATAGACAATACTGTTAATACTACAAAACAATTATCTACATTTGGTATAAGATATTACTAGCTGTGGCTAGCAGATTCTCCTATAAGAAACTTTAAAAGAATAATTTAACCTAGAATCAGCACAGCACAAACAAAATAAACTTACACAGTATCAGTGAAAATTGTTTAAAGGTAGAAATGCCATAGCCAAAAGCTAATGTATATATTGCTTGTTTCCAGTTCAAGCAGGTGTCCAAGATGCCTGTACTGTGGACAGCCGTAATATTAACATAAGGAAATGGTCCTTCACTGAACAAGAGTTAGTGAGTGATGCTGCTGTAGTGGGCTTGGAGCTTAAGAACACATATGATCATCTCCTAGCTGCATCCACTTATGGAGGTTATGATGTGTGGTAAGTATTCACAAAATTAAACAAATCAAAAATGGCGTGAAATACGAAAATTACTTTTATGAGAATATTGTTGACTTGCGCCCAGGAGTTTTGCAGATTATTTTTTTATTTTTTATTTATAATTGGCAAACCTATAAGTATAATCTTGTGAAGGAAAATATCATGAAAAGCATAATATTTCAACTGATCTGATCTAACTTAAAACTTGTCTTAGCATAATAAAATAGGTAGGCGCTGCTAAAAGTGAAAAAATCTGCTGGATCAATCAATAAACAGACCAATTAGAGTGATGTTAAATTGGGATCTTTTATGGCCGCGTCTTTATCTATCCCTTTTTGCCCTCTTTCATCCTCATCCCGAACGATCTATTTTTAAGTTCACAATTCAAAAATGAATTTTCAGGTATCGTTCAGTACCGCCAGTGAACACCTTAGTTCTGGGAACAGGCCTGAATCCCTACATAGGGTTCCACTACGCCATGGAAGGAGGTAACGCGCCTCCGCTTCAAGACGTCGCGAGGGCCGTGGCGCATAAGATCAAATCCGCTTTGCCGTAAGTACCAAATTGCTGTATCTAAATTCGTTTTTCTAAGGTAAATATAATGCTGGATATTCCACACAGCATCATCTAGCCCCAAAGTAAGCAGAGCTTGTGTTAGTTATGGGAACTACATGGCTGTTATACCACAGAATAATAGTACTTACCTATACTACGTAGATACTTTTTTTAACGAAGAAACCATCTTAGCTACTAAATTTTAGTTCAGAGGAGTCGTAAGCATTTACGGTTTTTTAGATCATAATCGCCATTTGAAAGACTTTATTGGACTTGTGGGCTTGTTTCATTATCATTTGGCTACAGATACGCCTATAGATGGCGTTATGAATCATTAGTAACTTTTCAGAGGTTGGCTAAGCGGTGCCAGTACAGAGAAGGCTTCTCCAGCCAGTGAGCCAGCGATTCGCGCCGAGAACCTCTCAATGCGCTGTGGTCTGTACGACCCGCAACGCCAAGGCACCTCGGTGGCCGTGTCGCCTGACCGTCGCCTCGCCGCCTTCGCTGACGGCTACGGCCGAGTGGCGGTGTTGGATGTCAATAGAGGACATCTGATTAGACTTATCAAGGGATGTCGGGATGCTCAGTGTGCTTTTGTTCAGGTAAGTTATATATAAGTTATATATAACTTAACTAGGTTTTTGAATGTATTTCAAAATTCTGGTTAGGACTCCTATAAAGAACTTTGTCACAAAGACTACTCGTCATCTCCGTGCCCTTATCCCACCTTTGTGGAGTCGGCGCAGCAGGAATTCTTCTTCCACTTTGCTCTATTACCTTCACTTCTTTCTTACTTATATCGTTTTCCACATAGTACGTCCATCTTTCCTTTAATTTGCTTTTTTAGCTATTCTGAAACCTAAATAGTGACTCTTGTAGAGATAAAGAGGAGTTCTTGTTACGAAAGCTTTTGAAAAAAAATCCCATAGTATCCACTGCAGCGCTGTAGCGCCTGGATTGGACATTCTTTTAAGACTGTTGTAAAGCTTTAAAAATGTTATTTTTACAGATATTTGAAAACGATGACAAGAAACCCCAACTGTCCACAATCAAAGATGTAAAGCGGGCTTTGTTCCTAATCATTTACAATCCAAAGAAGGGTTTGATCGACATTAGGCTTATGCAGAGGGGAAATAGAGTCGCGGTGTTTACGGCTACAAAGAACGGCCAACTCCTTTACAATACTTGTGGTTTGGTAGGAGCTGAGAAAAATTATACGTACAAAAAACTTAACCTTCCAGAATTTCAGTGTGTCCTCATAGATTCCGACGGAAAACTCAAAAAGATTCACATTCCATTCTTCTATGCACTAGAAGGCGAACACTCTCAAAAGTCGAAGGATCTACAGACGCTGCGAGAGTTCCGAGACAATATAAAGAAATCAACAATCAATGACGAAAACACAGAAGATCTTCTAAGAATAATTTCAGATATACAAACAATGGATATCAAAAAACATTGTCTGGATTTACTTGTGAAGAAATACGAAGTGCCCCCAAAGTTCGTTATGTCCTGTTTAGCTATATTTTGGGACAGTTTCGATGACGAAGACCCCAAGATAGTTGAATTGAAGAATTATTTTGCTAATCTAGCACTCGTAACGCTTTTCTTTAGACTAATCAACAACGAAAATACTGAAGATATGCAAGAATTAACAGGAAAAGTGCATGAATTTTTGGGCAAAGAAAACGGATTTGAGTTCACAGAGTGTACTATCAATGAAGACCAAATGGATAGTTTTTGTTTACTAGAAGATGACAACTGTATTTTGGAAAGGTTGCTGACCTTAGCCCAAGAGAAAGATTATAAGGAACAACAACATGCAAGAGTTAAGTTTGCAGATAACAATTCAAGTTCATACAAGGACTTTGTATCTTGTTTCCAACTTGAAAAAACAGCAAAATTCATCACATTAAAATCAGAAACATCTGCGGATAAACGCAACAATCTAGCTTCGATTACATTCAAAAGTATATTCCGAATGACAAAACTGAATTCATTGAATAACTTCGTAAAGGAATGTCGCGTCGATCCGAAAGAAATAATCAAACTTCTGATCATGCAGTTGATGAATACATCCTTGGAAGAGATTAGCTTGGAATTGATAGAGAAATTGATAGTGGTCATGTATTATCTCTGTAGCGTCACTGAAGAAGCTACAAGCATTACATACAACGAAGTTTCGCCTTGGTGGCAGAGCATTCGTGATATATTAGTCGACATGCCCTGTCCACTCAAAAGCATGATCGTAGCAATGGCTTGCAAAGCTGTCAGCAAAATGTTCGAAGCCAACATTGAAAGGGATGACGACGCTGAAGTATGGGAATCAGTTACGAAGGAAAATGCAAAATGGGGAATCCTAATAGGAAAGTTAGAAGATATTTCTATTCTAAGCATAGTTTTGATGTTCAAGGATAAATTTTTCGGAAAGTCTTTACCGAAGCTGCAAGCAACTGATTATAATATTAATTTGAAATACGTTTACACGAGAGGAAAGGGTTCAGTGACGGAGTTGATAGCTAAATGGCTGTGTGGAATGGGAGTGCTTCCCGAAGCTATAGTCGCCAATGAGTTGATAGAAATACATGATAGTAAAGCTGACTCTGAACAAACGGAAGATGATGATGTCGCGTACATCTTCGCAGAAAACAATCGCATTTATGTCGACGAGAACCCTAAGATATTCAAATGGCTGTCGTTGCTTCGACGACAGTTCCCGTTGAGTACTACAGCAGATTTTATAATCGCCAATATGTGCTGGGAATACGCAATTGCGTGGCAGAAAAGTATTAATTCAATTGAGCTACTGGACGCAGTCATTCATTGCCTTGTTAACATATCAGATCTGCATATTAAATTAGGTTTATTCTCTATTATATGGTCTACTTATATCAAGCACAGTTTTGAGATAAGCTGCCGGTTGATCAACAAAATCGGCAGATTGCCAAAAGACTCATTCAGCTTACAAGACTTAGGAACAGACAACGCTAGCTTGCTGAAGTTTCTCGAACGAACTACAAAATATTTAGAAAGTTTCCTTAGATTCGCAGCAATGCCTCCAAACAACGAGAAACAAAAGATAGAGTTCGAGAAGATATGGGACGAGAGTTTACCATCTCTAGTAGAAGTTGCCCAAAACACGAAACTGGTAAACAACGACATTCTCATTCTGAACTTCCAGATATCCTGTACCATATACTATCAATGCCACTTCAACTTAAAGTTCTCAAAACCACTAGATACTCTGTTCGATATCGACTATCAGTATATCCTTGAAGCGCTAACAGGAAATGTTGTATCAAGAGAAATCAATATGAAGGCTTCTGAAAAGTTGAGGAATCCTCGGATGAAGTTTTTGACGAAACTGATTCGAAATTCCGTGGAGACGATAAGTGTCGAATCGGATTGCGACGGGCCAAGAACTTATAACAGTGAGGAATGCACGGCGTGGATTGAAAAGATCGTCGTCTTAGCGGAACTGTGGAACGTTGATAGTGACTTTATGAAGTGCCAGCAGGTAACTTAGCTTACACTTTAAATTTTTCTATTTACATTATTAGACTATAGTCGTATTGCTCATTATACGGACTAAAAGTGAAGGAAAAAATGTCATTTTTCCTTCAATTTTGACATAAATCGTATCAAAACTAATCAAAATTGGAAAAATGACATTTTTTCCTTCACTTTTAGTCCGTATAATGAGCAATACGACTATAGTATTTGGCCATTTCGGCCGAGATTTCGGTTATGATTTAAAAAACAGTAGATAGAAACTGAAAATATGGTGTTCCCAAACAAATGACTATCAAAAACCATAGTTGTTACTATCCACGACTACCCCCAATTCGTCTTCAGAACCAGAAAAGTCCTCGTTCACACTACGACACACAACAGGTAGTCGTGTAGTGTTGGGGGTAGTCGTGGATCCTACTCTCAATTCTCGGCGGTAGCTCCAGTACTTCAGTCACAGGGGGGGTCGACTTTGTATGGAGACTTGAAATACCTACGGGGGTTGAGTTTCTGTGCTGCCATTGCAGAAAAAAAACACAATTCTTGAAACGTTGTATGGCAACATCGAGAAAGAGTGTTCGGGTCAAAGACAAATAGACTTCTGAAAATGAAAAATCTTATCAAAATTTTCAATTCCGACGGGATTCGAACCCCGTCGGAATTGAAAATTTTGATAAGATTTTTCATTTTCAAATGTAAATACCCAAGTGTGGATTAACACTATAAAAAATAAAAAATAGATTTCATCTATGGTTCGAGTGTTCGGTCTTTGTATTATCCTACCGAATTAAGTTTGCGCTTCATAATATCTCTGTTTCTTTCGCGCGTACTCTAGGGTCGTCTGCACAGTAAGAGATGGAAACATTTTGATAGTCTTTGTAAGATTGTTGAGTCGTAGATAAACTCGCGCGCAAGCAAAATTGAAAATAAAAATGGCGTGTGTTGCTGTTGTATAAGTTTTTGGTGTTCGCCGGTTGCGGTTACAGTTTTTGTGATACGGATACTTACCTAATATTCCTCCTTTACAACGTCGAGTTGAGCTTCGGTTCCTCCGTTTATTTGTGTTGCTTGTGAAGAATCTTGTGTTTCGAGACAAGGACTCTGAGATAGTTACTCTTGTGAATTCAGTACTACCTACTTACTACTACTGCAAAGTTTTACGTAATCAGCCTGCAGTGCTATATCCAATCAGTCATTTCTCATCATGACTGAGAAAGAAAGCAGAAGAACTTGTTTTAAATGCGGGCGATCCCCAAATGCTGACAATGTTAAATTGTTTGGTTTCCAAAACCTGCTGTACGGAACCTACAGTACGGCCAACGGATCTCGGCGTGCGTGAAGTTAGCCGTTTCGATGCGCAGTGCAACTTTTTCATACAAAATTTTCTACTGCGCAGCGCAGAGCCTGACTTCACGTACGCCGAGATCCGCCGGCCCAACTGTAATTCGGTATGTACCTTCCTACCCCGGTCTGTGGCACTGTAGGTAACCATTCCTACAGTCCTGACTGCTAACCACTTATTGAGCTTCTGTAAATATTTTATGTACTAAATATCTGGGCCTTTTATTTCAGGTGTGAATTATGGGCCAAATATATTTTCCCGGACAAAACCCCAACAATCGATCTGCAAAGAAAATTATTTTTCAGAGCATAGAATGCTGTGTCAAGAACATTTTAAAAATGAAGATTTCATCGACATCTAAGAAATATCTTGTCAGAAATCCTGTTCCATTTGATGTTTTGGAAGTTGTAAGTACCTACATTATAAACCTAGATTTTTATTGTACCTACCTAACTATACTATACTCAATTATAATAGGATCAATTCAAAACATAGTTTTTCATTCTTCCAGAATGAAAACATTGTCCAGCCTCCCGATATGCCCCCCTTTAACAGGGAATCTGATGCTCTACTAAAGATGCCACTTATGGAGGTTACAAACACTCAATGTGTTGCCGATGCTCCAACCAAAAAAACTGAAGAGCCAATCTCAGCACCAAATGTTATAGATGCCACAATTACAGGAACAACCAACCAGGAAATGATCAATAAATAGGTATTGAAAACTTGTATTTCGTTGTTTTATTTTTAATTCTTACTAGGTAGTAATAAAGAGTAGAACTACGATAAGATTCTGCTTACTGTAGTTTTATTCCTGCTCGGTACTTTAGTTTCAATATTCTATCTGTCTGTGGTTTTGCTTACTGTAGTCAGATTTTTGACATTATTTCTATACTAAAAATGTCAAAAATCCTACTACAGTAAGCAAAATCACAGATAGATAGAATATTGAAACTAAAGTACCGAGCGGGAATACCATACTACACTTTAAATTTACCGCTGTAATTTTTAAATTTTCCCGCTGTTCAAAACTTCTTGGGGGTCGACGATAGATGGCGATAGTGAGCTTCCGTAGTTGTTATTTTGTACTGAGTCGGCGTTCTTCTCCTCGAGTAATTGTGTTCTGTGTTCAGTCATCCCGTGACCACGAACGCTGCAACGTGTTCGAAACGTCGGGAAACAAAATAAATAAAAGTACGCGATAAAATCCCGTAATAATAATTATCATTATGTTAACAAATCGCGAAAGTTTAACAAGTTATATGCACCTGCTTAATTTTCTTTCTTTCATCATTCCAGGTGATAGCTCTTTATCACATGGGCTACGACGCACTAACAGAGAACATAATCCATTCGATCGAGAAGCCAGAGATAGTGCTGTCTCCAGTTCTGGCTATAACGATCCAGCGGTTGAAGCGCAGTCTCGAACATTCTAGCAACCAGCCAGAGTGGATAGTCTCGGTGCCGCCGCAGCTATACAAACGACTCCAAAATACCGTTAGTATTATATTCAAAACTTAGTTATTTAGCTCAACAGATCAGCATTGCCATCCAGCGCGGTAATGCTGCCAGGGTCTTGGACACGCTTCCGACTGGCATTGGCTTGGATCAGTTGAGCTACCTATAGATCTTTTCGTGATCTAGCGTGAAATGGATTCTTCTAAGCTCAGGAAATGATTTGTGTCAAGACATAAAGTAAATAATTTGCGTATTTTTCAGGTCCTGGATACTTCAATACCAGCGCATCCTTCACTGGCTACCACCATAACCGTCCTTCAGGACATAACGCAGCACATGGCGAAAAAGACCGAGCTCTCTTCCGAAGATGTTCAAAATGTGAAACTGGCAGAACTTATTTTAGAAAGTTGCGAAGTGTTGATACGACGAAAACTGTAGTTACTATTACGTGCTATTATATACCTACCTTCATACCTACTCTAGAAAATAATTATTATGTTGTTAAAATGAACTGGAATAATGAGTAGGTACCTAATTAAAGCTTTTATTATTTAATAATGTTTGAAATTATTATTATACTTGACGCTGGTTGAATGAACAAGCCGTGTGAAGCAAAAATTATGAAGAAAAAAAACTGCAGCTATTTTACCCAAGGAATTTCTATACTACGTACCTGGAATGATGACTGAGACAGAAAACAAGGTCCGCTGGTCCGCTTGAGAGATAAAACTTGGGCGGCGTGTCTCTTTCTAAAGGGTGACCATAAACTAAACATTCCTAGTCCCTAAGGGGCCTTTTCCATCATTTTCTGATTTACGTGATGTTTCAGGGCATGATTTTTGAATTAAAATACTGATACAATTTTGATCCTTCATTTTGATTCTTGAATCTTGAATGTTGATTCTTGAATCTGAAAACTGAAATTTTGAATCTTGAATCTTTGAAGTGACAGCTGTCAGGCCTCGGTCTCGAATTTAGCGGGTAGCGGTGCGGTAGCGGAGCGGCGGCGGCGGCGGCTCTGGAGCGGTGCGGGGCGGGCTGACTGGAGTGCCCGCCCCCGCACCGCTCCAGAGCCGCCGCCGCCGCCGCTCCGCTACCGCACCGCTACCCGCTAAATTCGAGACCGAGGCCTTAAACTTAAAACCGCCATATCTCGGGAACTACTCGTTCTAGACTCCCCGTTCTCAGTTCAAATGAAAGCTAAGACCAAGATCTTCATTTGAAGTGACAGCTGTCAAACTTCAAATGGCCATATCTCGGGAACTACTCGTCCTAGACTCCCCGTTCTCAGTTCAAATGAAAGCTATGACCAAGATCTTCATTTGAAGTGACAGCTGTCAAACTTCAAATGGCCATATCTCGGGAACTACTCGTCCTAGACTCCCCGTTCTCAGTTCAAATGAAAGCTATGACCAAGATCTTCATTTGAAGTGACAGCTGTCAAACTTCAAATGGCCATATCTTGGGAACTACTCGTCCTAGACTCCCCGTTCTCAGTTCAAATGAAAGCTATTGAAGAGATCTTCATTTAAAGTGACAGATGTCAAACTTCAATCAGCCATATCTCGAAATCTACTCATCCTAGACTCTTCCTTTTTAGCTCAAATGAAAGCTATGACCAAGATCTACATTTTCAATAACAGCTGTCAAAATGACATCTGTCATCTGAAATGTAGGTCTTGGTCATAGCTTTCATTTGAACTGAGAACGGGGAGTCTAGGACGAGTAGTTCCCGAGATATGGCCATTTGAAGTTTGACAGCTGTCACTTCAAAGGAAGATCTTGGTCATAGCTTTCATTTGAACTGAGAACGGGGAGTCTAGGACGAGTAGTTCCCGAGATATGGCCATTTGAAGTTTGACAGCTGTCACTTCAAATGAAGATCTTGGTCATAGCTTTCATTTAAACTGAGAACGGGGAGTCTAGGACGAGTAGTTCCCGAGATATGGCCATTTGAAGTTTGACAGCTATCACTTCAAATGAAGATCTTGGTCATAGCTTTCATTTGAACTGAGAACGGGGAGTCTAGGACGAGTAGTTTCCAAGATATGGCCGTTTGAAGTTTGACAGCTGTCACTTCAAATGAAGATCTTGGTCATAGCTTTCATTTGAACTGAGAACGGGGAGTCTAGGACAAGTAGTTTTCGAGATATGGTGGTTTGAAGTTTGATAGCTGTCACTTCAAATGAAGATCTTGGTCATAGCTTTCATTTGAACTGGGAACGGGGAGTCTAGGACGAGTAGTTCCCGAGATATGGTCATTTGAAGTTTGACAGCTGTCACTTCAAAGATTCAAGATTCAAGATTTCAGATTCAAGGTTCAAAATTCAAGAATCAAGGATCGAAATCCAGGATCGAAATCCAAGATCGAAACCAAGGATCGAAATCAAAATCAAGGATCAAAATCAAGGATCTAATTCAAGGATCGAAACCATGGATCGAAATCAAGCGCTGATTTTGTCGAGCGCGATAAGGTAAAAATATCCTGAAATTTAAATGACATGGGCACACTACTAATCCAACAACGAGTGTGAAAGAGACAAAGCACCCAAGAAAGCCTCTCAACAAGACCAACAATCCTTATAACCAAGATTAAATGATAATAGATCGTTGTGTAGTCGTGATAAGGTTCAAAATCCTTTGTACATTAAATGTCAGTTAGTACTCCAGTTACGTAGTTTAGAATCTTCTTGATTTTACCGATTTTTATATGTCAGTGTAAAATGTCATCTTAAACTAGTTGTCAATGTCAGAAAAAATAAAAATAAACAGCTGTCAATCCTTGGTTGTCATGTCAGTCTTGTCTGTCTTTGGTCTTGTCAAAATAAAATAATAGATTTTGAAAAACTCTTGCAGTAATCCAATTTAATCTTCGATTTTGTGCATTTAAATAGTGTAAAAAGTGTTATAAAAATGGCCCCTAAAGCTGCTGGTGATGCTATGAAAACAAATTCGTCGGTATACAAAGACAAAAGCAAACCAGCCGATATTCGCCTGAGCAATATCAATGCCGCTAAAGGTAATCAACATCTGTATTTTCTATGTTTTTTTACAAGAAACATACGCAATTTGGTGTCTAGTAACTATTACTAATGAAATTGTTTTACCAAAAAGTATATACCTATCTAGTTTCCTGGTGCCTCTGGAACATTGTCATTCAATAGGTACTTTCAACTTTATTCAAGTCTGTTGTCAACGAGTTTGTTATCACATCGTAGGATAATAATATTGTTAGGTGCATCACATGACCTGAAAATAGTACTAAAACAAAATTAAGATTCTTTAAAGTTTCTCAATATGTTATTTTAAGGTAGCTAAGTCTTTACATTTTTTGATGTTGAATCATTTAGGTACAAGTTTGAAAAATAAACTAACGAATATCTTTCTCTTTCAGCTGTATCAGATGCTATTCGTACCAGTCTGGGCCCAAGGGGCATGGACAAAATGGTAATTCACATTAACCAATAATTATAATCAGTTGTAATATACAAAGTTACATTTGTCATGTAAGCATGAGTCAGATAGAGCAGTGTTCCGCAAACTTTTTGTGTTCAAGGTACATCTAGGAAATGGGAAAATTTTGGAGGTAGGTACTTACACCAAATGAAAAATCAATTTTTTAATGCGAAACATGAACTTGTTTAGTTGAGCATATGCGGTCCTTTGGAGTAACTTAACTGAGATAGGCAGCCTTATTTTTCTGAGGCACACCAACTAATGACCACACCAGTGTGCCGCGCCACACCCTTTGCGGAACACTGAGATAGAGGATTATCTTTATTATGTTTAAACTTCTTACATCTTAAAATATTTGACTACAGATTGTCGTTGTACTTAATATGCAGTCAATAGGTAAAATGTTACAAGCTAACTTTTTTTGGCAATCAGTTAATTTTATTGTGTATATTAATTAATTTGTAGCTTAATTTTACTTGAATGCCTATCAAAACAAAAGAGATTTTCTGTTTTGGATGAAATATTATCATTATTTTCAGATCCAAGCAGCCAATGGAGAGGTCACCATTACAAACGATGGGGCTACAATTCTGAAGCAAATGAGTGTCATGCACCCTGCTGCTAAAATGGTATGGAATATCATCTTGATCCATTTGTATTTGATTTATAAGTACATCACAGAGCAACATGAATTGTCATACTACAATAAATACAGAATCACAAGAGCACTAGACATTCTCCTGGATAATTAAACATTCCAGATCCTGTAGCGATGGTTTAAGGTAGTCAAGAGGCATGTCCGAATATTAATCTTAATTTTTCAGTTAGTGGAGCTATCCCGCGCCCAAGATATCGAAGCTGGTGATGGCACAACATCCGTGGTGGTGATTGCAGGTGCCCTCCTCGATGCTGCTGAGAAACTCTTGCAGAAAGGCATCCATCCCACCGTCATCTCTGAAGGGTTCCAAAAGGCTCTGCAAATGGCTTTACAGGTAACTGAATGACTCTTGATAATTTTGGACGATACAGTAAACTTTAATATTTTCTTACAATTGAATTATTAAAAAATGTTTGCAATAAATCTTGATGCTTCAGTTTAGTAACGTTACTCTTTGGTTATGTTAAAAATATCTGAAAATAAGACAAAAATTATAGAAGCCGCTTAAAGAAGTAAAACCTTCAAGATTTGTGGATGAAATAAGAATGTCTCTACTTAGTGACAAGCTCAACAGCATTTTTGTTCTCATTCTATAGTGAACATTGTTTTTCTCAGGTTGTGGAGGGCATGTCAACTCCAGTAGACCTAAATAATGAGGATGTTCTACTGAAGGCGGCAGCAACTTCATTAAACTCAAAGGTGGTGTCCCAACACTCTACCATATTGGCTCCTATTGCTGTCCAAGCTATTCGTGCTGGTAAGTTTTGTTAAGTTTCTGTTCTTCATAGTATTTGTGCATTCTAGTCTAACTTACAGAGGTCGGGAACTTCACTGTTTAGAGCTTGTGTGAAAATAAAATAAATTTATGAATAATCCATTGTTACACAGCCAGTATCACAAACCCACCACTTCCTTAGCAAAAGTCAAAATATTCCTACTCTGCTAACAGATCTTTTATCACAAACCAGATAAAAATAACCTGAATTCATAAAACGAGACTTAAATCAGTGCTCTATTACAGTTATGGATCTAATTCCCAATGGAGTCGGCGCACGCGTGGACCTCCGCGATGTAAAAGTCATCGAGCGCATCGGAGGAACCGTTGAGGACACAGAGCTAATCCAGGGTCTGGTGATTCCGCACCGCGCGTCTAACGTCAACGGACCGCATCGCATTGAAAAGGCCAAGGTGGCCCTCATCCAGTTCTGCATTTCACCGCCCAAGACCGACGTATGTCCAATTCAATACTATTTTATTAATGGATGTATGAAGAGATACTAAATGTCCTAAAACTGCATGTTTGTTAGTGCTTTTTTATGATCAAACTGAGCAGTTAGGCCTTACACAGGATCTTAGAACGCACTTCTCGTGCACATTTCTATCGCTTCTTAAACTCATTTGAATAGGTACAAATGCAGCAATGTGCTTTTAGGGCATCTACAGCTCTGTAAACACGCTTTCTTAATGAAAGCGTGTTTACAGAGCTGTCCATGCCTGTCTGATGCATGTCTTCCACACATGTAAATAAAATACGCCCTGTGCCTCTCACTACTAGGTTGTAGTTATTGCAATAATGATTGCTGTATAAGCCGTCGCCATTGTGTTATTAACTGTTAAAACAGTTTTGTAGCTGTGTGTTAAAAAGTGTTTTAGCAGAAAACTCAACTAACTTAGGAGGCAAGGTGGAAAAAAGGGATTGAGTTTAAAAATAAGCCTTTCAGAAGTATAATTTTACATTTATATTCTCCGATGGGACTGACATAGTTTTATTAAAAGACTCAAAGTCCCTATATCAATAAAGAAAAAAAAAGAAGAAGATATCAAAGTTTATGTTCTATAGATGGACCACAATGTGATCGTATCAGACTACGCCGCTATGGACCGCGTGCTGAAGGAGGAGCGCCAGTACATCCTCAACATCGTTAAGCAGATCAAGAAAGCTGGCTGCAATGTATTGCTGGTGCAAAAATCTATTCTGAGGTAAAGTTTTTATTTTCAGCTGGCTGATTATCTAACTTATCTCAAACCTCATATTGGTCTTAAACTGTCAAAACGATCGCGTTTGTATCATTTGTCGCGTTCGGTCTCTTAGAGATGAGAGTGACAGAGCGACTTGCGTGGTCATTGAACTGTCATATTTGAAAGTTTGAGACCGAATTTGGTTGCTATCAAAGATAGACAATCAAGGGGCAGGTGGTAGAAAAAAAGTGAAATGACCTCAAAACTCAGCATCACTGGGAATTCTTATAATCTTTCTAAAATATGATTATTCTCTTTTCTCAAGCTGCTGATGTAAAAAACCCCTGCATTAATTGGATAACATGGAGATAAATAAATTTCCTAGTTCACACCAGAAATTGTATCATCTCAGTTTGGTGACTTTTTGTTTGACATGCGAAACTTTCGTTTTTTAGTGTCCATCTAATGAAGATGAGTCTCTTGCAGGTTTGAGTCAAGTTAGACAATCAGCCTGTTACCTTTACCAGCCTGTTATTCGTTACAGAGATGCTCTCAGCGACCTGGCTATTCACTTCCTGGACAAAATCAAGACCATGGTGATCAAAGACATTGAGCGTGAAGACATCGAGTTCGTCTGCAAGACGCTCGGCTGCCGGCCCATTGCCTCTCTCGATCACTTCACTGCTGAGAACCTGGTCAATGTCGATTTGGTTGAAGAAGTCAGTGAGCCTTCTGGGAAATACATCAAGGTATAAAATTTGTATTTTTATCTATTTAAGTTTCAGTTTGTTTTGAGAATATAAGATTTCGCTTTGGAGAATGACTCAAGAATGAGAGACTTATCTAGCAGCTAGCAACTTAGCTAGCAGTTGTAGCTTCCTCCCATAACATTGCTAAACCTATCTAGTAGTCCAGTAGACCTAACATGCGCAACATCCAGAGAGATATCTCAATCGGTCGAACAGCTCTAACATATACGTTAGAGCTGTTTAATCGACTATCTACATCCAAATCATCATCAGTCCTGATAAGGTCATGGTTGAAACACAAACATACAAATTATCAGATTTATAATTTTATTGCCTGACCACTGAATTTCGTAAATGTTCACCATTTTTTTTTTTACCTCGTATAGGCAGCCGCGAATATTGTCGGGGTTCTCGTATTCGTGCGAATGTCTTGACCAGCATTAGGATAATATTCTCACAGCAAACTTCATATTGCAGATGACGGGCTGCAACACAGGCGGTCGTACAGTGAGTGTGGTCGTCCGCGGCACATCAGGCGCAGTGGTCGCCGAGGCCGCGCGTTCCCTTCACGACGCTCTTTGTGCCGTGCGGTGTGTGGCGCGCCGGCCCGCGCTATTACCCGGCGGTGGGGCGCCCGAGGCGGCGGCCGCGGCGGTGCTAGCCAGGGCCTCTCAGACCGCGCCCGGGGCGGACCATTACTGTCTGCGAGCGTATGCTGATGCCTTGGAAGTTGTGCCTTCTACTTTAGCTGAGAATGCAGGTATGATAAATAATAATGTTGTACATTTCACAATCTAACCACCGTAAGAAGAGCTTGTTATAGGAGCTACATGACTGGATATACTACTTATATATTTCTTTTTTAAATAATACCTACATAAAAAAACACCCAAACTCTAAACAAACATTTGCCTCGCGATAGGTAATCGAACTTCGCCCACTGCGCCACAGAAGTTGTCCCATGATGGCTTAGATTTCAAGATCTTATGTTGTTGACTCATCAGATTTGGTAAAAACTGTTTTCCTGCAGTGTTTACGAAGGAATGGAAATGCGCCTCTTTGATGTTTCATGATTTTTGTATGTTGTGGGTTAGTGCCTCTACTTTCAATTTGAAGGTCGTGCGTGGGTTCCAATCCGGCCGTGCATCTAAAAAAATATTGAATCACTAAACAAATATTGAAGTTCTTTATTTACTGCTGCTCAGTATTTTTATCTCTCAATTCACTGTTGTCAGGTCTGAACCCCATCGAGACGGTGACAGAGCTCCGCGCAGCCCACGCATGCTCCACTGACGGAAGCTGCGGCGCCGGCGTGAACGTGCGCCGCGGCCGCGTCACTGACATGCGCCAGGAACATGTGTTACAGCCCCTGCATGTGACGGCCTCTGCCCTAGGGCTGGCCACGGAGACCGTGCGCGCTATTCTTAAGATTGACGACATTGTAAGTATATAAAGAACTAGCTTTCGCCCGCAGCTTCGTTCGCGTGGTACTTACCCAAAGTAGCCTGGTTTAATCCAGGTCATAAACTATGGATATTCCAAGTTTCAGCCAAATCCGTTCAGTAGTTTTTGCGGGAAAGAGTAACAAACTTCCATCCATCCATCCTCACAAACTTCCTTATTTATAATCCTATTAGGATAGGATAGAATTTTCACTAAGCATTATTATCATTGGCAAATCATCTAAAATATGAGTTGTGGCATGGATGGATCACCAGTGGATCCCATGACAGGAAACGACTTCGCGGCAGACTGCAGCGGCGATGGAGACGAGCTTGACTCATATTCTCCTCTCATGGTATGCTTTTATGATATTAGGGAGTTTGTTTCATTCTTTTTTTTTTGTTTCAGGTAAACACACTAAACTAAATCAAAGGATGTCACAACTAATGTAGTTTGAATTAAATTGAGCTTTCGTTTCACAATAAACTTTGTTAAAACCTCTAGCAGAGTGCAAGGTGCTTGTGTTGTAAACCAATCTCTTATTATAATCACTTTTAAACAAGCTTTCGTTAGCTTTCTGCTACAAAGATATTAATGAGATCTTGATAGTTATGTAACTTTATCTGCTAATATGTGGAACAGTATTAACACAATTCCTTAGATGAATTATATGTCATTCATCTAAACACAATTCACATTATTTTCGCCAAAAATAATTTCAATGGAAACATTTAATTTTAATTGCTTATTCCTACCATGATGATGAACATCTGACCAAACATAATAAGCTAGAGCTTAGCTTAGTGGTATGTACTTGAAATATTTATTTTGAAATAAAACACAATTAATATTTATAAGCCTTTTATTTTCATAAGTTAAAACTATCTTTGATAAGGATGGATCTGATTGGCTGCTTTGATGTTAGTTTTGATAGCGGAGGGAGCTTTAGGCAGTGAGGGTGCAGCTGGGCCCATTTGTGGAGCCGGTCCACGGGGCCCCATGCCTGGCCCTCCCACTCCCTGTGGCATGACTGAGGGCATACCAGGCCGTAGGCCCTTTCCTGTCCCAACAGCTGTCACTAAAGCATGGGTGTCTGCCATGCTATGGGTCGGTTGCATACCTGAAAACAAAAATGTTCAACATGCTATTAGTGCCCTTTTGAAATGCAAATTGAAAAATTTACTTAAAAACTTACAGTATGTGAGAGTACTTGAGTTTACAGCAGTTTTAGTTTGTATGCTGAAATGTCTGAATGAATTTGGAATGGAGATATTTATACATTGTGTGTTGTATGAGTTTTGTGATACTATGGACCAATGTGATTATTATAATTGGATTAATAAGCTACCTTTTGCCTGTAAAATGCTAGAAAGACTACAACCAGGTAAACTTGCTATGCATG
Organism: Camptogramma bilineatum; assembly: GCA_958496255.1. NCBI lineage: Eukaryota > Metazoa > Arthropoda > Insecta > Lepidoptera > Geometridae > Camptogramma > Camptogramma bilineatum. The sequence goes on along the minus strand of OY292463.1, from coordinate 8,341,573 downwards.
AAACTACTATGTGTAGTGAGTTCCCTCAACAACTTCATGTTTACAATAAACAACATCAATTTTGAGAATCTCATTCTGTTCATGTTGCTAAAGTTTACCCCTTACCACAGAACAGATAATAATACTATGTACCCTTACTCAGCAGATATTTAATGCAAGCTAGAAATAACTTTTTTTAATCACCTGCTGATCTCATGGATTCCCCTTCCCAGTCCTCTCTGCCTTTAGAAATTAATTCCCAGACATGACTCACAACTTTGGTGAATTGAGCCACTTGTTTCTGTAAAGTAAATAATCCATTGAAAGGACAGTCGGACAAGTAATAAAAATTAGACAACACAAGTTGGTAGGTATGTATGTTTGAATACAAGAATACAAGATGGAAGCGCTCAATTGTTAATGCCACCAGCATCAGCGGTCATCAACCAAATTGATGGTTGAAGATATTTGAAATTATATGTATTTAGTTTTTTAGTAAATTGATTAACTGGAACCTTTTGTATTCGTTTTTCAGAGAAGGGTGCTGACTCTGCAATGCAGTATAACTTTAGCAGCAGTTCAACTGCTTTTCAATGAGTTCTAAATATTTTTGAAATTTTTTAATACTCATACATACTTGTGCTGTATCATAGCTAAGTGTACTGGCTTTGTGGTTGAATTGTTGTAGCCTCTGTTCAGCCTGAGGTTCAGGTTTTGTGCGTAGCAAATCTGGCACAAGGTCATGTGTGCATGCTGGAACTCTTCCCTCTGTCAACCGGGCCAGTGCTTCATCCCTCTCGCACCCGAGTTGTAAGGGCAGCACAATCCGTGACCTTAGGGATGCAGCTAGCTCAGCTTGCAATATTTTACTTAGCCCAGTGAGCTACAACAAAATAACAGCATCACATTTGGCCAACTATAAATTTATATATCACTAGCTTCCGCCCGCAGCTTCGCTCGCACGGTACTGGGATAAAAAGTAGCCTATGATCTATCTATATTTTAAATTTCAGTCAAATCAGTTCAATCAGTGGTTGGTTGTTGAGATAAAGAACGAATATAGGTATACATCCAAACTTTCGCATTTTTAGTATGTCATCATCTCCTTGCCCTTATCCCACTAGGTGGGGTCGGCACAACATGTTCTCCTCTTCCATTCCCTCCTATCACTCGTCATCTCAGTAGTCACTCCTTTCACACGCATGTCCTCTCTCACACAATCCATCCATCTTTTTTAGTACCTAAATGTAATGTGATAAATTGTTATTAGATACTGTCTACGAATGTGATGTTCAAAAGGCTGAGGTAAACAAGGAATACTCACATGTCCCGACAAAATAGCATAGTTATCGAGAAAAGTGGGCCAGTTGATTGTTTCGTACTCCGTTTCGAGTTTTGTAATCAATGCTTGTATAGCAGTTTTTAGATCATTGACTCTGCTTAGAATGGCTTGTATCGTCGCTTCTAATTGCTTTTCTTCCCGTTGCTGATGCTGCATCATTTTTAATCGATTTATTGAGAAAAATTTGGAAGAACAAAATATAAATGGAAATATTGGAAAACAATCGCACCGCACGCACACACAGTGTTGCCAACTCCAAAAAATAAAAGTCGCTAGATTGAGTGCGAAAAGTCGCTAGAAAGTCGCTAAAAGAGGCAAAGGAGCTAGCGGGGGGGGGGGGGGGGGGGGGTTCACCCAAAATCTTTTTAAAAAATATTATTTTTTACGTTGCCTTTGAGCATAGTTCGATAGAATAGTTCGAGGTTGATACGCGGGACATTGACAATGACATTGTGTGTGTTTACAAATCACTCACATGAAGTTCCGTATTTTTATTGCGTCAAATTGTACACAAGACAATATCATCAAGGAATTTCTATACTACGTACCCGGAACGCTGACTGAGGCAGAAAACAAGGTCCGCTTGAAATCAAACTTGGGCGGTGTGTGTGTCTCTTTCTTTTTGCAACTGTGTGAAAGAGACAAAGCACCCAAGAAAGCCTCTCAACAAGACCAACAATCCTTATAACCAAGATTAAATGATAATAGATCGTTGTTCAGTCGCGATAAGGTTCAAAATCCTTTGTACATTAAATGTCAGTTAGCACTCCAGTTGCGTAGTTTAGAATCTTCTTGAATATCATACTTTAATGGTGTCTGTCACTGTCGCTTGGTGTCTGTCACTGGGTGACAGAGACAGACACCAAGCCACCAATAAAAATACTTTTAATTTCTTGGTCGAAGTCCAAAAGTCGCTAGATAAGTCGCTAAATATTTTTTGTCGCTAAAACCGATTTTTTGTCGCTAACACAGGTCCAAAAGTCGCTATTTCTAGCGACAAAGTCGCTAAATTGGCAACACTGCGCACACACAGTGTTCTCGAACGTAAATGAGCGAAATCGGTAGAGTTGCCCGAAAAAATCGGTATATTTGGATCCAAAATCGGTAGATGAAACAAAATGTGTATTTTCTTCGAGAAAACAGATTGTGCTTGTGAAGAATTACGTTTCTAAAGCGTCTGTTCTTGATATAATGTTAATATCCCTAGTACAACTCTTACAATAGGCATAATTAATACCTAGTACCTACCTACTTTACCTATGGCTTGCAATGAAAATTTCTTGCAGCCAGCTTGTACTTTTTTTTAATCTTTTCTCTAATTCGGAGAACCTTTTTATTCGAAGTTATTAAAATTAATGGGATGGGCAGCGTTTAGTAGATTAGATGATGTATTGAAGTCATCTTCTGTACCGCAGTGTCTGAAGACCCGTCTTTATAACCAATGTGTTCTGCCCACGCTAACCTATGGAGCCGAGACATGGACGCTCACGAAGGAGACTGTGCATAGAATGCGAGTAGCACAGAGAGCCATGGAGCGCGCCATGCTCGGCATTACACTTCTTGATCGAGTTCCCAATATCCAAATTCGCAAGCAAACGAAAGTATTCGACGTTAGCAAGCGAATATTGGGGCTCAAGTGGAGTTGGGCAGGACACTTGGCCAGACGCGGTGACGACAGGTGGAGCAGAGTGATTACCGAGTGGTACCCCCGGGAGGGCTACAGACGAGTAGGTCGTCCACCTGCTCGATGGGTCGACGACATAGTGAAAACAGCAGGTCGTACATGGGTCAGGCTAGCACAGGATAGGGGGGGTTGGCACGAGCGAAGAGAGGCCTATGCCCAGCAGTGGGATGAGATGGGCTGCGCGTGATGATTAAAATTAATGAAAAAATTGAAACTTGTTTTTTGTAGACATTGTTCGGGAATCCTATAAAACATCGAGTTGTTCAGCCCTTTTGTCCTTTTGTCTTACAACTCGATGTTTTGATGATGTCTACATCCGAAATATATCGATATACCCACTATTGAAGGACTTTTGAGGGTTTCCCCGAAGGTTGCTAACTTAAAATTATAAAAAATTCTGTAAAAATAGGGTGTTTTCCAAGTATTCTTAAAAATCATGAGAAAATCGTTACGTTTCGGTATTTCGGTAGGACAGACCCAATATCGGTAGAAATACCGAAAAATCGGTAGGTTCGAGACCACTGCGCACACAAAACAAAACCAACCAACAATGTTGCCATTCTAATCAATCCAAGTCGCTAGATTCAATCTGAAAAGTCGCTAGAAAGTCACTAAAACTGATTCTAACCAGGAGGGGGGGAGGGTGTTTGTGGTCTCAATACAAAAATAAAGTCACAAAAACTAAAATTTCAACTTGAAAAAAAATATATACAATTTTCATTTTATCTATGGTATCCCGCTACAGCTACAAAATTTATGAAAAAGTGTACTAAGTCGCTATCGCTGGCCAATCCAGTGGCTGTGGTCGGTGGCCCGTTTGCGCCGAGCCTTAGAGCCTGTCCAGATGGAGGCGTTTTACGCGCGTAAACTATTGCCATCCTTATTTTTCACTGTCTAACAAAAGAGGATGGCAATAGCTTACGCGCGTAAAACGCCTACGTTCTGGACAGGCTCTTAGATAAAATGAAAATTTTACATAATTAAATATAAATGTTTGTTGTACCTATGTTTAAATAGCTTCAAAGTTCAAATGTACCTAAGTGTTTTCTTTAGATCAGTGTTTTTCAATCTGTGGGTCGCGACCCCTAGGGGGGTCGCGAAGCCTTACTCGGGGGGTCGCCGGCTCAAAGAAAAAGTCGAGGTTCTTACACAAAAAAAAAAAACACAATTTAGTGAGAAGGATGTGCTTGTTCATTTTTCAAAAGTTTATCAAATTGTGGTGCTATTTTTGAAACGTTCATGTTCAAATCATTTTCTAATTAAAAGACTCAAACATTTTGTTTTGCAGACAAGTTGACCACAAACGAAGTTTTTCGTGAAAAGATTTTACTATATCTTTAGCTGAATATTTTCTTCTCTTCCTTGAAGGTTCTTGTTCAAATTGCTGCAACGGCAATGCGGTGTGGCAACGTCGCCGTCGCCGATGCAGTTTGGCCCGCGTAAATCCGTACCTACCCATATTATAAATGTGAAAGTGTGTTTATTTGTTTATTTATTTGTCCTGCTTTCACGTCAAAACAAAGCGACGAATTGTGTGGAGATAGTTGGAGGGCTGGAGAGTAACACAGGCTACTTTTTATCCGGGTACCACGCGAGCGAAGCCGCGGGCAGCAGCTAGTAATAGATAAATGTACTAAAACAGGAAAAACACATTGCCTAACTAACGTATGCAGCCTTTTAATTAAATTATTTCTTTGGCTTTCTATGACACAAGGGGGTCGCCAGAATATTTCAACCTGTAAAGGGGTCGCGAAAACAAAAAGATTGAAAAACACTGCTTTAGATAGATATAACGATTTGGACTACTGTAATGTTATATGCTATATGTGAATAAATAAATAAATAAATATTTATTTGTTTTTTCCAAGTTGACTTTTTGTCCTTTCCACATTTCATTGCTTGCCCTAAAACTGTTTTGATCTGCAGATTGAAATCCAAAAGTCACTAGATATCTCACTAAAAATATTTTGTCGCTACGCTACAACTGATTATAAGTCGCTAACACATAGGCAAAAGTCGCTATTTCTAGCGACAAAGTCGCTAAATTGGCAACACTGCCAACCAATAATAAAGTCATTTGCATGTCAATGTCAGACGCTAGTCAAGGTTTTAAATTCTGTTCTGGCTGATGCTATTTCGCAGTCTGGTTTGGCACAGACAGGAGGTAGAACATTTTATTTCTGTGTACCTTTCGATTGTTGGCAACAATTTTTTATTCTAGGGGCACCCAAGGAATTTGTATATTATGGGGCACGGGCACCTAATACAAGTTCTGGTCTTCGAGCTTATATTATAATGTTTAGATAAAAATGAAAAACGGGTTATTATAAAAGAACTTCATTAGCATTACATAATGTAGTAATAATTAATTTCCATAAATGATTCCAGTTTTACACAATTATTACAGTAAACTTGTCTATTAATAATAAATTACCAAACAGTTCTAAATTCCTAACTATTTACTTTTAGTTACATAAGTTTCTAATATTCTAACTAATTCTAAAACTTCGCAATATGGGGTATATAATATCTAGGGCTTCACTTATGTCATTTCTGCTCCTTCCACCTGCAAAAATAAAGACTGGTTAATAAATTAATGTCATAGGTAATCTCTAAAAACTCAGAACTATTTTGGAATATAAAGGTAGGTAAGTACCTACCACCTAAATATTTCAATATGTAAATAAGTTCAGAGTTGTTTTTTTTAGTCTGAGTAGGTGGGTCTTTGAGAATTTAGCAATCTCGAAGATGTAGTAGATAGTACTTATGGTATGGTATGTACCTATGCATTATAGATTTAGAATTTTTACTGTGTATAATTTACCTACTAACTAAATTAATAATAATTGTTTAGAGATTTTAATACAAGTGTTTATTGAGCAAGGTAGGTAGGTAGATATCTAATTAAATTACCAATCAAAAGTTGTTAGTGTCAAATAACTATAACGTGTGACATACTTTATGGATGACCCCTATGTGGTAGTTTTTTGGGTGATACTTATTCTTCAGTTATGATGTTTAATATAAGGATACTTATTTAGCAGTTGTAAAAACTTTTTTAAGATCAAAGTCACCTGTAAAGACAATTTTTCCATTGACAAATATCAGCAGCACAACTCTGGGGCGAACCATCCGGTAAACAAGGCCAGGAAACAGCTCTGGTTCATACGATGCAAACTGACCATGTGCCATTTGCAAGGATTCTAACCGAATCGGAAACCGTAGGTCTGCTGTGGCACAGAAATTCTGTATTTTAAAGTCTAAGAACCTTACCTGAAAATAAGAAATTATTGTTTTAGGTTTCCTTTTTTATTCTACAGAAATAAAAATATCTTGACTTTGTTGTCCCAAAATAAAAATAGTTTTTTTTTATAAGTAGGTATCATGTAATATGTTTTGTTAGGTTTTAATAGTTTTTATGAGTGAATATTGAACTAGCATGTTCTTTTTTAACATTTTATTTCTAAGTACTAAGCAATACCAGCTAGTATTAGTGCATGAGTATGAGTAGTGTGTAAAGAAGATGTGTATGAAACTGGCATAGTCAGTCACCAACAAAAGTTCTTTGAAAAAGTATAACATGTTTGTTGAAAACACTCACAGGGTAGCCAAGTTTGTGTACAATTCTGGCAAACTTTCGAGCTGCTAAATAGGAATCATGTTCATTTCTGGCTCCTGTGCAAACAATTTTTCCGGACCTGAAAACATACTTTCATCAAAATTAGGTTTGGACCAGATAATACCTCAATAGCTTTTTAGGTGGCCATCTAAAAACAGGATTAACATTGTCAAATATTTTTTTACATACCTAAAGACCAGTGCCGTTGCTCTTGGGTCAAGAATTTTCATCACAACTCCTTGAAATCTAGCTGGATTGTATTCTGAGTATCTTGTTCTGCAATATATTTCTAGTAGCTTCAACTCGCACCCCAAATTAACAGTTGAAACACAGTTTCTGAAAATTCAATGAAATGTAAAATAAGGGGTTGTTATACCTGTACTCCTTAGGTATAACAAACAGTAAAGGAACAACATAATAATAATCACAATAGAGTAAAATAGAACCTACTGTATTTTAATGCTATTTTTTGCTTGATTTGAACCGCTTGCAGCTGGGGTCATAGCATTCATAGTACTGTGTGGATTTGCATTGCTATACAATGGTGTATGAAAGTTTGTTGGAGTGAGAGCCACTTCCCCTGTGATCCGAGACATGGCCGAGTTTGATGAAGCGCCGCTAATAACATTCTGCATGTTTCTCTGTGGTGTTTGATGAATATCTGAATCACTATTTACTTTTACCATGGTTACATCCATCTCTTCTTTTTTTGGATGATCAGTATTTGAATTTCCTTGAGTGGGCTGTAAAAATAAATTATTAAGTAGGTAAGTTAGTATGTAGTATCTATCCTCATAATAATCTAATCTAAAGGTTTTTTCGTTAAGTACTATGTTTATGTGTTTTAGTCACTGCTTAGTCACTGGACTGGATTTGGACTAGGTGTCGTTTATAATGTAAAATAGCTAGCTTGCTATAAGTGTTAGGCTAATAAAAATGTTGGTACCACTCGATTATAGCCACAGTATTATGTGTCGTAGCTGGGTGGAATCCTATTTATAATATTAAGAAGCATTGGATACTAGATTCATAAAGAAAATTTAAGTAAAGTATTTTCACAAACCTTTTCTTCCATGACAGACAGAGAGTGAGATCTTTGGCTACAGCTTCCTGAACTCCAATCTGGAGTAGGTACGTTTGGGGGTCTTGATTGATTTTCACGATTCTCGTTCAAGTTATTTGAATTCATTTTACTTTGCTGAATTATCAACTGCTTTAGAGTCACAACATAAGCATTCAATTTACTCTTTCTTTGGCCACATTCTACAACGTCCACAACCACTTCACAACAGCAACACTACACCATAAAGTTAGTTACTCTGTGCACCAGACTCAGATAATCTGAGACTCCAAACCAAAGGACTTGGGTGGGAGCATGGGAGAGTTCAGTCAGTCAAGTCTACAAATCAAGCAAAAGCAAGTTGACTACTTTGTCCAATTTTAAACACTTTTAAATTTAATTTTCGTATTGTGTATGTCTTCTTCTAGGAAGATTGGTCTTCTTCCAAAGTTGCAACTTTGGAAGGAATTGGGAAGGAACTCAGATTAGTTCATCTGGGGGAAGCTTCGATTCGAGAGGGAAGCACAGATGGAAGGGACCACTTATCTATTGAACATTACATAAATTAAATTAAAATCATTAATAAAAAGCACTTTTTATCCAGAGGTTGAATTCATTCATTCTGCTGAGCTTTTCTGAGAAATAAACTGACTGACTGGACTGACGGTGACGGGACAGACTGACTGACTGACCAAAATGTCAGTGTCGAGAGAATTGACATCTAGAAAATTATATGGATTGAGTGACAGGTGAATTTGAGAAGTAGAAACCTTGCTAGCTAAACACATAGGGTCTTACTTATGTAAGGTGTTTAAGCTACAACTTAAGCTGTTCTCAATGGAACAGCAGTGGAGCGGTCTCTCATGTTTAAGTCAGTCATGAAATTGGCTTCACCTACAAGGGCAAAATCTCTGTTGTTCAGCCGAGAAACCCACAGATCCACGAAATTTGAACGATTGACACGATTTTACACGAATATCCCCGTCTATATCCGACTTTAGAACGAACGCAACCGGCAAAACCACGTTTTTGCATCTGTGTGGTGACAAACAAGTCAGTCAGTGTCAATCTGTCAGTCAACAGTCAACTGATTTGTTTACGAAACTTGGGATTGTGTTTTTATTTCTGTTATTTTGTTTGATTAATTTTGAAAAAATGTCTGTTCAATCAATAAGAAGACCTATAAAGTAGCAAGGAAAGTAACTGTGGATTTTTTTCCTGCCCAGTCCACCTACTGTAGATCAGGACCTGAAGGAAAGGATTCCTCAGAAACTCACGGTGGTATGCAAGAAGGTACCTATTTGTATAGGTACTTATATTCTTACGTATATTCCAGTGTACACACTTTGCATACATGAGCATTCAATTTCTTTTAAACAGATTTAAGTCCGACTGCTTCAGTGAAAACCAAAAACACCTCAAAAGGACAGAGAGAAAGGAAGTCACTCATGACATGAATGAATCAAAGGAGATAAACTTGTAAGAGTGATGTTGGTAAATGAGTACCTACCTACTGTAGATCAGGATCTAAGGAGGAGGGTTCCTCAGAAACTTACGGTGGATTCCATCTGGTATGCAAGAAGGTACCTATTTCTATACTTAAATTCTTACATACCAGTGTACACTACACTTTGCACACATAAGCATTCAATTTAATTTCTTTTTAACAGATCCAAGTCCGACTGCTTCAGTGAAAACCAAGAACATCTTAAAAGGACAGCGAGGGAAGTCACTCATGAATGTAATGATGAATCAAAGGAGATAAACTTGTAGGAGTAATGTTGTAAAATAAAAGGAGAGTTCTAAATATAATTAGAGGATGTTATAATAAAAATTAAGGTCTTTTATTGATTATTAAAATGATCTTTCTATATTGTAAATTCTGCCTTTGTTATTTGTGTTATTTCCTAACTATACAGGACAGTATCATAACAGCAATCACTATCTATACTAATATAGTAAAGCGGAAGAGTTTGTTTGTTTGAATGAGCTAATCTGAACTACTAGGTAGTTGTATTTGAAAAATTCTTTCTACATGTGATAGCTAAACTCTTGACGAAGAGTATAGGATACTTTTCACCATCATCATCATCAGATCACCATATACCATCACTACGGGGGCAACGGCAAGAGGGTGCTGCTGGTCTCCCTATCTCATCTCACTAATATTAGAAATGCGGAAGTTTGAATGTATGTTTGTTCCTCTATAACTCGACAACCACAGAACCGATTTGGCTGAAATTAAAATTTTAGATAATGACAAGGAATAGGACATTGGGCTACTTTTTATCTGGGTACCTACTGCTACTGTATGGGTGGAAGCTAGTTGTATTTATAAATGAATATGATTATGTTGTAGTAGGTATAATTATTCATTACAATTCAATATTCTTGTTCTTGTTAAAACTTCTTAAAATTAAAGATCATTTTCTATGTAAGTACATGTTTCTTGTTATGTGTGCTACGTCGTCGTCGATTACAACATCAGCTTCTATTTCTTCATCCTCACTTTAAAGAAATGCTGCATTATATTCTTCATGGAGTATAATTGCCAAATTATGCAGCACAGCACATGCAATAATTGTTGTCTTGATAATGGCATATGAGCGTCTCATCACCTCCAGAAAAATCCGGTTAAAAGTTATCAAAATCTTCCATTTTCGTCGAGAGTCGAGTTCACACTTTCACATCACAGCTGATTGGAATGTAATAAATCCGGCCATCTTTGGTCTCAACATTTGACACATGACTTAAACTAGGTCATGAGCCTGTTAACATTTGACAGCTATTTAAACGTCACAATGGCTGCCTCTCATCGTTGAAATGGACTAATAGGTGGAAATTTCACAAAACCTGTTATTTAAACAGTGCAATCGCCTTGAGAGGCTTTCGTAAGTAAGGCCCATACTGAGGGTAAAATAAAAGTTAAAATAGCTGACAAGCGAAAACGTCAAATCAAACGAAACGAGTCAACTTTCATGAATTTTCCCGCTTATTTGCTGTACAACGGCAACCGCGGTACTGTTTTTATGAATTTACATTAATTTTTTTAGTGTTGTTGCTACTTCTTTGAAAAATAATACAATAGTTAAACAATACAAAATGGTCGGAAAGTCGAATAAGCTCTACGTCTACAAAAGAGGTAAGAAACACAAAATGCTATCAGGGTCTATGTACAGTGTAGTACTTACATTTTGTAATTTTTTCTGATAAATACATTTACAGACTCAGTAGGCAATGTAAAGCTATAAATATATCCTCAAAATGCATTTTATAAGTTAGGCTTAGGTACCTACTATTGAAATAAAATAATCGTACCTAGGAACAACCAGACAAAGAGCAATGGAGGTAGAGCTATTGACCATTTGTAAAATGAGCTATTTTACACGGTTTTATTCACATTCTCACTAAAATGTCCATCTTCTGGAACACAAAGACATTCCAGCTATCCATCAGTAAAATTATTTCGGAATTGGGTCACTGGATCCCGGAATACTTTTTACAAAGGGTCAAACAGCATTCTCTGTAAGTAAACAACTATGTCATGTACAAATGATACTGATACTATTTAAAATATGTAAGTAAGAATATAAAGAGCTCTAAGAAGACCATTCAGTATCATTTACCTTCATTATACTTATGTATCAAGTTAATGCATGTCTCATGCAATGCAAATGGTTAATTTGTGTAATCTCTATGGTAAATTAATTTAACTTTTCCCCTACAAAACTAGCATTGAATGCCATGCAGAGATAAAATAATATTGTGATAAAGAATAAGTGCATTTAATTTATAACTACTTCTTTTGTTGAATACACACTTTTTCCTTTTTAAAATTTAGAACCAATTTGTTATTTCAGGAGGAAGAATGGAAGAGGTCCATATTGATAAAATCACTTCTAGGATCAAAAAACTCTGCTATGGGTTGAACATGGACTTTGTCGACCCAGTAAGTTCTGCTATCTTTTTATAGTTCAGTACAGTTGTCCCAATGGATCTAGGCATTCCTGAAGTTAGGCTTTTGCAGAAAATTTTGCATGAAAAAGTGGCATTGTGCATCGAAACTGCTAACTTCGTGAATGTGAAGATCTGTTGGAACAAGTGTAATTGGAGTTGGAGTGCATAGAGCACATTTTGATTCAATACAACTAAAGGTTTGAGTTTAAAACCAGCCTTAAATTCATGTACCTAGGTAATGTTAATGCAGGAATACATAATTGTCTTCTTGAAATTGAGGTTGTAGTTCCCTTTTACAATTTATTTTCTTCCGCTTTATTATATTGGTATTAAATATCTAGTGCCTGACTGAAGTACCTAACTACATTTATGGTAGTAATTTTTTTACCTTCCTCTCACCTCATTATTCTTTATAGGTATGTATAACCCTCAAAGTAATCGGAGGCATATATTCTGGAGTCACCACAGTGGAGTTGGATAACTTGGCTGCTGAGACAGCGGCTACGAAGACTACTGACCACCCGGACTATGCCATCCTTGCTGCCAGACTTGCTATATCAAACTTGCACAAGGAGACCAAGAAAAATTTCTCAGGTAAGAATTTGTTATTATTGGTGGAGCTGGGCATCAGCGTATTTCAGATTCTCAATACGTACTATTTGCTCTGGTTTTTGTTCATACTTTATGCCAAGTCAACCATAAAATTCGCAGAAGAAACACTAATAACTGAAATCACTAATAAGTAGGTACCTACTAATTAAATTGCATTATAATAGGTAAGGAGACCTAGTGCCATATTATGCAGTAACAGAGAGAACAAAAAAAAAAAAAAAAAAAAAAAAAAAATATTATTTTTATGATCAACTAAAATTCTGATAGTGGAGTAGACCAGTTCATTTTTTCATGTATACTTATTTAATTTTGTCATGGGATTTTAAGGAAATCATGGAAATATTAGTGCTTTTAAACAATAATTGATTATAAGCTTTGAAGTTATTAATTATAGTTTTTTTTGTATGTTCCTTATTTTCTATATTTACTTTCCCTTTTTTTATAGATGTTATAGAAGACTTGTACAACATAGTGAACCCACACACCAAGAAGAGGTCACCGATGATATCCGATTACCATTATAATATCATCGTCAAGAACAAAGAAAGGCTCAACTCTGCTATTGTCTATGACAGGGATTTCAAGTACAACTACTTTGGCTTTAAAACTTTGGAGAGATCATATCTGCTGAAAATTGACAGCAAGGTAAACTGGTTTTGGCATATAATTTAATGGATAGGCCTGTTTCACTAATAATTGAGTTGGTAAAGATTGTTTACTAAAATTATTTCACTTATATGACATCAATAGTCACTATAATCAGTAGAATCTTGTCCAAATAAATTACTTAAATTTCAGGTTGCAGAACGTCCCCAGCACATGCTGATGCGTGTTTCTATCGGCATTCACGGCGAGGACATCGACTCTGCAATCAACACTTACAACCTTCTCTCTGAGAAGTATTTCACGCATGCCAGTCCCACTCTCTTCTCAGCCGCCACTCCCCGTCCCCAGCTCTCCTCCTGTTTCCTCATCGCCATGAAAGACGACAGCATCGAGGGAATCTACGATACGCTCAAACAATGCGCACTGATTTCCAAATCTGCTGGAGGTATCGGCGTTCACGTGCACTGCATACGCGCTAAAGGGTCTTATATTGCCGGTACCAATGGCGTCTCCAATGGACTCGTCCCAATGCTCCGAGTGTACAACAACACAGCGAGATACGTCGACCAGGGAGGTAACAAACGCCCCGGCGCATTCGCGGTTTACCTCGAGCCGTGGCATGCTGACGTATTCGAGTTTTTGGATCTTAAGAAAAACACCGGTAAGGAGGAAGTTCGCGCTAGAGAACTTTTTTACGCGCTTTGGATTCCGGATTTGTTCATGAAGAGAGTGGAGAGTAACGGAGACTGGAGTCTTATGTGCCCCCATGACTGCCCCGGCCTTGCGGACTGCTGTGGAGAAGAGTTTGAAAAGTTATATGAGCAGTATGAATCGGAGAAACGATTTGTCAAGCAAGTTAAGGCACAAGCTTTGTGGAAGGCTATCATAGAGGCGCAAGTCGAAACTGGAACACCGTACATGCTTTACAAAGATGCATGTAACAGTAAAAGCAATCAAAAGAACTTGGGTACAATAAAATGCAGCAATCTATGCACTGAAATCGTCGAATACACATCAGAGGATGAAGTTGCCGTGTGTAATTTAGCTTCTGTTGCATTGAACAGGTTCGTCAATGATGATAAAACATACAACTTCGAGAAGCTGAAAGATGTCACCAAAACTATCACACAAAATCTGAACAAAATCATAGATGTTAACTTCTATCCAATCCCGGAAGCAAGAAACTCGAACATGAGACACAGACCAATCGGAATCGGAGTTCAAGGATTGGCCGATACATTTGTTCTTATGCGAATTCCCTATGAAAGTGAAGCTGCAATAAAGTTGAATCAACAGATTTTCGAAACCATTTACTATGGTGCATTAGAAGCGAGCTGCGAGCTCGCCGAGAGAGACGGCGTCTATGAGACATACCCAGGCTGCCCCGTGAGTCAAGGTATCCTACAATATGACATGTGGAATAAGACACCCACAGACCTGTGGAATTGGGCTGCTCTCAAAGAAAAAATTGCGAAACACGGCGTTCGAAACTCACTCTTACTAGCTCCGATGCCTACTGCCTCCACTGCTCAAATTCTCGGCAACAACGAATCCTTTGAGCCTTTTACGTCCAACATCTATCAACGCAGGGTGCTCTCAGGAGAATTTCAAGTAGTAAATCATCATTTACTGCGTGACCTCACCGAGGCAGACTTATGGGATGACGACATGAAAAATCTAATAATTCACAACAATGGATCCATTCAAAACATTGAAAATATTCCCAAGGAAATAAGGGACTTGTACAAGACTGTATGGGAGATTTCAGTCAAGACTTGCATCCAGATGGCTGCTGACCGAGGCGCGTTTATTGATCAGAGCCAATCATTCAATATCCATGTAGCTGAGCCTAATTATGGCAAATTGACGTCCATTCATTTTTACGCCTGGAAGATGGGTTTGAAAACAGGGATGTACTATTTAAGGACAAAACCGGCCGCCAATGCCATTCAATTTACTGTTGATAAATCCAAAGCTAGAGCTCAGATGGTAAATGGCAAATCGAACGATGATGAACATATGGCGGCAATCACTTGCTCATTACAAAACAAAGATGAATGCATGAGCTGTGGATCATGAAACTTAATAGCAGTTCTGTCATAGGATGTAAGAAGCTTGATTATATAATTTTATAAACAATGATAGCATGCTGCCATGCTGCCTAATAACTTAATATTACGTTTTAATTTCAATAGTATAATTTTAAATAAGTAGGTAAGTATTCAATAAATTGTGTACTAAAACTAAATTCTTGTATTTTTATTTATGCTTCGAAATAAAAGACAAGATCTTCAATGTTGTATGTATTACTTAGGTACATTACAACGTAAAGGTCCTTATCCCACTTACACGACTCTGCTCCCACCTGGCAAAAGAATATACTTGCTGTCAGCAAGCTTGCTGTCGTCAGATGCTTGGTAGTCTTAGTTGTAGTTGACGCCTCGCCGTTGCAAGCAAGCGGTCTTCGCGATAGGAGTAACTTATTTATAGGGAATAGAGATGGTCTCCGCGCGCTGACTGCTAGCGGTCGCCGCGCCCCGCGCCGGTCGGTGGACGGTGCACAGTTCGGGGGCTTCGTGGGGCGAACCCTTCAAGGCTCGAAGGGCGCACCAAATCTTAACTAATTTTACTTGACATGACACTGGTTAAATGCATAACCGTGCCAAGCCAAAACAAAATGAAGAAAAAAAAAGTGTAATGTCAACTGTCAATTGTCAAATGGGGGGGTGGGTGGAGCTAGGAATGTCCGATATTTCGGATTGTATCGATATTTCATATCGCAATGTATCGTAATGCATTGTATCGATACCTGTATCGATACGGGGGATTTGATACGTTATTTTGTATCGATACAGTATCGAATCAAGTCAAGTATGTACTTAAATAAATAAAAAAGTACCTACCTATTTATTACACCGAAACCTTTATTAATCTACACTATTGAAATAAATACCTACTGGACTAATATTGTTGGTAGGTACCAACCTATTAACAACCCCTGCTCTATTACTAATTTTAAACAAAAGTTGCCAATTTTGCACATAATATGAAGAAAAAGTGACTTAAAAACTCAAAATGGTAACCTATCAATCTTTCGAAAAACGATACACCGAATTTTGAAATCCATAAAACGTTTGATAGAAACTCGAAATCCAGATATTATGTTTTACATAATTTTATTACTCCGATAAAACGTTTCACAGAAGTCTCATTTGACAGTAACACTAATGCCAGATTATCAGTTCGTTTTTTTTTCATTCGACAACAATATCCTTATACCTTATTTTAAAAGACAGAAGTAACGCTTACCAGAAAATTTCCAGCCATATAAAACCTTTTCCATCTTACTCAATTATATTATTTACGTAATTTGTGTTACTTTTTATGTTGCGTCTGTCTTACCGTAAAACGAAACGTTTTTAGGTTATTATCGGTCTCAGAACCGAATCTGCCCACCCCGACTTCCACGTAGTCTTGTCTGTCCTACCCTAGAGTGTTTTTATGAACTCGGAGGCGCGAAGGGAGATGCAGCCCTCGCCCGCTGTGACAAAACGCGGCACTAGCACGAGCTGGAGCGGCTGAGGCTGGTCGCCGCCGAAGGTGGCGACCAAACAGCCGAAGCTGTGAAGGCTCGTACTGATGCTGCGTTTTGTTGCGCAAGGGCGGAGGGGCTGCACTTCCCGAAGCGCCGCCGGAGCCGTCACAAATTCGAAATGGATGGAAGATTTAGGTTAAATTTTGATAATTTGCCAAAAGTGTTTGGTGAGGTTACTTAACCATCTAGCTAGCACGAAATTAGTTAGGAAATGTTAAAGGTAATAAAAAAAAGTAACTTACCTAGTTACTTTTTTTATTAGATATTTACCTACAGTACTTCAAGCTACATAATGGACATCGATCATTTTATTTTATGGTACCTAGTATTTATAACGCTCTGAATTATTACTAGATGGCGCTACTAGTAGGCGTTTAGAAAGATTGAATACATAATTTTGTAATAGGTCTTTCCTGAACCATGATTTTTCGGGATCACAAAATATATGGAAAACAAATTATATGGAAAACAAACATGCGGTAAAGTGAATTATCTGGATGTTAAAATTTCTGGAAAATGTTTAGATGTATTTTGTATTTCTGTCTTGTAAAAAAAAACAAATGAAAATCTGGCTTAAGAATTTATGGAATTCGAATTTCTGTATTATGAAAAAAAAGAAATCAAAAATCTGTCAAACGTTCCTATGGATTTCAAAAATCTGTCTTGTATTTTTCGTGACATAAATACGTAACCATTTAATTTAGAATTTTGGTGTGTTTCATCTTGAAGTCAAAACAATTTGATACGATACTTTCGATCCGATACACCTTGCATGTGTTGTATCGATACGCCCCGTATCGTATCGATACAAATATCGGATGTTTCGTATGCCATTGTATCGATACACGCAAGTCTCGTATCGAACATCCCTAGGTGGAGTTTGTTTTGTTTTTGGTTGGCTTCGCTTGGGCTTGTTCAATTTGTTCATTTCATTCATTCGAATTTCGGGATTTATTTTTTCAGTTGAACAGGTTGAAATTGAATATTTCCTGTGATATTTCATAGCCTACCTATTTAATCCATCTATTGATTTCGCTCTGGCTGGTTATTAGCAGCAGCAGCAGTAGATATTGAATAAAAATGTCGAGCACTTCACAAAAACACAGAAACTTTGTGGCTGAGCCCATGGGTGAAAAACCTGTTACTGATTTAGCAGGAGTTGGAGAAGTCCTGGGGAAAAGACTTGAAGAGAAAGGATTCGACAAAGTTAGTACCTATCAATCTAATGGCCAATAACCCTGTCTTTTGAGAAAACGAATTTTAAGTGATCATTTTGCTTTGCAATCTTATTTTACAGGTTAGGTATATTTCATTTATTTTAGGAAAACAAAATTCTAGAACATGAATCATACATTTTATGGACGTAATAGAAGCATTCATCTTGTAAAGTTGTAAGCAAGGAGAAAAAACTGTTGCTAATTTATTATTGTAATTTTCAGGCCTATGTTGTTCTGGGACAATACCTTGTTTTGAAAAAGAATCAGATGCTATTTCAAGAATGGATGAAAGACACTTGCAGCGCTAATTCCAAACAATCTGCTGACTGTTACCAGTGCCTCAAAGATTGGTGTGATGAATTCTTGTAAATTATGCTAATTTTTTCACCATGGATTATGCTGAGTAATAGTAAACATGGCATGATTTTCGAAGCACAGCCCAAATTTATGATCTGGCACATAAACAAATTTTGTGCAAATTCTGTTAGTCTCATGTATGATCCAATATAGTTCAGTTCCAAGTTTATCAGAGATAACATGAGCCATTATTGTTAGCTTGTATATAATGCCGCCAGCATTCCTGGAAACTGTAATCACTCACATTTTAAATTAATCTATGGTAATTCATTGTACTACAAAAAGCTAAATTATTTATAATTGTGTTCTAATCACAAAATACCTAAGTTTCGTCCGTTAATAGGATTGACATGTTCTATGTATGGATTTAATAGCATTTATGTAGCTAAAGTCACAGCTTAGAGTGTATTCTTTATAATTAAGTTAAAATGTGTGTTTATGATTAATGACTAGACTAATTGATACTTTATTAAAAATACAATTTATTAGGTATTGAATTTGTAATTGCTAATGATGGTAATTAGTAGGTATACAGAATCTTAAATTATGTAAATAATATTACAATTAGGAAGCAATCCTACCAACACATATTTTTATGTAATTTTTCATAAATAAAAGGTTTCACAAAATAAATGTGCCTTTATTTTGTTTTCTGTTAATACTTTTTTAGGTATAGCTCCAAAGTGCCCTACCTAAGTTAAGCATGTGGTGGTGGTGGTGGTCCAATGGGACAATAACCAGTAAGCCAGTACAAGCTGGAGTGGTCACCTAAGAGTGACTGTGTGGAAACTTTTGTTGACATTCATGTGAAAACGATGCAATGTCATATAGAAATAAATCCTAAGAATAAATTGCAATGGGTTAATCCTTCCTCATTTAGTAGGTTCAGTAATAAAATAATACTATATGTACATTATATTTTATTCCATTATATAGATAGACCATCCAATGATTACATTAATACATACAGATAATTTGTCTTATATTTATAAATTAATCATGCCATAACTACAACAAAGAATATAAAGAAAAATATAAGGACACCAAATATTTTGAACATCAGAGCTCTATTGCCGGTAACATGCTGGAAATATTTCAATATTTCTCGGTGGCCAGCTTCAACATTCATTTCTGCATCTTGAATGTTGGCATCAATTCTCCCAATAGCTTCGTCCTGCTCCTTTACCATGTGAGCTAACTGTTGGAATATCCCCCCTAGTTCCACTATAGTGCTTTCAATGTTGTGCATTGTCTCTGCACGTTGTTGGACATATGAGTCGCTGTCGTCCCTGAGAGCCAGTTGTTGTGTCTGCATCTGCATAGAGCTCTCTCCATAATCAATGCTCACTTCTTCCTGCTGCAAGAGTGATGGCACTTCCTTCACAACTGGTGTGACTCTGGAAAACTGCTCACGCCTGTTGTTTTGCAACTTTAAGTTTTCTGACCTTACTTCTAGCACCTGAAAACAGTTAAGTGTTAAGAGCTATAAGTGGTCAATAAAACATGATCAGAGCAAAAGTGTATGTGCAATTTCTGGAAGAGAAAGAAAAGGGAAAAAGTGGAATACTAGGGCTGTGCGAGTATAAACTGACCTGTTTGAACTGGTTGCTCATGGAAGCTAGCCTTGATTGCAATCCCAACACCACACTGGATGAGTGGCTGTGCATACTTCGACGCCCTTTGGGCATCTCACCGAGTCTGCCAATTTGCTGGTTCAATGAATTTAAATCTCCCTTTATGATGTAGGTCAGCTCTTGAATTTCTGTTGGTCTATCATCAAATAATGATTTCTTTTTAGCCACTGAAACAAGGATTACAATTATAGAGATACCTATCCTGTTATTTATAAAGGATGTAGAGAGGCTTCCTAGAGCCCAGATGGCTGCTAAATCTGTTGCGGTCTTTTTTCATTGACATAGGAGTGACAAGAAAAAACATTATATATAGAGCTTTGCTCAATTGACAAATTCATATGAATAATGGGGATGGAATAAAAATACAGAAGTAGGGTTCAATTAACTGTTTGGCAATAGGTACAATAGAGGTACTTACACAACGCCAGTTTTTCCAGTTTGGCATAAGTGCTTGTAATGTTTTTACTTATAACTTTCGCCATACTCATAAACTGTGAATAAGTCTCAAGTACTGCAGCTTTGCGCTTGTCCCTGACTGTCGGACCTGCCATGATCCGATCTTGTAGACCACGAACGGTCGCAATGAACTCATTGGTTCTATCTCTCGCTGCCATCACAGGTTCGAACACAAATTCCTCAAGAATATCAAATATTATATCCTCTGAAAAGCTTGCAGGCGTATTGTTACTTCGAACACTCGGAGCAGTATTGTAAGGTTTAGAACTGTGTGAGTTGCCTTTTTTGTCTAATTTGCTGTATGAGTCTAGCTCGTTTTCAGCAGGACCTTTTTCAGATAAACCTCCAATGTTGCGCCTTCGAGGTAGCATTGCATTATAATCAGTGTTATGTGTACTGTTCGACTATTTTCTGCAGGTACTTATACTTAACAGTAAAGGACGAGTCACAAACAACACAAAATTTTAGTAGGCAGTTTCTTCCACAGCAGTAAAGAAAGGGAAAGGAAATTACATATTGTGAGATATTTATTTTATAACTGAGAATGAGAACTGACTGACACAAAACAGGTGATCGTTTTGTTGAAGTGGCAAAGCACAGACTAAATAAATTTCCACGTCACAAATAGACTTGATAATGACATTTTTTGACGGACCTCTGAAATGAAGTTAGATCTAGTTAGATTCAAATGACGCTGTAATGTTGACTGACGTGACGACTGACAGACAACATTAGCGTGCGCGGCACTGGCGGGAAATTTAAAACGACACTGAGAAACTGGTTCCTATTGTGTTTATATATTTTATATTTAGAATGGACATCGGTTATTTTCGTGTTTTCCGTATATTAAGTCCGACGACAGCAGTGTATGATTCCACAAAACAGAATGCGACAGAAGTGCACGTCATTATTATTAGCGCAGTTCGCACGGCTTGCAACTAATTTGCTTTTCATAAAAATGACATTGATATTTATTTACTTGCGATAAAGTTGAAATTATGAGTGGTAATTTTCATTTCCAAATGACTTTTCGCTTTTCGTCAATCGTTTTTGTAATTTTAAGCGATTGTTTCTGATGTTTTCGGAAACGCAATATTTTTCTGATTTTTTTACTTAGACCTAAGTAAAAAAATCAGAAAAATATTGCAAGTACTTACTTACCTGTAAGTACTTACCTACATTTTACTACGAAATAAGTATTTACCTACCTACCCACTTACAATCATCATTAATTTAAATCCGTTTAGGTAGGTAGGTACCTAAGTATCTAAATTATAGGCCTAGTACGTCTTTTGTAAATCAAGTTCTATAGGTAGGGTATACCTACCTAGGTAGTACCTAATACAGAGCTTAACAGAAAACTAGTCGAAAAGGAGATTATTAGATATCATACGAGTAGGTATCTACCTTTGTTACCTACTAAGATCTCAGTTAGTTGCTATTTTTTTATGAACGTAGGTAGTCTACCTGACTTGGTTGGTAATGTTATCTTCTTTTAAATTGATTTCTTATAACTTCCCTTTTTGCTTACCCACACAATATCCTTTGTGACACAAAGGATATCGAATTATAATCAAACTAACTTAGGTTTCCATTTACTTACCAAGATTCACCAAAACCTTTCGGCAAAAATCTGAGACTCAATTTTAGCGACCAAACGTAGTAAAAAATCCCGACATTATTTACGTGGCTTACAATATTCGGTTTCTGGCCCTGCTTGAACGCTTCCTATTAACGTTGTAGGTATTTGTTAATTTGTAGAGGTTTTTTAAGTTACGGCTACCCACACTCTATAATGAAATGTAAAAAATGCAGTAGAAATCCTAAGCGTGATTATAATGAAGCTTCCGCCAGCGGCTTCGCTCGCGCGGTAGGTACCTACCTACCCGGATAAAAAGTAGCCTATGTGTTATTCTAGGACATAAACTATGTAGACACCTAAGTACCTATACCTATTCCGAGTTTCATTAAAATCCGTTCAGTAGTTTTTGCGTGAAGGAGAAACCACAGATTAGGTAGAGATACTACGGGAGAAACAAACATCCATACATCTATCTATACCTACTATACATCGATACCTACTATACATCGATACCTTCATCCTCACAAACTTTCGCATTTATAATAGGTAAGTACCCTATTATTAGGATAGGATAGTAGGCTAAGTACCTATAGACTAGCGAACACCCGCGTTGACTACCTATTATTTTTTTATCCCACGGAGAAACCGTGCATTTTTCCGGGATAAAAGTAATTAGCCTATTGTGCTATTCCAGACTAAAATCTCTCTCTGTGCTAAATTTCATCCTTATCCGTTTAGCCGTTCTGGCGTGATTGAGATGAGTAACAAACGTCCATCTAAACATCAAAACTTCTAAACTTTCTCATTTTTATATTAGTAAGATTAGTAGTTTAGGAATAGGATAGAAGACACTGATATTACCATAAGGTGCTACGCCAATGCTACGCGCATTTTCGTGTACTTAGGTACCTACATAAAACGACCTTTAGTAAATTAAAGTAAAAAATATTTTTTAAAAAACTTTTATTTATTTGCTCTAAAAGGAAGAAAATGAACTTCACAAAGATCAATTAAACCCATCAATTTAGGTATTACATTTACACAATTTACTTACCTACTTATGTTATAATAAAAGCTTGTCGCGAGCTTTTGAAAAGTGGACGTTTACACGTCGCGTCGCTCGCTGCGTGCAGCGTCACCAACTAAACCACAAACCTTGCTCATGTAAACGTAATATTTATTGGCTATCTCGCCACTCCATATCCGAGCAAGATCCGAGCAAGCTTATGTGATAAACCCCCGAGCCTCTACATTTAACGGTAATTTTATCGGTTATCGATCAGTGCCGAGACTTGTGGATCTTTTTAAAACCGCATTGCCACTTTATTTTGATATGATCGCTATGATCCTAAGCCCAACTCATTCTTAGTAACTTATGAGCACTTAGCGGTAGTTGGCGGCTTTTTGGGGAAGTGGAAATTTACACTTACTTTTTCTTGGTTTAGTTTTGTATGTCGCCTCCGTAAACTGTCGACTGCCATAATATTCCCACTCATTTTTACACACTTCTCTTTCGCTACACTCTTGACAGAGTGGTCGTGGTCGTCATGTCGGAGGGGGTTGTGGCGGCTTTGACGATCCTACGCCATTAGTCTCGTATCGCAGCCCTTCTGGTGCATTCGTGTAGTGGACCGTCCAATGCAGTCTTGATTTGGTCGGTCCATCTCATGGGTGATCTGCCACGTGCTCGTGTGCCCTCAACTCGACCCTGCACCACAAGGCGTTCTATGGACACCTCTCCGCGTCGCGATACGTGCCCGAAGAAAGTGAGGATGCGAGATTGTACAGCAGATGAAAGCCGCTGTCTGATGCCGAGTTCTTGAAGTATGGACTGATTGGTGCGGAACTCAGTCCACGATATTTATTTATTTATTTTATTTATTTATTTGATAAAAAGTTAAGTACCTACATAAGGTTTTGTTGTAAGTATCCAAAAAACTTACCTATAAGTATTAAGTTTGTCCAGGACACTGTGTTCTCGTTATACATAAAAGAAACATACATTAATAAATAGAACCAAGAAAATAACGAGGCAGTTACCTATCAAAAACATACAGGTAAAACAACGCGTTCAGCGAACGCACACAGAGACAAATATTCCGCCATTGCGTTTAGCGTAACGGTGACCCATTACCTCTCCAGTGCGTTTCACTGAGACCGCAAATCTTAATGTCGCAACGGGTTAACTCGTTCTCTACGATTTTAAGTTTACCAGGCTGAAGCAAGCCTCTTACATTCCATGTACCTACCTATCTTCTGGTAATGTAACATCTTCATAGGTATTCCAGTAGTCCGTTTTCCATGATGAGATGCCTGGTCCATCACATCTACATGGCCGGTAGCCAATTTCACACCGTCTGCCCCGGACGCAAGGCGGCGCCGGTTGCAAAGCGGATCATCAGGCCACACAACTTTCTTTGTTTTTCCTTTCATGACGACTTTCACACTACTAAACCGATTTTGCTGTGGAAAGTTGAACCTTAGGTTCTAAAATAACACATAAACTTTTTAAAAAACTCAAAAAAGTATTGCCAAGTTTGCCAATTTACCTTCCTCGGAAAATTAGAACTCTTGCTCGCCTTTGTAGGTACCTACCTACTTACATGTCCATACTTTATGTCTTTGTTTATGTGTTTTATTTGTACAATAAAGAATTAAGAAATTGAGAAATTCCCAATTTTTCACACACCGGCCAATTATCTATAAGTATAAGTAGGGGAGACCGGGGACAAACGTAACGGCGGGTAACAAACGCTCCGTAGCCTTGTCCAATAGCCGGAACGACGTGTGCGACCGTTAGTTGTTAGCTTGCACCGGCCCCCACGCATGAGTTCAGTCTCCGCGCCCGCACCACGCGGCAAGGTTAAGTTAGTGGACGTATCGTGATTTTTTGCACCAAAAGTAAGTTTTTTGTTGTTTATTCATTTAGTGTTTACGTTGAATTAAGATGCTGATAACAATTATGACTATTAGTTCGTTGATTAACCTTAAGATTGTCTTTAGCATGTTATAACTTGTTTTCGTGTAATACGTTCAGTTTCCAGGTTATTTGACATCAAATATCAAAAATGGGGGTTGGGTCTAAAAGTAACATCTCATGGCAGGACATAAGTAACGTGTTACTTTAATAGCAAATATGACTGCGATGTTATAAAACTTTTTTTTCTTATTTTTTGTTTAACAGAATACAGCAGCGGATTAGAAAAACTAATAGAGGCACCACTAGCACCGAAGTCTATAGAAAAGCAGTAGATGAACATTTAAAAGACAACACAAAGATAAAAGCACCGAGACTGATTTTTGACTGAATAGAAACATGAATCTCAAGTTAATCTTACGTAAAAGTTAATTATTTTTGTACTAGGTATATAACTTTGAAATATATAATTTGATTTAACGTTGTATTTTTTATTGTTATTGTAATATAGAGGAGAATTTATACGGTGTTACTTTCGACCCACGCTCTGTTACTATCGCCCTGACTATGGGGTCGAAAGTAACAATCTCCATTTTTTTTTGACAGCTTAATAATTATCAGAAACCATGACATTTTATAAAATTATAATGTACATTTTATAGACCATAAACGAAAGTTTATTATGGCTATAATTATTTTATCACAAAGGTTATTACCTACTAACGAGAAACCTGGCATGGAATACAAACTGTTACGTTTGTCCCCGGTCTCCCCTAACTATATAATACAACAGAGCGGAAGATCTTCCGCTCTATTGTTCAAACAAACAAACTCTAGTTTGTTTGTTTGAACGCGCTAATCTCAGGAACTACCAGCAGAGAATACTAGTGCTACCAGTGCTACTTGTAAAATTCTTTCTGCATTTGTTGGCTAAACTCTTGAGAAAGGTTTTCATCATTTCACTGAAATAAGTGTGGATATCACTATAAAATTTTAAAAAATATGATTTTGATCATCATCATTACCTACTATTATAATTTATATCATCACTACGGGGGCAACGTCGCGAGGGCGCTGCTAGTATGACACTATCACATCACACTATCACACTAATAATATTATTACGAGGAGCTTTAAAAATGAACCATAGGTGTACCTACCCTGCTATTGCTTATAGGTAAGTAATTTGTAATTTTGTTATCAGTTTTTATCACGATGAACGCCCTTTACGATGAACGCCCCGAATAGGCAATATGCATCAATTTTTTTATGGTTTTAAACGATAGGTTATATCGTTAAATAACCGTAACAAAAATTCCAGCGCCGAAAAACTAAAATTTTGTAACAAAAACAATTTTTAAAATTTACCAACATTTTCACGCACCTGAAACACGTATTATTATTGTTGTCACAGATTACTGTTGTAGTAACAATTTGTGAACTGTGACTTCACGCGTCAAAGTTCACAAATTGATACTAAGTACAACAGTAATCTGTGACAACAATAAGTTCGAGTTTAGGAATTGTGAAAATTAAAAAAAAAACTTATCTATGGATCGTTATATCTGACTCGCCCTTGACTCGTCTTATGAACTCGTGACGTCACATCCTTTCACATCCTTTTCAAGTATTTTGAAATTCCTACTATTTTTTGCAATTTTTAAAATTTATTTTCTAATCGAAAATGGTTTAATATTAAAAAATAATTACACACACGTACCTCTAAAGCAGTGATTCCCAAAGTGGTCCAGGTGGACCCCCAGGGGTCCACGGAAGACTCGAAAGGGGTCCACGTTGGCGAGAAACAAAAATGGGGGTGCACAAGTTTTTTGGGAATATGGTAGAAATGTAGCAGCAGGGGGTCCACCGAAACCAGTAAAATTTTGAAAGGGGTCCATGAGAAAAAAAAGTTTGGGAACCTATGCTCTAAAGCAACAATGTTCATAATAAAATACATTTAACCCGCTTTTGAATCAGACGCATGTTCCCTATTGCAAGTAGTAGCTAGGTATCAATAGTAACTTAGTTATTTTAATTAAGTCAAGATTATCATCACTTAGGATTCAAAATAAATTAACTAAACAACAATTTAAATATGCATTCTTTTAAATCAAGGTTTCCGCAAGGTGATATTTAATCATTATTGGATGCGGGGGCCGTCTGAGAATTTATCGAAGCTTTTATTGCCATGTTTATATTCATCTATAAGTACCATCTATACTATATATAATAAATACATATTATATTTAATATTATAATTTAGTAAAGCGGAAGAGAAGAGTTTCGTTTGCTTCTTTGTTTGAACGCGCTAATCTCACCAACTACAAGACCGATTTGAAAAAATATTTCTGCATTTGATAGCTACCTAATCTAATTATTTTAATAGTTATCTGCATTTAATAGTAAATAAAAATAGTAGGTAAGTATAATATTTTCAAGGACTGTTTGTTTTCCTGGTAAGTATATAAAAATTAAAATACGATCACACACAGCAGATTTTATTTATTATGAAATATAAATCTTAACAGATCGCACTCACACGAATTCTGTGAAGGACCTTTACATCTTTACTAAATGATTTATACAGTGTCAGGAGACAATCTTTGCCTACACTTATGGGGACACTGTAGTGCCTGGGACAATGTTGAGATGGAGTAGGGTTGCCCAGCATCTACACCATCCTCTCAGCTTAACCGGCCATATCCACAGGACAGACATGGTCAATACGTGTGGGGCTGACTAAGCCGCGGGTTTCCTCACGATGTTTTCCTTCACCGTTTAGTTAGATAGAGCTCGTGTTAATACGCATATAAATTTTTCGAAACGAAAAAGCCAATGATGCACGGCCAGGATTCGAACCCACGTCCTTCGGATCGAAAGTCGAGGTAGGTACGTAGTACTAGTATTCTGTGGTACTATACCCCTCGGCCAACACGGCTCACAATAATGAAGGACCACACACATAGCGAATATAAATTATAAATATTTTTATATTCTCTGCATATCATAGCTTAAAGAAATCTAAAAGTAGGTAGGTATAGGGAGTTACTACATTATTTTTTAGAAGTTTCATTCAAATGCCAATATTCTATACTTCTCCGCTGGAATAATGCACACTAATGCATCGAAGCAAATAATTTACAGCATAATTAGGTTTGAATTTAATTGTTTGATGTAGAAATAGTGTTTTTTTCTGACGTAAGTATATTTGACAAAGCTACTTTTGTTTGTATGATACATCATAGCATTGTGTGATGCTGCACAAAGTGCGAGCAGTGGTAGAGTTTCAGTCGCGAACGAACAGCGCGCCATCGCCGTCGCCTCGCACGCGTTTTCCGCCTTCCCTCATTCACGTTGTTTTCAAACTTGTACAAGTGCAAACAAAAGTATTCTCTAGTGATGGATTAAAGTGCAAGTAGAGTAATGACTGCGTA
Organism: Camptogramma bilineatum; assembly: GCA_958496255.1. Classification (NCBI taxonomy): domain Eukaryota; kingdom Metazoa; phylum Arthropoda; class Insecta; order Lepidoptera; family Geometridae; genus Camptogramma; species Camptogramma bilineatum. The sequence continues at coordinate 8,313,522 of OY292463.1, read as the reverse complement.
TGACAGCTGGGACGAGTTGTGGAACGTTTCTTGGACATACTCTGAAAGTAAGTTTGTTTGAAAAATAAACAGAAATCTGGTGTTGCTAGATTATGTTTGATAATCTAGGTTTCACATTTCTTAGCGGATACCTACCTACTGCTTTTAATGTTAAAACAAATGATAAACTTTACTATTTCATAATCGAATTCGTTTAAAAGAAGCAATTGAAACTCTACAACTTAAAATACAAGAACAATAGGTAGGTATACCTATAATTAATTCTTTTGACCGCGGAATTTGTTTTTTGATGGGTGGTTTAATTAAAAGTTTAGGTAGGTACGTAGGTAAGTACTTACCTATTCTATTCTTATCTCAAACAACATTATTTTTTTCTACTTCAGTACACCTACACCTGGTAGTTAAACTTAGGTAAGTATTTGTGAGTGCGCTCAAAAAGTCTTTTGAACATTTGTTATTGTGCTTCTAAAGCCGCTACTACACGCTGGCGCAGGCTTGCCGAGTGAACGCCAATGCCAACGTTTGGACCAACCATTTGTCTTGACTTGCCATCGCTCGCCTAGCTGTTCATGTGAATACAAGCGCCAATTTCCATTGGTTCGCATAGACTCGCCAAACATCTGGTCTGGACGGTAGCACTCGCCTTGCATCAATTTGCTTTCGCTTGCGCTGGCTTAGGCTCGCCCAACATGGTATAGGCGGCATAAGAGTTTCATAAGCGTGTAGGACTAAACCATACCTACGGTTTTTAGAAGTGTTTATTATCTTATTGTTTCTTCTATTAACAAATAAGAAAATAAGCTTTTTTTTGAAAAACTGTTTTTTAAGACAAGCTTTTATTGAGTAGGTATGGATGAGCTAAATAGCTAATTCAAATGAAATAAGCCCAAACACGGATGTTTTACAGTTATTCACTAAGAACATTCATTGAACTGGTCCATCAGATCAGTAGGCCGATTCAACTTACTAAAAAACTTTTTATCAACCAAGCCAAACGTCAACTATTTCGTTTTGTTCCTTTATCTACTAATGACTAATGATATGAGGTTAGGTTACCTACTCTGTTGTGATGACGTTTTCAAACAAATTAATGACCAATGAGGTTTTGCAAATTACTGTCGTTTTTGAGAACGAAACAAAACGCAACGGCAATGATACTTAACGTTGTAAAATAGAGGAATTGGGGCCCAGCTCGTTGCCACCATAATTGCAGTCGGATCTTGACAGGTATGCCGAGTTTCAACTCAATCGGTCTATTTATATTGAAGAGTTACACAGCTCCTGACTCCAGCAGCAGATCAGCTCGCTGTTACCATAATATTGCATTGACACCGAGAATCAATAAGTGTGACAATTTCAGCTCAATCGGACACTGGGAAGTGGGTCCAATTTAACTTACAAGATAATGATCCGACAAACATACAAACATTGCAAGTTAAATAAAAGCTTGTAAAAAAAATATGTAAGTGGGGTTTACTTTACAATACCTATTAATAGCGCAAACTAAGTAAGTATATAAAGCTAGTAAAAAAAAAGTAGTAGTAGGTATCTACCTAGTCATTAAATAAAAATCGTAAACCGGCTAACGACTGAATACTCAAGGACGGCAGACTCGAATTTTTGGATATTTAAGATTCATAGAACATGCCACTTAGTCATGTTTGGCGAGCCTAGGCCAACGCGAGCGAAGACAAATTGATGCAAGGCAAGTGCTACCGTCTAGACTAGACTCTAGACGTTTGGCAAATCGCTGCAAACCAATGCAAACCATGCGCTTGTTCACTCAGCCAGTTAAGCGAGCGCCAATGAGCGATGGAAAGGCAAGGCAAATATGCTGTCTAAACGTTCACGTTGGCCTTCGCTCGCGTTGGCCAATGCTCGCCAAACATGTATTACCTAAAATCGGTTTAAGAGGTCAGCGGCACGTCCCAGTAAGGTTCTTCTGAAACACCCTACTCCCAAACAAAACCGAAAACGTTAATATCGTGCCAATAATTTCGTTTTTAGCTTTGGGAGTAACCTCCCAGCCAGATAGGTTTCATCGCATCCGGAAAATTCCGGAAGTTTCGCTGCTAACTAATTGATCAAAGTGTATTATTTAGGAGTTATGCAAAATATTAATGCAATATTATATGCAATTACATTGAAGATTGAAGCGATCTCGAAGTGCAGGTCTCAACTCCTGTCGACTATAAATTTTACTATTCATGCCTCGTCTCGCCGACAGGATCGTACATCATCATAAAACGTTGATTTTATATACCTACCAAGCTGCCCAGTGTCGGACTGTTGTACCTACACTCTAACCTGCCTGAGTAATATCGATTACCTAGGTAGGTAGTAGGTAAGTGGATGTTCCAAAAAACATAACTTTATCTAGGTATTGTTTTTTTATCAGAACATAATTATAAAACATTTATTACTAGCAGCGTAAACCAGTCTTCCCGCGACCACGGCTGGTGCAATCTAGTCGAAAAGTCTCGAGCTAAATAAAAAGGTAGGTAATTTACGTGCTATATTTACCCGGATACTTATATGTATTTAATAATAACTTTATCTGCCAATATATTTTTACCCGACTGCGTCAGAAAGAGTGTTATGTTTTTCAAGTGTATGGATGTCTAAATTTATATCTACTTATCATTTGGCACGCTATGCGACTTGTTAGGATTTTAATATTATGAGGTGCCGTTAGTTTCGACTTGATTGTGTGAAGGCCATAAAATTTTAATCAAAGCGGTGATGTGAATGTCGAAAAATGTAGGTACTTATTTTTATTTATAAAAAAGAAAATTCTACGCAGTCGGGTTTTTGTATTTATAAATAATAGGTGTTCTTTGGTATTACCAATGATCTTCCATCTCATATATTACCTATCAATGTAGGTATCATGTTAAAATCATTATTTAGGTAGGTAGGTACTTCTCTAATGATTACTTTGAAAACCTGTCGGTCGAGCCTGAGAGCCATGTTGGCTGAGCAAGGAAGTGTTTCGACTTTCGATCTGAAGGTCAGGGTTCTCAGCGGTGCATCACGAACTCTAAACGGCTAAACAAATATCATGAGGAATCGGTTAGTATTCTAATAGGCGGTGATGATAGTTATAGTAGTTCGCCCGAAGTGCCCGAACTGAGATCTCGCGCACCGTAGATGGCTAACATTTGGACTTTCTTCTGACTACCTCGATACTTTCAAGTGCTAATACTGCCCAGTACGTTTATTGCGCTAGCTCGTCATGGTAAAAAATACTGGCATGTTGTTATTATTTTTATTCTAGGATGTATACATTTTGAAATACTTACGACGAGAATACATAAAATTGAATAAAATTAGACGACATTATGTATTGCATGCATGCCAGTATTTTTTACCATGACGAGCTATCGTAATAGATATAATCGGCAGTAGTAGCACTTGAAAGTATAGGGGTAGTCAGAAGAAAGTCCAAATGTAAGCCATCTACGGTGCGCGAGATCTTAGTTCGGGGCTAACTACTAGTTAGGTACTTTATTTTTATTTTTATTTTTATTTTCTGTCTGTTGAGTTAATTTTTGTTTTTGTGCATGCTATGGCATCTTGTAATGTAGCGGCCACAGAACTATGGCATATACCGTTAGTGTGGCCCACACTAACGGTATATGCCATAGCTCAATATGTGCCGTATGGATTGGCTAAATTAAAGCTTTAGTTAAAGCTTTAAACCCAACCGGTAACACTACCGGAATACGTCATATTGTTCCTTGAATCCAAGCAAGATGGACATTGGGCATTGATACAATATTGAATAGCAGCATTTACACGCAGAGATCGGCCTGCGGATTTTCCCGCGGATCGATCTCTGCCATTCCAACCTTTGACAGTTTTATCCGCGGATATCCGTAAAGATATCTTTACAGATATCTGTACAGTCCAGATCCGTGCTAAAAACTCTACCGTTTAAAGGCCGCTAGTTTTATCCGCGGATATCTGTACAGTCCACACAACGATCTATTATCATTTAATCTTGGTTATAAGGATTGTTGGTCTTGGTGAGAGGCTTTCTTGGTAGCTTTGTCTCTTTCACACTCGTTGTTGGATTAGTAGTGTGCCCATGTCATTTAAATTTCAGGATATTTTTACTTTATCGCGCTCGACAAAATCAGCGCTTGATTTCGATCCATGGTTTCGATCCTTGAATTCGATCCTTGATTTTGATCCTTGATTTTGATTTCGATCCTTGATTTCGATCCTTGGTTTCGATCTTGGATTTCGATCCTTGATTCTTGAATTTTGAACCTTGAATCTGAAATTTTGAATCTTGAATCTTTGAAGTGACAGCTGTCAAACTTCAAATGACCATATCTCGGGAACTACTCGTCCTAGACTCCCCGTTCTCAGTTCAAATGAAAGCTATGACCAAGATCTTCATTTGAAGTGACAGCTGTCAAACTTCAAATGGCCATATCGCGGGAACTACTCGTCCTAGACTCCCCGTTCTCAGTTCAAATGAAAGCTATGACCAAGATCTTCAGTTGAAGTGACAGCTGTCAAACTTCAAATGGCCATATCGCGGGAACTACTCGTCCTAGACTCCCCGTTCTCAGTTCAAATGAAAGCTATGACCAAGATCTTCATTTGAAGTGACAGCTGTCAAACTTCAAATGGCCATATCGCGGGAACCACTCGTCCTAGACTCCCCGTTCTCAGTTCAAATGAAAGCTATGACCAAGATCTTCATTTGAAGTGACAGCTGTCAAACTTCAAATGGCCATATCTCGGGAACTACTCGTCCTAGACTCCCCGTTCCCAGTTCAAATGAAAGCTATGACCAAGATCTTCATTTGAAGTGACAGCTGTCAAACTTCAAATGGCCATATCTCGGGAACTACTCGTCCTAGACTCCCCGTTCTCAGTTCAAATGAAATCTATGACCAAGATCTACATTTCAGATGACAGATGTCATTTTGACAGCTGTTATTGAAAATGTAGTTCTTGGTCATAGCTTTCATTTGAACTGAGAACGGGGAGTCTAGGACGAGTAGTTCCCGAGATATGGCGGTTTGAAGTTTGACAGCTGTCACTTCAAATAAAGATCTTGGTCATAGCTTTCATTTGAACTGGGAACGGGGAGTCTAGGACGAGTAGTTCCCGAGATATGGCCATTTGAAGTTTGACAGCTGTCACTTCAAAGATTCAAGATTCAAAATTTGATAGGGCCTCCAGACTCTCTGCGAGAACCCCCGAGAACACCCGAGAAGCGTGAGTGTGAGGAGCTTCTCGCCTTCTCGTTCTCTGGCTCGCCTGTTCTCCGATCGGTGTCGGTATTTTTGGCCGAGACAAAGGATTTCAAACATCACGACGGAGAACAATTGAGAGTGTGGATAGCTTGTTTGTTCTTCGAGAAGTCTCGTCGAGACTTCTCGCCGAGCTTTCTCTCGAGAGTCTGGAGGGGCTATCAGATTCAAGGTTCAAAATTCAAGAATCAAGAAAAAAACTTTGTAAATTTATACCGTTCCACGCGCCAGTCCAAAATCTGCGGTTATCTGTACAGATATCTTTAAAGATATCTTTACAGATATCTTTACAGTCCGGATCCGTGGGAAAATCTTTAGCGTTTAAAGGCCGCTAGTTTTATCCGCAGTTATCTTTAAAGATATCTTTACAGATATCTTTACAGATATCTTTACAGTCCGGATCCGTGGGATAATCTCTATCGTGTAAATGCCGCTATTATGGCATATTGTGTGCCATTTCATGGGCCACCAATGAAGTATGGCATACAATGCGGCATATCCCCGCCTTTACATAATAAAAAAACACATGGGTTTATGTATGACACTTGCTACATCTTTGATTCATAGTTATTTCTTGTTGGATGTGCAAAATAAATAAATAAATTATCTTACTACCTGTCACGTAGATTGCTAATTATAATTACTTACTAACGTGGGCATGTGCCAAATGTTAACGTTACATAACCACCTAGCCATGTTCATAAGATTTTGAATGTCTAAATATAAATTAGGAGATGTTTATTGTTCTTGTTTGTACAAACAAGTCAGCAAAACTACAACAGTCACAGTCAAAACTAAAAACAAAACGTTAAAAACTTACATAAGTCAAAAGTCAAATTCATTTATTCAATAAGATCACAAGTGTACCACTTTGAAACGTCTTAAGAGCTAGGTGATTCTACTCCTGTTCCTTATAATAATTTCATAATAGTAATAATTTCACTAGGCGTGTATCCTTGACGATCGTATGAGTTGATGGCTTTTATTTGGACTTGCTTCTGACTACCTCTAATACTTTTAAGTGCTACTTCTGCTGAGTTGTAACTATACATTAGTATGTCTACCTACTGCGCTCGCTCATCATGGTAAAGATACTGGCATGCATGCAATACGGTGTGTCTTATTTTTAATATCTACTCTAACAGCTCAAGAGCCATAGGTTTATTTCGGAAGTAGGTATAATAGGGCGTAAACTTAAGTCTAACAATTTACTTCGCCAGGCCTATGACGATTGTGTTGTGTGTGTAATGGTATCAAAATACCAAAAAAATTGATAACAGAGTAATACTGACTTATTAAAAAATAATTTAGGATTGTAATGTGGCTCAAGTTAGACAACTCTGTAATATATTGACAATGACAATTGGCTAAGCCCCTTAATTTCCGGAATTGAATCATCCACCGAATGGGCGTTTTTCCACTAGCCGGCACGGCACCGGCACCGGCACCGGCGCCGGTGGTGAGGATGCAAAAATGTATGAAACCGTGCCGGTGCCGGCGCCGGCAAGTGGAAAAACGAGCAGTATATTTTCATACATTTTTGGGTCGCCGGCGCCGGTGCCGGTGCCGGTGCCGGTGCCGTGCCGGGCTAGTGGAAAAACGCCCAATGAAATCCAATGTCAATTTCAATTTAGGTGTTGATAGATTAGGTACTATGTTCGTGCGGTTATTGGATTATGTTTGTATACATCTTCCAACCAACGGATTTTGGCATTCTTGAAATTAGCCGTTTCAATGCGCAGTGCGACTTTTTCATGCAAAATTTTCTACCACGCAGCGAAAAGCCTAACTTCGCGAATGCCTAAATTCATTGTGACAACTATAAGTACCCTTAGTTTTCGGACTGTAGAAAAGGTGTACCTGGAGCTAGGTTTGCATTCAAAATTCAATAAAATTAACAATAATAAAATGTTAGGCACTACAAACAGCTGTTGTTATCCGTATTTAACCAACAGACATTTTCTTAGATCTTTTGGTATTTTATGAACCTATGTTTCGTAGCGAATTCGTAGCACTAGGTGCGCGTTGAAATCTTATTCACAGGTAAACTTCAGTTAGTGTTGTTGTGATGTCCATGAACTTAGCATATCATTTCGTTATCATTACTAGCATATCATTACTTAGCATATCATTCATTAGCTTCTAAGAAGTGTATCCCGCGATACAAGCTCGCCCTAGTGCGGGAACTACCAGTAGTATTTGTATGTATTTTCTTTTCGGTTAATAAATGTAAGTATTTGTAAGTATATTGTATTTGTATACACTATACAAATATTTTTTTCGATTATTTACTACTTTACCATGACATGCTGGCACTTTAGTGATAGTTCTGGTCTCCAATCGAGTTGTTGGCTATAGTTCTTACGAATGCATAATGAAACGTGATAGTTCTAGCTTATAAGAAGTATACACACTATCAAAACATTTTTTTACGATTTTTTAACTACTCTACCACGATATTATGCTGGCTTTAGTGGGTCTGTCCACAAACTCCTAAATATTTTTCATCTATTCGTAAAGATTCGTAAGTAGTTTCGTACGACTAGCGTAAGTAAGGCCTCGCGAGACCATTCGACATACCGACTCGTAGCACTATCAGTACATTTTGAATTAGTTCCAGTACTGAACACATTCAAATGGAAACGCATTACGTGTACTGGGAACTGCCAATTTCTGATTTTATCACCAGTTTTAACGACATTCACTATCGAATAGGCGGCGTTTACTCTGTTTAAACTTGTCATTGTACTTATCCTTGGTCGTGCATTCGTGCAATACCAAACCACAAAAAAATTTTAGGTAGGTAAGTACCTACCTAAGTAATTGGCTTTAGTTTAAAAGCTGTTTTTAATTAGATGTAGGTAAGTACCTTTATAGGGCAATGAGTTGCTTCAAAACTGAATTGTAAAGCTCAAATAAAATAAACGTAAGTATTTAAATCCTAAGAATCCTAAAACCCTACTTAGAAATAAAACAAACAAATATACCTAAAGCGAAATAGAATCTAAATAATCTGCTTATTACGGTAGCGGAAACTTTTAAAAGGTCGTTATAAGGACTTGATTGTTTTTAGTTAGACTGTTTGTTTCCCTAGGAAATAAAATAAAATAAATAAGTAAATAAATATCAAGACGATCTATCTAGACAACATCTTACTCTTTTTATAAACATCTTATCTCTTAAGATAACAAAAAAGATTTGGGATTAACTAATGTGCTTGAACTCAGACACAAAAAATATGGCTAAAATGTTTTTTTTTTAAGATAAGTCAATATTATTCAAGTGATGTGAAAATTATTGTGAACAAGACAACTTAAGTTTACAATTTAAAAGATTACTGTCGTCCCACGGCACCGCTAGGAAAAGGTCTCTCGCATCTTTATTTTGCATTATATTAATACTAGTAGTTCGCCCCGAACTGAGATCTCGCGCACCGTAGATGGCTTACTATTGGACTTTCTTCTGACTACCCCTATAATTTCAAGTGCTACTACTGCCGAGTATGCCTATTGCGCTAGCTCTTCATGATAAAATACTAGCATGCATGCAATACTAATGTCGTGTCTAATTTTTCATTTATTTCATATTTATGAATTCTCGTCGTATTTCTAAAAGTATACGTCCTAGAATAAAAATAATAACTATTTTGGAATGCACAAATAAAGACCTTTCATTTGACACCCCACTCAATATATTTGTTTACTTAACTTTTTTTACCCCAATTATTTTCATTCTTTATCAAAAATTTTTTTATCACGAAATTAAATCAAGTAGCATCTAAAATCATTGCAAACCAAACCGCAACGATGCCACTCTCTTTTTAAGACCAACCAGTCAATGAGCTACGAAGACATCGAAACTCTATGAAACCGGAGCTCTTGCAGCTCTGGTTTCGTAGTTTTTTTTCTTTGGTCGTATTTCAAAAACTATACATCCTAGATTAAAAATAAAAACCATTTTGGAATGTACAAAATAAGTCCTTTCGTATGACACCCCACTCAATATATTTGTGTAAGTTTCAAAATTTTTTACCCCCTTGGGAACACAATATCTTCACAACCCCTTCATCGATTAAGCTCATATGCTCCACCGTAAATTTCCTTACCACAACCTATTGACCTACCAAGTTTCATGCAGATTGGATGAACGGTTCGACAGTTATGCGCGAACAACAATTCGTGAAACATACAAACATACAAAGCCAAATCGCCCAACTTACCACTAAGATCTTCGCTCGCTTCGCTCGCTCGATCGATTACTAGTAGTTCGCCCCGAACTGAGATCTCGCGCACCGTAGATGGCTTACATTTGGACTTTCTTCTGACTACCCCTATAATTTCAAGTGCTACTACTGATACTGCCGAGTATGCCTATTGCGCTAGCTCTTCATGGTAAAAAATACTGGCATGCATGCAATACATAATGTCGCGTCTAATTTTTCATTTAGGTATTTCATATTTATGAATTCTCGTCGTATTTCTAAAAGTATACGTCCTAGAATAAAAATAATAACTATTTTGGAATGTACAAATAAAGACCTTTCATTTGACAGCCCACTCAATATATTTGTTTACTTAACTTTTTTTACCCCAATTATTTTCATTCTTTATCAAAATTTTTTTTATCATGAAAATAAATCAAGTAGCATCTAAAATCATTGCAAACCAAACCGCAACGATACCACTCTCTTTTTAAGACCGACCAGTCAATGAGCTACGAAGTCATCGAAACTCTATGCAACGGGAGCTCTTGCAGCTCTGGTTTCGTAGTTTTTGGTCTTTGGTCGTATTTCAAAAACTATACATCCTAGATTAAAAATAAAAACCATTTTGGAATGTACAAAATAAGCCCTTTCGTATGACACCCCACTCAATTTATTTGTGTAACTTTCATAATTTTTTACCCCCTTGGGAACCCAATATCTTCACAACCCCTTCATCGATTAAGCTCATATGCTCCCCCGTAAATTTCCTTACCACAGCCTATTGACCTACCAAGTTTCATGCAGATTGGATGAACGGTTCGACAGTTATGCTCGAACAACAATTCGTGAAACATACAAACATACAAACATACAAACATACAAACATACAAACATACAAACATACAAAGCAAAATCGCCCAACTTACCACTAAGATCTTCGCTCGCTTCGCTCGCTCGATCGATAATTTTATATGTTTTTTTAACCTGGATATGTCCCACTGCTGGGCAAAGGTCTCCCACAAAATTCCCCACTGATCCCAGTAGGTACTTGGCGATCTCCCACCATTCCTTCTCGAACCCGTCAAGATCGTCCTGTCAACGCCTTTCGTTCTCGGACACCCAAGTAGTGACGATGTTCGCAGACTTCTCGGGTTGCATCCAGCTAACGTCCCAATTGACCTTAGCTGTTTTGCTCCCCACATCAGCAATGCCAGTTATCGAACGCAGCTTTGTATTACGCAATCGATCTATACGTTTGAAGCCCAAACCGCTGCCTTCTATATATTTATTTAATATAAAAATATTATAAGTAAGTAATGTACGTATTTTTGTAAGTAAAATAAAATCTTCAAAAACTGATATGATTAAGTACAGAGGTGAGGTAAAGGTAGTAAGTATAATCATAATATTTACCCATTAGCTGAAGCATGGAATAACAAGGTAGGTACTAATATTAGTGTAACATTACTACAAGGTACCTACTAATATTAGTACCTTGTTATTCCGTAGGTACAAATAAAGTGTGAGTTGCGTTAACCAGATATGATTAAAAAAGGTAAATTGCCTGGCCTGTCTCACCTTTTACTACTCTATACTGATATGCCCATCACGTGGCTATTTTCCAACAAACTTTCCGCTAGGGGTTAAATTTGCGGGATACTCCTTAAAGTTCATATATTTCGCGGTTTAAAATTGCCTGCGGAGGCTGAGATAAGTATTTAAAACAAACAAACGGTTTTGTTGTGAACTGTTCTGGTAACGATGAGCGGCTATAATACCATAACAGAGGCTCCTCAGTGGTTTCCGGTGATCTTTCGATCTGAGATAACCTTTAAAGGAGAAAACAAAACCTGCCTCTTACTTACTTAATCCGCTGGCTCAGTGACCCATAGTGGGGCTTAACCTCCGACAAAAGAAGACGCCATCTACTCCTTTTTTGAGCTAGTTAGCGCCAATCCCCATTGTAGAGCTCTTGCAGGTCCCTCTCTACCATATCCCTCCAGCCTCAGCCTCCCTCCTCCTATATCTGGGACGTTCAAAAGGGCGGCGCCCTGTACGACAGCCAAGATAGGCTCTCTGTCTGCACCATACGAAATTCCACCATCCTTTCCAGGTGGCCAAGCCAGCGAAGTCCAGGTGAGCTTTAGTCTCACCAAGAATGATGTGTTCTGGCCCAAGTTCTTCAATCTGTAGTTTTTCCAAACCCTCCAGCTCCCATTATTTCTTTGTGTTGGTTCTAGGAGTAAAAACTTTGAAAAGAAACTCTGCTACCAAAACATTGTTCTCCCTCTTAGGGCTAAAGTGTTGAAATCAAAACTTAGGTCTATTACTACTTACATCTATATTGGATTATTTCTACAGAGTCAGACGGCAATCTGACGTAGGGCCATTGACACTTAAGGGCGCTACTCACACACCTGCCGCAGGGGCAATCTAGGTGGCAATCTAGGTGCGTGGCGGTTGTGGCAATATCGAGAGTATTGCCAAATTGCCCCTGCATGCCTACACACATCACAATTAAGGATGCAATTAAGGCTGTTGACACATTGCGTCATATCATAAGCGGGCCGAGCCATAACCGAGCCCGTCGCGAAAATAGCACCTTACACACTAAGACCGTATCATACTAGGACCGTCGCATAACCGTTTTGCGAAGCGTAATCTGCCCACCCGAGCCTATACCACAGTAATAGACATTTTGTTGGTTTTATGCTAAATACACAATTATTCTGAAAGCCCATTTTAAAACTTATCACTCAATTTTTTTGTAAATATAGAGCGTTTACAAGCTAAACCACACTAAAATACATATTTCATATAGTTCGTTGTGAAATAAAAAATAAAAAAATACATTGATTAAAAAAATCCATAGTCGTTATAGGATTTGAAGCCGAACCCGGACACACGCAGGAGCATTTCAACCGGGTGTTGCAACCGCTATTCCATCTGGTCGCACAGCAGAGTGCGTGAAATTACTGTTAAATTATTAATTATTAATTATTTCACATTTAAACTGTAGTATTCTTACAATAATACCACATTTTAGTTAGTAAAATGACAGAAAAAATGATCGAAAACGCAGTAGTAAGAAAATTTACTGCGTTAATAATAATGGGTTTTGAACGGATTTCACAAGAAAACTAATTGCAATAATAGGGGATATATCACTCTACTAGGTAGTACTACAAAATGGCTATAACTGTTATGTTTTGAAGAAAAAATAAAGTAAAAACGTTAAGAAATATAGTTTACTAGCAGTGCCATCGTAGCGTTGCCCCCATAGTGATGGTATATGGTGATCATGATGATGATGATGATAAAAAGTAGCATATATCCTTCTTCACAGAGTTTAGCTATCAAATGCAGGAATAAATTTTCAAATCCGACTGGTAGCTCCTGAGATTAGCGTGTTCAATGTTCAAACAAATTAACAAACAAACTTTTACGCTTTATTATTGGTTGGTACCTATAGATTATGTGTACTTTCACTCCACATTCAAGGTTTTATTAATATGTAACCTCTTCTGAATATTTTTATTGATTGTAGCTTCATCATTTTTCTCGAAATCGTGTTTTTGCTGTTACTACATTTTGATTTCGAGAGGGCAGTATTGTACCCGATGGGATTTTGACGTTTGATAATGTCACATAACGTGCGGAACGCATTAAGTTATGCTAGATGGGGGGGTTTTCCAATTCAAATTTGGGGTAGGTATTTATCGGGTCAAGGAAGAATTATTGGTGGACAAATCCTTTGGGGTGATTTTCGTAGGGAAAAATATTAGGTACTAGCGGCCCGTCCCGGCTTCGCACGGGTGGACATAATTTTTTTTTTACCTTTTATTAATATTTTTTAATTTTTTATATTTTTTTAGGGTTCCGTACCTTAAAAGGTAAAAAAAGGAACCCTTATAAGATCACTTTCTTGTCCGTCTGTCTGTCTGTCCGTCTGTCTGTCCGTGTGTCACCATCGATTATCTCAGGAACGGGTAGAGCTAGCAAGTTGAAATTTATACCAAATACTAAAGTTTATAGTCCGTATTGTGACTATAAAAATCAAGGTCCTGAGTCAACACTATAAAAAGATATAGGCAAATTTAGGTTTTCGTGAAAATTTGTGAGTACCAAAACTTACCTTAATTATCAACTTTTTTTATTTTTCGGAATTTTTCCTTTAGGTACTTGTGCTGGAAGACCTTGCTTGTAACCAAAATTGACAATTCTAGGTCAACCGGAAGTACCCTAGAGGTTTTGGGTCGAAAACTTAAATGGTAGTTCCCGTTGACCTAAAATAACGAAATTTGGCAAAAAGCAAGGTCTTATAGCACAAATAAAGGAAAAATTCCAAAAAGTTAAAAAAGTTGAAAATTAAAGGGTGTTCCCATACATAGTTGACGCCAATTAAAATTGTCCTCCGAGTTGTATGGGCGCTCATACAATTAAGCGGACTAGCTTAGGTAATTGGCACCATGGCTAGGTACGGAACCCTCGGCGTACGAGTTCGACTCGCACTTGACCGGTTTTTTAAACGCAGTATCTCATTATCTATGTACTTACCTGTACTTACAATCCGAATTTGTTTTTTTGAATTATGATTAGGTAAGTACCTACCTAATAAAAATAGGAAAAGGTAACTAGGTGCATATAGGCCGTTTAGGAGCCGCTCCCATCGAAAGGCCGCCTAAGCCTTTCAACGGCCGAAAAGCGGCCCCTAGGGGCTGACCTGGCTACGCTACTAATATGTGTATTGACAGATGGGCGGGGATTAAAATATAAAGGCGTGTCTGCACTCCGTCTCTTACATACTAAAAAAAAATGTACTAGATAGAACGAGTTGGGAAACTCAAAAACAAAATATTTCAGTTCATCAACTAATACTACTTTTTAGGGTTCCGTTGTCCTGACAAGAAACCCTAATAGTTTCGTTATGCCCGTCCGTCTGTATTTTTTAAGTATTTTGTATAAGTATCATAACATAAGTCATCAATATCATAAGTTTTCTTACAATATATCAGTTAAAATTTATCTCAGAGTTTTACTGATATTAGACTATGAACTATCCTTTATCCAGGGTGTGCGGACCGTACAATGTAAGTATTCATAGTAGATGTTAATTTCCAAAAGTACCTATCTAAATTATCGCATTGGATGTTTATCTGCAATGATAATTTAAATCTGTAGTAAATAAATAACTGAATAACTGAACAATACAATAACTTTTTTATTCTCAAAAACTTATTTTTAAATACGTCTCGACAACACTCTTTTCTACTCGTTTCTTTTTAAAAATAAAGGAATGTTTCCTATAAGTAAAATATTGTATCTTAAGGATTTAAAGTAGTTTCCCTCCGGGGCCCATTCATTTTTTCCACCCTGTATATGGAATTTAAATTTTTCTACTCGTACATCAACTCGTACAAGGTTGTCAATTTTCAATTTTAGAGATGCAATGTGAACTCAGCCTATATTTTTAAAATTGTTATTTGTCAGCGGACGTCAGTCGAGTGTCAACTCGACCTGACATGCATGCGACCGTCTCAGTAGGGTTGCCACTTTTTTTTCGAATAAAGGAGTTTGTAGGAACTTACAAATAAATAGTAGATTTTACTTAATAAAAAATGTGATTGAAAAATAAAAGTTTCCTTGCTTCTGTCTGACTACCCCTACAAGTTTAAGTTTACATTCACATAATTAATATGACAGCTTACCATGGTTTTGTTGAGTCTGCTTTAAGGGCGTTCCCTGAGCCAAACACTGTATTTCCCTGTATAAACCCTCGATAAATAAAGTGGAAAGTAACTGAAAAGCCAACATGCATCTCTAACATTTTATCTTGTAATATACCGTTTAATTTTAGTTTTAATTTTTATTTAACATCATATTTACTTCATAATAAATCAACGAAAATCACTAAAAATAAGATAAATCTTCATTTGCTTTTGAAGTTGGTGTAGGTAATTTATGTTTTTGGTTTGCTCCATCGGATAGGTCATTCAATTAATGACATAAATTCCGTTCACTTTTTCGATTGGTTGTTATTAGGGATGAGAAAGCTCCAAAAAACTGCATTTTTGTCGTGTTTCGGAGCGAGCAGCGCCGATAAGCGCCGCGACCGGACGCATTCTAAATTTATCTTTAGTCTAACAAAGCTAAGACAAATATTTGAAGTTGCACTCATCGATGTGCTAATTTTAGCTCTAGGCTAGGGTATTATTTTTTGCGGCAACTCTAAGAGCAAAATTTGTAAGTCAGAAGAAAGGGTCAAAGCCATCACACTATCACATCACACTAATAGTTTGAATGTTTGGATGGATGGATTGATGTTTGGGTGGTTAGATGGATGTTTGGATGTGTTTGAACCGATTTGGCTGAAATTTAAAATAAAGATAGAAAATAACCGTAAATAGGACATAGGCTACTTTTTATCCCGGAAAATTTTTTGAAACACATTACTAACAAACAACATAAAATCGCCCAAGTTGCCACTAAGATCTTCGCCTAATATATTTTTTCCCCAAAAATATATTATTTAGGATTCAAATAATATTAGACTTATATTAAATATAATATTAGGTGTTGCAACCCTACGTGTCAGCAAAATAATCATGGCGGCCGGAGATTGACAAGACGGCCATGGCAGGGCAGGACACGCGACGGTGTGGGAACGGTCTGGTGTGGGGCGTCCGGTACATTTCAATACAAAGAATATCATTTTTGCCGGGACGGTGTTGCTACGGTCATGCTATGCGACGGGGTAGAGACGTGATAATGTGGCAGCACCCTAAGGGTCATCCCCACTCCTACACCCTAGATTGCCCCAACGGCAGGTGTGTGAGTAGGGCCTTTTACCTCCTTACTTATGAAAAATGTCCTGTCTCTATTGTCCAACTATTGTCATATCCACTAATAAAGACAGGACGTTGTTTAATACCAGTGTTCAACTTTAAACATCTTTCATAAGTAAGACCCTTAATGTTGACGCTGACTGATTAGCTGCGGGTTTTCTTTTGCCCTAATTAGAACTCTGGCTAATTTTCTTAAACCAAATTATGGTGAGATAAAGAACCTATGTAACTTTCGGATAAAAAGTCGTGGTGCATCCCGCTGAACCCAACTATGAAGTAATTAGTAGTAGAGAAATAGTCTTCTTATCTCTTTTTTTTAAGATAAATATACCTACCTGTCCCTTCATTTATGCATTAGTAGGTACATTCAAGCTATTATTTTAATCTTTATAGTGTTTATTCACACTAAGGTAATATATCATTGAAAATGAAAAGGCTAATCGGTGTTTTAATTAACCGACAAATGAGCTCATCAAGATTTTTGGCCCGATGAATGTGGATTTTGTGGCCGAGTTGGTTGAGGCACCGGCTTGCTTGAGGAGGATCGCTTGTATAATGCGGGTTCGAATCCCGTCGGAATCGAAAATTTTTATTAGACTTTTCATTTTCAATGGGATTCAAGCTATTGTCAAATATTTATCATTTGTTCGTTGAGTTGATATTAAAAAAACACGCCACAATGAATGAGCCGTTTGGATCAGTACATGTTTTCTACTAAATAGATGTAACAATTTATTATTAGATGGTACCTAACCACCTTAGTAAGGGCCTATCAAGCACAGCTGTGATATAATAATTTGCACAGTTTACGGCAACAAATCTTACTAATATCGATTATGCAGTGAACGCAAAATGTGCGTTCAAATGTATTGGAGATCACTAGGAGATGAAGTCGTGAGTCTGTTTATGTTTTTTATAAATAAGATGTCCCATTTAAAAGTACCTACCCTTTTAAAGTAAGTATGCATTTCAAACCCCATTGTTTCCGTTAGCTGTGTAATGTAATAGAGAATCCACAGAATATTGGGTGCGGTTACCGTAAAAAGTGGAAGGAGGGTAGACAAAAACGCTTGGACACGATTCTGTCCTTTAATAAATAATAACAAGGATAAATGGGTAAACCCTTGTCTCATATCAATATTTCAAGGTTAAAAAAAGAATATTTTCCTCAACGAGCAGTTGAAACTTTTCCGTAATTAAAAAGCTTACACTATTACATTTCGTTTTGATAAAAATCTGTTTTTTTGTTTCCTAAATATTGTTATCAAAAACAATAAGGAAAGTCAAAATCAAAATCTATGTTTTATTATTTAGGTACTTGGTACCACCCGTGCCACCGTGCCGTAAGTTCAAAAAGCAATTGCAACTGCGAAAGTTTTACGCTACCTGCGATTTACTTTTATCTTACCTTGATCCTATTTAAAACTTTGAAGATGTGAAGTGCAACATTCGGTATTTATTTCTAAACTTTTAAGCGCTCCACTGCCAGAACAACTTTATTTGAAGAAACTATCAACTTTTTAAATGTTTTCGTTAATGATTGCCAGTTGCAGCAACAAAAAAGGCTAGTTTACGGTTGCCACGACTACTTATAAATAAACTTTTAAAAAATTCAAGTCCAAAACAAGACTGGCGCTATGGGTACGGGGAGGGAGTGAAATCGCTCGAGGTGTAACCAGCAACTTGTAGTGTCAAATTTGACAGTTGCTAGTTGCGTCAATTTGAAACTGAGTGCAGCAACTGAAAACTGTCGATTATCGAAACTCGCAAGAGAGTTGCTTGTCTGCACAGTTTTTTTTTGCTAAAATGTAAACAGCTAGTTACGAGTTGCTTGTTTCAGCAACTCGCAGATCAAAGTTGCTGTGTCTACTGACCTCTTAAAGGCAGTCTTACGTCTGTATGAAATAACCTAGAATACTCGTAATTACTTAGATACTGCCTACATTTTTACAGCGAAATAACAAAATCTCAAGAACTTAATTTAAAAAGTAAGTCTGCCGTGACTTTGCTACTTTCAAGAGATTGTTTTTTTGCGCTTTCAATTCATTCATATAATTTTCTTCTTAGTTTACGTTCCTTCCTAATGTAAGATTAATTTGATTAGTTTATCTATTGTGCTTATAAGAAATGCGTTTCTTTTGACTTATCCATAAATTCCATAGGGTTACTTATGACTGTATCCCAGAGATGTGATATTCTCACAGATCTTCTAATAGGCATTCATGCATCAGAAGATAATTTTCTAAGAGGGCTAGTCTAAGACACGTTCAAATAAATATTTGGCACATGACCACATGTTGCAGAAATTATCATTTCATCGCCGTCAACTTAATAGATTCTTTGTGATTTTTCTTACGAGTACCTATGTGCTCTTCAACCTACACTACACACGTCTTACCTACACAACCTTTATCACCGAGGTCATAAAAAACCTATAGAAAGCGAATTTTAGGACCCCAATAATGTCAAACCATTATTATTTATACCCTTAGCCAATATGTAGTACATCATCAAAACTGTTCTATCGACTTTGTTAAATCTCACAGAGAATGAAAATTAAATTTATTAATCCACCGGGACTGAGCCAGCTCGACGCTGGCAATGCCAAACTGCACTTTAAGGATTGTTTGATTAATAATTTATAATTTATGAAAACGTAGTTTTCAGACAGGGCTACTTCATTTCATAAGAAAATGGTTATGGTTATAATTATCAAGAGCTTGCTAATTTCAATTTATTTCAAAGTAACCTATTTGAGTATAAAAAATTTGTTGCTGACTGTATAATAAATAACGTAAGTACGCCTATAACTATATGCCTGTCTCGTGGCCAGGATTTAATAATGACCCCCTATCGCACGTTGCTCGCAACTTGTTCATCATACAATCGCGGTCTGTGGTTATAACTTTGACAATATACTTTATTGTGGCCGTGGTCTTAGCAAACTGAAAATCTATAGTTCACATTGTAGTCTCTCCACATTGTACCTAGTAAACCCAGAATGTGCGAACTCGCGACCTTTAAATCAGAATTGGAGTGTGCTCCCACACAGTACAATCTTATATTACACAGTATCACAATTACCATAGAAAAACGTAGATAGGTACCTAAATAGAAAACTACAATCTCGCTATGTCAACGTGCTCGTATGTCAAGTCATCTCGTTGCGTCACACATCACTTTCGTGAATAGAGTAACTTACCCTGCGGTTTATTTTAAAAGGGCTTGCCTACTTACCCTTAGTTATGGCTCGGTAAGTACAGATAGTATACCTAACTATGCACATTATTTACTTGTTATACATCCCTTAGATAACGCTACTATCGATGGGACCTCTCCCAAACGCTTATTTTACGATTACAATTTAATAGCAGCCCGTTTTTTATGACATGCCCTCTCAAGTTGTCGCCATAAAATTTAAATTGTCCGCCTAGCCCCCAGGAAATCGATCAATTCGTGTCCGAGAAGTTATTGAGTTATCTTAGGTCTATTACAACGAGATTATATTTATTACTCAAACCCCGTAAAGTAAATTGCGATTTCTTCTCGTAGTTAAGAAATGAATGGTTATCAAATATGATTAAATATTTTTGCGTAAGTTTACTGTAAGTACCTACATAAGATATATTTTTTATCAAGAACTTGATGAAATAAATTATTAAGAAATTAGAAGTAAAGCCATTCAAAGCAGATATCTTTAACCATTTTGAGATAACAAATAATAAATAAATACTTAAATAAATAATAATAAATCTTTATTCATTAACTTAGTGCTATGTGTTACAATACGTAAAATAATATTTATAATAATACTATAATACTAATTAAATACTTATACATAGGTAGAGTTTTACAATAACATAAATACAATAAATAACTCAAGTGTTAATCTGCATATTTGTAATTTTGAATCTCTTGACAACTACATTATAAGTATTTGTACACCTGCTATACCTACCTTTAATTTTGATATCTCTTTCCATCCAAAGGTTGTCTGGAAGAGATCGTAATAATCCAAGCGATAAGACTTCCCATTGTACAAACAACTACTTATTAGGTTATTTATTTCTTACTTTATTTTATGTTGTGTACAAAAGAGTTCATCAGTTTCATTCATTCATTCATACTTTTTTCTAATATAGTTTCACTCTTGCAAAAACGCTATTCTTCCCTATGCTCTAAACTTTTCATGTTCATTGAGCTAAGTTGTGTATAAAAGTATAAGATATTGAATTAAAATAAATTAAACTGGGCTGACCGACAAACTCTACTCGCATCTATATAATGTTAAAAAGAAATGCCGCGGAAAATGAGAAGGCTCCATTTTCCGCTTCAGCAGTCTGAACGCTTAGCAAAGTTCTAGCACGAACGAGTTTCGATATTAATACATACAAAGTAGGATTGAAGGTAGAAACTTAGATTAAAAATGTTTTTCATTGTATCCAAAGTACGTATGTAATCATAGAGACATTAATGTCCTAGGTGATTGAGTTTTATTCCTCTAGTTTTATAGTTCTTTTATCGGCCAATCATTTTAAAACAAAGCATCCATAATCCCCTTAATAGTTTTCCTTATTCTGTTTTCTTATAAATCAGTACATTGTTTACGTTTCAAGGCGTTTAAACATAATTATGTTTTTACTTGATTACAATCTTTATCTTGTTTTTTAGAAACAAGACATCAGGTCGGTAGGTACTACTTAAGTAGGTATAATGTTTTTGGAAAAGTATAAGTCTAAGGCAAAAATTAGGAGACGAATACCTTTATAAGTACATAATAATACAGGTACGTAAGTATAATATTCTTATAAATATTAGTTACCTATTGGTTTTATGATGAATTTATACTTTTCAGGTACCATTTTCGCAGGGGCTTATGATAATAACGGAAAATAAATACAAAGTTTATGATTATAACATCATTCCTCTTCTTTATCAATGCTCGCTAAAATGCTGTTCATAAAAGAAAAAAAAAATTTACCACTCGACTCTGACAACGTGTTTCTGTAAATCGTCTATGACCTAAACCTTGTCTTCGAGTTACTCTCGAGTTACTCATTTGTTTGTCTAACTAGACTTCTGCGTAGCTAAAATGGCCACTTTTGATGAAACATAAGATTCTTCATCTAATGAAACATCTGATAAAACATCAAATGTTTCATAGATGCTTCATATATGAAGCATAATTATAATGAAGCATATAAGAAACATCTAATTTTTCATCAAATGTTTCATAGATGCTTTATTTATGCTTCATATACTTCATCCATGAAACATTTTATGAAAAATTAGATGTTTTATCAGAAAATGTTTCATTAGATAAAAAATCTGATGTTTCATCAAAAGTGGCCACTTTAGACCCCCAGTTTTCAGTTGAATGTTCGAATAAATGGTTGACAAGGTATTTTTACTCTCCCTAGGGAGAGTGAGGTAAAAGCCTCATTTTAAACGTTTCTCTAAAAATTCATTTCCAGAGGTTAGTACCATTGGTCCTTACTTGTGATTTCAACTCCAGGAAATAGATTAGAATAGGTAGTGTAAAATACATTTATTTTTATTTCATTCATCCAGTGTTAGTATTATCTGTGCCCTAAGTAAATACGGCTTAAATAAAATTCTTGCCTGAAAATAGCACTGCATTTCAGACCGGCTTCGACCTACATTGTATTTGTAAAAAAATACAATAGAACCTATCGTAAGTTTCTTTGGACCCATAATTAGATGCACTTGCAATTTGCATTTGCAGCACGACCGGCCCAGGAAAAGTCTGAGCAAAATGTGCCTTTCTTAAGTTGAAACTACGGAAAAAGAATTTTCTGGATATAAGTATAAATTCTAATTTAAGTCCGGAGTCGTAGGGCCATAAAAGAGAACGTGCTGAGAATGTATTACATATTTATACAAGGCCTGTACTGATGGATCAACCCCAAGTCACTTGCATTTATTTACTTTCTCCTAGGCCACTACTAGTTATGCCATTGAAGTCTACAAATACCTACCTTCACAAGTTTCGCGCCAGCCGTAGCGCTACAATGTTTTTATTTCTCATCATATTCTAGGTATTTTATCTTCTTCTTCTTGCAGAGGCTCTCCACTACTGGAGGTTAGCCGTCAGTTTATTGAACTTTTCTCGGTCTTCTTCGACGCTGTCGATATTTGTCCACTCTCGGATGTTCCTCAACCACGACTTTTTGCGTCTACTAGCGCGTCGTTTACCCATGACCCCATGACTTTTAGTTGGAGCAGTTGGTACCTTTCCTGTCAAAGCACATGTCCTAGATACTGAACTTTTAGGTATTTATAAAGCGCTGGAAAGGTCAATATTAGCATTATCAACAAATTGGCACAGAAGAGCAGGACACAATAAAATCAACTAATAGTATGCAAATGTGTTGCTTGGTCGACCTTTACTTTGATTGGGCAAAGCTTGTGCTATGGCTATGGGAGCCAGATGACTGATCGAATGGTTATAAAGAATACTTGTAATGCTTTGTAGCACCCAGACGCAAAACAAACACTTAAGTTCATCACACAAATGTTTGTCTTGGGTGGGAGTCGAACCCACGATCTGCAGCGCAGAGGGCAGAGTTGCTGCCAACTGAATTAAGAGGCCAGTCAATATCTGACTTAGCAAATTATATTTTCGTTGTGTGTATATTTATGTAATTCTAATGTATTTATGTTTTATTGTGTAGGTACCTACATTAATTTTTTTGTGTGTAATCTGGATCCTTGTTATCTGAATAAATAATTTGAATTGAATTGAATTTACCGGGCAATGGTAGCAGGCATTATTATTTATTTTGTTTTATTGCAATTGTATCGCTATAGGTAAAGTATAATGATGAATCATTGACGTTTGACGCAGAAAGGAAGAGAAGAACATTTTGTAATGACCCCGCGTAGTGGGACAAGGATAGGATGTTGATGGTGATAATGTATGATTGGTACATTATGACTTATCATCCCTAATCTTAATGCCAACTAAATTCTCGTGCACTAACACTAATGGCCAGCCTTTGACGAAACCGGATAGCCTTGGTTATTATGATGGAACGACTCTTATAGTTCAGACCGATACTGAATTCACCTGAAGCGTCAGGTCTCAGCAATTTAGTGAGTAAGTTCGTATGAGCTAGTGGCCAACTTTGGTGATGATTTAGTGATTGCTCGGGAATACACTTTGTATAAAATAATCCGTACCCATATTATAAATGTGAAAGTGTGTTTATTTGTTTGTTTATTTGCCCTGCTTTCACGTCAAAACAGAGCGA
The DNA here is from genome assembly GCA_958496255.1 of Camptogramma bilineatum. Lineage (NCBI taxonomy): Eukaryota > Metazoa > Arthropoda > Insecta > Lepidoptera > Geometridae > Camptogramma > Camptogramma bilineatum. The sequence goes on along the minus strand of OY292463.1, from coordinate 8,289,926 downwards.
CGGATTGACGTGATTTTTTGTGAGGAGATAGTTGGAGGGCTGGAGAGTAACATAGGCTACCTTTTATCCGGGTACCACGCGAGCGAAGCCGCGGGCAGCAGCTAGTATAATATAATGTATAATATTTTCTACCAAAGTCGTGTGAAGTTTGTGAAGATTATATTTTGGTGAAAAAATGTCGATAAGTAGGTAAAGTTTTTTCTAAAAGTTTGAAGTTTTAGGCTGAAATCCCTAGCCTTGCTCGACAGGTAGTATCTTGTAAGACAAGGCATTAAGTTATTACTAGTAAGGTCTAACTTAGTTTGCTCGAGGCAAAGTTACCCAGTTGCTAAAGGGCCGAGGCTGAAGCTCCGTGGATTATTTCCTTTTAGAGAATTATTATTGTTGCGTTTCCGTTATGTCATCACTAGAAATTTAGAAGGGTTATTCTATGGTAAAGTGGTAAGGATGTAAAGGATGAGAGAAGTATGATTGCTTGGTTACTTTTCGTGTTGCTGGAATATTTTATGGACAAAGTCTAATATCACCAGGTTCATGATACATCATTAATACAAACCTATCATAGGAACTCTACCCAGTCACATACACATTACACATCACATGACATTAGGTAGCGTTTTGCCGTTTTGCAAAAAAGTTGACTACAAATCCAAAACTACAAAATATTAAAAAAACAAATCATGTTCTAAGTATTTCAAAAACAGAAACTTTCGTTAGTGAACACAGCGTAAACAGTTACGATTTTCATGTCAGTGATTACCAGACCGAGATTTGTGTCGGTAGGCACAGCTTCCATGCAAATGTCGACTACCTAGATGCTAATTTCCAAATTACACATTCGTATGTGGCCATGCGTTTATTGCTAGTCAGTAGAATTCAGAGCAGGAAACAGGATATTACGCTTCATGAACTATCTACTAGCTTTCTAACATGAAAAGGTAGAAATTAGCTGGGAAGTTGGAAGGACAATGATAAATATGACATTTTTAATCATTTTCTTCTCTAAAATAGGTCCTCTGAATAATAAAATAATATTTGTGTAAAATTCAGAAGCATAGTGTGCAAGTTAATGTTATTAATATATTTGCAATCTAGAAAATTTTACAATATTAGTTGTAAAAAATTAAATAATAGCAATATATTGCATATTGCTATTATTTTACTCGTATTATATTATATATGTACATATAAAATTAAAATACGAGTACTTACTTAGGTACTTAAATAAAACTAAATAAATAATTATTACTTTAAGTCGTCAGTTAAAGTAATAATTATTAATTATTGTTTGTTATTATTTTTAAAGTGTGAATTAAGATTAAGAATGACTACGCTATTGCATTAGGGGCACCCTGTTTTATTAGATGTTATGAGTAATAAATAAATAAATAAAATAAAGTAAAAGAAATAAAAATGAGAGGGATTTACTCTATAGAACCTACCTACCTAAGTACTCTAACTTGAGAGGTATACGTAGGTATTCCCTGCGAGAGTAAAGGTAAGCGTCCACTTGTCGGTATCGTACGTTTCGGACGCATCGCATGCAACGGATCGTAGTATTATTTGTATAGAAACTCATATCCGCCTGTCCGCATCGTACGCATCATGCATCGGCAATGCCGACACCGTTGCTCCGAGAGGCAACTTTTGCGATCCCTGCCGATGACGTCATACGGAATGCCGATCAGTGGACGCACTCCGCGCGCTCGCTCTGTGCGTTCACTACGAAAATCCGAAAGAACTGGCATCGTCAATCCAATTGCTGGTACTTACGTCGGCAAATCCGATCGCTGCCGATACAGTGGACGCATTATGAAAAATTAAGAGCATGATAACAAATCTCAAGAACCTGCATTTCACGAGATAATTTTATGAATTGTGCACTTGCCAGATAATGTTTTGTGCAGATTATTATGACCTTTCTACGAGAGCTTTTGATAAAGCATCGCTGTAGTCTGTAAAAGCGTTTGAAAATAAAGAATCTTTTCTATGTTTCCGACGTAAAATAGGTACTTATATGTGCTTAGGTACTAATAAATGAAAGCGCTTCGTTTTCTAAAGATAGAAAACCATTATTATATTAGACGAGCTTTGCCGCGTACTCGTGCGGAGGATTAAACTTAGAAATCATTTTCTTTACTAATAGCGTCGATGGGCTTGCAACCTGTCACGTATGGAATGCTAACTTCTGCGAAATATGGGCTTGTACCAAATATATATTTAGACATCTTCAAAGGATCTTAAAAAGGCCTTAAAAGATCAGAGAGAATGTCTACCACGTCTATCGTACCGGAATACATCATCATCATCATCATCATCAGCCTATAGCAGTCCACTGCTTGACATAGGCCTCCCCTAACGAGCGCCATCGCGCCGCCCTGTCTTCAGCTTGACGCATCCAACCTGTGCCGGCAGCCTTTCGCAGATCGTCACTCCACCTGGCAGGAGGGCGTCCTACACCGGAATACAGTTGTGATCATATTTCATTCAAATTTTTTTTCACTTAGAAATCATTGACACACGTTTTTTTAATACTGAAAATGTAATTTTGCAAAACTTCACTTAAAATATTTTTGGGTTAACTTCCACTCATTCAATCAAATTAATACCTTATGCATAATAAAAGGACGAATTGTGATGTTTGTAGGTCCCTACTTAATATTTCTTATAGGTAGTTAGTTGGTTCTCTCGTTGGTTAAAGTAACATTTTGGGGCAAAATATCGAGTACCTACCTACGAGTATTTAAAAATAATATGAAAACAGTCAGGCAGACTAGTCTTTCACAAGATTTTTTCTTAAAAATGTTAAAGATTTTTCATTGTATTGTGTACAGAATATTATAATAACCTATTATTTTCATATCATGACAAGCTATCCAATTAATTTTATGTAGGCATTAATCCAAACTTTGATAATTCAATGGATGTACTATTAGTGCTTGTGTTATAGTGTCTACAATTTACCCTAGTTGGTAATGACTGACCTCTAGAGTGGAATTAAACCACTACTCCGTCAAAGTAAACAACTTGTACGTAGTGCTTGATCTATGTCAGTGTTTTTCAATCTTTTTCGTTTCGCGACCCCTTTACAGGTTGAAATATTCTGGCGACCCCCTTGTGTCATAGAAAGCCAAAGAAATAATTTAATTAAAAGGCTACATACTTTAGTTAGGCAATGTGTTTTTCCTATTTTAGTACATTTATCTATTACTAGCTGCTGCCCGCGGCTTCGCTCGCGTGGTACCCGGATAAAAAGTAGCCTATGTTACTCTCCAACCCACCAACTATCTCCACACAATCCGTCGCTTTGTTTTGACGTGAAAGCAGGACAAATAAATAAACAAATAAACACACTTTCACATTTATAATATGGGTACGGATTTACGCGGGCCAAACTGCATCGGCGACAGTGACGTTGCCACACCGCATTGCCGTTGCAGCAATTTGAACAAGAACCTTCAAGGAAGAGAAGAAAATATTTTAACAGCTAAAGATAAAGTAAAATCATTTCACGCAAAACTTCGTTTTGTGGCAACTTCTCTGCTAAACAAAATGTTTGAGTCTTTTGAATTAGAAAATGATTTGAACATTAACATTAACATTTCAAAAATAGCATCACAATTTGATAAACTTTTGAAAAATGAACAAGCACATCCTTCTCACTAAATTGTGTTTTTTTTTGTGTAAGAACCTCGACTTTTTCGACTTTTTCTTTGAGCCGGCGACCCCCCGAGTAAGGCTTCGCGACCCCCCTAGGGGTCGCGACCCACAGATTGAAAAACACTGATCTATGTTATGTTGTTTGCAAACTCAACTAGAACTTTCAACTTAGTTCGTCGAACTATCCCAAAAATATCGCATTATTTTGCACGAGTTGACTGTGTTTAACTTGCCAAAAGTTTTCCTAGGTACTTAATATTTACGTAATTTACCAACCTTGATTTGCATGCTGGTAAGATCATTTCAGTCAATAACCCACAAATTACTATTATGAAGATCAGTTTGTCGGTAATTCTGTATTTTTTATCATATCTGCGCATGCATTTGCTAATGTATGTTTGAATTTAGTAAGTACTTAACTGTATAGATAATAAAGTTACTAGTGACTTTATCAATACATTCGTAAAGCACTCAATAATTCGTACCGCTTCAAACACGCCATTCATGTGCATGTTGTGGCCTGTTTATCGTCTCGAATATCTGCCATATGAATATGTGCGCATTATGCTTTCTTATCTAATTTTCCTACGGCGGACGTTCTGTAGGTAATTTACTATCAGTTAATTCAACAATCTAACTAGGTACTGTTTTTTTGGCTCTCAACATTTGTAGGTTTAGTCAGTGACGTGAAGTATTTCTTTCGTAGTTCACTACTGGATCCAAGGGCGGATCCAGCTTTGGTGCCAGGGGGGGGTCACATAGTCGTGGTCACGTCACAAGAAGTTATAATTTAACTAGCCGTTACCCGCGACTTCGTACGTGTTAGATTACTTTCATAAGTAAGTACCTACGTTATGCAGTAGGTACCTAAGTAACTATTTTAGAGAAGCGAGCCGTTTTTTAAAACAAATGCATGTAACACTGTGTGACACTTGATGTCGCTAACGGTGCTCAAAGAAAAGGCTGGCTGCATGTCAGTTCCAATTCTCTGGTCAAACATAACTTACTTTGAGCATTAAATACTCATGAAGCTAAAAAGCGAGCGAAGCGAGCCGATTTTTTTTAGACAAATACAACATTGACACTTGATTTTGCTATTACGGTGCTCAACGTAAAGTCTGGCTGCTTGTCGGTTCCAATTCTCTGGTCAGACATAACTCACTTTGCACAATAAATATTCATGAAGCTAAAAAGCGAGCGAAGCGAGCCGATTTTTTTAGACAAATTGACATTGACACTTGATTTTGCTATTACGGTGCTCAACGAAAAGTCTGGCTGCTTGTCGGTTCCAATTCTCTGGTCAGACATAACTTTCTTTGCGCATTTAATACTCATGAAGTAAAAAGCGAGCGAAGCGAGCCGATTTTTTTAGACAGATAAACATTGACACTTGATTTTGCTATTACGGTGCTCAACGAAAAGGCTGGCTGCATGTCAGTTCCAATTCTCTGGTCAGACATAACTCACTTTACGCATTAAATACTCATGAAGCTAAAAAGCGAGCGAAGCGAGCCGATTTTTTTTAGACAAATACAATATTGACACTTGATTTTGCTATTACGGTGCTCAACGAAAAGGCTGGCTGCTTGTCGGTCGTTCTGGTCAGACATAACTCACTTTGCACAGTAAATACTCATGAAGCTAAAAAGCGAGAGAAGCGAGCCGATTTTTTTTAGACAAATACAACATTGACACTTGATTTTGCTATTACGGTGCTCAACGAAAAGTCTGGCTGCTTGTCGGTTCCAATTCTCTGGTCAGACATAACTCACTTTGCACAGTAAATACTCATGAAGCTAAAAAGCGAGAGAAGCGAGCCGATTTTTTTTAGACAAATACAACATTGACACTTGATTTTGCTATTACGGTGCTCAACGAAAAGGCTGGCTGCTTGTCGGTTCCAATTTTCTAGTCAGACATAACTCACTTTGCGCATTAAATACTCATGAAGCTAAAAAGCGAGCGAAGCGGGCCGATTTTTTTTAGACAAATACAACATTTTGTGACACTTGATTTTGCTATTACGGTGTCCAACGAAAAGGTCAGACATAGCTCACTTTAAGCATTTAATACTCATGAAGCTAAAAAGCGAGCAAAGCGAGCCGATTTTTTTTTAGACAAATACATGTGACACTTGATTTTGATAACGGTGCTCAATGAAAAGGCTGGCTTCTTGTCGGTTCTTATTCTTTGGTTAGACATACATAGGTAACTAACTCACTTTGTTCGCAAAATACTTATGAAGCGAAACGAAATTTTTTAATGTTCCTACAGAAAATCCTGAAACACGTGTCCATTATTTTGCATTCACAGTATTTGAACAGAGTTTCAAGCAAATCACAATACGCGTTATAAAGTTCCAATATCAACTTTTACAATCCGAGCACCGCGTTTGGAGGTAGTTTTCAAAATCCTGAAGTACATGTTCAATAGAATAATTTTAATTAGTCGTCCACCTAGGTCCTGGACCTGGCCCAACCCGGCCCAGGGGGGGGTCATGACCCCCATGACCCCCCCCCTGGATCCGCCCTTGACTGGATCAAGATTGACTGATTTTTGAAGTTGTTATAGTGAAGTAGTAGTCGCCTCTGCGGGGCGTAGGCCTCTTGTAAATCTTTCCATTCATCTCGGTCTTGTGCTTCTTGCATCCAATGAGATCCACACCTCTGGCTAAAAAATATCCCTCCACCTTTTACTTGGTCTCCCTGTTTTCTTTTTCTGTCTCTTGATAGCCATTCTGTTATGCGTTTTTCGATATAGAAGCCTACGTGATACAATCCCCTATATAATGATTTATCATTTTGTTATAAACAAATCGCGAAAGTTTAACAGTAAAAGCTTACCCTGAAAAATATTTTTTCAACAAAAAACTTATTAAGTAGGTAAGTACTTACTTATTTTTATTTATTTATTTTTATTTATAGTGAAGTACCTATATGTATTGAGTATATATTATTAGATTTATTGAATAATAGCAAGTTCCAGTAACGAGACATGATTAATAAAATAAACTCAAGGTGCTGTAATTATTATTACCATTTCTATGCATTATTTCAGTAATCTAATCTAAAAATAAAAAATATTAATTATTTTGTCACTGACTTTGATAAAATAATTTCTCATTTCGAACAAATATGTTTCATTAATTTAGTAATTATAAGGTAGGTGCCAACTGCCTACTAATTGATCCAGACAAGACAAAATAATTTAATTACTTACGTATAGTATCATGTCAATTCAAAGGATGTTGATTAAGGCTCAGTTTGTTGTGCAAATGTCGCGAGTTCATAAAGAACACAATGTCATCAGAATCAGGGAATATTTTTAGGGTCCCGTAGTCCTGACAAGTAACCCTTATAGTTTCGTTATGTCCGTCTGTCTGTCCGTCTATCCCAGGTTTTGTTAAGATACCGTTAGTACTAGAAAGCTGTAATTTTGTAGGGGTGTGTATATCAATTACGCCGACAAAGTGGTAAAATAAAATTTTGGAAAATATATTTTTTAGCGTAGCTCTACTAAATGTGAACTGGGGATGAATTTTTTTTCGTCGTCTACCCGTCGTGTGGGGTATCGTTGAATAGGTCTTTTAAAATGACTTAGGGGTTACTAATCTTATTTTTCGATTTAATGCTCCATTTTCGAAATATTAAACTTTAAAGTTGCGTATTGTGCATCCTACTTTAACCGAGGCTAACTGTTGCTATCTTCAGTCAGTCAGATGTCATAAAATGCGGTCATCGTCATAGCGTTTTTGACCATTTTACATTTTATTTTACCAAAAGAACATAGTTATGTACTTACTCAAGTAGGTATAATTATTATGTGCAAGCTGTGTAGTTACACCTTAGGTACACTCATTATGCAAGATGCCCCTATTGTTTTTGGATTCGATAAGCTGCTATCTGTTCAAATTTTAATTGATTACCTCCAATTCAGGCCAATTTTATTTTAATTTGTTAGTGATAAAGGTCAGGATGGGTGTCGGTGTTAAATTTTTTATTGTAGTTAATGTAGTGCGTCGATTCTGATAAGTATCACAATCTTTCTGTCTTAGCATAACATTGGGTGAAGGTAATTGAGGGAATCAAGCAGGAAGTAATGAGAAAACAGTACAGTTCAATAAACATTATCTAATAAACTTCTTCCTTGTGCAAATAACGTTGTTGGTAGTAAGTTTATATCCCTGAGGGTAAAGTACTCCAATGGTAGGTGCACGCGGAGGTAAAGATTTCCTTCCACTAATCAAATAAAAATACCAAATTGACTGAATTTGCTTTACGTAAACCGTATAAGACATAAAAAATAGGTCCATTCGGCACAGAAACGAGTTTTCATCAACATAACACTTTGATATGCACATATTTATGTTATCGTTTGAAGAAATGAAGGCTTTGAGGACGAAATAAACACAACCAGTTTGAGTGTAGAGTAATTAAAATTCATAACAAAAGGGTCACAACACCTCGAATTTAAAAGTCGTTACTCACTTAATTAAGTTAAATCTAAGACAGATTACATGTAAACTAAGTAGATAACAGGTTTGATTTAGTGGTTATTTGTAACACAGGTTATTTGTTGTCCGCAGGTAAAGACACGATGACCCTGCCAGATCAGAAAGTCATAGAACATGACAATGGAGAATCTTATTTCGTCTTGAATTCAACTAATTTAACCGCCTCTGATGGCGCATTTTCCGAGCCTAACACCATGCAAATAATTATTCCTCTATCGCTCATGTATGTGGTGATATTCTTCGCAGGAATTCTGGGGAACGTCAGCACTTGTGTCGTCATATCGCGAAACCGTTCCATGCACACAGCGACAAACTTCTATCTGTTCAGTTTGGCGATCTCGGACTTGATATTACTAGTGTGCGGGCTACCCCTAGAGCTGTATCGTTTGTGGAATCCGTATACTTATCCACTGGGCGAGGCGCTCTGCATAATCATAGGGTTAGCGTCAGAGACGACGGCTAACGCGACAGTGTTGACCATAGCCGCGTTCACGGTTGAGAGGTATATCGCTATATGCCGTCCCTTCATATCCCACACGATGTCGAAACTATCCCGGGCCGTGCGTTTCATAATCGCGATATGGATTTGTGCGCTATGCACGGCTGTGCCGCAGGCCATGCAGTTTGGAATTGTGTATGATGAGGAGAACGGGCAGACTACCAGTGCGTGTACAGTGAAGGGTCGAGGGGTGCATCAAGTGTTCATAATATCGAGTTTCGTGTTCTTTGTGGTGCCCATGTCGTTGATATCCGTGCTGTACGCGCTGATTGGTATGAAGCTGCGAACGTCGAGAGTGCTGCATCCGGTGAAGAAGCTCTCAGTAGACAGTGAACGGACCAGTGCGCCGATGCAGTACAGGAACGGAACGTCGCAGAGGAGAGTCATTAGAATGTTAGGTAAGTTAATCACTTTTAACACGAAGGTACCTTACAATAAGCTCCCTAAACCTATCTGCGTGATAGTTAAATTAGAATCAAATCAGTAATAAGTGAATAATCCTCTTGTTATCTCTTTGTTTTACTTATCGAATCGGAACTAGATGTAAATTATTACCATTGAAGCTAACTAATACCGTATTGATTAACGAAACTAGTTAGATCTAATACGAATTGGCTTCTACAAAGCTGATAGCGTTACCGTACCATCAGATTTTGAAGGCTCATTGCATGATTGGTTTTTGATAGCATGTCAATTAATTTTGGTAATACTTCAATCATAATAACACAACACTTTTATTGATTTTCATAGTACCTACATACGTTAATGATCCTCATTAGGCATTAGCATTTCACGTAATATCAGTCAGTGTACATAAAATATAAAAATACACAATACTCTAAAGATTATAAAAGTACTTATAAAGAGACTGTCATATTTCTGTTAGTTTTACAAAAATAAACTTCGCTTTTTAGTTTGTCTTCTGAGATAAATCTAAAATTGAACATTGGCTTCCACTTAGTCTTATCACTTCAGTGTCCACAAGACTGAATGTGACAGTAACTAAAACATGCTCTATTTTTAGCCGACTTCAAAAAAAGGAGGAGGTTCTCAATTCGTCGGAATCTTTTTTTTTATATTGTTCACCGATTACTCGAAAACGCCTGGACCGATTTGTAAAATTATTTTTTTGTATGAAAGGGTAGGTATACTTTCTGATTGGTGCAATAAAAAATTTGTGAGGATTTGTCGAGTTATGAATAGAGCTGCACCTCGAAAGTGCAGAAAATTGCTCAGCTCAAACATTGAAGTCGGTTTTTTTTTTATTTTTAATTTAGCCACTTGTAGGGTATTTAGGCTTAAATATGTCTCTAGAAAAAAATCAAAGCTGTACAAATTATTGCGTCAAATGTTTTATTTAAGACTAAACGCTTACTTGAAATCTACTATTTTAAAGCATCCTATATTATACATATTAACATTTTGCAGAAGTTAGCATTCCATACGTGATAGGTTGCAAGCTGAAACACGAATAGGAAGAATCGCGTTTGTGCCTTTGTGCCATAAACCATCGACGCTAATATAAATCTAACTGGTTTCCTCACTATATTTTTCTTCACCGTTTAGAACTCGCGTGTTAATGCACAGCCGAGATACCCACGACCTTCGCATCGAAAGTCGATGTACTATCCCACTAGGCTACAAGGCTCTCCATTTCATTTTCATTTTTCATTTCCTAGATTTTCTACTATACATCTTTATTCGATAGACGTTTAACCCTCGTAATCGAGCTATAGTGAGCTATACCTATAAGTGTGCGCAATAAATGGTCTATGTGCAGTTGCGGTGGCCCTATCCTTCTTCATTTGCTGGGCGCCCTTTCACGTCCAGAGGCTTCTAGCGATATACGGGAACAGCATGGAAGAGCCTTCAGACACTTATTACATGGTAAGTTTTTTTACCTTTTAATCGAAGCTTCTTTGAGTTAGCTGAAAATTTAATTTCTTAACATTGTTCTGTTCATTCCAAACGAATAATCTAAAACATTTTACCTTCCAACTATAAAGATTTCCAATTCAGTGATCAAGTATTTCTTCGTAGAATTTTATTTAAAAAAACTCAACATAATAATGACAGTGTAAAGTTCTTTTTCACCAAATCGAAGCTTCCTTGAGTTAGCTGAAAAATTTATTTCTTAAAAACATTCTTTCAAATTCAAAACATTTTACGTTCTAAATAATGGTTTCCAATTTAGTGACTGTTTTTTCGCAACATTTTATTTGAAAAAATGGACGATAAAACGTGTCGTTATCCTAACTAAACATTATTATGAGATTGCATCAACTTTAGAAATCTTCATAATAAGGCAATATAATTCTATGATCGCAACATTTCTCTTGTTAAATACTTAGCTTCGATAAATAATACTGAGCCAAAATATACGACCACTAAATCATCAATATGGCAGAAGCTGCATTAGACAGCAGTCTGTAATCTGAACAAAGTGGCAGGATTAACTAGATAGGTCATAGTCTGTTCTGGGCTAGAGCGATGAAAACAATGGATCTCTGCTTATCAGAATAATTGCTTGGCGCATTCTAGCGGAACGTCAGGTTTATAGCTTTCCACATTTTTGTACTGTTTGTGTTCTATGACTAACGTATTACTAATACCTACGTGTGCATTGTACTTGCATCTAACAATCAATATGGAATTAGTAAATTTTTAACCGACTTAAAAAAAAGGAGGAGGTTCTCAATTCGTCGGAATCTTTTTTTTATGTATTTCCACCGATTACTCGAAGACGCCCGGACCGATTTTGAAAATTATTTTTTTGTTTGAAAATATATTGATTCCGATTGGTGTCATACAAATTTGGTGAGGATTTGTTTAGGATTTTCGGATGTTTTTAATTTTCAATTTAGCCACTTGTACAGAATAAGATTATATTGATCGCGGAACGAGCACAATGTAATCATGATTGGATTAGATTAGTCGTCAACAAAAAAGTAAACTTTCATTTTTCGCAGGAGTATATTATATTCGTAAAATGATAAAAAATACTTTTTGTGTTTCGAATACCTACTCATATGCACGTTCTCAGATCTACCAAGCTAGATTAGTGTGACAGTATACCTATGTATAAAAGATGAGAGTTAAAGTAATGATATAAATGTATTTTGTGCAGATATACATCGTGCTGACGTATATATCTGGGGTCCTGTACTTCCTGTCAACCGCTATCAACCCCTTCCTCTACAACATCATGTCCAATAAGTTCAGGAATGCATTTAAGGTAAGATTTAGCTATTATACTATACTTTATAATATGTATAAGTAAGTACTTTACTTACTATACTTTATAATATCCATTATGATTTTTATTGTTTTAGTTTAAAAAACCACACAGTTACAATAGCAATTGATTTCCTCAGGTCCATTTACATTGTATTAAACTATTTTTTATCATACAGATAAAACATAATTGTATGTGTAGGTATAATTGCCATATTTAAATCACACAATACAAATAGGAAAAAATGTAGGTACCTCTACCTACCCACGAGGAATTCGGTGTGCTTTGAGCATGTTACAAAACGAAATAATTTCGGTACAACAAAAATTCACACGGTTGAGTGTGAGTGATATAATTAAATAACGACTGGTTGAAGAAAACTCAAAACCCATATTTATGCGTAGTTATATAATGATATAATTGTTTTAACAGCGTGCAAAAAAAATAACAAAACTAATCATCTTCCTGACCTTCACAATTTTTTATACCAATCTAGAATCGGATATTATCGGAATGTAATTAAGTAATTCAAACTTTAGAGCCATTTTATAATAATTTGAACTATTACAATGTAAATCCCAATATTGTATAAATAATTTGAAAATGTCAGCTGATCCTAAATTATTTAATATTAAAACAAGTCTTTGGCCTCGCATCCATTGGCAGAAGAACAATTGTATCGGACATGAAATAGCTTTTATTAGTTATTTAACTACGACTCACTGACAGATATTGGAAAAGGAGAAGAAAATAAAAGTCGAAACCGAAACTTATCGAGAATCCCCTATCTCAACATTATCCTCTTCGAGTAACTCCTGATATTTTTGTATTTACTACCAAAACATAATTTATCGTGTTGAACGATGTATTAAATGGAATAAGGGAGGGAAGATGAGGGTTAGACGAGGAGTTTAATAATTTATGAATGCTGTAAGTAATTCCAATAGCTTGTGGCCAATTTCTCAAGGTAGGTGTTATGAGAACTCTGTAAACATATAAAACCATGTAAAAAAACTGCAATAATAGAAAGTTGTAAACGTTAATAAGTGAGCATCTATAAATTCACCCTGCTGTCTTAGTGTGGATTGGGCCATGAATCTTCTAGTTTGGGTCATTAGTTCTGTTTCGAGTCGACAAGAAAAGGGCTGTAACTGAGACGAAATGGGTTACCCACACAGATGTTCTTTATAAACATCAATCTAGACATCGCTGTAGAAGCACTGTATCAGATGACAGTACAACCAATAAATTCGAGTCATTCAGTTTTGTCGTTACGTCACGCAATTGAGCATGAGAGTTATTGAGTAAGAGGATGGATGTACGAGGAACTTATTTCCTGATTGTGTGATATTCTGTTTGGTTTTCTTATGAAGTGAAGACCGGTATTTGGTGGTAATTTTTTTTTTTTTTTTTTTTTTCCAAGTTTTATTTGCGATCAGTTTTTTAACTATGAGCAAATTGTTTGTGGGTGTTGTGTCGGGTAGAGTTCACTCCTGTTTTTTCCCTCTCCAGTAGTCACTCTTCATTAAATTATCAGTCACATGCATTTAGTTGCATGATATCTTTCCTTTTAAGTCGTCTCTTATAAGTAGGTTGTGTAAGTTGCTGTGCAAGTAGATTGGGATGGCTTTTCAGTTTTTCCTGATATGTCTGAGCAGAGGTTTTGATCTCCTCAGCTACTGTGTTGACTTTAAGAGGGCTCCGACGCTATGCCGCTCGTCAGTTTTAGGTATTTACGGGCGGGAAACGTAGCGCTCAAGCTTGTGTGCGTAGAACGCACACATTGAAAGCGCCACGCAGTGCGGGCCGCTCTGACACAAAGCGGTCAAAGTTTCGGCAAACATTTTTTACGTTAGTCTTTTTTAAACTTTCGCGATCACTATTCATATTGAAAAGTTTTATGGACACGGGATTTTATCGCGTAATTATCGCGAAACGTCGGGATAAATAAGGTAAATTACGCGATAAAATCCCGTGTCCATAAAACTTTTCAATATTTTTTACGTTTTAAAATTTATAACTTCATAACGATTTTGTATTGACATCTAAGTATACCAATCTAATACCAATTCTGTAAAGCGAAAGAGTTTGTTTGTTTGTTTGAACGCGATATTCTACAAGTCAGATTTGAAAAAACTTCGCATCTTATTTATTTATTTATTTATTTATAAGACAAAATCCACAGCTCTTAGTAGTAATAAATCGACTTATTTATGTTTCTTACAGCCAATGACGGATTTACATTTTTTAGAGTAAAACATATATTACGACAGTCACTAGGTATTTCACTTTCAAATCTAAACTAAATCGACGATAATTTTACATGAGTAATTCCCGTGTGTTAAATAATGTCTAGTCACTAGGTAGTATAGGTTTTAGAGAAAAGTAAATAACAATAAGAATAAAAATAGTTACAACCAAGCACTTTCGTGGTATGTGAGTGCAGCGTGTGTGTGTGTGTCTTCGTAACTTCGCATCTTCGCATCTTCGTATCTTCGTAACTTCGCAACTTCGTAACTTCGTATCTTCCTATCTTCCTATCTTCGTAACTTCGCAACTTCGTATCTTCATAACTTCGTATCTTCGTAACTTATCAACTTCGCATCTTCGCAACTTCGTATCTTCGTAACTTCGTAACTTCACACCTTCGCATCTTCGCAACTTCGTAACTTCGCAACTTCGCAAATTCGTATCTTCGTAACTTCGTATCTTCGTATCTTCGTAACTTCGTAACTTCGCAACTTCGTATCTTCATATCTTCGTAACTTCATATCTTCGTAGCTTCGCAACTTCGTAACTTCGTATCTTCGCAACTTCGCACCTTCGTATCTAGAAAATATGAAGATACGAAGTTGCGAAGTTGTGAAGTTGCGAAGTTGCGAAGTTACGAAGTTACGAAGTTTTGAAGATACGAAGATACGAAGTTACGAAGTCACGAAGTCACGAAGATACGAAATCACGAAGTTACGAAGGAACGAAGATATGAAGTTATGACCATATGAAAAACTTCGTATCTTCGTATCTTCGTAACTTCGCAACTTCGCAACTTCACAACTTCGTATCTTCATATCTTTTAGATACGAAGGTGCGAAGTTACGAAGTTACGAAGATACGAAGATACGAAGTTAAGAAGTTACGAAGTTACGAAGTTACGAAGTTGCGAAGTTACGAAGATAGGAAGATAGGAAGATACAAAGTTACGAAGATACGAAGTTGCGAAGTTACGAAGATAAGAAGTTACGAAGTTTTGAAGATACGAAGATACGAAGTTCCGAAGTTGCGAAGATATGAAAGTAAGAAGATACGAAGTTACGAAGATACGAAATCACGAAGTTACGAAGGAACGAAGATATGAAGTTATGACCATATGAAAAACTTCGTATCTTCGTATCTTCGTAACTTCGCAACTTCGCAACTTCACAACTTCACAACTTCGTATCTTCTTATCTTCTAGATACGAAGGTGCGAAGTTGCAAAGTTACGAATATACGAAGTTGCGAAGTTACGAAGATAGGAAGATAGAAAGATACGAAGTTACGAAGTTGTGAAGTTGCGAAGTTGCGAAGATACAAAGGTACGAAGATACGAAGATATGAAGTTGCGAAGTTACGAAGATACGAAGTTACGAAGATGCGAAGTTACGAAGATACGAAGTTGTGAAGTTGCGAAGTTGCGAAGTTATGAAGATACGAAGTTGCGAAGTTGCGAAGATACGAAGATACAAAGATACGAAGATACGGAGATATGAAGTTGCGAAGTTGCGAAGTTACGAAGTTATGAAGTTACGAAGTTACGAAGTTACGAAGTTACGAAGATAGGAAGATACGAAGCTACGAAGATACGAAGTTACAAAGTTACGAAATTGTGAAGTTGCGAAGTTGCGAAGTTATGAAGATACGAAGTTGCGAAGTTGCGAAGATACAAAGGTACGAAGATATGAAGATGCGAAGTTACGAAGATGCGAAGTTACGAAGTTACGAAGATGCGAAGTTACGAAGATACGAAGTTGTGAAGTTGCGAAGTTATGAAGATACGAAGTTGCGAAGTTGCGAATATACGAAGATACAAAGATACGAAGATACGAAGATATGAAGATATGAAGTTGCGAAGTTGCGAAGTTACGAAGTTATGAAGTTACGAAGTTACGAAGATACGAAGTTACGAAGATACGAATTTGCGAAGTTGCGAAGTTACGAAGTTGCGAAGTTGCGAAGATGCGAAGGTGTGAAGTTACGAAGTTACGAAGATACGAAGATACGAAGATACGAAGATACGAAGATACGAAGATGCGAAGTTACGAAGATACGAAGTCACGAAGATACGAAATCACGAAGTTACGAAGGAACGAAGATATGAAGTTATGACCATAAGAAAAACTTCGTAACTTCGCAACTTCGCAACTTCACAACTTCACAACTTCGTATCTTCTAGATACGAAGGTGCCAAGTTGCGAAGTTACGAAGATACGAAGTTACGAAGTTACGAAGTTACGAAGTTGCGAAGTTACGAAGTTACGAAGTTGCGAAGTTACGAAGTTACGAAGTTACGAAGTTACGAAGTTACGAAGTTACGAAGTTGCGAAGATGCGAAGATGCGAAGTTGTGAAGGTACGAAGATACGAAGATACGAAGTTGCGAAGTTGCGAAGTTGTGAAGTTACGAAGTTGCGAAGTTGCGAAGTTGCGAAGTTATGAAGTTACGAAGAAACGAAGATGCGAAGTTCCAAAGTTGCGAAGATATGAAGGTAAGAAGATACGAAGTTATGAAGTCACGAAGATACGAAGTCACGAAGTTACGAAGTTACGAAGATACGAAAATATGAAGTTATGACGATATGAAAAGATAAAGATATGACGATGACGATGATGATTGTGTTTCGCTCATCAAGCCCTTTCATTTGATACCCATATAAAAAAAAAGTTCCATGGAATGGAACAGGTCCTGCCTGACTTCATCATCAGAACAGCATGGTGTTTCGCTCATCAAGAGAACAGCATTGTGTTTTGCTTACCAAGCCCTTTCATTTGATACCCATATCAATAAAAAGTTCCATGATCATCATCATCATCATCAGCATCATCATCAGCATCATCATCACCTAATCCAGATGATAAAAACATAAAATGACTGTAAAGCTTTCTATGTGGATGTGCATGCTTCTGTACGTATACTTTACCTATAGGCACCTAGGTACTTACTACTTACCTATGCTGTTAGAAAATAGTCAATTTTTATGCCAGGCAAAATCTTTATCAAAAGATGCCTTACATACTGTAATCTGATTTTATCGAAAATATGACATAGCACATTTACGCGACCGCTTCTCATGTAAGAACACAGTCACGTGACGTCACTGGCTCTGCCACAGCTTAGCTAATAGTATTTACGTAATGTGACGTGCTCCCAGCTCCAATGGCCGCGGCCGTCTGACGATTTTTGGCAGTGAATCGTCCTTTTATTCATCGTAGCTACTCCATAGAAAAAATGTATGGAGAGTTTTATCTTCAACTTTCTTGCCTTTATTGTGTTGAATATAGCTACACCTACGAAAAAAAAAATAGCTCACAGGATAGATAAAATATTGAACTTGTTGTTTTCGTATTTTTTAATTCAATTGAGTAATTTAGTGTTCGGTCAGGCTTAAAACCCCGCGCTCATATTTTGTGTACTTTGTCCAGTAATTTATTAAAAAAATACATAAAATATTGAAATATAAAATAGCTCACAGTGTAGATCAGTTCATTGGTAGTACTTAGAGTATGTTTTTCACTATCTTAATACGATTTGCTTTAAGAAAATCTTTAAAACGGTAAACCTCTATTTTGACAAATTCACCTCAGTTGGCCCTTAAGTATGTCATGTAGTTCCGTTCATTTGGTGGTAATAAAGAAGAAATTGTAGTGGACTTTTGGTGAATATGAAGATAAGAACTTTGTAAAGACTTTATTGGGGAATTCAAGAAAAAAGCATGCTCTCTGGCAGAAACGTTGTGATAATTGCTTCGAAAGTACACAAGTAAATTTTTCATGCCTTTTCCAAAAAACAATAATTTTTGTAAAAAAAAAACTTTCATTTAGAACTAAATAAAAAAACTTAGGTAAGTACTTGTAAGCTGCACCTAATGTGATTAATGATTATGATGGTGATGGTCGCAGTTTCTTATAAGTAAATAAATAAACGCAGTTTCGTAACCTTACTGAATTAACCAAATCGCGGAGAGATAGTCGAGCAGTAATAGAATTAATAACAATAACAACAAAATAAAAAAATGTTCGGCATTTCCTCGCAGCTCCTGAAATTATTATCTGTAAATGTCACGAATCAGGGACAGAGATATAAACTGACGATAACGCAATAAACATTATATTTGATGAGGCGAATCAGGGGTTGTATTCCTTCTTACAGTTATCGGCTGTCCTTTCGCGCATCATGGACAAAACGACAAAAAAGGTCATAGATCTGATATCTTTCACAGTAGTTTAAGATATCCAGTCACATACGTGAAGGTTATATATTTGCTGAAGAAACTTCGTGGTTTCTTCACAAAGTGCCACAGTATTATCCCGTAACTGTAAATACCGCCTAATAACATTTTGTAATAATCCTCCGTAGTTGGTTTCTTCGTCGGCGCTGGCGAATGAAAATTGGATGAGGATATTCAATCGAAGGTCCAACGGAGAAATGAGGCTAAGCACTCAATTTCATTATTACTCTGTACTAGTTACACAATTCTTCCTTATAACGTTTTTGGATACTTCTACAACACACCATAGTATCGTATCTTACTAATATTTATTGTAATTAGGGATATTATATTGTAATTATAGGTTTTATAAAATACATATCGATTTATGCAAAAAAAGTCTAAACGACCTTTTACTTATTCCGGAGCCGAAGTGTGTAGGACGCGACGATGCTCATTAATATTAGGGAATTTGTTCGACGTTCTTCTGACAGATCGATCTTGCCTCAAATTGCTTCCATTACATCTCAATTTCGCATTAGAAAACTCGCAGACGAGACGGGCAGTCGTTGTCCTGCCAGTTAAAAAAAAATCTTTTTAGATAAGAAGATTTAAGTGCAAACGCACACTGGGATTTTATTAGTTGGATAACGTTTACTGCGCTTGGTTCGCCGAAGAACGGTTATAATTCATTTAGCAAGCCTACGTTTTCACTGAAGAATGAATGTACTTAATGCTCAACAATATCAAACAGCTGGAGGCCAGGCAACTGTGTAAACACAAATTTAAATATTTCCATGGTATTTATCATAACGAAGAAGGTTTATGTCGCCACGTGTACCTATACAAGTTAGATATAAATAAAATCTTCAATGTTAAGGTTGCGGAAGCGCATTGGATGTTAAAGACCTGATTGCGTGTTTTTTTAAGTAGTTATTTTCTAGAACTTGTATGGTAAAATACAGACCTCTTTTTGGGAAGTGATGTCTGTATGATGGATTTTCCGTATACGCTACTGTTCGTATAGGAAATGAAAGTTTTATCCTCGCATTGATTTATCGGGAGGGTTGTGACACCTATCCATCTAAAGAATACGAAGGTCGCGTTTTACTACCCATAAAGGTATCGAAACGACATGTGTTTCTTATAGCTTTCATTAGAAGCAAAAAGTTACGTTGTTTTGTCAACATTATTCCGCACTAAAGTTTTATCTCTTGGAACTTTTAATAATATTTCGAGCAGGAGTGATAAGAATTTTGTCACATTGTGTAAAAGTTTAACCGATATTTTAGATAAAAGTTTTTCTATTTGTCAGAATCTGAAGTGGATTTATTTTTCTAGCTATAAGTAGGTAAAACATTTTTCTCCCGCGAAGAAACTCACAAATAATATTCTAAGTTTTTTGTAATGGTCCACAAGATTGATTATTACCATCTGTAAGCAGATCAAAAGCGAAAATACCTACCAAAGTATTTTTGCTTTTTTGTAAGAAGTTATTGGTTGTCCAAAATAATTGCGTCATGGCACATATCCAAAAAAGCATTACGGGCAATTTAGATATTAATAGCAGTCAATAGCAGCTGGCGAATGCGTTATTTCTTATGACAAAAATAGGTAAATGAATGAAGTAAAAATTCCTTACTGCAGGAATCTTGACGTTACCTATAGCTAGGAAACTATGTGTAGAATGTAAGCTTATATTTCTAAGAAAGTCTTTACTTTAAAGACAGTGTGTTTGTTTACAAGTTTGCATAGTAGCTGCCTCAAGGAGGGTCTTGTTACGAAAGCTGAATAAGTTTGCTTCATTATAAAGTTTTGACGACAACTTCGAGGTTATGAATATCTTCGATTATATGCTAAGTCTTAGAGATCGTGGTCTCACCGCAGAGCTAATACAACTGCTACTTGCCTGAACACGTACTGCCTATCTTCGCAAAATGTCATTCACATTCACACGGTGCCGAGCGAGCACGCACGGCGAACTGTTGCCTCAATAGGCAATTTCCACTTCAGCCACATCTATGTAGATTTATGAAATTTCCACCGTTCCTATGTTGAATTTCAAGGCTATTTAGAGAAATTCTACGCATAAATCGTGATCATGTCAACAAGTTAAGAGAACTTCATCTACGTGAGTACCTAACTAGTAATATTTTGAACATAGTACCTATGTTAATTAGCTACCCTCCCTGGCTTCGTACGGGTGTAATTTCGAAAAACAAAAATGCCGATAATGTCTTGATTGCAAATATTGTTTTTGAATAACACTACATTTAATATATTTTTTTAACATACCTACATAAGGTTTTATTAGAGACCTTCCGTTAAAAATTGTCTAACTATTTGTGAAAATCGCATCGTTGCGTGGTTTAGGAGTTAGCGGATACCTATACGTATGGCTATTTTCAACGATATTCGGTCAGTTTAATTCCTGTTGAAAATCGACTTCATAAAGAGCCTTCCGATCAAACCAGACTTATATCTAAAGCATTTTCTCCCTTAATCAAACCATACTTTTAGTTTTTTTCATTTTCTGAAAAATTTGTTAGTGATAAAATAAGCCCTTTTGAAAAGACACTCCTCAATTGGAAAGAAAAGACGTGGGGAGTACCTTCATAGCAACAACATATTAAAAGTCTTTAGGGCAAAATAGCCTAGTTCTTTATACGTTTACAAAGTAAGAGTAAAGCTTTTTTAGATTCAAGAAACCATGCTGTTGTAATGAGCAATTAATAAATCGATGAAAGTAAGCCATTAAATGAATGACCGGTAGTGATATTAACGACAAGGCCGTGACATAGGCCAGTGGGTGGTCAAAAATAAACTCTTTATTCGTAATGGACATAAGAGCTTCTTAAAGTTAATGGTTGCTACTCCTATGTTGCTACTCCTACCATCTCAGTTTGTTGTCATGAAAGTGACATGACCAAGTTTTTTACAGAGCCTTGCTTTAACAGTTGTTGGAAATATGACCAAAAAATGGTATGAAGCACGGTCAGACAACCCGCCAATTGGAATAAGTTACTAGTTTTCTTTTAATTTTACATTTTAAGTTACATTCGCTAGACCGTCGGTTAATACCAGATTCTTCCATAGATGACGTTAGCGGCTTGCTGCGTACGTCGAGGCAGACCAGTTTTGGGCAGGACTTACAGCGCGCTACTAGCTTCCCAGCGGCAAAGAGCAGCGCTAAATACTGAGAGGGCTCGGGACCCTCGTCGGCTGAGGAGGCTGTCGACCGTCACCACCCAGCTGTTCGACCCGCCGCCGCGAGCGCAGGTGAGGTCAGGCCCAACTCACATTATAAACATTTGGGCTGTGGTATACCCTTGCACTCCCGGGCCTCATTGGTTGCACTGGTTTATGTTATAATAAGGTACATTAGTAAGATTTTTAAAATACATCCCAAAAGTGGCATACGTGATTTGAATCCGCATTTTTTGGGATGCATTTTAAAAATATTATAGATCCCCAAGTATGAGATTTACTAAAATAAAGTATGTAAATATTTACACATCAGTAATAGTCAAAATAACACTTTAGAAGTTTAGAGTAACTATTGCAGATGTATTGGCCATCTAATATCATTAACGAATAGACTGAGTAGGTAAGTCCGTTTACAAGAGTAGTTTTAGTAGAGTAGATCTTTCAGTAAAATTGTTTTATCGAACTTCCAAGGATTGAATTAAAATGATTCAACTTATTATGAAGATAAAACTTCGGGACTTTGAAATTTACTTTTTGAAATTTTGCATATAATTAATGCAAATATTGGATAGTAGGTTAAACTCAGGGGAAAATTAAATAGGATATTTTGCACCAAGTAAGAAAAAAAAAATACGTACCTACCTATCTATGATAGGTTTTGTAAATAGTAAACGAGAGCTATGTTGATTTCTATTAAAAAAATGCTTTTTATATATTGTATAAATTAAATTACAAAAAAAAAAAATAATCTGTGCCTCTAATATCCAAAACGCTATTCGCCAATATTCATTGCGACGTGACGTCACTTCGATAGTAAACAAGCTAACGTGTTGTGTGTATTTTCAAACTTTTTCAAGTTATTTACTAGCGCAGTGACACGTCACGAGCTGAACAGCATGGCGGCTAGCGTATTCGAGTAATTTTTATGGCAAAAACCGGTTCAAAAAAATATAAATAATAAATATACTTATATAAGTAATTAAAGTGGTTTACTATTTGATAATGGTTGTAGTATACATTATTGAAAGCTTGAAACGACTCGAACTTCAGATTAGAAGTAGGTAGCTACTAAATATTATTCACACGACAGTTTGCATGTAGTATACCGAAAAGTGATGTCAAAACAGGAAGGTAAGGATCTCCCCCTTTGTAGAACTTCCTATTATTCTTCCAATGCTGCAACTTTTTGCAAACATCCTGTTCTATGTTGTTTTTCCAAAACTATAACCATTAAAATGATTTCTAGAACTACCTGTAAATAGAGCATGCTTTGTGTCTGTGTGTAAAGTACCTAGAGACGTAAATTATTTACATAAATAAAAGCTTGAGCGCGATCTTGCTTGTGATACTGTCAAGAAGAAAGTGCCTTCTACATTGTTACAGACAAACCCCTAGGGGGACTTGCATTATGACTGTATGGCTGTCTATGTTGTCGTGGTGTTCTCTGTAGTAAATTGTTGAGAAAAAGCTATTATTCAGACAGAACCCTGTGATTGTTCGATTTGGTATTTTTGTTTTGATATCCTCAAACAACTCCTGAAATTGAAACTGAAGTCAAGTAAATTCAGTCGTAATTGCTCAGCCAAATACTTTAGACTCGGTTTATAAATACCGAGTGTTTGTGATCGCAGTACGGATTAGCTAGTCGCGATTTATTGCGAGTGCCTTTCCGAATTTATTGCAACGCAGTTTCAATTGGAGCTACAAAAGTTTTTGTACAATTTATGACAATTTGCCATCTCAACCGCATATTTTTTGAATTAATAATTATCTGCTGTGTGGGAATTGTCTGTTAACCTAGACAATTTGCATAAAAAGCCTTCCATTTGTATTTGCTACAACATTTGAATATTAGTACAAAACAAAAAATTAAGCAGTTTATGAGTTTACCATAAATGCTAGCAAATAAAATTAAAAAAAAAAGATTTGTTTAGTTTTTATCACTTTTGTACATTTATAACATGAAAAACGATGATACTCGCAAAAATAAAATTACAGTGTCGCAAAAAAAAAAAAAAAAAAAATGTTTCCCTTGCAGTGTTACAGCCGACGAGACCTCTCCATAGTGAACGAGTCGCCGAGTGGGAGCTTCTACTGGGACAACTCGTGGCGTCGCTATGAGGCGTCAGACTCCTACGTGTCTCCTCGTAGCATCTCCAACTCGAGCCTCCGGGAGGTCGACGACGAGCTCACGGGCGAAGAGCTCGCGACGTACAAGCAGTACGCTCACTGTAATAATGGAGGACTCACCTGAGACACGACCGTCTAGAGGCATCCCTCTCGGTACAGTTCAGTGATGTTGCAAACTCGGTGAGTTGCAAACAGAAGTGATAGTTAAAGTGATAATGTAAATAGGAAGTGATAGTTAAAGTGATAATGTAAATAGTTAATGTACGGCATATGCAGGGGCCAACTGAGACAAATTCCGGCCTCCGCGAGATTGATGATTTGGAAGCAAAGAAAATGAAGAAATTCTAGGTGCTGAGGTTGAAATGTTTAAATGTATGTTTTGATTTTACTAATTGTTTTTCCATCCTTGAAACAAAGAGTTTGATATGAAGCTTAGCAAGACAATAAGAGACCACAGCTTTAAGGCGCCAAGTAACACCTCACGAAATGTTATCTTACAGCGTGTACCTACCTAAGATAAAGTCGTTGGTTAAAGGAATTAGGGCCGTCCGCCTACACGCTAAATGTTGTAGAATCATCGGCACGCGCCGGTCATTACTCATCCGTGGATCTATTAATCACACTAAAGTTTTATCTCAAATTACCTGTAACTTACAGCGGTTTTCGTTTTACCTGCGACTCTGGTATTGCAGTGAACTTGATTATAATAAAATAAGTAACATTGGTCTCGTACAAATCAAAAGTGTCAATTGGGACACTGTGTAACAATTTATTTTGTCCGAATCGACAGAAAGTCGTTCAACTGTGGGGTGGGGTTGAATATTTAAATCCACAGTTTGTTTGTATACAGTACTTTAAGCTTTAGAATGGACATTGGTTATTTTCGTATTTCCCGAATAAGTCCGACAGCAGTGTGTGATTCCACAAAACAGAATGCGACAGAAGTGCACGTCGTTATCAGCGCAGCTCGCACGGCTTGCAACTAATTTGCTTTTTTTAAAAAATGACATTGATATTAATTTGTTTGCGATAAAGTTGAAATTATGAGTAATTTTCATTTCCAAATGACTTTTTGTCAAGCGTTTTTGTAATTTTATACGATTGTTTTCCGAAAACCATTCATTATCTTGAATAAAAAAAATACGCGGTTTTACCAAATACGAAACGTGGATAGAGTACCTACCTATCAAAGTTTGTTTTTTAACCCGGAAGTATATAGGTAGTAGGTTTTTTACTGCGTATTTCGAAATGAAACCAACACAGCTTTACTGTGTAAGAAACTGATGTAGCTTCAACCTTCAAATAGGGTGGCCTTTCAGAGTAAATAAACATAGGAAATTAATGATTTTTTTAAATTTTCGGGTTTTCTATTGAAAAATAATTATTTTCAGATTTGTTTTGACTCAAGTACTTAATTGAAAAACTTGTTAAATAAAATTGAGATGTATACAGCTGCTGCTACCACGGAATAAGGAAAGTACCTTTGTAATTAATTAACTACCAAGAAAATTAATATTATACGTCGATGCTGCGTCCTCTAGATTTAAAGAAAACCATGTAGTCCGCCTTCCATGTATAGCATCGCAACACTGTTTAGCGCTATTTTTTAGGCTAATTTTGAAGATCTGAAAAATATTCAAACAGAAAAAAAATGAGAGTGTAACACTCGTTTCTGTTACTGTCGGCTACCGTCGGCGCGCGCGTCATTCGTTTTTCGTGTTCCGCATCGTCAACATCGACTCGATTATTCAAAGTGATAATTTTTGCAAAGTGAATGTTGTTATTATGGAGTTTATGGAGTTTATGGAGAGTAAAAAAGTTGTTATGGAGTGATAGTGATATTCGTCCAAAGAATTCTACGATTCGAAGAAAGAAAAATAAAGGTTAGCAATGCACAAATACCCACACTTACGTACCTCTTAATGTGATAATACGAGATATTATCCTGATGGTTACAAAATTTTTATTCCTTAGCGTGGTAATACGTGATATTATCCTGGAATAATACATTTTTTATTCCTTAGCGTGGTGATACGTGATATTACCCTGGAATAATACATTTTACTTTCTTAACGTGGTGGTACGCGATGCCATCCAGAAAGTAAGGAGCTTAGAGGATTTATTTCTTCTATACCTACAGGTCATAATCATAGATCAGAAACTCCGGTGTGGTTACCTACTACTAGGCACAATTTGACTATTCACAAATGCTACCTGAACATAATATACACAGGCACAGATAATATAATACTATACACAGGTAATAACCTGATGACATAACGTGGCGATTCGAGATTTACAATAGAATAATTAATTTTATTTTCTTAACGCGCGGGTATCTACGCAATGCCGATGTAAGGAATATAGAAAAATATAATGTACCTACATTATTATAATAATATTATAATTTTTTCTATACAAATTCCGGTGTCCGTCTAAAATGTGCCTAAGTGACGAGAGAAACTCGTCCGATATTCCGACATGCCGATCGGATGATGGCCTTCTAGAGGAAGATTAGCCAGAGCCAAGTACGACGTCCACGTGATGGGTGAGGCTTCATCAGTCTCAGTTCGCAAGAGCGTGCCAACTGCACGGCAGTTTGTTGGCTCCCATGCGGTGCCAGTTCCAGATGAAATCTTGGAAATGTTATGTTAAAAAATGGGGTGAAAAAACCCCACTAAAATCTCCAAACGTTGGGGAAGATACTGCTGGACGGTCTCGACGGGAAGAGGAGCTGGAGGGACGCCCCGAAAGAAAAGTTGCTGATTCCTGAGATTTGTTGCTAGTACGTACCTACCTACTCCGAAAGGCATCCCTTAGGTAAGTGCTGTCTTACTTAATTATTTTTTACTTATTGTGAACCGATAAGAGATTCCCAAAAGCCGCTGGGACCACGAATATATACCTGGTCCAGTTAACCTCAAAAAATACCTACCCGACACTGTATGTAGGTATGACGTTGCCAAACTTGAGATCATCAAGAAATTGTCGGAAGTGCCATAAATGTTTTATAGTGTCTCACCATGACAAAGGTCATCGAAAGGTCAAGCTGACAAATTAATAAATCCAGTACCTACCTCGTAGAACAGATCCCAACTTAAATTTTCCGGATCGGAAACTTTGCGATTCCCACGTCGTCAAAACACCGCGAAGACAACTGCAGTCCAGAACCGGTACCTACTACGAGCAGCAGCCGTCCACGTCGACGATGAGGAGTTCGAGTTCAACCCGGCCGTCAGACCTTCCGCCGCCGCCGCTACATCGCGAGCCGCCGCCGAACAAGTCTCGCAACCGTCGACGACAATAGAGGTACCTCACGCTGGTAAAATTTAGTTTTACCATACAAAAACTGATTATCAATTACTGATGACCCAGTTGTATTGCAGGGCTTTAAAACTTCTTTTTAAAAATTTTATACTTACCACAGTATATTGAAGCCTGTGACCCACCATTTCCTAAAGTTGAAATGAGCAACACCGTATCAAAACTTGTACCTAAGTCTTACAACGGTGACTTTTAGTTGCAAATCAGCATGTACTGAGTAGGCGGGTCAGCTTGTTTCACTAGTTTTGATTGTTATATAAACAAAAATAGGACACCTTCTATACTGCGATTTATATTGTGTCAAAACATTAACAAATACTGATAATGGTAATTACCATTGCGCCCCATTTTAGTATGGAGGATATTTTTTTTTTTACACTGTAAAAGCTAGTAGGTAAATAATGGGCGTATCTACCTACATGACTACTACTGATCTTAAAAAGGCATATTTTTCTTTTAATTGCTTATAATTACATCATAATTATCATTTCTAAGAGCCAAAGTCGCAGACTAGTAGCTTATCTGGATGATATGTTATATCAGCTCAACCAACCTACATAGAATGAAAAACATAACATAAAGTAAACTCATTTAGGAGCGTTATGTGATAACCACTCAATTGCGTTAATATTTAAAAATGAGGCTCAAATCAACTCCACATAATGATATATATATATATATTTTATGTCACTGCAATTATCAAAGATTCTAGAACCTTCCGTGATTTTGCTAAATTTATAAGTATGTACAATCACTGAATTTTGTCCTGTAGGTACAGAGCATACGGCTCAGTGTAACTACTGTACACAAAGCGTTTTTTGAACGCGAAAAATAAAAGGTATTTCAACAAAGAAAAAGACAAATCAGACTTAATTATGTCAAAAATATTTCATTGTTAATAATGTATTAGATATTAAAGGTTTTGTTATAATCACTGAAAGTGTTTAAAAATTATCTGCTCGAAGACTTTACTGGTGATTAAGTATCGCACATAAAGCCCAAAATAGATGTCTTCTTCAACATCTACAATTTACAAACTATAAAGTGCTGATCCATCAGTTAATGGTTGGGGTGTCATAATGTGGTGATTGATGATATATATGGCTAGAGGTCAACCGCTGATCTGCAACCGAAATGGCTTACCATAGCCGCCTTTTTCGGTTTAAACATCATTTCGTCAAAATTACTGCTATACTGCAGTAATCTTTACATACCTACAATGTGTTTTAAATAAATTATTGTTGTTATTATCACCTACTATTATCATAGTAATTTTTTCATAGGTACTTAAAATCAATAACAGGTACCGCTGTCATATATAAATAGGATAGATGGAATACCTATAATTTCCACATCTCAATCAATTTCAAAAATAAAATGTATTGGCATTAAAGTACAATAAGTATGTTATGTATTTACAAAAAATATACAAATAGTATTCTATCAGTTATCTGATACTACCTTTGCTTAGTTTGGGGATTGATGGCGCTGTGTGAAAAATGTCCACCAATATTTATTTTATTATTTAAAATTGTCAAGCCATAAATATACTTATCTATTTTTGCTTCTTACATTATAATCCCGCAATATTAGTGATTCAGACCGGGATCCTAAGCAATACTTACTTGCCATCTAGGTAATCTGGAGTAGTTATAATAACTTTATTTTTTAATACTATTTATGTTCTATATTGTTAGGTCAACCAAATACCAATTTATTTGCGTCTAGGTTAAATTGAAAAATGTAATTGATACGTCTTTTGCTATAAATTAGGAAAAGTACCTACTGCTTTTACGCATTTCCTCGATATGCATTGGTACTGAAATGTTTTTTGTTAAATTGTAGAAGACGAAGCTCCTGGTATAGGTACTTATTCTTCCTAGTCAACCAAGGGAACATCACCCGTTTTGGCGCAACCTTGCCCAGGCGTGCGCCATATTTATGCAGCAGGCGTACCTACCTACCTATCTAAAACACGGCATATTCCTAGTGACTCCGTTGACAAAATTTATAATTCCTTATCAAAAAACGTTTTGAATTTATTATAATCTAACTTTAAAGCAGTGTTATATCTTTTGTCAATCAAATAATTGAGATTGTTACAGATCATCTATCTAGCTGTTAGGGAAATACTTTTTCGACAGAACAGTTCAAAAGGAGCTGTTGAAGGAACTTAACTAGTAACGGTCAGCGTTATCATAAATGTTATTGGTAAGAACACTCGTGCACACCAGTGAAAAGTACGGTATGTACCAATAGTAGATTCTTTACAGGTATTTTTTCAAAAAAGAAAACCCACTTTTTTCGAAATATCATTCGACTTGGCAGGAGCATTGCCTTGGAATATACTTATTATATCAAATCAATTATCGAAATATCCAACCATTCTAGGTACCTCACTGGATGTACTGTCGAGAAAATTGGTACCTTTTCTACGTTGTTAACAAGACAACGCTCGCAGACTTTATCTGCCATATTTTATATCAATTTATCTACAAATATTACTATTAGACCCTGACTTTATTCTACGTATTGTTATATATATATTCTCTATTCTACCTTAGTAGGTATATCATTATTTAGAAAGAAATTGTCGAATTCTCCTCCGTACACAAATCATTTGATATTAACTGTGAAATAACCTGTCCAAAACGCAACCTTTCAAATAATTATTCGATGGATCAAACAAATACGTTGCATGAGAGCGGAGTGAACGTGTCCGTGTTTATTTGTTTCTTCTCGGCCACCTCCGCCACCAGCCGGGCTGGGTTCTCCATCGACACTTGACAAACACTATTATAAGTACGGTCAGGTGGACAGGACGCTTTCTCTGTTTCGCAAAAAATTTTAAATAATTTTGTTTTCTTTCTTTCTACTGAAGACGCCCTTTTCTAAGGCTGTATCAATGAAGTACTGATAAGTACCTACTAATAAGAGTATACTTACGTATGATGCTTATAAATACTGAATATACTTAAGTAAGTATATGAACTTATATTTGTGATTTTTTTTTATGTTCATTCTGCAACAGACGCTAAACATCTACATGGTTTTCTTTAAATCTAGAGGACGCAGCATCGACGTATAATTAATGGTTAAAAGAACTTACCTGAAGTGAATTTCAACCATAATTATACTAGATGCTGCGTCCGAATAGATTTAAACTCCCGCCCACCCTGAAAGCACAACAATTATGCGTGCTTCGCGGTTATTGTGCCAAACCCAAATAAATAAATGAATGTTGCAGAATGCTGATCGTGCTGAACGTGCTCTGAAAAGAATGACGCGCGCGCCGACGGTAGCCGACAGTAACAGAAACGAGTGTTACACTCTCATTTTTTTTCTGTTTGAATATTTTTCAGATCTTCAAAATTAGCCTAAAAAATAGCGCTAAACAGTGTTGCGATGCTATACATGGAAGGCGGACTACATGGTTTTCTTTAAATCTATTCGGACGCAGCATCTAGTATAATTATGGTTGAAATTCACTTCAGGTAAGTTCTTTTAACCATTAATAAAAGTTTGCAACAGTCCATACAACATATTGTTGATTCCTTTCAAATATTTTCGTTTTCCTTTCTTTGTATAAGGTCCTGAGTTCCCTAATTCGACTTAATTAGACTTATCAAGATGAAGGTAATTAAAGTAGATAGGTACCTACTTACCACAAATTCGAAAACGGATAAACGAAACTTCTCGTTCAAAACGATCGTATAGATCATAGGTTCTCAACGTGGGCGATAACGCCCCCCTGTGGGCGTTTGAGACTTTCAGGGGGGCAGTAGAAGACCTAGAAAA
This sequence comes from Camptogramma bilineatum, assembly GCA_958496255.1. NCBI lineage: Eukaryota > Metazoa > Arthropoda > Insecta > Lepidoptera > Geometridae > Camptogramma > Camptogramma bilineatum. The sequence goes on along the minus strand of OY292463.1, from coordinate 8,259,098 downwards.
AATTGGGGGGCGTTGAGATGAAGCAGGGGGGCGATAATGTAATCTAAAATATGCAAAAAAACACCCTAATCCAGTGGTCGTCAAAGTGTGGCCCGCGGACGGTATTGGTGCAGCCCGCGGCCAAGCAAACAATTTTGATAGATAATAGATAATGATGATAGATAATGATGCTACCACGTTAGAGAAAATGTTGTGCCGACCCAACCTAGTTGGAAACTTCATGGGTAAGGTATATTGTGAGTAAAGTGAGTAAAGTCTAACCACAGAATAAGCACCGATAAGCAGCGAGATTTTTTTTTGATCACCGCAAACAAAATCAATTTTTACATGTTGCATTTGTCTTAAAAAATTCGGCTCGCTTTGCTCGCATTTAACTTCATGAGTAGGTAAAGTATATTGCGAGTAAAGAGCGTAAAGTCTAACCACAGACTAGGAACCAATAAGCAGCGATTTTTTTCTTTGATCACCGCAAAAAAAAATCAAGTGTCACAATGTTGCATTTGAGTTAAAAGTTTGGGCTCGCTTCGCTCGCATTTCACTTCATAAGTAAGGTATATTGCGAGTAAAGTGAGTAAAGTCTGACCACAGAATATGAACCGATAAGCGAGCTTTTCTTAGAAAACTGCAAAAAAAAATCAAATGTCACGTATTGTATGTACTTGACTTACAAAAATTCGGCTCGCTTCGCTCGCTTGTTTTGAAGCTCAATTCACTCGCATTTTAACTTCATGAGTAGGTATATTGCGAGCAAAGTGAGTTATGTCAGACCGCAGAATAGGAACTGATAAGCAGCGACTCTTCAAGCCCCGTAAAGTTATGATAAGTTTCAAGTTCGTTGGTACCACATACTGTTGGGGAAGATTTAATTTTAACAGCAGTTAAAAGAAGTAATAGCCACTGAGCTCCAAAAAGGTGTTTAAAATTCACGACAGTTGGTAAGAAAAATAAAAAGTAGGTAAGAAATCCAGGGGGGGGGGGGGGGGCTCTAGGAAAAAAATATTTTCAAAGTGGGCGGTGGGGAAAATAAGGTTGAGAATCTATGGTATAGATAGAGTGCTTATCGTTGGAGTGTGAGCTTAACCGAATGATGAGATATGGAACATTGTATCAGGTTATTATAAATTATGAGGCCAACATTGATATAAGTAGAACATAAGATGCGCCCATTGAGTGATCGTACAGAAATATTATCGTGGAAAAGTGAGTTCACATTGACAGAAGAGAAAGTAACGTTAAAATTGATGTGGGAGAAAAAGGGAATGACACTGTTTTATGCAGGGGCCACACTGCGGGGCTATGGCAAATTATTTGCCGGTATTCTGTATTGTGGCTATACGAAATTTGGCAAATAATTTGCCATATCCCCGTAGTGTGGCCCCAGCATTAGTGATTGTCAAAAATACAATGCCACAAATTTGGCATCATGGCTTATCTAACTGTTCTTCTTGAACTGTTCAAACCAATGGAGTCCTAGGCATATACAAAAATTTGCTAACACACAGTCTGTTGTTCATATCGCATCGATAAATCGAAACTTGTGTAGTTACGGTATATAATGTTTATACAGATTTTATGGATCCCATACGAACGAAACGGCATCGAATTTGAATTGGTAAATTTGATGCCCATGCAGTCGTTGCGAAATGGTAATGAAGATTAGATTGCATACATAGTTATATTTTAGCATGACTTCGGTGCATTTTTGACATCATTATCATCATCATTATAATAATATTAATAAGGGAAATGTCCTTTATGTCTACTCTGGAGTACAAAACGCTGTATCTGTATTTTTTAATGACGCTAAATATACCACTAACAAGCTATTACCTATACAATAGTAGTTACGATTATTACATGTCGCTTCCAAGAGACCTTCTGAAGGAAGACATTATCCTCTCATGTTGCTTGCAATACCAGATTCATCATTAGACTCTACAATCATTTCTTCTTCGAGCTCCGACAATCTTACTCATAGCAGGATTTTACTTCACTCAAAGTGTTTTATTTATCTATTTTATTTTTCAACAGATATTTACATGTACTTACCTACTTACTTTATTTTTTTTATTTTTTTAAGACTCATTTCAATATTGGATAGATTATGTGGTCTCACTCAAAAGGGATTTTATAACCTTTATTGTTTATCTAAGTATGTACCTAATTTATATTAATGTAAGTAATAGAAAAACGATGATACTTAAATGTTTAAAAGTGGTGTATAATTTGAATAGATTAATTAGTGCAATGGGTGTTACTACTTGATAGGGTTTCTTAGATAGCATAAATAAATGTTTCATGAGTTTATGCTAAGCACAGATCATTATTATTGTACGTGTAAATAATAACATTGGCTGAATATGTATAATTGTTATGAAATAAAACCATCGATAGGATAATTATATCAATGTTATACGATAAATTTTTACATTGTTTACCCTACTTTTGTTTTTTGTGTGATGTTTCATGTTTGAAAAGCGAAATATTTCGGCAGTGGTTACCTATTCAACCTCTGACAAAAAAATACAAGTCAAAATATTTATAATCTGTGTTGAGTCTTCCAAGAAAATGGCAAAAATAGCACATCCGAGGAAAAAATATGTAATTGAGGAAAGTAACAAAACAGTTGAATATAAAAAGCAACTTACAATAAGGAAGGTCGAAATCTCGGTCAACAGTCGGAAGTTTTGCATGAGAACTACTGTAATACTTCCCTCTGAAAACGTTTTGTGATAAATTGTCATAGTTTGGTATCGCTCCATTTAAATGTTTAGGGCCGACCATGGCCATTTGTCATTTATTCAAATAGACATGAATATCCAAATCCGGCTACTATGATTTGTTTGCCGGAGTCCGGAGTTTTCTGCCTGAACAAGAAACGAGGACACGAATAAATCGGTCCGTCACTGTCGAAAATAGGTTTAGTGCCAATTTCACCAACGAAACTAATTAGCATATCTAAACCGCGTTTTAAGTGCTATAAAAAATTGACACAAATTAATTAATCGGCGATCAGTTGGTGAAATTGGCACTCTCTCTCATAAAATCCAGTTTTTCATAGATCGTAAGTGCAACTACATATATGTAATATATTATAACGAATCGAATTGCTCCGAAAGTATGCATGACTGACTATCGAATATTTCAGTTTAAAATTTTATCTACGACTACGTGAATTATTCGATGTACCTATGTATTGTTTATGGTTCCGTCCGATATTTCGGCAGAGGCTGTACTGCGCCTGCGTGACCATGACGAGCGTTTTTTAAATAAAATAACGAGCCTCGCTTCAATTAATTGACGTATATTTTTTATAATAATTAAATAAATATCCTGTCGCTTATTATGAGTGCAGCCCCAGCCTTACAAAGTTGTCTGTAAGCGACTTTTCTCAAAAATTGTAATTTCATGTGTACCTGTTCCATTCTTACATAAATTACTGAAATTGAACTGCTTTGTTTCATTTGGATTACTTTCACTTTTGTTTTTTGTGTTTCCTATGTTATTTAATGTTTTCAAAGTACCTACCTACTGGCTATTAAAGCCCAGATTTGAAAATAAGTTTTATCGTAAAATGAGATAATAATAAAGACCATTAGAGAGTTTGCAGGAATAAAGTGCATATTATTTTTTTGTGTTATTAACTTTGATGCCAAGGGTTTTGTCGGAAATAATACTAATATTAAATAATATTAACTTCTCGATTGGATAATAGTTAGTCAATAGTTAATTTGCAAACTTACTATCGTTCGATACTAAATCGGTGTAATGTGCGCGCCTCCATACATCTCCATACTGATCTAGGAGCCCAATTAACTATCGTACGAGAGAAAATTGTAGATGTGTTTGGTCCCTTACAGTGATTATAACGTCTTTCCAATAAATTCCTTAATTAATTAAAACACTCAGACTAAGGGCGTCTTGAAACACGATTCTTAATTGTATTTAACTAACCTAAACGCATTTAACGCATGCAAAAATTGCTTTCAGGCTAGCTGAAATACAATTAAAAATGTGGTGCAAGACACCCTAAAACTATAATGATTCTGTGCGTAGGTCAAATAGTTTTATTCCCAGGGCATGCGTTTCTATTATGTAAATGGGACTCCGGCTGGGCCAAATATTGTGTTCAAATGCGGTCCGGAATTCTGACAACGGTAGAGCTTAAAAAGTTGTTGTTTGGAATACAAAAGTTGGCCATATAATTCAAAAACTATGGTGACTGCTAATAACTACTAAAGTGGCTGTAAAGTCGTCAAGCCATGAAGAAAGCTTACAGGTGGCCTAAATAGTCCGTCACTAGACATGGCCACTAACTAGTTCATGTGAGCTGTAAATAAAATTTTATTCTATTCTAAATATTCATGTGCCGTCCAAGTGCGCGATGGGTCGATGACATCAAAAAACATCAAAGATTTTGGATGCGTGAGGCACAGGACCGGAATGAGTGGCGTAAACAAAGGGAGGCCTACACCCAACAGTGGGATACTATTGGCTGCGGATGATGATGATGAAATATTCATAGCTCAAAAACTATTGAATGGTGTTTACAATCCAAATAAAATAATTGTAATATGAAGTGTTATTATATTACCTATCGAGGCCCTGCAAAGAGATCATAATAGATTAACAGACTGATGAGGTGGCTGATGGCTTGTTTGTTGACTGCGATTTTGTTTGTCTGAGAAGAATGTAAACAAAGGACCGAGGGAGGATATCCGGCTGTCCAAGTAAGGTCGCAGATTGACAAAGTAGCAACTTGATTGTTTTCATAAAATTTTAAGAACAAAGAAACGAGATCTGGGGGTCTAAAGTGGCCACTTTTGATGAAACATCAGATGTTTCATCAAAAGTGGCCACTTTAGGTACCGATTGCCAAGCATTTAAAACATTTGCCTTCAAACCTGGATAAATGTTACCTTTACATCACTTTTAGTTTCTTCCTAATCGGTCGGTTATTTATTATTGCTAGGAGAACAAATAAACACACATTTTCGCATTTATACCACTTACGAATAATTGACTGACATTACAAGAGTCGCGGGTGGTCGATCGATAGGCGGCAAAAATTGTTTTCCCTAGAGGCAACCTGGATTTAGGTATATATGTAATGAAGGTCTATTTCAAGCTGACAAATCTATAGGTACTAATATTATAAAGAGTAAAGATTTGACTGTTTGTTTGCATTGAATAGACTCCGAAACTACTGAACCGATTTGAAAAATTCTTTCACTACCTACACTATCCCTGATGAACAACATAGGGTAGGTATAGTTTGCGCCCCGACTTCGCACGTCTAATTTATAAATTAAACCCATGCGAAGCTGGGGCGAACCGCTAGTAATAAATAATTTCACACAGCATCGTGTAGCCCCAAAGCAAGCGGAGCGTGTGTTAAGGGTATTATTATAATTATGTTCTGTGGTCATGGCAACATGACTGATATACTACTTACATATTAGGTACCTACTACTTTTTTTTTAAATTACATACATATTAAACATAGAAAACACCCAGACATGAGACAAATATTTGTAGATCATACAAGCATTTGTCCCGCGCGGGAATCAAACCCGTAACCTCATGCGTCTCAGGCGGGCCTTCCTCACTGAGCCACGGAGGTCGTCAAATATGACACCACTGGTAATAGGATGATAGTGATGATGGAATTTACGGAGATGCAGTGTTTCTCTTCATTCAAAGGTTGCCTGGATTACATGGCCGTGTGGTGATAAGACCGTGAATTGTTTTATTAAGTACCTACCTATTTGTAGTCTGTTTCATAGCTGCGAGTACTTATAAGTAGGTACCTAATAAAAATCATTTATACATTTGATACTTTACCTATATGAACAAAATTGTTCTAATAAAAAAAAACATTACGGTAGTTACCTAGGTATATTGTTTCACATGTGGGTATATTTTTATAAAAAAAAATTAAGAAGTTAACTAATTGCTTCAAACTTAATAATGAGGCGAAGGTACCTACTATAAGGTAAAGTTTTTCTTTTTCGCAGACTTCGAATCCTATTACCATAATGCGTAACTTATTGCTTAGCGGAACAAAAGCAGACCCCAGGCACCCACCAAATTGACTAAGCACCTGTTCGAGAGGCTAAAATTATAATTTAGAAGTAACTGGAAAAAAATATCGATCGGAAGCCGAAACGAGTCGATAATTCTGGAGGAAAATTACGAGAATATCGATAGGGCGTCTATATAAAAATGTTGTAGAAGGAAAGTAGTTGTTATACACTACAATCTTTTTATACCCCAAGTAGACCTTTGAACTGTACTTTTTTCTGTTGGTTTTCGCAATAAAAGGGTAAAATAGAAAAAAAACAACTCAACCCCAAGGAATTTTTCATAAAAGATAACGGCATGGCAGTTAGAATTTCATAAATGGCCGGCAAACAAAGTGCTTCCCATTTATGTATCACAGACTTTGCTTAAAACATCTAAATGAAATTCATTTCTGTCTACATTGAGTCTGTTTTGCGATTTTTGAAACTTAGGTACTAAGATTTAGAGTTGAAATTAGAAAGCTCAGGTTTAATTAAGCACTTTAACTCTTTGGTCACGGCAAGTAGGTACTAAAAGCAGAATTATTTTGTTTAATTTTGAGTTGTTAAATTTCATCTTACAACGGGGTCTGGTCATCTTACAAGGGTGGTAAGTACCTATCTCCCTACCTACTATTTTTTAACCCCTGACGAAAAAGAGGGATGTTATAAGTTTGTAGTGTGTATCTGTGGCTTTGTGTGTCTGCCTGTGGCATCATAGCTCCTGAACGGATTATGAACCGATTTTAATTATTTTTTTTTGTTTGAATGGTTTCTTTGTCGAGAGAGTTCTTAGCTATGTTTCATGAAAATCTGTTCAGCCGTTGAAGATCATTAGTTCTTTTAGTAGCAGTCCCGCGTTTTCATTAGCGCGATCTAGGATTGGGTCATTTTTAGTCGCGCCATTTGAATTTGGAAAACAATTTCCATTCAATGAGGTTCATTGCAATGGTGTAGGTAACAACATAATACACAGAGTATAGTCCGACACAAAATAATAGAAATAAATGGGGGCGCCACTGTGCAAATACGCGAAATAGATAAATTCTCTTTTAGAAGTAAATTATTACTTCTGACTGACGTCTTCGGCACCTGTACCATAGACAAGAAACCTGTACTTTACCATAGATTAGTAGAGTAAGGGTTTCAAAAGTACATAAATTTTAGTTGCCGTGTCTACCCGTTTTTGCCGGACTATAGAATGAAACATTTTTGTTACCTACAGCTGTCAGTTATGTATGCGTCTTGTCCACAGAAAAGAGAATCGCTCGCTTACGCAAGTAGAAGCAGCATGTTGACTTATTACTAAGAGAACCAGTGTCGCCAAACTCATACACGTAAAAAAAAACACACTTAGAAATAAAAGTTACAATTGGTCGAAAGAGAACGTTAAAAAGGACCTAAAACCATAAAACTAATTTTATAGATAATAGTCCATAACGTCATAGGAACATGGTTCTAAACTTAATAAAATAATAATAAAATAATATGATTGTCTACTTGTCACGAGATGGCGATTTTCATTCTGGATTTTCCTTAATTAGTCTCTAACAAGTAGTAATAAGATTGATAATGCAATGGCTGTTACGAGGTTGACCAAAAAACTAAGCTACTTGACGCGAGATGGCGTTATCGCTGTTAATTCTGTTAATAGTCTTTACCAACAAGATTTAAGATTGATATTACAATGGCTAAATACTTGACAACATAGCTACTCGCTTAGTGTTGTGCCAATGCCAATGAGGATACAAGATGAATGTATCGAAATCGATTATTATTTACCAAATGATGTGTAACGATCGGTAGCACGTCAGGTTATATTTGTGGTGGCCGAAATAAAAAGCTTTTCTTATCTTTCTTTCCTAATTTACACAATCAAAGGTTTAAAACTCGTAAATTGTATCACTGTTTAAAATAATGGTTCTTTTTCTTGTGTTTTCTTTTTATGGTGTAGGTATAGGTACAGTAGGTACTCGTACAATAAAGTTATATTCTATGTATTCTAAATACTTGGAAAATATTAGTGATCGAGCGAGCGAAGTGAGCGAAGATCTTAGTGTAAGTTAGGCGATTTTGTTTCTTAATTTTATCAAGTTTATTGATTATCATCACACTAATATTATAAATGCAAAAGTTTGGATGTTTGGATGGATGGATGTTTGGATATATTTTTGTTCCGCTCGACAACCACTGAACCGATTTGGCTGAAATTTAAAATATAGAATAGATAGATAAAGACCGGGAATAGGACATAGGCTTCTTTCTATCCAGGTATCACCCGAGCGAAGCCGCGGGTGGAAGCAAGTTTGTTTGACGTATCTAAGCATCAGTTTCGGTAAAAACTAGTAGGTAGTTTGCCCCGAAATAAGATATAGCGCACGGCGCGCACCGTTGCGTTGAGAGCCTAGATTTGATCTTGTTTCTGTCAAAAATGACAGATAATGTCAAACATAACAGATCATGTCAAAAATGACACTAGATGTACTTATGACAGATAATGTCAAAAATGACAGATTAGGTAAAAAATTACAAATTTAAAAATTACAAATTTTCAATTCAATTCAATTCAATTACTTTTAAGACATGTTAGGTATTAGATGAACCGCGAACGATCCTTGTTTCTGACTAAATAGGGGCATATTTCAAGCTTTTTGTGTTGCATAATATAATCTGATTTCTAATCATAACCATTAAAGTTATCGATAGCACATTCATCAGTATATAGGGTCACATCCCTAATTGAGTAGCGAAAGTTGAGGTTTAAGAGAAACGCGACCTTAAGTAGTGTGAATCACAGGCTAGTTTTGTTTGACGGTTTTGCATTTTAAACAAACTAAACAAAACCGTTTAAAAACAATTAAATAATATTAAAAGGTTATATGATATGCCCCCTGTTATTAATGTTTTTGTTCGGCTATCGTTTTTGCACTCCAAAACAGCGCAATACGGCATTTTTATATTTTTTTTGTGATTTTTCGAGTTACGTTTCCTCTGACAGACTTCAAACACGACTAAAGTATGCGGAGCTTGAAGTGCGCGCAATGCGCTTACTTGGTGCTACGCTGGCCCCGCCTACTTACTATTTCTAGTCTTATTCTCAATTCTGTGGTCTTGTCAATAATGTTCAATAATGTTTATTAGAAGTTTTTTTTTGTGTTGAGGGTTTCTTTAAATTTTTAATTTAATATTAATAATTGTAGTACGAATACCTACCAGTTTCCCTAAAATTGAATGAAATGAAAGCAACTGTGGCGCCGCTCTTTTGTTAAATATTTGTGTTAAGCCCTCCCACGCTGTGGACGAAAAATTTCGAGGAAATCTAATAGAAGTCTAATACGCGACTATGCTAGATACCTACTTGCAAGCAGTCACGTATCAGATGCTAACTACTAAAAAAATGAGCTTGTACCAAATGTATGTCTGTGCTCCGATTACCCCTTTAAACGTCCTTGAAGAGCCTAGAGCCCAGAATCTTGTAACTTATTAGACTTTTCAGATACGTTGGTGCTGTGATTCCGTAGTACACTGACTAATTTAATTAAAACACAGAAAGCTCTTATTTCGTTCACGTGAAAGACCAAAACAAAACGACAGCCTGAGAGACAATTCTAAAGTTAATTTTACTAAAAATTGTGACCTACTATTATTTTTTTACCGCAGAGCTTCGTGTGGCATGTTTCTAAGCAAGTTTCTTCAGGTGTTTGTTGTGTAAGTTAACTAGGTAGAGGTTGTAACATGATACGGCAATCACAATAACACTCAGCAGATTATGCAGGTAGATTAAGTTTCCTAGCTTCGGGGTAATAGTCTTAGGGCACGAACTATTTTACGTTTCATCTATGGTTTCATTCAAGCCGATTCAATTGTTAATCTACCTACGGATTTGCATATTCAAATTGAATTCGTCTAAATGTATGATATCAAAAGCATTCCTTTGTGATTTGATAAACTTGGATTTCCAGAGCGCTGATTTTCCATTGTTCATTGGATTTCTAATATCAGGTGAATTTAATTTCGAGTCCGCATGTGTGGATTTCTCTTCGACATTTCTCTGCGGTTTTGAACAACTGCAAGCGGCTGATGCTGACAGTATGGTGATTATAGCAGTGTAAGTGTGCATGTCTCTAAATTGTTATTCGTATGAAGAAACTACACATTTCATAATGGTCAAGAATACAGAGATTAACAAAAAGTAGGTAAGTATGTCACAAATAGGAATTAAATAATTGAGGTAAGTATTGCTCGTTTGTACATAAAAAGTAAAGAGATGTTTAGCATGGCTGCATACGAACCACAAAACGCCGCTACCGACCTATTTCCTGTAGTTTTCATTTATGTTTTGTATAGACGCGTCGCACACGTGTAGCCGGTGGCGGCCACTCGCTACAGCTACAAAATAATATGAAAAGTCGCTGTTGCTGGTGTTTAGTGGCGGTGGTCGGTGGCCCGTTTGCTCCGAGCTTAAATTAAATACCTAGTGAGGTTTATTTATCTGAAATACCTTAAACTCTTGATGTAAGTAGGTACCTACACATTTATTTATTCATCATAACAATCACCGTTATCCTTCTTCACGCCGATGTTGTGCAGTAGGGTTTTTCTTTAAATCTAGTATTTACACGAACATGTGTATGAAAGTGTTGAACTACGCTATGTACGTACCTACCTAAGTTAGGTACTGAAGTGTATTTGTAGTATGCCGCTCAAACGCGAATGCGCGAGTGCTTTTCATGGCTTACATACCTAACACATTATTAAGTATATGAAACTCTTTAGTTAACTTCTACTAAAAATAGCAAATATTTCCAAGTTTGAGTTTGCTTCAAAATATCAACACGTGATTTGTATAAGTAAGGTCGCTGCATACGTTACGTGATTTTTCTTGTCCCGGACGGAACGTGACGATTTCTTGACATCGTTTCTAAAATATAGTAACAAAATACACGTAACGAGAAATCGGACGGGACGGGACGGGACGTCAGGTGAAAAAACATCCGTCTCCGTCCCGTCCGAGGTTTTATCCCGTTAGTACCTAACCTACCTATGCAGCGACCTAGTCGATTATCACAAGAGTATCAGTCTTACTTATTTTAGGGATTCCACTAATTTAATTTGTTTCAAAAATTATTTTAAGTTATAATTTTATTAGAATCTTTACTACCTAAAATACCTGAAGGTAAAAAAATATGTACTTACCTACAAAAATTGGTTGTTGTTCACTGACCGCATCGGATCTGAGCATTCGCTTGTAGCATTTTTGTGGATACTTCTCATTGTTTGGTTATGATCCTTGGAAAAATATACATGTTCTTTAAAAATTCTAACCTAAAGATTCCGAACAATTGTGATAGCTTATGTATTAAGTAGGTTTTTGTTAAGAGACAACGTTCTCACAAGCCTTCTTAGTTAATGGATTATCATGATTATCATAAAAAAAAGTACGCGATAAAATCCCGTAATAATAATTATCATTATGATTACTTATCATGTTTTATTAAAAGTTACTTCGGTATTAAAATAGTTTAAAATATAAATTACTTACCTACTGTAAAGACAAAAAAGTATTTCTATGTTTTATTCATAAAATAACATTCTCAAGCCTTGTCATTATAATTACTCTATATAAATTCATAAGTAGTTAAATCTGTCTGGTTTTTAGTAGCAGTCAGATTATTCTTAATATAGAAATTACTATGCAAAGTCGCCTTATTAATTCGGTTTAGAAACAGCAAGATGTGATAATGTGGACTGTGACATAAGAACACGAACTCATTGAGGCATAGCAAATTTTTGGAGGTTTACATAAGACCTATTTTAGAGTATGGATTCCCGTTGGACTACAGTTAATCTGAATAAACTGTGTGTGACCTAAAAAGTTGTTCCCAATTTGACAGTTTTATAGTTTTAGGCATGTCGGAGCAATCAGTCCGCATAAGCTCCGTGCGTGAGAAAATTACCGAATAAAATTAATTGATAGTTACACTGTACATACGTAGGTACACTGTTACTTTTACAGAAAAAATCTAAATTAACATTAATAACCGCCTGCAACCAATACACATGACAGTATATGCAGTACATGCTGACTGTACAGTACAAATTTCCTATACCTACTTATTAGATTTTACTAAGTAGGTTCTCAAGTAAAACAAGGAAGAAATTTTACGTAATTACAGACGTGCGTTCTTTTAAAGGTTACTTCAATACTTCCAATCGTCGCAGTGTCGTAGCCAACCCATCCAATTTTCAAAGTCAATTGACCTTCGCTGGGTGCGTACTAACTATTAGACGAGCTGTACCTTTTCAGCCATTTAATCGGTGCCACGGCAAAAATATCTCAGCTTTGTCTTCTTTGTATAGGGTGTTTATCCAGAAACATCTCGGGACACACGAAAATTAACTGAAGAAGTTATTTGACAGTAGACTAGTCCCTATTCTACTTTACCCGGTTTCGTAAAGGACTTTGTTTTTAGTCAGATACCACCACAGCTTCTTGCTCCTTTAAATATCATATTTGTGAAACTTTTTCTATCGAACCTGAATAAAGGCTCAATAAACTACAAGCCTCATTAGCAACAACGGATAAAGGTAGCACATAACTCAGATCAGGTGCGAGTTATCGCTATTTTCCCAACAGGTAACGAAATTTCATAATGGAGAGTTAGACCAGAATATATAGTGAGAATCTGTTTCAGAAAATCCTGAAATATTTGGTGGGAGCTCTCGGACACCCTGTGTGTTATCGGGTCGACACACCCTCGGCAGTTTCGCACGTAGTGGCGCGTTTATCTCGCCGTGTGACCGTTCCCAAATAGCACCGCGTCACGGCAACACCGCAAATTGCCCCAAACTGTGTCGAGAATGTAAAGACATCTCGTAAACGTAATGGACAGACCACTGCGGACGGTCAGGGTCAAGTAAATGTACGCAACATACTCAAAAATAGATGACATCTTACAGCTGTAAAGAGTGTTTTATTGTGGACAAACAGACTCGTAATTTGAAGTTTCAGTTTGAGTTTGAAATCGTAATGTTAATGAAATTTATGACAAACAATAAATTATTACTTACAACATGATGTATCATGTTATGATTTCAGTAACTAAAGCTTTATAAACAAGTTTGTTGTTTATAAAGCTTCTAGAATTCCTTAATTCTATTCATAGATTTCATAAAAAGGTTACGCAGCTACTATACAGCTACACTAAATCGATCCTACCTTATATCGTCCAATACTAATATGTTGTAATCCCCAAACACCTGAAAGGAAGCACGTAACTAATAATGCTTTCCTGATATTTTTACAGGTTACATTAGTAAAAGTTCGTGAATTATTCTATTTTTCGAATATATTTTACGCCAATAAATATGTGATTTTGGCTTGTCTTAACAGAATGTATGGGTCCTGTGTCGACTGCCATAACTCATATAAATGTGACCCTCTGTTATCGCAAATATGGGGCTTTTCGGATCCTATCTCCAATACTTTATTGTATTTGCTGATAAAATTTATCTGAAAATTGATATCACTGTTTTAAACATAAACAGATGGCTCTTCTGTGGTTTGGAACAAATGTATTTGGTTAGCGTATCAGGTAAAATGTTGAACTTGAATTTAAATAAGAAGTCATTTCGCCCATTTTTCGAAATGTGAGTTGTACCTATTATATTATATGAGTACCTGTATTATATAGCAACCAACAGCCACACACATCCTTTGACCTCATTCTAGGAACCCGAATTTAGAACGAGTAGTGGTGCCATGGTACCACCCAAGCCCGGAAAAGATATCTCATATCAGACAAACATTGACAATTTTGTCTCTCAATCTTCTTGAGAATTATTGAGTATTCACTTCCGCTATACCTCAGTAGTCCTCATTGCTTGTGTTTTTACCGGCACTTTCTTGTTTGTATGTCTGTCTGTCTGTCGTTCCGGGTGGAATCTTGCAACTCATAAAACCTTACTTCTACTTCTTAGGTCTAATTTTGATTTTGATTCGTCGTAAATTTAGCGACAGAAATTCCAGGAGTTTTGATTCCGGTTTGTCTCCTTTTGGGGACAAGACGTTGTGACAAACAGGAATAACTCAGGCAACAACTCGGCTGAAACTTTCAGGGTAGCTCACACGTCCCCCCCCCCCCTCTAAAAGCTAAACTGCTTGCTTGAAAAATCTGGAAAAAATAATGATGTGATGATAGTGCATTTCATGAACTTTAAAGTAAAAGTATAGCGGTTAACTTTATTACTTTAGCAGTAATAGTCGTTGAATTTGGGTGTTGGATAATTTTATACCAAATACAAAATCCTTAGAATAAATTATTTTTAAAGTGACTAAGATGAAGTAGTTGCTTGTTTATAACGGAGAAAAAGAATTTTCATAGAAAGAGGGATGCGATGCTGACGATCACTGAGCTGAATATCTAAACATTGTTGTAGCAAGAATGTGAACTATTTTTATCAGAGAATGAGAACTAGATAAACTAGCTATAGATAGAAGAAGTAAATTTTTGTCTTCATAGCTTAATACTTGCATTAAAACGAGATACTGTGAGAGTATTACTAGAGTACACATACTTCGTCGCATTCACTTTGATTAGGCAGCTAGGTAAACAGAGAAACCTAATTAATCTGGACGTGGTTATTAGCTGCGCGATTGCTCGCACTTAATCACTGAACCTGAACTTCAGATGAGAACGGACTAATATTACGTACCTACCTACTACATGTACAACAATCGTAGTTGTGTTAGTTCCTCTAGTGAATTCAACATATAGTTACCAACTTACGCAGGAGCACCTATAGAAAGAAAATAATCAAGCGAGTGAAGCGAGCTAAGGTTTCATTTGAGTGGTAATTGGGTGATTTTGCTTTTTGTTTGTTCGAGCATAGCCTTTGAAGTGTTGCGTTGATACCATCCTGTCTTGCGTAGGTAAGTATATTAAAGTATATTACACTTAATAAAGTGTCATTTAATAACACATCTAATTTTAGAAAATCAACCCATAAATGGGTGTAAAGGAGTGTCATTTTTTGTATCATCATCATCATCATCAGCCTATAGCAGTCCACTGCTGGACATAGGCCTCCCTTAATGAGCGCCATCGCGCCCTGTAAGCTTGACGAATCCAACTTGTGCCGGTAGCCTTTCGCAGATCGTCACCCCACTGCCACTTCAGCTTGCTAATTCTCTGAGCTATGTCAACGACTTTGGTTCTCTGCCGAATAGTCTCATTGCAGATCCTATCCTTCAGAGAAGCTCCATAGCTCGCTGAGCGACTTTGAATTGGTGGACCAGCCTACTGTACTGTACATTTTTTGTATAGAACGTTTTAACTCGTAGTGCTACTTATTTGCTTGAAACTTAGTTTGGATATTTAAATTAAAAAATATTTGGACACGTGTTTCAGGGTTTTTCAAAACAACCTTCGAAAAGGGGCCTTTGAACGACTAATGTTACAGAGTTAAAAGCGAAACTGTTAAATCATTTGTATTGCTGACTATACATTAAGTACATTCTATAATATACGCTCATTCGCGTGTGTTATAGAATGTAATAGAATGTGTTATGGATTCCAATTGATAAAACGGAGAATGTGGAGTGTACGTACAAGGAAAAATACCATTCTCTCGAGAACTGAGGTAGGTACTATAGTTTGCGACATTTCTACTCTCAAGCATGTGTTGTGGGACACATTTATAGATTTCCAGAAAACAATTTTGTTTCAGTTGCACGGTAGGTAGAAATCGGTACGGGGAAATTGTTAAAAATGTACGCATCCAATAGCGTATCCTAGCTTTAGTTCAACCTACTTTTTACTAAAAGGAATGAGGATATCTACGATTATAGGTTAACTAGGTGGTACAGTAGAGTACAGTAGCACAGATAGTAGTGTGTAGCCAGTTTACAGTCAAAAGGCTGTACAGTAAAGTTAGTCGATTTATTAAAAAAAATAAACAAAATTGTACGCACAGAACACTATTATATATATGCCTAGCGGAGACTGTACAATGTACTACATATGTGGTTCAAATAAAAACAGCAGCGTGAGAAACGCGTGAAATAGTTAAATGTGAAACGCTTTGGTTAAAGAATGTAGAATTAAGTACTTCAATATTTTACACAATAAACTATTACGCTTTTCTACCATTTTCTACCATTTCAAAGCGTTTTTCGTAAACAATCAATTTGTCGGAAAGTAATCTGAGTTAACGAGTGAATGAAAATAGCCCTGCTGATGCACGTTTTTAGCTTATTACATTCTTGAGCGAGTCAATATAAAAGTTACAACACTACGGCGGCATTGTCATAAAACATTTAATTTCCACCAGCAGAATGGGTCAACTTTATATGATAAAGCCAGTGTAACTTTGTCCAAATTCAGAAAATAATAGAAACTGCGATATTTATTATAAGTACCTACATTATAACCTTTTTAAGTTGGTATTTCTTTATTTTTTTGCTAAGGCTTCATCAAAAGAAAGCCCTTCGCAAACCTTATAGAATATTTCAGCTTGACGTAAAACTTTGAAAATTAAGGGAGTGGACACACTGCGTTTTTCGTAGCGCGTTTTTGAGAAGCGCGTCCGCACTACGAAAAACGTAGTGTGCATACTCCCGTTTAGAGTAGGTTTAGATTGTGAAAATTAGCACATTAAGGTTGTACTAGTAAGTATAGGCAGCAATGGCACATTTTATAACTACTTGGAAAATGTGAGCATGTCGTCTTCAAAGTACAAAAAAATACTAAGTATATTGATTGGTTTGAACAAAAAATCACTAAGTATATTGATTGAAGGTCATAAACTATGAAAGCATCGGTTGCTGCGGATCAGTGCTCATCTCTCATCATTTGTCTATGGAAAATGTAAGTTCGATTGAATTATCTTTATATGAAGTTTGACATTATCACGTATCATTTTGAGGGCGTTGATGTCTGCGACACAGTTGTTAACTTTTGCAGATGTCATCGACTTACCTGTAATATCTATGTCAATTGTGATTCAGACCTTCCCGGAATGTATTCCGAATCGGGAAAGTGACGTTAATTTGCTGAAAAAAAAAACGTCAACTTTCTGATGAAAATCATTGAATCGGATGCATTTTCGGAAATCTGAGTCGCGCTTAATAAAAAACTGAATTAACTCGAAAAACATGAATTTGGTAAATCGCGTTTAAAGTTTTTCAGATTCGATGCGTGCGAAGCTCGGTAGGCAGGCAGGTAGTGTTCTATTTCTCACCATCGATCGGCTCCTTTTGAAGCCGCTGTTGAACGTAACCTATTCCTCGGACGTAGTTAATGCATTTTATTAGTAAAACTCAAAAAACAATTTTTTTGAGTTATTTCACTTTATTATTAAAGCAGCGATTTGTTCTCAGTAAAAATAAAATAATTAGTATTTTGAGAATACTAAAATAAATTTTGAAATATTTTTACCTACTTGTAGTTATTTTTATAAAATTGTTGAAAAGTACCACCCTAAAAATTTTAGATACCTACTATTTGGCCCCACAATGCAGCGGGAGACATTTAAATTGCCGAAACTTCTGCCCTCCCTGTAAATCCTCCACGTAGGCTCAATGGACTATAAAGTGTCGGTTTAATTGTACTTTGTGCTTTCTTTAAGTAAAGGTTACAAATAAACCGACACTTAATCTTCAATGGACGTGTAATACTCAGATGGTTTGCTATTACTCTCGTAAAGAGATTAGATCGTTCAGCGAGAATGCTTATTTTTTATGTAATTTATCTATCAGTTGATAGTGATAGAACACAGAACAGAGAAACGCTCGCTTACGCAAGCGATAGAAGAAGTTTGCTAAAATGCATCTTTTGAAATCAAGTTCCGGTATTTGTGATCGCATTTATTTATAATTTTTTTTTTACAGTAGCATAGGTAGCGTTTTCTGCAGCAAAAAAAAAACCAATTATGGATGGATAATAATTAATGCCACTGGAAATCCTAATACGGTTTATTCGTTAAATATAACATGGAATTAAATGCAGCATTAATTTTAACCAACAGCAGAATTTTGTATAATGAGGACGATGTAATTTTCACTGAAAACAAGGTAGTTAAGTGTTACGAACCATTACATCACCAATAACATTTTTAGGAACGTACTCTGACAGTGTGGTTTGGGAGAGGAGAAATTGTTCATCCCCACTTCACGTGTAGGGGAGCTACCGTAAAAAAATAATTTCCAAAATTGAGTGGTGGCAAAAGGCGACCAGCCCCGGATTTTGAGAAAATGAGTTTTAATGCTATGGAATCGCCTTCTGCAAAACACCACTCAATTTTATTTTACCACTATGTTGGCGTAATTGATATTATACACACCCCTACAAAATTACAGCTTTCTAGTAGGTACTAACGGTCTCTTAGCAAGACGGATAGACAGACAGACGGACATGACGAAACTATAAGGGTTCCTTGTCAGGACTACGGACCCCTAAAAAGAAGTGGTGGTAAGCCGATCTTGACATTTTTGGCGGAAGATGGATTGAAACGATCAAAAACTGCTATGCTTAGAGAAAAAAAGCTTCCCAGTAGTTTGTTATGTGTGAACACTTGAATAGTTCAGTTCCATAAGAAGTGTTGTACGAATGAGGAAACTCGTTACAGCCGAAGGAAAGGAAATGAAGGATTAAGATTCAAATGTCTTAAGTTTTGTAAAATGGAAAATGAAATGCTGCGGTGCACTGCTTTGTCGAAAGATGTTTGTTTAACCAATCGAAAGGAAAGTAGACTGAAGTAGACTGACTGAACTTAATTTGAATGGTGTTTAAATATTGCGTCTATGCTTTTCTTGGCCAGTATTACTTAAGTAACGGCGATACGTTCGGACAAACAAACATAGGTACTTACTTTTTTAGTATTTAAAACTAGCTTCCGCCCGCGGCGTTGTCCGCGAGGTATCTACATAACTTTATAGTATTGTGTACTTTTTGAGATAACCTCCTACATACAAAAAATTTCTTACATCATCATAATTATTTTGAGCATAACTGGTTGCAAGCTTTTATATTCAAGCATTCTAAATTTTGAGCTTCGGCATTTTAAGCTTCGTTGTTTTAAGCTTCGGTATTTTGGCTTTCGGCATTTCGAGCATTCTGATTTTTAAGCATTCTACATTTAAAGCTTCTACATTTTAAGCATTATACTTTACGAGCATTCGCTATTTCAAGCATCGACATTTCAAGGATCGGCATTTCGGTATTCGGACTTTTCATATGTACCCCTTAAGTATGATGCATATTTTTGACATCTTAAAAAGCTTTTGCCCAGCAGATGAAACTCTACCGTGATTTGAAACTTACTGACGATAGATTTCAATTTTAATTCATTTATTGCGTAATATGGGTTGTTAACAGATGGTTAGTGATACAATTTTCAATTTCAAAAATCAGCGTCTCGCGCATGCAAAATTGAAAGTACATCAATGTGTATTTATTTATGGCAAGTTTACTGGATTTAACAAAGTTACTCCTGAAACTTAAAACTTCCCTCAAACAAAAACATATCAACCCTGTACAACGATTACTATATATTTTTTTTGTTTTAATTTGAATACTTTTAGGTTTTATTGTTGTTTAGAGTAATGTTTAATAACAGTTATTATTGTTCACTGTTGTTGTAGGGCACTGGGGCCTGTAGCACAGGTTTTTCTATACCTATTTCAGGCACCAGTCTCTCACAAAACAGGTTTTTATAATAACCTACTTTTTGATAAATTATTCTGTATTCATATTTACTTTATGTATAATATATTTTGTTTGTGAGAGAAAATAAATAAATGATTTGATTTGTTCAGGGACCGTACCATGAACTCTTAGAGCAAAGTTAAAACAAGCTAAAAACAGTCCTACTGCTTTAGGAAAGACATTCGTTGTCATTTTTCAAGCTTGTTTTAACATTGCTCAGAGTTCATGGTACGGCTATATATGTAGGTACTGATGCCGTAAAAAAATAATTTGAATAAAATAACTCGTGTGTATTTGAGAAAAATTACAAAATATGTACCTACTACTTGATACGGTCAGTGTTTAAAAAGATCTTATTGATAGTTTAATTTAGTGTTTTTTCGGAATTGTCATATTAAAATACTTACATTTTATTACGTATCTACTTTCATGTCGAGTAATATACCTTTAGATATAATTTTGGTTAATTATGTTTTCACCTTTAAAACCTTACAACAAACAAACGAATACATCAAGCAGGCTTTAATTAAGAGAAACAAAGGCCAATTAATCACCCTTATGTTTAGTTTGGTCTCAAATGAATGCCTTTGCGTCGCAATAAATTTTGATTCTTCGCTCTGTGGCTCCGAATTCACGAGGTTTCAAAGATCTGCAGTGTGAAATGTGGTCTGGGAATAAGTTATACAATAAACGTTTATTTTGTGTAAAAAATACACCAGAGAAATACATTATTAATGGTTATTAAATTATCATATACGTGACGTGACACATAATTGATCGTCACTCAGTAAAACTTCATAGCAATTTACGCCTCGTTCGTTGACTGACCGCACAACGCTGGTTTTCCGTGACGCCATGGGATATAATAATAATAATATAATATAATATCATGTTGGATTGGTAAGCATTATATTCAGAAAAGGATTATGCAGCACGTAAGTACTTATTAATATTTTATGCAGTTGTGAGTTTGCGAAATTCGGCATGTGTCTAATTTGTATCTATTAGAAGTGCCTCAACTAACCCCATCAAAGGATCGAGAATGGCAGATGATGTAAAAGGGTGTCAGTCTAGTCTACCGTGCCTTAGATTTTAAAGAATAAATACAGTGATTGAGTCTGTTTTATACTTATATTGTAAAAATTATGAATTTACGTTTAAGTTTAATCTATATTGCGTGAGTTTTTTACTATTTTTCTAAACGACACACTGATAGAATCTGAAAACGACATTTTAGCATTTTTAAAGCAAAAAATTGTGGCATCGGAGTTGGCTTCATATTTTTGTGTTTTTGGTTCCTGCTAACCTGCTGGTTTACAAAATCCAACAAAGGCGTCGGTGCTACACGAAAGTCAGTAAAATATGGGCATTCCAACATACTTTTTTCTCAAAGAACACTACAATGGGCGCCTGTAGGTAAAACACGCAATGTTTTCAGTTTCTGAAAATATATTTGACACTTCATGAATTTCATTTGAGAATCCTACCTAAATGGTACTGACATTCCATTGATTTTAAATGAAGCCTTCAAATAATGTCGAGTTCATTCCTAAGTAATAATTATGCAAAATATGTAGCAGGAGATTTGCAGAATATTTCAGATTACTTATATTTGTTTATGTGTTCTTTGTTTTGTTGTTATCAATAACGTTATCTGTTTCACAAATAAAACACCTGTACATTGTGCTTCCTTGTCCTATTATTTACGTTGGACTTAGATTATATCGCCAAATATATTAAACCTTATTTTACGGAGTTGGGTAAAAAGTATTACAGAGCCCAGAATCTTAAATAACGTTGTTCCACCTTGGAACTGGAAAGTTTGTACAATTTGTTGCTGTCAGTGAAATACTGTGTCTAGGTTTTTTAATGAAAGCCATATTTTAGATTATATACATTTCGCTCGATAAAAATACGCCAGAGAAAAAAGAATCAAGAGAAGGATTAAGTTAAAGCTATTTTCACTTAAAAGCAAAGCTCTTGAAATTGAGGTCACGATTCCGTTTTTAGTTTGTAAGATCTCCCAACATTGTTTCAGTAAATGTTTTTCTTATTTGGTTAGCGACTTCTAATTAAGTAAACATGCACGTATTTTTCACAGAGGCTTAGCTTTTAAGCTTTTCAAGTGAATTTGCACTAAGTCCTTTTTAATCCACCACTGAGTTATGCTTCTGTTTGGGTCTCTAAGATTTAAAAGCTGCAATCAGAAAAATATCGCCATTTTAGTAGTTTATATAAATTTAATGTACACACGCTGCTTAGCCTATTTAATACGAGATTTACCCCCAAAACCACGTTAGCAAAGTCGAGTACGAAAGCAAGCGGTATCATAAAATACACACGAACATCCCGCACACCTAGATACCAATAACACTAACTCAAGATAGTAATTACGAGGTTTTCCTTCCCCGATTACAAAGGGCTTCCGGGCAGAGTGGCAATCGGACACTATCGTAAGTAGGTCAATGGCCATCCGATTCGCTGTTTACACGTCTGAAGTTACGGAAAATTATTTACCGTATGTCCATTTCTTTTGTTTGTTTCGCTCTTCACTACGGACCTTTTTCTCTAGACAAGTGGCATACCTAGTATGTAAAATTATAACGAAATTGCAGATTGATTGAACGAAATGGATTTTAAACAGTAATTATATGATTGCTAACTTCTACCATCGAAATGAGCTAACTTTACCTTAGATATCTTCGGATCTTGAAAATCTAAAAAATCTGGGAGAATATGTTGTGATCATGTAACGTTTAAATATTTAAAAGTTGCCAACATGAGATGTATCGTAACGAAACTCAGTTTAAAAAAGAGATGAAACCGGAGATGATTGATTGGCATTGGTCTAGTATTCTTGTCTATACAAGTTATCCGGTTTAACGGCAGAAACTTTTGATTGTATGCGGACTGGTGCTTATTAACTTAGCTCCTATTATTGCCTTGTATTATTGTTGTTTTTGCATCAACTTGTTACAATGTAACAAAGGTACTTTATTAGTTTGTTAGAACATTGAGTAGTTTATTAGACTCCACCTTTGTTCCAATCAAATTGAAGTGGGACTATTGTGATTTGTTTTACTTTACCGTTGTTATTTCATATTGTTGATATCGTATGTGTGTCGTATTCGTTCGTAGCGTTGTAATTAATACAAGTAATGACTGAAACGTAGAGAAAGATAATTACAATCGTTTTTAATACAGCAAGATTTAAATATTGGTATTTCGCCTAAAATTTTCATAGAATTTAATTACCTGAATGACATAAATAATGTCTCTCCGTAGTAGCCGTTCTTAGACCATATAAATCCATAGAATACTTGGTCTAAGCCGTGAGTAAGTCTGTGATGTTTTTTAGTACATACCAAAATCTGTTTCCCCATAATCTAAATGTGTAAGCTCAGATTAGCTTAGATTCTAATCTAAAGGG
Source organism: Camptogramma bilineatum (assembly GCA_958496255.1). Taxonomy (NCBI): domain Eukaryota; kingdom Metazoa; phylum Arthropoda; class Insecta; order Lepidoptera; family Geometridae; genus Camptogramma; species Camptogramma bilineatum. Next base: position 8,235,900 of record OY292463.1, on the reverse strand, counting down.
TTGTAAAGTAGCAACACAAATAAAATTAAAATAAAACATATACCAATGTGTATACTTCTCTAGGTAGACTTTTCAGCAAGAACTATTCTAATTATAATTGAAGATATTCAAGAGATCGTAGAGCCTACGCAGCTACGATCGTAGCAAATATTCCGTAGAGTACCTATAGATGTATAGTTACATAATTGGATTGTCTACGAAAATGTAAGTTGTGTCTTATATTGTTTAGATTTACCAAGTATTACGAATAGTTCCATGTCTAGTATTTCTATACCTACTGGTGATTGTATCTATAAGTATTGTTGTAAATAATACGAGCCAATGTTATTCATAAAAAAACTTCTATGACTGATCAAAACTTTGGCGTAGATAGACTTTAAAAACGATTGCTTTGTTGATTTAATTTTATTACGGACAGACACACAGATACACACTACAAACTTATAGCACTCCTTTTTTTCTTCGGTTAAAAACAACATAACTAAGATTGAAATGAAGATGACTTATTCAGGTCAAATTTTAGTTTTTGATACAAATGATGCTTTAAAAAAGCAAGCCCACGTTTTTCGCATAATAAAACAAAGCAAAAGCTTTCGTCGATATGGAAAACATATAAACGAATAAGTACATGTATGTAAACAGGAAAACAGGCATAAAGGCATTGGGTATGGAATTCGGTCCACATTCATGAGGATAATATTTCAATTAAGATGTAATCATCAGCATCTTTCTAGACGGGCTCTTAGTTTTTTGGTTGTAAAAAGTACTAAGAACATATTATATAATACGATGATACTATCACCTCATTTTGGCGTAACACAATGTTTTGATAGATATCTCTCCCAAATGTTACACGGTTGCTGTATCAGAGTGCATCATTAACATTGTGTCTTACGCTTTTCTCAATGTTAATAGGCCAAACAATGCTCCTAAAGCGGGCCTTATTTTGTGTACATTATTGTGCAAAATACCAGAAACACAGTTTATTATTATAAGACTGCCGCCGATGCCGGAGTATACCGTTTAATTTGCTGACTATTTCCTTAGAAGCAAGTTTGGAATTCCTCGCATACCAAACAATGCTATTTACCAGGAGCTGACATTTTTACATAGGCCGACAAGGTTAAAGGTAGGTATTGTTTTATCGCACAAATGGACTGATCAAACTTCCACATTTTCTGTAGTAACTACTATTTTTATATTTACATTTTACACTTTAGAGCCAGAATTTAAGAAATCTCCGTCTTGTTAAATTAATTTAAATAAAATATTAAATCTATTAAATAAATAAATACTGCTGGACATTTGACACAGCATCATCTAGTCCCAAAATAAGCAAAGCTTGTGAACTAAACTCATGACTGATATATTAGGTACCTACTTAAATACTTTTTTTTGTAAATACATACAATATCATACATAGAATTTTTTTATTAGATATTAGATTCAAATATTTGCAGATCATACAAACATTTGTATCGTGGCGGGAATCGAACCAACAACCTTCTGTGTTTCAATTCAAGTAGGCCTTCGCCCCCTGCGTCGCAGAGGTCGTATTACTTTGAATTGATGCACCATAGATGAAATTGCTTGCCTTGCCAGTAGAAATTAATAATAGAGGCCAGGCATCGGCGTTGAATTAGCAATATTGTAATATACCCACTTCTTCATCTTTCGTATGAGCAAGTGGCCAACTCTGGTGACGGAGTTTTCAGGCATATTGAAATGTATAAAAGTGCATACGAAAACCTCACGCTTTGAAACACCTTGTGCGGTCGGTGACGTTCCCGTTGCCCAATCGTTATCGACCAATGTAAGGAAATGGTATGCTGTTTTCTTATAATGAAATGAAATGAAACGTTTTTTATTAAACTTGAAGAACACATATTAACGGAACATTATTAAAATAATAATATTGATAACTGAGACATCAGTTTCTCGTACCTAAATACCTAACCTTTGTCATTATGGGTATTAATCACATCAATCTTTTCTTTGGTTCTCGCTCTACTGGTTCCACATAATAAGCATTTCTTCAGATATTACTTTCAGTCAAGTTGCTTTTAGACGGCGAACTACTCGTACTAGCTCTTATAAACAGCTGGTTTGAAGAGATTATTGTATAAACAAAATTCTTGGTAAAATGAAAGTACCTACCTATTAAGATGAATTTATTCCAGTACCTACCGAATGTTATGAGTACTTGTTTTAATTCTGTAAACATTGTAAATGTGAAAGGTTTATGCGAATGTTTAGATATGTAAATCTTTTACTTTTTATTTGTGTAAGTAGACTGTTTCTGAATATCGTGTATTTAATCTTTTGTAAACAATGAATTAAGAACAAAAAAATGCATGTTCTCAATTACAATTAAGTTGCTTATCGGGGACTAGATGTAGCACTACTTTGTATGGTTACGAGGGAATTCGCAAAAGCACGTAGGTACTCTAACGACTTATTCTCGGGCTGTCGACGTGTTCTTAATTGAGTATCGGTGTAGCAAGAATTTATTGTTCGGATCACAGAAAAGAGAATCGCTCGCTTACGCAAGTAGAAGCAGCATGTTGACTTATTACTAAGAGAACCAGTGTCGCCAAACTCATACACGTAAAAAAAAACACACTTAGAAATAAAAGTTACAATTGGTCGAAAGAGAACGTTAAAAAGGACCTAAAACCATAAAACTAATTTTATAGATAATAAACCATAACGTCATAGGAACATGGTTCTAAACTTAATAAAATAATATGATTGTCTACTTGTCACGAGATGGCGATTTTCATTCTGGATTTTCCTTAATTAGTCTCTAACAAGTAGTAATAAGATTGATAATGCAATGGCTGTTACGAGGTTGACCAAAAAACTAAGCTACTTGACGCGAGATGGCGTTATCGCTGTTAATTCTGTTAATAGTCTTTACCAACAAGATTTAAGATTGATATTACAATGGCTAAATACTTGACAACATAGCTACTCGCTTAGTGTTGTGCCAATGCCAATGAGGATACAAGATGAATGTATCGAAATCGATTATTATTTACCAAATGATGTGTAACGATCGGTAGCACGTCAGGTTATATTTGTGGTGGCCGAAATAAAAAGCTTTTCTTATCTTTCTTTCCTAATTTACACAATCAAAGGTTTAAAACTCGTAAATTGTATCACTGTTTAAAATAATGGTTCTTTTTCTTGTGTTTTCTTTTTATGGTGTAGGTAGGTATAGGTACAGTACTCGTACAATAAAGTTATATTCTATGTATTCTAAATACTTGGAAAATATTAGTGATCGAGCGAGCGAAGTGAGCGAAGATCTTAGTGTAAGTTAGGCGATTTTGTTTCTTAATTTTATCAAGTTTATTGATTATCATCACACTAATATTATAAATGCAAAAGTTTGGATGTTTGGATGGATGGATGTTTGGATATATTTTTGTTCCGCTCGACAACCACTGAACCGATTTGGCTGAAATTTAAAATATAGAATAGATAGATAAAGACCGGGAATAGGACATAGGCTTCTTTCTATCCAGGTATCACCCGAGCGAAGCCGCGGGCGGAAGCAAGTTTGTTTGACGTAGCTAAGCATCAGTTTCGGTAAAAACTAGTAGGTAGTTTGCCCCGAAATAAGATATAGCGCACGGCGCGCACCGTTGCGTTGAGAGCCTAGATTTGATCTTGTTTCTGTCAAAAATGACAGATAATGTCAAACATAACCGATCATGTCAAAAATGACACTAGATGTACTTATGACAGATAATGTCAAAAATGACAGATTAGGTAAAAAATTACAAATTTAAAAATTACAAATTTTCAATTCAATTCAATTCAATTACTTTTAAGACATGTTAGGTATTAGATGAACCGCGAACGATCCTTGTTTCTGACTAAATAGGGGCATATTTCAAGCTTTTTGTGTTGCATAATATAATCTGATTTCTAATCATAACCATTAAAGTTATCGATAGCACATTCATCAGTATATAGGGTCACATCCCTAATTGAGTAGCGAAAGTTGAGGTTTAAGAGAAACGCGACCTTAAGTAGTGTGAATCACAGGCTAGTTTTGTTTGACGGTTTTGCATTTTAAACAAACTAAACAAAACCGTTTAAAAACAATTAAATAATATTAAAAGGTTATATGATATGCCCCCTGTTATTAATGTTTTTGTTCGGCTATCGTTTTTGCACTCCAAAACAGCGCAATACGGCATTTTTATATTTTTTTGTGATTTTTCGAGTTACGTTTCCTCTGACAGACTTCAAACACGACTAAAGTATGCGGAGCTTGAAGTGCGCGCAATGCGCTTACTTGGTACTACGCTGGCTCCGCCTACTTACTATTTCTAGTCTTATTCTCAATTCTGTGGTTCGGATAGCCACTGACTATTTACAACTCACCTCTGTTGAAGAGTTTCCCAAAAGTGCGGTCACCTTAACATGAAACCAGTACTATCAAGCATCAAGTGCTTTTTCAAAGCATCAGTCACTTCGTCACATGCTCATAGCTTGTGTGTTTGAACCGTCATAGTTTTTTTTCATGTCGAAGGAACGCTGATATTTATCTTTGGTCATTTTTCACAAAGTTAGACAGGGGTTGTGTTAAAAAAAAGTTTTCAAAGGCAATCATACAACCCTAGTCACAAGTTCAACAATGCAATAATAGCATTAATACAATTAAAGTAAGTGAGTTACTTAAAAGTTTACAAAAAAAAACCGGTCAAGTGCGAGTAGAACTCGTACGCCGAGGGTTCCGTACCTACCCATTATACCCATTATGTTATTGTAGCCCGCTTATTTGTATGAGCGCCCATACAACTCAGAGGACAATCTTAATTGGCGTCAACTATGTATGTATGGGAACACCCTTTAATTTTCAACTTTTTAATTTTTTGGAATTTTTCCTTTATTTGTGCTATAAGACCTTGCTTTTTGCCAAATTTCGTGATTCTAGGTCAACGAGAACTACCATTTAGGTTTTCAACCCAAAACCTCTAGGGTACTTCCGGTTGACCTAGAATTGTAAAATTTGGTTACAAGCAAGGTCTTACAGCACAAGTAAAGGAAAAATTCCGAAAAATAAAAAAAGTTGACAATTAAGGTAAGTTTTGGTACTTACAAGTTTTCACGAAAACCTAAATTTGCCTATATCTTTTTATAGTGTTGACTCAGGACCTTGATTTTTATACTCACAATAGGGACTATAGACCTCAGTACATGGTATAAATTTCAACTTGCTAGCTTCACCCGTTCCTGAGATAATCGATGGTGACACACGGACAGACGGACAGACGGACAAGAAAGTGATCTTATAAGGGTTCCTTTTTTTACCTTTTAAGGTACGGAACCCTAAAAAGAAATTAGAGTCTTAAAATAGAGTCTTAAATAGAGTCTTGTCCGTCTGTCTGTCCGTCCGTGTGTCACCATCGATTATCTCAGGAACGGGTAGAGCTAGCAAGTTGAAATTTATACCATATACTGAAGTCTATAGTCCCTATTGTGAGTATAAAAATCAAGGTCCTGAGTCAACACTATAAAAAGATATAGGCAAATTTAGGTTTTCGTGAAAACTTGTGAGTAACAAAACTTACCTTAATTTTCAACTTTTTTTATTTTTCGGAATTTTTCCTTTACTTGTGCTGGAAGACCTTGCTTGTAACCAAAATTGACAATTCTAGGTCAACCGGAAGTACCCTAGAGGTTTTGGGTCGAAAACCTAAATGGTAGTTCCCGTTGACCTAGAATAACGAAATTTGGCAAAAAGCAAGGTCTTATAGCACAAATAAAGGAAAAATTCCAAAAAGTTAAAAAAGTTGAAAATTAAAGGGTGTTCCCATACATACATAGTTGACGCCAATTAAAATTGTCCTCCGAGTTGTATGGGCGCTCATAAGTTTAATTGGCACCATGGCTAGGTACGGAACCCTCGGCGTACGAGTTCGACTCGCACTTGACCGGTTTTATTTTTTTATATTAAGACTCATGAATATCTTAAAAGCTATAACCAAGATGGAGTGTAGGTACCTACCTCTATATTCATCAAAAAGATGAAATAGTAGGTACAATGTTTATTTAAAAGTGCAGCTGCCATTATTTGCATGACACAGGCGAAGGAATGTTCAGTGAAGAGAAAAATCTACAATAACATTATTTTCCAAGAAAAAATAAATAAACAGTTGATATTGGAATTTCATAATTTTAATATTCCGTGATGGATCAAGTATAAACTTTTTCTAACTTTTGTCTGGTTCATTATTTCGTTGAGATAATCGCATTAAACGAGATAACTGTATAATTTTATTGAAAATGATTATTTTGTAAAGAAAATAAGATTTTATAATTAGGTGCTTAATCACGACCTTATTTTTCTTCCTACTTTTAAAATTGCTCCACACTGACTCGTAAAAAATACCAAGTTTATGATTTGTCACTCCAAACTGTTTTGAAACTTAAACAATTGTTTACATTTTCGTACTCGCCTTTTATTTTGATACCCCACTCGAGGGTATTGATAAAAAAAGTTAAGACGAATCTAATGACGTAAGTATCATATGACAAAATCGGTTGAGCCGTTGAATAGTTACGAGCGGACATAGGAAGGACATACATACACACATACATACCTAAGTACAGGCCAAACACATAACCCTCCTTTTTGGTTTCGCCGCAGATAAGTAAAAATAAAATAATGTTCACGACTATATCCCCAAGACGCGGTAAACATTCTCTTCGGACATTAAATAGGTACCCTTTAAAGATGTTTAAGTGGGTAGTCAGAGGTAACTTCGTGTGAGCCAGTGGCTAACTCTGGTGACGAAGTCAGAGGTAATAGCGGCCTAATAGCGGCACGGTAGAGTTTTAACCACGCATCTGGACTGCGTTCGGAACCGCGGATAAATCTGTACAGATTTAACCGCGGATAAAACTGTCTTGCTAATTACTGTCACAGTTTAGTCTGGCGCGTGGTACGATTATGTACGGTGATGCGTGCAAAAAAACTGTGCTAAAAACTTTGCCAGATCTAACTGTCAGCCTCGCGCATCTACACGTAAGGTAAAAACCTTACCGAAGGTTGGAATGGCGCGTGCTATTTCCCGCGTTCCGATCTCTACGTGTAAAGGCAGCTATGTCCAAATACATATTTGGTACATTTTAAACTGAAAAATCTTATCAAAATTTTCAATTCCGATATGAAATACGAAATACGAAATGTAAATACCCAAGTGTGGATTAACACTATAACAAAATAAAATTATAGAATTAGCAAAAGCGACATCTCTCGTCATTTGATCCTGAATGTAACTTCGGGCAATGAGCAGTGAGTTAACTTAGAAGTTATCCTGTAGATGGCGCTCATCGATGCTATAATCGATAGTATGGTCTTATCATGATTTTCAACTATGGCGTCAGAGGTTCCGTGGCCGAATTGGTAAAAGCACTCCGGCTAAAGGAGGATCGCTTGTATCATTGCGGGTTCGAATCCCGTCGGAATTGAAAATTTTGATAAGATTTTTCAGTTAAAAATGTAAATACCCAAGTGTGGATTAACACTATAACAAAATAAAATTATATTTGGTACATACTGTAAAATGATCAACTTCTATTTTCATTAAATGAGATCGTAAAATATTGCTAAATTTTCGTTCCAAATTCAATTAATCAGTATTCATCCGTAGTAAGATTGTTAATTAAGGCAGGGAAGCTATATCTACTTGGTGCTATAAGCCTGAATTCTTGGAAGTTAAGCTTTAACTTTGTCGTATGAAACAGTACTGTACGGAGAATCGAAGTAGGTAGATTATGAAGTTTGAAGTGTGGGTAGTTATTATACCACTTTATTACTAACGAGGGCAAAGAAAACTTTCAACTACTTTCCTCATTTCTTTAAATTATTATGTTGAACACTTTTCAAACTTGTATTTTATATGCCTTCAAAGGACCTAGTTCTATAAAAACACTCTTTTGAAGTTGAGAATTACGAAATTCAAGAATTACATCAGCATAAAATAATTAGTTTTAAATGGAAAATAACTCGACTGTTTTAGACGAAATATCCGTTGGTAGGCTGGATCCTTTGGATCGATGGGCAAAAAGGGACTAAAATTTATTGGATTAATTTATTTAAGAGGATGGACCACCGAAAAGAAAGTTACTCAAATTGTGTTTGTGGCCCTCATTCTTCATTGGCCACAAAATAATGGGGGTAGCATCACCTGACTCTTAAAACGATTAAAGGTAATCACAGTGGTTCTATTGAATTATACTTTGTACATTATACGAGTAGTTACTTGTGCTTTTGATTTTCTAAAAATATTATAACAAATCAAATTAAATATTAAAATCAAATGGTAAAGGGTAGATAAAAAGGGTAGATTACGATGTCTATCTATAAAACTACGCGATCAGGACCCCAATTCTACTAATTTACAACGTCAACCATTCCGGTTTACCGCTGCTTTTGTTTCGTTCTCCAAAATGACAGTTATTTGTTTGAAAACGTCACTACAACAGAGAAACCTAACCTCATTAGTCATTAGTAGATTATGAAACAAAACGAAAGGTAGATAAGACGTTTTGCTTCGGTTGATAAAAAGTTTGTTATTATTTTTGAATTCTGGTGATTCTAGTGATTTTCAGAATTGTTAAGGTTTTTATTATAAAGGAAGTGGCTTCCTAGTCTTTAACCCAGTACACGTTTTCGCCGACGTAAGTAACGTAATATATTGGCAGCCTACACGACACGTGTTCTGAGAAAGTACCTCATCCTTATGATAGAAGACCATTGCGAAACGATTGCACGTTCACATTGATTGACAAAATAGAGCTTGCCATTCCCTCTTTTCCATACCTTCTTTTTTATCGGCAAGCAATCTACGAGTATTATTGTTTTTAGTTATGGGGTATGATAAATGACCCATAAGTAAGTCCACAAGTGCTCCACAAGTGGCTAACATTTCAAAAGTTTACTTGGATATGGTGAAAGCCCTCCTTGGGTAGGTATGCCTAAGGATCACCATATCCAAGTAAACTTTTGAAATGTTAGCCACTAGCTTATATGAACAAACAAACAAAAGTGAACTTTAGATAAATATAAACATATAAAGTTACTCAACAAGTAAAAGGAACCAATAACTCCCATAAATGAAAGCTTAACACAACTTGGTGAATGACGTGACACAGCAAAGAAAAAGCACGCTTCTATTTATTTAAATTGACAACTACCTACCTTATTGGAACCTTATTCAGAAAGTGATAGAGATGGAGCTTAAAACTTACTTGATGTCGGTAAAGTAAGCGGTAAAGAAAGTTTCAGATTCAAGGAATGAACGAGGTTAAAACTTGTTGCATAAAACACACTCAAGGGCTTTATTGGCAAATGTAGTATTTTTCATTTCTGCTTGTGAAGCTGGGGAAATGATATAAATCACACATTGACTGACAACTCTGAATCACAACCGGATGCTGTTTAAAAAAATCATCATTGTCAAAATAAAAAAAGGACTGAGAAAAAAAAATGGATTCCTAATTGGTGTTTATATTTTTAGGGGGTAATTTATACAACCACGTTAAGAGTTATTTATACTTTTACATTAAACAGGACGTTGTTGTAGTGCCTAGGACTACTTAACATGAAACTTGTCCAGCATCATTCTCTCAGCTTAATCAGTCTTCCTGTAGAACTGACTGAGCCGCGGGATTCCTCACGATATTTTCCTTCACCGTTTAAAGCTCGTGCCAACGCTCAAATTTTTTTTTGTAACACAAAAGACACAGCCGGGATTCAAATCCACGAACTCTAAGCATTGTTCAATGGACAGTTAAGGCACTAATATCCTACTCGGTCAACAAGACTCAATAAACACATCATGCAGATCACCTCTTCAATACCACAGAGGAAGTATTGTTTATGGCAGGTGCTTAATAATAGAAATACGAGCAATGTGTCAGAAGCGCGTAAGTGAGCATAAACACAATATGCCATTTTGGTAATGTTTGTTTACTAACGGTTAGACGTACTAACTATAGCATTACACATTACACGACCTGCTTACTGTTAATCTTAATTTAAAGTAGGTATAATACCGCAATATTTCACTCACATGATTCATTCACGACACGCGGCTAGATCACTTACTCTTATCGCCGTCAATTTCTTTATGATCACCATAGTCAATCGAACAAAATGCTGGGTAGACTGTTATTTATGAACCTACCTACACGTAGTTTATACATTTGTTTTGAAACAACTGTCTCCAAACAACACGGCTTATTTTTAGGTATCCTGCAGAAGCAGACAATCTGAAAAAATAAAAAGGCCCGAAATTCTATTGTTACCTTTATGGAAAAGGGTGTCTGTTTTTCTTCCCAGTCAATTAAACGTCCATTGTCTTTTAGCGTGGTGCTATTCATTTCAATAGGCAGTGATTTCACGGGCTGCTTGCTTCTAGAGTTGCCAATTTAGCCAATAAACGTGCGGCTCCGGTCTCGCAGGAGTCGCAGGCCCCATAGCCATAATAATAATAATAACACGCCGGAGTAAGTACCCTTTGTTTTATAATATCTCTCTCTATCTGAGCCCTCGCGAACACACAGTCTCAGCGGGTTTCATAGTGTTCGTTGTTCGTAAAAACCTTTTTGAGTGGAGCACTGACTGATGCCCCGGCGTATATCAACGTATCTTTTATTATCATAACTCAGTTATGGTATTCCATTACTTTCGTTTGGTGCTACAGTTCGCAGGATTGCAAAGATTTGTTCCGGGTTTAGGAACTCTTAAGTACTATATAGTAGGTATATCGGTAATGCGCAGAGAACAAATATTTCTTAATACATTACCCGGTTCTGTGCTAAGAATATTTTTTCTTTATACATTGCTGGTAATGTAACTCGGTAATGTACGAGTAACAAGGGAGGAACCCTCGTAGTTTCTCTCACTTACATGACGCAGGCGATCCTAGAGTGTGGTGGTATTTCGGTTGCTGACAGTTGAAGTTTTTTCTTCATTTATTTACTTTAGTTATGTAGGTATACCTAATGTTACGAAAATGTAGCTGCCTGCGATTGTTATTGTGTTTGCTTACTACGGCTGCCATTGAATCCAAATTCAAGGTCAATTTGTTGATTTGTTATTCAGCTTATCTACAGTATTTTGCACGTGTATATCTTTATCATTGATGATGATGACGCTATGATAGCAACGGACAGCATATTGTAACATAACATAAACATTTAACAAACACATCTTATCAATTTTAGGAATCAGATTCATTTTAATTAGGGTTCCGAAGCCAGATGTTGTTGAAACCCTTATAATATCACCCTTTAGGAACTTGCGTCAACCTTAATTACTTCCTTTGTTAGGTACCTGTTATGAGGTAGGTAGGTGTTGATAATGTTGTAAGTGCTTTCAAATCAAGTTAAATTAGTTATTAAATTGAGAAACGAGTATTTTGAAAGACACAGTAATTATAATTTAATAAGAATAATTCACGTCGCGGGACGTCAATGGATGCGACTGGCACAGGATCGTGGTGGATGGCACAAACTTAGGGAGGCCTATAGCCAGCAGCGGGTAAAATCGGACTGTGGATGATATTGATGATGATGATGAATAATTATGTAGATACTCAGCTACTTGTCCTTGCTTATGCTTTAAATTTAAATTTCTAGCTTTCTTTCTGAGCTAAGCTTTAGAAAGTAAACTACGAGATTTTTAAATTATATTTTGAAAATTGTTGAAGTAAAAAATGAACCACAGCGCCCTTCCATAACAGTTTACTATACAAATAACAGGGTCTTAAATCTTAAAAAAAGTTTTAAACTTTTTTCAATCACTTTTAATTAAGTCTGTAAACACGTAGGTAGTACCTACTCTATAAAATTTCGCTCAAGTATAAAATAATCAAGCAAATCGGTGGAGCAGTAATAGCAGTCTAGCAGAGAAAAAAGCTTCAGGACCGTTTATTTAGGGAAACGGCGAATTATTGTAACATTTATAACGTAGCGCGAACAATAACTTTCAAATATTGCGCTACTGCCACATTTCGTTAACGTAATGGGTTAAAGTTCATGAAATATAAGTATACCTACCTATTTCCCCAGTGTGTTACTGAGAATATAATGTAGATTATTTTTGTAGATTTTTTTTTTGTGAAGTTATATTTAGCCTAAGATAGTATTATATTATCTGTGGCCTAAGCAAGTAAATAAGCAAGATAATTTTGATTTTCAACAAAAGAGCGGAATCTTAAAACCATGAAACCATTTTTCAATAAACTATTTACCTATACAAAAGTATATTTTATTTGATTTACCTCGTTAGTTTCGTTTTTTAAGGTGTAACGTTTTTTGGACGTGATACCAGGCCTGTCTCACTTCTCACTTTAGGTATTTATCGGACGCGCGCCGCCTCAGGCGGCGCGCGACATAGGTTGCCACTTGCCGCTCGCTCGGCTTGAGGACTAGACGCATTGTGCGTAATTATCGTGATCTCGTATACATCGTTTCTTGTGATTTTTGCACGATAACTAAACGATCTAATCCGTATAAAAGATACTGCTGTGTCTACGGGTGTCTAAACAAAAGGAAAAGCAATGAATGGACATTAACATTCCACAAAATTCCGGAAGATATTGAAAGGTTGGTACCTAGGTACCTACTAAGCTTTTCTATACCTAATTTGTTGTCAGTACCTATTTAAATAAATCATCAATAAATACCTAGGTAGGTACTTACTTTTACTCTGTAACTGTAGGTGCATAATGAAAACGAGATTTTATAGGTACCTATTCGATTCCTTTTTGATTGAATAGGTACCTACCTGTTTACAAATAAACAAACATAATACACCTACAAAACTAGGTACCTACCTACAAAACTGTAGGTAGGTAGGTACCTACAGTTTTGTTTATTTACATATGTAGGTACCTAAAAGTAACTTATCCATTAAGTAGGTACCTAACCTACTTGATATAATAATTGTAAGTGTTTAGAAGTTACATTACATTCATAGAGCCATGTTGGTCGAAGTGATTAGTACCTCAACTTTCGAGACGAAGGTCGTGGGTTCGAGTCCTGGCCGTGCATTAAATTGCAAATGTGATTGCAAACCTAACATTAAAAGGATGATTATCGGATAACGGCTCCCGGTCTAGTTGTGTGATGATGATGATTGTGTGTGTCTGATCGATGTCTAGGTAGGTATGAAGGTATAGATTTTTTGAAATGCAATTGTTTACAAAACGAACGAGATAATAATGTATCTACCTACTTCACCTACCTACGTACAATGCCTACGTAGTACCTACTTACTACTATTTATTCTGTGGTAACGGTAGATTAAATTATATTTAGTTTTTGTGACAGATAAAATAAATTAATTTATTTGTGTTGTCGCAAGCGAAAATTCGACAACCCTTACGAGTCGCGTCACACCGCGCCAGACAGTGACACAGTTACGCATTAGAGCAGGATGGGAATGTTTAGGCAAATATCTCGATAGGTAATAGGCCCATAGGCGAGTTGAATTGCACTTTATAGCTTCGCCGCGAGAGTCTCTATTTAAACAAATTTACTCGCGAAGTGACCCTTCTGTACGTAGTACTAGTATTCTGTGGTGATACTAAGTGCTGGCTGGACGACATCTGTTACTTATCGATCCGATCCGTTACCTTTCTAGCAATTAGTTACTAAACCATTCACCGCACTCGACTCTAGGGGTTTCCAATCAGAAGTGGGATTATCTACATTGATACCACTAATACTCTTCCAGCCAACACAGACGGAAAGACAAGTTTGTTCAATCAATTCTTCAATTCTACTCATTTAATTTTCTTTAATTAGTTTAGGAAATAAGAAAACTCAACTACTAGATGTAAGAAATTCGGCAGAGCAGTCAATTCGGTGCTCATTGGTTCATTTTAATTACATTTTCCTGTAATTTTTGGCACCGAACTTCGACTACAGACACTTCTGGCGGTCCAATGTCCATTAACGGAAATTGGGAAATTGAATTTTTTGTGAATTTACAGTGGAATTAGTTCTGAAAAAGTGAATTGCCCAGTACTTCCAGTACCCTTTATGTTTAATGTATCAGACTATAACGTTAGCTAACGAATAAGCTTCGTAGACATCTCGAGGCACTCAGACTTGTCTGAAAGTCGTCATGTTCAAACATTACTTACATTGCCAATCTTTTGTTAGTATGTTTGAGAAAAATGTGATTGAGTTCAAACATGACAAATCTTATAATTAATTAGTTTAGTCTTGCCGCAACCAATTGAGCTGAAATTTTGCAAATTCTCATATTACTCGGAGGGCAATTTAGAGATGACGTGATTTAATAATAGAATGAAAAGTAGTTCAACGGAACTCCTTAGTTAGAGTGTATAAGTGACAGAGAGCCTGATGTGATTAGGGAGAGCCTGTTTAATGGAACTACAAAGGCCCTTACTTATGAAAGATGTTTAAAATTGAACACTTGTTAAACAACGTCCTGTCTTTATTTGTGGATAGTGACAAACAGAAGTAAGGGGGTTAGTGAATACCAATTTAAATGCTAGAAGTTAACACCTAAAAATATTTAAAAATCAATTTAAAAACTTTTTTAAACTACTTTTATTTATTTCCAGTAAAATCTATGTGTTGAGCTTTACCGTTGTACCTACGCACAAACTTGAAATACGTCACGTTTGTGTTCGGGGAAATGAAGAAAATTATCCCTGCCATGAATCAAATCCATTCATAAAGGTACCAAAACCGCTCTTCATCCTTAAAGGTCGAGTATAGAGTTCAGCATATGGCGTAGGTGACGTTCCGATCCAATGGTACCATTACGCAAGAGGTCGGGGGCAGAGGGTAAAAAAATGACGCACCACAAAATCAGCTCTCAGTACGAAGTTTGTTCCATTGAATTTTCTTTTATAGACCTTTATAATCGAATGTTCCGGGACAATTTAAACTATAAAGCTAATAATAAAAAAGAGGAGGAAAGAAGTTTGATTGCTCTAAAGGCGCGTACTGATGTTGGCCCTCGCGTTTGTATCGCTCTCGCCTTGAATCGATTCGCTCTTACTCGCCAAAGCTGCCCTAGGTTGGCCCAACATGTGGTTGCACCTTTAGACTTAGAGCAATGTTGAAGCAAGCTTGAAACAGGCCATCTTTGGGCTTCTTTAACATTCCTAAACCAGGGCAGTTTCAAGCTTGTTTTAACATTGCTTAAGAGTTCGGGTTAAAGGCCCTGTAGTGAATTCCATCTCTCCCACTGGCCCACCGCCAACATTCTACAAGCCGAAGCTTATTTATTTCCCTTATTTAAAACGCTAACATGCCCGTTTTATGCAGTGGAAGCCAGTTAGTTATTACAGCGGGGAGGCGTGAGAATAGCCGATCAAAAAACAGCTGGTTTTATTGGAGATGAATTATATTTGCCTACATCATAGGTTCTCAATGTGGGCGATAACGCCCCCTTGTGAGCGTTTGAGACTTTCAGGGGGGCAGTAGAAGATCAAGAGAAAATTAGGGGCATTGAAATGGCGCTTTAAGATATGGGGCTCTTGAAAAAAATATATTCTTAAATTGGGCGGTGGGCAAAATAAGGTTGAGAAACTATGGCCTACATAAACATTTTTTTATTAGTGTTGAATCGCTGAAAGTTTCCGTAACAATTTTTTTTCCAATATTTGTCTCAAAACATACCAATAACTAACATATTTTTTGGAGTTTAGTGTTAACCTCTGTTAACGCGTTCAGTGCCCATGAACCCACCGCAGAGCTGGGGCAGGAACTTTCATGATAGATATTTTTAAAAACCTATCTAAGTATATAAGATAGGGGTGAATGGCAGAAACGAAGAGAGGCCTATGCCCAGCAGTGGGATGAGAAGGGCTGATGATGATGATGATTTCCAAATAAATCAGACGGGATTTGAAGCCATCTCACCTTAGCTTAGTAAGGCAAAAGCTGATGCAAAGAAGAATTATAAAATATCAACCACAACGTCAAAATCTAGATTTTAGGCTATATTTATATATTTTTAGATGCTAACATACAAAATTCATAACAAACTCTTAAATAGAACCATTATTAGATACAATTTAATTTAAAAAAAGGAATATCTAATATTAGTAAGGTTTATTTCAACCAACCAATTCAAAAATAGAACCAATAATATTACCTAAATCCAATTTAATTTAAAAACAAGGAATAACATCAGTAAGGTTTATTACACTGTAGTATTATATTATCTGTGACTGTATTTATGACTGAGAAACAAAATGTTTATTTATAAATCTCTTAATGGCTGACTCACAATAAACGCACAGCCTAAATCAGGAGAGTCCCTTTCTTTTATGAACTATCGACTCCGGTTTGTATAAAAAATCAACGTTTTTGAGCTGCGCGTTTGTATTGATACAAACGCACGTTCGCAGCGTGTATCTGCGTTTGCATCGATACAAACGCGTGTTCGCATCACGTTTGTTTGGATACAATACCTATTTTTTTTTTAATTCTGTGGGAAGGGAGCTGTCTACGCATTTGTATCGATACCAAACGCGTGTTCGCAGCGCCTTTTTTACAGCGCGTTTGTATCGATACAAACGCGCAGCTCAAAAACGCGCTGTGGCCAATTAATGTTAATAATTCCTTTAATTACATGAATACTAGATGTCATTTCAACTTTTTGTTTTGAAAGTTCGGTCTTGTCAACAAAGTTTTTCAC
The DNA here is from genome assembly GCA_958496255.1 of Camptogramma bilineatum. Classification (NCBI taxonomy): domain Eukaryota; kingdom Metazoa; phylum Arthropoda; class Insecta; order Lepidoptera; family Geometridae; genus Camptogramma; species Camptogramma bilineatum. The sequence goes on along the minus strand of OY292463.1, from coordinate 8,219,183 downwards.
TTTTCAGTTTTTACCCAGGGCCTGTATTCTATTAAATGACAACCGCTTTGGTTTTGGTTCGAACTCTAAATGTCAGCCATTTGGTGAAATAGTAGAATAGCTTTTCAAAAATTTGTACTGCCAAAGTTCAAAACCTCACCACAACTGAGTCGTTTGTTATTAGTAGTCATGGAAACAGTCGCTTTAGTTTTGGTTTTGGTTGAGGTTGATAAAAAGTTCGGTACCGGAATCGAGCCCCAGATCAAAGAGAGAGTTTAACAGAAAAAACAAGCAATATAAAACTAGCCAATCAATTCCTTTCAACGTGAACAAAATGAAAACTAGGCTGTCACGAATGCGATTGACAAATATTTTGCTGATTGACTGGGGCTCGATTCCGGTACCGAACTTTTTATCAACCTCAACCAAAACCTCAACTAAAGCGACTGTTTCCATGACTACTAATAACAAACGACTCAGTTGTGGTGAGGTTTTGAACTTTGGCAGTACAAATTTTTGAAAAGCTATTCTACTATTTCACCAAATGGCTGACATTTAAGAGTTCGAACCAAAACCAAAGCGGTTGTCATTTAATAGAATACAGGCCCTGATATCGTATGGACCGCGCAGTTTCGAAGAGCAAATCCAGCCCGATCGTGACCATCCATCCCATTGGAAAATCAATGTCTCATCGGCTATCTTAGCAAACATTTTGATTGGAAGTTGAAGCTTATGTAAGTAATAAAATATAATCTAAATAGAAAGATCTATTACCAATATCTTGTTATGAACCCATCGTCAAAGTAATTTATTGAAATAAAAAAGATATATAAAATTATCTCTGGCAGTAGAACATTTTTATAATTTGTAATTCGTAGCTCGTCTACGAGACTCGTAGATAGGCTACGAATTTTTTAATTTGTCGAAGGAAGCTTTTAGCTATTTTTGTAGGCAGCTACGAAGTCTTGTACAACAAAATATAAAATAATAGCGAACGCCCGCGGCTTCACGCGCGTGGTTTTTTTTTATACCACGAGCACCATTTTTCCGGGATAAAAAGTAACCTATGTGTTATTCTAGAGTCTCAGCTACCTAAATTCTAAATTTCATCAAAATCGGTTTAGTTATGGGGATACGTGGTAACAATCATTCACACACACACACACACATATATACACACGGACTTTCGCCTTTATAATATTAGTAGGATACATTACCCTAGATAGGAAGTACCCGGAAATACCTCGTATTTCTCTATCCTACAGTATTCGTATAATCCTGTTGTGCGTCCGTTGTCTTATTAAATACACTCGTAGATCGCTTTGAGCTCCTATTATTACGTATGCTTGATATGAACAAACAGAAGGCAACAGTAGCGTTTGTTATTATGCAGCTTTGTGTAGCAAGGGTTTCATATAGGTACAATACGCCTTTATCCTTTGATCTTACCGGGTTGTCAGCAAATAAATAGAATACTAATTATGTCTCTATTATAAAGACCTTTGAGTATATTTGTATTGCAACATGGCTTCAGCAAAAAGTATCGGTGCTTTCAAATAAACTTTATAATTTTTTAGTGTTTCTTCTGAATGTTTATGCTTTCAGATACCTACTTATCTTATGTCCGATATACGTCTCGCGACATATTGCGACTTGTGCCTAGCGAGCGTTTTTGTTGACACATAATGTGGAGTTTGATTCATAAAATCCTGTATAATGTCACTTTATTTTACTTACTTTAGCGCCGTTTAATTAAGTTGGCCTATTTAATGCGGTGACATAATTCCAGCTGCAAGTTCATGCAGTTTCGACCGTAAAGAGCTTGTTTCACGATAAATGAGCCGCCAGTAGATTAATAGTGTCCGCTCACTTTGCCTACTGCTAATTATGGGATAAGTACTGCCAATTATATATTATATGCGAGAGAACATATTTGCATATAAATAAATAAAATAAATAAATAAATATTGCTGGACATTTCACACAGCATCATGTAGCCCCAAGCTAAGCAGAGCTTGTGTTATGGCAACCACATGACTGATAAACTACTTAAATACATTTATTTTTTGTAAATACATACATAATATACATAGAAAACACCCAGACCCGAGAAAAATATTTGTAGATCATACAAACATTTGTCCCGCGGCGGGGATCGAACCCGCAACCTTCTGCGTCACAGGCGGGCCTTCACCCACTGCACCACAGAGGTCGTCAAATATTTTGGTACTTAGTAAAATAATCTTTGATCAAGCTTTGATACTGATTTGAAAGGTTAGTCTAATGCTTAGTATTTTTAATTTTTGAATATCTATGTCAAAATTTATGTAATGTAATCTTTACGAAAAAAATAAACATTCAAGCTTCATGGAAGGAAATAAGTAAAGTTATTTTTCTGCCATATGGAACGACAAATTATGCTCAACGAAATCATAACATTATAATATTAACACATACTACTTACTTGAATTTTAACTAATGACATCCACAGTGTTTTATTGACGATATGCAGTTTTTTTTTGTCAGATGACAAAAATCATTTACTGCTTACAATTAAATTGAAATAACATTACTATATACTATATGGTACTATATACTATATATTACAAGCCTACAAAAAAAAACCCAAAAAACTTGTTACATTACATTCATGACATATTGTGTCAATTCCATCGAAAAACAATTTGAATTTACACATAATACAATGGATGAACCCGTATTATTGAAGATAACAACATGTCTGTTATTGACATTTTTTGACGTTCTTGGACGACATGCTCTTTGGCAGAACCATTATCACCACTTTAATATAAAAGGTTTTTGCTTTTGATTGTTTACTTCTGACGATGACGCTGACGCACTGTAGCCATGTTGTTCAAGAAAGCGTTTCGGCGACTTATTTATATTGTACTCTTTTATTCGCTATTTTATAAAGTGCTAGTAAGTTCGTATGCGCTAGTCACTAAATCTGGTGACGGGAGTTTTAAGAAATACTTAAAACCTAAGAAAAAGGATGTACGAGGAAAAAGGATGTACCTACAGGAACAACGACGATACTTGATCTTTGCTTAAACTCTCATTTGTTGAGGGTTCAATAAACATGATTGTTTACTAGTGATTGTTTAATAGTCTATTATGATCTGCACGTTGCAATCTTCCTCCCACGAGAATAGGATTATAGGAGCAAAGAATTCTTCAAAGACTAGAAGACCTGAAGACCCTGAGAAAATTGCTTTTCTGCGAAACTCTAATTTAGTGATAAATAAATTAAGCTCTGAGAGTAGTATTTAGTATTCATAGCTTGGAGAGACAAGAAAGGAATCAGACTTGGCTTAATGCGAAAAACTGCTGGAGATATTCTAATTAAGTACTAAAATAAAATTGACATAGTTTATGTTGTCAATTGATTTTCTCAAAATGTCAAGTTTAGTTGTTGCAAGTGCTCACATACAAATACTATAATTACCATATGACTTTTAAAACATACATTTTTGATAATGCAAAGTACATAAACATACGATGTTAGAAAAAGCTACTAAGTAAACACACACTAAAGGTGGCCGCATACCTATCCGCGCGAACACGCCGAACGAAACGAATTTTAGAATTCATTATGAAACCTCGCACACCGTTCGCGTCGAATCGTACGATTCGACCGAATCTGGCAGTATTTTGAGAATTCGCGTTCGGTGCGGATTAGGTGTGCGTCCACTATAACGCAGCAGAAATCTAAGAAGCCTGTAGTTTTATTTTATTTAATACTGCTTCAAGTTTTCGTGATTGTAATGGAGCTTGTGATTCGAGTTTTGGATCCTTGGTGGTTTGGTGATTTTCGGCCTTTCAGCAAATCCTAGAAAAAAAATTACCAACTAAAATAATATTTATAAAAGATAAAGTCATAAATTAATTAGTTTAAAATGTTGCAAAGGTTTCCTTTATCTGAATATCGTGAATAGAGCATTTACAATGCATTTCTAAGAAAGCTTGAGGTTACGCCATTGTATCGTGTGAAATATCGAACACATTGAAATATGTTTCCCATTATTGAAAATGTTCCAAGAAAATCTTTTCACATTGAGCTAACGGTCTCACTTACTTTGAAGGCCATTCGGAATTTTCTGGACATTAGGCTATATAGGATCGGGTTCGCGACTGTTGACATATATCCGATGTAGCAAAGGTAGTTGACGATCTTCCAAGCCTGAAAAAACGTATTTTTTTCGTTTTGTAAGTTTAGATAACAGTAATACAACAGGCGATTCTAATTCTTATTAATTTATTTTCAAACTCCTCTCAACTTAAAAGTTAATCACCGTTTAAAATAGTGCCCTCGTTTTTTAACCGACTTCAAAAAAGGAGGAGGTTCTCAATTCATAGGAGTCTTCTTTTTCGTGTTTTTTTTATGTAAGTATATAGGTACTTACATACAGATTACTTGAAGGTACCTGGACCGATTTGGAAAATTCTTTTTTTTTGTTTGAAAGGGAACTTTCCGATTGGTGCCATAAATATGGTGAGGATCTGTTGAGGATTTTCGGAGTTATGAACAGAAATGCACATTGAGATAGGGATGTTCGATACGATACGATATTTTCGTGTATCGATACAATGGCATACGATACACCCGATATTTGTATCGATACAATGGCATACGATACGGCGTATCGATACAACACATGCAAGGTGTATCGGATCGAAAGTATCGTATCAAATTATTTTGATAACGAATTGTTTTGACTTGCAAGTTACCCGGTTAAAAGGTGGCATAGGTCCTATTTCCGGTCATTATTTATCTATGTTTAGATTTCAGGCAAATCGGTTCAGTGGTTGTCGAGTTTTAGAGGAACAAACATACGTCCAAACTTTCGTATTTTTAATATTAGTTTGATATCATAAAAATCCTTTTTTGACAGTTATAACTACGCACATTTTCGTAATAGTGCACATTATTAAAATAAAATATGTTTTTTTAATTATTAAAGTACCTGCATTCTTTGTCTTGATTCGATACTGTATCGATACGATATATCGTATCAAATGCCCTGTATCGATACGCATATCGATACAATGCGTTACGATATATTGCGATACGAAATATCGATACAATCCGAAATATCGAACATCCCTACATTGAGAGTGCAGAAGTTACTCAGTTAACATTGAAGTCAGTTTTTTAATTTTTTAATTTAGCCACTTGTTACTGATACAACCTTTATTTAACTTGCAATGTGTAGGTATGTATGTTTGTTCGAGTCAAATATTGCAAGTTAAATTTGAGCCCCTTCCCAGTGTCGGATTGAGCTGAAACTTGGCACGTTTATAAATTCTTGGTGACAATGCAATATTACGGTAACAACCAGCTGATTTGATAATGGAATCAGGAGCTCGAACTCCTCAGTTAATAGGCCGACTGAGTTGTAACTCGGCATATGGGTGGGCTCCCACACATAATTGCGAAATCGCATCGCATCGCAAATATCTGCGAGCTCGCACGAACAAGTGCCTACGATGCGGTGTCATATCGCATCGCATCGCAGTTTTGTGTGAGAGCCCTATCTGTCAAGTTCCGGCAAAAATGTAATAATATGGAGACTGAATTTGATTAATAATTTCGGAGGTTACCTGATTGATATAATACCTAGTTTATTATAATGTAAATGTTTTTTTTTATAATAAAGCAGGTTCTATCTCAATCTCTTTATCGAATGATTAGGTATGCTAAACATGACTAACAGTGTAATTGTTTTCATAGCTGAGTCCTGGGAAGACAGTCATGACGCGTAGGATGCAGTATGGAGAGAAGAAGAAGAAAAACGTAGCAGAAACAGCAGCTGAAACAGATGGTATTTATTTGCATCAGTTTTAGACAGAATAAAGACTATTTTAGGTTCCTAGGTACCTATAGATAGAGGCTTTCTGTGTGGTATAGGCATTGGAATCCAAAAATTAATATTACACCATTACTTATTTTATTGACTAGTGTAACTTCATGTAACCGTAACGTAAGTATTTGGGTTTTAATACTTATGACCTAACTTTACTTTTTGAACTGAAACAGTTATAACTGTAGTTATGGAACATAAATATAAAATTATAGGTAGGTAAGTACTTTTAGTAAGTGTAAGTTAGTACCTTTTTATGTAAGTACCTAACGGAGACCTTTAGTTTAGACGGCCTAAAGACTGTCACCACAGAGTTGGCCACTTGCTCATACCAACTAACTTTTAGCTACTCGTGTAGGTATAGCATGTAGTGATAAATAAAGATTGGCTTTGAAATTATTATCGGGACGTAATCGCGTAGTTATATAATTTTATTTCACTCGACGTACTTATCTTATATGAAACTTATATGAAATCCTAAGATTTCAGTCCCGAAAATAATTAAAAAATGTGTTCAAGTCGCGAAAGTTTTAAATATGTAAAGTAATCATAATAATAGTTTAGGGTTTGCTATTATAATACTCACCCAACATTTTAATAGCCTTGTCTCTGTTATGTTGCACAATCATAGGACTGGCTCGTGGCTTCCTCTTCTCTGATTTCAGTTCAATAAAGATCAAGACATAAAGCACAGGGATTATCAACATTGGCACGACAGAAAATAGCAAAACCTCAAACCCAGCGAATGCACTGTGAATACCGGCAGATATGGTAAAGTAGCAGAACACATGTTTCTTTCTCTCCAATATATCTATGTAGAACACATCGGGGATAATAAAAACAGCGCAAATAAACCATATAGCACCGGAAATTTTGTAAACACGTGAGTTTAACGAGAGCTTTTGTCTGAGAAAGGGTCTAGTTACGACCAAATAACGCTCAAGAGTGAATGCGGTAATGATTAGCAGACTGTAGTTTAGGATAAAATCCCAGAGGATGTAGTGGAGTCGACAGCCGACTTCACCGAGCGGATAGTAATCAGGGACCCAGATGATGTAGATGTCGATTGGAACGAAGAAACCAGTCATCAGATCGGTGATGGCTATGTTGAAGAGATACCAGTTTGTAGGCGTCCTCATGGATCGGTTTCTGGCGATCACAGCACACGTGCACACATTCCCGATGATATTCAACACCATGGTGACCCCTAAGTAAACGCTCAAAATTGTCTTGACAGGGTAGGTGTCGTCTAAGTAGTTTCCATCCTCAAAAAAAGCCATGCCCATCGGCCCAAACAGTGTATACGAGTTATTTTCATAATTACTTTCGTTCACGTCTACCATGCTTGAACTTTATATTTTAGCAAGTACCTAGGTGAAAGAAGTGTCTCTGATGGAGGCAAAAATATACTGATCTTTGAAAAAGCATGTTACACTCATGGTGTGTCATAATAATGACACACCACACTGTATAATAATACAGTGTGATGTTTCATAAACATACAAAACTTTGTCAAGCTTTTTTGATCCACTATGAACATTGCAGAAACAATTTAGTTTTGGGCATGTACTTTGGATTTTGAATAATTAGTGTAGGTAACAGTATAGTACGAGTACAAAATATGTATGTCAATACATGATACCTCTGGTAAAATACGATTTTTTTGTCAAGTAAAACAATGGCGACATTGTGTTTGATGAAATATTCTCGTTTGAAAGCCCAGCGTTGATTAAAAACAAACAATGAGATACGACTGGTCCGGTGTATCAATGACATCAATTATTGAGAACGGAGATTTCCAGGGAGATAGATATCTTTGATAAGCTTCCGCGAATATATTTTCTAATATCTTTTGCTAGCTAGTGGCTTTGCTCGTGTTTTACCCAGATTAAAAATAGTCTCCAAGCTATACCTATGCCTCATGTTTTGGGTCTGTAAATATAGGTAGGTACTTACATAGGTAACGTAGGTACTTAAAATATAAGTAAGTACTACCTACTTAAATATATTTTTTTATAAGTAGGTAAGTATCAGAAACATTTTCACAACCTCATACATTCTTAATTTTTTTTTTCAAATTAAATTCCTAGTATTTTCAAGATTTGTCTCAAAGTAATTATTGTTTATTATTACGCTTTAATAAAGCGTAGATTAGTAGGACGTTCTAGTAAATAGTAAACTTTCAGCACCATGTATAGCAAAGTAATTGAGTACAAACAAGCGTTCAATTTGGTAGCAACCTTATAAGTGGCCGTCCTGCTATCCCTATCTAATTGAAATAACTATACTTACATACAACCTACAGTCAACACTATGTTAGCAAAATTTCTTTGATGTCTGCTACAAACTCTAAGTACCTACAAACTTCGTTATAGGTAATATTTTAATAAACCTGCTTCTTACATACCGGCATGCGGCATTATCTAAGTAGGTAAGTATATAAAGTAATTGTAGCGGGATTCATCATCAACTGAGAAGAGTGAGCAGTCCGATTCAGACCTTCTCGGAATTTATTCCGAATTCGAAAAGTGACTTTCTTTTGCGAAAAAAAAAATCTTCGAATGCATTTTCGGAAATCTGAATCGCACTGCAGTTCACATTGACACAGATTTTACTTTGGTCATATTAAAAAAAATTATTTGCCTATTAGGTAAGTAGGTAGGTACCTACGTTTTTGAGGCTTTCATAAAATTAATAAGCAACACTTTTTATCTGCATAATTTATTAAAAAAACAACCTACCTAACCTATTTCATCACAATAAACATCACAAAAACTAATTAGATTATTAAATATAGGTACTTACTTACAAAGTCTTAAACAGCCACGCTAATGTAATAATGAACATTAATTAGATAGCAATTGAGTTGAACTATATTACTACTAGATTCTAGATTCTAGGTGAAAACTCCCATTGTATTAATAAATGATAGAAATTCACTATAGTTCTATACAAAAAATAAAACATAGATTTGGTCTAAGCTTATTAAATAAATAACTTAATTCACAAACGATTTTTCTTATAATAGTTTAATCCAATTTACCATTGGTAATTTCAGTTGGGTTTGAGTTTACAATTTCCGTTTTTTCCTCAACTTCTTCATCATCGGGTCCCCAGACTGCGTGGCTTCCATCACCGGTCCTCTTGACGCGCTTTTGAATAACTTCTTGCGACACCGTCTTGAGATCATAAGCCCATCCGATCGCGGTCATAAAGTCGATGAAGATCTTTGTAAAATTGAGGGAGTAGTTGCCAAGCTCAGCGGTTTTGTAGTCCCAGGGGAATGTGTGGTGGTAGTTGTGGAAACCCTCCCCAAGTACTACTAGGGAAACTGGTTTAATTTCAACAGGGTTGATGTTTTTGTCGTAAGGCTTGGCTCCCCATAGATGGGCAGCGGAGTTTACGAGCCAAGTCACATTTAGTACGTAGACGAATCTGAATACGGCGGCGACGTAGAAAGCATTCCAAACGGTCTCACCCCAGAGAGTCGGAATGAAAGTTGGCATCACAAAACAGCAGAGAGGCATCAGCGTGAGATAGTACCTGTAAATAAGAATAGGTATGATTAGAAAACTTTATCTTTTTTAAGAGATGATAGACAAGAGATGGGGCCACGGGTAGAGCAAGACTAGACATATTTTATGTCAGAAGAATTCCACTTTTGTTATATTTTTTGTTCGTTTTTATTTGTTCGTTTTTAAATATATTTTTAAACCCAAACTGTAAACTCATAAAAGGTAGCCTACAGATATGTTATTCCAACCCATTATCAAAATTTGTTTGAAACATCAACATTCGTTCAGTCGTTTTAGCGTAGTACTAGTATTCTATGGTTTTAGTGAAAAACAAACACTCAAACATTATACTTTCGAATGTATGTACGTTAGGAGTAGAATTAGTAGAATTAATACAGTATATGAACAGTCAGTACCTACAGAAGAACTCTTGCCCATTGACACAAAAGAATAGTCTTCTATGTACCCATATGTGTCACGTTGTGTCTCAATAGGTGACACATATTGAGTACACACAGAAATATGGTATTTTAATAGCACATAGTTGTCTTACTTCTTCTGAAATTTAAGGATGGGGTCAGACTTGAGGTCGCTCAGATCGATGGTGTGTCCTTTCGCCTTGATCTGAGGGTGCTTCCTGACCAGCAGCCAACCGACGTGGGAGAAGAAGAAGCCTCGAGTCGCATTGTGAGGGTCCGCGTCGGTTTCAGAGTACTTGTGGTGCATTCTGTGGTCACGAGCCCAGTCAATAACTGCATCCTGGAAAAGTTATGAAAACTTTGAATCTGCTACTGGTATGAGATGTTTTTACGACATGATTGGATACAGTTTCAACAGGCAATCTTTGCCTATATTTAACGGGGCACTGTAGTATCTGGGACATCATTGAGAGTAGGCTTGCCCAGCATTTAAACTAAACCATCCTCACAGCTTAACCAGCCTTATCCACAGAAAATACATAGTCAATCCGACTGACAAAGCCGCGGGTTTCCAATTACGATGTTTTCCTTTACTGTTTAGAGTTAATGTAAATGCGCACACAATATTTTCAAAACCAAAAATCCATTGATGGCACGGCCGGGAATCGAACCCACGGCCATATGATTAGAAGTCTCTAGGATCGATTTTTTTCCCTGTGTTATACAATTTTAACCAACTTTAAGATCCACAGTGCACAATGATTGCTTTAACAACAAACTTTCCATACATTCGTGATTAAATTCTCTCTAGAAAGATAATAGGAAGTAAAATTAATTCAAAGTAACTTTATCACAACATTGCGTGCATGATGTCCTCAGTTTGACATTCCCACATTTAATGTTATCAAAATTTATATCTTAATGTAAGTATTGAGCATAAGCGTCACACGTGGGTTTAACGAGCTTAGATACATAAAGAAAATGTCGTAATCTTGTTTCTTAACAAGTGTGCCATCTGTGGCTTCGCTTATAAAGTGTGAAGGTAGGTAACCTACTTATTAACCTTAAATGTTTGGCGAATTTAAGCTTCCAGTTTTGTCAGCGTGATGCGAGTTCAAAGGATACAATTTAAAAGCACCTGCACGGAGTTTTCATATTTACCTGAATTAAGTGATTCTAAATATATATTTTTGCTATTATATTGTATTTTTTAATTTTCAAGCATATCGAATTGCTAGACTTAGGAATTACCACAGCAGTGGACGATAGTACCTAATGTCGTGCTTAGGCGAATTTCGGCTTAACTCAAGTAAGTATTCAATTAAACCATAATATTTAAAAGTTATCCTAGAGCAGTGATTTTTAAACTACTTTTTTGAACTTACGACTATTCAATTTCGTGTAAATTCTAAAACAAAAATAATATTACATGACTTACATTCTTGGAGCGCCGACTTTAAACTGTTCAAACGTGCATCATTTATAAAACAAATTCTCTGTTAGCTTTTACGGTTCCTCTCATACCAAGATAAAAACAAATTTACAAACATTAGCAAAATGTCTTATACATAAAGTAGTGTTGAGATCTTTAAAATATATCTAAATGTGAGGTTGACACTATAAAAATAAAAACTTTATTGCCTAGGAACTAGGATATATCGTTTTTTAACTAGTTCTAAAAGTCTTGGTTCCTCGGAATATTTACTATCTATTGGTACATCTAAACTAAAGTGATAAAGAAGCTATGTTCGATGTTAAAAATTCCAGAAAACCCGCTTGAGTGGGACGCGAACCCATAAATGTTTAAAAAGCTTACTTATATAGTTTTTTTAAGATCTTTTACATGCAGACAGGTTTAGAATTCATTCATACATTTCGTTAAGATTAGAAAAAACATATTACAATCTTGTTGGTGATCTAATCTAAGAGTAAATAAAATTGAAACAGCACCACGAAACAAAGCATTCGACCACAGCCACAAAATTTTAATATTATTGTTATTTTTTCTAAACAAATCTAATACGTGCTTTCTGAACCTTATCGACATTTAAATAAAGCCGAAACGTGGGCAATTAAAAAGCACTTAGCTTTAGGTACTAAGCAGGGGAAAGGTTTGGACTGGAATGTATAATTTTATGTCTTCTCAATTAGGTACATAGGTAGACCCAGAACTTGAAATGTAACAGTAGAACACAATGTCAAGAACGCTTTCAAATCTTTTTAGTAAGATTTGAATTCTTGCCTAATACTTAAAAATGCAAAAGGTATGAAAGGATATTTAAATGTTTATGATTTATTACCTAAATATTGAATATCTTGAATTTTGGTAGACATAGCTCAAAATGTAAATACAGGCATTTTTATTGACATACCTACCACACGATTTATCTAGGCATTCGTGAAAAAGCAAACTATTTTACATGTTTTTTAAATGTGCTATAATTATATGAAGATAATCTGATAAAATATAGATACATACTTACATGCTAATTCAAATGATTATACAGATTTTTTAAATCAATGAAATTCTTCGACTAAACCGATTATCCTGATAATTATAATGATAGATACGTTCACGTGAACAAATGGCAAGGGTTCAGTAGTCATTTGTTATTATTTATCGATAACAGTGTCAATAGGTGGCCGATAGCTGTCACGCGTGGGGAGCACGTGTGGAGATAGATGTCAGGTCTCCGTCACGACCTATCTCATGAAATCTGTGCTCAGATTAATGTGTTTTGTGTAATAATTTATTAACTGGATGCATTTCTTTTAGATATGTTTAATGTTGCCGGTATGTGGCTCAACCACATAGGCTTATGGCAATATTTGATCCATTACGTTACAATTTCACTTCTACATAAGTACATTCTAATAAAACTGTAACTTATCGATGTCTGTTTTTAAAGGATACTGGAGAAAAACTTTTTAGAACCTGTTTCTTGTGATTCCCTTGAGTTTTCTCAAAATTTTCACAAAATTGTTGAATCTTCGGATTAGTCCTAAGACTGACCAATGTGATAATGATAATAGTAAGAAACATGTCTGTATTACATATCTAGTCTTATAAGTAGGTACTGATTGGCTTGTAATTATCCGATAATCCGAAAACGTGAGATTGCAGAGCTCTAACAAAATCTGTTTTTGAATTTACTTAAGTATATCTGCATTGTTATCAGATAATTACAAATTGATTACTTTTGAGAAAATCAAAACACGTGCTCTACCCATTGATAAATATATTAAGTACGTCATAGTGCCTAAAACCTTAGGCATTGTTTTTTACGAATTTCACAGTCATGAAAACAGTATCGTTCTCTTTATTTCTCACTTCAATTGTAAAATTTAAAATTTAATTAAGTAGGTAAGTACTTTCTTTTTCTGAAGTGTGAGCTCACTTCTCCTCGATGCCAATATGTCCATTCCACGCAGTTGGCGCGGCGCATCTAGCGATATAATTATTACTTATATCAATAACCTTACTCTTACTTATTACTTACTACTAGATACTAACCTTACCAATACAATATTTTGACAACAAGTGCCATTATTAATTTAAAGTCTCAGTTCATTTTTGATACCTTGACTCGGATAACAGTCTGTTCAATTTAATATGACTTTCAGCATCACTACCTACTAGTAAGCAAATATGTATCTACTCTATGCTTAACTTTAAATAATATTTGAAATGACATAGCATCGCATTTCAGAGTTTTGTAGTAAAAGTTATTATACGATGTGTTGTCTAACTCCACTCACAGCACATCGCTTAACTTAGTTTGTGGAATTATTCATGATCAGTAAAAGCAGGAAAGTCGACAATAATTCTGATTTATACAATGTTATGCATTACCTACATTCGTACACATTAGATGTGCAGATCAGTCGTCTACAAAACAAACATTTGCCAAATCTCTGGGCGTAATGCTCAAGACACCCTTTAATTACTTCGGAAAATATTCTGTGGCTGAAGAAAAATAACGATTCGTACTGAAGATGTCGGATTTGCGCAAGTCGATGAATCATTGTATAACACCGCCCAAATAACAGAAATTTACCATATTTATCTCATTGTTACAGCTTGGAGCCAAAACACTATTGTGCACGTGGTTGTGAGACAAGACATAAACATTGAAAATGCCATCCTATACTATTAAACGAGCAACATTTGTTTATTTGTATATTTTTGTTAATATAAGTATTTGTAATCAAATCACGTTCTCGAAAACGGCTTTAACGATTTCACCTAGCTCTTAAGACGTTTCAAAGTGGTACACTTGTGATCTTATTGAATAAACGAATTTGACTTTTGACTTTTGACTTTTGACTGAAATTTGCAATTTACGGAGGCGAAAATCGATCTTGCCAGGTCTTAAATTCATAAAACCCGTGCAATGTGGTTCGTAATTTCGCTGCTGCAAATAACGGCTCAGCGGCTAAACGGTTAGTTAGAGTATCGGCCTGCAACGCCGTTGGCTGCTATATCGAATCTCAGCAGCCAGGTAATTTTTATTTTCTGTTTTTTTTGTTCATTTTTCGGGCAGGTTAATTTTTCTCTATTTGCACCCGAGCAGAGCTCGGTCACCCAGATATTGTGAATTAAGTCAGATTGTATGTTGACTCGAAAGGTTTACCAGTCTTTACCGATGTTTATTGCTTTTGTTAGGTATTTTTTTCTTTTTCTGATTAACTATTTATATCTATTTCTAATTTCATACAACCAGTGGTTGAGGCCCGATTGAAATACAAACATAGAAACTTCCTGACAAATCAGTAGGGATTTCCCGGATGGGTAAACTGGATAGCCTCTAACTTCAGACGTGTATTTTAATTTTTTTAATGCATTTCTAAAATAGTACTCCCCTCTGGTGCAATTTTTGGACAGGATTTATAGGCCCAAAGATGCGCGTTCAAATTCCATCTGGGTGCAATTTTAGCGGCCTTCTAAAAGTCTCGAACTAGTTTACCAAATAGGTTTTAATAGGAAAGTAAGCTTACCTGGAAGGCGATTGTGTTGAATAGTGTAAGGAGGAGGCGGAGTGGCAGCCTGGCTTTGTATGACTTGTGTGCCCAGAGGCGATGCGCGCCCGCAGTTATGCCCAGTCCGGAGCACAGGTACAGGAAGATAGCTGCAATTTTTCAGGAACTTTGAGATTTTTTCTTTCACATTAGTCGAAGTTCAAAGTTAAAGGCCTCTATTAATAAACTCGGATTAACTTCTGTCAAAGTTGCGCCACGGATTAAACTATTGTTTGACTGGCCTCTTAGCTCAGTTGGTAGTAGCTCTGCCTTCTGCGCTGTAGGTCGTGGGTTCGATTCCCACCCAGGACAAACATTTGTGTGATGAATATAGATGTTTGTTCTGTGTCTGGTTGTTATAAAGTATTATAAGTATGTATTTACTAATATATAAGTATTCTATCAGTTATCTGGTTCCCATAGTACAAGCTTTACATACTTCTCTGTATGATGTGTACCACCATGTACCTAGCAAATAAATACATTCTGATTCTGATTCTGAGTTTGGGGCTAGATGGCGCTGTGTGAAATGTCCAGCAATATTTATTTATTTATTTAGACAGTGACAAATAAGGATGGCAATAGTTAAATCCGTGCCGCAACTTTGATAGAAGTTAATACGAGTTTATTAATAGAGGCCAAAGTGTTCACTGTCAAGTTGCCAGCGGTGCTGTCTGAAGGGATTCAGTATGAGAGGATTCAGTAAAATATGGTTGAAGGCTATAGCTTCTGTGTAAAGATTGCTCTCCATAACAAAAAAATCGTGAAGAAACCAGTTAGCTTTCAACAGGCTTGCAGTCTGTCACGTATGGAATACTATAACATCTGCAAAATTTAGGTCTGTATCAAATATGTGGCTTGGCACGTGCCTCTGAAGCTTAGAAATCTATAAAGGATCTTAAGGCTGAAACTCTACCAAAGCGGAGATATGTGAGATGTGTTTTAAACAACCAATAGAATTTCAAAAGACGAGATGACATGTTTGAATAACGAAATTCTATTGGTTGTTTAAAACACATCTCACACATCTCTTCTTTGGTGGAGTCTAAGCCTAAATACAAAAAATCTGAGAGATGGTCTACCGCGGCTTACAGATCGTGATCCTGTTTTGTTGCGTTCATTGCACACATTCTATGTTTAGACTGCAACGTTAGAGCAGATTCAGCAAACAGGGTTGCCAGCAAAACGACTTACCAAAGAGATCGGTCAGCCACATAGCCTTAAACAGGAAGAGATAGGCACCATACACGCCGCCGATGTGCGCGAAACCCATCAGCAGAACATTCCTCCACACAATCTTCCATACCCTCTTCTCGGCTGTTGGAGCGACCCGGTTGGTGACGTCACTGTCATTCACTGCATCTGATTCGTACAGCACCCATGTCTTTTGCTGCTCTTGGGGCGGCATTTTGCTGTAAAAAAGGAGAATGATTAAATACCTAATTATAATTAGTAATATTGAAAAACGAAATACCACTAACCACACCTGTTCGTTCAGGTTTATATCCCAATGACCTTAGTAGATTTGTTTAAGCTTTATCTGGCTAATTGACCAGATATGTGCACTCAAAATGCTTGATAAGCCATTGTGAAACATTACGTTAGTAAAAAAAACTGATTTAGCAAATATCTAGTAACTACTTCCTTTACTATCGCACCCATTCTATTAAGATTTTTATGTCATTTGCTATTTTTTTAAATCATTCATTACCTTAAAACCACTACATTACTTTAGCCAGTTGTATTTTGATTTGTAAATAAATAAATACTTATTGTCAATAAACTCTAAATTCACAATAAAATAAATAAAATTACGTGCCAAGTTACACGTAAGTATATTAAAATGCATTTGTATCTTATAAAATTAGCTCCAAGTAAAATTCTTGTCTTCTAGACGTTCAATATAATTGATATAAAATGTATGACACAATACAAGTATCGCAGTAGTCCATTGAAAGGTGCGAGACGTCCGATTAGTAGTGACCTGCGCGGGAGTGGCGTGATCTATGCGTCATGATAGAGTTCGTGTATGAATAAGTTCAAAGCGTGAACTGACACGGGATAACGCATCAAAGAATCTTTGTACGACGTGTTATTGATAACCCAATACCTGTTCGGACTTTGGAACGCGCGCACCGAATGTCCGCTGAATTATTAAGCTGGGAACAAATTATCGGACGCGGCTGACGGACGCGGCTGACAGCCGCGACTGATAAGTGTGCACACCGTCCGAACACCCAGCGGGCCAGAGCCTTTAGCAGGAGTATGCACAAGTTTACTATTCGATCCGTGACTGTAGTATAGTCTCTCAAATGTATGGGATTCCGGTGCAGCGCCTCCAGTGGTAACTTGACTGAACTAAAATCCCAATACATTTGAGAGACTATACTACAGTCACGGATCGAATAGTAGACTTTGTGCATACTCGTGCTCGAGGCCCAGATTGCCTTCGGACGTCTGAAGGTCCAAGGACGCATCCGCGACTTTCGTCAGATAATGTGCACAGTTCTATGTTCGTTCTATATCCAGATACCTATTCAGTCGCGGCTGTCTGCCGCGTCCGTAAGCCGCGTCCGACAGTATGTTTCCAGCTTTAATGTCCACAACATTTAATTGTTTTTTCAAGTATCTTTTATCAGAACATTAACATTTCAAATGTTTTTAATTAACGAAAAATTAAAAACAAAACATGATCACTGTCTCTGACTGTATTTTGTACATTTCATATTTGCAGAAGTTCATCAGTGTTCTATGACAGATTGAAAGTCCATCGCTGCTTGTAAGAAAAGTAACTGATTTTGATTTCCTCGCGATGTTTTTCTTTAAGGGTTGAACTCGTGTAAATGTGAGTGCATAAGTAGGTATAGATTTTACGAAATGACAAATCCATTGTAGTAGGGCTTGGATTTGAATCCTTGACCTTCAGATCGAGAGTCGAGGCTCATTCTCACACGGCCAATACGTTTCTTAAAAATATTTTAACAATATTACATAGTTGGTTAGTATATGTCGCAATTTGTTATTGTGGTGACATAACAGGCGTGACCTGTGCCCTTGTTACATACCTAGACTTAAAAATAATTTGTTTTTAGGGTTCCGTACCTTAAAAGGTAAAAAAAGGAACCCTTATAAGATCACTTTCTTGTCCGTCCGTCTGTCTGTCTGTCTGTCTGTCTGTCCGTCTGTCTGTCTGTCCGTCTGTCCGTGTGTCACCATCGATTATCTCAGGAACGGGTAGAGCTAGCAAGTTGAAATTTATACCATATAGGTACTAACTAAGGTCTATAGTCCCTATTGTGAGTATGAAAATCAAGGTCCTGAGTCAACACTATAAAAAGATATAGGCAAATTTAGGTTTTCGTGAAAACTTGTGAGTACCAAAACTTATCTTAATTATCAACTTTTTTATTTTTCGGAATTTTTCCTTTACTTGTGCTGGAAGACCTTGCTTGTAACCAAAATTGACAATTCTAGGTCAACCGGAAGTACCCTAGAGGTTTTGGGTCAAAAACCTAAATGGTAGTTCCCGTTGACCTAGAATAACGAAATTTGGCAAAAAGCAAGGTCTTATAGCACAAATAAAGGAAAAATTCCAAAAAGTTAAAAAAGTTGAAAATTAAAGGGTGTTCCCTTAGTTGACGCCAATTAAAATTGTCCTCCGAGTTGTATGGGCGCTCATACAATTAAGCGAACTAGTTTAATTGGCACCATGGCTAGTTACGGAACCCTCGGCGTACGAGTTCGACTCGCACTTGATCGGTTTTTAAATTTGTGTACAATCTACCTTGTACAGCTTTGGGGTCTATTTAGCTATCTTGTCTGTTGTATTTTAATAAACTTGAACTTCCTTAAGCTAGTTTATCGACGTCATTTATGTACCCAGCTCTTGTTTACACTAGTAAACATTGTGAAACTACTTAAATAAATTGCTGGAGTAATTTTGCTAAGTTGCTAGTAAATTGTAGAGTAAAGTACCTCTTTATGGAAGTTTTTTTTACAAACTAGGAGGCCAATTTAAATCTATTTTTCAATTTCATTCGCTTAAAGTTTAATCGTAGCATGAGGATAGATATAATTTAAAAACTTTTGATTTGTCAGAAACAAGGAGAATGCTCAAGAAAAAATAATTTTAATTTAAGTATACAAAAATACGTAAAGCTTGAGTCTGCTCCACTAACCCTTATGGATCACTGAGTATCGCATAATTTTTTTATGAATTAATATTATTTTCCTACTTACGAGTATCACTAGCAATTTGTAACGATAGCGATCTTATCGTTGTCGTATAATTGAAATACTATGAACTTGCCCTTCCCTAGGAATACAGTTCTCCTAGGTAGGTACTGTTGTATGTATACTCGTAAAAGGCAGGACTCCTATCTTATAAGGAAAACAGTTTAGAAGAGAGAGCTTAGGAACATCCAAAGCTCTAGGGTGCGAAATACAAATTACAAAAAATTTGTTGTATTTATAGCCTTTAGTTTAGATAAACCTTATTCAGAGAATAGGGTAGCCAAATGAAACAAGAAATTATACGTTTTGTAAGGTAACGGTTTTTCATCGAAGCGCTTATAAGTGCTGTGGCGCCCCGGTGTGTTTGCATTAGAACAGAAGGGCGGCCGTGGTAATACCTCGACGTGGGTTGAAAGTTTGATCTCTTATGTTATGTGCAATAAAAGCTATTGTGTTGTGTATAGGTACTATTTTATGGTATTATTTTATACGGTATGTGATATAATATATAAACACAAATAATTACTCATAAAACAATTGGGTAAACGCGTACAATTTAAGAATAGTTAATGATTTTCCATCGTTTTCGGAAACCGTACTGTAGGTACTATACAGCTGTTTGTCCGCTGGATCGTTCTGTAAATTTTTTGTACTGTCTTTGTTCGTTATAAGTAATGATATTATAACTAAAAACTAATTAATAATATTTTTTCCTGTTTAATCTGTACCTAACCTAAAATGTGTCAAATAAAATTAGATACATTATTTAGGTATAGGATAAAATACGGTTTTAATAAATTCCATGAATAGCTTACCAAACTTATAGAACTGGCTCGTTAATAACACTTCACTCTCTCAATTGAAATTCCACAGAGCTCATTAGAAATTACTTCGAGCGACAAATTAAATACATAAACCGTTGCACGCCCGCCCGAATAAAGATACGTTTGAATTAGCCCGCCGCGAAAGACTGCGGTTCGTCAGTAAAATGCAAAATATTTTATACAAATTATAGGTAGAGCGGTTGCTGACTGTTATTACTTCTGTGGTTTGATAGTGAATGATACAAGGAGTGATCGTTGATATCAGTCACGTAGCGATTCAGTGAGCACAGCGCTACGCACCTATGCTACGAAATTGCTACACCATGTTTATGAGATCCAACGATAAGAATCTATATCTAGATTTGGCTACCGAAATGTTGTCTGGAAAATTTCACTTTTAGATAAATCGATAAGACATTCGTTTTCTTTGTGCGTTTATCTGCCTAAATCGTTTGTAGTTTTAAATAAAATACACCAAGGTTGCAATTGCTACGTATTTCATGATGTTAGTTTGTATCCAAAAAGCTATCCAAGGCGTTAGACTTGAAATACTTAGGAAATGACGCTGATCGCTGTGCTTGGCCTTTAGCCGCTCATTTAAATCTAATATTTTCATATTAGATTATACTTAGGTAGGATCTTAAATAAGTACATCTAAATATTTTCACTCGGACGGGATTGAACCCGCAACCTCGGCCTCTCTATGGCCTAGCTTTGTCAATCCGGCACGGAACCGGCACGGAATAAACTACCGGGCAATAGATTACATTGTTGAATTTCTTTTTTATCGTTTAGGTACTTGTGTTTTTGTTTTTAGGATGTAACACACTTGAATGTGCGAAAATTCTCTTTTATCTATTTCCTTATCGTGCGTAAGTATGTAGTAACGCTGTTTCCCAAGTGACGTAAGGATTAAAATTAAATCGAACGCCATGATTAGAAGTAGGTAATCTCGACACAAACAGGAAAAAAAAGGTTAAGAAGTACTTAAAAAACAATTAAAATCACTATAGAAAACATTTATTTTTATTTCTAGCCCACTGTTAACTTATTGGGTTAACTAAAACGATTAAGTAATTTATTGAAATTAAGAATCACTACATACGTTAATTTATGTTTATGTATTTGCAATTAAAATTTTAGTACGTAAGTGTTTGCCATTTAAATAAGTAAGTAAATGCCTTTAAATTAAATACTTCCGATATGGCGGTTGGCAGGCGATATAGTTGCGGCTATTCAGTTGAGTAAGAGCTGTGTGTGAGTTTGAGTAGCGCAATTTTTGTAGGCAGAGATAGAGACCATAAATTTCCATAAACAGGGCGAGCTTGCATGAAGAATGTAATGAGAGTAATAGAGAGTGGAAGTCAAAAGTAAAAAAAAGTCAAAAGTTGTGTGCTAGGATAAAAGGGAAATCTATGGAACTTGCAGTAGCCTGCAATAATACCTAGCTATAATCCACAAAGTTAAAACTAATGTAGCAGTAAACATATCCAACTGTTATCAGTTATTTGCAACTATTGATTTGTATAATACTGCGTCGCTAAATATTTTTTCAGGTTTTGTTGTGCACCTACATCCAGATAGGTTTTTCTGTGATATGATTTTAAAAAGTATAGTGTGCTGTGTATGCATAGGTAGATATTATTGCAGGCGACTGTACCTACTATTTTAAATTAGGATTATCAAAGCGAGGTATGCCGGTCTCACTGAACAATAAAAAAAGCAAGTAGGTACTTAGTACCTACCATTTTTTTTATTTTAGACTTCATCCCTCCCTGCTCTTTATTGAAGTAATATTTCTCAAAACAATATTACCCATATAAATTGATATTTCAATGGTTCTCTAAGTATTAAAAATAAAATTAATTTGATTTTTTTTTCAATTTCAGTGAGAATTCATCAGAAAAACTAGTCTTATGCTTCCATTTAAGTATTGCGAAGTATGTAATTTTTTAACGTTTTTACGAATGAAATAATAGTTTGAATATTGTTGCAGTAGGTAGGTATTTCACTTGTAAACAAGTAGGCGAAAGTGTTTTTTAAGTCTAAATTCATAGAAAATGAAATTTCATTTCCTTTACATTTCAAATTCCGAGAAGCCAATAGGACCTTACGGATTACGAGTCTTCCTTCTGCAATAGTCAATTTAACGTAAATAAATGAGAAGTTTACAAAGAGGAAAGTTGGTTTGTCATCCAAAATAACAATTATAAGAATATAATTAAAGGACTTAGCATCAAAGTAAACTGTAAAGTACGGTTTTACCGTAGATGATATTTCAGAGGCTGCCCAGGAAATAAATGAAACAAGCATTAACATGACGATATAACAACGAAAGACTCGACTGTGACGAATCTTATCTTTATCATCTCAAAAAAATTGTAAAAAAAATTCTTAAAGAATTTTCTAACCTAACCAAAGATAAAGTATCAGTGTCATTCCTTCCTGGATTTAACGACATTGTTGAATTCTAAGTGGCTTAAGCCAACCAACAAAAGTAATAAAGATGGACTGACTGACAAACCGAATTCCATTTTATGCAATTATTTACAGAAACTAAATTAGGTACTAGATCCATTAATTTACATAATTTTTCAAAAAACAATTAGAACCAGTTGAGCCATCTAAGGATCGTTGTAAACGATCTATAGGTAGCTCAACTGTACAAGTCAGTCAAGTAATCCAAGTCAATGGCAGTCGGAAGCGTGTCCAAGACACTGGCAGCATAACCGCGCTGAATTTCAATTTGCTCAAGAATCAAAATACCAAAGTATATTTTCACTGTTCAGAAGGTTCAGAATGTTTTCTTAGTGCCACACATCTCTGCGTGATATCATATAAAGTAGGTAACTTTCCACTAAATAACTAAGTATTTTCAGTAGCTTCCTTATCGAGAAAGGTCGATCGATGCTGTAGGTTAACTCTAGATAGTTATTGGATATGCGTCAGTATAATTCCTTATCAAGTGGGACTTGGAGTGGAAGTCACTCGACGACCTCTATTTCAGAATCATGCTCCTTGCTCATCACGACCTGACTTAGCGGGTTTGCATGCCTAAGCTTTTGGTAGGACATAGATTGAACTACCGTATTTTTAGACCATTTGTTGTATCACATGTGCTCGTGAAAATAAATGTCATTTAAGTATCATATTACGTGCTTTTTAGAAGAAGGGTATTAGTTAGCCAGATCATTTGAAAACTGAAGATTTTTAAATGAAATGAAATAATCTTCACGACTGAATTCCCAAAGCATGTAAAAATTAAAAACACTGCTATAGTACTTTTTTAGCTGCATTTTAACAACTTCAAATAAGCGGAATTGAGGGCCCAAGTCTTTGGGTCATAACTTTTTTTATTCACGTTTAAGAAATGTATTTTGCAACTTTTACTAATTTTTAACTGCCTAATTTTCCTGAAAGTTTCAGTTTCATCGGTAAAGATTTAAAAATTGGGCTCTTATTCTCAATCAAGATGCAGACAGCTATAACTCATTTGTTTGCAATTAAAAAGTTGATTACCTTATTGATGATAGGTAATGTGAGACTCTGATATGCACAAAGAAGGAGACCCGTAAAATATCTAATGTTTGGTACCTACAAGTAATAGCAGTGCTTCCATTCAAACTGACGATCAGAACACTCCTCAAAGTCATGCCTCATGAGTTCTTTCGCAGGCTACACGGGACTAATGAGGAGTTGATGGTTTTCTTATTTACTCGCTAAAAAGTGACGTGAATGATAAGAGAGAGAGAGAACCTGTATAAGTACATTGTTGATATGAACAGAAAAGGAGAAAAGCTGCTTACAAGCACTTTTTTAACAGCATTTTGAAGATCCAGTTCAGTATGCAAAATTTATATCAAAGGTACCTATAATGAAGTTTACGCTTCGGCAGGCTCAAAAAAACAAGGTTTGAAAATGGAAGTCTTAGTCTTTGTCAGGTCACCTAATAATGAGGACAATGACCTAGCGACAGAAGCTACCTACCACTTTAAATAGGTACCTACACGTTCACAATAGTAATTTGCAATATCAAGGCATTGTGTATGCAGATTGATAAATTGCTTGCGAATGTGCCAGCCAACGTTGTACACCTATAGATTCTAATATTTTGCGTAAAATTATTTTTAAAGTAGGTACCTACTTACAAGTTTATACTCTATTTTTACTAGAGGTAATCAATATTATATTGTTATATTAGATCACAAAATCATCAGAACTGATACTTCCACACCTGTGCTTACCTATATCTCTTAGAGAGTCTCGTAATAAAGGTGTAAAAATCCTTTAACGGTATCCTTTGAACGTTTTCTCGTTTGGATTGTGAATAACATCTCATTTATCAAATCAATTCATTCATTCGAATACGGAATTATTATTCCAGTCCAAGGTTCCCCTAAATCTGTCATTCCTTTATCGTCGGCTCTATAAAACTCCTCGTCCGTCCTTGCATGTTGATGACGTCATCAAGAGCCTACCGTTTTCAAGCCGCTTACAATAAGACTGACGCCTTTTCATTTAATCGGCCTAAGCATTTCTTATTAAAAAATAATGTTCGTATTTTTGTATAATTGTGTTTCATAAACGCCCCAAGAAGAGTCTGTCGATCTAGTTTGTAGAACCGATATTCATTAGGTATAGAGTGGCGGCTACGATTCGAAAAACCAAGCTCTACACTTTGAAGAAATATTAACTCGATGGCTCTACACTTGTTTTCTCGGATATCGTCACGAATCGAACAACCATGGACCGAAGGAAATGGTTGGCACAAAAACAATCTGATTTTTAATGTTTATAGTGTTTAACCAACCTGGTTTAACCACACTTAGGCATTTTCATTGAAAACGGAATCGTAAATGATAAAACTTTTCATTTTCAATGAGACAAAAAAATTAGTCTTGGTGTTGGTGGCATAGGTAATATTAGACTTAATTTCAGCACTGGCTTCTTCAAAGATTGTGTTCAAGGTAAGAACTTTTTGTATAAATTGGAAATTTGCAAGCTGAAGCTAGTTCTCAAGTGACTTCGACTCAAAGTAGGTTTTATCTTAGACCATGTCAATGTAACACTCAATAACTCAATAGAATTATGTTTAGGTAGATGTGGATGATGATGACATATGATGATGTGGAGATAGTTAAATAAATAAATAAAATATTCTTTAACCAGAAATAGGTAGGTGAACCAATGTTTTTCTTTTTTTAACAGTTTGTTGCTCCACGCGTGAGCAGCCAGTTGATTAGAAACGGAAAGTTTACAGAAGCAGTCGGAATGAAAACATAAGAATGTCCAGTAAAAAGGAGAGATTCTAAAAAAAAAAGGATGTATTAACGTATTGTAAATATTGCAATAGATAAATGAGCCATGTTAACTCAATGGTTTAGTAGGAACACTATTCAGTCTTTCAATCTGAATCTTGATTTTTGGTCAGAATTTTAATTTGAATCTTCGATGTCGGTCTCCATCGACTCGATTTCAATCAAGTCGTTATAATTATCTATTAAAAGAAACACTAAAATATTGAAGCTAAATAAACATAGGTACCAAAACAATAAAAATATCAGAATTGATCGAGCGAGCGAAGATCTTAATTGGGCGAATTTGCTTTGTATGTTTGTGGGTCTGTATGTTTCACGAATTCTTGTTATCGCATAACTATCGAACCGTTTGGTCCAATCAGCATGAAACTTGGTAGGTCGATAGGTAGTGATATGGAAATTTGCTGGGGAGCATAATGAGCTTAATCGACGAAGGGGTTGTAAAGATATTGGGTTCCCAAGGGGGTAAAAAAAGTTTAAAAACATATTGAGTTTGGTGTCATATGAAAGGACTTTATTGGTTACCTACATTCCAAAATAGTTATTATTTTTGTTTCTTATAGAATGATATTTTTTGAAATACTTACAACGAAAAATTAGAACCTGTTATAACGAGAGCTCCCATTTGTAAGAGTTTTGATGTCTTCATAGTTCAGGTTAGACTGGCTGGATCATAGCTAGATAGCGGTACCACACCATTGCGATATTCAGTAGTTGGCATTTTTTTTTTTGATGAAATTAGACACGACACTATGTATTGCATGCGTGCCAGTATTCAACACTAGTCCATGGAGGATGCTATTCGCGATCTTGTACCAAAACAGCCCGGAACCCCATCACCATCCTCTGGAAACATACTTGACGCGCTAGCGCTACAAAATCGGGTCCTTTCATTAGAATACGATAGGCAGAGTATTGTATTGTAGATTTACTTCAAAGGATTCTGTAATCTTTGAAGTCGTTTGCTCTTGGGTACCTATACTTACCTACCTACACTCTTTTCGGCACCTAGTCATTTTATTGGATAAATATAATATTTAGATGTAAGTACCTACCTACTTACGTGTGTTTGTAACTTCGATTTTTCTGATATATTTTTTTGTAGGTACTGAGGTCACCACCTACTGACCGGATCCGTTTGTAGTAGTACCTACTTTAGAGTTTTTTTTATGAAATATGTAAGGTAGGAATCTATATTACATTCTAGGATAGGTAATCTTATAACACCTGAAGAGCCACGAAATGCAATAATAAAAATATGCTTAGGTACCTACTCCATCCGATCGAAACATCAAAATAACTTTTGTAGGTAACACGGCAACGTGGTATTCTAATGTTTTTGTTTTAACTAAAAAAGTGAAAACAAATGAGACCATAATTCAGATAATGTCATAATCGTGGATCGGTCTACCTACACGATGAGTTCATTAGGTATTTCCATTTCAAAGTCAGGGCCCTAAAAACTAATTTCTAAAGATTTGTGGAGTATAAATACTGTGCCATGCATGTATGGTTAATTATTATCAAAAAGACGTCAAACATGGTAAGTCAAACAAATTGTTATCTGGGAACCGCACTTATCAGCGCAGTTTCCATTAAAATAAGTAAAAAGTGTGTTCACATTCTTAACGACAGTGGACACTAAGTAGTTTAGATTTTCAGGTAATTAAGATTTCTAAGATGGGAAGTCATCATCACATTTGATAAAAAAGTAAGTTCGTATGAGCAAGTGGCCAACTCATAACATCACATAATGTAGATGCAGAAAGAATCCAAAAAGTTCAAATTAAATCTCTTCATAACCTGACACCAATAAAATAATTAAAACCACTGTCTAAAACTCAACCTAACTCATAAATCTACCTAAATAATATACATAGGTACTAAAGTTTTATTTAATTATCATATCTTTATTTTATTATAATATATTTATTGAATTTAAATTGTTTAGATTATTTTTAAGAAAGAGACTCAATATGAAATGAAATGTGTGTAAAACGAGGGACCTACAATACTTAAACGAATTTATTTACCTATTTATCTGCGATAGACCTAATCGGTGATATTATTCAATTAAACGATGAATAAAATTTGCCTTTCCATGAGCAATCAACTATTCAACGTTTCCACTGTAACGTTATCGGGAGTATACGGGAGTTACTCTCTCCTTGTTTTACGATAAACATTAGATAAACATTAGCTAATAAATTACTACGAACATAAAAATTGTAGGTAAATAGGTTCCCCCTCATATTCTTAGGTCTACACAGATTATTTCAGATGTACCTACCAACAAGAACTTTGTATTTTTATGTAGACTTCGAGGTAATCCGATGCAAGTAAAAATACACGTTTGGCACTACATTTATGAAAATCAATTGCACTGTTATGCATTCATAATAGGTAGGTATTTTTGTTTCAGTTGAAATTTGTACCAGTTTTCGTGTTGGTTGCTGTCGCGACAAACTCCTTAGCTGCCAGGATAGCACGCTCTCCAGGTAGGTAAATCTATAAGTAAGTACCAATATATAAAGCGAGAGAGTTTGTTTGTTGGTTTGATTGAACGCGCTAATCTCAGGAACTACCAGTCAGATTTGAAAAAATCTGAAGAATCTGAGAAAATTTCTACATTTGATAGCTAAACTCTTGAAGAAGGTTATAGGCTACTTTTTATCATCATCGTCATCACCAATTCATCATATACCATCACTACGGGGGCAACGCCGCGAGGGCGCTGCTAGTAATCAATATTTACATAAAATCACTTCGCTATCCTGATACACTTCGTTCGCCTCATTCACATTTATTACTTCTTCAGTCAAGCTCAGGCAAATAAAACATAAAACCCAAAAGTTACAGTTTTAGTGGCTAACTCTGGTGACGGAGTTTTTAGGCCGCCTGAAAGCCTCGGTTATGGCCTAACGACCCTATAGGTAACTGGGACCGACAATATCTAAAGCAACTACTAAACAGATAAGATAAGTATAGAAACATCTTGAAACATAGATCATGAAAAGACATACTATAAACCCGGTTACATGGGAGCTGGGCGAAGCGAAAACCATAAGTTACGTATAAGGTACATTTTCACAAGTCCTTCAAAGTTCTAGAGTCTATTAATACCTAGGAAAAAGAGATCTTCTTAGTAACGCAATGCTAGTAAGGGATTCAACTAACTTAAATGTTCTTGTAAGTTACTTCGGAGTTTCAAAAGTTACGATCCTAGTTTGTTTGATTTGTAACCGTTTCAGATCCTCAATTTGTAAGTTATAACTAAATTACCCCTTTGCATAGGGAATGAGATAACTGGAATTTGTCGCAAACTGTGTAGATATATCGTCATAGCAAAAAGCACTAATAGCTTTACTTCTACCGCTTCCTCGGTTCCGTAGGTACTACTAATAGTTACCAGTTTAATATCGACGATATATTTACGTGAGTAAATACAATACCAGTGTAAGTGTGTACTTATGTGCGTGTGTGTGTGTTATAAATGTTACTTAGTTGCATTATTTGTTGTACTTTGTGTGCAAGAAAGAATTTCATTCGTTCATTCAACTTCATTAAGACGATACCGTTGACATCATGCGACTGGTTGCTAGTGGTACTTACCTATTATATTTTTATAACTCAGGTGGAGCAGGATGGCAAGGAAGTTCCGGCTACGACAGTGGCCCGTCAATAGCTGCAGCTAGATCCTCCGGGTGGAACTCTGGAGGCTTCAGTTCTGGGTCCAACGGATGGAGTGGTTCAAGCGGTGGTTATGGAAGAGGTTCTGGAGGATCAAACGGATGGGGTGGTTCAAGCTCTGGTTTTGGAAGGAATTCGGGACGATCTAATGGATGGAGTGGTTCAAGCGGTGGTTACGGAAGGAGTGTCGGAGGATCAAACGGATGGTCCGATTCAGGGTTTGGAAGAATGGCCGGTGCTTGGGGAGATACGAGCGGTTATTCTAATGACTGGGCTGGGTCTAATGGTTCTGGGTCCGGGTCAAATGGTTTCAGTTCTAGATCCGGCTATGGGTCTGGCTCAAATGGTTATAACTCAGGTTTAGGTCACGGTTCTGGATTAACTGGTTCCATAGATTTCCGCTCTAATGGAAATGCCTGGCAAGCAGCGTGGTGAAATATTTGAACACAAAATTTTACAGAACGACATTGATTTTTGTACATGGATATAGAAAGTATTATCTTAAAATGTAAATATATTATTGCAAATTGAACAGGTCTACTTAATCTTACCAAAATCCGTCTATAGCATATTAATATTTCGCTCTGTGACCATAGTTATATTAATTGAAGTAGTAGCACAGGTAGTAGTGAGAGTGAACGCAGCTGTTGTTTGTTTTGCTATACACGTCGGCTACACGAGAAGGGTGGAATTTGAAACGATCGGATTTCACTTTAACCTTGTTAGGATGTTGCAGAAAAGTTAAAAAGAATTTACAAAGTAAGTATAGTGTCAACGAAATTATTAAAGCTCGACAAATTATTTTTCTTCTCTTACAATTTAATATTTTTGAACTTAAACTTTTTGACAAAGTATAACATTCTTTATTTTTTAATAAGACTAATTAGCTACATCGAAAGTTTGTACTACATTTAATTATACGTTAATTACAAAAAACAAATGAGAAAGTTACATACAGAGAGAAAAATAAATGAGCTGGACGGATTTAGAAGAGGTTTTATAGTAAAGACAGATTAAAGTTCAAAACCTACTTGAAAACCCTAACCAGACACGTGGATCTTTTGATCATAATAAAATTGTATAACTCACACAGCAGTACCTATATTTGTTTTATATAAGCAGATATTAATCAATTTAACTTCCCGTAATACCTTTTCATATATTTCTGTCTCGTCTCATTGCTTTCGCATTTGTCTTGAAAACTTTTTAAATTATATTTGTGAGCAATAAATTCGTCAAAGTTAGGATAGCAAGATCGTAAGAC
The DNA here is from genome assembly GCA_958496255.1 of Camptogramma bilineatum. Classification (NCBI taxonomy): domain Eukaryota; kingdom Metazoa; phylum Arthropoda; class Insecta; order Lepidoptera; family Geometridae; genus Camptogramma; species Camptogramma bilineatum. The sequence goes on along the minus strand of OY292463.1, from coordinate 8,189,040 downwards.
GGTAGAGTTAATTACAATTACTTAGTTAATTCGTTGAGTTCGATAATGTCCATATTTGTAAACTATCAGTAGCACAAAGTTATAAATTAGATCATCAATTTTCAACAAATTATTACCAATCTACATAATTTCATCGCCATATCGTACGAACTTTGAATACATTCGGTATTCGAGCTGCCACTTGATATACCTAGTAGAAAAACTGAATCATGACGGAAAAGGAGCCAACCGTTGTCCTAAGGGTGGTTCAATCGGTTCGCCTCGGGGGCTTGTGGTTGGGAACTCAGGGTGACAAAGTGCATATTCTCGCCAAATTCTCTATTTTCTCTTTCTTGAGCATTTATGTATTGCAATTAATTGCGCTGGTGACCGCCAAAGACGACCCAGACAGGCTGTTCGAATGTTTCAGCGTAATATCATTTTGTGGTATGGGGATTTATAAACTGTTCTCGCTTCATCGAAATCGTAATGACTGGCTGCATCTTTTGAATAGAATGGCAGGATTAGAGAACGATCAACGTTTTTGTATAGCTGCAGCAGACCAATTGGATGAGAAGAATGCAGTATCAAATTGTATTGAGGTCTACACAGCTAAGTTCAAAAGGACATCTATAATACTACATCGAATCTACGGATTCACTGCTGTTATTTATATTCTGTCACCTTTTATGGAGTATGGGCTCCTATGTTTTATAGGAACCAGGCCTGAAGGATACCCTCATATTTTGCCAGGTTGGAACCCTTTAGACGAGAAGCATGTAGTCTACTATATCGTAATGGTGTTGGTAGAGGCTGTAGCTGCTGTCTATTGTGTGTTTATGCATGTAGCACTTGATTCTGCGTCTATAGGCGTGATGATCTTCGTTTGTGGTCAATTTTCCTTGCTGAAACTACAGTGTACAAAGATAGGAGGTGGAGGGAAGTCTTTTACTCTCTCTGAACAACGGGACGCTAGAGCTCATTCAAGGATCGTGAAATGTCATCAGACGCATGTTTTGCTCATCAAGTAAGAGGTTTTTATATTGATGCTCTACTTTTATTTGCATTCAGTAATTTAATGCATTTTTGTTGTATTTCAGATCAGTGAAAGGGCTCGACAAATTACTTCGCGATATCTTAGGATTGTATTTCTTATTAGCTACGCTGACGCTATGCACAGTAGCAATTAGACTTACGTCGGTGAGTTTTTCACTGTATTCCGAATGTAAATGAGTCTTTCTTAATGAACTAAAGTCAACTAGCAAAAGCGCCCTAGAGAATGATCTAGAACGAAGGAAAATGAGACTTGGAAGTAAAATGTTGCAACATTACACTACGTTCATAAAATGCAACATGAATGAAATGCGAAAACAAATAGTTTCTTATTACTTCCTTCGAGACCAAGACAAGGTCGACATCAATTTGATTTATACTAAATTGATATACTTACTTACCTATCTACTCTACCTCTCATTTTTATATAATCATCTGTAAAGTGAACCTTGGTGGTCACGCTATGGGGCTGGTAACTGATTTCACAAGTCAGTTACAGTAGTAATATTGAAAATATACCCACTGATTGATACCCAACCACCTCATAATGTGCGTTAATAGAATATTACCCCGATGGCGTAGTTGAGACGCAAGAGGTGCGGGTTGGATTTTCTTTAGCCATAGTAATTGATTTAGTAATATCTTCTTAAACTATTATGTCTTTAATATAATCCGTACCCATATTATAAATGTGAGTGTGCTTATTTGTTTTGTTTATTTGTCTTGCTTTCACGTCAAAACAGAGCGACGGATAGACGCGATTTTTTGTGTGGAGATAGTTGGAGGACTGGAGAGTAACATAGGCTACTTTTTATTAACATAGGCTACCACGCGAGCGAAGCTGCGGGCAGCAGCTAGTATGGTAATACATTTAAAACCTATTTTCATTATTATATGCCTATTTTCAGGAAAAAATGAGTGTGATGCAACTTGTCTCACTAATGCAGTACATGGGTGCTACTTTGACTCAACTGTTCCTTTTCTGTAGCTACGGAGATGCGGTTTTTAATGAGGTAAAATAATTCAGAACAATGGAAATTCTATTCCATTTATATGAAATCATTAATAGATGTTTCCACGTGGTTTCACTCGCGGAATTTACAGTATATAATCTATAATCTAAGCTTAGACTCTAAGCTTTGATTATAAATACGCTGTAAACTGCTCTAAGCCTCTCGCCGTTGACTTTTGTGCTAATTAAAACTTCAAATAAAATGAAGACACTTTTCGTTTGAATCAGAACGCACATCGTTTGTGACATCTTAAAATGTGAGTACAAATTGTCGAGATTCTAGCACAATTATTTGTTTGAATGAGAAGGTAATTGTATATAAACGGATTTTCGTTTCGGAAAATGAATATGCGCGTTAATTCGAGCTCTAAACGTTGAAGGAAAACATCGTGCTCGAAGACACCATTTTTTATTATAAAAAACGACGGAGGGCTTATCTATTCATTTTACGGTGTTGGTCGCGAAATAATAGGAGTAGAATCACCTTGTTCTTATGACGTTTCAATGTGGGAGGCCTTACTGAATAAAGGATTTTTGGCTTTGACTTTAATACCTCACCTCCGATAAAATAGGGTTATAACTTGAGAAACTATCTAGCGTTCTTTATTAAACTAACGTTTTGAAGTATTTAAAGGGTCAGCAGCGCAAGTGTGACTCCTCTGGTGTCGCAGGCGTCCATAGGCTACGGTAACCGCTTACCATCAGGTGGCCCGTATGCTTGTCTGTTACCTTAGTGGTATTAAAAAAAAAAAAAACTTTTATTATTTCCGACAGCTATTTGTCCGCGGATGGGCTTCCGTCACGGATGTTTTCGAAGGTCTGCTGAATCACCATGCTGATATAACTTCTTCAAATCTATTCTTCCAGAGTTCTGTAGGACCGGGTGAGGGTCCGTTCTGCGCAGCAATCTGGAGCCTCAGTCCGAAGATACGTCGTGAAATAGCAATTCTTGGCTTCGGGATGATGTTACCGAGAAAACTACACGCAGGGCCTTTCAATACATTAGACCTGCCTACATTTATACAGGTACATTTGTTGGAATTAAATTGTATTTCTATACTAGCTGCTCGGACAGGTCCTGTTAAAAAAAAAATGCTGGCACACAGCATCATCTAACCCCAAAGTAAGCAGACCTTGTGTTATGGGAACTACATGATAATAAATGAATAAATGACTGATAATTTACATACTACTCGTACTTAAGTAGGTACTTATACTTATACCTTTTTTTGTAAATACCTAGAAAAACACCGTTAAAAATGGAGTTATCAATTCGGATGTATTTTTTTTATGAAAGTAATTTCTTCGCACCCGCTGGATCTGCTTTGATATTTCAATTTTAGTTGTGGTGGATTGGTACTTTTTATTTCACTTGAAAACTTATGAATTTAATTTTCATTTATTTGATTTATCGATTAATTGTTAATTTTTCACAGATAGTTCGAACAGCCTACAGTTACTACGCAGTGCTCGGGAAAAGCAAGGCGACTTAAAAATCACACATTATAATTTTGCACGTATAATTAAAATTTTACACAGTGCTTCAGTTAATTTATGTATGTACCTTCACGCGATCTTTTTGAAATAATCTGTCGTTAATAATAAATAAATACCAAGGTATCACAAATAGTTTAATTTTAATATTATTATAATGTTAAATTCAGGTATCTATGTACAGCTAGTACGGACATAGCACGAGTGATCCAAGATATTACCAATATTACCTACAATAAAGCGATTCCTTTTTACAATGTTAGAATGTTACCCTGTTCTTCATAATGGATTTGAAGCCATTGCACATATACGCCATCTCTTTTCATAACTATGAAAGTGACAGGAAAAAAAGTCTTGGTCGATTTAAAGGTTGATATGAAAAATGGCGTAAAAGTTATAAATGAGTTCAGAGATACGTTGTTCCATCTACTTCTACTCAATTAATTTCAACGTTACTATACTAACTGCTTCATTCACCACCTCCAAGTAAAGTGTTGGTTAGTTACTTCCTAATGTTACTTGGTATGGAAATGTAACTCATAACTGCTATAAACATCTGAGTGTTACTCAGCGATAGTAAAGCCGAGAACAATTCCCACAGTTTTTAATCTGACAGTTTACTTGAGAACAGTGGCGGCCTTTGGGGGTGGCGAGCAGGGCACTCGCCCGGGGCCTCGCGCTTGTAGGGGCCTCGCGCAGCAAGCCGACTAGAGAAAATCTTTTATACCTAGGCATTAGTAAACCTATCAGCAAATTCCATTTTGGGCTTTTCTGTATACTTACCTATAAAATAATAATAAAAATTAAAATGCCTTCCTACATTATTTTGTTTATATCTCAAAAGGATTAGGCAGCTTTTTCTATGAAAACTCCCAGTCGGCTATAGTTTTTCGACATTTTCAACAATCTTCGTCATATTTCAACCAATTTACACAAAAACTTAACGAATTATACACATAAACCTTCCTCATGAATCACTCTGTCTGTCTATTGGTAAAAACCAAATGAAAATCCGTTCAGTAGTTTAGAGTTTATCGCGAACAAACAAACAGAGACAGACGCTGAGCTGGCGGCGAATTACTTTGTTTTATTATAATATGCGCGCGGCTCCGACTTTTTTCATCAAAATTTCAATACCTATAGGTACCTACTTTGGTAGGGCCTCGCAATGACTAGGCAGGCTCGATCCCAGGGCCATGACGACGAGTGGTGCGGTTGGCTCGAAACTTGGTTACAATATTTTAAATACAAAATAAATGAACACTTATTTCAGGGTTTTTAAAATAACCCTCGGAAAGGGGTAAAATGGTATGACAAAGTGACTCGCTTCGCTCGCATTAGCTTTATGAGTATTACCAAACAACTAATTGTCAGGAACCGACAGCAACCCCTCTTTTTATTAGAACACCGTTAGCATAATCAAATACCTATCGTAATGTTGTAGTTGTATAAAAAATTTCGGCTCGCTTCGCTCGCTAACCTCGATGCTCACTTCGCTCGCTTATAAGTTTCATGAATATTGTACAAGCAAATGATTTTACAGTTAGGAACCAACAACCATCCATATTTTTCTTAGAGAACCGTTAGCAAAATCAAGTGTCAGATGTTAGTCTAAAAAATTTCCGCTCGCTTCGCGAGCTGGGGATGCTCGCAACGCTCGCTGACCTCGATGCTCGCTTCGCTCGCATATTACTTTCATGAGTATTTTGCGAGCAAATTAATTGACTGTTAGGAACCGACAACCATCCGTCTTTTTCTTAGAGAACCGTTAGCAAAATCAAGTGTCACATGTTAGATTTGTCTAAAAAATTTCGGCTCCCTTCGTAAGCTGAGGTATCGAGAAAGCTCGCTTCGCTCGCATAATTACTTTCATGAGTTTATTGGGAGCAAAATAATTCAATGTTAGGAACCGACAACCATCCATCTTTTTCGTTGAGCACCGTTAGCAAAATCAAGTGTAACATGTTATATTTGTCAAAAAAAAATCGGCTCGCTTCGCTCGCATAGTATTTGCATGAGTATTTTGCGAGAAAAAGAATTTAATATTAGGAACCGACAACCATCCATCTTTTTCTTGGAGCACCGTTATCAAAATCTAAAGCTAAAAAAATCAGCTCCCACCGCGGGTAACACCGCGGGGCACAGCTCGTATATTATCATAATGTGTTAAATGCTTAAATGCAAATTTTGGAATTCTAAATTTTTCATACAAACATTTTTAGCCTTTAGCCATCAATGTGTCATTTGTTTCAAAAAAATCAGCTGTCATCAAACTTCAAGTGTATTTTGCGAATGAAGCTTGAATGAAGTGAGCTTTGGCTGACCGTAGAATAGAAACCGACAAGCAGCCAGCCTTTTTTTTTTTGAGCACTGTAGCCAAAATCAAGTGTCATTATGTTGCATTTATCTTTAAAAATTCGGCTTGCTTCGCTCGCATTTTAGCTTCATGCGTTTTCTGCGAATAGAGTGTTTTGTTTATATCTGATCGCAGAATAGAAACCGACAAGCAGCCAGCCTTTTCTTTGAGCACCGTAAGCAAAATAAAGTGTCACATTTTCCAATTTTCTTTAAAAAATTCGGCTCGCTTCGCTCGCATTTTGATTCAAGGGTATTTTGCGAGTGTAGGGAGCTCGCTTTGCTCGCATATTAGCCTTATTATTTTGCTAGCAAAGAGAGTTATGTTGCATTAATCGTAAAAAAAAATCGGCTCGCTTCGCTCGCATATTAGCTTGATGAGTAGGTTTTATTCTGCCCCCCCCCCTCCCTCAACATAATATCGTGTGACCCCCCCCCCAAAAGTCCAGATCCCGCGTCTATCACCAGGGGCCTCGCAAAGATCTACCGCCCGGGGCCTCGCGATAGCTAAGGCCGCCCCTGCTTGAGAACTTGGAGATGGTGAAAAAAGTCCTAAGTAAGTAGGTACATAATACATATTTTAATAGTGATTTGTGTTGACTGAATGAGGGTAGTTCTAACCTCATCAGTCAAAAGTGCGAGCAAACAACGGCCGCCAGTCTACTCGTGACCACGAAACGTCGAGGTAAATAAAACAATTTCATTACGCGATTAAGGTTGCGGTGAGTGGAGCTCGGAACTTCTCTTCCAACGTATCTATCTAAATTGTTCGTCCTTGTCACGCAAAAAACTCTATGTAGTATAGTATAGGTGTACTACTCAGTCTACTATGAGCAATCACAGCCCCGATTGGCAGTATTACCTCTACCTAATCTGTGATTGGCAGATATGAGTCTGACATGAGGCCCGCCCTTTTTTGCGCGATTCAGGACGCATTACGCGCAGCTACTGTTCAATAATTTCAAATACAAATGCATCAGGACGTTTGGCTCAGTGGTTGTGAGCTCCGCTTGCAGCGCGGTAAGTACTTGCGGAATGGAGATCAATTCCTGTTGATATTGAGTTTTTGCATCTTTGGAGAGGCCAAAAATGTTATATTGTCAGTCACTAATGAATAATGTTCATTTTATTTCATGGAATCGTTAGATAAATGTATGGTAAAAATGCTTTTTTTGGAAATTTATCTACAATATCTAGGTAATTACCTACCCATCTTACTCTCAAGATTTTTAGGGAGGGATGAGATCAATATTATGACGCTAGACAGAATATGTGGGTTGTTACCTATATAAGTCGGTACACAATTACCTAAATTTTCAAAGGGAATTAGGTACCTAAGTAGGTACTTACCTATGTTTTTTTTCTGTCCAATGTCTATAGGTAAGTACCTACCTAACTACTGAAGTCACAACGGATGTTTGTCCCTCTGAAATTAGGGGGCGTCCATTAATTAAAATTAAAGAATAAAAATTAAAGGTGATTTTTGCGATTTTTCAACCCCCGCACCCCCTCCCCCCTTGGTGAGATGTCCTGAGATTTGGCTCGATCCTCTCCCCCACCCCCTAATCTCACGTGAGAATAAAAAAAATAATCTTAAACAGGTACCTACCTAGATTTGCCGAGACCTCCCTTTCATTTTTAATCCCACATGGGATTAGGTGCGATTTGGCTCAACCCCCTCCCGCCCCCTAAAAGCCTGACGTAATTAATGGATGCCCCCATAAGTGCAACAAAGGATAACGCATATTTAGGTACTTATGACGTGGCGAATCAATTGGTGGTACCAATAGGCTGAGAAGGCTGGAGCCTAGGGCGGCAGATTTTAGGGGCGGCAAATAGGGAACAATTTTTTTTGTGTTACAGAAAAATAATATTTACCTATATTTATTGATAATGCTATGTTATTATGTACACACAAACAATTCAACATGTAAGTAATGTTTTAAAAATTGTTAGAGTGAGAGCTTTTCTTGCTTAAAACTTTTTTCCATAATTGGATTGGAAACGAGCGATAAAGGCGGTGCGTTTAGATGGGCCCGCGAATTACAGTAGTATCCCGAAAATTTCCAACAGTTTACCTGTTGATCATGTTTGTTTCTGTAGCTGTAATCAGCACGTGTAAGGTCGTCATGTACGAAAAATCCCTATGTGTACCGAAGAATTTTTATTTTCATTAATCATTAAATTTCACATCATCAATCATCAACCAATCAAACATCAATAGGTATCCGTACCCCTATTATAAATGTGAAAGTGTGTTTGTTTGTTTGTTTATTTGTAGTTGAATCACGTCAAAACGGAGCGACGGATTGACGTGATTTTTTGTGTGGAGATAGTTGAAGGGCTGGAGAGTAACATAGGCTACTTTTTATCCGGGTACAACTCGAGCGAAGCCGCGGGCAGCAGCTAGTTTATAATAAAACTGTAACAGGTCAAATTCTGTACATTGAAGATATTTTGAAATTTTTTTTGGAGGGCTCTCTGTTGTCGATACTGAAGCCAAAACTGTAATTTTTTTCATTCATGTCTGTCAGTCCGTATCATGGCCGCGCATTACGTCGAAACTACTGGTTGGATTTAAATGAAACCTGGTATTATTTGAGTGCATACTACGAGGTCTAATATAAAATACTTTTAATCCTGAAATTCAGCACGGTTCCCTAGGGAGAGGGGATGAAAGTCAAAATAAGTATCTGGTTGTAATTCATGAGCGCGTAGTCCGATTTCATTGATTCTTTTTAGGGTTCCGTACCTTAAGAGGTAAAAAAAGGAACCCTTATAAGGTCACTTTCTTGTCCGTCTGTCTGTCTGTCTGTCACCATCGATTATCTCAGGAACGGGTGGAGCTAGCAAGTTGAAATTCATACCATATACTGAAGTCTATAGTCCCTATTGTGAGTATAAAAATCAAGGTCCTGAGTCAACACTATAAAAAGATATAGGCAAATTTAGGTTTTCGTGAAAACTTGTAAGTACCAAAACTTACCTTAATTATCAACTTTTTTTATTTTTCGGAATTTTTCCTTTACTTGTGCTGTAAGGCCTTGCTTGTAACCAAAATTGACAATTCTAGGTCAACCGGAAGTACCCTAGAGGTTTTGGGTCGAAAACCTAAATGGTAGTTCCCGTTGACCTAGAATCACGAAATTTGGCAAAAAGCAAGGCCTTATAGCAGAAATAAAGGAAAAATTCCAAAAAATTAAAAAAGTTGAAAGTTAAAGGGTGTTCCCATACATACATACATACATAGTTGACGCCAATTAAGATTGTCTTCTGAGTTGTATGAGCGCTCATACAATTAAGCGAACTAGCTTAATTGGCACCATCCTCAAATAAGGTAAATAAATAAAATTGTGCTATTGTGTGAAAGTAAATAAAAGAAAATATTTATTGCAATATTATGCTCGTGTGCGCAGAACATTTGCGGCGCTGCTATCGCAGAACTAGGATATGTACAAAAAAATTACTAATTGTTCAATAACTTAATGGGTATAATGGGTAGGTACGGAACCCTCGGTGTACGAGTTCAACTCGCACTTGACCGGTTTTTACTTTGTTTGAAAGTTAGTACTTTATATATTGTTCCGTAAAAATTTCAAGGTCATCGGTTTTGTAGTTCCGAAATTACAAACAGCCGGAATCCTTGACACCCGGACTGCACAGGAACCGTTGAATGTACGGCTCATCTTAAGCTGGTGTGCAAACAACTCCAAACGAGTTGTCGGTGCTGGTTGTTGTTGTTGGTGCTGGTTGTTGTTGTTGGTGCTGAGGTAATTGTCTGGGGGTCTAAAGTGGCCACTTTTGATGAAAAATCAGATGTTTCATAGATGCTTCATCTATGAAACATCTGATGAAACATCAAATGCTTCATAAATATTATATGCTTCTTAAATGAAGCATCGATGCTTCATCAATGCTTCATCGATGCTTTATAGATGCTTCATATATGAAGCATCGATGAAGCATTTATGAAACATCTATGAAGCATTTCACAAAACATCTTTTTTGACAGATCTATGTGCGAGGTTAAATTTATTTTTAGAAAGTAAATAGGCTGAATGGAAAACGGATGGCTGAATGCAAAACCCATGCGAAGCCAAATTTAAGAAAAAAAAAAACCTCAGACCCGCTCCCGCGACAATTTACCTTTTTTATTTATTCGTGTGCCTCAAAAATATTTCCATATGTCCATCAGGGTGGCGCAGTGCAATCATTTCTATAAAAAAACTAAGTAGGTACCTACCTATTTAATTTTTAAAAATAAATTTAACCTCGCACATAGATCTGTCAAAAAAGATGTTTTGTGAAATGCTTCATAGATGCTTCATATATGAAGCATTTATAAAACATCTATGAAACATCTATGAAGCATCGATGCTTCATAGATGAAGCATATGAAGCATTTATGAAGCATTTGATGAAAAGTCAGATGTTTCATAGATGCTTCATCTATGAAACATCTGATTTTTCATCAAAAGTGGCCACTTTAGACCCCCTGTATTTGGTAGGATCAGAAGAATCTCATCTATTTTGAACTGTTAAAACCTAGTGAAACGATCACGGGAGGCCGAAAACAGCCACAATATGCGACATGTTATGAATCCATTATTATTCATCATGACAACAATGTTCTGTGGTGCTGAGGGCGAAGGCCCGCCTGAAACACAGAAGGTTGCAAATTTAATTCCCTTTGCCTGCCTGTGAGACAAATGTATGTGTGATCTACGAATCTCTGTCTCAAAATGATTCTCTCAAGAAGGCAAAAAGTCGTAGATTCTGACGAAAACTTTGAATAAAATACCTACGTTGTAGCACAGAATTATGCGACAAAGTTCAATTCAGCTCGCGTAAGCGTTCTTTGCCTAGTGCAATATGCACTGACACGTGCCTACACAAATTCTCTCTTTCTAAAGCATAACTCTGTCACTGTCTGGCGCGGAGTGACGCGGAAGGGTTGTCGAGTTGTCACGCGATAGGTATTAGAGCCGAGTGGCAAGTGGGAACCCTGCCAAGGCCCGCCCGGGCGGGCCCATCAATGTACTTGTAGCTTCGTACCTAAAGTGCGGAGTGCGCGTAATTAGTAATTAGGTAAATAAATCTGTTTATATTCTTATGTTTTGCTTTTTAGTGCAAGTATATTTTAAAGTCGGTTAAGTATTTTATTTTTTATTTTTTCATTTTAGTGTTTATTTTTTATTAAGAATGATGTCATCTTACCTACTTATTGTGTTTCGCTCATCAAGCCCTTTCATTTGATATCCATGTCACTACTACTATACTACTAAAAACTAAGATACTGAAAACCAGCGCTCTAACAGCCATGGCGCTGCTGGAGCAAATGCTGAGGGGTAACCTTATTTTCTTGTCACTGTAATGTAGCATTTCTGATTTGTGTTGTATGTATCGTAGTGGCGAAAATAAAACTTATTTCTATTTCTATTTTACTAAAAAGTTCCATGGAACAGATCCTGACTCCATCATCAGATCAGATCGCTGTCACCATATTATTATATTACATTGTGTCGGAACTTCACAGATATGCTGTGTTTTTACTCAATCGGCCAATTTATTGAGGAGTTCTGTTGAGCAGCTCTTGACTCCATCATCAAATCAGCTCGTTGTCACCATATTATTAAATTGTAATTGAAACTTGATAGATATACCGAGTTTCGACTCAATCGGCTTATTCACTGAGGAGTTCTGTTGAACAGCTCTTGACTCCATCATCAGATAAGCTTGATTGATACCATAATATTTCATTGTCACCGAGAATATTTAAGTGTGCAAAATTTCAGCCCGATAGTTCTACAAACACAATAAATAACCATAAAATTTGAGAGTTCCCCTCGATTTCCATGGGATCCCCTCATCAGATCCTCCACTTCTGGAGTATATCCTTTGTAACCAAAAAAAAAATAATTGTCAAAATCGGTCCACAATTGACGGAGAAATGGCGTAACACACACACAAAAAACTAAAAAAAATATATACCTAAAATAAAAAAAAACACACAGTCGACTTGAGAGCCTCCTCCTTTTTGAAGTCGGTTAAAAATAATATTACACAAATCATAAAAGTTACAATTTCATTAACAAAAAAAATGTAATTAATATGATTGTGATGTGGTATCGAGTGTAGGGGCGGCAAAAGTTGAATAGCCTACTGGCGGCAAATTTGGAAATCCGCCACTGTTATAGGCAGTAGAGTAGGTAGGTATCTATGTAAGCGAGATAAAACATAATACCTACCTAACAGCCAACATCAGAGAGACAAATGTAAAATATACTAGGTTCCGCCCGCGGCTTCGCTCGCGTGATACCTACCCGGATAAAAAGTAGCCTATGTTTTATTCCAGGTCATAAATTATGGTAAGTATAGGTACCTACCTATATGTATTCCAAGTTTCATTAAAATCCGTTCAGTAGCACTGGCGGTCGCAGACTTTGATCTTGGGGGGGGGGGGTCACTAGTTTTGGTAGTGCGTACCTACCTCTCTTTTTGCTGGATGTTACAGGTTTCTCAAGGATTTTGAGGGGGGGGGGGGTCGTGACCCCCATGACCCCCCCCCTCGAACCGCGCGTTTATCAGTAGTTTTTGCTTGAAAGAGTAACAAACATACAAACATCCCTAGATAGCGGTACATCTATACATCCATACATCCTCACAAACTTTCACACTGTAAAATTATTAGTAGGATGGAAAAGCCCCTCTTGGCAGATTCAAATGGCCCACCGTCATTTTGTGACGTCATTACAAAACTACTACTGTTCTATTTATAGACTTTGAAGTTTAAAAACATAACTTCAACTTCTTTCATAACTCCAACTTCATAACTTTAGTATGAAAATTACTTTCTTTTTAACCGACTTCAAAAACAGGAGGAGATTCTCAATTCATAGGAATATTTTTTTATGTAGGTAGGTATGTTTTTGGAATTTTTTTGATTTGGAAAATTCTTTTTTGTTTGAAAGGGTCCCAGGTGGTGCCATGGTCATCAGATCAGGTCAGGATCTGATGATGGCGTCAGGAGCTGTTCAACAGAACACATCAGTACCTACCTAAATCTAAATAGGCCGATGGAGCTGAAACTCGTCATCATCATCACCAGCACCATTTTTTGAACAGCTTCTGATTCCATCATCAGGTCAGCTCGCAGTCACCATAGGTACGCATAGGTATTACATATTACATGACATTGTAGTCGGAACAAGACAGCTTACATTATGCCGAGTTTAAACTCAATCAGCCTATTTACTGAGGAGTTCTGTTGAACAGTTCCTGACTCCATTATCAGATCCTGACCTGATCTGATGACCATAGCTCCACCTGGTACCCTTTCAAACAAAAAAATAATTTTCCAAATCGGTCCAGGCTCACCTATTCAAGTAGATACTCGAGAAACATACCTACCTACATAAAAAAATATTCCTATGACTTGAGAATCTCCTCCTTTTTTTGAAGTCGGTTAAAAAGAAAGTAATTTTCATAAAAGGGTCTACAAAACCTACCTACCTACATACCATTTAAAATTGAAATAATTGTTCAAAGTAAAAATCAATTCTAATCTACGCTAGGTACACCTATCTAGTTAGTGTGTATAGGTACTACCTACACCTATACCTACATACCTATACATCGAGCGAGCTAAAAATGCTAAAAATTATAAAAAGCGGTGGTCGTTGCAAACCAATTTTGCGTTAGTGTGAGTGTCGAAACTCCGCCTCCGGGACTATACACACACATTGAAGACATCCGAGCAACGCGTACGGCAATACTCGAGTTCAGAATTTACAAGAATTTACGATGTATTCCGTAATACCAAAAATGATGAATGAAAAGTTAATGATTTCGCAATTTTTTTTGTATGGCCTGTAACTAGACACTCTAAGCTGTGTTCCTATTAAAAGGATATTACAATCATTGTTGTTTATCATACAGAACAAATGCAACGAAAACACGATATTCTTGCTGTAAAAATGTTAGAAATACAATTTGGTTACATTTTGTTTCAGGTAAGTTTTTTAGATCAAAAGTTTAACAGGAACCTAGATTAATACTTCCTTAATCTAAATAAGTGCATAAAGTGGTGAAAATACGCTCAAATTTTAAATGATTTCGGTAGTACGTTTGTATGGAGAATTCGTTCGTCGCCGCCCTCTTAAGTCCTGATAATAATAATTTTAAAAATAAGTACATAATATTCAACATACTACTGGACCTTCAGTACTGTTCGTTTTTTCTTTCAGCCATGACGTCACAGCGCACTCGTAATTTCTGATCCACTTGATGTTGTATTGCACATTTTCTAACGCACGTTTTCTTGCGGACTCTCCCGCGCCCGCTTCGGGATATTTCGCGAAAAACTCCATCATCTGTGAAAGAAAATAAACATTAATTTGATAAACATTACTAAGGAAGAGTTTGATTTTCAAAATATTATAAATAGGTACGTAGATATCCGGTTATTTATCACGTAAATGTGTTCTGATCGCGAAAGTTTAAAAAAGACAATTACAAAATATTGTTTAAAAATGAATTTTGTAGGAATGCCGTCATCTGAGGGTACTTGTACTTCTGTTAGCGAAAGTTGTATTTGTAGTCTGTTTGGTTTAAATCGGCTAGTTTTGTTTGTCGGCTCGCTTGTGGTTTTGCCATAGTTAGATAAGCATCTTGTCAATGTTTTAATACGTTACTTTAATTTGGTTGGCTTCTAAATCAAAGAGATAATTTTGTTAATTCAAATCTATGATGATTCAAAATATATTTGGACATTTCTGAGTCTTCAAAGGACTTGAAAGCATAAAAATTAAAGACAACGTTTATCGTGTTTGGTGCGTAATCCTACAAACCTCTTTCAATCTGTCCTCACTGTCGAAATTGCCAGTGATGCCCGGTACAAGGCTGCCGAGGTATCGACTGTTCAGTGTGAATCTATCGACATAGGCCGGCCAGCGAGCTCTGACGTCATCCCACACTAGTGACGTTCCGGCTGGATTGTCACTGATGTAGTGCAGGACTGTTAGGTAGTCCTGACTGCGAATGTTGGATTCATCCCATGCTAGCTCCATGAATCTATAGAGGATTTGAATAAATACATCATAAATATACATAAATACTTTTAAGTAGTAGTTGACTACTATTGAAATAAATAAATATTGAATCATTATAGAGTTTGCAAGTGATTGGATTGGCTGGAGAACAATCATTCACGACAATGTGATTCTTGAAGGAGTGATTGTGATCTTGTGATTCTTCACGACCTTCAGCACTGAGAACGATGGATGGAGGAGGAAAGAGAGTTTTAAATACGACGATACTTGAGAAAAGCATGAAAATCAGTAAATAAATGACAAAGGAATACGTATTGTATGAAAGAGGCAATAGCTATTCTATTCCCGCAAAATTAAAATTAAACTAAGCATGACACAGATACAGATAATTCCAAACGTACTGTTTCAATATCGTTTCGTTCTGTGGAGAAGTCAAGGCGAGCCGGATCTTCGCTTTCTCTTGGACATCATCTTCCTTTTGATATATCACCCAGAGCTTATCCCATTCTTCTTGTGACGCTGCCTCCATACCTAGAATGCATGAATAAATGAATTATAGGCTACACGTTAAATAAAAATAGAATTTGCATACTATTTTAGTAACACTTTAGAAATCATAGGCTATATTGGCAGTTAGATTGATTGAGATGTTTGAAAACAATTATTTTAATTTATGAAGATTTATTTAGCTTAGTTTTATCAAGATAAAACTAAGCTAAATAAAAAAGCTCTTTTATGGTCGATTTACTGTCACTGTGGTGCCCAGATGCAGTCTATATCACACGTACTTGTGTGCCCCTCCTGCCCCAACTCATGCACTATGGCTGATCTCATATCCTGCTCGGATAATGCCATAGATGTAGCTACTTACTGGTCAAAGTCCCTATAGGTTGTAACAACGACACGAAAGAAGAAGAAGGGTTTTTAATTTAATTGCTTGTGTTGATAGAATAGTTACACTATTTATTCCTTGATAGAGATGAATATTGTAACTATTCTTATTTCTTATTTATTTAAATAGTACATTAAATATTTCACAAAAGAAGTAAAAAATCTTACCATATCTGTAAACTAAATCACGTAAATCCGTCTCGATGTTCAAAGGTTTCTCTGAACCGCGGGAATTTAGCCAGGATAGGAAAAGCTGCCTCACTTTAGACTTCGCATCGGGCAGCTCAAACCTCGTTGCTATAGATAATATTCTTGAGCGTAACAAACTGTAAGAAAATTAAGATCTCTTGATCACTTGGTTTAGGCTTATAGCTTTATCCACAACATAATACATGACACATTAAGTTAGAGGTAGGGCAAAAGTGCCCTGAATGGCTTCGATAAAAGGGTATAGTGCGCTGGACTTGGTAGGGCATACCTACATACATAAGACCAAACATACTTGCATACTTTTGAAATAAACACAACATAAAAAATTTGTAGATCTACTAAGCTAACATTTCACAAGGTACTAAGCTAGTGAAATGTTATGAGCTTAGATTTTACCAAGCTGTAATTTTCATCGATTTGTCGATGTTTAAAGGGGCCTTTATAGAAGTTAAGCAAAATGGTGGCCTCCATCAGGGTGGTATGAAAACTCTTCAATTTTTACTCGCTCATGAATAAACTTACTTTTAGATCGCATTATTTCTGAAGTTTTGAGATATTTTAATAATGCTCGAAGGTTCTCTCAATTATGTCCTCATCCATTTATTTCCTTTCCTAGCCGTTTTTTAATAATTAAAACCCGACGTCAAACCCCAAAACTGCACCTACCTATTTATTACACCATTATTTTTTTGCTCCCAGCTTTGTTTCTCATACAAGGGCTTGATCAAGGTTTGAACGTATTTCTGAAACGCAATGCAAAGTTTTATTTGAGACAAAAAAAACATTTAAGTAGATTGAATCTAGAGTCTAGCTAGACTGATTGTCTGCGGGCTTAAAAGGGTCGCTATTGCAGAATCGCAATAAAGGAATTGAACTATTGCCTATCTCTTTTCATTGACTGAGAGTGAAAAGAGATGGCAATAGTTCAATTCCTTTAATACGATTCTGCAATAGGAATCTAATGAATTACCTGCAACATTTTTAGTCCAGTCGAATTGACCAGTCTATCCGACAACTCAGCGAATATTCTTCCCGCCGTGTCCCAAGGCACATAATCCTGTTCCACCGATAGATATGTACTGAGATCCAACGCTCGTCCGTATGGCACCACTCGAGCTTTGGCGAGGGAAAATGCATCATTCAGCAGATGCGCTCGGTCTGATTTAGTCAACTGCAAAGTGAAGAAAACAAGGTGGGTTTCGCATGGATGTAGTGTATGTATTTGGGTAGATTTCGTATGACATTTTCAACTGTAGACAGAAAGTTATAAGGTTGATTTAAATTGGCACACAGATCAACATCTAATGGAAGTGTCGTACAGTCAACGGCAACTCAAATAACTTTTGAAGTAGACTTTTATCAGTCTTTCTTAATCTTTCGCGATTACAATTTATTCTTTTAAATATTTTGGCATAGAATTTACCGCGTTAATTTTAATTATTTATTGTACAAATAAAACATAAAAAAGTAGGACCTTTATCAAAATTGTAGTAGAAAACCCCGTAGCTCAAATGGTAGAGCTGCGGCTACGGTAAGGTGAAACTTCAGAGGTATTACAATTTTTTTTTTTACTTTCCTATAAGAGGCATTCAAAAAGACTTCACGTTACCTGTTCAGATTGCAGTTTCAACTGATTGAACAACGCCTGCCACATTTCCTGCGTGTAGTTGACCCTGTAGTAGCCCACTTGGTTGTTGTTAATTTTGAGCCACGTCTCATTATCCTCCAACTTAAGTTGCACTGCAAGAAAAACTTAACATTAGTTTGAAAATAAGAACGTCAAGATTCACTGTTTCATTTATGATTTATGGTTTTTTCATTGTCGTGAGACTGACAAGAAAAAACATCTACCTAAACCACTCACGCCTTGCTAAATTTCAAAGTAAGTCTGCAGCACAGCACAAATCTGATTTTGTCAAACGCAATCCCCAAACACCATAGGAAATACTGTTTTTTTTATAACTCATTGACCTGGGCAAAGGTCTCCCTCAAAATTTTACACTCATCATCCCTGTCTTTGGCGATCTCCCACCATTCTTTCTCAAACCCGTCAAGATCGTCTTGCCAACGCCTTCTCGGCCTTAGGAATTTTGAATATTTTTTTTATCTTTATTGAGGTTTTGCAGACAATGAATCGCTTTTTTTATGAATGGACATTTTTTAGACTGGACATTAGTCGTGCAAAGGATTGTAAGCTGTAAGCTTGCTAGTTTTAGTAGTATAACAAAGTTCTTACCACTCTCAGTGTCATCAGGGAACCATAAAATAGTTTGTTTGGGTCCTTTGTTCGTTTTGTACGTGATCGGGACGTACCAACGGTACCTGAATTACATTTTTTGAATTAAATAAGTAGGTTAATGAGATAACATAAAACTTTTAGCGAGGCTAACTGACTGAAGCCTCCGTAAAAATAGGATGCACATCACGCAAGTCTTAGGCCAAAGAAGGAGACAGAGATTTGTGAATCTTTGTGAAACTTTCGCAATTACAATATTACTAGGATAGCATTAAAAATAACTTAGTTTTCAATCATAGGTTCACTTACTTGTAAATAGTATCGTTTTCGTAGCTCACTTCGGGGTCCAATAGGAATCTGGACTGTGTGATTGTATAAACTCCTTTCTCACCGCTTGGCTTCACGGCCAATACAGGGAAACCCATCTGTTTTGTCCATGTGTCCATTATATACCTATAGGGTAAAATCGAGCAATTCCATTATCATTACATACGCGACATCGCTGACAAGCTACAGGAGAGTAGGCTGCAATGGTATGGTCACGTAAAAAGGAGCCTGAATACGTGGGAAACTAAGGGAGTGGACACACTGCGTTTTTATACTGTGTGTATCGATACAAACGCGATTCGAACGCGATGCGAACGCGCTGCCCCCCTCCCGGTTCACTTTTGTATGGAAAAAAACGCGCTGCGAACGCGCGTTTGTATCGATACAAACGCGCAGCTCAAAAACGCGCTGCAGAAAACGCAATGTGTCCACTCCCTTAGCACTACAACTCTCCATTCCTGGTTGCAGATCTAGGGGTACACCCAAGACGAGATGGAGAGATGTAGTGTTAAAGGATATGAGAGAGTGCCAAGCTTCCGAAAACGACGTCGAGGACAGAGCGAAGTGGAGGCAAACTGTTAGGAAAGCTGACCTCACCACCATGTGGGACGAATAGCTTGGAAGAGAGAGAGAGAATTGTATTTGGGAAACAAACAGTAGGTAGTAGAGTGCGTCGCAAACTTTATGGCGGCTGAAGCGCTCGGCAGATTTGACTTTGCGCAGGTACAGCCAACGCAATTGCGGGGAGGTGAGGGGCGGGGCTAGGCGGGCTATGTAGATAAAGTTTATTCTATTGCGTTGACTGTACCTGCGCAAAGTCGAATCTGCCGCGCACTTTAGCCGCCATAATGTTTGCGGCGCACTATAGCTACATAAAAACATTTAAACTAAAAAAATATAAAACACACAAGTAAACCAATTAATTAGTAGTAACAGATATCAATGGATATTTGTTATATTTACTTTTAATCTAAAGCCCATAGAAGTTATGCAACTACCCTACTTGTTGAGCATAGCAACAAATACAGAAAAGAAGAATTTGAAGTTACAAGTTTGAACTTTTTCTGACTTACGTTAGATTCAAATCAGGGTTATCAATCTTGAAATAGGGCTCTAACGACGAAAGTAGTTGTTGGGTAACAGTGTTCCCAAACTCGTACTTTTTAAGATAATCCGATACGCCTCTACGGAAGTTTTGTTCGCCGGCAAAGCCTTCTAACATACGCAGTATTGACGCACCCTGGAAATAAACATGAGAGATGTAAGAGAATGAGAATGGACTTAATTAATTTATAAGGATTGTCAATGGACACAGATAAAACCAGGTTTTAATAAAGTGTATATGGTGTGTGGTGTAGCTTCTAAGAGAGGGGATACACGACGTTTTCTTAAGCGCGTTTTTGAGCAGCGCGTTTGTATCGATACAAACGCGCTGCAAAAAACGCAGTGTGTCCACTCCTTAAGTTGTTCTTGATAGATTGCCGAATCTAAGACTCCTAAGACTCTAAGACCTCTAAACCTATTTTAACTGTAATCGAGGAAATATGAGAAAAAGTAGATAATAATCAAATGAATACGCACCTTATTATAAGAGATAGTGTCGAATATGGCAGTTATTTGATCCGGTGTATTGACAGTCTGTACAATCGGATGACTTGATAGTTTTGCATCCCAAGTCAACACGGGATGCAAGGTTTTTGTTAAAAATTGATCCAACTAAAAACAGGACATCTTTACATAGACATATTAATATTTCAAGCGCATTTCTAGGACAAACTTCAAAATTTTCTTAGCCACTGTGTATCAAGTGGGCGAAAAGTACACAAGATAGTTTTTAATAGTCTTTTTAAACATTCGCGATCACTATTCATATTGAAAAATTTTATGGACACGGGATTTTATCGCGTAATTTACCTTATTTATCCACCAGCCACCAGCCGTGGTCGCGGGTAACATAGCCGAAACGTCGGGATAAATAAGGTAAATTACGCGATAAAATCCCGTGTCCATAAATTTTTCAATAAAGATAGTTTTTATAAATAAAAAGTTGGTTACCATAGTCCATGATGGTTCAATAGCGTTTAGTGCTTTTACTTGCATGTACGTTGCAAAACCCTCATTAAGCCACACTTCATCCCACCATTTCATTGTAACTGAAAAAATACAGAATTTTTGGTTTTAAAGAACCTCCTTTTGACTATGTATAACTAAGATCTTATTAATGTATTGACTACATACCTAAATTAAATGTAATTGTGTCAAATCAACTTGTAGGTACGGCGAAACAGGTACGAAAATTTTGGCGTTTTATTTATTTTTATTTACATTTCCAATTTTTTAAATAAGCCTTACCCAAATTGCCGAACCACATATGAGCCAGCTCATGAGCTATGGTGTTGGCAACACTGATCTTATTGCTGGCTGATGCTGTTGCCTCATCCACTAAAAATGAAGTCTCTCTGTATGTGATTAGACCCCAATGTTCCGTCGCGCCGGATACGTAGTCCGGGATTGCAATCATATCTGCAAGATATATTTATTATTGTGGCGCCATCTAGCTTAAGCATAACATGTATAGGTCAATACTTTTGAAAAAAATAACCTTACCAAGTTTGGGCAGAGGGAATGGTACTTGATAGTAGTTAATATAAAACTCTGTTGCTCTTTTCCCGATATCTTGAGCAAAGTCTATCTTGTGGGTTCCATCTTTCTGAGCATATGATCTCAGCGTGAAGTTCTGTCCAATCCCATTGGCATTGATTTCTACCTCCTTGTGGTCAAAATCACAAATAACAAAGCATGCCAAGTAAGTCGACATTGGAACACTTGTAGTAAATGACACAGTTTCCAATTCATCATTGAGTGTTTTAGATACTGGCTGAAAACAAAATAATTGATGAGATGATTTATATTATACAGTGTCATGATCATAACATAAATAAAGAAAACTGAGATTTTTGTTACTAGCTTGTACAAAAAGTTCAGATTTAGCTTGCAAGCTATCATTTTTAATGTATCCTACTGTAGAAGTAGGTATGCCAAAATTACATGTCTCATGACACCAGTTATAATTTAGGTTAGTATAAATTCTTACAGGCATATTAGACAATGCAACATATGTCTTAGGCTTGACTAATGAGATGTCAAAGGTAGCTTTGAACTCTGGTTCATCGAAGCATGGGAATGCTTGCCGGGCATATGTGGGCTGGAACTTACTGGCCACCATAGTTCTGAAATTAAAAAGATAAACAAATGTTCACAACTATAACAGAGAACATGTTGTAAGTAGAGTGGTAGTGATAAAAACTGAACAATAACAATAATAATCTTGAATCCATAAAGATCTGACCATGTCCATTTATAGTCTTGAAAATATTCTCAAAAAATTATTCATAATAAGTAAAAAACTAAACTGTATTCTAAATATTGTTGTTTTGTTACATAAAAAATGGTTTATGGCAACAGTTTACCTATTATCTTTCAACCGAGACAAATAAAACCCAACAATACTTTTTGTCAAAGAACCGCTGAATTCTATACAGATCTCATATTCTCCTGCACACACAGTGTCCTTAAACTCAACAATTAACTGCTCAGTATCCTTCTCTTCATAGTATTTTGACACAGGCACCACTTGTCCCATCCTCAGCACTCTTATAATGGCAATGTCTAACAAGTGAATGTTTAACCTCACATTTTTCCTTTCTTTTAAGAATTTGACTTTGATTTGGGTGAGACCTTTGAACAATCCTGTCTCTAAATCTGGATGCAAGTTTAAGTTGTAATGCACCGGCTGAACAGAGGCAGACAATCTACTAGACAACTTTGAAGAACCGACTGCCATTTTTACTGTAGAAAAACGGGAATTGCTGTAGACCGGTAAAATACTTTTAATTGTGCTCAGTGCTGGTAACTTAAACATAGAATTCAATTATGTTTTTCTAAAACTAATGTAGTACAAAAGTACAAAAAAAGTAAACACAAACAAATAAAACACGAAATTAATTTGACGGATGACTTCACTCACTTCAATATTTTAAATGACAGTGACGTACCAAACTTCACATCACTAATTTGTAGCATGTCATTGTCAAAATCAAAATTGTGTCTCGAACCTTGATCTTTTGGCAATTTATTAGGTGCCCTAGTGGAGGCTTTTTGGCGGGAATTTGAGTCACGTTTTCGTTTTTGTTGATTTTCCAAAACTTGTGTTTCTTCGAATGTTATTGTGTAGGTAAGTAATTTATTAATGGTGGATTATTAAATGTTGAGTGTTTGTGAACGGGCTTAGGTGGGCAAATGAAGCAAAATTGGATAGCATTGCATTTCGAGTTCTCCCAAAAAGTCCGGCTTGATGTTTCAGTAAAGCCCCACATCTTTACTGAGGCACAGCGGGAGGGTTGGGGTTGGGATATTACCTATACATACCTACATAAGTATTTTGATACCTATGTTTTTTATTAGCTTGTATTGTATATCTATAAAGCTGGAAACATACTGTCGGACGCGGCTTACGGACGCGGCAGACAGCCGCGACTGATAAGTGTGCACAGTCGAACGGGACCCGGCTTGCGGACGTGCAACAACGTCATTCCATTGCATTTTTGTAATCCTTTAATTTATGATTATACAGTAATTCCTTGTTGCGAACACACTCGATAATTCATTCATCCATTTTTTACGATACACACGTGCAAGCTCTCGCATAGTCCGCGTCCTTCTGACGCACTGACGCGTCCCGTACCCCGTGCATACCGTCCGCGGACGTTTTCGGCTGACAAAAACATCCAGCGAGCCAGATTTCTGTCGGACGTCCGAACGCTCAAGGTCAGCCAAGGTTACGTCCGCGGCTTACATCCGATAGTTTGCACAATTCAGTGTACATTCATTATCTAGATATCTATCAGTCGCGGCTGTCTGCCGCGTCCGATAATTTGTTCCCAGCTTTAAGCTGGGAACAAATTATCGGACGCGGCTGACGGACGCGGCAGACAGCCGCGACTGATAAGTGTGCACACCGTCCGAACACCCAGCGGGCCAGATTGCCTTCGGACGTCTGAAGGTCCAAGGACGCGTCCGCGACTTTCGTCAGATAAAGTGCACAGTTCTATGTTCGTTCTATATCCAGATACCTATTCAGTCGCGGCTGTCTGCCGCGTCCGTAAGCCGCGTCCGATAGTTTGTTTCCAGCTTAAAACTTGAAATAATTACTTGACACTGGCTGAATGCACAAGCCGTGCAAAAAAAAAAAACGTGTTGAAGGCTGCAGTGGGAAAATGTAAATTTTAACGGCTACCTACTACTTATAGCTTTGGGCTGTGCGGACGATAGGTACGATGCCTAAACTGTAGGTAGGTACAGTTAAGTTCTTCTAGAATCTAGATAGGTAAATAATGGGCATCGGCTAATTTTGTGTTTTCCGAATAAGTAATGTACGACAGCAGTGTTGATTCCACAGGATTCCACAAAACATAATGTGACAGTTGACAAAATGACATTGATAAAACTATTTGTTTGCGATAAAGTTGAAATTGTGAGTGCAAATTAGGTAGGTACCTATAGTCGTATTGCTCATTATACGGACTAAAATTGAAGGAAAAAATGTCATTTTTCCTTCAATTTTGATTAGTTTTGATACGATTTATGTCAAAATTGAAGGAAAATTGACATTTTTTCCTTCACTTTTAGTCCGTAGGTATAATGAGCAATACGACTATACCTAATTTGCATTTCCAAATTAGGTAAGTACTTATACCTACTTCTTTTCAATCTTTTTTGTAATTTTATACTTACTTACCTACTAGCTTTCCGAAGCGCATTATTTATCTGGTTGTAGGTACTGTAAGCACCAACTAGGTACATTATGTTCAATATCTGGGCGACCGAGCTCTATTCTGGTGCAAATAGAAAAAAATTGAAACATCATCTTCAAAAAAAAAAACGCCTAAAAAGATCTGAGATGCCTATGTACCTACCTACCTATTGTCTACCAAGCGCATAATTTTTCCCGATAAAAAAACTGACAATACCAAATTATCAATGGCTGCGATTCGATTTATTTCGCAGCCTTGCAGGCCGACAGACAACAGCTGCAGCGAAATGACGAACCACATTTTACAGGTAGGTAGGTAGGTAGGTACC
The DNA here is from genome assembly GCA_958496255.1 of Camptogramma bilineatum. Classification (NCBI taxonomy): domain Eukaryota; kingdom Metazoa; phylum Arthropoda; class Insecta; order Lepidoptera; family Geometridae; genus Camptogramma; species Camptogramma bilineatum. The sequence continues at coordinate 8,164,292 of OY292463.1, read as the reverse complement.
TAAATCTTTTTTCACCTCAGCAGCTCGAAATAACATCCTTTGCTGCGAGAAACCAGTGTGTGAAATCGCATTTTCGCACTTGCTCATACGAAAGAAGAAGAAGACTGACTTTTACCACAGCTTTTACTAAAAAGTAAGTAAGTACCTACCTAAGTAAGTAATTAAAAACCAGATTTTTAGTAGGTAACTATTAAAAACGTGCTTGATCTCTGGACACTTGTTATTATCTTGATAATATGCATATTATGCAAATTAAAACTTTTTACGGTCAGAAAGCGTTGCGATATGGTGCGCCAAATGCACGGGGTCCGTAGCATTTGCTACTCCTGCTACGTGTACTGGTCACTCGTAGCACAAAACAATTTCGTAGACACTAAAAAAATCACATACAAACGACATGAACGCGCTGCCTATGCTACGCGAAATATGTATATTGTGTCTATGTAAAGTATAGCAGCAATGTAGGGAGGTATGTAGGTAATCAAATTGTGTCAATGAGTGTCAACTGAGATAGGGAATGGGGGGGGATATTCGATAGTCTTAGCCGTAAAGTTGTAATCTAATATTTCGGCTTCTAGGCTTACAAGTGTAACTTTAAACTGTAACCTTTATCAGAACAAAAATAATAGTAGGTACCTACATACCTACCTACAAGCCTTAGATTGTATGATCGAAGCTACTAGCTATTTTGGGCTACTAGGTTAAACTAAACATTTGTTGCTGCAATTGAAAGTGCCGTTCAATGTGGCTGTCTGTCAAGGCCTCTAGAACTGGGTATCCAGACCGTTTGATTACGGACGCATGATGAATTTAAAATACTATATTTTCTACCCGAAAAGGAACGGCATCGGTCGTGAATAAATTCATTGAACACACACGAAACAACGAAATGTATTTACATAGGTACCTACCTACCTATTAATTTAGCTGCATTGTGCCTTGACTTCCGTTTTGAAGGTCTATTGAGTTCGAATCTAGGCCGAGCATAATTGGATTTTTCGTTTTGTTGAACTAGTTTCTTGCAAAAAGTGAGTACCTATGAGTACAAAAAGAGGTAGGTATATTTGCACGTGCCTCTCGCTTTTGACAAATTCGTCGTAGAATCTTGAACATCGGACTGAATTTGAGAATCTGTTCACATTAACTAAGTACAAAAATCTAGAGTATTTTTGTACTTTACTACTTACTTACTTTTTGTACTCTGAGCACGTATTGTTAAATTATAATTACTTACCTACTTATAATTCAAGAAGTAAGAACATTTAGACAAAAGTTATTTTTGTCACGTTAAGTTTTGTAGTCAATTGTAAAGCACATGTTGTACCAATATTCAAACAATAGAATTGTAAAGTACCATGCCAAGGAAGTCCATTAGGTAGGTACTAATGAAATACTTACTTTTGTTTGTACAGGACAGGAGCCCTTATAACTTACATCTATCTATACCTACTATACCAACCATGTTCTACACCAATTAATTACAGCGAATTATAAAAAGAGTTTGTTTGTTTGAACGTGCTAATCTCAGAAACTACCAATCGTATTTGAAAAAATATTTCTGCATTTGATAGCTAAACTCTTGAGGTAGGTTATAGGCTACTTTTCATCATCATCACTACGGGGGTAACGCCACGAGGGCGCTACTAGTAATAATATAAAATTATTTTCTTGCAGAGTTCGGTAGAACTCTACTTGCTATGTAAGTAGATACTTTTAAGAAAAAGTTTTGATCCCTTTGTCTAATACGTTCGCTTAAGTCTTCTCTTTCTAGTTTTTCTATTCACATCGCCGTTCTATTTCTTTTAGTGACTTTTATTCATAATCTTTAGGTAGGTACTGCCCAAACCACCTTCGCATGCATTTCTGAATTTGTTATTAACAAGAAATTGTTTTATTAGGTATTAGGATCTTTTTAAATTATGACTTTTATAATCTATCTTTGCTATTAAGAGTAAATCAAATTGGTGTGAATTTCACAAAACTATTTTTAATAACTTACTTCTTATTCTTCAAATTGCTAGCGTAAAATCCAACGATTCCATCCAGTTTGCCTCCAAAACTGATGTAGATCTCGTAAGTTCCTTTAGGTACTTCTTCAAACAATTCTGTAATCAGCAGTTCCCTTTTGTCTGAAGTAGTGGTTGTAGATTTTACAGGAATATCTTTTTCATTTTCTCTTAAAACAGAGGAAAGCGTAAAATTACCTAGAACTCTTTACTTTTCTCTTGTTGAATTTCATAAAGTAATCACATAAACAATGTACCTGAATAATACAGCATTTATTTCTAATTTGTTCGAATGCAGCTGTATTGTCTGAGTTGGCTCTAAAACTTGTAACGTGATCGACACCGTGCCCGTAAATAGCTTTTTGTTCATGTCCGGCCATAGTGTGAGGTTATAGTTCTTTGGAGAGATGTGTCTTGGGAGCCTAAAGTAATCCTAAAATATAAAAAACTTAGTGAGGTATTAGTAGGTAAATATTTAACTGTTAAATAGATGTAGGTAGTAGGTACCTACTATCTATAAAGTAAAAGGTTTTCCGCTACGTATAGTAGATGTAAGTGGACTAAGTGGTCAACTTTAGTGATTAGGTAATCTTAACAAGTGGCTGAATTAAACATTTAAAAAAACGACTTCAATGTTATGAAAATTCTTTTTTTGTTTGAAAGAGTAAGTATACTTTCCGATTGGTGCCACAAAAATTTGGTGAGGATCTGTTAAGGATATTCGGAGTTATGAACAGAAATGCACCTCGAGAGCGCTGCAAATTGCTCAGCTTATATAAAATTAAAGTTGGTTTTCTTAAATTGTTAATTTAGCCACTTATTATCATCATCATTTGTCCTGCCCTTGTATCACATCACATTACGTAACATGTATAATAGGTATTCTTCTTCCATTTCCCACTAACATCATTGTTTTATTCAATTAAAGAACTCTCACCTTTGTCGTACTCTTTATAGGGTTCAATGGGCTCACACGTGTGGAATGAGAACTACCATTTTGAGCCGATGCCATGGAACCAACTGTTAATGTTGACAAAATAACGACGAGGCATACCTCGAGGAGTAGCAGTAGTTTGTTGTGACTTTCCCTTATAATCACTCTAGGCGTCATCTAAAAATGCATCATAAATCAACTAAAATGGTTAATAAATCTTGCTTTAAAAAACTTGAGTAATTTCCGTAAGAAAACATAATTTTTCGAATTAATTATGTAATTATGCGCTACATTACATGCAACTTGATCTTGGTTTATGTGACCATATCTCATGATCTAGTTGCGTGAGTAGTTTCCTACAAATGTGAGAACCAGTTGACTTTCTAAGACTGCTTAGGTCTTTCACAATAGGGCTTTGTTATTATTATCTGGTTAGGGCTCCAGACAAAACGAGACCATTTGAGTTTTTTTTTTTTAATTTTTATTATAAAAAAATCTTTACATAGGTACTTAACATAGGGTTTAGAGAAAACTTCTAAACAAAAGTGTTGATGAAACAACTTTTTTTATGAAATGATATAACAAAATAACACGTCGTTGGAAGTTTAAATAAGATTGTATTGTACGGAACCCCATACACACGATCCCCCTAGGTAAACACCGAAAGAAAATTACATTGTCTAAATAATTGGTAAGTTGTGGATACTTTTTTCAATGACACTTTCTCTCAGAATAAGATAGACAATAGGCACCTAATGTTACTATAATAAATCTACGAAGCGTACCACTGCGTGCGCAGTTGATACACATAGGTAGATTAAAAAATAAACAGCTATTGATTTCACTCACCGCACCTTTCTCTCGCGAATTCGCCTTTTTATTCACATGCAAAACATAAATGTGTTCACTGTAACAATGGATAATTTGATAGTACTAATAGGCAATCTTGTCGACGTTCTGGCCACTGGCTAGGTAAGTTAGGAGACCACATTGAAGTGAGCTCTGAACGTGACTGAGTTGCAATGAAGGCGTAAAGAAAACCAGATTTCACAGATTTATGTAATCGACCTTTAGCTTTTGAGATAGTGTTATATTTTATTTTGTTTCGGTGAAATTTTATGTTTTGGCCTTGTTAGTTGGTTTGCAAAAACAGGAAAGTGATTTGGAATCAATATTTCTACAACTTTTTCTGCTTGTTTTATTAAAAAAAGTATTTTGTTACTAGGTAAGCTAAGTCACGAGTATTGTGTAGTAAGAAGTGGCGATTATAACTAATGCAAATTGGTGATTAGTTAGTGGTAATATCATCGTCCTGCCCTCGGTTTAAATACTTATCATAAATAAATTTTAGCAAAATCATTACAATTCATCATGTTGTGTTATATGAATAACTTTTAATTCTCTTTTTTTTAAAGCAGGACAATGTAAATAGAGAAAAGTGAAAATAAAATACTGTCACGACTGTATCCTCAAGGCGCGGTAGACAAATAATAAAGAATTTAATAAAAAGAATTACTAAACATATGAATATGATAAAGGTAGAGTTTTACATTGGGGACGAACATCGATAATTAAATAAACTACAAAGCTGATTGTCCAACGGAGAAGGAATATTAAATTAGAAATTTCTAGATAGCTGACTAGTTTACTGGGAAGGTTGATTAAATTAATGAACAGAATTTAATATATTTAATCAATTCAATACTAAATAATAATATATCATAAAACAAGTAGTGAGATACGTAACCGTATAATGAACCGTAAATAGTTATCATTCAGGTTATGCACAGTAAAGTTTTGTTAAGATTAAAAAGTGATATTAGTTCTTATGCAATCCATACGTTATGATAATCATCACAATCCGGTCACACATTTCTACGAAACAGGTTTAGATTTGCTCCAATTTTTTTAGTATCTGTCCATTACCTAATCCTAATCTGTACTGACACAAACAAACATTATCTACTGAACAACAAACTAATAAAAAACATTGGACTATTCACAAACAAGAGTAATTACATTGTCCCAAAGTTCGAGCTTATCGTTTTAGCTCTATTTGATCTCAAAGTTGTACAGAAAGTGTCAGACACAACGCCCTTCTAGACAAATTGCATTCTTAAGTTCGAAATACTTAAACCCTTTGAATGAAGCTACTATCTCATGTAGACCTTCAATAAATACACGATGATTTAGACGAAAACCTTAGAGTTCCGAATGTGTTAGATGGGAGCAAAAAGGGAAGGAGCTAGAGTGAGGCTAGGAGTGTTTGATAGCTGCTGAAAAAAGTGAATGTATGCTGTTTGTTATTTTCGTTAATATTATACTTTGCAATTTGATTTTATAATAAAACTTAAATGTTGCTATAGATAGATTTTCAATGATACCCATTTGACCTCGCGAACCTTTTTGCCAAAATAATCAACCGACAGTAATTATATTTTCAAATTAAAATTCAAATAAGTGATTTATTTTGCGAAACGAGGGATAATAAATAACAAAATTTCATTTGGTTGGGAACTCTAGAAATAACAATCTTCATATTTTGTTGTCACTGTTTTCCCTTAGCTTTCCCAGAGCCATTCAACGGAATTAATGAGCCAGTCTGTCAAACTTTTTATTTTAGAGACAACAAAAATAAAAGTGCTGGTGGTTAGGTAGGTATATACCTATACTTATTGAGATATAACTACGAAATAAAAGCCCAGGCCCCGAAGTCATTGAGTCAAAAAGTCTTGTCCAAAAATACATTTTAAACTCTTTGTTGTATTACAGTTACTGTGTCTTTGTTGATCGTTATCTATAATTTAGTATCTCAAAGTCTAGTAAAGTTTTTTAAGCATTCTTGTTGCGTAGCTTGCTTAGACGTTCTTGAAATATCGTTGAAACTAAAGGTGCAATCAGACGGTTCACAAGTGAAAGATCACTCGAATGAATGCTGGGGTTTTCTATACTTAACACTTTTCTTTCGTTTAGGTGTGTCACTTGAGTGAAATATGCAAAATGAACTACAGAAATGAACAAAAAATGAACCGTCTGATTCTACCTTAAGTTGACCTTAAGCGACGTTCTGTGCGGTCACAATTTGGATGGATGACCGCAAGCAGCAAACAGCTGAACGCTTCCGAAGGCACGTTAAATTATTGGTCTCGGATTTTATGTCGTTAAGCAATGACGAAGGCTTTAAAAGGCGTAAAAACCCTATCACCAGAGTTGGCCATTAGCTTACACAAACTAACCACTTTATTAATTATTTTGATTGTTGCCCTAGCCCTGCGATATTTCAATTAATATCCAATTAATATCAAATTAATAACGTGACGTTTCGTAATGTTAACGTAAAATTCATTTAACTAAATCATAATACTAGGCTTTTAGGTTCAACTCACACTGACTCACAGTCGAAGCGAAGCGACGCGTCGTGTTTTTTAAACAGTAGGATAAAAAGTAGCCTCTGTATTATTCCAAGTCAAAAAATATGTAGGTACTTATACTTATTCCAAGTTTCAGTAAAATAATTTTAGTAGTTTTTGCGTGAATGAGTAACAAACCATCCGTCCATCCATCCTCACTTGTTTATAAAATAAAAGGATATTTATAATATAAAAAGATAGACGACCTCTGTGGCGCAGTGGGTGAAGGCCCGCCTGTGACGCAAGAGGTTGCGGGTTCGATCCCCGCCGCGGGACAAATGTTTGTATGATCTGCAAATATTTGTCTCGGGTCTGGGTGTTTTCTATGTATATTATGTATGTATTTACAAAAAAAAAAAATGTATATAAGTAGTATATCATCAGTAGTAGTCATGTGGTTGCCATAACACAAGCTCTGCTTAGCTTGGGACTACATGATGCTGTGTGAAATGTCCAGCAATATTTATATTTATTTATTTATTTATATTTATAATATAAAAGGACGTTTATACAGACGTTAGCAGCGTCCTCGCGGCGTTGCCCCCATAATGATGGCATTGGTGATGATGCTGATGATGAAAAGTAACCTACAACCTTTCTCAAGAGTTTAGATATTAAATGCAGAAATAATTTTTCAAATCCGACTGGTAGTCCCTGAGATTAGCGCGTTCAAGCAAACAAACAAACTTTTACGCTTTATATATTGGTATAGATGTCTTTGTAAATCGATTACTTACTACTAATTTATAATTACTGAGTACTTATTTTATTCACTTGAATAGAATGGGAAAACCTTCAAGACGCTGAATGTTTCTAGTGAAACCTACTTTTAGTGAACACCCTATCCTATGTTTGACATGCTTTGCTTACCTTTGTGGCTCAAATTCAATTAGAACTTTTTGCAAGGCCTTTGAAAGGTTAAGTTGGGATAAGTCTTTACATAGGTACCTTTCCACGGTTTTCAAGGGAGTAGGTAGTCACAGATAGTAAAGGAAATTATTTTCTCGTATCAAATTGATTTATTAAATAAACTTAGTACGAAAGAATGCCTAGTATTTAATAAAGCTGTAATTGAGCAAGATCTTAGTACTTATATAAAACTTAATATTTAAAATGATAAAAATGCAATGTGAACCCGTCTGATTCACTAGTTGATACCTGATCTTGGACTAAATTACATCGTCTATCTTTACAGAAGTATAGGTAAATAATCCTGAAACTAAAATGCATAATTCTAAAACAAAATTAAGGCCTAAGTTGTTTAGGTTTTACCTAAGTACTTATATCTTAAGAAAATGACGGCCATCGTTATAAAATCTGAGCCCAACTTCATATGAAACCACGGACTGTGGGAGACCTGTTTATTGAGGACTTTGTAACAACTTTCGTACGTCTCTATTGAAAATTTCACTATGGACATCGTTCATTTTATAGTTTTCCGAACAGAAAATATGAAACGGGTTCCTGTATGTAATATAGTATCTCTAACACTACTTATGCTATTAATAACACTTTTTTAGCTAATAATTCTAATATTTATTTGGCGGCGTAACAAAACAGCTTTTATAAAGCCCAATTAGGTTACCATTACTTTTTTACTGTCTAATATAAATAAATAAATAATCAACAGACATACAAAGCTCATACACAACAGACTGTCGGGGATTTAAGAATCAAAATATCCTAAGCAAATAGTTGCAGATGGTGTAAACATGATTATAGCCCGGTTCGGATTTCGACGAGTTTCATTCACATCTCAGCAACCACTCACATAGATCGCATATACATCATCAACTACAAAAATAGAATGACTTAGGAAGATTTTATTTCTACTTAATACGAAACCTTGAAGAAAATAATACCAAAAGTAGTTTTGTTCACGTGTTCCACGAATTCCTAAAAAAATGTAACTAGTACCAGTGGGGACAGATCATAATGGATGTAAGTATTTATAAAGAACGGGGAGTGGTTTAACTCTCGGTTTAACTAGTTGAAGTATCGATAGAACGATCGATCTTTACGTCAACTGCGTTCATCGTTCACATTTTTCTTAAGATGCAAATATTTCATAAACTCTCCATGATTTTATGTTATAAAAGTATTAGTTACCGAAGTCACACTTGGTCGCTTTTCATTTCACACACTCAGAGTGACACCGTACTGCGAGTAGTTTCATATTACTTAGACGAAGATTCTTCAAATGAATAGAAGCCTCTCAATACCTATATCTTCTACATCGACGACATCTATGTGAGCAAATCCCATATTATGTTATTTTAATGTTTTGAACATAATATTAAGTAACTATTAATTTCCATTGTGTTCTACTTTTGTAAAAACGGATCTATAATCCGGTCTTATTTCCTCCAAGGTAATAAATTTGTTCTAATTTATATAGGCGCCATATTCTTCCGGTGCCATCATGCCATGCCCATCGTGATAACCATAATGAACGTCAGCCATTTCTGCATCGCGTCCCTTAAAGCTGTTTTGATTCTTGAACGCGTTGAAGATGATCAGGGCCAGTGCCAATTTCCCTACCATCAGGGATTTGAAGAGCATAAACTTCAGCATGCCAAGGAAGAGTGGTACGATTGCAGACTGGATCAGGAATGGCATGATGAAGAGCGGTAAAAACTTTTCGATGAGTTTCTTCTTCTTTTTACGACCTGAAATTGAACAAATGATTTTACTGTTTATATCCGAACTATTGGATACGTCCCTGCGCTTGAAAAATCTGGCTTGACACGCACTTGGTCGGTTTTGTAATTAAGTAAAATCATTGCACCTAGGTACGTGTTACGCAAATCATACATCAATTCAAAGTAGGTATTATAATGCAAGCTGAATTTGAAAGCACTATTTTTTACCGTGGATCACACTAAGAAACTGGTTTATGATTACAAAATTATATCAGACTGATGTTGTACTTTCATTTCGCGGTGGTTTGGGTGGAAAGTTTTAACTGAAAAAATTGTGGTTGCTTTGTTCAATGAGCAAGCCAAATTGATCAACGAACTAATAAAACGAACCACAGACAAACGATGGTGCCGTTAGTAGACGCTTCGACATTGATTTACCACGCTTTACTATATGGTCCAACAAAAATTGCCTCACGGATCATGTAGTTAGGAGAACAGTAAAGGAAATTGACTGAAATCCCTTATATAAGTAAGTTATGTTTGTTATACTTGCTAAAATAATTGGTAAAGGTACCTAAGAAAGGATTTTATAACTAAAACTTTATCAAAAAATTACATAAGTAAGTAATATTTTCGAATGAAGTGACTCGTATAATATTGATCGAACTGTTCATCTATAGGTAATATCGAATTTTTGTGTAGGTACCTTCTAGAAACAATTTTGAGGCTTTTAAAACAATGTGAGAATTAAAAAAACCGGCTGGTTTTCAGTCAGTTTGTCACTAACAATTTCATAAATAATTATTTACATCACACCTGCAGTAGGTAATATTACTACACTTTACGGAATACAGAAAAAAAGGAATTAACTTTATCATTCCGTACATTCTGACGAGTATTGTGGCTTTTATATTTTAATAATAATGTACTTAATACAATAAGTTAATGTGGTAATAAAATATTTCAAAGAAGTTTCAAATAGTCTGTCGAAGCTTGAAAAAAAAAAAAAACATCGGCAGTTCAAATTACTTAGCTCAAATTTCTTGGTATAGGTACCTTTCTACATGCCTAACTATGATCCTACTACGATAATCTAATAAGTGTAAAACAAACAAATAAAACATTGTAATAAAGATAAATTCAACCTAAAGTCCACTTTAACATATCTATGTAACATCACAATACATTATAGTAAAATGTTTACCTTCGACATGTTCTCCCTGTGTTTCCACTTCAAACGACATCAGCTTCGCCGTGTTGTTCGATTCCGGAAATTTGACTGTAACTCCATCCGATAGCTCGATTCTCTTCGGCAATTCCACTTCATTTCCGTTATCCACTGTAGCACAAACAACACCGATGGCAACCGCTATAAGGTAGAGCGATCGCGGTGCGACCATTTTGCCGAACAGTTTGATAGTGCAGCGGCGATCGAGGTCCCCACCACGGATGCAGTATCAACTGGATCAACCGTGTGGAGATGGCGGCTTATTTCGTAACAAAGAATACCTACTTACAGAATTTAATTCGTTTTTTTTACTTGGCGCGTAAGAGCTTTCTCGCGAATGTGGAATTCGCAAGTTAGCGACCGAAGAAGACCGTTGCCCGCACCGCAACTGATCGCTGATGCGTGGACACCGTGATCCTATGTGGCATTCATCAAATGAATTGTCTAAATTAGTCGATGACTTCATACAATGTCGAACTTAACTACTTAATTTTTTATATAAGTAGGTAGGTACGTTTGAACTGAAACTATTGTAATTTTTTTATTCATGCAACTGGTTTATTAGATTTATAGACGTACTTGAACATTGAAAGCCGTGTTGGCCGAGGGGTATAGTACCTCGACTTTCGATCCGAAGGTCGTGGGTTCGAATCCTGGCCGTGCATCAATGGATTTTTCGTTTCGAAAAATTTATATGCGCATTAACACGAGCTCTAAACGGTGAAGGAAAACATCGTGAGGAAACCCGCGGCATAGCCAGCCCCACACGTATTGACTATGTCTTTCCTGTGGATATGGCCGGTTAAGCTGAGAGGATGGTGTAGGTGCTGGGCAAGCCTACTCCATCTCAACATTGTCCCAGGCACTACAGTGTCCCGATGAGTGTAGGCAAAAGATTGCCTCCTGACACTGTATAAATCATCTAGTAAAGATGTAAAGGCCTAAGTTTTTTTTTGACATTGAAAAATAAAATGTCGTTACAATAATTGTAATGTATATTTGGACCAATCGAATATCGGTAATACCTGTTACCTACATTTGAACTTCAACGATAAAGTAAGCACTGACATGGGTTATTGTGAATTTCGGAAATAATATGTTTTGTAAATGGAAATTGTGAGCATTTTAGTAAACTAACAGACTACACCGACATGGAGAAATAAATCAAAATATACTATGACTACTGAATGCATGTTATTACCAAGCGACTGGTATATATGGTGGAAAAAATGAATGGGCCCTGGAGCGAAACTACTTAAAATCTTTAGGATACATTATTTTACTTAAAGGAAACATTCCTTTAATTTTAAAAAGAAACAAAACTGCATTCATAGATTTTCTAAAATTCACTTGCCTCACCCGGGAATCGCACCAGCTAAAAATTCAAAACACAGACCTCGCTATTTAATTCTACTAATCGATAGGATTAATGTTAGGATAAAATCTTTATAACAAACATTTGGGTTTAGAAATAAAAAAGCTCATGAAATCTAACATTACCTAATGTTTACTACTTTTTTCATACATTTTTATATTTCACCATTCGCTACAAAACTTTTCTAGACGGTATTTGTCTATCTGAGGTGCGATTCAGACTTTCGAAAATGCATCCGATTCGATGATTTTCTTTGAAAAGTTGACGTTTATTTAACGAAGAAATGTTATTTTCCGAATATAAAATACATTCGAATACATTCCGTGAAGGTCTGAATCGCACTGCTGGATACCTCTCAACATTCCGCTGTAGAGCTAAATTGCAATTAAAGCATTAATGTACTATCATGGATATCTTGTACGACAGACGATTGTAAGACCTGATGTTTCTTTCAGAAATTTTATGTTTGAATGTATTGACTAGTGTAATAAAATAGCAAGTGTTTATTTTTTGAATTTTAACTCGATCGATTCCTGGGTCAAGCAAGCTCATTTTAGTAAATCTTTGAATACAGTTATGTTCCTTTTTAAAAATAAAGGAATGTTTCCTTTAAGTAAAATACTGTATCTTAAAGATTTGAAGTAGTTTCCCTCCAGGGCCCATTCATTTTTTCCACCCTATATAGGTTGCAAATAAGATTCAATTTATATTTTCGTAATTTGTCGCCAGGCAGGGCCCCAACTCTTGAAATTAAAAACGATAAGTACTTAGGTAAGTATAGTGCCAATTTTCATAGTTCAGCTAATCTAAACTTTCAGGTTTCTTGCAGATGATAGCTATTTATCTTTTGCTTTTCATTTTAGAAAACGGAATGTACCTTTGTACATTTTCGTAGCCACTGCAGACATTTGTATGAAATACCTTTCGTGGCTAGCGACACGTCGCTGGGCGAATGGTAGACGAAACTGTCGTTGGGCGACACGTCGTCAGCTGCTGTCTGTCTGCAGTCGCCTACGGAATTGTAGGTATCTTAGGCTAACAGATGAATCCTGTCGGCAAATTGAGGTAGTAAAGATAACTTTCAACCTATGTTTATGGTCTTGAATCTCGCCTTAATTCACGACATAGGTAATAGTGTGCTTTTATGCTATACTACGTAGCATGGCATTCTAGGCATTACAGACAATATGTTAACACGAGCTCTGAGGGTTTCTCTCAACAAGTATAACGTACTTGTTGATAAGACGGATTATAATGAGATGACGGTATATCGATGGCAGCAAAGTAGATGCGGACAACTACAAAAACGCTACTTTACAGGAGAGCGCATTTAGTAAAAAAATGTTGCCTTTTTGAGAGTAATGTACCGATTAACGTGAAATTTTCTGACGTGCATTAAAATAGCCTTCTTAATTGTTTGTATAACACATTTTATTGATATTATCACTGTTTTACTGAAAAAATGTAGATGTCCTTTTTTACTCTGAAAAAACTTTGACGTAAAAGAAGACATTTGCCTGATATCCTTTTATACGTTGTGATAAAAAAGCGCTCATTCCACCTAAAATATCTAATAAACTGAGATAATGAGCATCCGGTAATATTTCTAATGATATTTAAAGAAAATTTAAGCACCATGCAAACATTATTCTCCTTTTTTTGACCAAATTTTGTAGATATCTTTATTTACTTTGCATTTAACATTTCACTAAACTTCATTTACGTCTATCAGTTAAACTCATGTAGTTCCCAAAACTCACAAATTAATATAGGTATTTATACTTTTTTTTTAATAAAACACCATGAAACGATAGTGGGCAAACTTCACCCAGCTCCGCCAGCAATGTAACTAATATGACTCGAAAGACCTAACAAAATTAAGCATTTTTTATTATCGACGCATTAAAATCTATCCCAGGGGTCACTAGATAAATCCATGTTTTTTAATTATTATTAACGGGACTTAATCGCGTAATGAAATTGTTTTATTTACCTCGACATAAAAATTTCAACCGGGAAGGTGGTTACAAGTTGTCATCAACGTGGGATCCAGTTATTAAGAAGTGTTCGTGTCGTAAAAAGCCGTCTAGTATGTCGCCGGACATTGTCAGTGTGGTGTGTCGCAACCCTAATAGTGATTTGTGTTGACTGAATGAGGGTAGTTCTAACCTCATCAGTCAAAGATTCGAGCAAACAACGGCCGCCAGTCTACTCGTGACCACGGCGACTGTAATGTCGCCGAAACGTCGAGGTAAATAAAACAATTTCATTACGCGATTAAGTCCCGTTAATAATAATTAAAAAATGTGTTCAAGTCGTGAAAGTTTAAAATAAATCCATGTTTGTACCTAACCTGAGTAGTACTAGTACTAGATTTTATGACAAGGGAGCAATTAGTAGATTGTTACAAGTTGATTGAAAGTAACCTATTCAGGCATGAGATGGTTTGGCGCACGAGCGTAGCGAGGGCACCAATAGTTCGAGTGCATAAATAGGTCTTTCACCCAAAGTAAACACTGCTTTTCATTTCGAATATGAGGAAAGTAATTCGCCGGCCAAGTGGCCAAACAGTTCGTATTGAAATGTATGGCAGATAACTCACTTGGGTACGGTCAGGATCCCGATCCCGTGATCCAGATCTCGTGATCCTGATTCCGTAATCCTAATCCCATGATCCTGATTCCGTGATCCTTATCCCGTGATCCAGATCCCGTGATCCTGCTTGATCTTGATCCCGTGATCCTAATCCCGTGAACCTGATCCTGTCATCCTGATCCAGTGATCCTGTGTAATCCTGATCCCGTGATCCTGATCCTGTGATTCTGATCCAGTGATCCTGCGTAATCCTGATCCCATAAACATAATTACGAACCATTATTATGATTCATAAAAGGAATTGCGGTAACGGCCATTTTAGCACCTCTGTAAGTTGAACCTATTCGACTTAAAATAAATAGAGAACCCTCGGACAGAATTTGATGCGCATTGACACAGATAAACATGGCAGTGATACCTTTTAAACAAAAGTATTCTAAGCTGTGGCGGCCGTGGTGGGTCCATACATTTATGACCAAAAATGTGGTAACGGCCATTTTAGCCTGTCTGTAAGTTAAACCTATTCGACTTAAAATAAATAGAGAACCCTGGGACAGAATTTGATGCGCATTGGCACAGAGATACATGAATGTGATACCTTCTAAACAAAAGTAGTCTGAGCTGTGGCGGCCGTGGGTGAAGTGCCCATACATTTTTGCCCACACTCCTTAAGTACCTATTAAACTAGATAAGTACCTACTTACCAGTTCAGTATCAACGTAAACAAAAAAAAACAAAATAGACTACCTATCAAATTCTAACAACACTTTGGCATATCAAATTTTAACTAAAAATTTTCTTAAAAAAGTATCAATCAGTCTCAAAAAGTTGGTTAGTCAATTGAGTATAGGCCTTATTAGCAAATAGGTACCATCAGGTACACACATCAGGTATAAAATTTAAATTAACATCGTTTTCTCCGAAGGAGATAAGCTTCACTAGAAGCACCATTGCTGATGATGTTGCACTAGAATCAGTGACTAAAATGCATGGTAAAGTGAGTTGTGGATTGAAATAATGTAAATGATCATCCTCAGCAATAAGTTCCAGCATATGCGATTTTGATTCAAATGAAATAAACCCAGGAGGCATAGGTGTAATAGGGCGTGATTGAGGGCAAACAGTTAAATTGGCTAAACTAGTATTTGGCTTATAATGTATTTTAGCAGAGGTTGTAAGTGATAATGCTCTTCATCATCAATCAAAAGATGTTCAAGTGTGTCATTTCCTAAGATCGGTAAGCTGTAAATAATATAAACCTACGAGTAGTTTGACGCTCTGGAGGAAGAAAAAATCAGCTCCACCTAATTTTATCACACAGGAGCATCTGTCCCCAGGGCATGATCTTCCATAGCTAGTGTGGAAATCCATCTATCGATCAATCGACAAGTTGGCAGATGTAGAGGAAATGTGCAAATATTAAGGGAGGATCTAATAAACGCCACAGACGATGGACTAAATATGGCAAGGTTCTACACGAATTTAATTTAGTTGTTGTAAACCTGAAGATGTAGTTTAAGAACATTCTAAATACTATTTAAAGTAGTTTTAATAAATGGCATTAACCTGCTTTTTTGAAAAGACCCTTTAAATACACTAGTATCTATTTAAATTGCCGTAAGCGTTTGCTTGTAGATCAATAAAATTAGCTGAATTAATTCATTTTCTGCATCTTAATTTGAAAATAAAACAATAAATTTGATAAAACCAATGTGCAAAATAGTGTATCTATAGTAAAATTAATGAATTTTCTAATAAA
The DNA here is from genome assembly GCA_958496255.1 of Camptogramma bilineatum. Taxonomy (NCBI): domain Eukaryota; kingdom Metazoa; phylum Arthropoda; class Insecta; order Lepidoptera; family Geometridae; genus Camptogramma; species Camptogramma bilineatum. The sequence goes on along the minus strand of OY292463.1, from coordinate 8,148,343 downwards.
ACAAAGAATTGTAAATTAATTAGATTGAGACATATGCAAAAAGTACAACGGATAAACGCATAAGTGGCAGATATCCGTGATTACGTCGTACACATTTTTGAGCCACCTGTCGAAGCTCCGAAGTAAAGGCGGTCATATGTAAATGTCCGTTTCTACTGCGACGTTTTTTAAAATTTTATTGTAGATGTCTTCTTATACGTGCCAGATTTTCTTTATTATTTTGAAATGTGAAATTATTTTAATGCAAACTTGTAGATAAGGTTAAAATAAGCTCATTTTTGTAAAAAAAGCATTTTCGCAAAAATGCAGATGTCCGTTTCTACTTTGCTGCCATCGATATGTGCTACATCATTCCAATATTGCTCCAGGCACTACAGCGTCCCGTTAAATTTAAGCATAAGTTGCAAACGCTATTATAAATCATCTAGAATAGATAAAAGTTCCTACTTGAATTTAGTTAAAGCTAAATCAATGGTTTTGTGCTTGGTAGTTTCTAGAATAACTAGTTTCGTAAGCTCAAGCCTGTTTAATCTAATGGATCTATGCACTTTCCCTGTATCTACCTATAATGGTGCTACAGTAGGTAAGTAGTAACAGTAGGTAGGTAAGCTATACCACACCTCGCCTACAACCTAAATACAGGAAAACATTTAAGGGGCCGGCGACTGACGGAATGTCCATGCAAACGTAATACCAAAATCATTTATCAATTTGAGCATATTTTGTCACAGTTACTGTTACACTTTTGTTTTAAAAAACTTACTACAGAACAAATGAAAAGAAAGCATGACGTTTTTGCTGTAAAAAGGTAAAATTCAATTTGCTTTTATTTCGTTTTTAGGCATAATAGGTAAGCTAATTTTAGATACCTAAAATTTATTTCCAGTAAAAATAAATTTGATATTTCCTTTGAAAGATTAAAATTGTTCCTTATTTCTTTTCCTTTGTTACTTAGATTGTAAACTAAATAACGTTGGAACTTCGTACCAGCTACAAAAGCTGCTTGTCATTTTTAATTACACTAGGTACCTACTTATTAAGTATATCTAAGAAAATTAAAATTAAGGAATTTTATTTATCTCACCTTTGTAAACAATTTAAGGGAAACAAGATTTTTTGGAAAATTAACATAAAAGCGAAAGCAAACAAAAGTAAGTATTTAAAAATGCTAAAACAGATTCACTTCGTCGCGCCTAAAATAAATTACTTAGGTACTATTTATAATATTTATTTTAATATAAATTTTCTCTTTGCGAGTGAAATACCGTTTTCAAAATTTGAATTTAGGTTTTAATCTTTGTTGACTCACAAGACAACTTGGCCTATGTAAACAATAGAGGCCATGAGGCCATGAGGCGTTTAGTGGTCGCAACTTGTAACTCAATGTGCGGGCAGCTCTTAGAGGGTTAGTTCATATCGAAATAAAGCCACGGACATTAAATTACTAGCGTTTTTCTGGTTACTTATGACTTCCTAGTCTATACTAGGCTGGCTTTGTAAAAAGTTAATAAAGCTGTACTGCCAAGTTTATTTTCTACGATGTGTTTGGTTTCGACTAAAAGCCGAGACGTTTTTCGTCAAAACGCGTTTGTAGAATTTGGACTGTTTTTTTACTACGAGTATGTGCCTGCAGATGTATCTAATGTACCAATGTATTTGGGTATTATTTCTTTCTGCCGCTCTACAGCCTAAACGCCTCGATGGATTTTAACGTAAGTACCTATATTATTTATTCTATATTATTTAGGTATACGTATAATTTCATTTGGCTTGGTTGTGGGAGTGATTTAAGCTATAAGATTGTCGTTAGAATAGTGAGGGGGAGGTAAAATTTAGCATGCAGTCGGGTTTTTTGTTTCAATTAATAATGTTTGGTTGTTTGAGCCTAGTAGCACAGAATATTACTACGCTAGTAGGTAAGAATAGTAGATTTTAATTACATTTCGATAACGCTTTACCCGTATGAAAGTAATTAGGTGTGTTTGTTGCTGTCTATAGGAGCCTCTTTCCAGCACATGCACTACTGTCAAAGCCTAAGTACCTACTTCATCACAATCAAGATTGAGTGTTTTGTTGCGTGTGTCACACAAGAAACAATACAACTTCATGCTAATGGAAATGTGACGTTATTCAGTAGAAAGCAATGTTGAATGATTCCTTCGCTCTGATTAGCACAACTCAGCACAAGATAGCATCGGCCGATGTGTCTTGATATAATTATCCACAAGGATAATAGCCGTCAAATCTGAAAGTGTCTAGACTGGCTAGGAATAGTTATGTAACTTTGCCGCTACTCGATTCGAATCTTATAGGAATCTAGAGTACCTACCTATCTAATTAGTAATAATGAATGTACTTATGTATGTTTGTAGATATATGTAGTGGCTAACTTAGGCGCAAGCCAGACAGAAGAGACGTAAAACGAGGACCTGTCGCGGACAGGGCGCCACCGAACAGTGTTGCGCCCGCGCCCTGTCTCTTCTGTACGTTTTGCGTCGCGACGCTTCTATACATTTTGTATTAAAGGGACGCGAAAGAGACAAATGTCCGCACCTGTCTGCGTCTTACGTCTTTTCTGTATGTCCAGCGCCTTATACAAACAAATAGTGGCCTACAGCAGACATGCTGCTTTTAGCATCGGCGATGGCGATTTTGCGATTGCATCGATGCTTCATCGCGTTTTGGTGACTCTCTACGTTCTACTGCTGCATCGATGCTGCATCGACTTCTTGCCTTCGGACGCGGTATCGGAATCTCGCGTTTTAGCATCTGCTGGGATCGCCGGCGCCGGTCGGCGCGTTTGGCGTTTTTAAGTGCGGTGTGGAACGGTGGTCGCTGCATTTTGCTTCTGAAAAGCGACTAAATCGCCGATCGCCGATGCTAAAAGTAGCATGTCTGCTAGAGCCCGAAACACAGTTTTGATAGACTTCTTTTAACCATGGTATCAAACAGTTAGGCTTCTCCTGAGAGGGTATTTCCCATTTTTTTTAAATGGAAAATGAACTAAGTTAAGTTATTTATTATTTATTAAATAATGTGGTAATCAGACAAGAAATTGATGATGGTCAATAGAGGTAGTCTTGTTTTCCCCTGTGTTAAATGATTTTATAAAATGAGCATGTTGTTTATTTGTTAATGTGAAAATAAAGCTGCTGGACTATCGATCGTGAAAGTATTATATCAGTGTAGTGAAAAGGATGACTGTGTAAAATAAATCTATCAATCAATCGCGTGTAAATGGCAGACCAGTGTTTAACAATAGTTTAACGTTTGATTAATGTGTAATCAACTAAGAGATTTACTGGCTCCTTCCTGGCTTACGGCTAGCTAACTTCAATTGTTTGCGGATAGTACTCGAAAAAGTAGCCTTTTTGTTCTATCTAGGCTAGGACATGAATTACATTATTCCAAGTTTCGTTATACTCGATTCTGCCATTATCATGAGATTTAAAGTAAAAAAATAAGACATAAGTAAGTAACTATTATGAATTTAAAATAAATTTGTACTTACTTAAATGTCTTAGGTGTTTCTATAAAAAGTAATTTGTTTAATATTTCGGTATCTAAAGGCGGTTAATAGCTTTTACATATGGTGGCGGTTCGTGCCCGAGACTGAGACAGGTGACTGAGACCAGAGACCGAGACAGGAGATCGTTGTCATTATAAACTGACGGTTTTCTGTCTCGTGTCACTTTCGCGCTACAAAGCCTGTCTCTGGTCTCGGTCTCCGGTCTTTGTCTCATGCGCGAACCGCCACCTTATGTAAGAGCTATTTACTATCGAAAATAAATACAGTGCCTTCTTGATGGTTTAAAACGTTAAAGAGCACAAAAAAACATTTTATACAGAAACATGATAAGTAGGATAATTTTCAAACTTGTACAGTTTTAAATAGTCATGAACATAACACATTTTACCTAAAAATTTCACTTCTTTTTTGTTGTGTGTGCAAAATTTTGTGATGGTCTTTTTTGCTTTCTTTTCACGGTGCTTGCTTTTAGTTTTTTAAAAGGAAACATTGCAGCGAAGTCAAGACATTTTGTTTAGAAATACCTACCTAAGAGTTATAGTTAAACGGCATAGCATGAAAATAAAATAATTTGTAAAACGGCGTTCATCCCATCAAACCATATTGGAATTTATTGGAATAGTGCCCTAAATATTATCTCTTCTGATCTAGTCACAAAAGCTTAGATTATATTAATTAAATCAGCCGAAAAGCGTCTCTATCTAAATAAACACAAATCCTCTAAAACCTTCGTCCTTTTATAATAACACAAAAATGTACATGTGATTATAAATTTATAATCAAAGGTACCTACAGGCAAAATATTACTGAAAATATTGTGTCTTATCTTTGAATTTGGTGCAATATAGTCTATCACCTCTTAATTCGGTTGGCCTGTAGACGGGGCGTCTATATTGTGAATGCTTGTCGGCAGTGATTGGAACACCAAAACATAATACCTACACAGTTACCATCTTATTACGAGGAGAGCTAGACTGACCTAGACGACCTTCGTGCAGACAGATTTACCTTTTATTTTTTGTTAAATAGATATTCAAAGCAGGTTGAAAGGAACGTGTTGCACCTGCTCTTTGGCAAAAAGTTCCAATAAAACAGGTTTTACTTTCCATTTCTTAATGGATGTGTTGGTTTTTCTTATGTAAACAGTAACAGTAATCTTTTGTAATCGGAGACACAATAGATTATTTCATAAAAACACTGTGATGATACGTTCCCAGGAGTAATTCACACATAATAATAAGAATTTTCTAGTAGAAGAAAGTTAATACTGTTAATTGACACGATTATTACCGTTTACTTCGCCACGGAATATCGAAAGGCTGTAAATATTACCTAGCAATATTTACATAATAGGTAATATTTACTTACTATACTTTTAATAATAAATTGATTTTGAAAGTTTAAAAGTAAAAAACGATCATGTAACTTAAATATTTATAGCTTTATAGATAGTTCATAAATAAATAATCGGATTGTCTATCAATCGCAAAAACAGTTTATATTTTTTGCGACAGACAGACTCGTTTTGATTTTGTTCTCTCATTTTTGTGTAGAACAAAACCATACTTAAAACTAATCGTACCTATACGAAACAATTTAAATGTATTTTGTTGTCGATGAGCTTCAGTTTCCAAAGAAAGTAGCATGTAAGCCAAATCTTTTCAATTGTTAAATTGCGTTTAATAAGTCTGTTACCGTTCTCTATAAAATAATGGCCATTATAAATACGAAGAAACCAAAGCTGAGACACTGAGGTAGTGATGTTAACATCTTTAAACTCTATTTTAGATTATTCAATCTCAAATACTATGCGAGAGTTCCATGATTTCAAAATTTCATTGAATAAAAATGAACTTTGTGCAGTCAACATTGCGGCTATTTTCGATTAGTCAGAGATCGTAGCTTCGTCATCAGATCTGCCCCAGGGGGAGAAAGCAGGACCGGGGGCTGGCCAGGGGGAGGCCACGGCGGGGGCGGGGAGGAACTCAGCCCGGGGTTGCAGCACCAAGGGTGACGGAGAAGCAACTGTCAGCAGTCGGGATACAGCCTAGAAACAAATACACAAATATAAAAAATGTGTTTTCGTTCTCCCAATTCCTAAAACTTATTCCGGGCCAAAGATTCAGATCAGTCTTTGTTTGAACTTGAACTTGATTCTGCAATCTCGAGGTGCGTTTCTGTTCATAACTCCGAAGATCCTCGACAGATCCTCACTGAATTTTTGTGGCACCAATAAAAAAAACTTTAGGTAGGTAGGTACTCTTTCAAACAAAAAATAATTTTCCAAAGTGGTCGAGGCGTCTCCGTGAACATACGTAAAACAAAAGAGCATAAAAAAAAAAGATTTCGACGAATTGAGAATTTCTTCCTTTTTTAAAAGTCGTTTACTGAAACTATTTATCCAAGCCGATCCTATAATATTGCTAAAGATGGTTTACCTGACTTATGCTGACAATGAGCAGGATAACTCCAATAGCCAAGTTCTTCACAGAGATGACGGCGAGAGCCATCAGGAGAGTGGAGATCACTCCCAAAGTGAACATCACCGGGAGGAAGATGAAGGACAGCCTCTTCAGGGCATTGTGTCCAAACGTACGGCCGACGTTTACATCTGAAATACGATTATAATAATTTTAGATTCAACATGCTTCTATAGGTAGATATTAAGATTTAAGATTTATATAAGAAGTATAGGTATGTAAGAATACACTTTGGACATTTAGGAATAGTAGGTAAGTACCTTATACCTTTTTATCTCGTATAGCGACAGCCTGGTTAGGTAAGTAAAGAAGACCGTAACTTTGATGCTTTTCTGTACATTCTAAAGACATACTATTAATTTTCGTCTTATAAAGCGTTACACTTACACACGTTATAACGTTAAATTACGTAACGTTACGTAACAAAAATATCGATAAATGTATTTCGTGGTAAAAAGTTAATTAACACGAAGTATAATTTCTATGCCAATAAATTATTTTGGTTATTGTTTGATCGTGCTTGTTATTGAACAAAATAACAAGCATGAGTTGTATATATTATTATTACTTACCTAGTTCGTAAATATATTTTTTTCAGCAGTTGCTAAGCCTAGGGATTACGGTCGTGACCACATTTCATTATTAAATTTTCTTGTAAAGTTCTCTGTAGTCCGATACCTAATCGATCTTGTGGAAGAAGAAATAAAATGAGAAAGAGCGAGGAAATTAGCTCCGCTACCAGATAAATAGATCAACCATCCTATCAGCATAACAACGTGATTGATAGCACGATTTAGGATTAACAACCCGAAAGGTCAAGAGTGAACTGGAATTTTCGTATTGAGAGTTTTGTTAGCAAATACATTGTTCGAGTAGTTTTCATTGTTGAATTTTGTTAGTTTTGAAGTACCTAGGTACACCTAATTTAGTTGGTTTCATAAAATATTAATTGCTGTTAGTTAATATTAAGTCGATCAATAGATTTAAGTAGGTACATAAAAGTCGATGTAACTTATTTTGAACATCATCACATCAGAGTCATCCTAAAGTAAATAAGGTATTATTTAGTAAACAGAACGAAAATAGACTATCATCAATACTCTTGCGGATCCCCAAAACGTCCCAGATAAAGAGATTTAAGGGCATTAGGTACCTGTTCTCAGGAAATCCGTGACTTGCGCGCTTCCACTATCACACTTCACTACCGCTATGAAGATAACCACATAAGCTAATGAGAGGACGGTGAATTTATGACACATTTTAATGGTTTTTTCAAGCTCCGATTAAAAAAAAAGGACGTCGATGAGCAGTCGATCACTGGTGTAAAACTGATCGATAATTGCTTCGAAGTCAGGATATAAAGTGTCCTCCGGAAGACAATAGCCGGCACCACCAAAGTCACGAAAAGAAAGCGCAGGACAACGTGACTGACCGATAGAAATGGCGCCCTCAATTTTTTCGCCGCTTAAGGACTAATGTTGAATCGTTAACGGGGTACATTCCCAGTAGACCTCTGATCCTTATCGAAGCAAATTAGCAGGTGAAAGTCAAATTATTGTGCGTTTCATACTTTGAAGTGACGTTGAAATCAGAAAATATGGTATTGCTAGAAAAAGATTTCACCAATAAAAATAGTACTTAACTAACTTTAAATTTCAAATCCGATCGATTTAACTATGTTTAGTAATATAGAGCTAGAAACGTAAGTAGGTAAATTAACAACTTCAGAATTATACCGCTCTTTTTCGTTATGTTGGTTATAAAAATACACTTTTTTACGAATAACAAATAAATATACCGTTCTTTTTCGTTATGTTGGTTTTAAAAATTTTACTTTTTTACAAATAACAATCAAATATACTCCAAGGCCTTCTGTAACTAAAGTAACACAGTCTTATAATATCCATCAACATTTATTGTTGACTCTACATGACTTTGTTACGACTTCTGAGGACAATAGGTACTCTTACTCTTTTTAACATTTTCATTTGTCAAAAACATCACGAATCTCGTGACCGCTGAATGTTAATCATTGCACTTCGTAATTCGACAATTCCACGTTTTACGCAGTTTCTCTTGCGTCCAAAATCGAGTTCCGTATGCAACGGAATTCGTCAGTTTCTCGTGCACCGGGAAAAATGAGACACGGTGCAATGTTCGACTTTCAAAAACAAAGCATTAATTTTCATTTACCGTTTCAAACAAAGAGCCCTTTATTAGATCTCATGGGAGTGCTGCGCTATAATACACATTTCTCGGTACAGGCATATTAACATTTCTGCTCATTCAAGTTCGTTCCATTCGGTATTTTCATTCAATCACTTAGTTCTACACTTCAGTCAAACCTAGTAGTAATTTATTTATTTATTTTTAGCCTGCATCATTCCAAATGTAGTACACTTCAGTCAAACCTAGTAGTAATTTATTTATTTATTTTTAGCCTGCATCATTCCAAATGTAGATTTACTCACTTTACAATTTGTGTTTTTATTGGTTCTATATAAATATGTAGGTAATATAAAGCTTATTTCAGGTAACTTATCTTAAGTAAGATGTTAATTAACTTAAACTACTATATCAGTATATATATACCTATTTCAGTATATATACATAAAACCTAAAAAATATTTAAACTTAGATATGCAGGGTTCCTAATTTAAACATTTAATAATAACATTTTTAAAAATTGTATATGTACTACAGCTTCCATAAACTATACAACGCTTTCGGCTAATATTTTACCGTCTTTCGAATTTCGAAGACTGTACTATGTGAAACAACTTGAGATCCGAGTCCCAAGTTGTTTTACATAGTACCTAGGTACCTTAGGACGCTAGGGCTTTCGCTACCAGCTAAACTAGCAATTTAACCGACAAATGAGGATCCGGATCGTAAGATCGGGATGATTTATATTAGACCGGGCCGCGTTCGGGCCAACCGTGGTGTAGTCGAGTGTCGTACGTTAGTAGACGGGCCCGGACGGACACGGATCAGGCATTGTTTGATATAAACTGCTTCATACAAAATGTATGTAATGTTTCAAATCCGTACCCCGTCCGGGGCCACGTACACGGCACGCCCCGGGCACGGCCCGGTCTAATATAAATCTACGCTACGGCTAAGTACTAAGTACCGCTGTGAATACCTACTAGACTGTAATTTCTCTGTGAAGCGCAGAGTAAGCAACAAAATTGATTAAAATGAAATATTAAGTTTTAAAACTCAAATTACTTTTTAACTAGCTGGTTTTTGATTAAATTTTGTCAAGGATAGTGATTTAAAAAGTTCTAAATTAAAAACAAAAAAAAAACTTTTTCATTTAGTATTTTGCTTTAAAACTTGAAACCATAAATTAACTTACATTTCGTCGGCTAAATTCGAAAACCTCGTAACTCCGTCTTTTTGACGAAAATGAATTTTTGATGCAGTTTGGTAGATAGGTAATCTAATTCTGTACCAAATTGCATCAAAAAATTATTATCGTAAAAAAGACGGAGTTACGAAGTTTTCGAATTTAGCCGACGATTTGATGCTAGGTGGTCAATGTGGTCATAGAGGCTCTATCTATAGAAACGACGCAACTTCATCAAGATTTGGACTTTGGTTCGTTTGATGTGTCTTCACAAGTTTTCTATTTCTAGATCCAAGACCACCTGATCTGCTGATGGAGTTGTAAGGAAATCCCTTACAAATAAATAAAGTATTAAGTACCTAAGTTCGTAAGTTCGTATGAGCAAGTGGCCAATTCTGGTGGACTACAAAATAAAAAGGCTATTTAAGTATATATTTTTAAAATTCAATAGGCATGGTGACAGTAATCAAGTCTCGCCAAAATATTTATCTGATCTAATGAAATAGGTTTCAAAGATTTTGAAAAATGTATTTATTCTCTTATTAATGTCGAGATTAATAATTTATTTGTTAAAATAAATCTACAAAATACAACAATCCGCCATGATAGCTAAAACACCCATCAGAGCGAATTACGTCACGTCTCGGTAAATGTCATTTTGTTTCTATGTAGCTAAGTTGTCATCACTGGTTGATATACCGAGCCGTGACGTAAAAACAGACGCCATGACACCGGCGAGCGTTTTGGCGTGAATTTGAAAATTAAAATTTAAATGTACTTTTATTGCACAAAAACCTTAATTTTTTACAGAAATATGACATATTTTAGACATAATAGATACTTCTGAATATCATAGAAGAGATTTTGAAAATTAGTCATCATGCCTCAAGGCGCGATTCAGATCTTCTCGAAATGCATTCCAAATTTGGATTCTTCGATGAAAAAACGTCAACTTTCCGACTGAAATCATCGAATGCTAATTCGGAAGTCTGAATCAGGGTGCAGCTCATTTGAATCTACTCGCAGGTGCAGGTTAAAGCTAAAAGCTTATTTTGAACAATATATCTTCAACAAAAATTGTGGTAAAATAACCGCAATTTTCATCAGGCACAGTATGAAGCTTTCCACTGAAAGTTTGGACGAATTTGTTTACAATATTATCTTCATAACCAACAAAAATTTATATGTTGTGCTATTACATCATTAATGATTTAAAACATGTTTTTTATAGATGGCTTTATGCTAATGCAATATGCTAATGAAATAGATAATACTATTACGTACTAGGTCGTTAATCTTTTGCGTTTTTTTTTACAAGCAATAACAATTTTTTTATTAAAGCTTAAGCTCGCGGCTTCGCTCACTTAGTGTCCGTATAGAATGTAGCCTTTCACATAATTACTATTCAAATTTCTGGCTTTCTAACTGGCTTCGCAGCTCAGTTGGTTCTCAGTAGGTCGTGGGTTCGATTCCCACCCAGGACAAACTTTTGTGTGATGAACATAGATGTTCGTTTTGTGTCTGGTTGTTATAAAGTATTATAGGTGTGTATTTACAAAATATTTAAGTTTCCTATCAGTCATTTGGTTTCCATAGTAGAAACTTTGCTTAGTTTGGGCAGTTTGGGCCTAGATGGCAGAGTGCGAAATGTTCACCAATATTTATTTCATTATTTAAACCAATTAATTTAATAAGTGATTTTGATATGATTAAACCACAAACATGACGGTCTGTTCAAACTTATAGCGTAATTTTAGCGTGATTGAACCATTCTCATAAAGTTTCACATTGATGTTAATTAATAAGCACTCATTTATTTAATAGTGTTATGTAAAGTTGCCGTTAAAATATGGGTGCTAATTAAACCGCCTTCTATTTAATAGCATTTTTCGCCTCTAAAAATTTACATTGACCTCTGAATTACTAAGTCAGCCACTATCAATGTGCCTCTAAAAAATACTATCTTAGCCACTAAATATCCTCGATGTAAGCCACTGTAAATACAACTCAGCATGGCAGTTATTTTTTAGCATCTAAATTTGTTTTTTAGGATCTAAATTTGTAACAGATATTCAAGCGGGAACTCCTAAAATATTTAAATATGACACCAATAAAGTAAGTCTATCTACTTCTAATTTTATAACTCAGCATGTTTAAAATATAGTGTAACATTAATTTGTAATGCCAAAGCTAAAAATAGCGAATTTCAAAATCAAGAATGTTTGAAATGTATATAGATCGATTGATCGAACTTTATAAAGACGATACTTGAAAGGTAGAATGCTTAAAATGTCGAAAATACCGGAGTATAATATATTGTAATCTTTATGAATTAGATTTCTGTCGCTTCGGCGGCCACTGCCGCAGCACGCTCGCTACGCTCGCTTACTTTGCGCGTAGTTATTTCATAATCTAACCTAACCTAACCTAAACTGTTGGTTAGTTGTAAAATCCGTGGCTGAGTTAGTAAATTTGATGGCGATGTATAAATCAGTAGGTCAAGTAAAAATAATTGTTGTTATTTACTTGACGCTTTCTTTGGAATATTTAGTTGATGCTGTAAAAAAGATGAGTTAGTTTATTAGAAGGTTTCTTATTTTCCCGTTGCTTAGTTATAAAATCAGAAGGTAGGTTCTGTGGCCAAAAAATAATTCTGCGGCTCGACTTATTATTCCCCTTAAAATATTATCTCCCAGCTAATTAGTTAAACTAGAATTACAATTTTTTTTTTAAACAACAATAAAGTTTGTAAACTCCAAATACCTTTTAGGTAATAGGCAATATGCATCAATTTTTTTATGGTTTTAAACGATAGGTTATATCGTCAAATAACCGTCATAAAAATTCCAGCGCCGAAATACTAAAATTTTATAACAAAAATAATTTTTGAAATTTACCAACATTTTCACGCATCTGAAACACGATTATTATTGTTGTCACAGATTACTGTTGTAGTAACAATTTGTGAACTTTGACGTGTGACGTCAAATTGATACTAAGTACAACAGTAATCTGTGACAACAATAAGTTCGAGTATAGGAATTGTGAAAATTAAAAAAAAAACTTATCTATGGATCGTCATATCTGACTCGTCCTTGACTTTTCTTATGAACTCGTGTCGTCACATCCTTTCACATCCTTTTCAAGTATTTTGAAATTCCTACTATTTTTTGCAATTTTTAAAATTTATTTTCTAATCGAAAATGGTTTAATATTAAAAAATAATTACACACACATACCTCTAAAGCAACAATGTTCATAATAAAATACATTTAACCCGCTTTTGAATCAGACGCATATTGCCAATTATGTAACCGACTTTTTTTGCGTACCGTTTTTACTTTGATTAGTATTTAACATGTTGCGTCCATTATAATAAGCTCATAAATAATAACTGCAAAAAAAAATACAGACAACGCATTCGCTTTCGCCGCCAGCCGCGGCACGATGTCAACGTCCCTCTCTTGCGGCTTGCGTGGGGCGACGCCGCGATTCAGTTCGGCTCCGGCGATGCGCGTGCTAGCTGCTATCCTCATTACCACGTGGCCGTGTCTGGCCCAGCCAACTGTACCGCAACCCATTCGGAACATCGTCGGCTGCGCTTGGACCCTCGGCCCAGCGAAATGCCTCAACGCACTAAGCGCCTGGCGGGCCGAGAGAGCCCTCAACGACTCCGACTTACACACCAAACTCTCAGAAGATCTAGAACAATTTCCCTGGAAGAAATACCGTAATAGCAGTGATGAGGAGCTACATTCGCAACTGTGTGATGAAACGGAAAGATTATTGAGGCGCAAATCGCTTTCGTTGACCATGATTCCGGGATACCGGTTTGAGTTGCTGTCGAAAGGTAATGGGACGCTCAACGTCGATGTTTACAAAGGTAAGAATAAAGTTATTTTGATGTTAAAACTCTCTTGATGTTTAAATTCAGTTAATAACCAATAAGTCTCCCAACCTGTTTGGATTAGTTAGCTTTCCCCGCTGCTTGTCCTAATTGACTGCAGTTATTTTTTTGTTTGGAATAGAATGCAGTTATTTTTCTTTAGACCAAGTATTGTATAATTAGTTGAGAGAGCAATGGATTTTAATTAAACAGGTCCTAACAGAAAAATGATTGCATTCATAATTAAATACTTAGGTATACTTATTCATAAATTGCGTGCTGAAATACCTCATAAATAATTAGCATTTGAAAAGAGTTGGCTTAAAACTTTCACTTTTTTTTTCAGACGCCGATTCTGGATCCGGTCGTAATATGAAGAAAGCTAAGAAAAAGTTTTATCAGATTTTGCCCTTATTAATAGTGCCGGGGTTGATAATGTCTGCTATACTACCCTTCATCCTGCCAGCATTGAAGATGATGACCCTCGGGGCTGTAATGATAAATAACATGGCATTCACTGGAGCTGTTTTCACTTTGCTAAGGAACAACGCTTTTAATGATAAATACGAACACAAAGTTATCTACGTCAATGAAGGTTACAAAAACGAAAAGCACTCGCACTACACACACCATCACGGGGATTATGAAAACGTCGAAGAATCCAAAGATGATTACGTGATTGGTGGCGATGGTGATATTATTGAAGAGCATATTGAGGAGCATATTGTGGAAGAGCCTATGGTCTCGGGTTGGAGTACCAACAATCAACAATTCTATGATCCTAATGCTCATGGTAATGTTTTTCACGTGGCAGGAAATCAATACAAACGAAGTAGCAAAACCGAGACCACGCAAAGATCTTGATAGTAAATATGTACGGCAGCAAAGTAGACTAGAATATCTTGCCAAAATTACATAGGTAGGTAGTTGAATAAGTATTTATTGTAGTAAATAAGAATTTTTGTTTATGTACATTATAGGTACTTAGCTATTATAATACGATGCTTTATTTCTAAAGCAAAAACAGACGAGGGTGAAAAATAAAATAGACTAATATTCTAACAATCTTTATTAATTAAACCTTAAAAAGTGTTGAACGTCCTAGGGTTAGTAATTTGAGTTTATTTACACAAATTAAATCTAAAGTACCTAACACAATCTTTGTAGCATTTAGATGCAATAAATTAAATTGTAATTTTTATCAAGTCGCAGATGTAAACTGGGAATCAATTTAGTTTTTATTTTAATCGAAGTTCTGACAACAAAATAAACTGCCAAGCAAAGTTGCTTAGTTGGTATTTGTTTTACAAATAACTTTTGAAAAAATAGAGCATTTTTATGGGTCATATCAAAACGGGATACAATAAATTAAATATACTTAATATAAAACTTAAATTAGACAGTCACCAATTTCCTTACTGAATATTATAAATTATCACATGTAAAAAACTATAAATACTTTACTAAGCTACAATACCAAGATGGAGTAAAACCCTTCATTGATATTTAAAAACAATTTGAGCCTCATTTATTTCATTGATTGATCAAGCACAATACGACAAAGTTGTACCTAAGCAAAATCCATAAAGTCCAAAACCCTACTTTAAGTGCAGTTCCATTTATTAATTTAAACTTTATAATGAATATTGCATTCAAAGTGAGGCTATGATACTCGTACACACACTCACTACGTAATGGTATTGTAGTCCAAATGGGCACTTAGTCAATGTAGCTATATTATAAGTAGGTAGGTACCTAATTTCAAGAATATTATGCCGGTCCCACATTATGTATATGCCTGAATAATACGAACATTTGGATGACATTCGAATGCTTATTTTAAATTATCTTTTACATTTGTACGTATTAATTATAGCCGAATATGTGAGACCTATTACATACTTATGTAATTATTTATTACTGATAAGATACGATTATGACAGCAGTAATTTATTTAAAAATTTTTTTTTTAGAAACATCCTAAATAAAAATGCCAATGCTCGGGTTGCTTAGAGATTTCATAGATTCTAAAATATCGGCATAGGTCAGATGCCGACAGGGAATATAAAAAGCAGCAATCTAGTACATTATTTCTACACGTCAGATTTTGCTGCTCGATAATATAATTCCTATTCGCATTTATTTGTGGCATTATAGAACAAAGGAACCTAATCAGTTTTCCTATGAGTGATTTCTGCTAGAACTTTGTCTTCTGCTGGCATGTCTTGGTCATCCCAGCCCCAAACTGGGTTTTCTGGGTGGTGGTGGTCATCGATGTCCTTTTCTTTTTGAGTCTTTTGAGCCCAAGGGTGGGTTCCATCTCCCGTTCTCGTTACTCGGTTCTTGATCATCTGAGCTGATACAGTTTTCAGGTCGTACGCCAAACCTGGAGGAATAATGTATGATAAATATACCTTAGTATATATTATACGTACAAAAACTAAATAATTAAATCTCAAAATCCAAAATTTATTCATAATTAAAACTCTTTTGAAGCAAGCAACCTCGCGTAAAGCAAGCTACGCGTTTCACTCCAGGCGTCACAACTTACCATGCTTAGCAGCAAAGTCAATAAGAGCAGTAGAGATGTTTGTGCTGTAGTTTCCTAGTTCTGCTGCCTTGTAGTCCCACGGAAAGACGTGATGGTAGTTGTGCCAGCCCTCTCCGAACGCGCAGATGGCTACAGTGACATTGTCTGTGGCGCCTATGTTTCTGGAAATGCAACACATCTTAGTGAGTTTTGGGGCTTTTTAAAATAGGCTTGTGTTTACTGGTTGAAAAAAACGCAGTGTGTGTGCCCACTTCCTAAATGATTGTGAAGCACTTTTTTTTGCAGAATGAGACATTGACTCCATTCAAAAGTACTCGCCTAGAAGCCATTGAAATGGAATTGAGTGGCTTTCAGATTGATATCTGTTATCAAGGAAGTAAGCAAGTTATTTTTTATCTTTGTAAACTTGGCAACTCAAGCAAATCCAGATCAATACTTATGCGCATTAACACTAATAATGTAGAAGGAAAACATCGTTAGGAAATCTGATAGTACTTTTTCTCTTAATACTTATATACCTACTAGGTATACTGTTTTAGGAAGATAGAGCATTGTGAATTTAAAAACCGGGAGCTCTCTCCGATACCGACCAAAAGAAGCACAATGCATAAACTCAGTGTCTGTTCCTAACTAGTATTTTGATAGGATAAAATTAAATGATAAGATATTTAGTGACCTGATTAATAATTGGCAATATTTAAGGGGCTAAACGTCAACATTGAAAATTTGCTGCCCAAATTGCTCTCCGCATCACTTGCTGGCATTGAAGTTAATAGGAGACTCGAGAAATAACTTACAAATTAATAGATCTCAATATACGACATACCTACAATAATTTTAAAATCTTGGTAGAAAATTGAGAAAAATCTCATATTTCTCCTAACAACAGTTTGTAAGGTTTTCAGTAGGCCAATTCTACTAAAAAACTGTTTATCAACCAAAACAAAACGTTAACTGTTTCGTTTTGTATCTTATGTTATGACACAGGTAATTCTATGTCCATCGCATCTTTAGTCTTTTTTAAACTTTCGCGATCACTATTAATATTGAAAACTACTCCAGTCTGCCCGCGACCATGGCTATTGTAACAATAACCGAAACGTCGGGATAAATAAGATAAATTACGTGATAAAATCCCGTAAAAATTTTCAACATCTCTTTGTTTTTTTCTTTTTTGTAGTAGGTATGTAGGTACCTATTGTTTGTATGTGAGCTAAATAAATGTTTCTATGTCTTTGTTTCATAATCTACTAAAGACCAATGAGGTTAGGTTACTCTGTTGTGATGACGTTTGCAAACAAATTACCAGTGAGGTTTAGCAAATTAATGTCATTTTGGAGAATGAAACAAAACGCATCGGCAAAGATGCAACCAGAATGGTTGACGTTGTAAAATAGAGGAATTGGGGAACGGATACATTTCACTCATAGCTTATTATGATAACGCGGTTAAATGCTACTTGCTGCACAATTGGCAACGAATTTCGTAAGGATGATGTCACGAATGTTGTGCTATGATGTTTCCGCCTGCAATACAGAAGTAATCAGTGCGCGACCAACATTCAATTGATTTCCATGAAATTATAATATTACCTTACAAATATCAATACCAAGTTTATATTATGTATCAAAAGTTGAGAAAAATTTGCAAGTCTAATTATTTATCCGGATTTTGTAAGCAGGGTTAATAGTTCAGGCGCCGGCGCCGGCGCCCGACAAATAGGTACATTTTATTTTTATAAACTTCATTTTTATGATTACAAAACTTTTGTAATAGCAGATTTAAGAATATATGCATTTATTTGTTATGCACTACTCAAACTCATGTTGATTCAGTATAATAACTTCTATTGAACCTTGGCAGCCAACATCCCAATTTATTAATTCGAGCGAAATGTTTTTCAACCGTACTTTATTTTCGATTCGATATCATCGCTGACAATATTTTGCATTACAGTGAAAAATAATATTCAAATAATAAGCCCATGGTTTGTAAATTTATTCTCAGCAAATTGCAAATGCAAATTTTGGAAGACATCATGTAATAAATCACATCTTATGCCCAATGTAGTTTTTCTAGATGCCAATAATGTTAGTCACATGCATTTTAGATAGATGCTTTTAACCCCTTAGTTAGACACTTTCAAAGGGTCAGGAATGCCTAACGGCCTTTACAGTCTAATGTTTTTACAATTCGAGAAGAGTTTAAGTAGAGCTCAGTATTATGTAAAATTAGAGTTGAGATTCTGTTGAGCACTTACTTGTCATAAGGTCTGTTGCCCCAGATATGGGCTGCGGAGTTGACCAGCCAGGTGAAATGCAGAGAGACGGTGTATCTGGTGATTGACGCCACGTACCACGAGGACCAGGCATCCTCTCCCCACACGTACACGGGGATCATCGCAGGGAACACGAAACAGAGAAGCGGCATCAGCACTAGATAGGTTCTGGAAAAAATAATTTAACATCATTGGGAGATCAAAGACAAATAAGGTCAAAATTAAGGTCAAAACCATTTATTCAGTAGCAGTGCTGGGATGACATTGAATTGTCTTCAAAACAAGGTGATTCTACTCAGATTAATTTACGACCAATACTCTGAAGAACCACGACAGCAAAACACTGTTTGGGATAAACTTTATTTTCGGAGATTCATCCTCTTAAATCTACATAGTCAAACTCTAGTGGAGAGTCAATTGATCAAAGGGATAAAAGGGTTTTGGGGAAGAATTTTATCCAGCAGTAACGTTTTACAAAAAAATTGAGGAAACTACTAAGTATTTATTAGTAGTTTCCTCAATAAATTAGGCAGCGATAGGCTTGCGATCTGTCAGGTACAAATATTGCAAATGTGAGCAGGCATTTAATTGGACTAATCTTGCTAAATATCTAATGCCTAAATATCTGAAAGAAAATCTATCACATCTTGAGGATACAGTTTGGAAGAATATTTACGAAAAAAAAAAGTTTGACCTGTACCATAAGTTTTATGTTAATTTTATTTTTGCTGGGGTTTGGACAGCTGGGATCGACTGTTGATGTTTCAGGGAGACTATTGTTTTAGGAGAATTCTCTAAAATTATTAAATTTTCCTTGTATTATTTTCACGGAAATTACAACCTAAATGTAAATATTCCTTTTCTTTTATTTCTTTATGTTAAGAAGGGGCAAGGTCAAAAGGCATTCTAAACCTGTGAGTTTGTATAGTGAAGTGATAATTATTAGTAAATGGGCTACTTACCTATAGTCGGATTATTAATTATACGCACTAAAATTGACAATCAAAATGTCATTTTTCATATATTCTTAGTTCGTACAATGAGCTATTCGACTATATGTATCTGGGGTGAATTGTAGCATATGAAAATCTGTGGTCATTGCCTGTCTAGAAAAGGATCTATACCTGTACCTGATAACATCAGCAAAATGTTTTATTAGATTTATGTCAGCGAGCATACTACCTAACCCTCTGGCCAGAAGTTTTCATGTTTAGTGGCCAGATGATCACGTACGTATTACGCCTGATGCCTATTTAAACATGCCCAGATGATATTAAATAGCTAAAGCAAATATTTTTGGACTAGGAAATCATGATTTAGGCCAAAATTAAAGGATCACCTTGACGTTTAGTTCGTACTTGAAGTAATAGCAACAATTCTGAAATTGGTATCTCCTGTTGACCTACGTGGGTCGTTAATAGTTCTGTTTATTTGTTTGCCGTAAACTTAAAGGTTACTCCGAATACTATCGGATTTAATTAAGCTTATAGCTGTTCTTGGTTACTTTTACCTTGTCGAGCAACGTTACTTAGGAAGTAATATACATTTTCCTAATGTGATGGTGAAAGAAGCCATGAGTAAATGATTTTAACTTACCTACGGTAAAAACATATAGAAGATTTGGTGAATACTTATATTGAAACAGGAAGTAAAAATATTAGATTGTAAACCTACGATTCACTAAAGAAAAATCTGTGTATGACGAGTATCTTTTACTCGTGATTTTATTTATTTATTTTGCAATTGATTTGAGAAAACAAGACACCGTTTTATTTACAGTTATATAGAAAAAAGGCATCTTTGCTTATTTAACGATTTATATTATTAAAGGGAAATTGACCTTGAATAACATTTATATCTTCGAGCTAGTATGCAGTGAAAACCTTAAAAATGTCAAAATGGTGACTGTGCATATTAATAGCTATAGGTTTTAGAAATAATTGAAGGTCGAATATGCAATTTGTTTGATTTATTAGGTGGTAAGGGCTGTGGGAACCCAAGCCCCTATGGCCTTCATCAATCCTATTGTGGTGGCTTCTTCTTGTGCCCAATTCCCACCAATTTACAATGTCTTTATCTGGTGATAAAATGTACAGAAATATTGATAGGCACATTAATAATTTACATAATGTTTAGACAATCTAGATAAAAAACATCCATGTAGAGTGGCTTAGGTTAAGAAAATAATAAGGTATTTATTGTTCAATGGATAATTTAATCATCGCACATTTTCTCGGTTGCGAGGAAAATGATGGAGTTTAGACATTTCCTTTTGGTTTGCCCTATGGCCCACAATTGCCTACTCCCCGTGCGTAAGTTTAATGAGTGAGTTACTAGAACAAGAACACAACTAGAAGAACATCATAAGTAATTTTTAGCTTTCGAGCTACAGCTGGGAAGCTAATGGTCAAGGACCGCCAGGGATAGAAACGAATGGAAGAAGTTGGAAGAGGCCTATGCCAAACTCGGGCAAACGAAGGAAAAGGAAAAACTAGTGTTAGAATAAGTTAGAATTAAGAAAAACTGCAAACTTCTGAATAAAGGCTTATATTATTATTATAAGTAGTTTTGCCGACCAATGAAAGGTGATATGAACAGATACCTATTTAGTATTCTGTGACAATGGATAAGAAAAGAGCGAAGGTTGAGATAGTAGCCGATAGAGCGGAATGGAAAGTGAATACGGTACTAGAAAGAAATTTAAAAAATATCATCCACGTAAAGTGAGCTGCCAGAATATTACGAGACTTGCCTCTGACTTGCCTTTGAATTTACTTTGAAAGATTTTGTGTGAGACTAAAATTGACACCTTAGCATTTGCTTTGTCTGATTCCACGTGTTATTATGACAACCCTTGTATAATTTCAAAATATGTCAACTTTCATAAAAAGTTTAGCAAAGCGCCATTTTGAACCTTTGAGAATTTTTGGGTGTACAGATACATTTTAAATTATGTTTGTCTTACCGTTTCTGAAACATGACAATGGGGTCTTGCTCAAGGTCGGACATATCGACGGTAGCGCCCTTCTCGAAGACGTCCTTGTGTTTCCGAAGCATCAGCCAGCCGATGTGTGAGAAGAAGAACCCTCGCTTCGCGTTGTGTGGGTCGGCGTCTGTTTCCGTGAACTTGTGGTGAACTCTGAAATCAAAACCATGCATGTATTGGTCGTATAAATATTTTTAAAATTATTATTATCGGGACTTAATCGCGTAATGAAATTGTTTTATTTGTAATGTCGCCGAAACGTCGAGGTAAATAAAACAATTTCATTACGCGATTAAGTCCCGATAATAATAATTTTAAAAATGTGTTCAAGTCGCGAAAGTTTAAAATACGTATAAATATTTGTTTTAAACTTTTAATACCTACCTAGTATATTTTGAAAAAAGTTTAAGTAGGTTACAGTGATGATCCTGTTGATCCTAAGCTATCAACATAATATCGCTTTTTAACCGACATTTAGTTGTCCAATTACAGCTCAATTTGTGAAACTCGTTTTTTGCAAGTTGTCCCAAACATACAAGCCCATACCAAACTGTTTATTAACTATATTGAAATAGTCCCTAAATTATTCTTTCAGCTTAATCGACCTTATGAACAGAAAGTCATGGTCCACTACATTTAAGCCGCGGGTAACCTACTGATTTTTTCCTCTACTAAAAACATTAGTTCCTAATAATTTATACAGTGTCGAGAGGCAATCGGGATACTGTAGTGCCTGGGATATTGTTGAGATAGAGTAGACTTGACTCAGCCTTCACTAGAGCTTACACAAGTTTTCCGAAAGCAATAGTGGGACAACAAACGCTTGCAGATGATCCTCCACGTATGAAAATGATTTCGTGCGAATCTGATTTGTTTCAATGTTCCTCTTAATACACCTATGGTTATATTTTGTATCATATTCCTGTTATTTTTTTCTGTGTAACAACTATTTTTATTATACTCGTATGTACTGGCAAACAAAAGTAGGAAATATTGAGAATGTGAGATATTTACACAGCGGTAGATAAGCGAGTATTAAAAATCAGCACTTCCGTTAATAAGTTTGGCGACGGATTAGTTCAATGCTTTTTACAGCTCGTGCCCATTGAAGGCGATCGGGATTTGAACGTTTCAAAGTCGGTGTCAGTGAGCAAAATGCGATTTTGCACACCGGTTTCTCGTAGCAAAGGATGCCATTTCGAGCTGCTGAAGAGAAATTATATTTAAGTACCTGCCTCATACGTGTAAATACACAATAGAAATGTATATGATTACGTATAGCAGCTTTGTACAATGGTGAAAGCTTTCTGCAGTTTTGAGACTTCATACTGTGATATTTATTCATATGCAATGAACCCAGCTTTAGTTTGTCCAAGACTATCAGTCGTGTTTTAATAATAAATCATTTCTTTCAGACAATCACTTACCTAGTCCATAACAAAATTTAACACTCATTTCATAAATTTAGTTTCAGATTTGGCCCTTGAGGCACTCTTGAAAAACTCACGCTGTATAACTCGGTTCTGACTGAGAGAAGATGTATACTGTTCTCACAAATATTGTTTGTTATACTCCTAAGAGTATATTTTTTTAATGTTTAGTTTATGGCTGCGCGTAAAAAAGGAATCAACCAACTTTCGAAATCGGCATGGTCATTTAAACCACATGCAAATTCCCTATTGAACTGAGTGAAGTTCGTCAATGTAAGTATTTACCTGTGATCTCGAACCCATTCGTAGATATGGTTCTGGAAGGCCATGGTCTGCATGAAAGCCAGGAAGAGTCGAAGAGGCCAACGGGCTTTGTAAGCTCTGTGGGCCCATAACCTGTGTGCACCTGCTGTCACACCCATTGCAGACAATATGGCGAATGATATCCCTGGAAACAAATAAAGTATGTAAAATACTTTAAACTACTTTATTTAGCGACTGTAAAAAAGTAGTGATGGACTCGTAAAATAATTGTAAGTTTATAAGTACCTACTCAAAATTGATACCTGCCAATTACTTTTTTACTTCTTCATCGAAATCATTAGTGGTTATAACATAACTAAAAAAAAATTTCAGATGTTCATGAAAAGTTAGAATGAAGTGTAAAATCAGAAAAAAATATTTCTGAGGGACTAATGACACTAAAATAAACACACGTAATTAACAGTACCTACTCATCAATGAACACACGTAAGTAAAAAAAACCATCCAGACTAATCGATTTATATCCAACTATAAGTTATGATAACGTGATCCTGCCTCATGTTTACGATATTATGCGAGTGTAGCACTCAAAGTGACAAATTAGACTGTGACTTTTATTTTGGCAGCGCGTGGGTACCATTTCCTATCTAGAAACAAAAAAGCCGATTCCTGTAGCTCTCTATGAAATAACAAAAGATGTTGTCTATTTAGTGTTCTGCGTGAAATAATAGAAAACATTTACCTAAATTTAATTTAAGATAAAATAAAAAATAAAATTACGAACACAATGGTTTTTCACGGTCACTGGTGATATACCTACCATAATTTCCTATGCAAAGATTGAGGTTGTCAAATAATGTTCTTTGATAAACACTGTTATCATTTCCTCTTCTAAATAAATAATACAGTGTTTATTTATAACACCTAACTGACCAAAGAGCTTGTATTCTAAAATAAGCTATGATAATGTTTTCTGCGCTCTTGCTTAATTATTTCTTCAGTAGGACCTCTAGGATCACATTGAAAAGATGATTCTACTCCCGTTACTTTGCGACTAGTCTACTGAAGAGCGAAAATAACAAACTAGGTTTAGGGTTAAGCTTTCTATTATGTGATCGATCCTCTTCTAAGGGTCTAAAATCTAAAGAGTCAGGCTCCAATGAGGAGCCCATCGAACAATGTAAGGCTCGTCAAAGCGTCAAAGTAAGCAAAAGTAGGTAGGTACTTGTGAAATTTAGATAGTAGAAAAAACGATGTCAAAATTTTATATAAGTAGGTACCTAATGAAATGTACCTATAAAGTTTTCTGAGAACAATCACTGACACTGTTTTCCAAATTTTAGAGAAGAGACCGAGGTGTAAGCACCTGTTTACTAGGTATTTTTTTTTAGGAAAAAGATTGCGTTGGTTTTTGTAGCTGTGGTGCATGTTTTCACGTTTTAATTTATCCCAAGAATAATCATCAGAGCTTTCAATTTCAAATGATAATGCTAATGAATTTTTGACTTACCAAAAAGCACGGTCAACAATTTGCATCTGCCGGTAAACATGAGGTAAAACCCGTAGAGTGTCGCTGCGTGCAAATATACAAAGGCTAACACATTTCTCCATACCAACTGCCATCTGCAAACAATGAAATAGAATGTAATAAGTTTGTAAATTTCATAAGTAACGTGCATTTTCATTTTACAGGGAAAGTTGAGTGTACCCTGTAAAAGTGGTGCTT
This sequence comes from Camptogramma bilineatum, assembly GCA_958496255.1. Taxonomy (NCBI): domain Eukaryota; kingdom Metazoa; phylum Arthropoda; class Insecta; order Lepidoptera; family Geometridae; genus Camptogramma; species Camptogramma bilineatum. The sequence goes on along the minus strand of OY292463.1, from coordinate 8,123,861 downwards.
TGATGTGTTGTCATTTCGAACATACACATTTGTTTACAGAAACTACTCAACTATATCTACATAACTTTACAAAATAGTATGAAACTTTGCAAACGATTTAAAGACAGTTCAACTGATCTAAGTAATTGCCTGTCGGAAGCATGGAAAAATTTAATAAATATAGAAATAAAGAGATTTTAAACAAGAACCAACAAACTAAAGTTTGTTGGTTCTTGTTTAAAATCTCTTTAGGTTTTGGCTCTTTAGCGAATTACAACAAAAGTGATCGGATTTTGAGATGGAAATAGACTTCGAAAGCCGGGTTGGTCTCGAGGGAGGACCTTTGAACCCAGATCGATCAAGCGAGCTTTGTAAATATCAGTTTTTCATCCGATGTGTTTGTTTTTAACTTCCAAAATAATAGTCGTGTAAAATTAACGTGACTCTTGTATTTAGTTAGATTACTTTAAATACCTCAATATTTGCAATGTGTTTCGTTGTAATTTTTGTATTTTTGCAAAAAAAACATGCAAAATAATTAACAAGGAAGCAAGAAATACAATAAAAATAAAAAAATGATGCGTGCACACCATCATATTTTTGTAACGATGGTATTCAGCGTGATAATTAGTGATCATATCAACGGTGGTAAGTACTGTATCGTGGTCATCAGTACAGATGGTATACAATTATTGACGTTATCAACAAATAATTAACTTTAATGGATTCTAGCTCTTATCGGATTTGTATTGTGATCGAGTTCGTTACCAGTACATTCTTTACACTTTCTAGTTTTTCAAGTTATTTATTATTTTTTTCAACTTGCTGTGAAAAAACCATTTTTCAAAAGAAGCTTCTCTCAGTAATGAAATACGAAAGGTCAAATATTTAAGTAGCCAGAGGATATTCACCTTTTCAGTAAAATGTGTAAAGTTCTAGATCACTTTAAGTAGGGACGCGATGGTATCAACTGTTTAACAAACAATCATTTTTTGTTTGAGTTACCCTTCAAATTCTTGCACATAACAAACGCAATTTGTTATGTATGACACTTGTAATAAATAATAGGTCTTAGTTAATCTAATCGCTTTACTGTTTCAGTGGCAATAACCGTCTAATCAACCGAGTAACTGAATTAATCATAAATTAATGGTCGATTTAACCGAACACAAGGAGAATGAAGTGTTACCTTGATTGATTTTAATATCGCAGGGTGGCATTGGGTTATTCTTTCGTATAATTTTCCGAAATTCCCGAAAATCGTTTGGGCCGAGAGCGTTAGTGCCTCAACTTTCGATCCGTTGATCGTGGGTTCGAACCGAGCTTTAAACGGTGAAGGAAAACATCGTGAGGAAACCACCTTTCTAATAGCGTCGATGGACCGAAAACCGCATCACAACTACTGAAGATGGGTAGTCAGAGGCAAGTCAAACTATTGCCACCCATGAAGACACTAATGGGCTACTCTAGACTTTTCACTTCACTATAATGCACGGTTGGAATTCGAACTCATAACATATGATAAGAGTCGACAGTTCAACTAGGCCAACACGGATCTCAAAATATTAAACAAATATCGTTGGAATACTCACTCATAATCTCTGTTTTTTCTGGGTTCTGAGTTGGTAATTCGAAGCATGTCTTCATTTATTGACTTCGATAGTAACTTGTTCACCAGGAAGTATGATTCCGACATATTTACTGAAGTCCTGAAAACAAAAGAAAAGTCTATTGTACACCAAGATTATTATCTCATTGTTCGTCTTTTTCAACATCAACTTTGAACATTATACCTAACCGATTTGCAGATCAGCTTAATTAAGTTTGTAAGTAAGTTTGTATAGCTATAATAACAAATTCTTAAACTGGCTTCGCTTTAGTTTTAAGATAAAACTTTAGCTATACGTGACATCACACCCAAATAAATAATTATAATACTTACATTGAAACGTGCAATCTACAAATGACCCTTGTGCCTTGACAGGGATATAATCCGAAAACCTCTATCTTCACAGTTGAGAAAAAAAGCCATCAGATTATGAGTTCCAGTGTTTAAATTTTCGATAATTGAGTTTAAAAAGAAATTGTAAATGTACGACAGTATTCGACTGGACCAATTAAAAACTGAAAATATGGTTGCAGTAATAAAATAATATATTAATGACATAATTGTTCCTCATAAATAATTCATCTGACTTTGTAAAATATGATTCTTATATGGTAATAAAAAGTAAATGTATTGTTATTTATCATGAAAAACGAACTTGTGTAAAATGAAAAATGACAATGTACGATGTAACTCGCTGAAGAATTGTCTACACGTTCTGCTTAGAAATAGAGTGAACGTGTTTGATTACAATAGAATAGAACAATTAATCATCTTGAACTTATTCTGAATATTTTATACGGATTTTATTCAGATATTTCTATTTTGTAGTTTTAACTGTGTAGTGTAGGTACTTATATTCTGTTAGTCCATTAAATAATTTATCTTTACCGTATGGCGTAGGCAGAGACCATAGATTTCTACTTGCTACGATCCTAACACGAGTGGCTCACCTACAATTTTTTATTTTAGGCTCATTTTCATATCTTAAATTTAATATAATAAATACCTAGGGACCTAATTAGCCTGCTAACTTAACAGTTCGTTTCTAAACCGACGCGAAAGGACGCTACAGTTCCAGGGACGATGAATTTCCAATCGATGCCGTGCGTGACTGCAAGGTGAAGTACAAGATGCAATACTCTGCACGCATACCCGATTTTGTAAGTGCATTGCTACGATGCATATCGTAGGTATTTATTCTCCTTTTAAAGAAGATGTTGGGTCATTTTACTAACGACTTGTTTGTCGTGTGCGTGGAATTTCACCACTTTTATTTTACCGTCGTATAGATCTAGTTCCTGGACTTTTATGCGAAGGTCACGGGTACAAATTCCGGCGCAAAACGGTGAAGGAAAAGATCGTTAGGAATCTAGATTTCTAGGCGATGATAAGTTTGCAAATTATCAAGTATGAAATTCTAGCTTCTAAAAAAAAGTGGGCATTTGATTAATATGCATTTAGACGTGCTTCTTCAATACTTAGACAAAATTACTCTATCTGGATTCTTTCCACCTTGACTGATAAGGTTTGACACTGGATAGAAAGACGTGAAAGATGATTGAGGAGGCTTTTGCAAAGCATACACAGGTATTCTTTGTATGGAATTATATGAACCAACGCTCATTACATCAACTCCTTGACAGCTTGCAATGCGGCGATCCAGTGACGTTACGAAGTTGATGTAGTGAGCGTTGGTCCATAGAATTCCATGTGGTGCGTGTGCGGAGTTGACGTATCAGCTACAACCTTTATCCAAAGGATTTTTGTTTCGTTTGACATTATGTGGTGTGAGCAATTAGCGACCTTTATTTATTTCGAAAGTAACACAAAAACTTTTGGGTCAGACTACACATCGCATTACGCTTTCATTCCATTTTCCATAGTTTTATGTTTCATATTTGGAGTTTTATTTGGGAGTTATTATAACCCTAGCTGCTTATAAGAACTAGCTGATGATGATAAAATAATGAATTACTTTGGAAAGCCAGAGACATTAGTCAGATGCAGAAGAAAAGTGATAAAGCCTAGCTTTCACAAAACGACACTTAGCGTACCGAATGTACCTACTTACACAGCTCGACATGGTGGTGTCTTGCATGTGCATTGTAAATATTGCATAAGACTTTCTATGAACATTCTATATTTTTTGAACACACCTAAGGAATGTATAGGATGTTTGAAAATGGTGCCAGTGACGGATAAGTTGAGGCGTTTTCGAATTTCATGTGACGAGAAGAATACTAGCTATCAATGTGGATGTAGCGGTAGAGAGAGAGAGGCAGACCAAGATAATGATGATGACATAGACAATATGTAGGTATCTGTCGCAGCATGCATAAATAATGGAGTACCTATTCAGGCGACTAGGATCACAAACAACAGTGTTGAGACTTGATGAGAGTGGAGTGATTGAATTGTGAAAGTCGAAGAAGTTTATCTCAAGTTCATAGTAAATCCGTAGTCTCTGCCCCTCTAAAAATAGTGTTTTTATTTTGAACGCAGATCTGATTCATATCATTTGGTAAAATAAATATTTCCGCTTGTTGATTTCAATAAAATCAGCTATAAATATATCGTTGAGGAAAATAAATAAAAGGAATATTTTTCTCTACGATTTTTTTTCTTTACGAGCCATTGCTATTAAAAGATCATCTTTGTTGCTTAAATGTATTCAGAGCGGTAAATAAGACTCGGAATTCAAATTCAAATTCTGTATATTTTTACGGAAAACCTCATTTTGTTTGCGAAGAGAGGAAGGTAAGTAAGATAATTATTTTTACTACAGACAATTATTAATGTTAGACACGTCTCTTTTATGTGTACGTTATTCTTGTAGGTAGGTATGTTATGGTGCTCCCACACTGCTATTAAAAAATGTTTACTAACATTTTCTAGCAAATATTTAATCACAATGTTATAAAATGTTAGAAAATGTTTTCATGTTAGGTAATGTTAGCAAACATTTCTAAGCAAAATTGTTGTTAAGAGCGCTTTTTCTTTTTTTTTAAACAAAAAATAAAAGCTAATCTAATGAGCAAATCTTCTTCCATTTTCGTGTATTAAAAGTACATTTCTTCATTCATTTTACACAATACAATTCAACTAAAATTTGTTAGTAAATGTTTCAGTGTTATAAAATGTTTCTAAACATTTTTTAACAGCAGTGTGGGAGCACCATAAGAGAACTTATAACGAAGACGTGGTCAAGAGCAGTGAGCTACAAATTAGTTTTTGAGAAAGTTAAGCAAGAACCTAACTTTTACGATATAGAAAACAACAGTACAAAACCCATTTTTTTCGGATCGCTGGTTAAATTAATGGTTAATTTATCAAAGATTTATGAATTCATCACAAAATATCAATGTATTTGTTTCCACAACTTGATCAGCGTAGAGCACATATACATTTGTATAATACGAGTAACGATAAAATACAAATACTTGCTTTTAATAATTTTTACTCAATGTTGTGCATTAAACGGCTGTCGAATAAGGTTACAGGTTATTGGAATACAAAATAAATTACACAGCTTCTGGCAAACGAACTGTTTTTCCTACAGCAGTAGTTAGAGCCTATTATAAATGTATCAGCAAAACGAGATGGTCATCTGGCCATTTAATGGGCAGTTCGCAAGTGTGTTAATTTACCGTTGCACTATGCTTACACTTTAGACTAGATTTTTTTTTGTGGCGGTCTAATAAACGCCGAAACCGCTACGCACACTGAATTAAATTATTTGCGTCAAAGTTATGTGTTTTGGGGTCAACAAAAGTGAGAATGGGTAACAAGCCGGTCGAAGTATGATGGAGGCTATGTACCGCCTGCGGACAGTTGCCACTTGCTGTGCAGTCTCCGGAGAAAGTACACAGTACACTGACCAGTACCTCATCTTAAATTTCTCTGCAAGTTAACTCAATTCAATCAATTCAATTCAACTAAACATTTTTACTCATTTTATAAGTGTCAAAGCTTATTGATTGGCTTGCTATACTGCAGTGGTTCCAAATCTGTAGCCTGCTTTTTTGAAGGGGTAATAAAACGAATAACAATCGTAATTAAAATAAATTTTAGGATTTTCACATGAAACTTTAAACGGGGGTAAAATCTGTTTTATTGACATGTCGAAGGGGGTAACAAGGTTGAAAAGGTAAGGAACCACTGGTATACTGCCTACGCTTATGGTAGTTATATTTTATAAGTTTAGTTATATTTTATTTTATTTCAATTTGAAGCTAATAAAATATTGCAATAAGTATAGAAATAAGGTTCTCCTGGCTAATATACCTAGGTACTATATAAAATATCAAAACATATCTAATATATCAGTGCCTCCAGTCAAAAAGGGCACAACTCAAATTCGGCACTTTTCAGGAGAGCCAAAAAACCGAACTTTTAATGTTTTTTGCTATTTCGCAAGTGAAATCAAAATTTCTTTTGATACAGAATTGTAGATAAAAAATAGCTCTTTTATTTAATGGTAATCACTTTCACATTCGTTTACAATTTCTATACTTTTTTCTTGTTTTCCTTGAGTTGTGCCTTTGTTAACACAGATGTAATGGAATAACGTTAACTATTCTAGTCAATTTACTCGTACTAAAAGAAATATTACGACTTGTGCCTTTTGAATAATGGAATAACTTTATTAATACTAGTCGATTTACTCCTATTCAAAGAAATACTAAGACATAATCCATTAGTAACGAATACTTATTATGACAATAACGGCTTATTTCCATCAATTACTGATGTCAAGAGCTGTAGTTATGTAAATAGAATCTAAAGTTAAACAATAATTATGACATTTTTAATATTTATTTCAAAAAAATCAACATTATAACAAATGTTTTCAGTAAGTATTCCTAAATTTTAAGTATTCCTCGGTATATTAATTTACTTCCTCATTTTCTGGTATAAAGCACAAACCGGGGTCGTCTTCAGCTCTCTCTGATTCAGAATTCAGTAAGTTGTATAAAAATCTTGAATTATGGTAGATCCTTTATGCGTGGGGATAACCTGACTCACTAGTTATAAAGCCAACTTAACTTCTCCCAGAAGCTCAGAAGTTTCCTGGGGTCTTCACATGCTTCGAGTAGCGACCTCGGGTTGTTGAGGATATGCTGCCGTTGTGCTGCTACGCCCAGGTATTCCAGGACTACGTGGGCTGCTGATTCTTCTTCGGTTAGACATCCCCTGCAGAGTGGGATGTCCGTGGCACCGATGTTGTACAGCTGTTTATTCAGGGTACAGTGTCCTGTCAGCGTCCTTGTGATTATTTTGATGTATTTTCTTTGTAGGTTCATCAGGCGACGTGTCAGTCGTGGTGTGGCTGCTGTTATCGCTGCTCTGGACTGTCTGTAGTCCGTCGCCCGTATCCATCGATCGTTGTGAAGGTTTTGGGTGTGTTCTGTATCCAGGTGCGTAGCTGGGAGAACGTCAGAGAAAGAAATGGGGCTGGGTATTCCACTTGTGTTTCTGAGCCCCTTCTGGCTAGTTCATCTGCAGCGACGTTTCCCAGTGATCCACTGTGTCCCTTGATCCATTGTAGAGTTACCCTGTTCTTTGCAGCGATACTTTCAAGGGAAAGGTGACATTCGTATATCAGCTTGGAGTTGCATTTTTGGCTCTCCAGTGCTCTGAGGGTTGTTGTACTATCTCGGGGACTACTATGCCACATACTATGCCGTAGTCTTCTATCCCTTTCCATTTGATAGCAGTGGCAGCTGATTGGAAAATGGAACTGCGTGAGCCTAGTGTCATAGGCAAGGTAAGATAAGATAAGATTATTTTCATGTGTTTGTATTTTGTAGTGTTTCCGGGATGTCGATTGTCTTGGAATCTTATCACACGATATTATGGTAGAATAAATAAGTATCTCGTATCATGTGGTGGTCATCAAAACTTTTTCTAAAACTTGAACGACGCTTACGTTTGTCTTACGGTAACTTTACTGTGAGATGTGTACATTAAATAATTGTAATTGATTCATTATTTTTTCACATAATTATAAAATATCCAAACAAAAATATGGAGGAGAAAACTTAGAGCATTTCTTCGTGGTCCAAGCCAAAAAAAGACTGACAGAAAACCAAGTGATTGATTCCGAGCTCAAAGAGAATATAATTTCTTTTGCTCATTATGATACTGTTTCTTATGTGCTATGCAGCTGGTGAAAGTGCCGGCGATCTCGACGCAATCTTATTGACTCAAAGTCGAGGTCAAGCGCAGAACAAGTTTCATTCTTACGAACGTACTTGAGGAAGTAAAAGTTAGTATTGTAAATTGTAGATATTTTTGACATCACATATCGTAAAGGCACATCATTTTTTTGTTAATTTTTTTTGGGCAGATGTATTTACGACTTTCTCGAATCAACTTAAGCCTTTTTGAAATGTTATTTTGCGTGAGTGTTTTCGAAAAGTTTCCTTAAATTTCAATGACCTTTAGGTTTAGCATAGCTTACTTTCTTTTCTGGGAATATTCTGTTCGCCAATACCTCCTCCAGGCTTCAAGGCACTGGGCTGATTTTAACAACTACTTATGTCACAGTGCGACACACATTTATCGAAATAAAATTATTTTAGACCCCTTTGCAGACTCAGTGGATGCGCCTTTAGGCACATCGGATCACTGCCTAGTCCGGACGCGAGTGCCTTTCTCGCGTCAAGAACCACCTCTGCCTACGCAATGGCGTCGAATGTGGCACTATGGGTCGGCAGACTGGGATGGGCTGCGTGAATTCTACTCATCATATCCGTGGAAACAGCTTTGTTTTGCATCTGATGATCCTGACTCCTGCACAACCGCAGTTACCGAGACTATTCTGACTGGTATGGAATGTTTCATTCCCAATCGTCAAGTGGCTGCGGGAGTGAAGAGGCGACCGTGGTTTGATCGGCCTTGCAGAGAAGCTAGAACTCGCAAGCAGGCTGCATATGAAGCTTGGACCACGGCTCGAACCACTAAGGACCCCAACATCTCAGATGCAAAACGCAAACTTAATGCTGCCTCCAGGTCCAATAAGAGAGCTGCTGCCAAAGCTAAATTCAATTTCATCGGCAGCATTGGTGAGAAGCTAGCTAGTCATCCCTCTGGGAGTCGTGCTTTCTGGTCACTTGCCAAAGCTGCCGAAGGGAACTTCTGCCGGTCGTCTTTGCCACCACTCCGGAAACCTGACGGTAACCTGGCCCACAGTGCAAAGGAAAAAGCCGATCTTCTGGGGAATCTCTTTGCCTCAAACTCTACTATGAACGACGGAGGAACCGTGCCACCCACCATCCCGTGGTGCGGTAACTCCATGCCGGAAATCATCATAACTCAACGAGAAGTCCGGCGGGAGTTACTTTCTCTGGATGTCCATAAGTCAAGCGGGCCAGATGGTATTCCGGCTGTGGTGCTAAAGCGATGTGCTCCTGAATTGTGTCCTGTCCTAACGCGCCTCTTTGTGCTCTCATACTCTACTAGGCGTGTCCCATCCTCGTGGAAGACTGCGCAAGTCCACCCGGTACCCAAAAAGGGTGATAGATCGGACCCATCAAATTACAGACCCATCGCTATAACCTCTCTTCTCTCTAAGGTCATGGAACGTGTACTAAACACACAACTCCTCAGATACCTAGAGGGACACGGCTTGATCAGCGACCGTCAATACGGCTTTCGCCACGGTCGCTCGACTGGTGACCTTCTAGTGTATCTCACTCATCGATGGGCACTGGCCATTGAGAGTCAAGGGGAGGCTTTGGCTGTTAGCCTAGATATAGCGAAGGCCTTTGATCGGGTCTGGCATCGTGGTCTTCTGACGAAGATGCCATCGTACGGGCTGCCCGAGGGTTTGTGCGAATGGGTGTCTAGCTTTTTGTCCGGCAGAAGCATAAGAGCCGTTGTTGACGGCAGTAGCTCTAATTGCATGGGCATAAATGCTGGTGTCCCGCAAGGTTCCGTGCTGTCCCCGACGTTGTTTTTACTGCATATCAATGATATGCTGTCCATTGACGGTATTCATTGCTATGCGGATGATAGCACTGGGGACACTTCCTATACGGGCCGCGCAAACATCCCTCGTCCCATAGTGGAGGAAAGTCGAAGGCAGCTTGTGTCTGAAGTCGAAGGTGTACTAACCAGAGTTTCCGATTGGGGAAGACTTAACCTGGTTAATTTTAACCCTACCAAGACTCAAGTTTGCGCGTTCACCGCTAAAAAAACCCCATTTACTGTGGCCCCACAATTCCAGAACACACCCTTATCCATCTCCAAGAGCATTGGGATCCTGGGTGTCGACATTTCCAGTGACGTTCAGTTTCGTCGTCATCTGGAGGACAAGGCTAAGCTGGCATCCAAAAAGCTCGGTGTGCTCAATAAATCGAAGCGGTACTTCAGTGCGGGGATGAGACTGCTTCTCTATAAGTCGCAGGTCCGGCCCCACATGGAGTACTGTAGTCATCTTTGGGCGGGAGCACCTGGATACCAGCTAGGGCCTTTTGACTCGATACAAAGACGAGCTGTGAGAATTGTTGACAATCCCAGGGTCTCAGGTGGTATTGAATCGTTAAGCCTCAGGAGAGACTTTTCCTCTCTATGTGTATTCTACCGCTTGTATAATGGGTTGTGTTCTGAAGAGCTATTTGAAATGGTACCTGTAGCTCCATTCTACCATCGCAATGCTCGCCATCGGCAGGGGATCCATCCTCACACCTTGAAACCAATGTGGTCACGTACGGTGCGATTTCAGAGGAATTTCCTCCCGCGAACAGTTGGGTTGTGGAATGATCTACCTGCCGCGGTTTTCCCCAGTGACTACAGTATGGGGTTCTTCAAAAAGGGCGTTTTGAAATTCTTAAAAGGGTCAGCAGCGCGAGTGTGACTCCTCTGGTGTCACAGGCGTCCATAGGCTACGGTAACCGCTTACCATCAGGTGGGCCGTATGCTTGTCTGCTACCTTAGTAGTATAAAAAAAAAAAAAAAAAAAAAAAAAAAAGACTAAACTTTTCTGTCAGCCAGTTCGGTCGGGCTTTTTATCAGTATGAAGATTTATGCAAGTGCGCAACGATTCAGTATTGGCCATGGCCAATTGGCCATGTTTGCACTAGGAGCCCAACCCGACCAAACTATCGACCGATACAAAAGTTTGCAGTGTGCGAGAGATCTTAAAAAACTTCTAAGTTTAGCCCAAATTAAAGCCAATGAATATTTCGAGTTTTTTGTTCCTTTGGAACTTGTTGGGTTTTCATTATAATTTTAACAAAGATTACTAAGATTCATTTTAATTCTTCGACTATGAATTTTAAGAAAAAATTAAAGAGCTACTTTTACTTCTATTTACAAAGAAGGAAAATCATGAAAATTCCAATGGTAATCATGAAAATGAGCCTGCCAGACTTCCGAAAATGCATCCGATTTGAGGATTTTCTTCGGAATTTTGACGTTTTTTCAGCGAAGAAAAGTCACTTCCAGAATTCGGAATACATTCCGAGAATGTCTGAATCGTACTGCTAGTGTAATAGCGCTTAAAAACCAAGGTGTTTTGATTTACTTGTTGCAAAGCTTGGATTTTATAAGACTGTAGCACAAAAAAAGAGCCGCACTCTAATCGCGATCTCCTCAGATTAGCAAATAATAGATTTTTGGTGACATAGCGCCTTGTTTGTTCGATTATAAGATAAAAGCAAATTTTAGTGGACACTATAAAAAAATATAGAGCCGTGTTGGCCGAGTGGGCCTCGACTTTCGATCCGAAGGTCCCCGGCCGTGCATGGATTTTTCGTTTCGAAAAATGTATATGCGCATAACACGATCTCTATAAGGCGAAGAAAACATCGTAAGGAAACCATCGTATGTATTTGGACATACTTCTGACTACCCCAATAGACAAGACATCTCAAAGGATCTCAAAATGCCCATAGATCTGAAAGAGTCTACCGCTCCTTGGAAATTTAGACGTGATCATAATTGAATTTGTCTAAAAATACAAATTTTGTAAAGTGGATGAAAGTTTAGGTAAGTACTAAATTCTTCTAGTATTTTAGTCCGGATTAATAAAATCCTAAAATTTATGCCATTTGCCATAGCGTTTAAAAGCGCCATTAGTTAATTAAGCGTAGATAATATATTCATTTTAAAGTGATTTCCAACCGCAGACTACTGTTTAGATTCGTAATTTTACACATGAGGCTGAAACCTTGCTAAGTCGGTTTCTATTAACTGGAAATTCCCTAGTGATTGCTAGGTACAAGATTTTTATTTTACCTTTGATACATCTGTCTCAATTAGGGCTATTGTAGGATGTTTCAATCATTATTACTTTTATCTTAATCAATTTCCATGTGACAGCTATTGTTAAGAAAACACGTGCCTTTAAAAGTTTTAATATACTTAAGTACTTAAATAAAATTTGAAAACCCGTGCCTTTAAAAATTTTAATACTTTTATATACTTACAGTTTTAAAAATTACAACAACAAAATTAATTTTAAATTAAAAAAACATGCTGCAAATTCTTAACTAGCTTATGACGAATATTTAAATAGACATTAATGTAGTATCAAAGACTGCTGAAATGCAATCAGATTATTCTGCAACTTGAACTTAATCGATAACTTAATTTTGTCAATTCGCAACCTACGATGCAAGTGGTGCCAAACTCGTTTGGAGAAACAAGAAATACCGGTTAATAGCTTATTATTTAATCAATTTCCATAATATCGTGAATCATTCTCAAGAATGGCTAGAGATTCAGACATGCCCCAGATCTGAGACCTTGACTTGTTCATTGATATCTTGCTTCTAGAGTTCGTGTGCGATTTCTTCGTAATTATTTCTTTACTAACGATGTAATCCGCTTACGTCTACATGATAATCAGTTCGTTTAGGAGTTTTAATTTTACAAGGATGGAATTATCTGTTATTATGTCTATTACCGGTCGTGTTCTCAAAGGCTGGCTTGATTTGCATGCGCTTAGGAGAGGACCAAATATGGACTTGTGCCAAATTAGTTAAGATAAACAAAGACGGCTCACGCATCTATGAGCATACAAAGCAAGACATGAGTTCTCTCAAGTTCTTAAGAATGAAAGTTTTAACAAGAATAGCTGTCAAAAACAAAAACAGTCTCATGACTGCATGAAAAGGTGTGGTGGGTATTCTCTATGAACTTCAATAGCTCAAAAGATCTTTCAAAGATTTCACTTATTAGAATTTAAAGTTATTCTGGCTTGATGTTGTGCTTCGACACTAGAAACTGCACATAATAAAAATCCCAAGAAACTTTGATCATCCATTGCAACCTTTGGATTAAAAAATTATTCTGTGCTGACCTGACACAGCTCTACATATCCTGTAGTGCCTACTATGAATTATACCGGGAAATATTATCGCAATGTGTTTTTTTAATATTTACATACTAATAAAATAGCAAAAAGATATAGGTACGATATCATTGCATTTATGTGAAAGCGACTTTATCCTTGTCAAGTAGACTTCAAATTATATAATGGTAGATCAATTTGATATTTTTATAGTGTTGTGTGGTCAAGGTCAAATACAAAATCAATAGATATTTAGGACAATTATTTTAGTTTCCATGAACTTGTAAGCACATTATATTATGACTAGCGATCTAACCCCACTTTACCTGTATTAATGTCCATCTAGCTAGAGCAGTGGTTCTTAACCGGTGGTCCGCGGACCACTGGTGGTCCCTGGAGCCACCCGAAGTGGTCCGCGAAGCTATCCGAAAAAATTAAGCAGGTGACAACGGATCAAAGTTAAAAGAGAAAACTTTTCCGCTTTTGATACGTTTTGAATCAAATTATTGGTTGACTATGTTGAGCAGGCGCGGTCCCATGAGGAGGTCATGGGGGTCATTTATCTCAAAAAAAATCGGCTCGCTTCGGTCACATTTTAGTTTCATGTGTATTTTGCGAACAAAGTGAGTTATGCTACGAGTATGTCTGTCCGCAGACTAGAAATCGGCAGCAGCCAGCCTTTTCTTTGAGCACCGTAAGCAAAATAATGAAGCACGCATTGCATTTGTCTTAAAAAAATTCGGCTTGCTTCGCTCGCATTTTAGCTTCATGAATATTTTGCGAACAAATTGTCACATGCTGCATTTTTCTTTAAAAAATTCGGCTCGCTTCGCTTGCATTTTAGCTTCGTGTGTATTTTGCGAACAAATTGAATTACGTCTGATCGCAGAATAGAAACTGACAAGCAGCCAGCCTTTTCTTTGAGCACCGTAAGCAAAATAAATAGCCACATGCTGCATTTGCCTTCAAAAAATTCGGCTCGCTTCGCTCGCATTTTATTTAACTTTAGCTTCATGCGTATTTTGCGAGAAAAGTGAGCTATGTCTGACCACAAAATAGGAATCGACCAGCAGCCAGCCTTTTCTTTGAGCACCCTAAGCAAAATAAAGAAGCACACATTGCATTTGTCTTAAAAAAATTCGGCTCGCTTCGCTCGCATTTTAGCTTCATGAGTATTTTGCGAACAAATTGAGTTATATCTAATCGCAGAATTGAAACTGACAAGCAGCCAGCTTTTTCTTTGAGCATGGTAAGCAAAATTAAGTGTCACATGCTGCATTTTTCTTTAAAAAATTCGGCTCGCTTCGCTCGCATTTTAGCTTCGTGTGTATTTTGCGAACAAATAAAATTCGTCTGATCGCAGAATAGAAACTGACAAGCAGCCAGCCTTTCTTTGAGAACCGTAAGCAAAACAAAGCGTAAATGTTGCATTTGTTTCGCTTCGTGGATTAGGGAGCTCGCTTCAGTCGCTTGGTTTGAAGCTCACTCGCTTTGCTCGCATATTAGCTTCATGAGTATTTTGCGACCAAAATGAGCTAGGTACGTTGCATTTGACTTAAAAAAAATCGGCTCGCTTCGCTCGCATATTCATGAGTAAATATTTTGCGAGAGTACAAAGTCATGTGGCCCCCTTCTGATTATTTGCCTGACGAAATACAATACCCCACTATCGTGATATGGGTTGGTGGTCCGCGGCAAGAAAAAAGTTTATCAAATGGTCCCCCATCACTAAAAGGTTAAGAACCACTGAGCTAGAGTAATGTTTTCAAATGGTGAGACAATTTTTCAAGTATGTAGGTTCCAGGGATTACCCTCCAATGTACACACAAAGTCACAAAAACGCACTTCTCTTTCTCTCTATTCTATATAAATATCGTCACACATATTCGCATAAATACGGGAACCCACAAGAGTAATATTCAGTAGGTAAAAAACGAATACACATGCAATCAAAAAATGGAAAACATGCGTTCAATGTACGAAAGTTTGCACGTATGTGAGTGACCCTGATTATAATAATAGGATAGACATTCTAGGTGAGTAGGTACCTACGAATAATTTCACAGATATGGGGTCTATCGTTACCAACCACAGTTTTCTCTATATGCCTGTTTATAGGTACTTAAATTCTATTGTCAAGTTTATAGGATCGTTTTGCATATCACAAAAAAATCATCAGCGTCATTGTGGTTGAGGCAAGTGGACTACACTTTCTTAGACCCAGTAGGTACTATAATAAAGGAGAAACGCGCCTGATATGAAATAATAGTAGGATGATGAATTCTCGTTTTCTCATGAAAGGCAACGGTCTTAACTGCAAAGAAATGGTTTTACTCAAAAACTGGGTTTCGTGAAATATTTCAAGTAGAATTTTAAAAAAGGTCGACATCGATCGAATTTTTGAATACTTTTTTTGTTGCTTTAGTTTAAAAAATATAGATTACAGACTGACTTTATTTAAGTTTCTTTTTTACAAGGGTATTTTAAATACGTCGCCTTCAAACTCTTCAGAAATCCGAAGACATTAAAGATTTTGCATCTCTAATGTCTTGGCCCTCAACGTGCCCTCAACCTTCCAAACCATTACCTTTTACAAGCTTCACAATCTCCGAATATTGGAATATAAGTACCTACTTTACAAAACATTTCATATATTTTGTAGAAAAAATAAATTATAAAAGTTCTAAATATTTCAAATTTTACCTTATTGCAATGTAAGTAATAAAATAAAGTCCAAAAGTTTCATCTTTATAGAGCCTACCTTTTAATTTGTTTACCAAAGTTAGTTTGATTTCAAATAATAAGTTATATACAGGGTGTGGCAAATTCTTGGTCACTGAAGGGTAGCTACCTTTTCTCTTGTAGTTAGAAAGTTTTGTTCTTTGGAAACTTCAGTTTTATTTTGAAGAAAAAAATAATTGCATTTTTAGATTTTTGAAAAAAAGTACAGTTAGCCTAAAAAATTACATTTGTCAAAAAAAACAAGTTGGTCTTAATCGACTCTATTTCCCACCAGGAACACTTCTCCCAAAGTAACTTACCAAATCAAATCGTAAGTTTTTGCAATAATTCAAAAAAACACATCCCATACATTTTCTATGAAATTAGTAGTTGTAAACATTATGGTGCCACTTATTCGATCGTTCTTAATTTAATTTCATAACTGCTCCGGCAAGCTGGGAGGCTATTGTAAAGCGCGTATTTAAATTTAGAACAAAGTGCTTCCCTGCAGATGTAAAAATGGTATGCTCCATGCATACCAACATCTCTTGCGGCTCTGTCTGAAGTGCCTAAGGCTTTACAATAGCCTCCCAGCATGCCGAAGCAGTTACGAATTTAAATTAATAACCATCGAATAAATGGCACTATAATGTTTACAACTAATTTCATAGAAAATGTATGGGATGTGTTTTTTTGAATTATTGCAAAAACTTACGATTTGATTTGATAAGTTACTTTGCAAGAAGTGTTCCTGGTGGGTAATAGAGTCGATTAAGACCAACTTGTTTTTTTTGACAAATGTAATTTTTTAGGCTAACTGTACTTTTTTTCAAAAATCTAAAATGGCAATTATTTTTTTCTTCAAAATAAAACTGAAGTTTCCTGAGAACAAAACTTTCTAACTACAAGAGAAAAGGTAGCTACCCTTCAGTGACCAAGAATTTGCCACACCCTGTATATTATAACACGTTCATACTATTTAATGTAGAAGATATCTTTACCACAACACATCGAGAAATCGATATCAATGATAGATAAGTAGGAATGAAAGCAACAGTACGTTAGTATTATAAATGTTCTGTGGCAGTAGTAAAAACATAAAGCGAAAAATTAGATCAAAATGATCGTAGATTTTTAGATCAAAGCTTTACCTACAGTCATAGCTACAGGCTTCTGCTTATTCTGGCTCCAGTTAATCAGTTTTACTTAAATACTTAAATTACTCTTTAGTAAAATGCAAAGAAACTGGAATGTCATAAGTGTTGTAACTATTTAAAATTTTATTCACGAAAGTAGAAAGCGTTAGTTCACAATAGACACTAAAAACATTCCCCATGACAAAGCATAAAGTTGCATCTTTCTGCACTCTCGCGGTGCATTTTTGTTTATAACTTCGAAGATCCTCAACAGATCCTCACCAAATTTTTGTGGTACCAATCGAAAAGTATACCTTTTCAAACAACAAAAGATTTTTTCAAATAGGTTCAGCCATCTTCGAGTAATCGGTGAACATAAAAAAAAGATTCCGACGAATTGAGAACCAACTCCTTTTTATTTGAAGTCTGTTAAAATAGACTAAATGAAAGTATAGTTCGATCTGTCGTTATGCAATGTTCTTTAGAATTATCCAAATTGTGCTCAAATAAGTAAAAGTAAGTAAGTTTGTATGAGCAAGTGGCCAACTCTGGTGGTTCAAATAGTACCTATGGTAATAATATCTATAGTGTTGCTAAAGCGGCTCAAAATTGTTTAAAACACATTACTGAAACAAGTTGCCGATATAGCAGGAAAAACGTGGGCGACAGAGCGATGTCACACGGATCGTACGTTCGTACGTTCAACGCAACGGATCGACAACGCGTGTAGCAATCGCTTAGACTCATGAAAAGTTATAATAGTTCTTACCGAGAACAAAAAACTTCTGTTGTGTATATTACGGTTTTAGAACGTTTTTTCACCGAATAGAGCATTCAAATTCAGAACATTCCAACGGTAATCGGACAGCAGTTATAATAACATTTTCATCAACGGTGAAATTATAACCTTGCCCTGCAATTACCTATCTACGTGATGAAATAGAGAATGCTGATGTTAGATATTTTTAAATCAATCTGTATTATATTTTTAAGATAAGTAGGTACTGTTTTTATGACAGCGTTTACCATGCTTACTTTTCTGCTGGGCAAGCTTATTTGATCTCAAGCTGGTGATCGACCATGAATTAGCATGAGCCGTCTAATCAGCATGTCGGTACCGCGAGCCGAGCAGCAGCGAGCTAAGCGCGCTCGACCCAGCTGTCGGTTTTTTGATGAATCCCTTTGAATGCCGAAGCACCGAGCCATTTTGACTACAACTGCTGGGGATGGAACACAGTCAAGCATAATATTCGTCGTAAATATTCAGCCCCCCAATTCTTCTAGATGACAACGTTAATCATTCCGCTACGTTTTGGTTCGATCTCATAAATGTCAGCCATTTGGTGAATAGTAGAATAGCTTTTCAAAAAATTATTCTGCCAATGTCCAAACCTTAGCTAAACCCTCACCACAACTGAGTCGTTTGTCATTAGTAGAATAGGAAACAGTCGAAAATCTAAGGTTTAGTTGTGGTTTTGCTTGAGGTTGATAAAAAGGGTCTTTAGTCGTTTCGCACCGCAAGCGGTTCGGACCGCGGTGTGAATAGCCCCAGAGCTGTTTTTGAATGGGTTCTTTCGCACCGCGGTGCGAATCGCCCCAGAACTTTTTGTGTTGGGTCGATTCGGACCTGAGGGGAATAAAACAGTTCTCTTTTTATGTAAGCCATACACGCTACGGTCTACCGGAGAGGTCATTTATGCAGGTATGGCTGCGCAGGTCAACCGAAACCTAAAGCAAGCTATCTACCTACTTGGTTAAAATACCTCTGCAATACTTATGATGTCCTGGTACCTACTTCAAACATTAATTTTTTTCTATTGGTCATGAAGGATGAATAATATATTCTAAATAATTTTGCAAAGATTTAAAAAATAATCGAAACCTAAAATGTCAATAAGGTCGAAAATCGCTTGAACGGTTTTGTTAACAGTTTTGTGTAACCATAGGAAATTGGTTTTGCAACGTTATTTCAAAAACATGATTTGTCCTTCATGACAACAACGGGTAAAATGTTTTGAAGTACCAGGACATCAAATGTATCGCAGAAGTGTTTTGATTTAAGCAAGTAAAAAAAACCTCTGTAACGTTTCTGGTGTCCTGGTCTTTTAAGTTAGATCCAAAACACAATTCACACATAGTGCATAATTGCTATTGCCAAAAAGATATAGGTAGGTAGGTACTATGTACAAAATAAAATAAAATTAGGTAAAAAATAACGAAAAAATGTAATGAACAAAATTATCTGAGCTTTTCCAAGAAATGTCCAATGCTGGTTTCATTGTGCAAAAGTTCGAGTTGGCAATTTAAAACGAAAGTGTCTTTTTCAATTATATTCCTTTACCTACTCGTGGTGACGATACCGTAGTATGCTCTTTGTATCCTCTCGGCGGTGGTGAGTGTACCTACTTTGTCTATTTTGACACGAGTTCGGCCATGAGGAAATGTTAGTCCTCGTAGCCAAATCAGTTAGGCGAAATAGTTTGTCCATGAGGAGAAAGCCTTAAGTTTTGATATGAGTCCAAATCGGACATGCAAAATTAACATTGAGTCGTTTCGCCCTGTGGTCCGAATCGACCCATTTCAAAAGATACTTTAGGCGATTCGCACCGCTGTCACCACCGTGGTGCGAAAGAACCCATTCAAAAAGAGCTCTGGGGCGATTCACACCGCGGTCCGAACCGCTCGTGGTGCGAAACGACTAAAGACCCGATAAAAAGTTCGGTACTAGAATTGACACCCACATTCACAACGAACGAAAAAAATTTTCGATGCAAATATTCACATCAAGCAAATGCTCATGTCAGTCACCACCTTTATATAATAAGACTTTAGATACTAAGACGTCCCCCAACGTTGAAGCTATGCTCTGACGGTGTACCTAAATATCTTTAGGATACATCCTAGCTTATGTACAATCTTAGAAAAAAGAACAAACTTTCTTTATTCTGAGTGTACAATAGGTGCTTAATAAATATATTTATGAGGTCGCAATTTTGATGGACAACAGGAAAAACACAAGCGAAGTGCTGTAGAATTCTTATACTCATGCCATTTGATAGATTAGGGTCGATTTATTTTTACTTTCTATTGAGGCTCTTCAGCTCCGGTGAGTTGGGGATACGGTTGAATTGACGAAATAATGAACAGCGTAGCTAAAATGGTCGCTATTGCAGCATCGCGGTGAACGAATTGAACTATTGCTATCTCTTTTCATTGACTTAGAGTGAAAAGAGATGGCAATAGCTCAATTCCTTCACCGCGATGCTGCAATAGCGACCATTTTAGCTACGCAGTTATATTTCATTATTCTCCTTCCCTCAATGTAGGTAAATAAGTAACTAAGTGTAAATGATCCCTCATTAGACCGCAAAAGCTGAGTCCAAACGATTTATTGAGTTTTCAACAAATTAAAAGCGCTAGACGAGCCTTTCGTAACCTTTTACATTTTCGAAACTTTCGTGAGTTGTAGTTGACTTTACAATAACACGCGAGAACTCACTTAAGAATGCTTCGATTAATCCAGATAATCTTCATCGGGTCGTGTTTTTCTATCCTATACTATTACTCCTATTATATTAAACGAGCAATATTTGTTTGTTTGTACTCACGTTCTCGAAAACGGCTTTAAGGGAGTGTCCACATTGCGTTTTTTTAGCGCGTTTGTATCGATACAAACGCGTTGCGAACGCGATGCGAACGCGCAGCTCAAAAACGCGCTGCAGAAAACGCAATGTGTACACTCCCGGTTTGCGTTTGTCGCGTCAACAAACGCGCGTTCGCATCGCGTTTTTATGGATACAAACGTGTTTAAGCAGGATTTGCTTTTGTACTTTGCTTTTTTGTATGCTCGTTTGTCTGCTAGTTTGTATGCTAGTTTGTATGCTAGTTTGTCTGCTAGTTTGTCTGCTAGTTTGTTTGCTAATTTGCTTATTTGCTCTAAGTTTTTCATTTGTTTCGGGACACTTTCTTCGGGACACTTTTACTTTTGCTTCGGGACAATTGCTAAGGGACACTTTTGCTTGGGGACACTTGCTTCGGGACACTTTTTGCTTCGGGACACTTTTGCTTCGGGACACTTTTTCTTCGGGACCCTTTTGCTTCGGGACACTTTTGCTTCGGGACACTTTTGCTTCGGGACACTTTTTGCTTCGGGACACTTTTTGCTTTGGGACACTTTTGCTTCGGGACACTTTTTCTTCGGGACACTTTTGCTTCGGGACACTTTTGCTTGGGGACACTTTTGCTTCGGGACACTTTGCTAAGGGACACTTTTGCTTCGAGAAACTTTTGCTTCGGAACACTTTTACGAAGGGACACGTTAGCTTCTGGACACTTTTGATAAGGGACAAACTAGCATACAAACTAGCAGACAAACTAGCAGACAAAACATCAGACAAACTAGCAGGCAAACTAGCAATCAAACTAGTAAACTACAAACGCGATGCGAACGCGCGTTTGTATCGATACAAACGCGGATACGCGCTGCAAACGCGCGTTTGTATCGATACAAACGCGCGTTTATATCGATACAAACGCGCGTTCGCAACGCGTAGCAAAAACGCGCTTCAGAAAACGCAATGTGGACACTCCCTAACGATTTCGCTGAAATTTGCGGTACGGGGTTGTCGCCGATTCAACAAGTACTTACTTTTTTTCTGTTTGCCTTATTTTTCTCATTTTGTTATTTTGCTTTGTTGTATATTGTATTTGTTGAATAAATGTATTTTCTTCCAAATTAATTGAATTGTTTGTTATTTATTTAAATATCTATTGTCGACGTGTACCCAAACATGGTGATTTCCGATTATTTACAACATGCGTGTGCCAGAAACGCTAGTCGTAAAATTTATTCAAGCAACACAAAGAGGCCACTGAAGTACTACGGTCTAGGGTTTAGCAATTGCTTTACCCGCGAAAGAAGCATGCCTAGGTATAGCTAAGCTATATTTTGCTGCTTCTATAGTACAAGCCAAACATGTTTATCGATATACATAATATTTATTATTTTGGGACTTGAATAACAATTTGAAATAAGTAGGCTAAGGACCAACTTCACAATCCCCGAGTAATGTATTGGAAAATATATATCGAAATTCATCATTTTTAGGGTTCCTAGCCCTGTCAGGACAACGGAACCCTAAAAATGAGGGAACCCTTATATCCGTCTGTCTGTCCGTCTGTCCGAGGTTTTGCTAAAAGACCGTTAGTACCTACTAGAAAACTGTAATTTTGCAAAGGTGTGTATATCAATTACGCCGACACAGTGGCAAAATAAAATTTTGGAGAATATATTTTTTAATGTTATTTTTATTTAATTCTTCATTTACGAAACAATAAACTTTAAAGTGAAATTTTTTGGTCCAGTACCTAGCCCAATTAAAGATAAACTATAGGCTTGAAAAATCTGGAAAAATTCATGATGATCGTGCATTTCATGAACTTTAAAGGAAAATAGCGGTTAAGAAAACTTTATTAGTTTAGCAATAATAGTCGTTGAACTTGGGTGTTGGACAATTTTGTACCATTAACTCCTAATATCTTTACCATTACCTAATTTTTATCATATACATAGTATAAAAAAGTCGTTTCCCGCTGTCCCTATGTGTGCTTAGATCTTTAAACCTACGCAACGGATTCGGATGCGGTTTTTTTAATAGATAGAGCGATTCAAGAGGAAGGTTTATATGTATAATACATGCACGATATAGTAGAGAAACACTGATAATTTTAGAGGTTTCTAATGTGATGTGTGATGTGACCCTTGCGAAGCTGGGGCGGGTCGCTAGTATTCAGAATAAAGAACAACAGAATCGTTCTATTTTGTGGGAACGGGCTACTACGGAACCCTGCACTGCGCGTGGCACGACACGCACCTGGCCGGTTATTATTATTTTGAGACTCGAATAACAATTTGAAATAAGTAGGCTAAGGACTCACTTCACAATCTCAGAGTAAAGTATTGATTAGTTTAATCGGCAAAACAAATTATAACAGATACAAAAGACTGCTGCTTAGTGTTAGGTACCTACTCAGCTATAGCGAAAACTGGAGCTCGGTATTCTTACTAAGTGACAGTTAGGACCTTACTCAAATAAAAAAATATTGTAGACCTTGACTTCTGTTTGAAAACCAATTACTTATCCGATGGCGATTTGCTTTTTAAATAGGTATCTGAGAATATTCATGGTTAAATATTCCTTTTAACTAAATGACAAGCCTTAAAATTTCAACTTTGTACTGAAACAGTAATATAAACTTTTGAACAGAGTAGGTATTACTTTATTTCAAGAGATATTATTTAGTAGATTTAGTATCGAAACATCAACATATAAAACACACAAACTAGGTAGGTACTGGATCTAAGTGTGCTAAATGATAGCATAAAGAGAGGCTCAACCGTAAATAATTAAAGATAATTTAAACGAATATCTAATAACGAATATAATTATAAAGGATCTGATACTCATTCTATATTAGGATAACAATCTAGCATTAGTAAATTAATTCTGGGCTAGTTTTGGGTAAAATCTCACAAAAATAATATCTATTTTTCGATATCTCAATCGATGATGAGTCTTTAGTATGGACATGAAGATTATTATTATTATTACAACTATAATATTACTATTGAGTAATTTTAACTAAAAAATTAAATTAATATTTTCAAGCACATTTCAATATTTTGGTCAATCACAATCATAGTCAATTTGAGTACCAAGTAGTAGGTGAGAGTACAATTGAATAATTTATATCTGTCAAAGTAGGTAGGGTGCTTTAAATTATAATTATTAAGTATAATGTGCATATTTATACGTGTTTTTTGTTTTGTGTGTGTTGTAGGTACTTACTGCATTACTATGTAAGTAGGTTGAAATGCTCCATGCTTAAGCTTCATAGAAGCATAGAGTTAACGGTAACTTTTTATAACGTTTTTGGGCTTAACCACAATCACTGTTTATTCAGAGCAAAAGGTTTTGATACTTAAGTCAACGGAATACTATGCAATTAAATAAAAAATGGATTTTCTACCTCTACCTGCTCATGGTGATCTGTAGGTACTCTGAATTTTAAATAGAAAACAGAGCATGTTTTATTTAGTTGTTTAATTATGGAATGTAAATTTGGTCTCAGTGATTTGTTTTAGTTTCACTTGTCGACTTTTATTTAACAATGAAACCGTGAAAATTTAAATTTAACAGATTTCAGATGCTGGAAGCAGAGAAAGTAACCTCCGATGTAATATAAGCCGTTACTAGCTCAATATTATAAATAATTAATCGCTTACTACTCACCCAATAATAAATAATAAATAATGCTGGACATTTCACACAGCATCATCTAGCCTCAACGTAAGCAGAGCTTGTGTTATGGGAAATACATACTATCAAACATTGAAAAACATTCAGACCCAAGACAAATACTTGCAGATCATACAAACATTTATCCCACGGCGGAGGTCGAACCCGCAACCTCCTGTATCTCAGGCGAGCCTTCACCCACTGCGCCACAGAGGCTGTCAAGAAAGTTGTGATATTTTTTGCAATCGTTTCTAAAGTCATAAAGTAGTAATTTGTTAATGTTTACTTTATATTTCATTAAATTAATTGTCTAAAGATCTGAAAAAACCATTGTGTCTACCTTCAGGAATAGAGTCATGATACTGGTTCGTAAAAAAACGAAACAAGATCACGGACGACTGTAGGTATTCTCAAGGTGTAGTGAGATAATTTTTCTTAAAAAATTCCAAATGCTCTTAACAAAATCTTTACAACCAAAGTAAGAGTCAAAAGGGTGAAATCATTGACAAAGTATCAAGACGTTTCCGTCCAACTTCCCCGTGGTTCCAAGTACCAAAGGTAGAGTTGCGTTGCGGTCGGCACGGCATTGATGTTCGCAACTTGCCCTTCGCCTGCGTTTACTAACTGTTGTTTATTCTACGCCGGCGTGCCATTTCTCAGCTTCATTCAGATGTTTACCTATTCAAGTGCTTTTTGCATACGTTGCCTTCAGTTTAAGTACAATATTTGTGGGTTTGAGTCAGTATCAGTAATTCTTAGTAGGGTGGGTTGTCCAGCAATGAACCAGGTAAAATTCAAACGTCCATATCTTTTACATTTTTTGACTTACGGATCTAAAATTTGGCGTGAAGTAAGGTGATTAATCTGGCTAAGATTGTGCATTATTAGTTTATTCATATAATCTTTAGATTTCTTAGAAATACAGATTTAGCAAAAAATGAGAATTGGTTCATTGCGTAACACGGGTGGTACGCATTGAACCAGACCGAATTCTGCAATGAACCACCTATTTACCAAGAGAAAGGGCAATGTTTTTACTTTATTATTAATACCTATCAGCAAAATTATTACTAACTACGAAATATAAGCCGTTAGAGGTACTATTAATTATATTTAGGCTTGAGTATTTTAGTCTTAATAAAATCTATGTATTGACATCAAACAATATGTTTTTTTTTTTATCATAATACTAATTATAAGTAGGTTATCATACAAATCTAGTTGTAATAAGTGGTGGTTTAGTTTTTCAACGTTTAAGAATGGTAGGTGCAGCTCGGACTGGGAAAATGTATGTGAGTACTATGGTTCAATGTAGGACACTATGTCATGGCTCATTGCTAGACACACCCCATTGACAAAACAAACCTCAGAATTTCACCTGGTAAATGATGATACAGCATACTAACTATAGTGTAATTTACAACGTTATGTATGTGTTATCATACGTAACAGGCAAAAAAAACTGTAGGTAACACCCAAAAAATGTAGAAAAAGAATGAAATCAACACAAAAAACTGACTTTTATGATACATTTTTATAAATTCGATCACTGGGCGTACGTCTTAAGCTTGCGCTGCTTGTAATTTGAGGAGAGAGTGAGGGATGCGTATGCGTTCCTGTTGGCAGTAATCGTAAAGAACGGCAATGTCACATTTTTGAAATATAGCGGTGGTTCATTGCATCTGCCTGGTTCACAGGTGGACAACCCACCCTACTTGCTAGAAACGATTAGTCAATGGAGATTTAGAATCGTGTAGGCTACGTACATAACCTTTGAAACCATCATGGCTATGAACAATATAAGAGTAAGAGCACTGAAAATGGGATATAAATTACCATGATTCGTGGATTTTAGAGTTTTCCGATATTTCGGCACCCTTGCATGCGCTTTTATCACGGTAAACACTCAAATCCACGAATTATGGAATATCCCGTTTTTTTGTGCTTTGAAGCGTAAACATAACAACTGAATACTTTTTAAAAATGAAAATAAGAATATAAGAACAGAAATTTTATATTATAACTAGCTGCTGCCCGCGGCTTCGCTCGCGAGGTACCCGGATAAAAGTAGCCTATGTTATTCTCTAGCCCTCCAACTATATCCACACAAAATTCACGTCAGTCCGTCGTTTTGACATGAAAGCAGGACAAATAAACAAACAAATAAACACACTTTCACATTTATAATATGGGTACGGATTATAATATAGCTGGTCCATCGCTATATAAAAAAAGTTTTAGATGACTCAGTCTGGTTTTGTCATTTCACGTGCAAAGTCACCGGAGGAAAGTACCTTTATTATACATATTCAAATCTCTGCAAGTACCAAACGATTGAAAACACGGTCAGAAGTTAGTTTGTTTAATATTATGAATTTTCAGTTAGACAAGTAAGATAATCTGAGCGTACTACTTGAAGGTACAGTATATGCCTATTTAATTGTATCATTTTCTGATCTTTCTCAGACGGCAGTTAGATAAAATGAGGAAGTTTTCAGACAATTACATAGTTACAGTTTAATAGCACATGCGCACATAGAAGTGGTAGCAAGTTACAAGCCTCTTTTATGACATGCTGAGAATTATGATGACAAGATAAAAAATATATTTCCTTAGCTCTTTTTACACATAAATTTTGTAAGTGGTTGAATTTCAGTAACATAAATATGGAATTACACTAAAATGAGAATACTTACAAAAAGAAGTTCCACAAAACTTTCTTCATCAATTTATCGTGGTTCATGTCTTTGTATATAAACTAAGATTTTGTTCTTAGCTCTATGTTCAACATAGATTTTTTTATCTTCTTTAAATGTTTGTATGATCTGCAAATATCTGTTTCGGATCTGGGTTATGTTGTATGTAGTTAATAGTCATGTGGTTCCCATAACACAAGCTCTCTCTCTCTTACTTTGGGCTACATGATGCTGTGTGAAATGTGCAGCATTATTTATTTTTTTATTCGTTTTATAATAAAGCAGAATAGATACATTCCTATCCTACCTAAAAAGGTCAGTGTAAATCCTACTCTTTGTAAGACACCATGACCCTCCGTACAGTTGCAAGGGGTCATGATTGATATACCTTAATGGTCCAGCATTATTTGTCTTTGACTGTACTAAAACACCCGACTTTGAAAGTGGTACCAGTTGAAGAACGGAAATAATATTATTTTTAAGTTTCCCAACTCGTAATATCTAATACAAGATTTGTTAGTACGAGATGGGAACTACTCCGTAGAGCGCAACGCTTGTTTAAAATTTACAAAAAGTGATTTCTTTAGAACGAGAGAGCCCTGCTCGGTTCAAAGCCTGGCCGTGCATCAATGAATTATTTGTTTCGAAAAATAAATATGCCCATTAACACGAGCTCTAAACGGTGAAGGAAAACATCGTGAGGAAATCAGCAACGATTTAGTCAGGCCCGCACGTATTGGCCTGTCTTTACTGTGGATGTGTTCGGTTAAACTGAGAGGATGGTGTAGGTGCCGGGCAAGCCTACTCCATCTCAACATTGTCCCAGGCACTAAGATTACCTCCTGACACTGTTTAAATCATCTGGTAAAAGATGCAAAATGGTTTGGGCACTAACGAAGGTTCTTAAAATAAACCGAGTAGGTTACCACGCGTCCTGCACTGTCCCATGATGCAAATGTATGCAACGATTACAGCAAACCGATGATGACAAATGAATAGCAATGGGCTGCGAATGATGATGATGAATTACTAAATAGAACATAATAATTTATTGAGTACTTTTGTTCTCAATAATTTACTTTTCTCTCTTGTTTAAACTATCTTATCAACATGTAATTAATATTTTTTGCTGTCAACATTAATTTAGATCTTAACTGCACACTGGTCTTATATCACGTACTAACATATCTTATAGTGTTATGCTTAGTTAAATATAAAAAATAGCACGTATAAGTAATCATTGTAGAATTTAAATTATCGCACCATGTCAGATGATAATCTTTTTAATAATTTCTTGAAATGAGTTACGGAAATACTGGATCATTATTATCATAACTATTATATAGTTCTACCGGAGGTGCCAGAAGCTGAAAGGCGCATGAGGAAAAAATCTACCAATAGTGTCACTTTATTTTCGTGGCTTCGGTAAGGGCAGTCCTGTAATTGGTGGATTTTTTTTTCCTCACACACCGTTTAGCTTCTTTTGCACGTCTTCTTTTGTAGAAATACATCCTTCACCCAACAAGAGAAGAGAGAGAGAGAGAGAAGACAGCAGAGAAGTAATTATGATGCCTGCTGTGAAACAATGCCCGAAACACGCTGATCGTAAGAATAAAACGACTCACATCAGCCGAAGAATACGTCTTTATTTTGCAGTAAAAATAATAAAATAATTGAAAATAATGAATATGAATACCTACTCAAGTTGACGACATTTATGGCAGAGTGGGTGAAGGCCCGCCTGTGACGCAGGAGGTTCGATCCCCGCCGTGGGACAAATGTTTGTATGATCTGCAAATTTTTGTCTCGGGTCTGGGTGTTCTATATATAATATTTATGTAAGTAATAAAAAAACTATATAAGTAGGTACATACCTATATCAGTCATGTGGTTCCCATAACACAAGCTCTGCTTATCTTGAGGGCTACATGATGCTGGTGTGAAATGTCCAGCATTATTTATTTAAATTACATATTATAGGTACTCTTTTCAGGCGTCGATAAACTATTTGAAAGGTAAATAAACTACTCCTGAAACTAGACAGCAATTTTCACCTAAGCATCTATCTAACTTTAATCGATCAGATAATCCGTCTCGTCATGAGTCTCACTATGCTGGTACCTGGTTATCTCAAATTTCTCATTTCACTTTTTTTTTTCAGTTTATAGACTTTTCTTTCAGGTTCGGTTGGCAATACATTTCTGATTTTATTCAATAAATAATTGTAATACCGGCATATTTTTATTACTCGTCTTTAGGTAGTACATAAAGTAGTTCTTCCACAAATAAATTTCACCCTTTTCTTTAATCACACGAACTTTTGTTTTATTAATTACCTATAATTTTCATGCAGTTTGCCGGTTTGTTTTTAATTTATTTTAGTGCCGGTACAACTGGCAGTCTTTTTTCATGTAAAAAAATACCATGCATGGATCCCCTTCATGCATGGTGTTATTTTACACTATCAATTTTCACAGCTTCCTTTCATCCTTTGTTTTCAAAAATTCTTGTTATTATCTTTTCGAAAAATTAATTTACTTAGGTAAGTATATTTTTATCAGTTCAACTTAGTGGCCAACTTTTGTGGCAGAGTTTTTAGGCCGGCTGAAAATCTTCTTTATAAAAAAAAAAATAAGTTTAAGCAACTGTGAACAAACTTTGATTTGTAGAAACAAATCAAACTTTGTTTATTCACATTGTTACTATCTACCCACTATTTTTTTTTACTTTTCGAAAAATTACACACCTAATAAAAAATGTGAAAATTTCCCTAAATTATTTTTTAGTTATCTAAAAATTACCTCTTCCGATGTCAGTAGCTGATCAAGTATCCAGGAAAGTCAAAGTCACACACACTGTCATATCACGTAAACAGGCTAGTACGAGCGTCCGTGACACTGCGCGCGACTGGAAGCTTTGCGCTGCGCACGCGCCTCCTCCTACTTATAGCTTCAGAATCGCTGTAACACTTTCCCCACTTAAACCTTCTTTTCATTAACGTTGATTTTTGTAGAATTTCGCCGTTTATTAATCTTCCATTCAACATGTAACGGGATTTACAATTTTTGTAAAGATGTTCTTATGTTTATTGCTAGCTGCAAACGTTTCTAAAAATACAAGCATTGATAGTTTAGCTACTGAAGTAGCTTAGTGTGGGTTTAAAGTTGATATAGTAGGTGTTGTGTTTGTTTTATTTTTATAATTTTGATTTTTAAAGTGTTTAACCACACTTTAGGTATTACATATTTCATTGAAAATGAAAAGTCTTATCAAAATTTGCGATTCCGACGGGATTCAAACCCGCACTGATACAAGTGATCCTCCTTAAGCCGGAGTGCCTTTACCAACTCGTCCACGGAATCCACATTCGAAAATCTTGATAAGCTCATATGGATTGGTTAAAGCCCCGATTCGAATTCTTGAATGAATTCGAGTTTGAATCCCGCTGAAATCGCAAATTTTGATGACTTTTAATTTTATTTTATCCGTTTCCGATCCCGTGCCCGAGTTGGTTAAGGCACTCCGTCCGTCTTCAGGGGGATCGCTTGTATCAATGCAGGTTTGAATTCCGTCAATATAAAAAAAAAATTGATAAGTAAGACTTTTCATTTTCAACGGAGTAAGTTATTCAGTGTCCATTTTCATTTAACGGGATTTATATAGCCAGGTTCCATTTAAAATATTCGATAAACATGGTAGTGAAGCATTAAAATGGAGCAGATTAAAATACTTACCTTTAACTTTTAGAACATTAGAAATAGAAAATTTAGATTTAGAAAGTGCATGTTGCTAACTATTGTTATTTTAACTATATGTTATAATTATGTGTAGTGATGGTAAAGTAAAACTACTTTATTTTTTTATTATTAGGCGTGCCTACTTCCTGCAAAAACAACGATAAGTACCGCTTCGCTTTAATACCTTATATGTATTCATTTAAATATTTATTTTCCAACTGCTCAAACGATCTTAGAAGTCCTTATCTGATGTTTGACAGGAATCAGCCTGAGTTTACCAAAAACTTTTGGTAAACTTTGGTATAAAAAGAATGCGTGACTAAACTCTATTAAGTTCGATTTACAACATTAAGTAGGCTGTTTCGTCCCACTGCTGGGCAAAGATCTCCCCCAAACTCTTGCAACTGTCTTTTCTCTATTCTTCGCCGAGTCCCACGAAAAATTTAAACACAATAACCACCTAAGCATATAATATATAATATAGTTCTTTTCTTTTATTTCTTTTTATTAAATTATAAACCCAGCATCTAATAAA
Organism: Camptogramma bilineatum; assembly: GCA_958496255.1. Classification (NCBI taxonomy): domain Eukaryota; kingdom Metazoa; phylum Arthropoda; class Insecta; order Lepidoptera; family Geometridae; genus Camptogramma; species Camptogramma bilineatum. Next base: position 8,092,851 of record OY292463.1, on the reverse strand, counting down.
TAGTGTAGGACATTCACACAGCATCATGTAGCCCCAAAGTAAGCAGAGCTTGTGTTATAGAATCACATAAAATATTCATAGAAAACACCCAGACCCGAGACAAATTCGTTTTATGTTTTAACTCAGAATTCTTGTATTCTGAGTGTTTTAATAATACTCGATTATACACAGATACACTGAAAATCGATTGGTTTGGAAAATTGTTGGTAGGTATAAATGTTATGGTCGTATTTTATGTCACATTTTAAGAGTAGTGACAGAATCAAATATTTGGATCAGGAAGGAACGATGCTGATTTTTTATCTTTGATTTGGAGAGGTGAATTGTCATCTATACATATAATAAGAATGAAGTCTAAGCTCTAACTTATAAGTATTCAATTAAGTGAAGTCAGTTTTTGATCTATATAACCCTCGAGCAGCAAAACACTTCGTTAGCGCGTTTTAGAATGACCTTGAACGCAAACACTTCATAGTAACTGTTGGTAATCTGTGACTTTGATATTTTCGTTTCTGTGTGTTTGACCACTAAGATCTCTGAAACTACTGAACTGATTTGGATGCAGTTTTCATTGTTGTATTACGGTAAGCCGGGATTAAAAGATAGGGGTTGTTTTATCAAAATCCGTTCACAAATAAAAAAGATATGTACATTTAAAGAATTCAATCTAAATTTCTAAACACTTGCTTTTCTAAAGAAAAGATTACGATAAAATTTGGCATGGATATAGATTACATCCCAGGAAAGGACGTAGGCTACTTTTTTTCAAATGTTATCATGGTTGAGATAAAAAAATAAGGGTTGCAAGTTTGTATGGGGAACAAAATGTTAGGTGACTCCGCCTCTTTTTGCACTCATGAAAATTTTTACACATTTTTTTATTACGAATGATTAACGATTTCAAAATTAATGATAATGATGTAATGTAAACCTATTCTAATAAACGAGCAATATTTGTCTTATATTTATGTGGGAAAATACGTTTTCTCTTGCAATGTGGTTCGTAATTGAACCACTAGAGCCATCTAGTGGCAAGAGGCAACCAACGAACGCCAGTTCGTTGGTTGCCTCTTAGCTTAGGCCAAGATGTTTAAAAAATAGATAAAATTGTCAGTCATGTCACACTAGATGGCGTTCGTTTAACGATTATTTTTTCTCTATTTTTACACGAGCAGAGCTCGGTCGCCCAATATGTAGGTATTGAAATAGGTACCATTCAATACATCCAAAATTCATTATGTAGGTAGGTATTTTTAATCTTTTATCTTACAACGACACAAATAATTGGTTGTAGAGTACGCGCCACCACTGAAGTCCGATAGAAGCGGCGGCGCTGCTATCTAATCGCAGAAAAAAAAAATTAAAGAAATGAACAAGCAATTCATTCAAAAATTAAAAAACCCGGCTGAACTGAAAAGTTGGAAACAGCATTATCTCAATCACAAAATTAAATTACAATTTTATTATTAGGTAGGTAGGTATCTAGGGTTCGATGCCGTGCGCTTTTTCCTAAACTTTGTTGTCACAGTTGACACACAGATGGCTCTGTCTGTTCTAAACGTTGCGTGTGACTAAATAGAAAGTTTTAGTATGCGTTTTGTTTAGCAATAACATTAGGGGCGAAAAATAGATTTTAAAAAATTTTGGAAGTCGATTTAGTTTTTGAAGATGTCATGTTAGATTTTTCAAAAAATTATATTTGATATCAATCCACCAACCTCTTGATTTTGACATGGATTTTGATATGATGGCATGATTTTTATTTTCTAAATTCACACATTGTTGCATTTTCTAGGCGCACTATTTGATTTATCGAAATAAAAAGTATCCTAGAGCACAATCGACATAGAGACAATTCTAACGATACCTCATTCATCAAAATCCATTGAGCCGTTTAGGAGAAACGTGGTAATAAAGAATATTACTTACTTAACCACCCACCCACATACATAGAAACGCGCGATCTACATAACCCTGTGACTTGACAGTCAGCCGGGTAATTAGGCACGTAAATTACGTGATACCGGGTACTGTGTGAAGTGTTCACTTCACACAGAAATAATCTTTAGGTACGTGACGCAAAGTAAAAAAGTGATCTAGGTTTTAGAGATCTTTTGGACCAAATACCTAGGTAGGTACCTACCATCGCGGGCGTTTTCAGAAGATCAGCACCACAGTTTCATCACAATCTGGTCAATGGTTTAGGAACGCATAGCGGACAAACATACTCAGGTAGGTACCTACATTTTTATTTAGATATGTACCTACCTACCTACCTACATAAGCATTGTCCCATTAATTTCTTCACCTGAAACGTCATGCATGACCATCCAATTCTAAAACGTAATACTTACTTAGTACCTACTAGGTAGGTACGTTAATAAGGAATACCTTCCTACAACCAATTTGTGTCATTGCAAGTAAAAAGATCAAAATACCTAAGTAGGTAAGTACTTTTATGAATTTCGGATGTATTGAAAAGTAGGTAGGTAGGTACTTACCTATTTCAAAAAAGTGATAAGAGTATTATGAGTAAGTAGGTACCTATGTAGATATGTATTTACAAAAAATATAGGTACCTACCTATGTAGACACCTAAAAGTATTCTATCAGTTAGGTAGCTGGTTCCATTGTACAAGCTTTGCTTAGTTTGGATATATTCTATTCTATGGTTTGGGGCTAGATGGAGCTGTGTGAAAAATGTCCACCAATATTTATTTGTTTATTTAACCTATTCTAATAAACGAGCAATAATTGTTTGATGTTTTAAGTTTGAAGTTTGTTTGTATGTAGGTACCAATTGAGGTTCTCGAAAACGGCTTTAACAATTTCGATCACCACCAATTACATTATAAGAACGCATAGCGGCCAAACATACCTACCTACATACATTTTTATACCTATATAATAGACAACCAATTTGTGTCGTTGGAATTATAAAGATCAAAATAGGTAAGTACCTACTTATTTAAGTACCTACCTGTATGAATTTCAGATGTAAGTACCTACTTACCTATTGAAAAGTAGGTAGGTAGGTACCTATTTCAATAAAGTGTTATCCTATCCTATTCTATTAAACGAGCAATATTTGTTTGTCTGTACCTACTAACGTTCTCGAAAACGGCTCTACCTAATGATTTCGATAAAATTTGCGGTACATAAAATTTGCGGTACAGGGGTTTAAGGGGACGAAAAATCGATCTAGCTAGGCTAGGTCTCATATCTGGGAAAATTCGTTTTCTCGACATTTTCACGCAAAAAGGTTTACCAGTGCAATGTGGTTCGTAATTTCACAATTTCTGTTGAGACTAAAGTGGCCAAGTGAAATAGGTGTCCGCCTCTCAACCGAAGGCTTCGAGTTCGAATCTCAGCCAGTAAAAGTTTACTTTTTGTAAGTTTTATTTCTTTTTCTTTTTTAATTTTTATCTATTTGCACCCGAGCATAGTTCGGTCGCCCAGATATTAAAGTATTAAGTACCTACCTAAAGTATTTACAAAAAAATATAGAAGTAGGTACCTATTCTATCAGTTATCTGGTTCCCATAGTACAAGCTATGCTTAGCTATGCGATTTTGATGAAATTTGCGGTAGGTACGGGGGCTTACGGAGGCGAAAAACCGATCTAGCTAGGTCTTTTATCTGGGAAAATTCGTTTTCTCGGCATTTTCATGCAAAAAGATTTACCAGTGCAATACCTAATGAGTTTTAAAAAAATTGAATAAAAAGAACCTAGCCTATGTGCTATTTCAGGTCATAATCTATGTAATATATTCCAAGTTTCAATAAAATCCGTTTAGTAGTTTTGGCGTGAAAGAGTAACAAACATCCATCGATACATCCATCCTCACAAATTTTCACATTTCTCATATTAGTAGAATTAGCATACGCGAACGAAGTCGCGGGCACAGCTAGTTGAAAATAAAAAGTCTTACCTATCAAAATTTACAATTCCGACGGGATTTGAACCCGCATTGATACAAGCGATCCACCTCAAGCCGGAAAGTACTTCGTTACATTTTTTTTGTATTAACTGCTTACCTGCTATGCCATAATTATTACCCAACCAAAAAAACCGACCAACTCCGAGTTGGTGGAGTTCCTGAATTTAAAGGCGGGTACAATAAACTTCCCAAAATCAAAATGTTGGGTTTTTTTTTGGTTGGGTAGGTATTATTTATGGCATAGTAGCAGTTAATACATAAAAATGTAACTAAGTACTTATTTTAAACTGTGAAAAACAGTACCTCTACTAGTTTCCCTGTCATTAATATTATAGCAAACATTCCAGTCTGCTATTTCAATATGACATGCAAGCATTTTTATTCATTCGAGTTGGCATAAATTGCATTGGTCGGTTTAGACTAGAAAAATGTTCGTGACTTCGTTCTTATCACAGTTTTAATGTTCCTAATGCAACCCACCCATAACCCACTAGTAGGTACTGTAGGTATAGACTGAAACGTTGAATGCCAGTTTCTATACCAACGAACTGTCGTTAGTTAGGTACCATAGTTAGGTACTAAATTACCATAGCAACGCACACAGGTGAAATATCCCAAAAAGTTGGCCAATATTATATGAAGTGTATTTATGCATATATACAGGGTGAATTTTTGAGACGGGGCAGTAAGGGCAGCTACCTTAACCGTTGTAGCTAGAGGAAAACGTTCTTAGGAGACCATCCTTAATTTTTGAAAATATTTCGACCTGCATTCACAGATTTTGAAAAAAATGTACAGTTAGCGAGAAAATGGGCCATTTACACAAAAACTTTTTTTGATGCCAATCGATCCTGTTTCATCTAAGGATAAAAAGGCTCTTTCCGACCAACTGAGGTTAGAGTACTAGAAAAGTCGGAAATCGCTAAAATGTATTTCTGAGACAAGACAGTAAGGGCTACCTTAACCGTTGTAGCTACAGGAAAACGTTTTTAGGAGACTACCCTTAACTTTTGAAGATATTTCAACCTGCATTCACAGATTTTGAAAAAAATGTACAGTCAGCGAGAAAATGTGCAATTTACATAAAAACTTTTTTTGATGCCAGTCGATCCTGTTTAATCTAAGGATTAAAAGACTCTATCGGACCAACTGAGGCAAGAGTACTAGAAAAGTCAGAAAACGCAAATAACTTTGATTATACATTTCGTACAAAATCATTTTGTCATTTGAATATGAATATTTGTCATAATTTTTCGTCATTTTGTCGAAATATCTTCAAAAGTAAGGGTAGTCTCCTAAGAACGTTTTCGTTTACGTTTTCGGTTAAAGTAGCTGCCTTTACTGCTCCGTCTCAAAAATACATTTTAGCAATTTATGACTTTTCTAGTACTCTTACCTCACTTGGTCCGAAGGAGCCTTTTAATCCTTAGATGAAACAGGATCGACTGGCATCAAAAATTTTTTTTGTGTAAATTGCCCATTTTCTCGCTGACTGTAAATTTTTTCAAAATCTGTGAATGCAGGTTAAAATATCTTCAAAAGTTAAGGGTAGTCTCCTAAAAACGTTTTCCTGTAGCTACAACGGTTAAGGTAGCCCTTACTGTTTTGTCTCAGAAATACATTTTAGCGATTTCTGACTTTTCTAGTACTCTAACCTCAGTTGGTCGGAAAGAGCCTTTTTATCCTTAGATGAAACAGGATCGATTGGCATCAAAAAAAGTTTTTGTGTAAATGGCCCATTTTCTCGCTGACTGTACATTTTTTTTTTAATCTGTGAATGCAGGTCGAAATATTTTCAAAAATTAAGGATGGTCTCCTAAGAACGTTTTCCTCTAGCTACAACGGTTAAGGTAGCTGCCCTTACTGCCCCACCTCAAAAATTCACCCTGTATACTGCTTTAGTTGGTCTAAAATAATAGTTTAAATGATTATTATGAAAAATAAAGCTTGATTGATTATTACGAAAATAAGCTAACTTCACGATGATTAACAATTTGTAATTCGAGCAGGTACCTACCTACTAAAGACAGTTCGTTGAATATAGAAACCGGGCATTAGTGTTTCATAAATCAAAAGGAACAACCACTAACGTAAGGTATTACCTACTTACTTAGACCATGCTGTAGGTAACTCGTTAAAATTAAACTGTGTTGTAATTATATTATTTCAAGCACTTGTGAAAATTATCCCGTAATCTTAGCTTGGAAAGTCTTCTAGGGTGCCTCGATTTTGTCAGTTTCTGTAAAAGTTACCCACTGAGTACTTTTAAAGTAAAACTTTGATATTGTTAGGTCTAGGTATTTATTTTATTATTTGTTTGATTTATTTATGTTTTTTTTATTTATTTTAAAAATATTATTTTATAACAAATAAATACTTACTTAGATATAATACTTACTTTCTTAACTAGATATTTTTTCTTTACCTTCTTTACCAGTCTTACACAATATTTTGCGATTATTTCTGGAACAGCTCAATCTCACCAAAAACATTTTCGTGTAAAATGTTGCCAAGACGAGATTGTCAAAAAGTTACCGGCGTCGATTCCGGTACCGAACTTTTTATCAACCTCAACCAAAACCTCAACTAAAGCGACTGTTTCCATGACTACTAATAACAAACGACTCAGTTGCGGTGAGGTTTTGAACTTTGGCAGAACAAATTTTTGAAAACCTATTCTACTATTTTCGAACCAAAACCAAAGCGGTTGTCATCTAGTAGAATACAGGCCTCCCATGTAGAGCCAAGCTTATAACTACACGCCCTAAGGCTTGTTTCACTCTTCAGCGTGTCGCCCGCCGGTCGCCTCCGCGAGTTGACCATTCACAGCACAGAGAAATTAATTTTGACAATTCACAGCATAGAGAAATGTGCTGTGAATGGTCAACTCGCGGACGCGACAGGCGACACGCTGAAGAGTGAAACAAGCTTAACTCTACTACTCACACCCACTTCACAAACTCTACAGTCTAGTCAAAATACGTGGCTTGGCAGGCCAGGCACTACCATGAAGATATTTTCTGAGTGATTTTTTTTAGTGATTAAGTAAATTTAATAAGTACTTAAAGTAAAATAATAAATCTTTTCTTCATCTTTAATTTTTTTTATAAAAAATGTAGGCATGAGCTCTTTAATATTATGTTTCATCAATTACAGCACTGACCTGAGTTCAAGTGGCGTCAGTTTTAACTATTTAATAAGTAGCAATGGAAAATTCTGAAAGCATTTTTACTAAATCTCTGTGTTCGAGACATGTATGTAACGTCATCGCGTGGGCCGCGCCCGCCGCCTCGCCGCCACGGTGACGCATCCAAAACGGTGCACACGGCGCCATATCCCGGGATGATATCGCTGGTAAATTTTGATTCCTGACTGAAATATTTTTCATTTTGGTCAGTAGCGACTTGTAAAAACCAATTGTAAAGATATTTTATTACAAGATCGCTTATAAATTTGGAATTTATAACGTTAGCTGAAATAATTTACATTTAATCAATAGGGTAAGTAAAATTTTGACCTCTCTCTCTATCGAATAAATGTAAACTATTTTTGTATTGTTTCTCACTATTGGTGAGTTTAATATTATTTACTTTAACAATATCATGACAATAAATATCCATGATAACAAAATAACCATGATAGTTATCAAAAGTTTTGGAACGTAAGTATAAGACAGTTGAATCCGAGAATACATAAGGATTGAGAATTTTAAGATTTCCATTGTCAACTTCAACTTATTAAAACGTTTTCTATTTTAAACAGTCCTCGCTTAATTTACCAATATCTGGGCGACCGATCTCTGCTCGGGTGCAAATAGTAGATAAAAAATATTTTTTATTCCGAAAAAGAACACAAAAAAAGACTGCACTAACCGCTTAACCGCACTGATCACACACAACAGCTTCCGTGAAATTATGAATGACATTGTACTGGTAAATCATTTGCGTGAAAATGCCGGGAAAACAAATTTTCCCAGATATGAGACCATCTGGGAAAATATGTTTTCTTTCTCATTTAGATCGATTCTTCGCCCCCATAAACCCTAGTACCGGAAATTTCATTGAAATTGTTAGACCCGTTTTCGAGAACGTGAATACAAACAAATACATAAATATGCTTTCAAATAATGCTCGCTTAATTGTAAAAGATAGGATATCGCCGGACATATCTCGACGCGTAATACACCGTGGTTGCTGAACTGACATGCTAGTCTTTATGGTTCCGTTACGTTAACGGAATATAGAAGCCCTGTCTATGATGAGATATTATTGTCTATCATTTATTTAAAAATCTTTAATTACGAGCTATCATTGGACTGCCTGCTCTAAATTAATGAAGTTCTATCCAATTGGGTACTTATGTGTTTTATTTTTGTAGCTTTCTTCATAAAATAATAAAAATAAAAAAACAAGATTTCATTGAAAAGCTGAGCGTCATGGTTTTAAAATACGACTGTTGATAAAATACGACTCTACACGGTAGAGTCGTATTTTTATTTTTATTAGTCCTACCTACTAGGTACCTACCTACCTACCTTAAACCAAATTAGAATCAAACCATAAGCACCGCAAGTAAACATTTGAAAAAAAAATCAAATGGAGAACTTTTATTTAAGCCATACTTATGGAAAACCCGTGATAACTAAAACTTTAATTTGATAAGTAGCATTTTACTATTTTCAAGAATAAACAGTGATAACTAATATCTACCTGCATAAAACTTTTATTTTAGGTTTTATCAACTCGGCGCTGATCAAACAGTACCTAAGTGAACCGGTTAGGTTAACTCTTAAGGATAATAAAACTATTTTGTAGGTAAGTATCTATGTACTAAATTAAAACTATGTGGGTAAATATAAGTACCTGCACATATACGACAACGAAACCCTGAGTGGTAGAGCACGACTCGCACTTAGTTAAATTTATTCGCGGCGGCCCCGACCCCATCATAGCAAATAGTTAGTCAGCCACCAGCCACCAGTCCACCATAGAGCGTCGCGCGTGGTGGTGCTACCACGTTATCTGTCATTACCGGCTTTTACATCGCATCCGATTCTCCGCGAGAACGCCCCGCAGTCCTAATTTAAAACGAGAAGTGTTCATTCTTTTCAAATCCAACCTCTTTCGTAAAAAAAGTGCTTCGGTTTTTGAGTGTTCAATGAATTTTCGGCGGTAAAGTGAAAACGTGTGCTAGGTATGTCAAGGCCAAACTTAGAGATAAGTTGTTAAATAAAACTGTAAGTAGAAGCTTCCGGATGCTTCCATGTACCAACCTGTAACGGTTTTGTTTACAAGATGATGATGTAGAGCAGATAGTTACGAAAAACTTGGGGCGTGTCGACAACGCGCTTGCGCCAACAGCATCTAAGAGAACAGACATATTTACAACAGATTTATGTTTGAAGAATTTTACATAGGTACTTACATCTGTCATGAATATGAAGTTTTCTTAGCAACACTTACCAATGAAACAGTAAGCTATGTGACAATCTAAAATAATGAATTATTTATTGCCATCAGCGTAGATTATGGGTTTTAAAGGAATTTGCACCAAAACACAAAAAAAAATGCATATTTTCACCAAAAAACGAAAAATAAAATTATTTGTTTTGATTGCCGTGATTTACCACAGTAATTTATTATAATCATCGAGCGTTTTTACAAACGTATGACGTCAGAACGTCACACGTTTGTAAAAACGCTCGATCTGACACTTTGCTCTCCAATGTTTTTTGAGGTTGATTTATTGACGTCACTCATCTGTCTCGCTCGACGCCATATTGCTATAGCAAGCGTTTTGACAACATAATAATCAGTGTAGGTATTGTAATAATTTTTTTAAAGAAATACCTAAGTACTAAAATTATTGAAAATAAATAGGTAAGTATTAGATATTTGTACCGTCCGTATACCTACACCACCAAATAATGTGAGATGATTTTTATAAACTAGTCAAATAACCTAGGTAGGTATACCGATAGGTGAGATTTAATTGATTGAGCTTATTTTGAAGTCAGAAGAAACTACCAAAGGAACAAAACAGATCATTCATAATAATGTACAATATAGTAGGTAAATATTATGTAATAGGTGCCTCTATAGAATAAGTACTTAAACTTTATCATCAATTTATTTCAAATGGCTTTTATTAGTCCATAATAAAAAAATATCAGAAATTCAACATTAAGTATAACCAATTAGTACCAGAACTTATTTTGGATATACCTACTGGTAATCAACCACCATAACGAGTTATACTTACCTACTTACTTTCTAATTTTTAGTTATGTTGTCAAAAGTAGTAGGTAGGTACCTATATAAATATAAAATACTTGAATTGCGAAACGAATTGATTTCATTTAATGTTCACAAGCCATAATACATCTTCAACAGTTTTCGCTCAATGAGAGTTGATTCTCCAAGGTCTTACAATTCTTACAAAACGTGTTATGGTGGATTTATACCGTGACGAAACTAAACAGGTCGGTTTGAAGCCGCTAGCCGTTACTAGGAAGCGTGATACCACCTTTCTAAAGCAAAGTCGACTAGCGAGTGTAAGTTGGCATTCCCGAACTCGAAGCTATTGCTTCTGATTTTGTTATAGTATTTTTATTATTATCAAAATTCCGAAAGTTTGTGTGTATGTTTGCATTTATATCACACTATTACCAGTGGACCGATTTAGGTGAAATTTGGAATAGATGCAGATCGTGGCCTGGAATAACAAATTGACTATTTAAAATCTTGGTACCACTTGAGCGAGTAAAAAGATATTGAGCTAGAAGAAAAAGAAAAATATTAACCTGAGTGCGTTCAGATGATAGTTATTAATGTATTTCAGGTGTTGATACTCGTATGTCACACAGTTGATACAGGGTGTAGCAAAGTAAGCGCGTATTTGGATTGAAGAAGTCATCGACCGGTAAATACTAATCTACCTACTAGTTTTAACGACCAATTAAAATGCGAGTAACGTGCTATAAGGATGTACTTTTTTGTATTTGTACTTTTCCATGAAATAACTAGGTAAGTACCTACTCTATTAGTGTATGGTCGTTACTATAATAATTTTGCTGTATTGAATAATGTAATAATAAGGTGTATTATTATAATAATATAAGTACATAAACTTTCATGTATTAAACCAATTTGGAAACTTTAAAATATCAGTAGGTACCTACCTACCTTTGATGCTTAAAGTACCTACCATGTTAGACACGTGTTCATATGGCTATGGCACTTTTAAACAAAATTGGCCTTTTTCTTAAGAAACTATTCAGTTATTTTACTTCAAGGTTATCAAAATCTAATTCCAATAGTTCTCCAAATGGTAATAATACTTTTAAATATCAAACAAAGTGCCAACTCTATCTTACCTTGAAGGTCAATGTGTCGAGTTTACCCTTCGAAATACCGCTACCCTAACTTGGTAACACCCTACCGATAGACGGTAGTAACAGCTAGTATCGAGAAAATCTTTTGACGGTGTCAGGAGGGTTATGTTTTTTGGGTTTGTTTCTGTAATGTTTATTTTTTTGGTACGTACCTACTCTTTTCAGCCTAATTACTACTTGATGGATTTTAACATTATAAAATGCAATAAGTAAATAAATTATGAGACTATAATGCCCGAATACCGAATACCCTGTCCATCGACAGCCACGACCACTCTGACAAGAGTGCCCGACTGAGAAGAAGAGAATGCCCGAATACTGAAATTTGGGACGTTCCTTCTAACTCTTCAAAATCGTATTTAAAAATGACAGTTAATGACATTATCGTCACGCCAACGTTCTCTGGGTCCAACCTTATTTTTATTTATTTTTTATTTTATTTTAATGCATTGTTATAATATAATGTATAGAAAATATGGTTCCTATTAGATTTAAGTGAAGTTGTAATGTCTTAGGTTTAAGAACCTGTAAAGTTACATACTTTTTTTAAATAAATAAATAACTTTAAATAACTTATAACAAAAAAACTATGACCATTCTCGATAACAATGTTATTTCAACCTAATCTCAAGTTATGTCCGTTGGGCGAATAAGGAAGGTTATTGTATTATTATTATAACCATAGAAAGGTGGTCTAGTTTAAAAAAATATTCATTCGTTCATTTCGATTAGATACCAGTGTAACTTACCTTATAATGAATCAAAATGAGCGCTTAGTAACATTCTGACGTAACAGATAACAGATTCAAACAAACTCGAGTTTTTTTATTTATTAATTTAATTTATCACTGTGTTATGTCATATCTGATTATGAATAATATATAACAAAAATAATTGAATTCATTCCATTCTAGGTGTGTTGTTGTGTAAGCTTTTAGTAACATTCTAATTTAACTTATCACAGATTCCAACAAAACTGAAGTCTATTAACAACGTTAGAGCGAATAATTTTAACTTACTCATTATTAAGATGAACGCACACCTATCCGAGCCGAAGGCGTCGAACGAATTTTAGAATTCTTTATTTGACGATTTCATGGGTATAAAGAATTCTAAAATTCGTTCCGGTCGATTCGTTCGGCGTATACAAGCCCTTATAAGTAGTTTCATTTTAGCTCTTTAGTTTATTATTTTGGTGTTACTCATTTAGTCGAATCGGACCTAAAATTCTTCATTTGTTGGGTTAGACAAGTGTCTAATTAGGTAGACCTTCGCTATAAAGTCAGGTAGGTACTCACTATAATCAAAGTTAACTAATTGCACTCATAAAAAATAATACCTATGACATTGTAATAATTAGAATGAGTGACCAACTGAGTCATCAATAACTAAGCATTGGCGTGCTTCGAAGAACACGCTAAATTGGCTTTTATTTATTTATTTATTTAACACTTTCCTAAAAACATTTTAAAAATGAGTAGGTCGGTTCCCAAAATTCCCGACTTTTAAGTCCGGTTATGTTTAAGTTAAACCGCGGACGGCCTAAAAACTCCCTCTTCAGGGTTGGCCATGGCCACAAGCTCATATACAAACTTATGTCGTAGATACTAGATCCTTCTTAACTGTATTTAATAATCTGTGTAAAATTATCATAAAAGAGATCGTCAGTCGACTTTGACGTAGATACCTATCAGCTTTCCGAATTCGAAAAGTGACATTTCTTTGCTGAAAAAACGTCAACTTTCCGTAGAAAATAATCGAATCGAATGCATTTTCGAAAGTCTGAATAGCACTGCAGGTATGTTAAAAAAATAATCCAAAATCATGAAAAGGGTGTGTGTGTGTTGGGGTTATGTGGTAAAAGAAGGTCATTCTTCTAGTCACAAAAGTATTAAGTGGAAGATAATAATGTTTTCGACGTTAAAACCATTAAGCCGGTATGTTTTATTTCACCTACACTGTCATTAAACTAACACAAAAGTCAACATAGCTTAGTGATAAGTAAGCATGTAGATATTTGAACGGCATAGTGTAGTATTATAATTATTATCTGGTGATACACAAGGTTGTTCACGACTATTGAACATGAAAATACAAAGAAGAAGTGTGATAATTATCTTTTTAATGTGAAAAATATTGCTTCATACGAATACAGTTCAAAATTCAATAAACAATCTTATCAAGAACTCAAACAAGCGGACTAGTCTTAATTATGGAATTTTTTGGTTCGCGATAAACGCCCACGTGCTCCCCTACTTATTTTCTGCTATTGTTCGCGAATATTATTTTAAACATTGACTGAAGCTTAGGCTTGTTTCACTCTTCAGCGTGTCGCCGGTCGCGTCCGCGAGTTAACCATTCACAGCTCATTTCTCTGTGCTGTGAATAGTCAAAATTAATTTATCTGTGCTGTGAATGGTCAACTCGCGGACGCGACCGGTGACACGCTGAAGAGTGAAACAAGCCACGGGAGGTTACGCAAGATATCTAATAGCGAGGTGACTTCATACGAGGCTGTACCTGGCATTGACAAGATTTTTTTTTACCTTTAAATTGTTTTTTTTTTTTTTTCAACATTGTCATTGTAATCTGTAAAGCGTACCACACACACAGCAGATCTGGACAGATAGCAATCGCGCCAAATATATTTTGTAATTTATATTCGCTGTGTGTGGTCCTCCATAGAATTTGTATGCGCGCGATCTCAAGATTTATATTTTATAAGATAATATCTTATGAAACACACACAGCAGATAATATATTACATTATCTGCTGTGTGTGTGATGGGTTTAATTAATAGTAGGTACGTATGGTAATAGTCAAAATATGTGGCTTGGCCGCTTCGCTACCGTCATTATGGGCGTAAGGTGAAAAAATTATTCACTGTTCATTACTTTTCTGTTATACACGAAACAGCCAAGCCAAGTATTTTTACCCGACTGCGCAAAGCAAAGGAAGGGTAATGTGTTTATCAGTCTATGTATGTATGTATGTATGTTTGGATGTTTCTATGTGGCATTCTAGAGGCCAAACGCGTGGACCGATTTTGATGATTCTTACGTCAATCGATTCGTCTGAACCTTGGGAGTGTTGTTATAGGCATGACAGTAATCAAAATTCACCAGTGCCACCACCAGACGCCTTAATGTCAAAATTAAAAAAATCAAAATCGTCACACCATGTCAAGTGGGGTATCGTTGAATAGGTATTTTAAAATCAACTTTATGTTTCTTTTACCATTTTTCATTTTAAGTAATAGTTTAAGAAAAATAACGGTTTAAAGTTGATTAATAATTATTCTCGCTATGGATGTTTCTATGTGGCACTCTAGAGGCCAAACGCGTGGACCGATTTTGATGATTCTAACGTCAATCGATTTGTCTCAACCTTGCGAGTGTCACTAAAGACATGAAAGTAATCAAAATTAACCAGTGTTACAACCAGACGCCATATTGTCAAAATTGAAAAACTCAAAATTGACGAACTATGTCAAGTGGGGTATCGTTGAATAGGTATTTAAAAATCAATGTTAGGTTTCTTTTACTATTTTTCATTTTAAATAATAGCTTAGGAAATATAACGGTTTAAAATTCTGTTTGTGTGTATCTTGGCCGCGCATCACGTCTCGGTCGAACGAAACTACTGGACGGATTTAAATGAAACTTGGTATTATTTGAGTGCATACATACTATACTACTACGAGGTATAAATAGGATACTTTTGATTACTATACCTACTTACTTACTGAAATTCAAGACGGTTCCCTTGGGAGAGGAAATGAAAATCAAAATGAGTAGGTAGGTATCTGGTTGTAATTCATTAACACATAGTACGATTTTATTGATTCTTTTTACCCGACTGCGCAACGCAAAGGAAGGGTAATTTTGTTAGAAAGTAGGTATGTACCTACTTTAAAATGTTCTGTAAAAATTTCAAGGTCATCGGTTTTGTAGTTCAGAAGTTACAAACATCGCAACCCTCAGTATTATTTTTTATTTACATTAATTACCAAAAACACAACTAGATGTCGCTGCTAAATCTGAACCAATCCTAGATCGCGCTATCGTTGCGTTTTGAAAAGTTTACCTATTCTATCAATTTTTGAGGGCCATTATCGAAAGTTTTTGATATTATTGGATTGGATTGAATTATTGGCTGATGGGGAATTGGATTGGATGGATTTGATGAATAAAATTGAATAAATAATTAGGGCGATACGAAGTTACTTAGTTTAGTTGGTTTATTAATTTCTTGTTGGGTAGGTAATAGTTAATCAAGGTATTTTAAAATCAACTTTATCATAACTAAAAAGTGTTAAATAAAAAAATATTTTAAAAAAACAAAAACCCGACTGCGTCAAAACTAAAAAGAAAAAAACAAGCCTGCAAAGAATTACTCACAGTCGGGACCCATAACATTGGGAAGATTTGATTGGTAATAAAATGAATGGGTACCGACTGTGAGTAATTCTTTGCAGGCTTGTTTTTTTCTTTTTAGTTTTGACGCAGTCGGGTTTTTGTTTTTTTAAAATATTTTTTTATGAATTTTTGACTTAGGTGTAGAGTTTGTGAACTTATGGCTTATAGAGTTAGGGCGTGTAGAGTTAGAAGCTTGGCTCTACATCTTTTAAATATCCCCTCTAAAATGCGATTGCTCCAATCCTATTATATATTATATAATCCAATTGCATTTGTTTCAGCAGTAACTTCATCGTTACAGCGTTTTTTTTTTCATCTGAACTATTTTTTACTATGACATCATCGTAGACCAAATCTGGCGGAAAAAACAACTCGTACCCTAATTCATACAATGAAGCTATGGCGGTGCGCAAGTTTTTATTGTCAGTTGTGAGCAATTGCGGCACCCTTATTGTGGAAAGATTTTCATATTTAAAATATTATGCTATGCTCACTTAGTTGAGATATCCATAGACTCGGTAATCTCAGGCACTTTCTCCCTCCGGTCATTCAACCATTCCTAAATTGGTAAACCTCATTGAGACGACCTAGATGGTCTTCCAAATGCCTTCATCAACAATGCTTGTAAGGTTACGCTAAAATTTAGATCAGACCAATATCTGATTATTCGCCCTAGATGCGTGAAACTTATAGGGTACCTACCTCTATGGTATGTGAATGCATAATGAATGTAGGTAGGTAAGAAGGAAAGGCATAGATCAGAACCGCACAGGGCCGATTAGAGTGGTGTTTGAGAGAGGCGGCTTTTACTGTACCCAGCAGTGGGCTATTATTTGAGCTGACATGGTAATGATGATGATGATAATAAATGATAAATTAACGTTAGTTTGTAAATTCAGCCCAAAGAGGAAAAAAAAAGAGACTCCCAAAATAGTTCATTCTAATCACACCCTTTAAAAATTTAGGTCAATTTAAGCTTATTCATTATATTTTTATTCTCACTGAACGGCACGTAAGTCCTCCTACAACACAAAGTAATAAGCCTGTTACGTCCACGCGTAACTATTAGTTATTACCACTGTTAGTTATACGACCAATTTCAAAATCCTATCTTTCTGTCGTTTTGCTTACTGTAAGTTATTTGAATTTTTTAGTAAAGCTAAGGCTGGAATTACACTAGTAAGTTGTTATGTAAGTTTTACTCATGTATGTGACAATGCAAAGGAAAAGGTACTCACAGGTAGTTACTTAAACTCTCTGTGAGTAGGTTACGCTTTAGTGTAAGTCCAACCTAAGAGTAATGACAAATAGGTATCTAGCCACAGTAAGGGAGTGTCCACATTGCGTTTTTTGTAGCGCGTTTGTATCGATACAAACGCGTTGCGAACGCGATGCGAACGCGCAGCTCAAAAACGCGCTGCAGAAAACGCAATGTGTACACTCCCGGTTTGCGTTTGTATCGATACAAACGCGATGCGAACGCGCGTTTGTATCGATACAAACGCGGTTCGAACGCGCGTTTGTATCGATACAAACGCGGTGCGAACGCGCGTTTGTATCGATACAAACGCGCGTTCGCATCGCGTTTTTATGGATACAAACGTGTTTAAGCAGGGTTTGCTTTTGTACTTTGCTTTTTTGTATGCTCCTTTGTCTGCTAGTTTGTATGCTAGTTTGTATGCTAGTTTGTCTGCTAGTTTGTCTGCTAGTTTGTTTGCTAATTTGCTTATTTGCTCTAAGTTTTTCATTTGTTTCGGGACACTTTCTTCGGGACACTTTTACTTTTGCTTCGGGACAATTGCTAAGGGACACTTTTGCTTGGGGACACTTGCTTCGGGACACTTTTTGCTTGGGGACACTTTTGCTTCGGGACACTTTTGCTTCGGGACACTTTTGTTTGGGGACACTTTTGCTTCGGGGCACTTTTGCTTCGGGACACTTTTGCTTCGGGACACTTTTTGCTTCGGGACACTTTTGCTTCGGGACACTTTTGCTTCGGGACACTTTTGCTTTGGGACACTTTTTCTTCGGGACACTTTTGCTTTGGGACACTTTTGCTTGGGGACACTTTTGCTAAGGGACACTTTTGCTTGGGGACACTTTTGCTTCGGGACACTTTGCTAAGGGACACTTTTGCTTCGAGAAACTTTTGCTTCGGGACACTTTTACGAAGGGACTTTTGATAAGGGACAAACTAGCATACAAACTAGCAGACAAACTAGCAGACAAACATCAGACAAACTAGCAGGCAAACTAGCAATCAAACTAGTAAACTACGAACGCGATGCGAACGCGCGTTTGTATCGATACAAACGCAATGCGAACGCGCGTTTGTATCGATACAAACGCAATGTGAACGCGCGTTTGTATCGATACAAACGCGCGTTTGTATCGATACAAACGCGGATACGCGCTGCGAACGCGCGTTTGTATCGATACAAACGCGCGTTTGTATCGATACAAACGCGCGTTCGCAACGCGTAGCAAAAACGCGCTTCAGAAAACGCAATGTGGACACTCCCTAAGCAAAATCACGGATAGGTAGAATATTGAAGCTGGACGTTTGAAAGAAACTTTCTGCGGTGAACTCCTAAGGAAGGTGAGATGCGGTGTATGTACCTGCAAATAGCACTACATGTGCGACCGACGGTGGCTCAAAGTGCTAGTGTAGGTATACCAATATGTTTGTGACCAGAATACTTCGTAGTTTTCCGTTTTCATAAACAAGATATATAGCCGACGTTTTATTACTCTGAAGTGACGTAATGTAATGAATAACTCACAATGATAAATGTAGTGTGCTCGAAGTCATCGATTTTTTTACTACTTAAACCATATTATTTGATTAATGATATTAAAATAAAAAAGAGCAAAGCTGATGGAGATTGGCTTGCAAATGTGATCAGGGATATTATTATCCTTCATAGACCGCATCCGGTAGGAAATGATGATGACCAAAAAAGTCCTGTGGCGTGTTTATTATACAGGGTGAATTTTTGAGACGGGGCAGTAAGGGCAGCTACCTTAACCGTTGTAGCTAGAGGAAAACGTTCTTAGGAGACCATCCTTAATTTTTGAAAATATTTTGACCTGCATTCACAGATTTTGAAATAAATGTACAGTCAGCGAGAAAATAGGCCATTTACACAAAAACTTTTTTTGATGCCAATCGATCCTGTTTCATCTAAGGATAAAAAGGCTCTTTCAGACCAACTGAGGTTAGAGTACTAGAAAAGTCAGAAATCGCTAAAATGTATTTCTGAGACAAGACAGTAAGGGCTACCTTAACCGTTGTAGCTACAGGAAAATGTTTTTAGGAAACTACCCTTAACTTTTGAAAATATTTCAACCTGCATTCACAGATTTTGAAAAAAATGTACAGTCAGCGAGAAAATGGGCAATTTACAAAAAAACTTTTTTTGATGCCAGTCGATCCTGTTTCATCTAAGGATTAAAAGACTCTATCGGACCAACTGAGGCAAGAGTACTAGAAAAGTCAGAAAACGCAAATAACTTTGATTATACATTTCGTACGAAATCATTTTGTCATTTGTCATAATTTTTCATTATTTTATCGAAAAATCTTCAAAAGTAAGGGTAGTCTCCTAAGAACGTTTTCCTGTAGCTACAACGGTTAAAGTAGCTGCCTTACTGCTCCGTCTCAAAAATACATTTTAGCAATTTCTGACTTTTCTAGTACTCTTACCTCAGTTGGTCCGAAAGAGCCTTTTAATCCTTAGATGAAACAGGATCGACTGGCATCAAAAAATTTTTTTGTGTAAATTGCCCATTTTCTCGCTGACTGTACATTTTTTTCAAAATCTGTGAATGCAGGTTGAAATATCTTCAAAAGTTAAAGGTAGTCTCCTAAAAAAGTTTTCCTATAGCTACAACGGTTAAGGTAGCCCTTACTGTCTTGTCTCAGAAATACATTTTAGCGATTTCTGACTTTTCTAGTACTCTAACCTCAGTTGGTCTGAAAGAGCCTTTTTATCCTTAGATGAAACAGGATCGATTGGCATCAAAAAAAGTTTTTGTGTAAATGGCCTATTTTCTCGCTGACTGTACATTTTTTTCAAAATCTGTGAATGCAGGTCAAAATATTTTCAAAAATTAAGGATGGTCTCCTAAGAACGTTTTCCTCTAGCTACAACGGTTAAGGTAGCTGCCCTTACTGCCCCATCTCAAAAATTCACCCTGTATTAGTACAATAGGCAATATGCATCAATTTTTTTTATGGTTTTAAACGATAGGTTATATCGTTAAATAACCGTAACAAAAATTCCAGCGCCGAAAAACTAAAATTTTGTAACAAAAACAATTTTTAAAATTTATCAACATTTTCATGCACTTGAAACGGACGTGACGTCACAAGTCACCAAAATTACACGCGCTTGTAGGTAGAAAAAAAAAACTTTCTGTCGAGTTTGAAGGAGTGTGACGTCACAGCATACGTGACAAATAGCGTTGCGTTTCAAGTCTTATGAAATTCCCACTATATTTTTGCACTTTTTAATTATTAATTTCCAAGCGAAAATGAAATAATATTAAAAAATAATTACACACACATAATTCTAAAGCCATAATGTTCATAGAAAAATACGTTTAACCCGCTTTTGAATCAGACGCATATTGCCTATTATTATATCGATGGCAGCAAAGTAGAAACGGACATCTGCATTTTTGCGAAAATGCTTTTTTTACAATAATGAGCTTATTTTAACGTTATCTACAAGTCTGCATTAAAATAATTTCGAATTTCAAAATAATGAAGAAAATCTGGCACGTATAAAAAGACATCTACACACGAATTTTAAAAAACGTCGCAGTAGAAACGGACATTTACATATGACCGCCTTTACTTCGGAGCTTCGACAGGTGGCCCAAAAATGTGTACGACGTAAGCACGGACATCTGCCACTTATCCGTTTATCCGTCGTACTTTTTGCATATATCCCAATCTAATTAATTTACTATTCTGTGTTTTATAAGGAAATTCATAAATTTTTCTGTAGATACACTATTTTACACATTGGTTTTATCAAATTCTTTGTTTTATTTTCAAATTAAGATGCAGAAAATGAATTAATTCAGCTAATTGATCTACAAGCAGACACTTACGGCAATTAAGATACCTATATGTTTAGAGGGTATTTTCATAAAAGCAGGTTAATACCATTTATTAAAACTACTTTAAAAAATATTTAGAATGTTCTTCAACTACATCTTCAGGTTTACAACAAATAAATTAAATTCGTGTAGAACCTTGCCATCTTTATACCATCGTCTGTGGCGTTTATTAGGTCCTCCCTTAATATTTTCACATATTTCCTCTACATCGAACCACTAGGTATTTAATAGTCTTTGTTAAACTTTCGCGATCACTATTCATATTGAAAATTTTATGGACACGGGATTTTATCGCGTAATTTACCTTATTTACGCGATAAAATCCCGTGTCCATAAAATTTTCAATATGACTAGGTACATAAGTTAATATTATTTACAGCTTACTGATCTTAGGAAATGACACACTTGAACATCGTTTGATTGATGATAAAGAGCGTTATCACTTACAACCTCTGCTAAAATACATTATAAGCCAAATGCTAGTCTAGCCAATTTAACTGTTTACCCTCAATCACGCGCAATAACACCTATACCTCATGGGTTTATTTCATTTGAAACAGAATCGCATTTGCTGGAACTTATTGCTGAGGATGATCATTTACGTTCTTTCAATCCACAAATCACTTTACCATATACATTTTAATCACTGATTCTAGTGCAACATCATCAGCAATGGTGCTTCTAGTGAAAGCTTTTCTCCTTCGGAGAAAACGATGTAAATTTACAGTTGACGTTAAGAAGTAAAGCAGAAAATGCAGAAAAGAGAATTCGATCGATACAAGAAGATTTTTTTTTCTTAATATTGATAAAAAAATAAAAAGATGTGCAGCTCCCACGCGAAAACTGTAAAAATTAGTGACGAAGTAACACGAAGTAGGTAAGTAGGTATTTGATTTATTTTTAAGGTTTGGGTAATGATGATAAACAATGGGAATTACTAATAAATTCCCATGTACCTATTGGCCAATAAGGCCTATAGTTAATTGACTAACTACCTTTCTAAGACTGATTTTTTAAGAAAGAGAGACGTTAGAATTTGATGGGTATTTGATTTTTTTTTTGTTTTAGTTGATAGTTACTGGTATCTAGTGTAATACCTACTTAATAATAAATTTCATGATGTTTTCTTAAAAAAAGGTATAAATACCTATACTAATTTGTGAGTTTTGGGAACTAAATGAGTTTAACTGATAGACGTAGATGAAGTTTAGTGAAATGTTAAATGCAAAGTAAATGAAGACATCTACAAAATTTGGTAAAAAAAAGGAGAATACTGTTTGAATGGTGCTTAGATTTTCTTTAAATATCATTATAAATATTACCGGATGCTCATTATCTTAGTTTATTAGATATTTTAGGTGGAATGAACGCTTTTTTTATCACAACGTATAAACGGATATCAGGCAAATGTCTTCTTCTACGTCGAAGTTTTTTCAGAGTATAAAAGTACATCTACATTATTTCAGTAAAACAGTGATATATCAAAAAAAATTGTTATACAATCAATAAAGAAGGTTATTTTAATGCACCTCAGAAAATTTCATGTTAATCGGTTCATAACTCTCAAAAAGGCAACATGTTTTTACTAAATGTGCTCTCCTGTAAAGTAGCGTTTTTGTAGATGTCCGCATCTACTTTGCTGCCATCGATATAAGTAGTAAAATTATTATTATGTAGTAGGTACTTAGATACAATTATCATTTAGTTAGGTATACTTTACTAATCGTCATTTGGAAAATAGAGAGAACATTTAAGTTGTAGTTGGCATACCTATTGGTAGTAAAAGTATTTGAAATTCAAGTTGTTTTTATAAAGAAAAATCTTCAAAAATCTACGTTATCACAATCTTCTAGAACGAGTCGATAAATTACAACAAACGTCTGATAAGCGTCTGAAATAAGTACATAATATTTTTTCTGTAATTAACAAGCAAGACCCATAATGTATATTCACTCATTATGCGTTCTAAACTTTTAATTAATCTAGCTGAAGTGCAAGAATTTTTCATGAGAAAACATCAAATACGTTAGGTACTTCGGCGTTATAAAATTTGCCATTAAAATTGTTGGCATAATTTTATGTTTACAGTCATTTCGCATTCAACTAACTTTAACTTTCTTTCATCAAAGTTGTAAGCAAACAAATTTAACTAGTGGCAAACCTTTAATCCAAATAACTGAAGTGGTAAATTAACTAAAGAGGACTTTGTCCTAGGATAAGTTTGTAAATTATTCTAAAAGATCAGTGTTATAGAAGGCATAGCAGGAGGTGTAGGTAAGTAGGTAAATTCAGCAGTGTTTAAAATATGTTCAACCGAATCCAAGTTAAATTACCTACTGAAGGTCCTGCGAAAAACAGGAACATGACTAGTTCCTCAGCACCAAAATCTGAACGTATAACCAGGGACTAGTAAGATTAACTAGCCCCCCTTGGTGTAACTAAGGATCAATATTTTTTACAACATTAGTACATAGGTACTTAGTTCGTTTATGACTGGCACCGCCCGCGATTTCGTTCGTGTGTTCTTATATTTCTTATAAATCCTTTATGTCGTCCACCCTGATGGTCTGCCCCTGCTTCTATTTGCATAAATTATGTTGATAATGTTGAAAGTAATAAATTAAGTACTTTTTTGGGCTGAAAGCGTTTAATGCTCATTTATGTAAGAAAAGATTTCATCTCTAAATCATATAAGTACCTACTTATATTTGTCATTAAATTTGAAGAGATAAATTTTATTTACTTACTAAGATACTAATAAGATAAAAACAGATCATGAAGATTCAAGGTCACAATCCACATCCAATCAGCCATCAATCAGCTGAACTTTAGACATTACAAATAATTGCAATGGACAAATACAATATTGTTTTGATTACCTACAGAACATGTTTCATGTATTGTCTCTATCTCTAAAAATATATGAAATATGACATTTTGGCCGTCAATTTTAGTGCGTATAATTAGAAATACGACTATACATCGTTTTATTTGCCATAAACATTTTTATTTTACAATTAAAAGACTATAAAACCTAGTTAATTTGATCAAGAATTGATACATTGATTTTAATTTTAGGCAATACAAGTGATAAAGAAAAGATCTTTAAAATTTAGCCGGAATGTGGCCCAAAAAGCCGGTTTCCCTCTTCTAAGCCAACACAGCTTGTGCCGGCCTTGAGTTTCAGTCATAAACAGCTTCATTTTATGACACAATCCGTGAATGATGTCATTTCAGTGAGTGTAACGTTCGCTGTGTAGTCGCATCGATGGTTATTGTACGGAAAATTTACCAATTACTAAGCAACGAGTAGGAATAATGGGCTTTATTATTATTGTATAAATTTAGGGGACTTCTTTTTAGATTGTTTTGATCAAGGCTGTAGGTAACATTATGTGTTTTGACTTGATTACAACATAACAATGTAGAGATTTTTATAATTTACATAAAACTAGCTTCTGCCTGCTGCTTCGCTCGAGCCGACACACAAAACCGGCCATCTCAGACATCTAGTCCATACAGTTAGTAAATTTATGCGATGTAATTTTAAAATATGTAAGTACTTAACTTATTAAATTTTTAGTTAATATTAAGCAATTTGAAAACGAAAAATCTTATCAAAATTTTCAATTCCGACGGGATTCGAACCCGCAATGATACAAGCGATGTGGATTAACACTATACTTAACAAATAAAAAAATTAAAAAAGTATTAAGCAAGCCTTTTTTATTTTTTCAGCATTATGACTCATTATATTAGACCAACGATTATCGAAGGATTTGTCTGTAATTAAATCTAAGTACTTACTTAAAATAAACAGATAAATTAATAAATAATAGTAGACATTTCACACATCATCTAGCCCCAAAGTAAGCAGAGCTTGGTGTGTTATGAAGAAAATAAAGGAGATGTTTCATTTGGGACTGGTTTTCTGCATAGAAAAAATGCAAAAGAGACGAAATTACAAAGAATTTACGCATAACCTAAAACAATAATGTAATCCATACCGAAATAATAATAATTTTGTAGGTATAATAAATTATTAGAGTTGAATACGAGAAAGGCACAAACACAGCGTGTGTTTCCTTATTTTTTTTATAGATAAAACACACCTATTCCTGATAAAATTGTATGACTCGACCGGTACCTGAGTAGGTCTGAGTAGGTAAATACTTAGTTTAAAAGGTGGAACATGGTTGGCATTATTACATGTTTTTTTTCCTGTTTGATAAGGAAAATACAAAAAACCGACCAAGCGCGAATATGACACTCGCGCACCGAGAGTTGTATATCGTCAGCTAAATTCGAAAACCTCGTAACTCCGTCTTTTTGACGACAGTGATTTTTTGATGCAGAAACGTCGTCGTCATGTCGCATCGTAACGTTTCGGTAGAAAATCTAGTTTTCTACGTTACGACGCGCCGTTACGACGTTTTCGAATTTATCCGACGAATTATGTAAGTTCGAATGAGCCAGTAGCTAACTCTGGTGACGAAGTTTTTAGGTCGCCTGACGGCCTCCGTCAGCCTAGGATATAAAAGAATAAGGTACCGTACATTGGGGCTATGTGGGACATTTTTTGAAGAAAAAATGATTTTGCACAAAAACAGACGATTGTAACGCTTTAACAGATTTTTTTTATAGTAGATCTTACTATTGCCCATTGGAGACTTGCTGCAGTATAGCTGTATTGTTAATATTTACAGAGATATAGCATTTCAAAGGGGCTGTTCCAAATATCGCCATTTTGGGGCTATTTAAAAATGACATATCTGACTTCAGTTTTTCTTACATTTTCAGACTTGTATTTATTAAAAGTGGACTAGCGATATTCAGAACTATAAACGGGAATATGTTCTTTCATTTAAAAATACTGTGCTTTGATTTCACTAAAAAACTAACTAGAAATCTCAATTTAAAAATTATTCAACATTTTATAAATCAAAACTTCTGGGTTATTTGGAACCCAAAGTAACTTGCTTTATAAACACACATTACGAAATAGGGCGATATTTGGAATTTAAGGGCAAGTTATATTTTTGGTAAAATAAAAAGTATTGCCAGTTAACTGCACTAAATCTGAAAAATAAGAACTATTGACATTTGCCTTTTCTTGTATTGGTATTTTTTGTTGTTAAGTATATATTCACCATGTTTCCAATACTGTAACAATACAAATAATTAAATACAACTATTGGAAATTTAGAGTATTGCATCCCCTTAAATCTAACCAAAAATGAGCACTTGGGGTTATTTGAAATTGCAAACAAATTGTTTATGAAACCAAAACTGAAATAGCAGGGGCTAATTGGAATCGGATTCCAAATAGCCCCAAAACGGTTCAAAAAGCGCGTCAGTCAGTATAATTCTAAAAATATGGCGTTTAAAACGAGCTATTCTCAAATGAAATACACCATTAGAATCGCAACAAAATGCAGATGAGCATGGTAGCACTCATTCTTTAAGCATCTTTATAATAAACGGGCTGCAACTGGAAGTTTGACACCCACATTTTACTACCGTCAACAACGTCTATAAACAAATTGAGCTAGCGGTTTGTGTGAAGCTCTGACAACCTCAAAACTCGAAAGTAACATTATCATTGAGTCAAAGTATTGACATGTTGTAAGGAAAAAAATCTACCTCGACTAGGAAAAAAGATACATGCAGTGAAATCTTTTATTTAAAAAAATTCCAAATATCGCCAAATTTCCAAGTAGCCCCAATGTACGGTACTTCCTTCCTTTAGGTACCTACCTAAAAATGTTACTTGACTAATAAAAACTTTACTCTTTAAGGTGATAAGCAAGCCTAAGTATAATTTAACTCTGTGGATAAAATAATGGTAACAAATTAAATTATCGCTATCGCTCGGTTATGTTTTATCAGTAAAAAAAACTTCATAGGTTAGGTAAGGTACCCATGAAATACAAAGTTAACTTAGTAGTTGTAAGTTTGTAATCGGCTTTTTGGCGGGAATTTGAGAAGTCATGTTTCGTTTTTGTTTTATTTTCCAAAACTTGTGTTTCTTCGAATGTTAATGTGTAATAATGGTGGATTTAAGGTTGCGGAGAGTCGAGCTCGGAACTTCTCTTCCAACGTATCTATCTAAATTGTTCGTCCTTGTCACGCAAAAAACTCTATGTAGTATAGTATAGGTGTACTACTCAGTCTACTATGAGCAATCACAGCCCCGATTGGCAGTATTACCTCTACCTAATCTGTGATTGGCAGATATGAGTCTGACATGAGGCCCGCCCTTTTTAGCGCGATTCAGGACGCATTACGCGCAGCTACTGTTCAATAATTTCAAATACAAATGCATCAGGACGTTTGGCTCAGTGGTTGTGAGCTCCGCTTGCAGCGCGGTGAGTACTTGCGGAATGGAGATCAATTCCTGTTGATATTGAGTTTTTGCATCTTTGGAGAGGCCAAAAATGTTATATTGTCAGTCACTAATGAATAATGTTCATTTTATTTCATGGAATCGTTAGATAAATGTATGGTAAAAATGCTTTTTTTGGAAATTTATCTACAATATCTAGGTAATTACCTACCCATCTTACTCTCAAGATTTTCAGGGAGGGATGAGATCGATATTATGACGCTAGACAGAATATGTGGGTTGTTACCTATATAAGTAGGTACACAATTACCTAAATTTTCAAAGGGAAGTAGGTACCTAAGTAGGTACTTACCTATGTTTTTTTCTGTCCAATGTCCTACCTACCTAACTATAACCTAACAATAACCTACCTAACTACTGAAGTCACAACGGATGTTTGTCCCTCTGAAATTAGGGGGCGTCCATTAATTAAAATTAAAGAATAAAAATTAAAGGTGATTTTTGCGATTTTTCAACCCCCGCACCCCCTCTCCCCTTGGTGAGATGTCCTGAGATTTGGCTCGATCCCCTCCCCCACCCCCTAATCTCACGTGAGAATAAAAAAAATAATCTTAAACAGGTACCTACCTAGATTTGCCGAGACCTCCCTTTCATTTTTAATCCCACATGGGATTAGGTGCGATTTGGCTCAACCCCCTCCCGCCCCCTAAAAGCCTGACGTAATTAATGGATGCCCCCATAAGTGCAACAAAGGATAACGCATATTTAGGTACTTATGACGTGGTGAATCAATTGGTGGTACCAATAGGCTGAGAAGGCTGGAGTCTAGGGCGGCAGATTTTAGGGGCGGCAAATAGGGAACAATTTTTTTTGTGTTACAGAAAAATAATATTTACCTATATTTATTGATAATGCTATGTTATTATGTACACACAAACAATTCAACATGTAAGTAATGTTTTAAAAATTGTTAGAGTGAGAGCTTTTTTTGCTTAAAATTTTTTTCCATAATTGGATTGGAAACGAGCGATAAAGGCGGTGCGTTTAGATGGGCCCGCGAATTACAGTAGTATCCCGAAAATTTCCAACAGTTTACCTGTTGATCATGTTTGTTTCTGTAGCTGTAATCAGCACGTGTAAGGTCGTCATGTACGAAAAATCCCTATGTGTACCGAAGAATTTTTATTTTCATTAATCATTAAATTTCACATCATCAATCAATCATCATCAATCATCAACCAATCAAACATCAATAGGTATCCGTACCCCTATTATAAATGTGAAAGTGTGTTTGTTTATTTGTAGTTGAATCACGTCAAAACGGAGCGATGGATTGACGTGATTTTTTGTGTGGAGATAGTTAGAGGGCTGGAGAGTAACATAGGCTACTTTTTATCCGGGTACAACTCGAGCGAAGCCGCGGGCAGCAGCTAGTTTATAATAAAACTGTAACAGGTCAAATTCTGTACATTGAAGATATTTTGAAATATTTTTTGGAGGGCTCTCTATTGTCGATACTGAAGCCAAAACTGTAATTTTTTTCATTCATGTCTGTCTGTCCGTATCATGGCCGCGCATTACGTCGAAACTACTGGTTGGATTTAAATGAAACCTGGTATTATTTGAGTGCATACTACGAGGTCTAATATAAAATACTTTTAATCCTGAAATTCAGCACGGTTCCCTAGGGAGAGGGGATGAAAGTCAAAATAAGTATCTGGTTGTAATTCATGAGCGCGTAGTCCGATTTCATTGATTCTTTTTAGGGTTCCGTACCTTAAAAGGTAAAAAAAGGAACCCTTATAAGATCACTTTCTTGTCCGTCTGTCTGTCTGTCTGTCTATCCATCTGTCTGTCCGTCTGTCACCATCGATTATCTCAGGAACGGGTAGAGCTAGCAAGTTGAAATTTATACCATATACTGAGGTCTATAGTCCCTATTGTGAGTATAAAAATCAAGGTCCTGAGTCAACACTATAAAAAGATATAGGCAAATTTAGGTTTTCGTGAAAACTTGTAAGTACCAAAACTTACCTTAATTATCAACTTTTTTTATTTTTCGGAATTTTTCCTTTACTTGTGCTGTAAGGCCTTGCTTGTAACCAAAATTGACAATTCTAGGTCAACCGGAAGTACCCTAGAGGTTTTGGGTCGAAAACCTAAATGGTAGTTCCCGTTGACCTAGAATCACGAAATTTGGCAAAAAGCAAGGCCTTATAGCAGAAATAAAGGAAAAATTCCAAAAAATTAAAAAAGTTGAAAGTTAAAGGGTGTTCCCATACATACATACATACATAGTTGACGCCAATTAAGATTGTCTTCTGAGTTGTATGAGCGCTCATACAATTAAGTGAACTAGCTTAATTGGCACCATCCTCAAATAAGGTAAATAAATAAAATTGTGCTATTGTGTGAAAGAAAATAAAAGAAAATATTTATTGCAATATTATGCTCGTGTGCGCAGAACATTTGCGGCGCTGCTATCGCAGAACTAGGATATATACAAAAAAAATACTAATTGTTCAATAACTTAATGGGTATAATAGGTAGGTACGGAACCCTCGGTGTACGAGTTCGACTCGCACTTGACCGGTTTTTACTTTGTTTGAAAGTAAGTAGGTACTTTATATATTGTTCCGTAAAAATTTCAAGGTCATCGGTTTTGTAGTTCCGAAATTACAAACATCCGGAATCCTTGACACCCGGAATGCACAGGAACCGTTGAATGTACGGCTCATCTTAAGCTGGTGTGCAAACAACTCCAAACGAGTTGTCGGTGCTGGTTGTTGTTGTTGGTGCTGGTTGTTGTTGTTGGTGCTGAGGTAATTGTCTGGGGGTCTAAAGTGGCCACTTTTGATGAAAAATCAGATGTTTCATAGATGCTTCATCTATGAAACATCTGATGAAACATCAAATCACACTAGTCACACTAATATTATAAATGCGAAAGTTTGGATGTTTGGATGGATGTTTGGATGTTTGGATGTATGTTTGTTCCTCTATAACTCGACAACCACTAAACCGATTTAGCTGAAATTTGAAACATAGATAGATAATGACCGGGAATAGGACATAGGCACTTTTTATCCCAAAAAAAAGCACAGTTCCCGTGGGATAAACAAAATAGTAGTCCACGCGGGTGAAGCCGCGGGCGTCAGCTAGTGCTTCATAAATGCTTCATATATGCTTCTTAAATGAAGCATCGATGCTTCATCAATGCTTCATCGATGCTTTATAGATGCTTCATATATGAATATGAAGCATCGATGAAGCATCTATGAAACATCTATGAAGCATTTCACAAAACATCTTTTTTGACAGATCTATGTGCGAGGTTAAATTTATTTTTAGAAAGTAAATAGGTTGAATGGAAAACGGATGGCTGAATGCAAAACCCATGCGAAGCCAAATTTAAGAAAAAAAAACCTCGGACCCGCTCCCGCGACAATTTACCTTTTTAGGGTTCCGTACCTTAAAAGGTAAAAAAGGAACCCTTATAAGATCACTTTCTTGTCCGTCTGTCCGTCTGTCTGTCTGTCCGTCTGTCCGTCTGTCCGTGTGTCACCATCGATTATCTCAGGAACGGGTAGAGCTAGCAAGTTGAAATTTATACCATATACTGAGGTCTATAGTCCCTATTGTGAGTATAAAAATCAAGGTCCTGAGTCAACACTATAAAAAGATATAGGCAAATTTAGGTTTTCGTGAAAACTTGTAAGTACCAAAACTTACCTTAATTATCAACTTTTTTTATTTTTCGGAATTTTTCCTTTACTTGTGCTGTAAGACCTTGCTTGTAACCAAATTTGACAATTCTAGGTCAACCGGAAGTACCCTAGAGGTTTTGGGTTGAAAACCTAAATGGTAGTTCCCGTTGACCTAGAATCACGAAATTTGGCAAAAAGCAAGGTCTTATAGCACAAATAAAGGAAAAATTGCAAAAAATTAAAAAAGTTGAAAATTAAAGGGTGTTCCCATACATACATAGTTGACGCCAATTAAGATTGTCCTCTGAGTTGTATGGGCGCTCATACAAATAAGCGGGCTACAATAACATAATGGGCATAATGGGTAGGTACGGAACCCTCGGCGCACGAGTTCTACTCGCACTTGACCGGTTTTTATTTATTTATTCGTGTGCCTCAAAAATATTTCCATATGTCCATCAGGGTGGCGCAGTGCAATCATTTCTATAAAAAAACTAAGTAGGTACCTACCTATTTAATTTATAAAAATAAATTTAACCTCGCACATAGATCTGTCAAAAAAGATGTTTTGTGAAATGCTTCATAGATGTTTCATAGATGTTTCATAAATGCTTCATATATGAAGCATCTATGAAACATCTATGAAGCATCGATGAGCATATGAAGCATTTATGAAGCATTTGATGAAAAGTCAGATGTTTCATAGATGAAGCATCTATGAAACATCTGATTTTTCATCAAAAGTGGCCACTTTAGACCCCCTGTATTTGGTAGGATCAGAAGAATCTCATCTATTTTGAACTGTTAAAACCTAGTGAAACGATCACGGGAGGCCGAAAACAGCCACAATATGCGACATGTTATGAATCCATTATTATTCATCATGACAACAATGTTCTGTGGTGCTGAGGGCGAAGGCCCGCCTGAAACACAGAAGGTTGCAAATTTAATTCCCTTTGCCTGCCTGTGAGACAAATGTATGTGTGATCTACGAATCTCTGTCTCAAAATGATTCTCTCAAAAAGGCAAAAAGTCGTAGATTCTGACGAAAACTTTGAATAAAATACCTACGTTGTAGCACAGAATTATGCGACAAAGTTCAATTCAGCTCGCGTAAGCGTTCTTTGCCTAGTGCAATATGCACTGACACGTGCCTACACAAATTCTCTCTTTCTAACGCATAACTCTGTCACTGTCTGGCGTAGAGTGACGCGGAAGGGTTGTCGAGTTGTCACGCGATAGGTATTAGAGCCGAGTGGCAAGTGGGAACCCTGCCAAGGCCCGCCCGGGCGGGCCCACCAATGTACTTGTAGCTTCGTACCTAAAGTGTGGAGTGCGCGTAATTAGTAATTAGGTAAATAAATCTGTTTATATTCTTATGTTTTGCTTTTTAGTGCAAGTATGTTTTAAAGTCGGTTAAGTATTTTATTTTTTATTTTTTCATTTTAGTGTTTATATTTTATTAAGAATGATGTCATCTTACCTACTTATTGTGTTTCGCTCATCAAGCCCTTTCATTTGATATCCATGTCACTACTACTATACTA
Source organism: Camptogramma bilineatum (assembly GCA_958496255.1). NCBI lineage: Eukaryota > Metazoa > Arthropoda > Insecta > Lepidoptera > Geometridae > Camptogramma > Camptogramma bilineatum. The sequence goes on along the minus strand of OY292463.1, from coordinate 8,060,368 downwards.
CTAAAAACTAAGATACTGAAAACCAGCGCTCTAACAGCCATGGCGCTGCTGGAGCAAATGCTGAGGGGTAACCTTATTTTCTTGTCACTGTAATGTAGCATTTCTGATTTGTGTTGTATGTATCGTAGTGGCGAAAATAAAACTTATTTCTATTTCTATTTTACTAAAAAGTTCCATGGAACAGGTCCTGACTCCATCATCAGATCAGATCGCTGTCACCATATTATTATATTACATTGTGTCGGAACTTCACAGATATGCTGTGTTTTTACTCAATCGGCCAATTTATTGAGGAGTTCTGTTGAGTAGCTCTTGACTCCATCATCAAATCAGCTCGTTGTCACCATATTATTAAATTGTAATTGAAACTTGATAGATATACCGAGTTTCGACTCAATCGGCCTATTCACTGAGGAGTTCTGTTGAACAGCTCTTGACTCCATCATCAGATAAGCTTGATTGATACCATAATATTTCATTGTCACCGAGAATATATAAGTGTGCAAAATTTCAGCCCGATAGTTCTACAAACACAATAAATAACCATAAAATTTGAGAGTTCCCCTCGATTTCCATGGGATCCCCTCATCAGATCCTCCACTTCTGGAGTATATCCTTTGTAACCAAAAAAAAAAAAAATTGTCAAAATCGGTCCACAATTGACGGAGAAATGGCGTAACACACACACAAAAAACTAAAAAAAATATATACCTAAAATAAAAAAAAACACACAGTCGACTTGAGAGCCTCCTCCTTTTTGAAGTCGGTTAAAAATAATTTTACACAAATCATAAAAGTTACAATTTCATTAACAAAAAAAATGTAATTAATATGATTGTGATGTGGTATCGAGTGTAGGGGCGGCAAAAGTTGAATAGCCTACTGGCGGCAAATTTGGAAATCCGCCACTGTTATAGGCAGTAGAGTAGGTAGGTATCTATGTAAGCGAGATAAAAGATAATACCTACCTAACAGCCAACATCAGAGAGACAAATGTAAAATATACTAGGTTCCGCCCGCGGCTTCGCTCGCGTGATACCTACCCGGATAAAAAGTAGCCTATGTTTTATTCCAGGTCATAAATTATGGTAAGTATAGGTACCTACCTACTTAAGTACCTACCTATATGTATTCCAAGTTTCATTAAAATCCGTTCAGTAGCACTGGCGGTCGCAGACTTTGATCTTGGGGGGGGGGGGTCACTAGTTTTGGTAGTGCGTACCTACCTCTCTTTTTGCTGGATGTTACAGGTTTCAAAAGGATTTTGAGGGGGGGGGGGGTCATGACCCCCATGACCCCCCCCCCCCTCGGACCGCGCGTGTATCAGTAGTTTTTGCTTGAAAGAGTAACAAACATACAAACATCCCTAGATAGCGGTACATCTATACATCCATACATCCTCACAAACTTTCACACTGTAAAATTATTAGTAGGATGGAAAAGCCCCTCTTGGCAGATTCAAATGGCCCGCCGTCATTTTGTGACGTCATTACAAAACGACTACTGTTCTATTTATAGACTTTGAAGTTTAAAAACATAACTTCAACTTCTTTCATAACTTCAACTTCATAACTTTAGTATGAAAATTACTTTCTTTTTAACCGACTTCAAAAACAGGAGGAGATTCTCAATTCATAGGAATATTTTTTTATGTAGGTAGGTATGTTTTTGGAATTTTTTTGATTTGGAAAATTCTTTTTTGTTTGAAAGGGTCCCAGGTGGTGCCATGGTCATCAGATCAGGTCAGGATCTGATGATGGCGTCAGGAGCTGTTCAACAGAACACATCAGTACCTACCTAAATCTAAATAGGCCGATTGAGCTGAAACTCGTCATCATCATCACCAGCACCATTTTTTGAACAGCTTCTGATTCCATCATCAGGTCAGCTCGCAGTCACCATCACCATAGGTACGCATGGGTATTACATATTACATGACATTGTAGTCGGAACGAAACGGAACAAGACAGCTTACCTACATTATGCCGAGTTTAAACTCAATCAGCCTATTTACTGAGGAGTTCTGTTGAACAGTTCCTGACTCCATTATCAGATCCTGACCTGATCTGATGACCATAGCTCCACCTGGTACCCTTTCAAACAAAAAAATAATTTTCCAAATCGGTCCAGGCTCACCTATTCAAGTAGATACTCGAGAAACATAGGTACCTACCTACATAAAAAAATATTCCTATGACTTGAGAATCTCCTCCTTTTTTTGAAGTCGGTTAAAAAGAAAGTAATTTTCATAAAAGGGTCTACAAAACCTACCTACCTACATACCATTTAAAATTGAAATAATTGTTCAAAGTAAAAATCAATTCTAATCTACGCTAGGTACACCTATCTAGTTAGTGTGTATACTACCTACACCTATACCTACATACCTACACATCGAGCGAGCTAAAAATGCTAAAAATTATAAAAAGCGGTGGTCGTTGCAAACCAATTTTGCGTTAGTGTGAGTGTCGAAACTCCGCCTCCGGGACTATACACACACATTGAAGACATCCGAGCAACGCGTACGGCAATACTCGAGTTCAGAATTTACAAGAATTTACGATGTATTCCGTAATACCAAAAATGATGAATGAAAAGTTAATGATTTCGCAATTTTTTTTGTATGGCCTGTAACTAGACACTCTAAGCTGTGTTCCTATTAAAAGGATATTACAATCATTGTTGTTTATCATACAGAACAAATGCAACGAAAACACGATATTTTTGCTGTAAAAATGTTAGAAATACAATTTGGTTACATTTTGTTTCAGGTAAGTTTTTTAGATCAAAAGTTTAACAGGAACCTAGATTAATACTTCCTTAATCTAAATAAGTGCATAAAGTGGTGAAAATACGCTCAAATTTTAAATGATTTCGGTAGTACGTTTGTATGGAGAATTCGTTCGTCGCTGCCCTCTTAAGTGTTCGTGAATGTGCATAAATGTGGGCAAGTGAAACAAAATTGGATAGCATTGCTTTTCGAGTTCTCCCAAATAGTCCGTGTTGATGTTTCAGTTAAGCCCCACATCTTTACTGAGGCACAAGGGGAGGGTTGGGATATTATAGTTATGTATTGTAATATGTATTTATATAACTTATTTATCTATAAACTTGAAATTTATTAATTACTTGACACTGGCTGAATGCACAAGACGTGCGAAGCCAAAATAAAGAAAAAAAAAAAAAAAAAAGTTTGTAATCGCAATTTTTTTATTAAACGAGAATGGACAGGCTAAGGGAGTGTCCACATTGCGTTTTTTGTAGCGCGTTTGTATCGATACAAACGCGTTGCGAACGCGATGCGAACGCGCAGCTCAAAAACGCGCTGCAGAAAACGCAATGTGTACACTCCCGGTTTGCGTTTGTATCGATACAAACGCGATGCGAACGCGCGTTTGTATCGATACAAACGCGGTTCGAACGCGCGTTTGTATCGATACAAACGCGGTGCGAACGCGCGTTTGTATCGATACAAACGCGCGTTCGCATCGCGTTTTTATGGATACAAACGTGTTTAAGCAGGGTTTGCTTTTGTACTTTGCTTTTTTGTATGCTCGTTTGTCTGCTAGTTTGTATGCTAGTTTGTCTGCTAGTTTGTCTGCTAGTTTGTTTGCTAATTTGCTTATTTGCTCTAAGTTTTTCATTTGTTTCGGGACACTTTCTTCGGGACACTTTTACTTTTGCTTCGGGACAATTGCTAAGGGACACTTTTTCTTCGGGACACTTTTGCTTGGGGACACTTTTGCTTCGGGACACTTTTGCTTCGGGACACTTTTGCTTCGGGACACTTTTGCTTCGGGACACTTGCTTCGGGACACTTTTTCTTAGGGACACTTTTGCTTCGGGACACTTTTGCTTCGGGACACTTTTTCTTCGGGACACTTTTGCTTGGGGACACTTTTGCTTCGGGACACTTTTGCTTCGGGACACTTTTGCTTCGGGACACTTTTGCTTCGGGACACTTTTGCTTCGGGACACTTTTGCTTGGGGACACTTTTGCTTCGGGACAATTGCTAAGGGACACTTTTGCTTGGGGACACTTTTGCTTCGGGACACTTTTTCTTCGGGACACTTTTGCTTCGGGACACTTTTGATTGGGGACACTTTTGCTTGGGGACACTTTTGCTTCGGGACACTTTTCTTCGGGACACTTTTGCTTGGGGACACTTTTGCTTCGGGACACTTTTGCTTCGGGACACTTTTGCTTCGGGACACTTTTGCTTCGGGACACTTTTGTTTCGGGACACTTTTTCTTAGGGACACTTTTGCTTCGGGACACTTTTGCTTGGGGACACTTTTGCTTCGGGACACTTTTGCTTCGAGACACTTTTGCTTGGGGACACTTTTGCTTCGGGACACTTTTGCTTCGGGACACTTTTGCTTCGGGACACTTTTGCTTCGGGACACTTTTGCTTCGGGACACTTTTGCTTCGGGACACTTTTGTTTCGGGACACTTTTGCTTCGGGACACTTTTGCTTGGGGACACTTTTGCTTCGGGACACTTTTGCTTCGAGACACTTTTGCTTCGGGACACTTTTGTTTCGGGACACTTTTGCTTCGGGACACTTTTGCTTCGGGACACTTTTGCTTCGGGACACTTTTGCTTCGGGACACTTTTTCTTAGGGACACTTTTGCTTGGGGACACTTTTGCTTGGGGACACTTTTGCTTCGGGACACTTTTTCTTCGGGACACTTTTGCTTGGGGACACTTTTGCTTCGGGACACTTTTGCTTCGGGACACTTTTGCTTCGGGACACTTTTGCTTCGGGACACTTTTGCTTCGGGACACTTTTGCTTCGGGACACTTTTTCTTAGGGACACTTTTGCTTGGGGACACTTTTGCTTGGGGACACTTTTGCTTCGGGACACTTTTTCTTCGGGACACTTTTGCTTGGGGACACTTTTGCTTCGGGACACTTTTGCTTCGGGACACTTTTGCTTCGGGACACTTTTGCTTCGGGACACTTTTGCTTCGGGACACTTTTGCTTCGGGACACTTTTTCTTAGGGACACTTTTGCTTGGGGACACTTTTGCTTGGGGACACTTTTGCTTCGGGACACTTTTTCTTCGGGACACTTTTGCTTGGGGACACTTTTGCTTCGGGACACTTTTGCTTCGGGACACTTTTGCTTCGGGACACTTTTGCTTCGGGACACTTTTGCTTCGGGACACTTTTGCTTCGGGACACTTTTTCTTAGGGACACTTTTGCTTGGGGACACTTTTGCTTGGGGACACTTTTGCTTCGGGACACTTTTTCTTCGGGACACTTTTGCTTGGGGACACTTTTGCTTCGGGACACTTTTGCTTCGGGACACTTTTGCTTCGGGACACTTTTGCTTCGGGACACTTGCTTCGGGACACTTTTTCTTAGGGACACTTTTGCTTCGGGACACTTTTGCTTCGGGACACTTTTGCTTCGGGACACTTTTTCTTCGGGACACTTTTGCTTGGGGACACTTTTGCTTCGGGACACTTTTGCTTCGGGACACTTTTGCTTCGGGACACTTTTGCTTCGGGACACTTTTGCTTCGGGACACTTTTTCTTAGGGACACTTTTGCTTCGGGACACTTTTGCTTCGGGACACTTTTGCTTCGGGACACTTTTGCTTCGGGACACTTTTGCTTCGGGACACTTTTGCTTCGGGACACTTTTTCTTAGGGACACTTTTGCTTGGGGACACTTTTGCTTGGGGACACTTTTGCTTCGGGACACTTTTTCTTCGGGACACTTTTTCTTGGGGACACTTTTGCTTCGGGACACTTTTGCTTCGGGACACTTTTGCTTGGGGACACTTTTGCTTCGGGACACTTTTGCTTCGGGACACTTTTGCTTCGGGACACTTTTTCTTAGGGACACTTTTGCTTCGTGACACTTTTGCTTGGGGACACTTTTGCTTCGGGACACTTTTTCTTCGGGACACTTTTTCTTCGGGACACTTTTGCTTCGGGACACTTTTGCTTGGGGACACTTTTGCTTCGGGACACTTTTGCTTCGGGACACTTTTGCTTCGGGACACTTTTTCTTCGGGACACTTTTGCTTTGGGACACTTTTGCTTGGGGACACTTTTGCTAAGGGACACTTTTGCTTGGGGACACTTTTGCTTCGGGACACTTTGCTAAGGGACACTTTTGCTTCGAGAAACTTTTGCTTCGGGACACTTTTACGAAGGGACACGTTAGCTTCTGGACACTTTTGATAAGGGACAAACTAGCATACAAACTAGCAGACAAACTAGCAGACAAACATCAGACAAACTAGCAGGCAAACTAGCAATCGAACTAGTAAACTACAAACGCGATGCGAACGCGCGTTTGTATCGATACAAACGCAATGCGAACGCGCGTTTGTATCGATACAAACGCGATGCGAACGCGCGTTTGTATCGATACAAACGCGCGTTTGTATCGATACAAACGCGGATACGCGCTGCGAACGCGCGTTTGTATCGATACAAACGCGCGTTTGTATCGATACAAACGCGCGTTCGCAACGCGTAGCAAAAACGCGCTTCAGAAAACGCAATGTGGACACTCCCTAAGAAATGGTATGAGAATGAGAACGTAAAGAAAGCTTGAAAGTGGTACCAGTGAAGTAAACAGATGAACAGCGATAGGTTGACAGCATAATGGACAGGACAGTCATGAGAAGAAAACAATAATGATACTAGAACTTCTAGTGCCTTCCTCTTCTAGTCTAGAAGAGGCCTAACACCTGAGCATGACGGAAAAATGTTATTTCACATGAGAAAGGGGGACAGCGCGACAAACACAATATTAATTCAACAAAAAGCATTCTATCCCACTTTTTACAAACTAGATAGGTTAAGTAATAAAAAAGTTATCGAACAAGGTAAAGAAATAGGTAGTCTTACGTTTCTCGAGAAAATAAAATTCACGCTGAAATATTGTGCTGTTTTTTTTTAATAGGTAGGTAGTGCGTAAAATTAATATTTTCCTAAAGTTATTCTATCGCGAATTCGTAAAAGTAAGTAAGGTGCAGCGGGGCAATTCTGGCAGCGGGGTAATTATGACACATGGCTATATCTCTCGTTCTATAACTGATACCTCGAAGAGACATCTATGTACGCGTAGAGAAATGTTTTGTTCATTCATAAACGATAGATGGCATTTCTAGCGCAAAAACTGACTGATTTACAGCATCATTTTGACAGTCACCTATTTTTCGGAGGGTGTAAAAATATTAGCTCCTCGAGTTTTTGTAATAATTAAGTGGTTTTCGCGGTTTAATTGAAAATTGAACAAGCTAAGGAGGTGTATTTTAGACTGGAGATTATTTTAATCGTACTAGTTCGTTTCTACTCATTATTTCTTCTGTGTTATTGCATCCGCTATAATTACCCCACAAAGTGTTGAATTTATGTAATTTTATCAAAATCGGTTGCCATAATTGCCCCACTGATTTTGTATGAAGTTGCCAAAAACCAGTGATGTCCACAGCATTGAAGTAAACGTCGATAAAAATAATACTTAACTAATCGAGCGAGTGAAGATCTCAGGGTTAAATAATGCGATTTTGCTTTGTATTAGTATTTGTTTGTGGCCTTGTTTGAGCATAATTAAACCATAGTTAACACGCATTAAATTTTCGATCGAGCGAGCGAAGCGAACGAAGATCTTAGTGGCAAGTATGGCGATTTTGCTTTGGATGTTTCACGAATTCTTGTTCTCGCATAATTGTCGAACCGTTCATCCAATCTGCACGAAACTTGGTAGGTCAATAGGTTGTGCTATGGAAATGTATGGAGGAGCATATGAGCTTAATCGATAAAGGGGTTGTCAAAATATTGGGTTCCCAAGGGGGTAATAAAACTAACGAATTTATTGAGTGGGATGTCATTTATGAAAAGTCTTTATTTGTACATTCCAAAATAGTTATTATTTTTATTCTAGGATGTAAGTATACTTTTTAAAATACGACGAGAATTCATGAAAAATGAGACGCAACATTATGTATTGCATGCATGCCAGTATTATTTACCATGACGATCTAGCGCAATAGACATACTTGGCAGTAGTAGCACTTGAACATGTAGGGGTAGTCGGAAGAAAGTCCAAATGTAAGCCATCTACGGTTCGCGAGATCTCAGTTCAGGGTGAACTACTTCTCATACAATGTCATTTTTGCGCGAGATTTTTGCGTATACTTACTCCGTTTATCGATAGTCAGCGTCCCAACACTAGCATGTATGGGCGACTAAAGAGTGATGCCAGAATTACCCCACAAAAATTTTAACAGGTTTTTTATAGAAACTGGACCATCGTAGGAGATTAGAATGTTAAAATTCGCGTGTATTGTGTTGTCTAGTTTGTAAAGCTTCTGGATTTAGTATCATAGCATCATTGGTTCGAATAATATCACCACCTGACGGAATTACCCCGCTGAGGGGCTATTCTGGCATTTTCCAGTTTTTAGTTAAAATTGTGTTATTTCACCATTTAAATATGCTTTTTCTTTAACAAAAATACAATAAAGAAAAAGGCAGATAAAGGTTACGTAACACCAATTTGTCAGAATTAGCGTAACTCAACAAGGAACGAGAGAATTGAAGTTTTAAATTTTGACTAAAAATTTTCGGCCAGAATTGCCCCGCTGCACCTTATCTATTAATTTCAAACGAAGACATAAAAGTAGACTCAATTTTACAGAAAGTGAAATACATAATAGAGAAAACTCTAAATAAATCTTGTCTGCCCTCCTAAAAATGTAGGTATAAAGCCTAAGTAGAGGTAGACCAAAGAAAAATAGGTAGGTACTTAATCGATTGTGTGTAGGTTGACAAGTAAGAAAGTGGTGAATGAATGAAGAGATAAAGACTGATAGAGGGAAGTGGAATAATAATAATCGGTAGGTAGGTACATGTCGTGCCATGCCGACACCATGCAACGTGGGACAAGGACGGAAGATGAAGATTACAAAAGTAGGTAGTACCTATAGACCACGTATAGACGTTATCGTTTCCCTTATCATCAAATTGTGTTTTATATTGGTTTTATAGGGGTTTTAATTTGTATTTATCATTTAGATAGTTTTCTTGTTTCAATAGCAGAGGATAATTATAAGGTGCTATGCTTTTTATCGCACGTCTTAGCTCGTCGTAAAAAAAAAGAATCGATCATTGTTACCAACTTCTGAATAATAGTACCTAAGTAACATAACAGGAAGGTTATTAAAACATTTTACGATGTATTGTCGTTTTGTTTTTAATAACCAATCTATTTGTTCTTGATATTCAATGTGAGACGCTTGATATTATTGAAATTACCTTTCACCTTCTTAATTTCCTTGAAGGTATTATCGTTGGTCGTCATACCATACATGGTGGTTACCATACCTACAAAATAATCAGCGCCGGTTTTAGCATAACCGGCGCCGGCGCCCCGGGCGAGAGATTCCTACGCCCTTTTTTTGGTTTCTTTGTCAAAAGTTGAAAGCATGTAGTTTACATCAATGATCTACTGAGGTACCTAGATTAGTTGTACCCCGCTCTGCGTGGCGAACAAAACTCAAGCTAATTGGCTTGAGTCAACTCAGTCGCACTCTGTTATTAGTATTCTGTGACTTTGTCTTGCTCCGATGTTACACGCATTTACCTACACGCAGCACTCACATAATTTTTCTTTTTCTGACAACGAGGTTTTATAATATCACTGCTATCTTTTAGTTTTCTTGAGTGATCTAAACAAAGCTGCGAATATTATACCTACCTAAGTGGTGATAGCAAAATTTCACCGCGTTTTAGAGCTTTTATAATGAGTATAACGTCTCTATTGGTAGTCAGTACTAGTATCTCATTGGTTTACATAGTGTACCTACACTTGGGCCAACGGATCTCGGCATTCGTGAAGTTGGCCGTTTCGAATTTTCGATGCGCAATGCAACTTTTTCATACAAAATTTTCTACTAGAAGAAGCCTAACTTCACGAATGCCTAGATCCGTTGGCTCTACTGTACTCGATTGAAAAAATTGCCAAGAAGTACAAGGCGGTCGGTCGTGTGTGTTTTCCGCCAACTTCAGAGCATTTAGCCTTCAGCGAGGTGTTATCAGTGCTTGTTCCACTCCACTTCACGAATGTTGACATTGATGCAATGGCGAATAACTCATACTGAATAGGTACCTACTCGCATGATAACCTACCTTCGTTAGCAAATAATTTTATATATGGACCTATACTACACATTTATGAATCTATATATAGGTAAGGTACATACTCAGATGAGTATAAGAGAAGAGGCTAATAATATAATAGGTGGCAAAATTAAATTTTTAAAAAACCGACTTCAATGTTGTAAGCTAAGCAATAAAATTTGCTGCACTCTCGAGGTGCATTTTTGTTATCACTCCGAAGATCCTCGTCAGATCCTCACCAAATGTTTATGGGACCAAATGTTCATGGGACCACATTGGGAGTAGGTATAGAAATACCCTATCAAACAAAATAAAAATCATCAAAATCAAGAAAACAAAAGAAAAAGATCAAAATCAATTCATAATTGGCGGAAAAAACATATAAAAAAAACATGCTGTCCTGCAATGCAACAGACAATTACATGGGTAGGTACTTCATATCTGATTGATTATGAATTTTAGTAAATATGGCCTTGGTTCTATCGGCTCAGAATCATGAGTTTCAGAATTGTAATGACACAAAACACTCCGTTTAGGCTGAGGCCCCATTAGTGCGTTGCGTTGCGTCGCGTCGGCAAAATGTATGAGTAAAACGTCGCAGCGCAGCGTCGACGCTGCGACGTTTTACTCATACATTTACGCAACGCACTAATGGGGCCTCAGCCTTAGGCAGATGCATGGACCACTAGAAAAAACGCATACCTACCTAGGTATAAAAAATACCGTAGATGCTAATTAATCATATAATTATGTATATATACGCTATTTTGGTCAAATATGGGATTTGCGAGTACCTTAAAACTATAACACCCAAACTAAAAGCAAGTATTTGTAGATAGAGCAAATGTTTATCCTGGCAGGATCAAGCCCACTTGCTATCTTGGAACACTCGCCTACGCAACTGATATAGGTAAGTACTTATTCATCTTGCCATGCCACTTTACCAAAGCTTATTTTGAATTATTAAGTCAAAAATAATTTACAAAGGACCTTGAATGTGTAAAGACAATGCATGTCTACTGTCCTTTGGGGGTATAGTCGTGACCCTATTTACATTTGTACGTTTATTAAGGCTCAAACACACGCTGACCCAAGCTCGCAGAGTGGACGCCGCGGTGCCAACGTGTGGGCAGCACCACTCGCTTTGCCTCGCCATCGCTCACCTAGCTGGCCAAGTGAACACGAGCACCAACTTACATTGGTTTGCTTAGACTCACCAAGCGTGCGGACGGTAGCACTCGCCTTGCGTCGACTCGCCTTTGCTCGCACTGGCTTAGGCTGGCCCAACGTGTGTTTGAGCCCTTAGGTGATTCTCTTGGGGTTAGTGGCGTTATGCAGCGTTCTATCAGGTAGGTACTTGATGGTTAAACAAACTTACCAAGTGAAGTTTGGCCATAATTATACGAGACGGTTACATCCGAAGAGATCATAATATTTTTGACCATGTAGTTTCACTTCTCAATGTACTAGGGCATCACATAATTTTAGAGTACTGTAAAATCTGTAAAATTAAAGCATTAGTAACAAAATAATGACACTCTGGCATCCCTATCTGGCAACCCACTCGCTCGGCTCGCGCCAACTTCATTTCTTCAGAGACACTTATGCCGTTAAAGTAGCAAGGGCCTTTATGGGTTCGGGTGGGACCTTCTTGATCTCTTCGGATGTAACCGTCTCGTATAATTATGGCCAAACTTCACTTGGTAAGTTTGTTTAACCATCAATTATACTACGACGGTTACATCCTCAAGATCATAATATTTTTGACCATGTAGATGTTTAGCGACCTTTAACGACATAAGCGGTTAATGCAAAAGCAGGTAGGTACATTAATACCTAATGATGTCTTACAATCAACTTACGATTGCATGTTTTGACAAAAAATGGAATCTGCAAATAAATACATATTCAATTCAAAATATTCAATTATTTGAATATTGGTGAAACCGATAGAATACTTAAAATATTTTACAAAAAACCCAAATACATCACGCTCATCATTTTGGGTCAAATGTAGAACTTCTGACCAAACGAGTCGGTTCGTTATAAGATATCTATTGGGACTCCGTTACGCATAGACGCCACTATTTGACTGGCAAAATCTGCATTATCTATCGGCTTATTGTCGAGACACTCGCATTATGTATCGTTTTGTAAGAAATATTTATCTGTTTAGGAAATAATTTCGAAAGATGATCAAGCACCTTCAAGATTCAGATTTCAGATTATTTTCATTATTGGAAAAAAACAAAGTTTAGTTCTATTCTATCATCTTGACTCATCCGTTTACCAAATATTGCTGAATGACAAGTATTCAAAGTCGAATAATTTGACCCAGATTTATATTCGCTAACTAGAAAATCGATTACAAATAGAATATAACTTCTAAAAAGTCAATTTAAAGTTTGGTGCAAAAATTGCCACCATTTTGTGGAATCACAGTTATTATTGTTTTAAAGAACTTTTAGAAAAAGATGATAGGTATATCAATTTTATAGCACTTGCTTAAAGTGCTTGTCTTGAGTAGGCTTGCTCAATAACAGCGATGACACTAGGGTGTCGCTGCCAGAGTCTGAAAGTTGAAAAGAGTACCTAATGTGGTATTATGTAAACTAGTTTGCCTTGAGAGATATTTATATATTTTTATGAACAATGGGTACCATGGTACCAAGGCCGCTAGGCCAATAAGGGACGACCAATTCTAGTAGCACGATTATTGCTTAGTTTACTTAAGTATATTAAAATGAATGAAAAAAGGAGGTAATGTGTAGAAACAAATAAACACTCCAGTCTAGAGTAAACGCATCGATATCGAATGCGGACGGATCTCGTTTCAAGAGACGAACTTATGACATTTACATATTTATTCTAGTGGCAAATAAATCATTTTCATAAATCATTCAAACTTGTTTGAGATAGACTCCATATTGTATCAATAATAATTTTAAAACATCTGGATCCCTGGTCCAGCTTCTTTTTTGATTTAGGATTTTTCGAACATGCTACACTATAACGCCGCTACTAGATCTTACTACTTAAATTGTTTAAATGCTTAAACTGGACACCTCCTCATCATAATTACATATCGCGTTCGTTTTATCGTTACGGATCAAAATTTATTTTGTATCGATTTGCCAGCGAAACACTAATTCTATAGAAGCGGCTTTAAGTTCTAAAAGGTTGATAGTGTATCTGGCTCGGCAGTCCTAGAAACCGTTTACATGTTCTCCATTAAAATTAAGACGCCCCAATCCTTTAAAGGTGCATCCATAAAAATCTATTACCATAAATAGGATTATTTGAAATTAAAATACAATTTTGCCACAAAGACAAATCTGGATATAAGCTACTCGTAGGTATATGTGTGTTGTGTACCATGTAGGAGTCATAATCATTAAATCAAAGAAGCTAGAAATTTCTCAATTTCAAGCCGATTCGAAGCGTACCTATAGCCGTTCACGGGCAGCTGGAGGACAAGCTGAGCAAAGTAACACGAAAAAATTTCGTGAAATCCCTTAGGGTTAGTGAACGAGTTTTAACAAGATAAGTGTTCTATTTGTGTTAAAATTCTGCCAAATTCAGGCACCTGTTAGGTACGAGAGTCTAATTCGAACTCAAAAAGGTTTTTGATTAATAATAATAAAACCCAATCTTGAAGGTTTCCTTGACTCTGTCGTGGCAATTATAATTATCATTTATGCACTGAATTTCATCTTAATAAATGACTAGAATCAGTCCGTATTTCTTAGATAAGAAATGACAGGCCCTTATGGACCGGGTACTAAAAAACATATGTATCTTGCAAGTCTATCATAGCCATGAATCAGTCTTTAATAAGTAATTTAGCAGTATCTACTACTTTAAAATATTGACTGAAAGATAAATCGACTTAACACTAAATCTAGAAGTGCCTTCACGAATAATTTGTCAAAAAAGTTTGAGATAAAAAATGTCCGGAATATGTTTTATGTAAGAATCACAGATTCTGATGACTATAACTTATGAGTAGCTGAACATAACTGCTCTACGAGTAACTCCGTATTGCTAAACTTTTGGTTAGCTTGTTCCAACATTTGTACAGGAGGCCTACTATTAAACGGGATTTTAAATCCATTCACATAGCTAGGTACAGCTAATGATATTTTTCCAACAGAGACGTTATATTAATTAAACTCATTATAAAAGCTTTCAAACGCGGCGAAATTGTTTTACAGCTAAGTAGGTAGAAGAATATTCGCAGCTTCGTTTACATTACATCACTCAAGAAACCAAAAGATAGCAGAGAAATACAAAACCTCGTTGTCAGAACGAGATAAATATAAGTTTCACAATTACGTGAGCAGCAAGTCGCAAATGACAGCCTGTGACGAGCGACCGAGTTGACTCAAGCTATCCAGCCCGAAGTTAGTTCGCCACGCGGAGCGGGGCACAACACAACACATCTACCTCAGTTTATAACGTATAGTAGAAGATCATTGGGTACAGCAGAGTGCGCAGTAATTATGCATAAAATAGCGCAAATTGTTAGCATGAAGTAGTATTACTTACCTCTTATGCATTTTGCGGGTCCTGAACTCAGTCTTGGTGCAGGAAGAGCTCGCGGCAGGCGGTGGTCTCCGCCCTTGGAACGGGTACCCATCTTAAGACGATTACCTCAGATTTGGCATCTGTTCTTCGGTCCACCCCACCTGAATGGTCTGGGTGGTTTAGTTCTGGAATGGCCTTCCAGTTTGCCTGCTACTGCTTCGATCTAGAGAGTAAGCTAAGGTCATACCTTTTAATCTGAAGGCCTTTATATTTATAGAATATTTAAATATTAAAGTATTTTTTACAAGGTCTTATTGGTTTTCTTGGTCTCGGTCACCTTCCACCAGAATCCGACCCCAACGTTTAGAGAGCTCCTATAAAGATAGATAATAATAATAATCATAATAATTTTGTATTTTTTATTCAGACACAATGCATGAACCGATTGTCATGGTCTGACTATGACAAATCAAGTAGAGCTCACGGTGATGGAGTCGGGTATTGTAATAGCCGCGCTCTGAGAGTGGTAGAAGACATACTACGCTTTCATCAAAGTTACAAAAGTCAGGTAATATAACCTGTACAATGTGCAGTCTGTAGTTGTTATTGGTTTTAAAGTCATTGGTCGTCATCATGAGACATGAGACTGAGCAACAGGAACGTGTTCACGTCACGCAGTATAACGCAGGTAGTTATTTAACCCCGGTGACTTATACTTACAATAGACACAATACTTACAGGTAAACATACTTACAATCTGCAGTTTGCAGTTTTTATTATTTTAAAACCATTGATCGTCATCACGTAATAAAACAAGACTGAACGATATCAAACGTATTTGCGTCACACAATATCACGTAGGTAGGTATTTAACACCCTTAACCTGTATGGGCCGGTATACATAATAATACTTACTATCTGCACAGTTTTTATTATTTTAAAACCATTTGTCGTCATCACGTGACGACATGAGAATAAGCGAAATCAAACGTGATCGCATCGCGCTATAATTCTGGGTAGATATATATCACCCTTGACCTTTATGCACAGATAGACATATACTTACGATCATATACTTACGATCTGCAGTTTGCAGTTTTATTGTTTTAAAGTCATTGGTCGTCATCACACGACGACACGAAACTGAGCGATATTGAATGGGATCGCGTCACCCAGTATAGGTAGATTTTCCACCACCTTGACTTGTATGCACAGGTACTTACAATCTGTAGTTTACAGTTGTTGTTATTTTAAAGTCATTACGGACTAAGCGATATCAAACATGATCGCGTCATGCAGGTAGGTTTTTCACCTCCTTGACTTGTATGCACAGGTAGACATACTTACAATCTGCAGTTTGCAGTTGTCGTTATTTTAAAGTCATTACGGACTAAGCGATATCAAACGTGATCGCGTCACGCAGTATAACGCAGGGGACCTAGGTTTTTTACACCCTTAACCTGTGTGGGCAGGTAAACATATACATCCAATCCGCAGTCTGCCGTTTTTATTGTTTTAAAGTCATTTGGGCGATATCAAACGTGATCGCGTCACGCAGTATAACGCAGGTAGGTTTTCCACCTCCTTGACTTGTATGCACAGGTAGACATACTTACAATCTGCAGTTTGCAGTTGTTGTTATTTTAAAGTCATTCCGGACTAAGCGATATCAAACGTGATCGCGTCACGCAGTATAACGCTGGGGACCTAGGTTTTTTACACCCTTGACCTGTGTTGGCAGGTAGACATATCCATCCAATCTGCAGTCTGCCCTTTTTATTGTTTTAAAGTCATTGGTCGTCATAATGTGATGACACGAGACTGAGCGATAATTATCAAACGCGAGCTCGTCGCGTAATATATCGCAGGTAGGTATTTCAACATCGTTGGTGACCTGTGTGCAAAGAAAACAAAAAAAAACCGGCAGTTTTTGGCACTTTGAAATTGCAATACGACAAAATTGTTATTACTAAGACGTAATCTAGATCGTTTATCATAATGAATAAATATCACAATGCAACGATAAACAATACAACAATAAACCCGAGACAAAAATAAAATGAAGGTAGTCACATATTTTTTAATGTGAATTGTCGACATGTAAAAATTACTTGTCGTAAATATTTTACGGTATTATTTGTTGTATGCATCTATAGGTAATATTTTTTGATAATTGGGTGAAATTAAGTAAACAAAAAAACTGTTACCTCCCTTCATCTCTCGTAGACGATGATGATTTTCATAAACTCCTTTCCAAAAGTTTAATCTTCTTTCTTATTCTATAATCACCACTTCGTTTACGTTGTTTTACCAATTATAAACTTTTAATTATAACTTTCTTGCGAAAAAAATAAATTCGTAATTATTGCGATGTCGCGATGCCCGCACATAAGAAACGAATGAAGTTGGCGCGAGCCGAGCGAGTGGGTTGCCAGATAGGGATGCCAGAGTGTCATTATTTTGTTACTAATGCTTTAATTTTACAGATTTTACAGTACTCTAAAATTATGTGATGCCCTAGTACATTGAGAAGTGAAACTACATGGTCAAAAATATTATGATCTTGAGGATGTAACCGTCGTAGTATAACTACACCTATTATCACTTTCCAACGACGACCTTAGAACAAAACTGGTTTTGTATTGTCTTCTTGAAGGATGTGAGATGAATAATAAATCACTAAAATGTTTCCTATGGAATTTTTATCTACAATAATCTTGTTTTTTCGTTCTATAAGGTTCTATAATAGATTCCGTCCCGTTAGAACTTCATTGATATACCCAACCTACATAAAAGAATTGGCCATGACAAATTTGTATGGGAGTACAAGAAACAATATTTTTGAGAACAGTATACCCACAGAATTATATCGAGTATACCTCTTTTCTCAGTCAGAACCGATTTATACAGGGTGAGTTTTTCAAGAGTGCCTTTAGGGCAAATCTGAAACTAGTAGCAACAGCGAAAAACACTCAAACGGGTCTCTTAATCGATTTTGATAAAAAATAAAACTAATGCAATGTGATGTGAATAAACGAACAGCAAAGACGAAATTCATAGGACTGCTTGACTTCCCAAACATTGATTTATCTAGGTCAACACCGAACATTTCGTAAGTGCTTTTTCTATGGAAATAACAGAGTTGAACTCAGGCAGTCAAATAAAGATACGGTGCGTTGAAAGTAAATAATTAAAAAAAAAATGCTTCATTATAATAGCTTAACATAGGTTGTACTAAGTGTACCAACTTAATGTATCCATGCTTAAGGTAAATTAAAATTTTATTTAGCTTGACTAGTTTCTTTTTGTGTCTTTGATATTTTGTACCTACCTATTGTTTTTTCTATCAACTTAGGTTGTACCAAACTTATCTTTTTATCCATGCTCAAAATACATTAAAAAAACTATGTATAAGTATTAAATAAAACTATTTAGGTTAAATTGTTAGCGTATAATATTCAAATCAAATCAAATCAAATCAAATCATTTATTTATTTCTCTCACAAACAATATTATAAATAGTAAAATAAAAGTCTTACCATTTTAAATTATTTTTAATACATTAAAAACTCATCGCTTGATTATTTTGAAAGTTGTCTTGGTTTCGTACCCAAGCAAGCATCTAATTATAATGAATATCATTACAGAAACGATCTGCCTCGCCCTTACTTCACAGAACTACACCATAGAGCAGTGGTCGTCACACTTTTCTGGCCAAGGGCCGCATAGGACAATGTGGGGTATCACTGCGGGCCGCACATTCTTGAATTATTTATTTGACGATTTTTCGAAATTCCTTTACCTACTTATGGGGTAAAA
This sequence comes from Camptogramma bilineatum, assembly GCA_958496255.1. Classification (NCBI taxonomy): domain Eukaryota; kingdom Metazoa; phylum Arthropoda; class Insecta; order Lepidoptera; family Geometridae; genus Camptogramma; species Camptogramma bilineatum. Next base: position 8,041,869 of record OY292463.1, on the reverse strand, counting down.
TCCAAGTAGGTAGTTAACTACCTACTAACGAACTTGAAACTTAATTTAGTTTTTTGTTTTTTTAATTTTTTAAGACAAATGCAACATGGGACACTTGATTTTGTTTGCGGTGTTCAAAGAAAAAACTCGCTGCTTATAGGTTCTTATACTTTACTTAGACTTTACTAACTTTTCTCGCAAAATATCTTACTCATGAAGTTTTAGGCGAGCGAGGCAAGCCAAATTTTTTGAGACAAATGCAATATTGTGTCACTTGATTTTGTTTGCGATGATCAAAGAACAAACTCGCTGCTTATCGGTTCTTATTTTGTGGTTAGACTTTAATCGCAATAGACCTTACCCACGAAGTTAAATGCGAGCGAAGCGAGCCGAATTTTTTAAGAAAAATGCAACATTGTGACTCTTGATTTTGTTTGCGATGATCAAAGAAAATACTCGCTACTTATCGGTTCTTATTTTGTGGTTAGACTACTCACTTTACTCGCAATATATACTTTACTCGTGAAGTTAAATGCAAGCGAAGCGAGCCGAATTTTTTAAGACAAGTGCAACATGTGACACTTGATTTTGTTTGCGGTGATCAAAGAAAAAACTCGCTGCTTATAGGTTCTTATACTTTACTTAGACTTTACTAACTTTTCTCGTCCAACATCTTATTCATGAAGTTATATGCGAGCGAAGCGAGCAGAATTTTTTAAGACAAATGCAATATTGTGGCACTTTATTTTGATTGCGATGATTAAAGAACAAACTCGCTACTTATCGGTTCTTATACTTTACTTAGACTTTACTAACTTTTCTCGCCAAACATCTTATTCATGAAGTTATATGCGAGCGAAGCGAGCCGAATTTTTTAAGACAAATGCAATATTGTGACACTTGATTTTGATTGCGATGATCAAAGAACAAACTCGCTGCTTATCGGTTCTTATTTTGTGGTTAGACTTTACTTCCTTTATTCGCAATACATACCTTACTCATGAAGTTAAATGCGAGTGAAGCGAGCCGAATTTTTTACGACAAATGCAACATGTGACACTTGATTTTGTTTGCGGTGATCAAAGAAAAAACTCGCTGCTTATCGGTTCTTACTCTGTGGTTAGACTTAAATCACTTTGCTCTCATTATACCTACTCAACTCTGAAACTAAAATGCGAGAAAAGCGAGCTCCAAACCAAGCAAACATAGAAAGCTTCCTTATCTCGAAGTTTTTAAGTCAATTACAATTATTATTGTAGCAACGTAGGTAGCATCATTCATCATCATCATTTCCTTGCCCTTTTCCAACTAGGTTGGGTCGGCACAACATGTTCTCCTCCGTGGTAGAATAATTATCTACTGAAATTGTTTGCTTTGGTCGCGGGCCAATATCGTCTCGCGGGCCGCACAAATATCGCCCGCGGGCCGCATGCGGCCCGCGGGCCGCACTTTGACGACCACTGCCATAGAGCTATTACGGGCCAATGACCGACTAGAATTACCCAATAGTGTAGTGTGGTAGAGAGAAAGTTGTTTTATAAAAACTTAAGATATTTTACGGTTTACACTCTATCCTTGAACTTGTTGCAAAACTATCATGATTTGATGAACTTGAGTTAATTAGATCTGCTTAAAATTAATATAGTAATCTGGAACCTTATTATTCTCTATCTGGGCACACGCGTCTCAGTGACCAATTTATTTACACCAACTGCATTGATTTTTTTATTCGAGCAGTTCATTTCCAGATGTCTGCGGTCTCCGCATCTTGAACAAACCTAGGTGTCGTTTAGTGTAGGTATGTGTCGCAGCCAACTGGTTGAATGTTATTTAAGACTGAGATGAGGTTGTCAAAATGTGTTTTTACTGACTAAACTTAAACAACAAACCAACTAGGTCAACGTTACAGCGGCTTTTCAGTTAGCCAAAGTGTTGAACGTTTTAAACGCCAATTAACGCCATTATGAATTATTCAACTATCCACCTAACCATGTAATTGAATGAAAGGGCTAGCCGTTCAATTGAATGGCTAATTCAACCAGTTGGTTGTGACTATGAACTTATTTCTTGCACTCCTACATCAACGCAGTCCGTCAACATGCCTTTATTTTTAAAAATAAACAAAACGGCATTCAAAGATTTTATCTGAAATTCGCTTGCTTCACCTGGGAATCGAACCAGGTTAAAATTCAAAAAATAAACACTTGCTATTTTATTCCACCAGCCGATACATTCAATATAAAAGATAAAATAAATCAAAGAAATATGAGGTCTTACACTCGTACAAGATATCCATGAAATATAATATTTAGTACTACAGGGCCCATTGATTTTTCCATCCTGTATAATCTGCCAAAGATTATCTGATTATATCGTGTCTCATTCGAACACGTGTGCTTTCTGACAAGTCACTTATCAGTAGATATTAATTTAAAAACATTTACCTAAAGATATTTAACAGTCATAAACACAAACACCACGTGTGCTATAATATAAATAAGGCCGGGCCGGAGCGGCACTGCACGGCTCGGCACAAAGCGTCAAATAGCCTTTTTGTCGTTCTGTATGGTGTACACTTCTCACAATGGATCTAGGCATTCGTGAAGTTAGCCGTAGAACATTTTGTATGAAAAAGTGGCACTGCGCATCGAAACGGCTGACTTCATGAATGCCAAGATCCATTGGAAGAAGTGGTGCTGCGACGCGACGCGCTATTCGTGAAGAGAGATTCTCGCCTCGATGATACGATTTTAAAGGAAAGAAAAAAATATGTCAATATAAACTAAGCAATTAAGCATTGACATCATACGTCGTACGGAAGGTCGATAATCGCTTGTCACTGAATTTTTCTTACTCTCGATATTCGTATCTTCGAGGCGAGAAACTCGCTCCATGTAAATGGCGCATTATTTCCGAAAATGAGTAGGTTTCGATTAGATACATTTTTCCTTGTTTTTTATAGCTAGGTACCTACTTAGTATTATCACAGAATACTAGTACGTATTATCTATTTACTGGTCTCTGGTATTATTGAAATACAATCGGAGGATTTTTACGCAATACCTAGGTACATTTTGTTTAGGTTTGGTTTTATTTAGGTACCTAGGTAAAGTAAGATAAGCTTTCGCAATAAGGGTATCATCTTTCAAATGACTAGGGTTCACTAAGTAAAGGAAACTTAGAAATTCAAGATCAAAGTAGAAAAAAGAGGTGAAAAATTAAAAGCTTTAGGAATTATTAGACTTTGCTTTAAGCTATAAGACAACAGGATTCATAGAATATATTTCTTATGAAACTGCCGTAAAAAACGAAGATTAATAAAAATGAAGATGCTTTTTATATCATCAATCAACACCATAAACCATAGTAATATGGGGGCGCTGCTAGTATGTTATAGTACTAATATGATTTTATTTACTAGATCGCGTAATGCCAGAACAGCTAAATAGATAGTAAAACACTCGACCTCAAAATATTTGACCGATAATCTCGGGACGAACACGATTGACGACGACGATACGCCAGATGTGAAACGACCCATAGAAACCCGAATGTTTGTCACAGTCAAAATATTCCTAACATTTTTATTTAGCTGGACACAGGTTAGTGAGTTATGAAATGAAACGAAGCAATTCATTTACGATAAGCGGCCTCCCCGTAGAGTGTCGGTTTACATAGCTGTTCAAATAAATGCATTACAGCTACGTTTGCATAACAACATTATAGGTACCTATGGATTTTTTATTATTGCGCTGATTGTATTGAAATAACTAGTTCGCCCGGAAATGTCACTTTGTGGCTCCTACGAGGACTATTTACTAGAGATCAAGCCTGTTCAGGCTTAATGTCTAGTAAGTAGTCCTCGTGAACATGAATTTGCCAATTCTATTGGCCTCTATCCCTGATCTTACTGAAAAAAAATCACATGAACTTGAAAGCTATCGAAACTATTCAAACTACTTAATTTATGTCACCAAAAAAAAATCAAACACATTTACTGTTTCATTCTAGTTGATAAGAATCTTAATTTCCCATGGCTATTAGAGCTGACTATATGCAACTGGCAATATATTGGCTTGTGTCATATTTACACAAATCTTACAAATCGAATTTGTAAAACTTCGGAAAGTGCACTCCCGTCTTTACCGCAGAAAACTATCGGTTGCAAACGTACAATAATACACTACTAGACACAATCGCAATGCGAATCGACATCGGGAAAAATACAATCATTCAATGTAGAATCGTTAATGCGTTTTTAAGCGTCTTCGTAGACCGAGATCTACTAATTACTTGATCAGTAACCATCGTTTTGGTTCGCGGGTGTCTAAAATACTCTTTTTTTTCATTCATTTATCGTTATAGCCAAAAAAAAAATCTTAAAATAGTACTTACATAGTACCTAAGTATCTAAAAACCACTAAAGTCACTCAACTTATAAGAGCTAATTAATACAATTATTAACAAAAATTAAGAGTTTTCAAATTTAAAATTTAATTCCAATGAGATCAATTAATAAATAAAAAAAAAACACTAGGTAGTTATTTCATTATTTGATGCCCTTTCTTGTGGAAAGCTTAATCTTATCTATTACAAAATATATAAATTTACTTAATGTTCAATTAAATTAAGCTTATCTAAATGCCAGCCAACAATTCAAAATTCAAGTGATAAACACTTGCTGAAGCGGTACCTAATAAACGGCAGATTATGAGTAAAAGTAATGATGACTAACTGATTCATCATTTTTTAGTATTCAACACATTTTCCTCTTGATAAAGATAACATGCAATCAGTTGATTATGAATCAATAACATACTAGTTGTATAAAAATGCTTGTGTAGTCCAGTCACGCTTGCATTTTCTACCAGTATACTTTATTGAAGGATACGGTGCAGACCTTGACCAAAGCCACCATTAGCTTTATATTTCGTACCAAACAATCTAATCTATTTTTTTTTATAGATAGGTACCATCAACTACTAATTACTGTATTATTCATAACCAGGTATTTTTTAGTAAAATTATTAATATAAATAAAAAATAAGAAAAATAATTGACCAGAATATTTTTTTCCAGTAATTAACATGGCGCCGACGGAACAACACATCGACTCGAGTATCGAACTTCAAAAACTCAAGAAGAGATTGAACTTGGACAAATGTGAAAATGAAGTGAAGTGTTTCGACAACAACAATACAGCAGTAGGAAGTGACAGTGTTGAGAATAGTGACGTTTTCGATATAGATAAATATGAGGCGATGGAGTTTACAGCGCAGTGGCGGTGGCCCGACACGATAGTGCAAATACTTTTACATTCAGTGTCATTATACGCAGTGTACCTGATCCTAACTTTACAAGTTAAATTCCTCACAATACTTGTTGGTAAGTATTTGACACTTAATCCCGCGGTTATGCTCGCAAGGCAAAATTATTTAGACTAAGGATAAGGATAGTTATCTCTAATTCAGTACAGCCATTACGATATCATTGAACCACAAACACATTTCTATAATAAACTTGTTTGTTTTCAAAAAAAGGGAAACCAAACAAGTAAATTGATTATCGAATAAGAACTAAGTAGTTGCTGAAGTTATTTTTAACCTAATTTTATCGAGAATATTACTCACGATTGTAAGGTTGAATTAATTTTCACTGATAGCGTGTCGAGATTACTAAATTCATTCATTCATTTTAGTATGTAGCTTATTATTATAATTGAGCTTGTTTAATTTGGTCATAAGATCTACAAAATGCGTAACAAAAAAAATTGATAAAAATTCTGAAGTCAACGATATTACGACTTCATCGTATACCCAATACCCACATCAGTCAATCAATAACTACCTACCTAGGTATGTAGTATTATTTTATAATAGGTTTTGTTGGTGTGGCTACCAAATTATGACTTTTTATGTAGGGTTTGTATGTTTAGTTTGGGCTTAGGATAGACAATGAAGTAGCCATTTGATCACTGGTTTTATACTCGTACCCTCATATTTTATATTGTCCATGGAGAAAAATATAATCAAAATTATTTATATTAACCTGATACTATCATCGTCAATCTAATTTTATTTTATTGGTAATTAATGGTAGGACCTAGTTGCAACGGGACTAAATTTGAAATATTTTTTGCAAACATTGGTAGTACCTACAGAATTTTATCGCCTTATTTTTATTTTTCCATTATAATTAACCTGTGTCTCTTTATTTAAAAGATGGAGTTGTAATCGTGTGATGATTTTTATCAACTCAATTTGTACTATGAACAGTTTGGTAGAAAAAATGAATGGGCCCTGGAGGCGCTGAGGACGAAATAGCGAGTGTTTAATTTTTGAATTTTCAGCTAATTTGATTCCTGGGTGAAGCAAGCGATTTTTAGAAAATCTTTGCAGTTATGTTTCTTTATAAAAATAAAGGAATGTTTCCTTTCAGTAAAATACTGTATCTTAAGGATTTAAAGTATAGTCGTATTTTTAATTATACGCACTAAAATTGGAGGGGAAAATGTCATTTTTCATATATTTTTAGTTCGTATAATGAGCAATCCGACTATAGTTTCCCTCCGCGGCCCATTCATTTTTTCCACCCTGTATACTTTACCTACTACAAACTTGGATTTGGCAATTTATCACTTAGGTACTAATTCTCGGTGGTGAAATATTAATTATGGAGTCAGAAACTGTCTAAGAGAACCCCTTAGAATGTAATCTAATCGACTTTTGAAAATTTGTAGTAGGTGTTCTGTGACAGCATTGCTCTCATTGTGGAGTCAGAAGTTGTTTGACGAAGCTCTTAAAAGCTTGTCAAAAACGAAAATGTACTAATGTGAATGAATGAATTAAAACTCTTTATTGTACACAACTTAAAATAACATTTAGAAAGGAATAACCATGAGTAATCGTACAATGGGCGGTCTTATTGCTTAGAAGCAATCTCTTCCAGACAACCTTCGTGTGTCTTTGTATGTTCAATAAGGCTTTTTTTTTTCCAGTGCTTATGACGATATACACGTCAGGCTTTGGCATCACAGCAGGCGTGCATCGGCTGTGGTCCCACCGCGCGTACAAAGCTCGTCTTCCTATGCGAATATTACTCGCACTACTCTTCACTGTCACTGGACAGGTAAAGTATAACTTATTTATAATGAACTTACAAGCTTCCTACATAACAGAAAAGAAAATATTGACTTGCACACACACTCATAAAAAAATAATAGAAGGAAAAGTGGAAGAAAGACGAGGAAGGGGAATTACATGAGTCAGATTACCTACGAAGATGGTCGCGTCATATCGTATAAAGAAATAAAAGAGATCGCGTTGGAAAGAGGTAAATTGAGATAATTGCATCATTGACAAGAGCTGCTCAGCTCTTTTTAAATAAACACACACTCAAAGAAACGATTCAAAGTAAGAAAAAGATCGAAAATGGACTGAAACATAAGTATAAAGAAAATACATTAACTTTGATTAAGGGCTACTTCCCAATAAAAAAAAAACATTCCTTACGACGACGTGATAATTTGACAGATTAGGGCTACCATCAAACTTAAACAGTCAGCCGTGTTAAAAGAAATCAGACTTATATTTTTAGAGAGCAATTTTTCTTTATATTTCTACTGTATATCTACCCATTTTTTATATTATTTATTCTGCAATACAGCGCAACATCGTAGATAACAATTTATTTCAAGGATTTTTTAAAAATACACATTTCTCAAGATCAGTGTTCAACACACATTGGAATCATTTTGTAGCTAGTGCTTCGAGACAGGCAGTGAATTATAAAAATAAAGAATTTGAATTATGATAATGATGACCTGATGAGTCCAAAGATGAACTTCTCAGTGATAACCACAGATAATATAATACTATGTGATAACTAATAAAAAATAAAAACAACTTGTCTAACTATGATTTACAAATGCAATCGCCTTCGTACCAAAGCTTTTAGAAATATTTGAAATCAACTTTCTTTCAGTCTACTTTTCTTCATTTAATATTAATAGAATTTGCCCACCCGGGAATTAAAACGGTGAACTAATCTAATATACCACTAGTTCTAGGTAAAAATTGAAGGTCACTTAGACCATTAGTTTTATACGATGTTGAGCACGCAAGCCCAGTCCGTGGAACCATGTCTAAATGCCAACGAGTACCTATGTGAGGTGGCTTAAAATCGCTATTATTTATCTTTATCACACTCCAAACAAATTCTGATGATGTAATTCGAAGAAGGTGTAAAGTTTCTAGCCGCGTAGGCGGGTTTGTTTTGTACCTAATCATTATAATTCAGGTAGTACTTCCAAACATTACCTACTGGTACGATGAATTGAAAGAAAAATGAACATAAGTACTTATAATAGAGACGCGATTTTGATCTATTAAGGCTGGATTCGACCAAAAGTCATCTCATCTTACTCCAGAGTAACTAGCCAACATAATTCGAAATACAATTTTCTAAAGCGCAACCGAACATTATTATGTGCATACAAATTATCCTGGTTTTATGATGTCAACTTTACTAAAAAAATTAATAAATTTTGGTCGAATCCAGCCTAATTCATTTATCAATGAGAATTCATTAAGGTGGAATTTTAATTATAAACCGGTCTATTAATTTAATGAAACACGTTCTAAAATTAGAACAATAATTGTTTATATCGCCCAGTTGTTTTTATTACATTTATCATCTTGCAAGAACCGTTTTCTTTCGAATGACCTTGAAGCCATTTTTATCTGAAATGAAAACAATTTGAAATGTATTGCAAAAATTGAGCTTATAGTGCCTGTAGGTAGTGAAGCTTCCGATATTAATAAATCTCATTAGTTAAACAGATTTTTGTACTTATTCTGATTAAAATGAAAAACCTTTAGAGCACTCCAGTAACCAAACAATGCTGAAAGTAATGCATGTTACTCGTAACACCAAAATAAGGATTGAGAATTTTAAACGAAAAAAGAAAGATTATAATTTTGTTGATAAAACCACAAAATAAATAATAGTAAGTACGTAAAAGTGCCATTCTTTATTTTTCTGTTACGATTTAATAAAACTAAGTAAATAAAAATTGGCGTCTCGGTGATAGCAAAGAAGATAATATTCGATGACGTAAGTTGATTTTAAAAACTTACTTTCATGTGTTAGTCATCTATGTACTTCATTTTAAAAGTCATAATCACAGATAGGTAGGTACGTAAGTCATAAAAACAAAGGTGTCAGTATATGACTAACAGACACCTCACTGAAAAAGCCTTGAAAAACTTAGATAGTTCGTTGTATAAAGAAGCTAATTGTAATTATTACTTAATAGATTGTGCTAATTGTGACACAAAACTTAGGCATGCATTTGCATCTACCTATTCTTAACTAGCTCACTCATCGAACTATCATCGAGATATCTTGTGATCATCAGCAAAGCTATTACATTCAAAATGTATGAAAAAAACCATTCGCATTCGAAACACGCTGAATTTTCTTTAAGTATTATATTATATGTTTTAGTTTCTTGAATTTTGCCAATGTTTTAATAGCTGATAGCGCTTATTCTGCTATTCGAGCGGAGACAAATTTCAGAAATCAAAGGTCAAAAAAATCGGTCTTAGCCGTTTTTGTGTTACAGTTACAGGTATATAAATGGTGTAACTAACCCGACTTTGTTTTTATAAAAATAGATAAACATTAACATAGTATAGTACAATTTATATTACCTACATACATTAGATAGATTGTAATACCACGTTCGATAGTAGTAGACTGGCGATTAGTAGATTGGTTTGTTTATCTAGGGTACCTACCTTAAACATACTCGTAATTCCATTAGACTGATATCGTGTGTTGTGTAAATAAACAGGTGGATACTTACCTGAATTTCATTATCTATTAGGAAAAGGAACATTTTATTATTCTGAATCTGTAAGTGTGACAGTTCCTACGTAAAATAAAAATAAGTAAGTAAGTAGGTATAGTAAACTTTATACAATAAAATTTGCGAAATTTTTTAAAGTGATGGTAGGTAGGTACTTTAAAAGTGTCCATAATATTTAGATGGCAGATTTTTAATGACTTTAGTTAGTTTGTCACCGCGGAGATAAATAATCGTGACTAAAGCCCATCACACACACATCAGATAATATATCTTATGAAATATATATTTTGAGATCGCGCCCATGAAAATTCTGCGAATATAAATCAGGGATATTCCGGTTAAGGTTAAAAACCGTAATGAATCGGTTGTTTAACAGTTTGAATACCGGTTAACCGAAACAATGGGTTACCGAAACGTTTCTGTTAATAACAACCGAAACGATATGGGTTTTTTTCTTAAGGTTTAAATTGGCGCATTTTCGGCGTGTGCTGCGAGTAGCGTAATGTGAGTGCGACGGAAAATAATGTCTCACTCATCTTCTGTCGCGTTTAATATTCTTGCTTGCTTGAATTTCTGTCGTTGCGTATTTTTGTAGTTTGCGTGCGAGTATCGCCGTGATTATTTTGTTTATGCACTACCTACCGTACCTATCCGCTTTTTGGCAGATTATTTCTTGCCAAAGCTGTAGCGAATGAATGTATTATTTAGTTATTGTGAGTACTGAATTAGTAGTGAGTTGTTGAATAAGTACTACAAATAATTTACTTTAAACGATTAAAAATTGGTATTTTTTACATTTAAATGCCTCGCAAACAGTCTAACGCCGTTCACAGACATTTTGAATATAACAAAAGGACTGGTTGCAGTTTATGTAGGTATGCTTTGTGGAAAGCAGTTAAAGGTAAGTAGGTAGGTATTATTTTAGTTAGGTATTAGAATCAGACAAAATAAATAGGTACCTACTTACTTATTTAAGTAGATTAATATCTACTATCACCTAAATGGAAAACTATTCAATGTTGTTTTAGTTCGATTGTTGTTAGTAGGTACAGTGTTGTTAATATATATTCATTTACTTACTTATTGTTATGCCGTTATATCAAGAATAATAGGTAGGTAGGTTAGGAGGACCTTACCTACACCTACTACTGAGTTGTCATGTATGTACTTACCTATGTCCTTTATATTTTGTTAACTTATAGGTAGGTAGGTACTTAGGTATTACCATACTAATTATTTACCTACCTACCTAGTTAAATAGAAAAGTCACGAAAACAAGATAAATTGGCTAATGTGTAAAATATAAAATAGGGTAAAATATCCAACAACTAGCCGGGATCAGTAACGGGACACCAGTATTCAAAATTACTAGAAATTTCTATAAAAACGTATTATTAACAGTAACTTCTAATAAGATGCGAAGTTACGAAGATACGAAGATACGAAGATGCGAAGTTGCGAAGATAAGAAGATACGTAGATACGAAGATACGAAGATACGAAGATACGAAGACACGAAGTTGCGAAGTTACGAAGTTACGAAGATGCGAAGATATGAAGATACGAATACATATTTGAAACTTTCGCGACTTGAACACATTTTTAATTTATTAGTGACCACGGCGACTGTAATGTCGCCGAAACGTCGAGGTAAATAAAATAATTTCATTACGCGATTAAGTCCTGTTACTAATAAATTAAAAATGAAGATACGAAGTTGCGAAGTTACGAAGATACGAAGTTGCGAAGTTACGAAGATGCGAAGATGCGAAGATGCGATGATGCGAAGTTACGAAGATATGAAGATACGAAGTTGCGAAGTTACGAAGTAATGAAGATGCGAAGTTGCGAAGTTACGAAGATACGAAGTTGCGAAGATGCGAAGTTGCGAAGATACGAAGATACGAAGTTACGAAGTTACGAAGATACGAAGTTGCGAAGTTATGAAGTTACGAAGTAATGAAGATGCGAAGTTGCGAAGTTACGAAGATACGAAGCTGCGAAGATGCGAAGATACGAAGTTACGAAGATACGAAGTTGCGAAGTTATGAAGTTATGAAGTTACGAAGATACGAAGTTGCGAAGTTACGAAGATACGAAGTTGCGAAGTTACGAAGATACGAAGTTGCGAAGTTACGAAGTTACGAAGATATGAAGATATGAAGTTGCGAAGTTACGAAGTAATGAAGATGCGAAGTTGCGAAGTTACGAAGATACGAAGTTGCGAAGATGCGAAGTTGCGAAGATACGAAGATACGAAGTTACGAAGATACGAAGTTGCGAAGTTACGAAGTTACGAAGTTGCGAAGTTACGAAGTTATGAAGTTACGAAGATACGAAGTTGCGAAGTTACGAAGATACGAAGTTACGAAGTTACGAAGATACGAAGATACGAAGATACGAAGTTACGAAGATAGGTAAGAACGGCGAAATGTAGGTAGGTAATAGGTACCTACCTAATTTTTATTCTGACCCTGGATAAAACGCATTTTTCGCATGCGAACATCAACAGGCAAAGATTATACCTACATACCTACCTTACTTTATCTGTTGAAATTACAGAAGCAAATCACTAACCATTATTTTAAAAATATCAATAGCACACACTCACAATACCTAAAATTAAAATAAGTAAAATACGCCTATCTAGAAAAATACAGTCGCCGGCGCCGTGGCCGAAATCGGCTAGGAAGTCATCATCACATTAAATAAAACATTTTCTGTGAATTATGCGCAAACTGCTTTAGGTACAGTACGGCCAACGGATCTCGGCATTCGTGAAGTTAGCAGTTTCGATGCGCAGTGCAACTTTTTCATACAAAATTTTCTACTGCGCAGCGAAAAGCCTAACTTCATGAACGCCGAGATCCGTCGGCCCAACTGTAATCCTGTCGACAAATAAGTCAAAAACACGAAATACTTACATTCGCTGGCAACAAGCTGGCAACGTCGCACTCAATGCATCGCTCTCTTTCTACGAAATATTTACGTAATAATGCGACAAAAATACAGTTATAAAAAACCCAATCATTTCGGTATACCGTTTCATTCGGTATGGGTTATTATTTCGGTTAATACCCAATCATTTCGGTATATCGTTTCAATCGGTTACCGTTTCAATCGGTAAGCGTTTGAAGCGGTTACCGTTATGAATGGGTTATCCGATCCCTGATATAAATTACAAAATATATTTGCTCCGATCTGTCAAGATTTATATTTCAAAAGATTTATTATTAGCTGTGTGGCCGATCCTTTGCGTTGTCGCAGCGCTATGCTATGCTATGACAGAGTGTTCTGCGGGCTTAAAAAGGACGCTTTTGCAAAATCACAATAGGAATTGAACTATATGCCGTCTCTTTTCACTCTCAGTCAATAAAAAGAGGCGGCATATAGTTCAATTCCTCTTGTTATTCTGCTATAACGACCTTTTTAAGTCCGCTGATCAACGTGCGTCGTTATAAATAACGCGCTGTGAGGCTTATTATCGTTCTAATTTGTTTGGAAAACAACGCCAACGTAAACGCATCCGTGTGGCAACGCACTCTAATGCAGGGGCCACACTACGGGGATATGGCAAATTATTTGCCAAATTTCTTACATATATATACTACATATATTTAGACTTACATATATTCCTACTTTGTTTATGCAGGCGCCACACTACGGGGATATGTCAAATTATTTGCCGGATTTCTGTATTGTGGCTGTAAGAAATTTGGCAAATAATTTGCCATATCCCCGTAGTGTGGCGCCTGCATAAACAAAGTAGGTAGGTATATTTAAATTATATTGAGACTATAGCTAATTTTAACGAGGGAAATACCCACATATTATTATTGCCCATAGTCGTTAATCATTATCCTTTATGAAATTCCCGTAACCATATTTAGTTTACAAATTATTACTTTTGTTTGAGAACAAGCCGTGCTAAAATTAATTACCTACCTAACTTCTTTTTATATTTATGATTTTTAATTTATATTATGATATCTACACTTAGGTAATTATTTTCATTGAAAATGAAAAGTCTTTTCAAAATTTACGATTCCGACGGGATTTAAACCCACATGGGAAAAATAACGTGATGACAAAAATACTTTTTCTTGTATTTTATTCGAAATCTTTATCAATAACATGGTCGGATATTTCCGACTGCGGCGCTAGAGGCACGGGATATCTCGTCGCATATAATTATACGACTCCAGCGGTGAACAAGTTAACCATTTTTATTTATTAGTTTAATATTGACAAGATGCTGAATATTTATACAACTACTTGCCTAATAAAAAAATTGTATCTATTATTCTGAATCCATTCACGTTCGACCAGCGATCACAAATAAGAGTCAATTGGATCTATTGACCTTCTTAAATTATCCAACCTTGGGTGTTCATAGTGCGTTACCGGTTTTGTAAGAAGTACCTACCGTTATATTGCGGGCAAACTATTGAAACAGTATAGTTTACACCAGGCCAGCGCTGGCTGCCAGTGAGACTGGCTTGGTATTTGCCTTGTGTAAACAGTTTTTCAAGCGGAGGCGGAGGTCACTGGCTTAAAAAATAGACGGGCGCTCTATTCTCGCCAGCAGCGCTGGCAGCCAGCGCTGGCCTGGTGTAAACTATACTACAAAAGTGACTTTTACGCTAAGTGACACAGAAACAGTTCACGTGTGCACTGTGTAGTATAGGATTTATCTCGGGACCGACCTATCTAATCATATTACCACAGAAATATCATATTACTGTGTTGCGACTGTCACTAATTGATAATGCACAGCACACTAATTCGACTCTTGATAAAAAGTATACCCTTAGAAGGTATGCACCTAGGTATGTTCGTAAATTATTACAATCACACGATAAAACTACTGTATTTGACGTCACAGTCGTAAAATTAGTAGAATCTTCTTCTGTATGTAAGTCTTCTATTCCGAACATAATATCAGTAGGTACCTAATAATTACCAAGGAATTTTTCGTTGTCTGTTTTACGGCCGCCATTTTCGGTATTAGTATTCTTGGGATCCGTTTCTACCTAACTTTTACAATGTAACACATAATCTATTATGTGTCTGCTGACACAATAGATAGACTTGAATTGTCAATACGCGAGGGAGGATCTGGGAGCCGATTCTACTAACAAACTGTTCATCAACCAAAGCCAAACGTCTACCTTAGATTTCGTTTTGTTTCCTAAGCTACTAATGACCAACGACTCAAACAAATTAATAAAAAGATAACGGAACGGTTGACATTGTACCGAAATTAGTAGAATTGGGACCCAGGCCTTGTGTCTTGCCACTGAAAGTCATTTTTTATTTTGCGTCACTAATTTGTCACTAAAATCTTGCAATAGTTTACGTTACAAATACTTTTAGTACCTACACAATACACATTCTAAATAGATGTGAGTGTATTACGATCATAATAAGCTTCAAAAAATGTATATTTTTGCCACGAGCTAACGGTAAAAGAAAACTTCGTGAGGAAACCCTCGTCTTAATCGGCCCCACACTTCTTGACCTTGCCTTTCCTGTTTAAAAAGCTTATAGAAATAGTTAAATTTTACAAACAAACATTTAAATGACCGCAGAAAATAAATTTTTATTGTAAATGTAAAAAATTACCGAAAGACCAACCCCAATTGCGCCTTAAATAAGGGTTTTATTACAGCGGGACATCTACACATGGGCGTTGGACCACCGAGTGCACCACAAGTACACAGAAACAGTGGCGGATCCCCACGACATACGTCGTGGCTTCTGGTTCGCCCACGTCGGCTGGCTAGTCCTGACCCCCCACCCAGCGGTGGAGAACAGGAGGGCTGCCCTCAAGAAAACCTCACTGGATCTCATGGCTGACCCTGTTGTCAGGATACAGCAAAAGTAAGTTAGTGCTTATAAGAAACAAGGTCTTATTTAACAAGTGGCTAAACAAAAAAATTAAAAAAACCAACTTCAATGTTATATACAGCAATTTTCTGCACTCTTCAGGTGCATTTCTGTTCATGAAGATCCTCAACAGATCCTCACCAAATTTTTGTGGCACCAATCGGAAATTATACCCTTTCAAACAAAAAAAGAATTTTCCAAATCGGAGCAAGCGTCTTCGAGTAATCAAATCAGTGAACAATGAACATACATAAAAAAAGCACAAAAAAAAATTCGACGAATTGAGAACCTCCTCCTTTTTTAAGGTCTGTTAAAAATGGAAAATTACAGGAACAGATCTTTTTCTGAAATGAAAGTCATTATGAAAAAGGCTAAGTTGTTGGGCTACCTCTGGTGACGAAGTTTTTAGGCCGGGTACCTATACATAATATTACATGGATGACCTAATAGAGGTAGAATATTATAATGACCCATTAATAATGGGTCATCACATCAAGTTAGCTATGCCATTTAGAAATAAACTGTATTATTTTTCTATGAAATAATTTTTCAAAGAAATCATCTTCGTCATCACCATAATTATACCATCACTACGGGGGCAACGCCGCGAGTACGCTGCTATTCTAAAATATTTAGAGGATAGAGTAGTAGGATTTCCATCCAATCTCTTAGGTTGGCATAAGCAATAAGCAAAACCATTTTCATAATGAAAAAATACTCAGCGCGTGTACCTAATATTGAATAGGTCCAATAAACGCCTATCAGCATAATGTAGGTAAATGGGTCATGGTTGCCCGCCAAATAAATTACCTACACACCTGAACTGACGACCAATAGAGGTCGGATATCTTGCCAATAATATCGTTAATAAAAAATATATTGCCTCAAACGAAGGCACTTCAAATGTTGTGTTACTTTTTGATTTTTCATTAATAAGTTTGATAAGCCCTGTTTTGCTTGTAAACCAGGCCATAAGCTGGAAGGATGGTGGGATTAGATATTCAGTAAGGCTACTCCATCTTCAAATGAAGGCGCTTCAAATGTTTTGTTACTTTTTGATTTCATTGATAAGTTTGATAAGCCCTGTTTTACGTGTAAACCAGGCCATAAGCTGAAAGGATGGTTGGATATTCAGTAAGGCTACTCCATCTAAATTAAGTCCCAGATATAGTACCTTTCCGCCCGGGGCCGATTATACTAACAAACTATTTATCAACCAAAGCAAACATCAACTAACCTTAAGCGCATTTCAGACTACGCTATAATATGATAGCATATAGCATATAATTTATAGCACACCAATATCTCACAGCATACATTATTTTGGAGAATAGCGGTAATGATAACGGATGCTATTTATCAGAAGCTAGTCAAAAGTCAAAAGTCAAATTCATTTATTCAATAAGATCACAAGTGTACCACTTTGAAACGTCTTAAGAACTAGGTGATTCTACTCCTGTTCCTTACCGACCAAGACCGTGAAGAACCAGGGCAACAAACACGGTTTGGGGCCTAACACTCTTTTCGGTGACACAGTGAGTACGTTATACAGTTTAATAACAACGGTGTCTATCCAAATAGTCGACTATTGGAAAGGTATATACAATATTCCTATACTTTACTATATTACCGTTACTCTCAATCCGAAGGTAAAAGTTTCGGATACCAGGGCCTCTATTTTTCAACGTCAACCATTCAATTATTATTGCCGCTGCGTTTTGTTTCGTTCTCAAAAATGACAATAATTTGCTAAACCTCATTGGTAATTTCTAATTTGTTTGAAAACGTCGTCATCACAACAAAGTAAACCTAACCTCATTTGTCGTTAGTAGGTTATGAAACAAAACGAAACAGTTGACGTTTTTCTTTGGTTAATAAAAAGTTTTTTAGTAAAATCGAGGGCTGCTGTGGGAACAATGATTTTTTGTTCATAAAATTCTTCACCGATAAATTAAAAATATCTCTTTACAATTCCTTAGGACGTTTTACTGGCTTCATCTTCAGTTGATAGTCGTGTGGCTTCATTTGACACGTCAATAGCTTAATAAAAATTCTAAAGGTTATTTACCAACTTCAGACTGAGCCAAATTTTGCGTACAGTGTAATAAAATGAAAGCAAGAATTATTCTTGTGATATTAAGTATATTACTTTGTCTTTAATTACTGTAATTCTTAATTACCATAATTAAAGACAAGATGGTATTACGGTAATTGTTAATTACCATAATGAAAGACAAGAGCAAGCTTTTTGCTAGATTAAGCATTGTTTCCCTTTATGAAAGGTCCCAAAAGCTCCAGAATGGTATTTGTATCCTTCCTAACCCACAGTTAAACATTCAAAAACTTGGTCGGGAGTAATTTTATATCTGGGTATGACCTTTTCAAATTATAAGATTTATCGGGCGTGTAATTATCGTGGTTCAGCTTATGCTGGTGAAAACTGAGCTCAGAACATTTCACCAATTTAAACTAAACCTTTTTTTATCATTTTTTTTTTTGCAAAGCGAAAATGGATAGAATAATACGTTATAGCATTTCTAGTTTCATATCTAGAGGTAAATGAAAGTACTTATTTCTTTATTTATTTATTTAATTAGTACGGCACAACCAATTACGCTAGTTAAAAAAGATGAGGTAACAATAATAAAATCAAAAATCAATATGTCATGCATGTCACTCACACACATATGTCATGATTGTATTTTGATATTGTGATTAATAATTATTAATCACAATGTCAAAATACAATCATCCGTCATTCTCACAATATCTCAAGCACAACAACATAAATCTCTTCCATTCATCCGCAAATACGTCACATTCTGGGTTGAGTTACAGTACAGTTGGGCCGACGGATCTAGGCGTTCGTGAAGTCAGGCTTTTCGCTGCGCAGTAGAAAATTTTGTATGAAAAAGTTGCGCTGCGCATCGAAACGGCTAACTTCACGAACGCCGAGATCCGTTGGCCGTACCTACTGTAGCTCGTTGAGGGCGGTGAGAGTGCGAGGTAGAGAGGAATTTGTGCGAGCGACAGTTTGGCAACGAGGAACAGCAAGGAGTTTGTGGCTCCTGCTTCTGAGGTATATACTTCCCACTTTCAGTAATATACTACATCTTTGTTTCAGAATCTTCATTCCAATGTTCGCTGTCCTGAACATTGTTGTGCCTACCCTCATTCCGTGGTACCTAGGGGATACGTTGCTGAACAGTTTCCTCGTTAGCTTCGTGCTGCGGTTCACCATCACGCTGAACATAGCCTTCTGTGTCAACAGCTTTGCACATCTTTGGGGGAACCAGCCTTATGACAAGTAGGTATCTACAATTAAAATAATACAACTCTATAAATTATGAACATGAATATGAATATAACCTAATTGCAAGTCACGAATCTAAGTTTTATCCAAATCTGTTTAGTTGTTTTTGTGTGTTGAAGAAGAGACATCTAAACATAGAGTGTATGTCATATTTTTAATAATAATACGATCATGTATGTATGGTATGTCTCATCCCACAGCAGAACTTAGACCTTTCTTTGTTTGGTAGGTAATCGTTTTCCGAAAGCACATTGCAATACAATATCTCATGCCTCGTTTTGGAGTAATTTTGCATTTGTTAGATCCTTACTTTTGTAAGTTGAAAAAGATTGTCAAAGGTCAAATAAAATAAATATGTAGGTACTGATTTAAATATGCTTAAATTTTAAAAGATTTTAGTATTACGTTTGTATGGACATTCGTCTGTCGCAGGCCCCTTAAATGAGCCTAATAATTCGGTAAGTAGGTACCTATGAATTTGGACATGCCTCTGACTCACCCCTCAGACATAATTATATAAAGGATTTTAAAGACAATACAATACAATATAAGTATCTTTATTGACATAAATACTCACAAAAAGTTAATACAGAGTCAATTAAAATAACGATATAAAACATCTTATGTAAAAGACCTCAATGATATAAGAGAATGTGTAATGTACCTTAGGGAATACAGTCGTGACCCAGTTTCTTTTTTTTTCAGGTTTATAAAGTCTGTTGAGAACAGCTTGGTGAGTCTAGCAGCGCTAGGAGAAGGCTGGCACAACTACCACCACGTATTCCCGTGGGACTACAGGACTTCTGAGCTGGGAAGGTTTAATATATCGACCACTTTCATTGATGTCTTTGAGAAAATTGGATGGGCTTATGACTGTGAGTATTCTGTAGCCCTTTTTATAAAAGCTGAAAGTGTCTCAACGCATGCCCCCAACATTAACAGATAGGAATTTGACAAATTTTCTCGAGGCGAGAAACGGTTATCTCGATAGGTCAACCGGCTCTAATACAGGCCAGAAAATTTTCTCGTCTCGTGAAAATTTGTCACGTTGCGTATGCTAGGTCCACTGATATTTTCATCATACCACCAGCTAGAGCCATATTTCAGAAATAGGTCAAACCCAAGTCCACAAATCAACACAGTTCACAACATTAATTATACTGATTTGTGTCTGTCCTCGCCCTAGCTAGCCAGAACAAGAAACTCTGACTGTCAATACGTAATTTTTCAGTTTTTTCAGATGCAAAATCTTACTGTGTGTATGTGTGTGTGTGTGTGTGTGAATGTTTGTTACCACGTATCTCCATAACTACTGAACCGATTTTGATAAAATTTGAAATGTAGATAGATAATGACCGGAAATAGGACATAGGCTACTATTTATCCCGTAAAAATGCACTGTTCCCGTGGGATAAAAAAATAGTAGTCCATGCGGGCGAAGCCGCGGGCGTCCGCTAGTTGTTTATATTGGAAACACGTAGTTTTTGTATCTAGGCAGTACCTAATAGATGTGATGTAGTAATTATACAAATGTTTCTCAGTGAATACCGAAGTGTCGAGACAATATTTATCTGAGCATTCAAGAGGAGAATAAAATGGAATATGAAACTGGAATTTACATTAGTTAATTAAATGTTTTGATGTTAATGAATGTATTAATTAGGTAGGTTTCTATTAGTAAGATTCAAAAAGTTATTACTTAAAAGACGAAGTTTGCCGACCTACTTTTATTCAAAAGGCTGTTTCCTGAAGGCAAAGTTGACATTCTCTCAGATCTTCGGATTATTATCTCAACTTTTATTGATTCTGAACAAGACCGGAATACTTATTTTTATTTTTCGATTGCCTAGCTAGATTATGAGTAATGAGTAGGTAAGTATTTTTACTTGATAGAACGTCAATTTAAAGTGATTACTCTCAAAAGTTGATTAGCTGAAGAGTCTAAGAAGAATCTAAGCTTGAGAAATAATTGAAACTCAAGTTTAATGCCTGCATGTTAGCCAACAGGCATCATTGACGAATTCGGTTAAGTTTCGTCTAATTCCCGAGCTGATTTCGAATCTGGGTGTTGTAGTACTGCTGGATTACCTACTCACGATACGACATACGGAATACTATCGTGGGGTATAATATTATTATATGGTATATTATTTACTATCATACCCGGTAGGCAAACAATGTCCTGTCCCATACATCTTTGACACAAAAAAAACTGGATCTCAACAGTGACACCTACTGGGTCTATCTATAGCTACCATCCAGGTTATCTCTTACAAAAACAAAACTGGTTGTCTGTAAAGTCGGTTTACGGACGATAATTTTACGTGTTAACGAAACGAACGCTTAGACCGATCGTGCCTCTCTATCGCTTGTTCCGCGCTGTCGCTTGCACGCTCGGCTCAGGTGGAACGTGACACTTATTCGTGCGTGCAGCCGACGTTCATCGATTTATAAGACGTTAACACGTCTAAAATCATTAAAATCGGTCAGGCCATATAGAGGAGTAGAATTACGAATACATGCTCACTAAAATTGTATTATTATTGTTTAGCCTAATATTAGTTCTACAGGGCAAAGCTTCCTCTTGATCCCTCCAAATAACACGGTCTGGTGCTTGTCAAAGCTATCTAGATCATCGCATTATTTTTTTTTTCTGGGCCTGCCGCGACGCTTCTAGTTTTTGTTGCCGGGCACTGAAATTTGTATTTTTATGTATTACTTATCTTTGATGAGGCGAAGACTTGGATGATGCCAGCAGCGGACCGTAGAGATTGGCACACGCAAGGAGAAGCTTAAACCCAGCCGTGGGTGAAGTCGGGCTACGGATGATGATCTTCTTCTTATTATCGTGTCGATGCCACACGGTTAAATTAATTTTTCATAAAGGTTGCCACCTCAACTGTACTTTCTGTGGCAGCGTTCCTTTGTGCAGATGTTTGGGCACAAAGGGCACACCAACAGGTGTGGCATGGATTGTGCTGAAGCACCGCAGTCACAATGTGTTAGGCTAGGGAACCCTTGAACCCCCATGCACACATGCTAGTTCTACTACAGATGACGATGATAATTATTTAAATATACTCTGTTTCAGTAAAAGCAGTCACACCAGCAATGATAGCAGACAGAGCAAAGCGCTGTGGAGACGGGAGCTTCCTGCTCACCGAAGAACCAGCACCCGAAGATCTAACAAAAACACAATAAAGTATTACCTAGAAGAGACTTTGTCTAATAAGTAATGTATGTTGCAATGATAACCTTTCCGACTGGCTCAAATGGCATCAAAGCGAATGGTCAAAAAGTTTTTCAAAAGTAATATTGCAAACGCATATGAAAAAATGTTATCGCTTATGCGCCTGTTGTGTGTTTGAAAAGTTGGTTGTAAATTAGTTTTTTATATAAGTCAGCGACAAAAATCGATGAACATTTCGAGATTTTTAAGTTACTTTTATTTCACGCTATGTGCGAAATTGGTAACTTTTGTTTCAATCTAGGGATTGGTTCCCTTCATTCCGACCCCTTTAAAGTGAATTTCTGCCACGACTTTAATAGAGCAGGGCAAAGCATCTAACATTATCGAAAATTTTGATTAAAAGTTATAATCAGTTCAGTAGATATATAAAAATTAAAAACTCAAAATGCCCATCGATTTTTGTCGCTAACTGTACATCGTTTTAAAATCTACAAAAAATCTTCATACTGAAGCTATTTTTATATTGTACGGGTTTTGTGTGATATAAGTCTTATAAAGCTTTTAAAAATGTTTCTCTGTATTTTTGGATATCCCTCAAAAAATGTACCTAATAAACGTTGAAAAGGTAGCTTTTGTGGACGTTTTGCTTAAAATTGTAAAAGCTTCTTTACTTAGTTGTGTAAGAAATGTGTAGTTTTTCATTCGTTGTGTTCGTTTCGAACGAAATAACTAGTACAAATAATTATACATAGGTATTAGCTAAAAAGCTAATAGTCCCATCCCATGTAGGTACCTAACATTATGATCGTTGTACCAAGCGAAATTTTAAGCGTAACGTAACAAGCTGAGATTTGGGGGCCGAAAATGGTAGCTAAGCAATTCCTATTATGAATTTATTTATATTATATTGATGACTTGTCACTAGGTAAGACTGTAGTATGAATTATTTGGAAGGTTAATTGATTTCATAAAGAGCAATGCATAGCGGCCATTTTAGCTCCCCAGACCGTTAGTAATCCTAATGATTTTTCCGTTCTTGTAATAATTTGATAGGGGAATCAATTGAATGATTTCACTACTATCTTTGACTAGCGGACCAGCACCCTGATTCAGACTTCCGAATTAGCATCCCATTCGATGATTTCAGTCGGAAAGTTGACGTTTTTTCTGCGAAGAAACGTCACCTTCATAATTTGGAATGCATTCCGAGAAGGTCTGAATCGCGCCTCTCATTTCATGGTCCATTCACTTTAAAAAAAAGTTCTGGGAGGCTGAAAATGTAGGATTTTTCAACAACTACGTCACCTATACGGCCCACCTATATCTTAGAATCATCTACAACAAAATATCAACTATAAAAAACATCAAAATCGGTCAAGCCATTGAGAAGAATTCCAGTGTGCGTGTATAAAGATATCAAATTACCCTTTAAGGATTCTTTGATGATTAAAATATCTGGACTAGTTTGTTAACACCTTTAAATTATTTTAGAGGTACTTATAAACTTTACTTTAAAAATTCGTTATTTTAAATAATTTGAAACCATGTTTAAAGGGGAGACATTTTAATATAATCAAGTTCAAAAGCTAGCTAGCGAAAGTAGCATCAGTTTGTCCCTAGCTATAAAATGCTAGGGACAAACTGATGCTACTTTCGCTACATTATGCAAATGACACGTCTTGATTTTAGGTAGGTACCTACCTAAGTATAGGAAAATCTATGCAGTAGAAATACACTTATCGGACGTTACGTCGCATACGATAGTGTGTTTCATCTGTAAAGATTTTCATATAAAATCAAGCGTATCACGACTCGAGTTAAGTTTCTATCCATCATTGTATGACTATTGGATAATAGTACGGACTTAACTTAGTCCAGTCAAGTTACAGCTAGAGACGATAGGTACCTACTTTTGTAGTCATCTAGGCAGTATTGATATAGAGCTGCTCTTACCAAATTACTATAACGATTAGGTTTTTTACGAGAGAGAACGATATTGTGTGATAGTTATATAATTTTCGTACACCTACTTCTTTTATGCTGTATACCAGAACTAATTATGGATATTTAAATAAAAATATTTTTAAATAGTTTATTTTTCATAACAATGACGCATCCGCTTCATGTATGAAGTAAAACTACACCTTGACACAATTTACCGTGCCTGTTGGTTCAGTGGCTGCTAAAGTGTTCACTGATAATTACCATAAAATGGTGCAATATCATGGTTACCTATTACATTTTATCTAAGTTGGTAAAAGAACAAATTTAGGTACATATAGTCTGGCAAAAAATAATAGTCATAAATGGGGGCGCCACTGTGCAAGCTAAATACGCGAAATAGATAAATTCTCTTTTAGAAGGAAATTATTACTTCTGACTGACGTCTTCGGTACCTGCAGGTACCATAGACAAAAAACCTGTACTTTACCATAGATTAGTAGAGAAAGGATTTCCATTGTAGTGTTTTAGTTGCCGTTTCTACCCATTTTTGCCAGACTATACATACACAGTTCAGATAATATACAGGGTGTGGCAAATTCTTGGTCACTGAAGGGTAGCTACCTTTTCTCTTGTAGTTAGAAAGTTTTGTTCTAAGGAAACTTCGGTTTTATTTTAAAGAAAAAAATAATTGCATTTTTAGATTTTTGAAAAAAAGTACAGTTAGCCTAAAAAATTACATTTGTCAAAAAAAACAAGTTGGTCTTAATCGACTCTATTTCCCACCAGGAACACTTCTCCCAAAGTAACTTATCAATTCAAATCGTAAGTTTCTGAAATAATTTAAAAAAACACATCCCATACATTTTCTATGAAATTAGGAGTTGTAAACATTACAGTGCCACTTGTTCTATCGTTCGTAATTTAATTTCATAACTTCTTCGGCAAGCTGGGAGGCTATTGTAAAGCGCGTATTTAAATTTAGAACAAAGTGCTTGCCTGCAGATGTACAAATGGTATGCTCCATGCATACCATTCTCTCTTGCGGCTCTGTCTGAGGCGCCTAAGGCTTTACAATAGCCTCCCAGCATGCCGAAGCAGTTACGAATTTAAATTAATAACCATCGAATAAGTGGCACTACAATGTTTACAACTACTAATTTCATAGAAAATGTATGGGATGTGTTTTTTTGAATTATTGCAAAAACTTACGATTTGATTTGATAAGTTACTTTGGGAGAAGTGTTCCTGGTGGAAAATAGAGTCGATTAAGACCAACTTGGTTTTTTTGACAAATGTAATTTTTTAGGCTAACTGTACTTTTTTTCAAAAATCTAAAAATGCAATTATTTTTTTCTTCAAAATAAAACCGAAGTTTCCTAAGAACAAAACTTTCTAACTACAAGAGAAAAGGTAGCTACCCTTCAGTGACCAAGAATTTGCCACACCCTGTATACTTAGAGAAAACACAATAGGTACTTAAAAATATTAAGTATCTACTTACGTCAAAATAGATCGATAGATAGATAGATAAAATATTTTATTGTATAACAAAAAATAAAAGTAATCACAAAAAACAAGAAAAATAGATTAAAACACGATTGGGGGTAAACAGCTCTGTATAATTCCACAAAACAGAATGTGACAAAAGAGAACGTCGTCGTTAGCTGCGCAGCTTGCACGGCTTGCAACTAAGTAGTTTGCTTTTATTAAAAATGACATTGATATTTATTTGTTTCAGATAAAGTTGAAATTATAAGTAATTTTTATTTAAATAAATACTTAAATAAAAATAAAAATTCACATTGAAAATTTTATGAACACGGGATTTTATTTTGTTCCCAATAAATAAATTTTATACTTTTTTATACTTTTTATTTAAAAAAGTTTAAAAAAGACTATAAAAAAAAATCTTTATTTCAGACTTTCATCCATTATGTTGTTAGTAGGTACCTATAAGGGGCGGTGGCGCGCGCCCGCAGTAGGTAGGTATCGCAGGGAAGCTGTCTACATACGCGACAGCAAACATACCAGACCCGCTGCACCAGCGCAGCAGCCACAACAGTACTCTAAAGGCATTATTGAATTGTACTCGTAAGGCACTAAGTGAAGACTTTTTATAATTAGGCCATAAACTACACGTATAAAGGGAGGTACAGAAGGCACGAAACAATGTGACTTTAACCGAAACAGTGCACATTCTAAATCTATGGTCATATTGGCACGTGTAGCAAGTGCCCTATGTTCACGTTCAATATCCTCATCGTCACACAAATTATCAGGTACCCAGTGTCCTAGGTATTTGAAAGCATGGACTGTCTTCAGAGGTTTGTTTTCAGCAACAAGTCAGGAACTGTAGTAGGACACTTGGTACCTGATTTAAAAATCATAAATTCGCTTTTCTTAACATTATAGACCAGCCCATGACTAGCAACAAATCGCTGACAAGTCGTAATAAGCCTTTTCAGGCCTCCAATTGAAGGGCTCAGCAGCACCATATCATCTGCATAACTTATATTGATGAAACTTGTGTCGCTACTACGACATCCGACATGCACGCTACTGAGCTCCTCAATGTTGGGTAAACTTTTCCCCCTTGTCTTACACCACACTCCAGGCAGTACTCATCCGACAAGACACTACCCCATTTAACAATATTAATTCGACTAGTATACCAGTGTTTAAAAGCAAATACATCTACAAAATACATTACAATTACATCTTTTGGCACATTAAGAGGCCTGCGACAGGAGAATTTCCATAAAAACGTAATACCGAAATCATTTAAAATTTAAGCATATTTTTATCAGTTTATGCTGTTAGATTAAGAGAGTAGGTATTTATCTAGGTTCCTGTTACACTTTTGTTACGAAAAACGTACCTGATAAAAAAGAAATGTAAGCAAATTGATTTGAAATCTTTGTAGGTACACCAAAAATGGCATTTTTTCTTTTCATTTGTTCTTTAGTAAGTTTTTTGGAACAAAGGTGTAACAGGAACCTAGATAAATACTGCCTTTATCCAAAAACTGACATAAAGTGATAAAAATATGTTCAAATTTTAAATTATTGAATCAAACATCAATTAATCATCAATCAATACTTATAATAAAACTGTAACAAGTCCAATTCTGTACATTGAAGATATTTAAAAAAAAATTTTGGAGTGCACTCTTTAATCGATACTGAAGCCAAAACTGTAATTTTTTTCATTCATGTCTGTCTGTCTGTCTGTTTGTATCTTGGCCGCGCATCACGTCGAAGCTACTGAATGGATTTAAATGCAACTTGGCACGATTTGAGTGCATACTAAGTACGAGGTAACATATTATGGGATACTTTTTATCCCGAAATTCAGCAGGGTTCCCTTGGGAGAGGGGATGAAAGTCAAAATGAGTAACAGGTTGTAATTCATCAACGCGTAGTCCGATTTCATTAATTATTTTTTTTTTTAGAAATTAAGTACTTTAAATATTGTTCGCTAAAAATTTCGAGGTCATCGGTTTTGTAGTTCAGAAGTTACAAACATTGCAACCCTCATTATTATTTTTTACATTAATTACCAGAAATACAACTACTACTACAAATACAACAGATGTCACTGCTAATTCTGAACCAATCCTAGATCGCGCTATCGTTGCGTTTTGAAAAGTTTACCTAAACAATCAATTTTTTACATCATTCATGATTGTTGGAAAACTTGGAAATGGAAAATGGAAAATTGGAATTGGAATTGGAATTTTTGAAATTGAAAGGATTGGATTGTTGGAATAGAATTATCATATTATTGGAATTGGAATGGAATAATATTGGATTTATAAATAAATGTACTTAAATAAAATTATTTGGATATTGGATTGGATGATAAATAAATAAATAAATAGATGTTAGTGAATGGAAATTGAAATTCTGCGAGTCTCATTTTCTTTTCTTTAAAGTTGGCACCGACTTCAACATAATTTGAAAATTTTTAGAACTATTATCACAGAATAATAGTTTACAAACTTAGGTAGTTACCTACTTGGTTGAACAGATAATAATAATACTACGCGATACGAAGTTCGCTGGGTCAGCTAGTCATTAAATAGAATTAAAAACATGTTTGATTCAGCATAGAATGTTTAAACTACTTAATTATGTACAAAAAATAATTATATTTTGCCTTCCATTATTAGATGAAGACGTGGTCTATGTGCTAGAGGTGGCCATTTCACTGTCGTCACTGTCGTCACTTGAGCTTTCATCATCATTTGAGTCAGAATCATCATACCCTACGCGAATCATTAATGTATATGTCACCATGTCGACCACATGATCGCTTTTACAAGAACTCTCACTCTCATCTCACTGTAGACTCGGAACTATTTTTTGCCGCTGCGGTTCGTTTCAGAAATACATTATTTTAAATTATCAACTGCATATTACGAGCCTCTTCCTTCATAAAACAATAAACGTTATAAATTAGTTATTTCACTTTTCTATGGAAAACCATTTCGTAATTATAAACTTTTGTACGCGATAGTACTAATTTGCCTATTTTTATTAATTGCTTACTGCGCAGCTTCACGGCCAGCGTTCTTTTTACATGATGCGAACTCTGACATTACAATACAAATCTAAAAATTATTTTGTTTCAATTTTTTAACTTATTTATTTCATCTAACAATTACCTAGCAGTTGTTTATAATGACGATCAATTCGAATATAAAATAATGTCTGAAAATTTAACAACGGTTACGTATGTATTCACTTTACCTATTTACTAATGCTCGGTCTCTTAAATATTCATGTTTTCAAGGTTTTATTTATTGTGAACTATGTAATTAAATAAATTGATTTGATGCAAGTATCTAACTACATACTTTAAGATTTTTAAAATATATTTGTATTTTTTTCAATAGCCTAATGAGGTAGGTAGCAGATTATTTTATTAACTAACTTCAAAGGGCAAACTTATGAAAGATGTTTAAAGTTGAACACTGGTTAAACAACGTCCTGCGTCTTTATTTATGCATATTGCCGAATAGAGACAGGACGTTGTTTAACCAGTGTTCAACCTTGAACATGTTTCATAAGTAGGGGGGAAAAATAGTACCTACACAACACTTTCCAAGAAAATAATATGCATCCTCCATGCATATATATTTCCTGAAACAACATTTTCAATAGCTCATCATACCCATAGATGATCCCATGCGATTGACAGCAAGCCGTGTTTCAGACGATAACACGACAGTCGACGAGAAGAGACGGCGCTAGCCACACGCGGTAGCCACTGAACCTTCACGTGTAACTTTCGAGTGTAAACAAACGGGAAAACTCAGTGGAACTAACAGTGTAAGTGCTATCATTTTTTGGATGGAACCATGATAGCGGTGAGTTTATTTATAAAGTCTATTTTTGATTTGTATGTTTTTAAACGTTTATTTTGATGAAGCGGCCAAAGAAAACATTTAATTTCACGCGTCATAAATTATATTGACAACAGGATATGGACGGGATAAAGAACTAAATTATTTTTTAAACCATAAATTTTAAACCATGCCTATTGCAAATTGAAGAAAATAGAATTTTAAAGAACTGTAAATTCGTCACAGCCCTGATTGATTTTTCATCGTTAATTTGCGACTTGCATTAAGAAGCTTATTTAGGCAGTAGAATAGAGTACTTTAGGCACTAGGTACTCTACATCTGATAAGTAGTGTTCTGTGCTAATAAAAGAATACTTATACGAATAATTACCGTCTCAAATCTTTGTCCTGAAAAAAGTTAAGACAATAATTAGGTACTTATTACATGCTGTACAAACATACAGTGTACCAACAAACAACAAAGGAGTAACAAAGGAGTTTTTAAGTAGTTCAGTGTTAATAAAAGCTGTTTACTTAGGCTTGTAATTAAATGTCAGTGGTTTTCGTTAGACACAAATTATAAATGGATTGCTGCGCAGTCTGAAAGCTTTATTTTAGACATAGAACTCGTATAATAGAAACACTACAGAAAGACTTTTTTACGATTTCAATTCTAGAAGCAACGTTGTTTTAGTTTCAAGCGATACAGACTTATGTGCCAGGCAGGATGCCCAAAATTGCAACATTTCATGCCCAAATTGTACACATTATGTAAATATAAATGTGTCAGTATGTGATATATAAGTACATATATAAATATAATATGTCTCAGTATGATAATTATTAATATTCGATCGAGCGAGCGAAGCGAGCGAAGATCTTAGTGGTAAGTTGGGCGATTTTGCTTTGTATGTTTGTATGTATGTTTCACGAATTGTTGTTCGCGCATAACTGTCGAACCGTTCATCCAATCTGCATGAAACTTGGTAGGTCAATAGGTTGTAGTAAGGAAATTTACGGTGGAGCATATGAGCTTAATCGATGAAGGGGTTGTGAAGATATTAGGTTCCCAAGGGGGTAATTTTTTTTAAAGTTACACAAATATATTGAGTGGGGTGTCAAACGAAAGGGCTTGTTTTGTACATTCCAAAATGGCTTTTATTTTTAATCTAGGATATATAGTTTTTGAAATACGACCAAAGAACAAAAACTACGAAACCAGAGCTGCAAGAGCTCCCGTTTCATAGAGTTTCATAGAGTTTCATTTCATAATCAGTTCAGTAGATATATAAAAATTAAAAACTCAAAATGCCCATCGATTTTTGTCGCTAACTGTACATCGTTTTAAAATCTACAAAAAATCTTCATACTGAAGCTATTTTTATATTGTACGGGTTTTGTGTGATATAAGTCTTATAAAGCTTTTAAAAATGTTTCTCTGTATTTTTGGATATCCCTCAAAAAATGTACCTAATAAACGTTGAAAAGGTAGCTTTTGTGGACGTTTTGCTTAAAATTGTAAAAGCTTCTTTACTTAGTTGTGTAAGAAATGTGTAGTTTTTCATTCGTTGTGTTCGTTTCGAACGAAATAACTAGTACAAATAATTATACATAGGTATTAGCTAAAAAGCTAATAGTCCCATCCCATGTAGGTACCTAACATTATGATCGTTGTACCAAGCGAAATTTTAAGCGTAACGTAACAAGCTGAGATTTGGGGGCCGAAAATGGTAGCTAAGCAATTCCTATTATGAATTTATTTATATTATATTGATGACTTGTCACTAGGTAAGACTGTAGTATGAATTATTTGGAAGGTTAATTGATTTCATAAAGAGCAATGCATAGCGGCCATTTTAGCTCCCCAGACCGTTAGTAATCCTAATGATTTTTCCGTTCTTGTAATAATTTGATAGGGGAATCAATTGAATGATTTCACTACTATCTTTGACTAGCGGACCAGCACCCTGATTCAGACTTCCGAATTAGCATCCCATTCGATGATTTCAGTCGGAAAGTTGACGTTTTTTCTGCGAAGAAACGTCACCTTCATAATTTGGAATGCATTCCGAGAAGGTCTGAATCGCGCCTCTCATTTCATGGTCCATTCACTTTAAAAAAAAGTTCTGGGAGGCTGAAAATGTAGGATTTTTCAACAACTACGTCACCTATACGGCCCACCTATATCTTAGAATCATCTACAACAAAATATCAACTATAAAAAACATCAAAATCGGTCAAGCCATTGAGAAGAATTCCAGTGTGCGTGTATAAAGATATCAAATTACCCTTTAAGGATTCTTTGATGATTAAAATATCTGGACTAGTTTGTTAACACCTTTAAATTATTTTAGAGGTACTTATAAACTTTACTTTAAAAATTCGTTATTTTAAATAATTTGAAACCATGTTTAAAGGGGAGACATTTTAATATAATCAAGTTCAAAAGCTTTGGGGCATCTTAAAAGCTAAGCATAAATTATATAAACTATGTACCAAAAGGCTATTAACTGATGTATGTTATGTTTAAAATTTTAATGATAAATAATAATTTTATTTAAGATAATTAATGCAATGTTAATAAAGTTTCGTTTCAATAACCGTTGTTTGTTTTAAGCCATATTAATATTTTTATAGCTAGGCATATTACTATATATTTTCTATACTAATTTTCGCGTGACCGCACACTCAGCTATAATATATACGGTATAATATACGGTATATTAATATATATTATACTTAGCTAAGTTTGTGACGGGCTTTAATCAAATTTTGCCGTTGGAAATTGTTAAACTCGATATTTTAAACAAGTTATTTTGCCGCTTCGGTCCATTTCATAAATAGTTTTACATTATCATCTGAAGTATTACGAGCCTCTCTCTTCATAAAACAATATATTACCACAGAATACTACGTATGTTATTACTCCAGATTGTGATAAAACTTTGGTAGGGTCTTCGAGGACGCCCGCGAGGGTTTCTGACCCTAAAATCTATATTCAAACACTTTTTTATTTTTTTGGCATTGTAACGCATGCTGGGTACAGATTTACATCATTAAGGAGGTACCTACCTATTACTAAAAAACTTGGGCCATAACATTTTTTCCAGATTATTTATACTTTTAGGTCTGTACTACTCAACGGAACTTTCTTGTGACAGGGTCTTTGTAAAGATGGAGTAGGCTTACCAATCATCTAAACTATTTTCTAAGCTTAATCGGCTTTTTTCCACAGACTGGACATGGCCAGTAGTGAGACTGACTAAGCCGCGTTCTCTCACAATATTTTCGGTTGATGGACGATAATAATATATCCATCTATGAATGGCCGCTGTTTGAATTCAAATTCATTTATTTTAATTGGCACGGCATGGCAGCACTGCATTTCAGTAAAAGCTAGACTGTACTTAATTGACTCTACTATGTTGCCTGTGAATAACCACTGCACTGCACTGCACTGCAAGCGCCACGTTTTTTACCAACTTCGTGTTTTGCGGTTTATAAAATGCTAGGGACAAACTGATGCTACTGTCAGTATGTGATATATAAGTACATATATAAATATAATATGTCTCAGTATGATAATTATTAATATTCGATCGAGCGAGCGAAGCGAGCGAAGATCTTAGTGGTAAGTTGGGCGATTTTGCTTTGTATGTTTGTATGTTTGTATGTATGTTTCACGAATTGTTGTTCGCGCATAACTGTCGAACCGTTCATCCAATCTGCATGAAACTTGGTAGGTCAATAGGTTGTAGTAAGGAAATTTACGGTGGAGCATATGAGCTTAATCGATGAAGGGGTTGTGAAGATATTAGGTTCCCAAGGGGGTAATTTTTTTTAAAGTTACACAAATATATTGAGTGGGGTGTCAAACGAAAGGGCTTGTTTTGTACATTCCAAAATGGCTTTTATTTTTAATCTAGGATATATAGTTTTTGAAATACGACCAAAGAACAAAAACTACGAAACCAGAGCTGCAAGAGCTCCCGTTTCATAGAGTTTCGATGTCTTCGTAGCTCATTGACTGGTTGGTCTTAAAAAGAGAGTGGCATCATTGCGGTTTGGTTTGCAATGATTTTAGATGCTACTTGATTTATTTTCGTGATAAAAAAAAATTTTGATACAGAATGAAAATAATTGGGGTAAAAAAAGTTAAGTAAACAAATATATTGAGTGGGGTGTCAAATGAAAGGTCTTTATTTGTACATTCCAAAATAGTTATTATTTTTATTCTAGGACGTATACTTTTAGAAATACGACGAGAATTCATAAAAAATATGAAATAAATGAAAAATTAGACACAACATTATGTATTGCATGCATGCAAGTATTTTTTACCATGAAGAGCTAGCGCAATAGGCATACTCGGCAGTAGTAGCACTTGAAATTATAGGGGTAGTCAGAAGAAAGTCCAAATGTAAGCCATCTACGGTGCGCGAGATCTCAGTTCGGGGCGAACTACTAGTTAATTAAGGTAGTAGTATACTGTATGTGTAGCCAACAAACAACAAAGGAATAACAAAGGCGTTTTTTAATTAGTTCAGTGTTAATAAAAGCTGTTTACTTAGTCTCAAGGAAACTCTGGAAAGAAATAAAATATTTGGACGACTGAAGACAGCCCAATCTACCCATGGCTTCGCTCAAATGCTCTAACATTGTAATCGAGTTGTTTTTGGAATGTGGTAGGTACTTAAATGAATTCTCGTAGTAATCACAAAACTCATCATCTCAAAACCTTAGCATGTGAAGAAGTTAAAACATAATAATACCACAGAATACTTAGGTACTGTACAAACACACAAGTGTGAACCGGAGTATTTTAATTAGTTCAGTGTTAATGAAAGCCCATTTAAAAGTGTTAACTAGTTAGGAGGAGACTAACTCTAAGAAGAAATAAAATATTTTGACGGCTGAGGACAGCCCAAGGTTACGCTCAAAATCCAGATTTCGGGGTGTTGTAGTACCATATTGATTCTCGTAATTTCTGATTATTTTGACGCAGGGAATCCTAATGCGGCATCATTAATGTAGATCATATTATAATTATAGGATTATGTAGCTTTTGCATGCAATGGGATTTAAGGGGTTCCACCATCATCTTCGGAATCCAAGCCAACCTCACCTGCCCGGGGTGCATCCTGCTGAACGACGGACGAGGCTCTGACGACCGGCTGATAGCGGTATAGCGCAGCCTAAACCAAGCACAGCTAAATCTCCTGACCGCTGATGGGCAGCAGCGTCGGCGGTGCAAGAAGCTGTGTTCTGCGATTCCCAATCCGCGTGCCCAGCGTGGGAATTACGGGCATTAACCCTCAAATGGCGCTCATTAGGGGAGGCCTATGTCCAGCAGTGGACTGCTGATGATGATGTAGCTTTTGAGGATTATTTATTGCCGTTTGTCTCAATTAGGTAGTGTAAACCAAACTTTGTTAAATCGGCTCAACCGGCTCCTTTTACCTATAAAAAACGCTGACTCAACTAATTTTAAAAAGCATTCTGATATCTTTAAGTATCATTTAATTAGATGTGACTATGATTTTATTGCCATGATTTTCTGTGTCACATTTGCTGGTGACTACTAGTAAAATCTAGATAAACCAAAGTTTAAATCGTTTATTTATTTACATTCTAAAACGCATTATCAGATATTTAACAGATAAAAAATTAGTCCTAATGAAATAAATGTAGTTTGCGACCTAAAAGCAGGGCAGTTCTACTAGATTACAACGTCAGTCATTCCGCTGCGGTTTGTTTCGACCATTATTTGGTGAATAGTAGAATAGCTTTTCAAAAATTTGTTCTACCAAAGTTCAAACCTTAGCTCACCACAACTGAGTCGTTTGTCATTAGTAGAATAGGAAACAGTCGAAAATCTAAGGTTTAGTTGAGGTTTTGCTTGTGGTTACATAAAAAGTTTTGATCTAGAATTGCCACCCAGACTACTTTATGAACTCAGATTACTTATACTTATTGCGTGGGCGTGGAAACAAAATAATTTTAGATGGAATTCAAACAGATTATTTACACTACCTACCGCAGTTTAAATGCAAAAGAAACTACAATATGTACTTACCTAATAATGTGACACAGGTAAATTGTTCATGTATGTATTGAATACTTAGGTACTTATTCTTTGTCTGTCTAAACTTATATAGGGATTTAAGCTTATAGCTCAAACGAATGCTAAAGATGTAGCAATATAATTTCATTGACATGGGAGCGACAAAAAAATATTCTTATGGCCTTGCTAATTTGACAGACCGTAAACAAAAACATGTACTTACCTACTTTAATCCAACTTCTTGTAAAAACTAATTTTAACCTTTTGAATTGCGATATTTGATCTCTACTTTGTGTACGTCTTGTCTATGTGTCTATCTTATGTGTATGTACGTAAGCACATCGAATAACTATTTTCAACAATAGGGGAAAACTGACAGATACATCAGGAAAAAATCACTTATTTTTTTTAAGCTGTCACTGATATTCATCAATGTCAGTTTTCTGTGATGTTGAATATTTTTGTTCAAAAATAACTTTCCTTGCCAACTCTTATATATTTACTTTTAGCAAGAGATTTTTGTTCACAAGATAGATTATGTGGCTAGATAATAATTACTTTGTCGTCAGCAGCACACTATTTATAGGCAGGCCTGAGATGATTTATCCCGTTGATTTTGGCGGTCTAAATTACGGAATATTCTGTAGGTAAATCTAAATCTAGTCTAAATCAAGAGTTTCTCTCAAGTTGGATTTTCATCAAGACATCAAAACTTGTACAGATTGAGAGCAAAATTATTTACCTAAACCAATACATACATACATAAACTCACGCCTGTATCCCATCATAAATCAAAAAAGTTATTTATCATTTTTGTGCTACCTAAGATGTTATTTTTAAATCTAGAAACCTTAGGTCTTTCTACCTTTTATATTTTAATTAAGGCACCTTACAGTTGACCGGTCTTCATTTGGGTTTTTCCAAACGTTTTGTGTAAATTCAAGGAAGGCTCTCGGGTTGTTGCCTCACCACAGACTTCGATTTTATTAATAAAGCTACAATTACTTATTTGTTATTCATATTCACTAAACAAATAACATATCGATCGATAGATATTACCTATAATGATTAAGTATATACCTACATACCTTAGTAGGTACGCAATAAACATACCATAGTAGTTGAGCTAGAACTTGTAGTAGACTATACCTTCAACAAGGTATGCCTACATTATATATTATGCAAACATAATAATATAGTAGACGTGAGTAGGTACCTACTGGTTTTGTCCTTTTCCTCTTCCTCAGTTCATTGGTATGTATTAGAAGAAGGAAACGCATGTCGTAATAAGTGCCACAGTTATTCCATGATTTCCTTAAAATGTTCGTAAAAATCCATCTAAGCTTAGTTCTATCGTGGTTCTATCTAAGTTTGCGTAGATTGTAGGAAAATCTAAGGTTTAGTTGTCATTTTGCTTTGTAGTTGATAAAAAGTTAGTTCTATTAGAAATAGCACAGGTTTGGCAATAGTGACTGCTGACTAGGTACTTACGCCTCCAAAATGACTGCTTGTCTTCGCTGTCGGAAACACTTTACTACCACAAACATATTATTATTACACTACTGTATTATTCTAATCGGTACCAAATAGTTGCTTAGCTAGACGGTAACAACCTACTGTTTTGATTAATTGAATACATTATGGAAATACACTTTGGAAATCACTTTCGTTGTAGTTAGGTACCTACATAATTTATTGTTGGAATGGTTTGGATTGAATGTCAGTAGTTTTCGTTAGACACAAATTATAAATGGATTGCTGCGCACTCTGAAAGCTTTATTTTAGACATAGAGCTCGTATAATAGAAACACTACACAAATACTTTTTTACGATTTCAATTCTAGAAGCAACGTTGTTTTAGTTTCAAGCGATACAAACTTAAGGGCCAGGCAGGATGCCCAAAATTGCAACATTTCATGCCCAAATTATACATATAAATATAAATGTGTCATATAAAGTGTCTCAGTATGATAATTATAAATATATAGGTACTAGGGACCTTAGATTGCCACATATTCAATCACTTAGTTAAAGTTGATGAATATTGTAGCGATCTATGATAAAGAAAGGTATTGATGATTCTTATGTTTATTATTATGGAAATACTTAAATATGTTACCGTAAAATACGCCAACATTGCCCACTTTTTTCGAATAATTTCAATTTTTTTAAAAATTTTCTATGGCAACATAAGTATTTTCTTTTATCATCTGCTATTATAAGATTATGTGCATGTATTACTTTATCAGATTTTATGATTCGTCAATATTTAATTAAGTATTTTATACATTTTGATGGCGGGCAAAGTTATCTGGACTTTTAGCCAACATTGCCCACGTTGATTTTTGACGCAAATATAGCCTCTAGAGAGATGAAATAAAAAGCCAATACAAGAATTTTAGCAATAATGGCGTTTACTTTAGGAATTAAAACGATACCATAGAAGGTTTCCTAGCAAAGTGGCTGGGCAAAGTTACCCTGACATTTTTTGTCTTTTTCATACAAACCGCATTTCACCAATTAAAAGTGCTAGGGTTGGCACTTCTTAGTTAACTGATCTTGTGATCGTAGTTGTTGTAGTTATAAAAAAAACTGGTTATTTTTCATTCAGGTAAGTATTTATTTAATAAACTTTAATCAACATATTTATGTAGGTATCCAAATGAAAATGAAATGCTAATTGAGATCAAAATTAAATGATGTTAGGAGCTAAATTAAAATAATTACTTACTTATCTATCAGACATTTTACGTTTATCATTAAAGATAATCACATTTCTCTGGAGAGTTAAAGCAAAGAAAAACATTGCAATACAAACATTGCAAGTTAATTAAAAGCTTAAATTACGAGGGAACAGATGAACATTCATACATACCTACATATATACCGGTCAAAATCATAACCCTCCTTTTTGCTTCGCCGTAGTCGGGTAAAAAAAAACAAGTTTCTGAAGTGCCAACCCTAAGCTTATTTTGATGGCGGGCAATGTTGTCAATAGTAGATCGCTACATTGCTGGATAACTTTGCCCACCGTTATAACTCTTGTTTGAAAAGACATTCAGCAACGATAATAACATATTAATACTCCTAAAGTGTTCTTACATATCATAATATTAATAAAACTAACATGTGTTTTCGCCATCACTCACAACTCACTTATGAATTTGCACCAAAATTTGCCCGCGAAAATACGCACCGTACTCGACGAGTTCCAAAAAGTTACTGAGTGAAGCTAGCGACACACCCGATAGACAGTGATGGTAGACA
This sequence comes from Camptogramma bilineatum, assembly GCA_958496255.1. Lineage (NCBI taxonomy): Eukaryota > Metazoa > Arthropoda > Insecta > Lepidoptera > Geometridae > Camptogramma > Camptogramma bilineatum. The sequence continues at coordinate 8,003,006 of OY292463.1, read as the reverse complement.
CATAACCTATTTTCTACCAAAGTCAAAAAATGTTACAATATTATTCAAATATTTTTGCAATCTAAAGATTTGCTTATAAATTGATCTTCGGGCAAAATTACCCTTGGTGGCAATGTTGGCGTATTTTACGGTACTGGTACGAATCATATTTTCATCAAGAAACAACCTGACACAGTCCAGCAAATTGCAAAAAAAACACGATACACGTGCAGATTCACCGTAAACAAACGATCAAAGAACTGTAGGTAGGTACTTTGAGAGTTATAAAATTATATCGTAAACAGAAGTAAATATGATATGGTTTTATTATTATTGTTTGTAACTTTTAACAAAAAAATAACGCTGAACAGTGAACATTTCACACGGCATCAGCCCCTTAATTGTCTATCTTTGATAGCGACCAAAATCAGTCTCAAACTCTCAAATATGACAGTTCAGTGACAACGCAAACAGTGACAGAGAGTTACTGTCGCCTTAACGAGACCGAACGCAACAAAAGATAGTATTGACAGTTTGAGACCAATTTGAGGTTTGAGACAAGTTAGACAATCCCTGCAAGTCGTCAAAATACACCCAACGTTAATTAAACCGGGCAGGAGTCGGTCTGCAAGGTTTACTAATTTAACCGCAAGCGATAAGTATAAGTAATCAAATAACCCAGCTCACAATAAGATCAGTGTTTGATCAGTGATCTAGAGTTTTTATGTGTTGTGTTTCTTTGATTTTTACCAAAAGTTGAAGGAATAACTCCCATATTTCATTTACGTTTAGTTACTTGCTAAAGGTTTCCTTGACAACTAAGATGGATTGGCTCATTAATTTCACAATACAATATTAATTATTGAGTCGTTCATACAATAACCATGATGGGTTGATAACATCAATATAACCGCAGCAAGTTCGTCTATGAACTTCTAAATTTATCATGTATTTGTCTTTCTTAGAAACTAACCACTAGTTTTAAGTACTTAGCTCTGGAACTTCACACTAATATTATAAATGCGAAAGTTTGGATATTTGGACGGATGGATGAATGTTTGTTTCTCTATAACTCGACAACCACTGAATCGATTTGGCCAAAATTTAAAATGGAGATAGATAATGACCGTGAATAGGACATAGGCTTTTTATCCAGGTGCCAAGTGAGCGAAGCCGCGGGCGGCAGCTAGTTATGTTATATATCTGACTGGATGTATAAAGATTAATCGCAGGTGCCAGGACATCATATAAATCTAGTCTGATACATTTATGTCAGTGTTGGTGGCGGTTCGCGCTCAGACCGAGACAGGAGACCTGACTCTGACTGTCTCTTGTCACTTTCACGCGCCCCTACAAAGTCTGTGTCTGGTCTCGATCTCCGGTCTCGGTCTCAATCTTCCGTCTCGGTCTCGTGCGCTTGTCCATGAACTGCTGAAAATAATGCTGCAAAACCTGTATCATCTTTGTTAGGTTTAAGTATCTTTTATCTTCTTTTTATTGTAGAACTTGCAATTGTAGCAGGCCAGGCTTTTTTTTCTGATATGTTTTGGGGTTATTATTATGCTTTGTTTAAAGAACCGAGACATTTGACTCCCTTGAATCTCCAAACCAATTTCTGAGTATACCGTAATATTAAATCATCTCGTTTCAAAAGAAAACAAAGAAAAAATAAAAATGAAGTAGGTACCAATAATAATGATTCTTTTTAGTAAAAAGATCCGTAATCTGGCATAAGTATCTTCATTATTCTTTCAAGCAGCTTTATGTAGGTACTCGTATGCTAGATGATAAAAAAAACAAGAAAGAATTTTTAATAATTGACTCTTTGAGTGCGCGAAGGGGGCTAGTCAAGTGATGAACAATTAGCAACAACGAATATTGCTAACACACGTGACCTCTGAATATGTGTGGGATCGATATTTGTCTTTACCACGTGAATCATGATTAGGTAGGTATACTTATTTCGCTAGCCGTATGCCACTTGGTTATCCCATGTTTATGGGAATGGTTTCCTTGGCTCGTGGATTGCTTATTACTAGCTTCTGCCCATTTCTTATTGCGCTTAAAAAATCAAGGTAATATATCAATATCTATAAATAGCCTATTTGTAACATATAGTCGATCTAAAACTGATGTCGATCCAAGTTTCATCTAACTAATCGGGGCAACAGTTGACTCACAAAAATTTAGACTACATTCACAAACAGGTAGGATTTTGACTAGGAACTACATCTTTATGTTACTTAAGGCTGGATTCGACCAAAAGTCATCTTACTCCAGAGTAACTAGCCGACAAAATAATGTTCGGTTGCGCTTTCTAAACAATTTTATTTTTCGAAATTCAATTGTTTAGAAAGCGCAACCGAACATTATTTTGTGCATCCAAATTATCCCGGTTATAAGGTGTCAACTTTACAATGTCAAAATATTCAAAAAACAAAAGTAACAAAAATAAACAGTAGGTAGTTTACTCTCGAGTAAAGAACTTAATCCAGTTTGGTCGAATCCAGCCCAAAACAGGCAGTGTTTGAGACACATAGGTAAACGTTTACCGAAGTTTGTAATTACATTTCAAGGTTAAAGTACAACACAAAAATTCCACTTAGGTAGCAGGTACGTTTCGTAACAAGTTAAATGGGTAAGTGTCAAGTTAATTATCGTTTTGGTAGGAAACCGTCGTTTCAGTATTTTGAAGTTTGTTTTGAAAGTCATTACGAATCGACCTCTGATCCCTTGTCTATTCTTAAAGGTATTTGTGTAAGCAGTTTCTACAAATGACTTTAACAATACCTAACCTTGTTGTCGAATCCAAGAAAGTTAATTATCTAAAGTAATCAACATTATTAGTAAGTATTATTAATTAATAAATAATAAAAAATAATGCTGGACATTTGACACAGCATCATCTAGCCCCAAAGTAAGCAGAGCTTGTGTTATGGGAACTACATGACTGATATTCTACTTATAATATTTTTTTCTGTAAATACATACATATCATACATTAGAAACACACCCAGACCCCAGACAAATATTGGCAGATCAAATTTTTTATTTCAATTCGTAATTTTTTTTTATTTTAATTCGTAAAATTTTATTATGGTTTTATGAATATTGTTTATCTATGTTAAGGATTCACGCTACACCGGGCCGGGGGGCCCCGGCCCGGTGTTGCGTGAATCAACCTTTATGGTATGCCGTTTCTTTTCATAGACTGAGAGTGACAAGAACGGCATATATGTATTTCAATTCCTATTGTGATTCTGCTACAGCGGCCTTTTTAGCCCCGCTGCACCTTTATTTTATAATAATTAGATGTCCGTGTTTATTTTCGTTGCAGTTTCAAAAAATGCATTATCCGTCGCTCCGAATTTGCAATAAATAAAGTATGTACCTATCTAGCACTAAAGAAGAACGAACATTTTGGCATACTTACTCATCCGCCATTTTGAAAAAACCTCGATCTTGCAGCAGGTGATGAAACATGTGTCAATCGATAGGGGAAGTGATTACGAACAAAATATATTCAGTAATAAAATCTCGTAATCTTTATACTTTCCGAGATATTTGAGTTTGAAAATGTAAATTTTAAAACTTGAAAATGCTAATTATGCTGCCAATAATAACCGGTAGGTATTTGAATATGTCTACTGTGACTGGGGATATAATAGTGAGCCAATTTCGTTTAATTTTTAGGTAATTTTTTTTTTTTAATTTGAAATTATATTTTTTGAACACAGTTTATTTCATCATTTTGTGCTGAATAGTAGGTAGGTACTTATTACTATTTTTATAATAGGTAACTATAGGTAGGTGATTCTACTAGGTATGTAGGTATCAGGGTTGGCATGATTAAAACAATTAGTTTTAAAACATCTGTTTAAATTAAAACAAGTTTTAAAACAGTCTCAAATAAAACTTTGTTTTTATTCATTGCTTAAAAACACAGTTTAAAACAAGTACAATGTTGAAAACATTGAATAAAAACACGGTTTAAAACTACTAGAATCGATTATCAAATGAAATATTATAAAGAAAGGCTCTCGTATTTCTACAAGTCATACATCGGTAATTTCCCCCAGTAAAATCCCGCTACAGAATTAGGACAGAAGTCCCTATGTCGATCGTCGAAAGAAAGTAATTCACTGGATTCATGTCATGGGTATTTCCCTAATTTTAATATTGTTTAGCGGGTTCCCCCTATTATGAATAAACATCAAAACATACCTGCCATACCATGTATATAAAGCGTTCAATATGTGTATTGATTCTCATTTTCTTTACAGTTTAAGTTATTAGCAAAAGTAAAAAAAAAAAACATAAAAAACAAAAAAAAAAACAGTTGTTTAAAGTCTGTTTGTTTCATGAGATTTAAAAAAAAATGTGTTTTTTTTTCAACCCTGGTAGGTACATAGCCTGCATGTTCTAAGCGAATAATGATAGGAAAACCAAAAGTCAAAATTCATTATTCACTTCGTTTTCAACATCATGTCTGACAATCACCTGAATCTATAAATGCCGCTGGTGATAAAGGCAATGTTTCCGGGGTGTTGAGCCCATGCCAAGAATTTAAGATACACATTATGTGGGAACAATAGCCAGGGTTCTTTTTCCCACTACGCATGAGCAGTACCACTCCGTGATTTCATCCCTACCCTCCATACGGTTAGTTATTAAAACATACAAAATATGTCCGATTACTTTTTTTTAATTAGGTACCTAGAGGGAAAAAGAACCTTGGGCTGTTGTTCCCACATAATGTGTGTCATAAATGGTTCTTGGCATGGGCTCGACTCGACACCCCGGAAACATTGCCTTTGTCACCAGCAGCATTTTAATTTTTTGTTTTCCAATCATTATTCGCTTCATTGAAATTATACCTACTTTATTGCTATCAGCCCACCCGCGGCTTCACTCATGTGGTCAATTGGTACCACATTATAGTCTGACACTCTGGGATAGTACATACGTAGGTACCTACTATATCTTTCTTGAAAAAAAAATAAAAAATGATCACGACTGTACCTATGTATCCTCAAGGCGCGGTAGCATTCTACGTTTACTTATATCTTTCTTAGCATAAAAAAATTAAATTGAATAAGAAGCTTCGGAGATTACATCAGATTGACTTTTATGTTCTCGCATAACTATCGTCGTATGAAATCATAATAGGCCTGTTTCATAATTTTGAAAAATGGTACTACAATGTTCAGAAGTTGCTTCTGATTGCTAAAAATAATATATTCACAATAACTAATGAGATTTACAGAAAAATAAAACTTTTAAGTTTAATATTTAAAATTCACGCCAAAACGCTTCAATATGTCATGGCGTCTCCTGTGACGTCATCATTGTCACAGCCTTATGTAACCAATAGTACAAAGTGATGTTGGTGAACAATTTTCTAAATAAATTCATTTTAATTGTGAATTCCAAAGGATATAAGTGGTGTGTAGTGCCTAAGTGCGACAATAATTCGAAATAGACACCTGAAAAGTTGTATAAAAATGTTTCACGGAACAAAACTATCTGTAAAAAGTGGTTTAGGTACTCTTGCACGGCGGATCTAAAACAAAGAAATATATTATGTAGGTGCTTAGTAAGCCTGCTAAAGGAACAAAGTTATTAACATTATATTTTTTAACAACAAACAACAAATTTAGTTTCCAATATAGCTTATTTTCGAGATTAATACCTAAGTAGAAGGTATGTATGAAAAAATCTTTATTGTGCTTTTAAATTGATTTTATGGAAAAAACTTTTCCTAATATCTATTATAATATGTCTATTTACGCGGAAGCCTTCACATTTCTGAATTCTGCCGAACAAAAATCATTGTTTGTTCTCAGAAACTCTCCCAACATTAGAACATCCACTATAGGCAAATTAGACGAATTTGCCGTGGTAAATCCTGGTTCCACTATTGTATCTTTTGAGAAAACGACGGACGATAAAATAGATATACCTAAATTAAGCACTAAGAACAAATTAAAACCAAAAAACGACTACCTACCAAAACTTGAAGAGTTATGCGATTTGTATGAATGAAGTTTGTTCTGTTCACTGACAGTAACACTCGTGACGTAATTCGCTCTGATTGGTGTTTCATCTATCATGGCGGATAGCCGTATTTTATGGTTTTATTTTATCAAAAATAAAATTAATCTCACTATAATTTCAATAATAAATATGTTTTACGGAATCTGTGAATCTTAGTTCATTAGATTAATGCATTAATTTAGTGATTACGCATTGCAGGAAACACGCCTATTATGAAAGCACATTTCACCCGCACCGCACGCGCTGTATTTCATAAAATGCGGTAGGTAGTAGGTAAGTACGGGGCGCGTGCGACGCGTACAATGCTTACATAATGTACGATCAGAAATTCAACCAGTTGGCTGCGACATATGGACAAGACAACACAGTTTATTCTAATTGCATCTCAAATGCAGCGCAGGCACGTTCTCTTTGCCGAGTAATTACCATTATTAAAATTTGTTACGAGATGTCGCATCCGGCGAGGGTGACTTGTATAAAGCCATGGTGGTTTATATTCGCAAATAGCCTTCCACTGAGGCGAATAAGTAACTCAACTCAGACTCAGGACCGTAGTTTTTGTACCAATGGAATGGTACAAAAATATCGTTGCAACGAGCTTACAAAAGGTTAGTTCGGCGCCAGCCGCGTTTTTCAAAATGACCAAAATGCGAAATAAAATAAAGCACACAATTTCAGAGGTTGTTCGTAGTTTTGTATAGTGAATTGTCATTATTATGCCTATTAGTGGAATAAAGTGTACCTCTATGTATTTATGTTTTTCTTCTATGTTTATTTATGTTGCTCTGTAAAGTTACTTATGTAGGCCAATTCTACTAAAAAACTTTTTATCAACCAAAGTAAAACGTCCACTATTTCGTTTTATATACTAATTACCAATGAAGTTTTGAAAATTACTGTCATTTGGGAGAAGGAAACAAAACGCAGCGGCAATGATGAGGCAATGATATAATAATGGTTGACGTTGTAAAATAGAGGAAGTCTTCTAACTTCAGCGCCTTTTTAACCGACTTCCAAAAAGGAGGAGGTTCTATGTTCGGCTGTATGTATGTTTTTTTTTTTTTTTTTTTTTTTTTATGTATGTTCATCGATTTCTCCGTCAATTGTGGACCGATTTTGAAAATTATTTTTTTGTTACAAAGGGTATACTTCCGAGGTGGTCCCATCTTCACCAAATCAGGATCTGATGAGGGCATCCCATGGAAATCGAGGGAAACCCTCAAATTTTTTGTGCGTTTGTGGAACTATCGGGCTGAAATTTTGTGCACTTATAGATTCTTGAGAACAATGAAATATTATGGTATCAGCAAGCTGATCTGATGATGGAGTCAAAAGCTGTCCAACAGAACTTCTCAGTAAATAAGCCGATTGAGTTGAAACTCGGCTTATCTGTCAAGTTCCAAATACAATGTTATAATATGGTATAACTTGTTAAACTTTCGCGATTTGTTAACATAATGATAATTATTATTACGGGATTTTATCGCGTACCTTTTATTTATTTTGTTTCCCGACGTTTCGAACACGTTGCAGCGTTCGTGGTCACGGGATGACTGAAGTACTGGAGCTACCGCCGAGAATTGAGAGTAGGATCCACGACTACCCCCAATTCGTCTTCAGAACCAGAAAAGTCCTCGTTCACACTACGACACACAACACTAACGGTGTCAGGCTGACGTACAGTCGGACCACCACGAACACACTTATTAATTATAGGATTCCACGCAGACGAGAGACGATAACCACCATCACGATTAAAATTTCGGTGTTTTTTGATCTCGATCACCTCTCGAACTATCCTCTTATAATAATGGCGTTCTTTGGATAGAACTTTTGGGTCATGTAGTTCTATCCAGTGGTTAGGGCCTGAATCGAGCAGATGTTCCGCAATCGCTGACTTATTCACTTGCCTATTTTTGACCGCTGTAATATGCTCCTTGACGCGTTCGGCTATTGTACGTTTAGTTTGCCCTATGTATGAACGGCCACAGCTACAGTCAATCTTGTATACGCCTGGCACTTGCAGTGGTATACTATCTTTCGGTGTTCGAAGCTGCTGAGAGACTTTTGTGTGGGGAGTGAGAACCGACTTAATTGAAAATCTCTTAAAGATGTTTCCAATTTTATCCGTCACCCCCTTCACATACGGCATAAAGATAGGTTGTCTGCTGACCTCCGGCTTTTTAAGGCTTCTCCGCTTTGTAGTCTTTCTATTTGCATATCCGTTGCGTTTAAGAACCTCCTGAACATGACTAAGCTCACTCTCCAAATGTTCAGGGTCACACAGATCATGAGCTCTGTTTATTAGTGAAGACACAACAGATTGCAAATGGTCCGGATGATGGTGCGATGCAGCGTTTAAATACCGGTCAGTGTGAGTCGGTTTTCGATAGACACAGTGTGCTAAAGAACCATCAGGTCTCACCATCACTTTGACATCAAGAAAGGCTAGAGTCCTATTTGTCTCCATTTCGTGTGTGAACCGGATGTTCTGGTGTATGGAGTTTAGTGTAACTGTAAGTTGGTTCACTTCCTGTTCACCTCCCTTTATAATGCAGAAAACGTCATCTACATAACGTTTCCACAACTTTACACCGCTGGCTGTAAAATCTATCTTACTCTCAAAATGTTCCATCCAGATATTGGCCAAGACTGGAGCCACTGGGCTGCCCATTGCCACTCCGTCAATCTGAAGGTAGTATTGCCCGCGGTATAAAAAGAAGTTTCCCTCCAAACAGTGTTCTAGCACATCAACATATTGACTAGGAAGTTCGTTGTCCTCTAGCATCTCTTTCACCACACCAAGACAGTCGTGAAGCGGGACCTTGGTCTATCGAAAACCGACTCACACTGACCGGTATTTAAACGCTGCATCGCACCATCATCCGGACCATTTGCAATCTGTTGTGTCTTCACTAATAAACAGAGCTCATGATCTGTGTGACCCTGAACATTTGGAGAGTGAGCTTAGTCATGTTCAGGAGGTTCTTAAACGCAACGGATATGCAAATAGAAAGACTACAAAGCGGAGAAGCCTTAAAAAGCCGGAGGTCAGCAGACAACCTATCTTTATGCCGTATGTGAAGGGGGTGACGGATAAAATTGGAAACATCTTTAAGAGATTTTCAATTAAGTCGGTTCTCACTCCCCACACAAAAGTCTCTCAGCAGCTTCGAACACCGAAAGATAGTATACCACTGCAAGTGCCAGGCGTATACAAGATTGACTGTAGCTGTGGCCGTTCATACATAGGGCAAACTAAACGTACAATAGCCGAACGCGTCAAGGAGCATATTACAGCGGTCAAAAATAGGCAAGTGAATAAGTCAGCGATTGCGGAACATCTGCTCGATTCAGGCCCTAACCACTGGATAGAACTACATGACCCAAAAGTTCTATCCAAAGAACGCCATTATTATAAGAGGATAGTTCGAGAGGTGATCGAGATCAAAAAACACCGAAATTTTAATCGTGATGGTGGTTATCGTCTCTCGTCTGCGTGGAATCCTATAATTAATAAGTGTGTTCGTGGTGGTCCGACTGTACGTCAGCCTGACACCGTTAGTGTTGTGTGTCGTAGTGTGAACGAGGACTTTTCTGGTTCTGAAGACGAATTGGGGGTAGTCGTGGATCCTACTCTCAATTCTCGGCGGTAGCTCCAGTACTTCAGTCATCCCGTGACCACCACAGATTAGGTAGAGATACTACGTATCAGATGGAAATGTCGGGAACATTTTAGTGTGGACTTGTGTTCACAGATTATATAGATGTTACTCGCTCCTGATTGGCTATCAGAAAACGATGTATGACGTTTCTTTTTTTTTTTCTGCTATACCGGCACCGAGCAGAATTGTCATTCTACCAAACAAATTAATTTGGTAGGATTGCTTTTTTCATTCAATATTTCTAAGGCATTGATCTCAATGTGTACTATTGAGATCAATGCCATAGTAGAGGTCAGTGGCCTAAGGGAAAGAAGGTGTTGTTGATAGAAAACAACGAAACATAGTTAATCATTTATTATTATTTTTTAAATTTTTTCTTAACACTACTTATTAGGTATAGGTATTGTATAATAAACAAAGTTGCTTCCCGCTGTCTGTCCCTATCTAAAAAAAAAAATCATTAAAATCCGTTGCGTAGTTTTAAAGATTTAAGCAATGCTTAGATCTTTAAAACTACGCAACAGATTTTGATGCGGTTTTTTTAATAGATAGAGTGATTCAACAGGAAGGTTTATATGTATAATACATGCATAATATAGTACCTAGAGAAACACTGATAAATCTTAGGTTTCTGTGATGTGTGATGTGACCAGTGCGTCTCGTTCTCGTTCTCGAAATCTCGTTCAAACTCACGTTTCTCAACAAATCACTGCATAAACAATCGAGCCACTTTTTGAGTCTGATTACACTACACACTGGGAATATGGAATACAGCGGCCTTTCGCAAATTTGTACAACCTGGTACAACACAAGTTAACACAACACATAAAATACATCGTAGGTACTGAAGGTACAAACCGTTTGCAGCTAATAAGGAACAGAAATAGGCGGGGAAAATCAACAAACTAAATACACAATGAACATTAGACCGCAGAGCACAGACTACCCACATCCACAGAGATACCTACCCTCAAAGATCTCAATCATTCATTGACATTGACATTGTCATCAAAATAGCAACTCATTCGGAATCGGAAGAGTTGAGGAGCGGAGAACGAAATGTCATACATCGTTTTCCAATCAATTTCCAATCAAAGCACAGATTATATACAAGTCCAAGCTTCTGACTAGGAACATTTCTACCCGTGGTGACCACGAACGCTGCAACGTGTTCGAAACGTCGGGAAACAAAATAAATAAAAGGTACGCGATAAAATCCCGTAATAATAATTATCATTATAATATGGTGTCAGTGAGCTGATCTGATGATGGAGTCAAGAGTTGCTCAACAGAACTCCTCAATAAATAGTCTGATTGAGTTGAAACTCGGAACTCAGCATATCTGTGAAGTGTCAACTACAATGTAACAATATGGTAACAGCGAGCTGATCTGATGATGGAGTCAGGACCTGTTCCATGGAATTTTTTAGTGATATGGGTATCAAATGAAAGGGCTTGATGAGCGAAAAACAATGAGTAAAGTAACATCTTTCTAAATTAAAAAAAAAAACAGAAACAAGGAAAAAAAAATAACACTAAAAATGGAAAAATAAAAAATTTTCAAAAAAAAAAATATAACCGACTTCATAAAATACATGCACTAAAAAGCGAAAAATAAGACTACAAACAGATTTATTTAATTTGTTATTTTATGTTTGTTATAATGTTGAAGTCGGTGTTAAGTAAAACAATGACTACCTACTATATTTTATGCACACCGATTTCAACATTATAACAAACATAAAATAACAAATTAAATAAATCTGTTTGTAGTCTTATTTTTCGCTTTTTAGTGCATGTATTTTATGAAGTCGGTTATATTTTTTTTTTTGAAAATTTTTTATGAATACCTACAATTTTATTTTTGGAGCCGAGTGACATTGCCTTCATACGTACCACTTACTTTACCGTGCCGGAAAGTTTTGCTTCTATACTACTTATAGCCTGTAATAAAAATCCCTATACCTGTAGGCTGGTGATCTGCTAATAAGTCTGACTAAGACGCAAATTTCCTCACGAAGTACCAATATTTTCACGCTATCCAAGTACTCAATTTGTTTACAGCTTGAGCTCTATCTATCTAGGGTGAATGATTTTGGTGCTTTGTGAGAAACTCTGGAGCTAAAGCACTGGTCATAGATGCATGATTCGTGGCGTGCACGTGGCGTGTAAGTTGTAAAGGCGCGTACAGATGTTGGCCCAGGTTCGCTTTGCCTCTCTATCGCCCTCTCGCTCGCACTCCACAAAGCTGGCCTAGGTTGGCCCAACATGTGGATGCACCTTCAAAATTTTTGATCAAAGGTTGCATGAAAAATGCCAACGCACGCCACGCACACGCCACGCATCCATAGTCTTTTCTGCGAACAAGATCGTCTAGGCTACGAAGATAAGATATATCAGTACCACTATCCTTTTAATGTCTCATGCACTTCAGCTTTTCGTTATGTAAAGCTGTAGGTCGCCTTGACAAAAATGAACTGTATTGATGTATTGACAAGAAAGAAAAGTAATCCTCGTTTTAGCGAGATAGATACTAAAGCTGACCTTAAAGAAGCGTTATTCTAAAAGCCATTACGCCATTACGTCACCTTATGGCCCATAAAATGTATGACGCCGAAGGAGAATGTTCGTTTTGAATCACAGCCTAATTTTGCGTGTTTTGTGAACGATAAAGTTAGTAGTTGAACTAAGTACTATGTTTATAGTATAGGTACTTATAAATACAGCAAAGTCAGCCATAGGTAAATGTTGAATGTTGAAATGTTAATAATGTAGGTAGGTATTTAAAAAAGTATTCTTTTATGTAACACTCAATATCATTATAAATTCTCTGTATTATCCGAACGCTCCACTAATCCGAACAGGGGGTAAATTTTCGGTGTTCGGATTAAAGAGGTCCTGCTGTATAATTCATAATACATAATTGATGTATAGATAAACTTTAATCAGTATTCTTAGTAGGTACTTTCCTATCCCTATATACGAGTAGGGGAGAGAGGGGCTAGTTGTAACAGTTTTCAGAAAAATGAATATATCTTCAGATATAACCTTAAAATTACCACTTTTTAAACAAAGATCGATACTTTAACATTTTCCCTATCAAATAAAGTAATAAAAAAAATTTCAAAAAAAAATATAACCGACTTCATAAAATACATGCACTAAAAAGCGAAAAATAAGACTACAAACAGATTTATTTAATTTGTTATTTTATGTTTGTTATAATGTTGAAATCGGTGTGCATAAAATATAGTAGGTAGTCATTGTTTTACTTAACACCGACTTCAACATTATAACAAACATAAAATAACAAATTAAATAAATCTGTTTGTAGTCTTATTTTTCGCTTTTTAGTGCATGTATTTTATGAAGTCGGTTATATTTTTTTTTTGAAAATTTTTTATTTTTCAATTTTTAGTGTTGTTTTTTTTTCCTTGTTTCTGTTTTTTTTAATTTAGAAAGATGTTACTTTACTCATTGTGTTTCGCTCATCAAGCCCTTTCATTTGATACCCATATCACTAAAAAATTCCATGGAACAGGTCCTGACTCCATCATCAGATCAGCTCGCTGTTACCATATTATTACATTGTAGTTGACACTTCACAGATATGCTGAGTTCCGAGTTTCAACTCAATCAGACTATTTATTGAGGAGTTCTGTTGAGCAACTCTTGACTCCATCATCAGATCAGCTCACTGACACCATATTATTACATTGTATTTGGAACTTGACAGATAAGCCGAGTTTCAACTCAATCGGCTTATTTACTGAGGAGTTCTGTTGAACAGCTTTTGACTCCATCATCAGATCAGCTTGCTGATACCATAATATTTCATTTTTATCAAGAATCTATAAGTGCACAAAATTTCAGCCCGATAGTTCCACAAACACACAAAAAAATTTATTTATTTATTTATTTATTTATTTATTTTCAGAAACAATTATAACACCATAACAGTACATACCAAATCAGTGTTACAAGTAAATAAGATGGTAAAATTAATTAAACAGTACAATTTATAAAATATTCAATAATAACAGAAAATAAATTAATTTGCAAAACAATAATCAGAATGAAATAAATAGTATAATAAATAATAGGTAGGTATACTTATTGTGAGTTGAGCACAATTTATTTTGGAAACTCATGAATAATGTCATAAGTTTCCAAAACAGATTGAGCCATGTCCATGAGTTTCGGCAGGCTGAGTGCAAATATATCAATATCTTTCTCATTAATAAAGTTTAATATTCGAACCGCGCATGACAGCGGGGCAAACTTAAGGAGGTTAGTCCTCGCTACAGGTTCACTGAGCAGGGCCGGGCGACGGCGCGCGCCCACCGCCCCGTCCGGAGCGCGCAGGTGAAGCGCTGCCAGCACCTCCGGCTGGTATAGTGCTCCGCGCAACACCCTCACCACATACTTGACTAGGGCCAAATTTCTCCGCACCGATAGCCTACAGTACCCAACCATGCCCAGTACGAACAAACTCGGATACATTAACGGGAAAAAAGGAGGGTTTCCCTCGATTTCCATGGGATCCCCTCATCAGATCCTGATTTGGTGAAGATGGGACCACCTCGGAAGTATACCCTTTGTAACAAAAAAAGAATTTTCAAAATCGGTCCACAATTGACGGAGAAATCGATGAACATACATAAAAAAAAAAATAAAAAAAAAAAAAACATACATACAGCCGAACATAGAACCTCCTCCTTTTTGGAAGTCGGTTAAAAATACCAAAACTACTGGTAGTTATTTCACAATTAATTTTTTTCTAAAAGAAGTGCGTTGTTACAATTTACCCCGTGCTTGGGGTTAGTTGTAACACACACTGGGGCAAGTAGTAACACTAAGAAAAACAAAAATATGACACTTTTAATCATTTATTTATTGTTTTTTAGCAAAGAAATAAATATTTCTAAGTAGTTTTTAACAATAATCAACGAAATAAAAGGTAATTAACATTTAAAAAAATAATTAACCTGTTTTGTTGAAGATGAATTTATTGAAAATGACTTTTCATATCCGACATTTTAGTTTTTTTACATTTAATACAGCCTTATTTAATATATAGGCTATCAACCAACCATTATTGATAAATTTTGGGGCAAGTTGTAACACAATATATGTTACAACTTGCCCCGAGAATGTGTTACAACTTGCCCCGAGAAGATGTTACAACTAGCCCCCGAGTACATATTTTCACTTTTATCAAGATAACTATTTCATCAACAAAGTTATCACACAAACTGTTATACAATTCGATAAATAGATAAATTTGAAAACAAATAATGCACAGAAAGGTTCAAATAAGCCCATAATTATATCGTCAACCAAAAAATTACGAAGGTATAATTTTTTATTACCTTGCAAAAATAAAGCGCGTGCACATATCTACTCACTGCGCCATCTAGCAGGAACTAGCTTTGGCGACACGATGTGGTGCATGATAAAGGTTAGATTGAGTCATAGAAATACGTAATTATAGTTGAAATTCATAGTGAAAACCCTCTGTTACTACTTACCCCTGTTAAAACAAGCCCCTCGCTCCCCTACGTCATCTATGTAAAAAACCGGGTTTTCAGTAATCTTACCTACTTGTTATCGAATGGAATACGTAAGACTACCAAAAACTAAAATAATATAATAAAATAAAATATAATAAATAAATAATGCTGGACATTTCACACAGCGTCATGTAGCCTCAAAGTAAGCAGAGATTGTGTTATGGGAACCATATGACTGATATACTACATAAATAATGTTTTTTTTTTTGTAAATAAGTACATAAGTACTTATTTTATTATACATAGAAAACACCCAGACCCGAAACAAATATTTGCATATCATACAAACATAGACATTATTTAACAACATACCAAACATATTTTGTCCCGCGATGGGGATCGAATCAGCAACCTCCTGCGTCTCAGGCGGGTCTTCACACACTACGCCACAGAGTCTTCATGAGATGAACAGAAAAAATAAAAGATATGAAACAAAAAACTTTTTTTACTGAAACATTTTATTCCGCAAAAATTCAAAATTGAAACACTAGCTTGAAATGAATACTTTAAAAAGTTTGCATCGAGCGTGTTTCTCGTCTCATGTAAAACATTTTTCTGTACAAAACGAAAAATAGCACATTATAAGAAAACTTTCTTGTGTCCTATGAGAAATGTCTTACTTATAAGAAATCAATTCGCATTGGTTGTTCAATACGACCATCCATATTACAAGATATTTTTCTTAAAAAAACAACCAATGCGAGACATAAGAAAAAAGCTTATAATGTGCAAAAGGCTTTACGGTTTCTGCTCATGGTGGGTAACCGGGGTAAAGCAAAGGCCACCTTGCGAGGTACCTAGGCTAACTTAGGTTATTTTTGTAGTTCACGGTGCGGTTCAGCGATAGTTGGTCTGCCCTAATTAGATAATGATGTGTGAACAAACTGGGATAAAAATTACAAAAAACGTACTTGTCACACGTTTTTGCTTATAAAGCTGAAATCAAGTTAGGTAATGGTGTTAACTGCTACCAATCTATCTTGGTCGAGAATGTTTCACATCATAATCGAAATCATTCAACATAAATGTTTTCAAGCAACTTTGCAAGTTATTGGCGGCTTAGTCAGCCCCAGACGTATTGACCATGTCTTTCCTGTTGATATGGCCGGAGGATGGTTTAGGTGCTGGGCAAGCTTACTCGGCAACTACAGTGTCCTATAAAGATTATCTCCTGACCAATGAGGTTTACATCATTGCTCCTCACACTATAGTCAAGATATTTTTTTATACAGTAACAAGAATATCCCACTCACTATTTAAATAGCGCCTTGCAAAACTTCATTGAAATCTATAGAGTCATTCGGGGTAAAAGGGTACCATAGTTTCTTGTTTTGGAGTCAAGCACAAAGTGATATTCAGGCAGGCGGACAAATACAAATACAAATACAAAAATTTATTCATAAAACCAGTTTTACAAGTCAGATAGGTAGTTCACGTTATTTAAAAAGAAATTATACATAATTCATAACATCCAATTCATTAAAAATTCTCACGAAACATAATTCATTAAAAAATTTCATTGACTATAATTTATTTGGAATTCTGATTTAATTGAGGTAGGCTACTCATGGGAGGTGGTAGATACTTACAGTTCAGGTAACTCATAGAATTCGTCTAAACTGTAAAATACCCCCTCCAATAACCATTTCTTCATTTTAGTTTTAAAAATAGCTCGTATTAGCTCTGGCAGTCTGTTACAGATAGAAGGGCCCAGAATGTATACAGATTTTTCGGACTTTGCCATTTTGCATAACAAAGATCTTGCTCTGTTATAATTAATTAAGTACCTATAATAATGATAACTTCAATGTCAGCTTCATACTCGTATGTAAAGAGCTGTGTCTGCAATTACTATTAGGTATTTGTACTTAATTTATGTACTCTTTGTAATATTAAAACCGCTGCTTCATTGAAACTTTAGCCGTGGCTAGGAAGTCTTGAAACTAAATATTAAACGTGCTAATTAAGTAGCTAATCTAATTGCATATCAACATTTAAATTATGCTTACTCTGAAAAGTATAATAACTTCAATTAAATATCGATGCAGTTTAATTAGGTTTATATAAGTACCTACCTACTCGTTTGCGACTTTAAGTAATAAAAAAATATTTAAAAAAACAAAAACCCGACTGCGTTAAAGTTTAAACTAAAAAGAAAAAAACAAGCCTGCAAAGAATAACTCACAGTCGGTACCCATTTATTTTATTACCAATCAAATCTTCATAATGTTATGGGTCCCGACTGTGAGTAATTCTTTGCAGGCTTGTTTTTTTCTTTTTAGTTTTAACTTTAACGCAGTCGGGTTTTTGTTTTTTTAAATATTTTTTTATTTCAAACTTTTTAGTTATGATTTATTAGGTGATGATGATTATTATGATTAATTAGCTGACGCCCGCGGCTTCGCCCGCGTGGGCTACTATTTTGTTTATCCCACGGGAACTATGCATTTTTTCGGAATAAAAAGTAGCCTATGTCCTATTCCCGGTCATTATCTATCTATGTTTTAAATTTCAGCCAAATCGGTTTACGCGTTTGGCCTCTAGAGTGCCACATAGAAACATCTGTAGCGAGAGTGAATATTAATAAACTTTAAACCGTTATGTTTCCTAAACTATTGCTTAAAATGAAAAGTGGTAAAAGGAACCTAAAGTTGATTTTTAAATACCTATTCAACGATACCCCACTTGACATAATTCGTCAATTTTGATTATTTTAATTTTGACAATATGGCGTCTGGTTGTGGCACTGGTGAATTTTGATTACTGTCATGTCTTTAGTGACACTTCCAAGGTTGAGACAAATCGATTGACGTTAGAATCATCAAAATCGGTCCACGCGTTTGGCCTATATAGTGCCACATAGAAACATCCATACATACCCACATACAAACATAGACTGATAAACACATTACCCTTCCTTTGCTTTGCGCAGTCGGGTAAAAAGTAGCTTATGTCCTATTCCCGGTCATTATCTATCTATGTTTTAAATTTCAGCCAAATCGGTTTACGCGTTTGGCCTCTAGAGTGCCACATAGAAACATCTGTAGCGAGAGTGAATATTAATCAACTTTAAACCGTTATGTTTCCTAAACTATTGCTTAAAATGAAAAGTGGTAAAAGGAACCTAAAGTTCATTTTTAAATACCTATTCAACGATACCCCACTTGACATAATTCGTCAATTTTGATTATTTTAATTTTGACAATATGGCGTCTGGTTGTGGCACTGGTGAATTTTGATTACTGTCATGTCTTTAGTGACACTTCCAAGGTTGAGACGAATCGATTGACGTTAGAATCATCAAAATCGGTCCACGCGTTTGGCCTATATAGTGCCACATAGAAACATCCATACATACCCACATACAAACATAGACTGATAAACACATTACCCTTCCTTTGCTTTGCGCAGTCGGGTAAACATAGACTGATAAACACATTACCCTTCCTTTGCTTTGCGCAGTCGGGTAAAAATGGAGATCAGTTGAAATACCGCTGTGTTGTTACCTTAGTTGGACTCTGTAATTATAATGAGTTGTTACCGATATAATAACACAATGTAGCCCGATGTGTGACCGTACCGCGAAACCTTTCCTCTTACCCAGATGAAGATTCTGCGGATATTTTTTCGTGAGTAAGGTGAGGTGATTTTGGCGAGTTTTCGACCCCCCTCTTCCTAAAACTTACGAAAGATTTTAATACGATAGTTTCCCTAAATACTTTAGAATAAAAACGATACCAAGTAATATTGTCATAACTTTTAATATTGGATATGATAACCGATAAATTCAGAGGCAAATCTAAATTCATCATAATTTTGCAAAATTTTCATTGTTTTCGGAAAAATGTTAAAACGCATAGAAACGCAAATAAAAGTTTATATTTATGTATGCAATGCATGATTTCACACTAGAAATGTTTGTTGAAAGATCCACAGGAGAAATTTATTCAAACGAACAGCACTCATTTTTCTATAAAAGCAGTGTTTGTCTGATATCTAATTGATTTATGATCGGCAGTCGGCCACTGTTTGATGGCTACATGTGGCCATGGTCTGTCATTGATAACACATTATTGGATCGTGGAGTGTAAATGATGATTCCACTTATCCGGTTTTTTTATGTTAGTTAGTTAATGTTAGCTTAGGTTTGTTTCAAACTGTTTTAGATACGGAACGCGCGCGTTCAATTTAAGGACTGTGTTACATACAACTGTCTATTTTCATTATAAAACGGACAAGTACTCAAGTAGACACCTAATTTAAATTGACAAAAACTACAAAACTTTTATTCTAAAATCATCTCGAAATCGTTGTCATTTTAGCTTTTACCTGCAGTGCGATTCAGACTTCCGAAATAGCATTCGATTCGATAATTTTCTTCGGAAAGTTACTTTCCGAGTTTGGAATATACCCCGAGAAGGTCTGAATAGCACTGCTGAATTTCTGAATATTAGATTTTATTCCTTTGTTCATTCTTAAATGCATTCCATTTCAGAAGTGTGAGAATATTTTTTAATATGAATAAATAAATAAGTACTTACTTACTTAAATAAAAATTGCTGGACATTTCACACAGCGGCATCTAGCCTCAAACTAAGCAAAACTTGTACTTTAGGAACCAGGTAACTGATAGAATACTTACCTATATACTTCTTTTAATAAAAAAAACTTTATTTGCTAACTTAAGAGTACAATACAAGATTAAATGGATTAATTACATGGATTGTTTTCAAAGCTTACTAATTGTTTTATAGCACCCCAAGATCACAGAGCTTGATTTTTTCGGTATAAATTTTAAGTTGTTAATGTATCTGTCCCACTGCAAGGCCTCCCTCCCTCTTTTCCATACCTCCCAATCGCGCCTGTCTTCTGCATGACTGTCTATGTCAGTGGTCGTCACACTTTTCTGGCCAAGGGCCGCATAGGACAATGTGAGGCATCACTGCGGGCCGCACATTCTTCAATTATTTAGTTGACGATTTTTCGAATTCCTAAATGTGGTAAAATCCTAGTAGGTAACCTACTAACGAGCTTGAAACTTAGCAGCATAAGTTTGCAGTGCTCAAAGACTCGCTGCTTGTCGTTTATCGTATTCTGCGCTCTGACATAACTCACTATGCTCGCAATATACCTTACTCATGAAGTGAAATGCGAGCGAAGCGAGCCGAATTTTTTAAGACAAATGCAACATGTGACACTAGATTTTGTTTCCGGTGAACAAAGAAAAAACTCGCTGCTTATAGTTTCTTATTCTGTGGTTAGCCTTTACTCACTTACTCGTAATATACCTTACTCATCAGGTTAAATGCGAGCGAAGCGAGCCGAATTTTTTAAGACAAATGCAACTTTACTGACTGTATTCGTAATATACCTTACTCATAAAGTAAAATGCGAGCGAAGCGAGCCGAATTTTTTAAGACAAATGCAACATGAGACACTAGATTTTGTTTGTGGTGATCAAAGAAAAAACTCGCTGCTATAGGTTCTCATTCTGTGGCTTAACTCACTTTACTCGCAATATACCTTACCCATTAAGTTAAATGCGAGCGAAGCGAGCCGATTTTTTTTAAGACAAATGCGACTTTACTCACTATACTCGTAATATACCTACCTTAATCATGAAGTTAAATGCGAGCGAAGCGAGCCGAATTTTTAAGAGAAACGCAACATGTGCCACCTGATTTTGTTTGCGGTGATAAAAGAAAAAACTCGCTGCTATAGGTTCTCATTCTGTGGCTTAACTCACTTTACTCGCAATATACCTTACCCATTAAGTTAAATGCGAGCGAAGCGAGCCGATTTTTTTTAAGAGAAATGCGACATGAGACACTAGATTTTGTTTGCGGTGATCAAAGAAAAAACTCGCTGCTTATAGGTTCTTATTCTGTGGTTAGACTTTACTCACGTTACTCGTAATATACCTTGCTCATGAAATTAAATGCGAGCGAAGCGAGCCAAATTTTTTAAGACAAATGCGACTTTACTCACTTTACTCGTAATATACCTACCTTAATCATGAAGTTAAATGCGAGCGAAGCGAGCCGAATTTTTAAGAGAAACGCAACATGTGACACGTGATTTTGTTTGCGGTGATAAAAGAAAAAACTCGCTACTTATAGGTTCTTATTTTGTGGTTAGGCTTTACTCACTTTTCTCGTAATTTACCTTACTCATGAAGTTTAAAGCCGAGCGAAGCGAGCCGAATTTTTTAAGACAAACGCAACATTGTGACACTTGATTTTGTTTGTGGTGCTCATAGAAAGGCTCGCTGCTTGTCGGTTCCTATTCTGTGGTCAGACGTAACTCACTTTGCTCGCATTATACCCACTCATGAAGCTAAAATGCGAACAAAGAGAGCTCCAAACCAAGCAAACAAAGTGAGTTTCATTATCTCGAAGTTTTTAAATCAATCATAACTATTATTGTAGCATGCAACGTAGATAGCACTTTTTATCATCATCATTTCCTTGCCCTTTTCTATCTAGTTTGGGTCAGTACAACATGTTCTCCTCTAACGTGGTAGCATCATTATCTACTAAAAATTTTTCCTTGGCCGCGGGCCGCACCAATATCGTCCGCGGGCCGCATGCGGCCCGCGGGCCGCACTTTGACGACCACTGGTCTATGTCGTCACGCATCTTCTCCGGGGTCCGTCACGACGTCGCCTGATTTGGGGGGCACAATCAGTTGTTATTTTAGCCCAAGATCATCTGGCAACCTAGATGTCCTGCCCAATCCCATTTGAATTTGGCTACTATATGAATGACATGTAAATTATTTACAATGTAAATCTTGATAGGGTTTATATATTTGAACCTTTTGGGGTTGAGACCCTGGGTCCGTGGGGTACCGGGGCCCATCGCGTTTTCAAAATTCTTTCAGGGCATCTTATCGAAGCGACGCGTGATCCCAAGTCTGGCACTTTTTTGGCTCAACATATTAGCATTGCCATCCAGCGCGGTAATGCTGCCAGTGTCTTGGGCACGCTTCCGTCTGGCAGTGGCTTGGATCAGTTGAGCTACCTATAGATCGTTTCCAACGATCCTTAGGTGGCTCAACTGGTTCTTTTTGTATTTTATACTTTTATGTAAATATGTAGTAGTTTAGCTTCAAAGACAACAATTTTTTTTGAAAATTATTGCTTTAGAATTATGTCTATGTAAATATTTTTTAATATTATTTCTTTTTGAATGACATTAACTATTTTTGTGGGACAATGTAGGTACATCAAATGTAGTATTCTCCTATAAAACACATTTAGAACACCCTATATCGGTCGGTCCATTTTAACCAGAAAATCAATGATAGAATGATATGAGTCTACGTAAAACTCATTCAAATTCAGGAGATTTTCCGCGTAAAAAGATAAGTGTAACAAAATATACCTAATGAACCCATTTCTACATTAATACAGTCCCTACAAAACCCTTATTACCGTAAGAAAGACCTCGAATCGTCAATCCGAATGTAATTGAACTGAATACATTTCGTATTCATCAGATTTTTAGGGAAATTGGAACCGTATAGACTAAAGCTGCTGTTTCTAAAAAGCGGCTTCCTTTTCGATCGAGCGAGCGAAGCGAGCGAAGATCTTAGTGGTAAGTTGGGCGATTTTGCTTTGTATGTTTGTATGTTTCACGAATTGTTGTTCGCGCATAACTGTCGAACCGTTCATCCAATCTGCATGAAACTTGGTAGGTCAATAGGTTGTGGTAAGGAAATTTACGGTGGAGCATATGAGCTTAATCGATGAAGGGGTTGTGAAGATATTGGGTTCCCAAGCGGGTAAAAATTTATGAAAGTTACACAAATATATTGAGTGGGGTGTCATACGAAAGGGTTTATTTTGTACATTCCAAAATGGTTTTTATTTTTAATCTAGGATGTATAGTTTTTGAAATACGACCAAAGAACAAAAACTACGAAACCAGAGCTGCGAGAGCTCCCGTTTCATAGAGTTTCCATGTCTTCGTAGCTCATTGACTGGTCGGTCTTAAAAAGAGAGTGGCATCGTTGCGGTTTGGTTTGCAATGATTTTAGATGCTACTTGATTTATTTTCATGATAAAAATTTTTTTGATAAAGAATGAAAATAATTGGGGTAAAAAAAGTTAAGTAAACAAATATTGAGTGGGGTGTCAAATGAAAGGTCTTTATTTGTACATTCCAAAATAGTTATTATTTTTATTCTAGGACGTACCTATCTATACTTTTAGAAATACGACGAGAATTCATAAATATGAAATAAATGAAAAATTAGACACGACATTATGTATTGCATGCATGCTAGCATTTTTTACTATGAAGAGCTAGCGCAATAGGCATACTCGGCAGTAGTAGCACTTGAAATTATAGGGGTAGTCAGAAGAAAGTCCAAATGTAAGCCATCTACGGTGCGCGAGATCTCAGTTCGGGGCGAACTACTAGTTTAATAGTTTTAACTTATTATTCATTCGATTTGGCATTTATAGCATACCTACTTACGAGTACAAGTGATAAACGATCTTCATGGAAACCTGAATAACTATAACAATAACTTATATTAAAATTTTAATGAAAAACCCCCGACTTTATCCCTTTATAAATTCCAAACGGCTAAACAGATTATCATGAAACATGGCTAAGAACACTTTCGATATCCTTTCAAACAAAAATCAAATAATAATTGAAATTGGTTCGTCCGTTCAGGAGCTATGATGCCACAGACAGACACACAGTATACACACCTACACAGATACTCAGAGATACAGATACACACTACAAACTAACACCCCTATTTTTCGTCGAGGGTTAAAAAGAAAGTCTAACGTGGATTAGGGATACATTCGTAGATGTTTCGCATGATTAGTTTTTGCTGGATAAATTAAAGTTTTTAATTTAATAAGCTAGGTAGCTAAATACCTACCTATAATCGGAGGGACGTATTTGACCCTTGGACGGTTCGACCTGTATGTATCCGTTCCCATGGCCTCCAACTCAACGGCTCCACCGATTTTGATAAATGAAACGTCATTAGATTTGTCTTGATAGCGGTGTCACTGGGTATAAAAATCTTAACAAATCTAATTAGCAAAAATTATGCGCTAAAATGGAAAAACAAAAAAAATTTTTGGTCACCGCATTTTACGCACGTAATATAACTGCCAGCAGTATCTTGCGAAATCAATGCTTTAGCTATGATTGTATTCAAATGCAACAACGTGAGATACTGTCATATTTATTATACACGTTATTCCACTCTCATATACAGAACGATCTAAATTGTTTTGTTTTGGAAGTTCCACGTGGATTATCTCTTTTTCTGAATATAGGTCAATACCTGCAAAACGTTAATGTCTGCTAAAGTGATTTTAAAAACCGAAACATAAGCTAATTCAACTTTCACTAAGAGCATAATTTATGAGCCTTACCTACTTAAATTCAGAAAAACATTTCTTTTGTAGGATATTTCCAAACTGTAGTAGGAATAAATGGACATAAATTTTCCAGTAATCCCAACCGGTAAATGGAAAAAAAACAACTATTCCTTTCAGTAGGAATACTTGGAACAGGTGTTCATAAGTAGGTACCTATAAATTTCTAGTAATTACGTCAACATCGTATGCATCCTATTCACATAGTTGACAGAGTTTTTTTTTTTCTTTACAGATTTGGAGACTGAAATTCTCACACCCAACTTTTCGAGCAGCAGATGTATACACACACACCTACATTGAAACATGCTGCCTTTCCGTAGTGGTTGGTAATGACCTCAGATTTCCACTGAAAGGAAATACCTATCTGTCTATTAAATAAATACAGATTATAATGGATTCCTTTGAAAACATAACGGAATCTGTCACTCCAGTGGATCCTACAATCATATTTGGCCCACAAAGAGACTCTTTGTACATAGTGATTCCAATTACAACCATCTTCTCAATCATTTTTGTGACCGGAATACTAGGCAATGTTTTTACGTGTCTAGTCATAGTCCGCAATAAGAGTATGCATACAGCGACTAATTACTACCTATTCAGTTTAGCGATATCAGATTTATTGCTCTTAGTGAGTGGAATGCCGCAAGAAATGTACTCTATCTGGTCGAAGTGGCCGTACGTTTTCGGAAACACGTTTTGCGTACTGCGCGGCTTAGCGGCGGAGACGTCGACAAACGCGAGTGTATTGACAATAACTTTGTTTACTATAGAGCGGTATTTGGCAATTTGTTATCCCTTTGTGTCGCATAAAATGTCAAAGCTGTCCCGAGCGGTGAGGCATGTGATGTCGCTGTGGGTGGTAGCGTTTGGATTTGCGCTGCCCCAAGCTCTTCAATTTGGAGTTAAAGAAGCGAATGGCGTCGTGATGTGTTTACAGACTCAAGTCATCATACAACACTCCTTTGAAATATCAACGTTTGTATTTTTTTTGGCCCCTATGGTAGTCATCTCGGTGCTGTATGCGTTGATCGGGATGAAGCTGAGAGAGACCAGCTTAAGCAATGAACAGACGCAGAACGATTTAGAGAAAAATATGTCGAATAAACGTAAAACGCTAAGAAAGCATTGCCAGTCGACTCGGAGGGTCGTGAAAATGTTGGGTGAGTTTCACTATAAGTATTCCATTTCTACCTCATTTCCTTTTTTAATATATTTTAGGACGATATTCTAACAAACTGAATTTGAACAGTACTGAGAGTTGTATTATAACCACGAAGTCAAAGGTCAATATACAAATAAATTTTTAGCAAGTTAGAAGCTAAAAAAACGATATTGTCGGCAATTGCTGTTTCGTTTCAGTCTTAAGATAAACAGGAAAAGTTATTGGCATAATGTTTGATGAGCGGTTTTTTGTGAGCTTCTAATAATTAAATTTTTCTTTATCGAATTCCATAAATAAATCATAGTAGCCTTCTACTGTTATTTATTTATTTACTGAGCTCACAAAGTAATCATTGAAATCTGGTTATCAGTAATCTTATTCAATTCTTGTATTATTCTGCTAGGTAGCTCTCGTGACTTCGTTTTTGATTTTAGCTCCAACAATCCAAGGTGAGTCTCACAAGAGACCGATTTTCCTTCCTACCCTGACAGAAATAAAAAAGAACGGTGTAATGTTCATGGTAAGGTTGAAAATCCTTTTTTACATTAAGTATAGAGTGAACCTTCCAGCTCGTAGTATATTAGTTCCTAGGTTTAATTTTAACCATATATAAAGTTTTGGTTAGAATAATACCTTACAGACGCGCGATCCTATTTAGAGCTCTTAATATATGGTGAAGGAACTCAACAGGGTGCAAGATTACTCCCCTTATGTTAATCTGCTGCGCTTGGGTAAATCCCAAAATCCCCTCTCCTACTATAATATGATAAATTTTTCGTCGCTTAGCGACACTGGTTTTCATACTAGAAAAAGAAAGTACCTAGTTTTATTTATTTTGTAAATACATCCTGAAAAGAAAAATTCTTGCAAAATCGTAGGATGAAAGCAATTCCACCGTGTATTCGCAATAGAAATAAAAATGTATGATGTTATTATGACAATAAAAATAAATAAAAATCAAATCATCTAAGTCTGCAATGGCTAGCCTAAAGTCGAGTTGCTATAATTCTGAATTTACAAGGTTAGGTAACAAAATGTGTCGTGTCTCGAAGGAAATCGTAATAAAGGCAGTTGCTTTATGTCGTAAAACCAGGTGGCGTAAAACCAGGCTGTGAAACCAAAATCAATGTTACGATGAAATTGCTGCAAGGCCCTGCCGATCTTTGCATCTCTGAAATGATCACAAATAACTTTGCAGTAGCAATATTGGTTATATTGGAGACAAGCGAGCTGTTCTCGGGCATAATCGATAACAGAAACCTTCAGAGACACATAAATAGTTTGCACTCACTACAGTGAGTGGGTTTATGAAGATAATGCAATTAAGAGTCGTGTTGATGATAGCTGTGATAGCATAGTAGGTATCTTATTGGATCAATTCATTTTTCGCTTCGAGAAATATTTAGTTTCTCTGATAGGTATTGCCTGCATAAACTACCGAGTAACCCTCGTGAGGAAATCGGCGTTCTAAAAGGTGCTGACGGTTTGTCTAATGGCTGATGGCTGATGGTAACTTATTGAAATTGTTTATGTGTCAAATTTGCCTATTTACGTGCATGTTCTATTTCAAACAGATTCCCAAAATGTAGTCAAAAATAAAAGAACAATGCCAGCCTGAATGTTTTCTTTATTCTTGCGTTTTTTGTCGACAGTTGCTGTTGTAGTGGCTTTCTTCATCTGCTGGGCGCCGTTCCACGCACAGCGTCTCGTAGCCATCTACGGTACCACAGAGAACCATCATGCGAGGTCACCCATCCTACTGTCGGCGTACTACTTCCTAACCTACTCCTCGGGCATCTTTTACTACATGTCGACGTGCATAAACCCGATATTTTACCACATTATGTCGAACAAATTTCGAGATGCTTTCAAGGTACCTATGTTATGCTAAGGTATAAGTTAGGTAAGGTAGCTAAGGTATGTTAGGTAAGAAGTAGGTGAGTACAGCAGGACCTTTTTAATCCGAACCCCTTCTATCCGAACACCTCTGTAATCCGAACGTCGAACCCCCGCCAAAAGTGAAAAAATGTAGCACGTGTAACCAGTAGCAAGCGTTTTCAAGCGCGGTAAATACATGTCGAATGGGAGGACCAAGTGGACATTCCTGTGTCAAAAAAAAATTAGAGTTTTTATTTGTCATAAAATACCTCCCGACAAACTAAAATATTGGATTTCTTTGAAAAAGTTTAATAAATGTAACGTTTATAGACGAATATACTTAGGTACATTTAACATTTCACAATACTATTCATTTTATTTTATAAAAAATACCCTATAAATTCTCTATACTGTAATCCGAACGCTCCACTAATCCGGACGGGGGTTAAATTTTCGATAATCGGATTAAAGAGGTCCTGCTGTATACTCTTTTCAAGCGAAATTTTCTAGAATTAAGTAAACGAAACATGATTTATGATCACAACAGCTGTACCTAATCCCTAGGTTCTCCAAACATTTTCTCAGACCTGTAGGTACTTATTTCAAATCCTTTGATGATGTCTTTTAGGGAGTAGGTAGTCAGACAGAGGTATGACCAAATGCAATTTGGTACATGCCCACATTTTGCAAAAGTAAGCAGTCCATATGTGACAGAAAGCTAACTGGTTTCTCACGATTTTTATTTTTTATTTTATTTAATTTTAAGATAGGTTAGCTCTTGACTTCGCTCCTTGCCTGGGCATGGATGAAGTCGACGATGGAGCGAGCTTCCCTAGAAAATGTCTATTAACTCTCCTTTTAAAGGTGTTCGGGTTATTATGTAGATGGAAACACAGACGAAGGCAGTTTGTTCCATTCGACAGCAGCACGCATTATAAAAGACGATTGGAAGCGCTTCGTTCTAAAATTTGGGATCTCAACCAAATGTGGATGATAGTTTTCAGTGCGTCTGTAGTTTCTATAGAAAAACGGTGAAGGCGGGATTAGGTCATGGAGTTCCTGCGAACACTCTCCAAAGTACGATGTTTATTCTTCACAGTATTTAAATTCTTCAGCACCAAAATTCCATAGTTTCTAACAAATTTTAAATGGTGTCAGATATGCTTAATGCTTGTTAGCTTTGTTTAATTTTTAATGAAGGTTGCTTCTCAATTAGTTAAAATTTGGAACCATTTATAGAACCCACCCATGAATTATTCCGTCCCTGTCCATATATAATAATAAAATAATGCAAAACAAAACATAAAATTAAGTCTCTGGAGGGTCTTAATTTATGTAACAACATTTGAACCAAAAAATCTGCATTTAAAATACTTAGAACATCATAATTTAGATAGTGTAGTCAGGGATAGTTCCTATCTAGATTTTTTAATTCGTTGTTGATAACCTACTAAATAAATAAATATTTATTTTCCAAAGGTACAATCTTAAAAAAACAGATTTCACTTTGGGTGCCGCACTAGGTCTAGCCTGTGTCGCGGAAACCCTAACTAGATTTTATCATAAGCTATGGGAACTTTTATGCGAGACAGATGCACAAAATAAATGACTTTACAAAAATTACTTAAATACTTTTAGTTGCTTCTAACAAAATTCTTTTAGAATAATCTATTAATAACCCAGCAACTACTTACACAACCCTGACTTTTCTAACCTGTATTAGCAAAGACTTAAGTTTGGAACCTTGAGTTTTAAGTACTTAGGTACCTAGGTATATACAGTTGAATTAAGTATTTTACGGTTTACGGTTTACTATAGGTATACTCTACTATGATATATTATTTACTGTATATCATAGAAGAGATTTCGCCGTCCCCAGGGAACAAAATGATAACTGCCATTATCTTAGTTTTAGTGTTATGCCATATTTGTAATCTTTGGGTGCTAATACATCTGCTCAATTTTTTACGTAACTTTCATACAGTTATTCGCGAAGTTACAAAATATTACAATACTATTCCACGATTCGACCCATGCCTGAAGTTACAAGAATAAAGTTGTACTATAATCTTATCAAATTGTATTTACACCTGTTAATATGACAAACAATCATTATCATTATGTTCTCGTGAAAAATATTCGTCTAGATAATGATAACCGCATGTTATCATTTTATTCTCGTCAAAACTCGTCCTTGCATTTCGTATAATACACTAGTATCATAATCGCTTCCACCCTGGTAAAGCGTCGAATAACATGATAGAATAGTGGTACAATATTAGGTTTTGCCTAGAAAATACGAGGAATAAAATGATAATCGACATTATAGAACTTAGACGGTGATTGATTTTGACTAACTTCTTATTTTTTAAATATCTCTATTTTGGCATTTCTTACGTGTGTGTCATTAAAACATTCCAAATGCAAAAAAAATCAGCATTGCTTAAAGCTAACAATCATCTGTCTACGTCCAGAATTTGTGAAGTTATTAACGAAAACATGTTTTTTGCTCCTCCTGAAAAGTTACGTTTTTGTAGTTATCATTTTGTTCTCCGGGAACGGCGATTTGCTTTACAACAGACACAACAAAAAGTCAACGATAATCATTCGTTGATACACATGGATACTAATCCAAAGATACCCATAAAACAAAACTAGCCAACAATTACCATCCGTTGATACACCTGGATACCCATCCAAAGATACCCATCCATCCTTGAATAGAGACCAGAAATCTGATTCTGTAGCCGTACCATGAGCTCTTAGAGCAATGTCAAAACAAGGTGAAAACCATTCCTTTCATTTCATTTTCTTTTCATTTCATTTCATTAGGCTTGTTTTGTCATTGTTTTGGTCCGAAAACAATCTTATTTTATTCCTGCCTTGGTCTTGACGCAGGATTGCAGCAGGACATGCGCATTACACTCTCTCGACGCTCTCTCTGCGCATGTCTTGCTCGATGACATCGAGCAGGACATGCGCAGTCCTGCATCTAGTCGATGTCATGTCACCAAAATATCCCTGCGTTAAGATTGTTTTGGTCCTAAGGCAGGATTAAAACAAGGTTGATTTAGGCCTGATTTAGGATGGAGTTATGCCTGCGTCAGTCTTACTTCAGTCTTATCTAAGTACGGACCAAAGTAATCTTACTTTGACATTGCTCTAAGACTTGGCAGTACGACCGCAGTTCTTTGTCGTGAAGACCACAATGTAGAGCTAGTCATTTGGAAAACGCTATCAGCAAAACTGGATTTTATTTCAGATATAGATAGGATAGGTATTTTTATGAAGATGTGGACTCCAACAATTTTGTAGATGGTTTGAGGGCACATTTGACTGTATCCAAAAAACCATTCCAGCTACCATGCTCTCATAAAGATTGTTTTTTACTCATTTATTTCATTGTAAGTGGATAATTATCTATTTTCACGTAAACAATCATTTTTTTTTTTAATAATAGTAAGTAGATGAGAATCTCTACTATTCCTGTAAAAATAACTAAGCATCTAAGCGGAACCTAGCAAATGTATAAATTGTGCTTTTATTTCTTGTAACTTTACTATTAAATTTTCTTAATAAGAGTTAATTTCGTAGCATCGACCAAAAATAATGAAATACTTAGTTTAAGTTTAACTAAGTTATTTTTTTTTAATTCCATACATACATAAATGGTTCATAATAAAGCATTAAATCACTATGAATATTATATTTACAATAATTTAACATGCAGTTTCCAATATTATATACTTACTTAGTTCAATTTAACTCAAGAGCAATATCCAGTCTTTACAAACGACTAATCAAAAAAATTAATCAAGGTCGCATTGAACACAATCTGGTGGATGCAAAACTAAATATTATGCTGTTCTTGAGTCAAATAGCAAATATTGATAAACAATTTTGAGATTATGTAGGTACCTAATTTAGAAAGCATGGGATAATATTTCAAAATATAGAAAAGGTCCGTTTCTTGTACCAAAATACTCAAGTAGATAACCTTTACCTACAGCTGATACTGAGGCTGATTTTGATTTTTATGATCAACATTTTGCTTGCTAATTTTTACACGCGCATATTTTGAAATTGTAGCATTTGCTACGTAAAAAAAGAAGCTTTTTATAAATGAGGCGATTAGAAAGATTGAATACTCACCTAATATTTGTCATTTTACCTAATAGGTACTTTTCTCTAAACCTTGTCTAAAACTCTAAACCATGATTTGCTGGATAACAAATTAAGTATATGAAAACAAACACGCAGTAAAATGAATCTTGATTTGAAAACTTCTGTAAAATGTTTTGATGTATTTTATCTTCGTTATTAGTACATTTTATAATCAACTCTCGCATGCACAGCTATTATGACTAAGGATCATCAATTACCATTAACATAACAGCTATGAATAGGTACATAAAATCATCTTACTTATCAAAGCAGGTCTAGTACTTTTAATATCGTAATGAATATGGATTCTCTATTATAATATCGTATAACCTTGGATACAGGTAGTAAGCACCACTCATTCAATGGCCGTAGCTCGAATGATTATGGTTTATCATTAATAATTTATTTACAGACATGTAGTAAACGCATTCTTACTTATGAGATTTATTGTAATAATTTTGTTGAGTTACATACCTACCGTCTTGCACCATATTCTTAATTGTATTTAAACCAGCCTAAACGCAATGTATTTATGCGTTTAGGTTACCTGAATTGTACCAATTACAAATTTCAAAATAGTAAATAATCAAACGTTAAAAAAAGTAACAATATTTCTTATTCTCCAAACGTGGTCCAAAAGTAACCTGAGATTAAACAATATATTTAACGTTAAGTAATATTATTATACTTTAACTAAACATACACAACACTCAAGATCCTTAAATGTTTCTGAAGGACCCTTCCATATTATTGACATTTCGGAAATGAAATGCGTCTAAATGTTACATAAAATAGTAAGTACATGAACATGTCTGCGATAAAATTAAACAAATATTGAATGTTTTATTAAACTACAATAACTTTTATTCCAGTAAGCTTTTAAACTGATATTTATATGATCTCTATTAAATCCTATTCATAATTATGTGATACATCTTGGAACAATTTAAACTGTTAATATTTTTAATAATATACAGTAAGAACCTACTTCAAGCTTTTTCATGTAAGTGACTATGTCTTTTTTGAGAATAAATATCTTTAAACCTAAACCTTGCCTAAACCTATAATGGACATCGGTTATTTTCGTATTTTCCGAATATGTCTGAAAGCAGTGTATGATTCCACAAAACGGAATGCGACAGAAGTTCACGTCGATAGCAGCGCAGCTCGCTCGGCTTGGAACTAATTTGCTTTTCTTAAAAATGACATTGCAATTTATTTTATTGTGATAAAGTTGAAATTATGAGTAATTTTCATTTCCAAATGACTTTTCGTCAGTCATTTTTGTAATTTTAAGCAATTGTTTCCGGTGTTGTCCAAAAAGCATCTTTTTCTGGTTACCTGCGTAGCGTATAATTTGACAGCTGAAACTGAATCTATCAACTACCGGAGAGTATTAACTTGGTTATTCACACGTCAGATGTCAGATAAATATAAATGTAGCAACTCAATGTTTACAGAACACGATGAAGAGCTGTCGGCGGCAGCAGTCAGCAGGCCACCGCTGCTCATACTCCGCCATGGCCTTCGTCTGCAACCCTACCTCCAGCGGGAACTCAGGTGTTACTTTGCTTTTATTTTGCTACTAAAGCCTTGACCAAACCAAAGCGTTCAGCTAACGTCCGCGGTGGCGTGCAAGGTGGCGATCAGCGGGCTTAAAAAGGTCGCTAATGCAGAATTGCATTAAAGGAATTGAACTATTGCCATCTCTTTTCATTGACTGAGAATGAAAAGAGACGGTATTATAGTTCATTTCATATTGCGATTCAGCTATAGCGACATTTTTAGGTCCGCAGTTGTTGTCCAATCAGATGACGCATCGTGACACCGATTGCGGACGTTAGCTGAACGCTTTGGTTTGGTCAAGGCTTAACTGAATGCTCGCGGTTTTTCTCAGTGTCACGAGATAGTTGAAGATTAACAAAATACGACTTTTGGTATTTGTTAGCAACCTTATTTTATATTTACGAGTATCTCCAATCATACGACGCCTTACAAAGTTCCCATGGACACTTTTATCATCTCCTACACGCCGTTTTTATAAAAGACTCAAACTATTTTTTCCCTTAAACATAGCGGTCGTTAACGAAAAAATAATTTGAGACTTCTATTTTGTACTGAAGAATTTAAGTTTCAATACTAGCTATAAGTTTAAGCTATAATGTAAGCTATAAGTATTTTCCCACTACTGGGCAAAGGTCTTCGCACCTTCGCACCACCCACGCAAAGGCTTTCGACGCCCATTGGACTGGATTTTTATTACGAATACTACCATAATTTTTGGGTGTTATCATAATTATAATACACCCAACATACTTATCAATAACAGAATATTATTATCATCGAAATATAGTAGGTAAATATTGTGTTGTCATTGAATTTAAGAGCTATGCGATACTCAGATAACGAGGATGGAAAAGATTGCAAAGCTTGCATTCGATCAAACGCTTTCTACTCTATCTATATGCGACAAAATTCTGATTGATTTGTAAAAATAATAGACACGCAATGAAAACTATACACTGTTTATTTTTGGTCAGTTTAAAGCCGGCGCCTACGTAATCTATATCGATAACCTTACTCAAAAATAATAATAAATATGAGATCTATTTTTTTGCAATTAATAATATCACGAAACATAGGCAGAATAAATCACGGAGATACGTGCTCTGTGCTCAGCTGTTGCTACGGCGTAGAGTCTATGCTACGTCGTAGTCATACATACATACCTAGGTCATTAGCTCTGCGCGCCTACGACACCTTACCAAGTGTTTTCCTCACTTTTGTTAATCTTTTCAACTATTTAGTTTCGTATGAAATACTTATCAAATTCAAAAACTAAACCAACGACACGAATACGATTAAGCAATACAAGCAGTGGGTGCTGGCTTTAAACTGACCCAGAATTAACGGTGTATAGTTATTTTTATAATGAGAATAGTGATGTGCATGAGTAATAATTAAAAGTTACAGTTTTTTTAAACGTCATTGGGATTTTTTAAATGGTCATGCCGATTTAGCATGGGAGGTTGGTGCTTTTTTTTCGCGCAGCCATCAACCGAACATTAAAATAGAAACTCTTAGGAGTATAACAAACAATATTTGTGAGAACAGTAGGTATACATTTTCTCTGTCAGAACCGAGTTATACAGGGTGAGTTTTTCAAGAATGCCTCTATGGCCAAATCTGAAACTATTAGCAATAGCGAAAAACTCTCAAAGGATTCTCGTAACCGATTTTGATAAAAAGATAAACTGCATCATGCATTAGAATAAGTACGTATACGTATAGGCCGCTTCCCAAAATATCTCTGAACAAATACTTACCCATATCCATACTTAATAATATAATTGTCAGTTTCACAAAATAACAGCTTCCTATAATTTAAGAAACAAACATTAGTTTGCCAAATAATATATTATTTTTAGTGGCAACTTGAGTGATTTGAATTTGCTTGTTTGTTTGAGCATAACATTCAAAGTGTTTATTCAATCAGCATGAAATTTTGATTGGTCGACAAATTGGACTTGAAAATGTGCCGAGTTTTGCCAAATCGCTCTAGGAGTTTGTACTTATTAATATGTGAATAAAGAAGGGTCGAATTATAATTTGGTTACGTAACAGAAATATATTTCAAATAAAATTAAATATATTACCAAGTGATGGATTTGATATGACTCTAACTATTATGAAAGCTGTAAAAGACAACATATGTTACCTCTACAAGAGCGCCGAGTAATTTCGGATATTGTCTTTCTTAGTAAAGTTGCACAGAGCTTAATAGATTCTCCATCACTATTGGAGAATATCAAATTAAAGATCCCCAATAGATCGGTTAGGCACCCGACTCATTTAGAAATACCTTTTAGTTATACAAATTACAGACAGAATTCGTATTTTAGTAGAGCAGTCATTTCTTTCAATAGATTGGTCGATCTCCCCGAGCTCGATCTTTTTGTTTCTAAAGTGTATAAAATCAAAAATATTTTAACAGATCGCTGGTTTGGCATGGTTTAGTTTAGCTTCAATTTGCATTATTACTTTGTTTTTTTTTTTCTTCTTTCTTCTTCGTGTTATTAATACATTGTTTGTTGTTTTTATTTGGTAGTGTTAAACCTCTTGTTAATAATCAAGCAAGCTATACTTAGTCTCGATATGTGAGAACATGTAAATGGTCAACAGTAACAGTTTTAGTTAAGTATATTGTTTTTAAGGACTGTTTGTTTTCCTAGGAAATAAAAATAAAATAAAATAAAATATCTAGCCCCAAAGTCACAACGATAAAGTCAGCAGAGCTTGTGTTATGGCACTATGGGAAGTACATGACATGACTGATACTACTTAATCTACTTATACTAAACCCACTTTTATTTTATTTTTTGTTATAACATAGGTAGGTACATAATGTAATATTTACATAGAAAAACGACCAGACCTCCGAGACAAATATTTGTAGAATATACGCACAAACATTTGCTAAGTCGGAACACTAGTCTTTCGTTGGAACCAGCAGGTTGAGTCACGGGTAAAATAAATAAAAATAAAATCTACATAATAAGAAACTGTATGTACATAGGTACAAAAACCAATATATTTATGCACTAGTGAACGCCCGCGGCTTCGCCTGCATGGACTACTTTTTTATCCCAAGGGAACCATACATTTTTCCGGGATAAAAGTAGCCTATGTGTTATTCCAGAACCTAAACTATCTACATTCCAAATTTCATTTAAATTGGTTTAGTAGTTATGGAGATACGTGGTAACAAACATTCACACACACACACACACACACACACGGACTTTCGCCTTTATCGATCGAGCGAGCGAAGCGAGCGAAGATCTTAGTGGTAAGTTGGGCGATTTTGCTTTGTATGTTTGTATGTTTGTATGTTTGTATGTTTGTATGTTTCACGAATTGTTGTTCGCGCATAACTGTCGAACTGTTCATCCAATCTGCATGAAACTTGGTAGGTCAATAGGTTGTGGTAAGGAAATTTACGGGCGAGCATATGAGCTTAATCGATGAAGGGGTTGTGAAGATATTGGGTTCCCAAGGGGGTAAAAAATTATGAAAGTTACACAAATAAATTGAGTGGGGTGTCATACGAAAGGGCTTATTTTGTACATTCCAAAATGGTTTTTATTTTTAATCTAGGATGTATAGTTTTTGAAATACGACCAAAGACCAAAAACTACGAAACCAGAGCTGCAAGAGCTCCCGTTGCATAGAGTTTCGATGACTTCGTAGCTCATTGACTGGTCGGTCTTAAAAAGAGAGTGGCATCGTTGCGGTTTGGTTTGCAATGATTTTAGATGCTACTTGATTTATTTTCATGATAAAAAAAAATTTGATAAAGAATGAAAATAATTGGGGTAAAAAAGTTAAGTAAACAAATATATTGAGTGGGCTGTCAAATGAAAGGTCTTTATTTGTACATTCCAAAATAGTTATTATTTTTATTCTAGGACGTATACTTTTAGAAATACGACGAGAATTCATGAAATACCTAAATGAAAAATTAGACACGACATTATGTATTGCATGCATGCCAGTATTTTTTACCATGAAGAGCTAGCGCAATAGGCATACTCGGCAGTATCAGTAGTAGCACTTGAAATTATAGGGGTAGTCAGAAGAAAGTCCAAATGTAAGCCATCTACGGTGCGCGAGATCTCAGTTCGGGGCGAACTACTAGTAATATTAGTAGGATAATATTATACAGTATTATGACATAATTACAACGACAAGCACACTATAGATATAAAGAAGTAAGTAGTATTGATGGACCGCGCTTATTGCAAAAGTTCAAAAAGTTAAGGTTGCAGTGCGCGGTCGGTCCATATGGAGAAGAGCGCGGCCAAAAACGAAGCACTTGACTATTCTAGGTACACTAGACTAGAGATGTGTTCACGCTAAGTACTACTTAAACTTTTTAGTTCTTTTTTATCTGAAACAGCAGCATTATAACGCAGTTATTTTTTAGAATATTCTTTATGTTCTAGAGTAGGTAAAGCAGGTTGTTTATGTGTAAGGTCATTTTTTCGCGTTCTATTGCTAGTCAATCTTAAATTAACTATTAATTACATGCCTATTCATAATACACAAAAAGTAGATGGATAGACTCTTTTTATTAAGATAGGTACTTCCTTACAAAATAATATTTTTGTACGGTTAGTACGAGTACTAAAATGGATTAATATTATAATGATTTTAGTAAAACGTTTTTATTACATCACTTTCTTGTTTGTCTGGCTGTCTGTCTGTCGTTCCGGGATGAATCTTGCAACTCAAATTTATACAAATTATCCGGCTGAAACTTTCAGGGTAGCTCACAACTTAATGTTCACAATGCTTTTAAAAAAAGTTTTTCAGTTTTTTAAATGCATTGTGCATTTAAAAAAATTGAAAAACTTTTTTTTTAATTAAATAATTTGCTTTTTCAAATCAAATCGCTTTGAAAATAGTGAGCTTTTGATCGCAACTTGACAATAATGAAAATTATCTCTCATAACTTTATTATTCAAAAACCGTTTAATAAGTAGGTACTTTAATATTACTTTGTATTAAATATACACCTAAATAAGTTTATAATGCATGATATGTATGTGTACAGATAACAAATAGACACAAAGCAGAAGCGTTTGCTCGAGACATAGCTAGCTTAGTAGATTGTCGAAGTGACGTTCGGTACAATAGGCATGAATCCTAATTTTCAAAATCTCTTCTATGATATTCAGAAGGATCTATTATGTCTAAAATATATCATATTTCTGTAGAAAATTAAGGTTTTTGTGCAATAAAAGTACATTTAAATATAAATTTTCAAATTCACGCCAAAACGCTCGCCGGTGTCATGGCGTCTGTTTTTACGTCACGAATCGGTATATCAACCAGTGATGCCTACATAGTTACTATAGAAACAAAAGGATGTTTACCGAGACGAGACGCAATGACAGACGCCATGACACCGGCGAGCGTTTTGGCTATCATGGCGGATTGTTGTATTTTGTTGATTTATTTTAGCAAATAAATTAGTAATCTCGACATTAATAAGAGAATAAATACATTTTTCAAAATCTTTGAATCCTATTTCATTAGATCAGATAAATATTTTGGCGATACTTGATTACTGTCATCATGCCTATTACGAAAGTACTCCTGGACATAACGGAAACCTTTAGATGATCCACAACCTCTACAGATTCGGCCACAAACGTAAGAACTAACTAATTTTACTTTACAGGCAACTCCCTGAGACATGAGCCCAGCTTCCACAACCGAAGCCGGAGGCAGCAGCCGAGGTGCAGCCACGCCCACACATGCCGCAACGGGCGGTACTGCAACGCAGACGACTGCGGTCGTGGCATAACAAAAACCAAAGACTCCAATGTCGACACACGCAGGCACGGTTGCTGTGGAAGCCAGTGCACCAACGAAAACGACATGCCTGAAGTCATAGTGAATTGTGCAAACGAAAAAATAAAGATCTCAAAAAACAATAACTCTAAAAATATAAAGAAACAATTACAGGAGGAATACGGGTAGAGGATAAATAAAGGGAGCAAGGATTTTTATTCGACTACGGATCGAGGTTTCAATATGTTCGTTGTAAATTAATGAAAATTAAGTGAAGAAACTTATAATAACTTCCAGGAAAACTTACAGGAAGACTTAAAGCCTCATCCGTTAAAATGTTTGTGTATTTTGCAGAGTCCCTGCGTGTTTTTTTCTTACATTACAAAAGTAGAGACTATAGTTAACGTACATTCCAAAGTTTTTTTTTTATCAGAGGTTCCCAAAGTTGACTGGACAGCGACTCACCTAACAAAGAGTTCCAAATTCGGTACGTAACTCTGGTCACAACATAAAATAAAGTTTATATAATTTCCATGAATTAACGTTGTTTTGGAAGAAACTAATAATTTTTAGGAGATGGTGACAAATGTAAATAATGGGCATATAAGAAGGAACATCGGGTC
Organism: Camptogramma bilineatum; assembly: GCA_958496255.1. Lineage (NCBI taxonomy): Eukaryota > Metazoa > Arthropoda > Insecta > Lepidoptera > Geometridae > Camptogramma > Camptogramma bilineatum. The sequence continues at coordinate 7,963,128 of OY292463.1, read as the reverse complement.
GATCTCCAGAATCAGGGTGTTTGGTTGATTGCTATGGTGCTTTTAAAATATCGATATATTGCTTTTCTGTATTTTTGTTTCGAGAAGGAGGTGTCTAAATACGCATATTTTCATATTGGCCCCTGAAGGGTCAGAAAAGCAATAATATCGATATTTAAGGGGCACCATAGCAATCAACCAGGTCCGCTGATTCTGGAGATTGACCCTATAAGAAGCAATACGTTATTTTTCTACACCTACTACTTACCTAAGAGTTGTAACGTAAAGGCACAGATTACTAATTACTAATAATCTGTGGTAAAGGCACAGATTACTAATTTAGTAATTAGTAATCTGTGGTAAAGGTTAAGAAATGTTGGATGCTTGACTGAGTAAGATATTTATAAGTTCATTAGGGTATTGTAAAATAAAACCTTCCCGTCCAACTGGAGGGTCCCGGTAGTCAGTATCGCATTTCAAATTAGTTTTACAGCTGTGAAAGTTTTTAAGAACAAAATAATTATAAAGACCAAAATTAAGTTAAATTGAATTAAGGAACTTAAACTACCTGGATAATCTATTTAAGGCTATGGAGAGGGACATAACATTTCTGATATTTTTATCAATTTTTAACGTGACCTGAAACCGAAACAAAACTTGAGTAAAACCATTTTTTTTTCTACTCCGTCCTTGCTCTGAAGTTTATGTTACTTAAAAATTAACCTTTCACTTATGTTGATAAATAAATAAATAAATATTGCTGGACATTTCACACAGCATCATCACACACCAAGCTAAGCAGAGCTTGTGTTATGGCAACCACATGACTGATATACTACTTATACTTATACACCGTTTATTTTTGGTCAGTTTAAAGCCGGCGCCTACGTAATCTATATCGATAACCTTACTCAAAAATAATGATAAATATGAGATCTATTTTTTTGCAATTAATAATATCACGAAACATAGGCAGGATAAATCACGGAGATACGTGCTCTATGCTCAGCTGTTGCTACGGCGTAGAGTCTACGCTATGTCGTAGTCATACATACATACCTAGGTCATTAGCTCTGCGCGCCTACGACACCTTACCAAGTGTTTTCCTCACTTTTTTTAATCTTTTCAACTATTTCGTTTCGTATGAAATACTTATCAAATTCAAAAATTAAACCAACGACACGAATACGATTAAGCAATACAAGCAGTGGGTGCTGGCTTTAAACTGACCCAGAATTAACGGTGTATACTATAAATAAAATACTTATAAGGTTTATTTTCAATGTTTCTTCAAATTCTGCTTCATCGAATTCAAATAGATGCCTCCATCCATAGGATAAGATTTTACTGCCAAAGTTCTCAAAAGTTCTCTCAAAGTTCTCAAAGTTCCAAAGCTCTGATGTTTCAGAACATTTTTTGACCTCACCAAAAATAGAATGAATGGAATAAAATAAACATTTAAAAACTTCTAAGGTCGACTAGGAAAGTTTTAGGATTCAAGAAATATTCTACGCACCCCTACAGTAGGCCATCATGCCAATTATTTTTGGGGTAGGTACCTTGAAAGCGTTGATCGTTATAAGCCGGCCATTAAAGACTAACTTGCATTCGCTTTAATATATTTTTGAAATTTATTTATTTAAGGCGATACCCCAACCTAAAATTAGCACATTGATACTCATCAACTTCAAACTATTTGTCTTAGCATCGTTAAAATAAAGTAGAATTTAGAATGCGTTCGGCCGCGGCGCTTACGACAGCTGCACACGCCAAAAAAGCAGTTTTTTTTTGAGATTTCTTATCACTATAACAACCAATCAAAAAAATAATTAGGCGTTATATCAATTAATAAACTACCTATCCAATGGTGTAATCCAAAAACATTAATAACATTATGAACTTTGGAAGAAGATGAAGATTTATCTTATTTTTAGTGGTTTTTTTTTTTTTCGTTGATTGTGGTGATCAAGCAAATACTACGTTAAATAAAAATATTATGAGGAATTCGGAGATAAAATGTTTAGGTAAGAGACATGTTGATTTTTCAGTTATTTTCCACGTAGGTACTTTATTTATAGAGGGTATAGATAGGGAAATACAGTGTTTGACTCAGGATAGGGCCTTAAAGCAGCATTCTTCGACCGGGGGAAACTCTCGTAGGTATAATACCTCTGTATTATCCATAGCAGTATGTAAAGAGCGATTATTATTTACAAGTTCCAATCAACCAGTGTTTTTTTTTACATTCTAAGGACATTTTTACGTTCCTACGCAAATACGCAAAGTTTGCCTGTATGAGACCGCTCATAGTGATAAGACCGCCAATTGTACCTTCTGCTTTTATTTTTTTTATTTTCTTATTTTACTTTGTTATATTTTTTGTGTTAGAACTAAGTTGGGAACAATATACAGGGTGGAAAAAATGAATGGGCCCTGGAGGGAAACTACCTTAAATCCTTAAGATACAGTATTTTACTTCAAGGAAACATTCCTTTATTTTTCAAAAGAAACATAACTGCATTCAAAGATTTTCTAAAATTCGCTTGCTTCACCCAGGAATCGAACCAGCTAAAAATTCAAAAATTAACCACTAACTACTTTATTCCACTAGTCGATACATTCAATACTAAAGATAAAACTTCTCAAAGAAACATGAGGTCTTACACTCGTCTGTCGTACAAGAAATCCATGAAATCTAATATTTAGTCCATAAGGGCTTTAATTGCAATTTAGCTCTACAGTGGAATGGTGAGAGGTATCCAGTAGTGTGATTCAGACCTTGTCGGAATGTATTCCGAATTCGAAAAATAACGTTTCTTCGCAGAAAAACCGTCAACTTTTCGAAGAAAATCATCGAATCGGATGCATTTTTGGAAGTCTGAATCTCACCTCAGATAGACAAATACCGTCTAGAAAAGTTTTGCCGCGAATGGTGAAATAATAAAAATTAATGAAAAAAAATGGTGAAAATTAATGTTAGATTTCATGATCTTTTTTATTTCTAAAACCAAATGTGTGTTAAAAAGATTTTATCCTGACATTAATCCCATCGATTAGTGGTATTAAATAGAGCGAGGTTTGTTTTTTAATTTTTAGCTGGTTCAATTCCGGGTGAGGCAAGCGAATTTTAGAAAATCTATGAATGCAGTTTTGTTTCTTTTTAAAAATAAAGGAATGTTTCCTTTAAGTAAAATACTGTATCTTAAGGATTTAAAGTAGTTTTCCTCCGGGGCCCATTTATTTTTTCCACCCTGTAGAGTTATCTATCTATCTATTTGTTCTCTGCGGGGAGTCTCACTTAACTACTCAGTAATTTCGTGCAAATTACAAGCTTTCATTCAGAATTTGAACTTGCCCAGTAATAAAATAAGTCTGTTATTTTGTATTTAATTGTTGATCCATGACGTAATAGTTTTAAGCATTATGTCGCAAGTGCTAGTAAGTAGGTACTTGAATCTAGTATTAGATAGCCTACAGAACCGACTGTTTTTTTTTTTTTTTTTTTTTTTTTTTTATCATTTATTTGCAGAATACATTACATGTCGAGATCTTATAGCTATTTAGGTAAGTCATTGTATTCAGCCTGCATGCAGGCGTGCAAATCTTATGTCAAAATTTAATTTAAAATTATTTTCAATGAAACTTATTATTACAATTATCAATTACAGTTGTTGGTACAAAACCTGTGATTGTTGTTATTACTGGCACTTATTATATTACCTAATAAATGTAATATAAACCTGAAATAAAAACAGAGATAAAAATTCATACATAGAATCCAGTTTTAAAAGTGAATTAACTCAAATTACTTTAGAGCTACCTAACTCAAATCTGTGTGAAAAAGCGAACCTGTAACTTCGGTATTCAATCAAAACTTCAAAATGTTTACTTACTTGTGTGTGTGGGGTCTTTACCCGTGGACCCGGTGAGTGGATCCATTGTGTGACTGTAATATATGAATAGGTTATTTGGTAAGTTTAGGATACTAAAATATTTTGAAAAAGTAAGTAAGTAAATGTGTGCGTATTTTTGTAGTAGAGAAAAATAAAAGTTATTCACTGTAACTTTATTGTAATTTACAACAAACTGTTTCAATGCCAACTAAGCTGAGAGGAAAGTATAGGTAAGTATTGGACAAGTTATTTTCATCTGAACCATATTTCCAGGCATTACACAACGTAGGGTAGGTAGGGTGACAGTGAACCTCTATCACGGAAATGCGTCGTTTCAGATTAGGTACCTAGTTCAAAATATAATAATAAATTGATTTGTGATTTGTCGCAAACGTACATAATTATTACCACTAACAAGCGAAACCTAAGAAACTTTTATTTTTCTCATGTGGGCTCACTTTTTCACGATAACCACTCGCTCAAAGCTAGGTGCGCATCTAGTCTAGTGATTTATATCAATGTTTTTATGACTTAATGACCAGAGTACGAACTATAAATATTATTTTTCTGTAAAGATGAAATGTATAATTATAACTAAGTAAAGTAGGTAACTAAGTAAATTTGTATGAGCTAGAGGCCAACTCTGGTGACGGTGTTTTTAGGCCGCCTAAAGGCCCTGCTCCGTCAAGGCTTGGGACCGACAATTTTATTTATACGTGCCCTCCGAAGCACGGTTTTATGTGAAATAAAGAATGTTAAAAAAACCGTGTTGTTTCTTTTTCAGATTAGGTTTTTACTTAGATTAGTAAGATAGACCCCATCATCGAGGTGTAACAAGAATTCTGCCCAAATCTCATTTTAAAAGCCTTTATTATAAGAACTATTTGCTGAGGCACTATAAGGCCTCAGCAAATAGTTCTACACACACATCAAAAAAAGGTTGCGATCACTCTTAAAAGATAAAACATTTTTTGATTCCTAAAATTATAATCTAGTCTAGTGGCTCTGTGAGCTGTAAGATCTCTGTATAGCTTAAAACAGAATAAATATTCACAATTCTCTAGTTTTGTGATGAGAAGGTGGTCCCAGGTGCTTCAACTATCCCTACCTAGTAGTTAAAGGGCCGATTCCACTGGTAGAAATCTAAAAGTGAGCAATATTCTGCATTTTGAGGATCTATTCTGCTCATCACGCTGAAGATCCTCATCAGATCTTCACCACATTTTTATGAGACTCGTACCAACTTAAAGTTACCTTTCTAAAAAAAAAGAACCATCTAAATCGGATCTAAGGCGGAGATATCCTGTAGCCCCCTTTTTGCCCCCTTTGGGAGGAAGTACCTCCCGCCCCAATCAAAAATCCCCGACGACAAAAAAAAATCTATAAAATTATCGAACCTGCTCACAAAATTTCACGAGAGATGGTTGCGAAATGCGACGGGCGTCGATTCTCGTACCGAACTTTTTATCAACCTCAACCAAAACCTCAACTAAAGCGACTGTTTCCATGACTACTAATAACAAACGACTCAGTTGTGGTGAGGTTTTGAACTTTGGCAGAACAAATTTTTGAAAAGCTATTCTACTATTCACCAAATGGCTGACATTTAAGAGATCGAACCAAAACCAAAGCGGTTGACATCTAGTAGAATACAGGCCCTGTAGAGGAGAACATATAGACAGATTGACATCCGGCGGACAAACGAAACATTTTTGTCCAAGCTAAGCAGAGACGCTTCGCTCGCTCCGTCAATTATTGTGATTATCGTCATTTTGCTCACAAAATGGCGAGAATATAGAAATGCTCGTTAGTTTTCCGCTTTTCTGGGCCCGCTCGATAATGGAGCAATAATGGCCGTTATAAATGTATCTGTACATAATGTACCTACCTACAGTCAAAACGTCGGGCTAAATATAAAGGAAAATTGCGTGATAAATTAAATACCCGGATACACAATACTTATAATGTGTTGATCGCGAAAGTTTAAAAAAGACAATAATAGCCATGTCCATAGGATCAGAGGATCATGGTACTTTGTCATATTGACACCAGCTTTACTTTGAAGTGTTCACTTTGTTAGCCTTTCTATGTTCTAGTGATATCCCGTTACCATCTCTTAGGAAGTCATCGGCGAAGTTGAAAACTTATTATTATCATAGTAACTTTTAATTATAAAACATTTAACTTTTAATATTTTTTTAACTTTACCTTCATAGAAAATCTTTAGCCGCTATAGCAGAATCTTTCAGTCTATGAAAAGAGATTGTGATTTTGCCATAACGGCCTTTTTAACCCCGCTGGGCATAATAACAGCGTGCTGTTCAGTGAAGGTGTCCTCTTGACACTGTAGTGTAGGTAAATTAAAAACCGTCCCACGGCTGGACAAAGGTTCTTATTGAGTTGTCCAATCCTCCATTGGTTGGTGATTGCTGAAGGTGTTTAGCTCATCCTACCATTGCTTGCATGATCTGCAATGCATGGCTACTACTTTTTTCATGGTAAGTAGTTGAACCAAACTGACTTTCAATTATGTATCCAGAATCAGAGTCAAAATGCGGCACTCTTTTTTATAACACAAAATATTCTGGCCTTTAATGCGCATATAAATATTTATAGCCCAAATTCATGAATGCACGAGCGGAACTTGATCCCATGACCAAGACTTGGTCGGAAGTCAAGGTGCAACCCTGGCTGACACTACTGTGAAAGTTTAGATGTTTGTTACTCAATGTTGTTTTGTTATTATTATTTTTGTTTTGTTTTGTTTTGTTTTGTTACTCAATTTTGTTACTCATGCCAGAACGGCTGAGTCGGATATGGATGAAATTTGGCACAGAGATAGATTATGGTCTGGAATGGGCTACATTTTATCCTGAAATGTGCACGGTTCCGGGTGGGATAAAAAATAGTAGTCCACTCGGAGGAAGCCGCGGGCGTTCGCTGTAAAATACATGAAATAAATATAAATCATACATTGGTCGATTCTGTTATTCACTGACTAAGTATAAGTAGGTACTAGTAAATACGCACATTTTTATTTAGTTTACGTAGGTACTTATAATGTCGTTTTTAAAATTAACTTAGGTAGGTAAACCTAGCAAAATTCGTGTCATCGCATCACAGTAAACTCAGTCTGCAAGAGAAGTCTAGAGTTCTAAACTATCCAACCCACAAACATACCAATTTTGCTTTTCCGAATTTCATATACTTAATTATCTTTGTGGTCGTGTGAAAGGACTATTCATAACGTTTCGTTTGTATATTTTAGTAGGTAAGTCACAGTTAACAGAGCGGTCAGGCGTGATTTTGTATACAAAATTTAAAATCATACTTTATTTTTCAAATAAAAGTTATGGATTAGCTGCGATGGACTTTCAACCTGTCATGTATGGAATGCTAACATCTGCAAAATGTGGGCATGTAACAAATATTGTACCTATTTTGTCTTACCTCTGATCTGACTACCTAAGGAGGACCTAAGGAGGCCTTTAGGTGGCCTTACTGAGAAAGTGTCTACCACGCTTGGGAATACAGTCGTGATCTTTCTTTTCGCAAAAGTTTTCTGACGAAAAGTCAAGTGTATTTACAACAAAGCGATTTCTTTTTTATAACGTTTTATTAAGACACTTTCTTGTTTGTCTGTCTGTCTGTCCGTCTGTCGTTCCGGCTGGAATCATGCAACTCAAATTTAGAGCACTTCCTAATTAGCTATCCGGCTGAAACTTTTAGGGTAGCTCACAATTCGATGACAATGCATTTAAAATGTTTTTAGTTTAATTTTTTTAATTAAGTAATTCGCTTGTTACAAAGTTCTTAAATTTAAAAATATAGAACTTCAGGTTCATTTAAAAAGGTAACGTACAAAGGCGAGCTTAACCCTAAAAGAGTTTTCGTACAAAAGTGTCTTATTACAATTCAGTTGATTGTGGACAGCAATGTCATGTTGATGAATAAATGTATTATACCTAAGGACGGCAATAGCGTGCTGTGTCACTGCTTACTGTGCATCGTGACCAGCCGGCCGTTTCGTGATCAATACTGAGGTAAGTCTATCCCTATTTTCAATCATTATATTTTTACAAACCATGATATTGAAACCTCCTGATTAAAAAAACAAATTTCAAATGCATAGAAGTACGTACCGATTTGAACTGAATAATTTCCTTCTACCGGTTGTAATATATCTACTTCCGAAAATCCAAACCAACGAAAAAGAAAAAATGAATAATAAATATTTATTATTCTTTAGATCACTTTCAAAAACAAATAAAAGAATATAGACCGAATAAAATGTAACAAATATTTGTTAATAGGTCTATTTTTAACAACAAAATTAGAATTTATGACGTTAAATACAGTAGGTAAGTACCTACCTATATTTTTAAATGTACCTACTTAATTAGTTTTCTAAATAAGTAGAAATTATTATTTATTCATTTATTTATATTCGCAAAACCAACAGCTTTACAAGGTGTCCTTAATTACTATGGTAAAAACAGTGAGCCAATTACTTATTAATAGGTCTTCGCTAATAGCTTCAAAATAGAGTTGTTAAAGTGAATACTATAATTAAGGGTATCCTACCCCCAGGGGTATGGCCTGGGTTATGGTGGGTCCGTAGTGGAATCGTGTATCCTAGACAACAATGATCCGGTAGAATCTACGAAATTCTGAAAATAGTCTACACCGCGGATTCAATGCAATAAACAGCGCGTCATGCTATGTCAGCTTTTACAGTTTTTTGCTACATCATTGTTATATGACAAGCACCTACCTACTGTTTAGTACCTAACAGAAAAAGCTGCCAGCATAATCTACTATAGGTACCTACTTTACATAACTTTACGCGGGACATAATCTAAAGCGCATTTCCGACTAGCAGTGACTTAGATCAGATGATCAATGTAACGATCCTTAAAGGTTCCTCGGCTAATTCTTATGTCCACCATTATTATTTATTATATATTTTATAAACTTTGTATAGTCTGACAAAAAATAATATAGGTACATAAATGGTGGCGCCACTGTGTAAGCTAAATATGCGAAATAGATAAATTCTCTTTTAGAAGGAAATTATTACTTCTGACTGACGTCTTCGGTACCGAAAAGTTTTGAAATTTCTTGTCTAAGAAACCTGTACTTTACCATAGATTAGCAGAGAAAGGGTTTCCATTGTAATGAAATTTTAGTTGCCGTTTCTATCCGTTTTTGCCAGACTATACCTAGTAAATTATTTTCTGTAAATAAACAAAAATAAGTACTTACCTATATTAAATAAATACAAAACAAATTATAAAGTTAAAAAAGAGAGTGATTCTTTGAAATTTGATACATACTCGTATGATACCTATACCTACCTAAAATTAATAAGCTTCCTTGTCGATCTTTATAGATTGACAAAATTCTGCGTGGTCGCAAAATGGATGGTTAACCAACTGAGATTTTCGAAGGGCACGCACGACCACAAGCCGGTCACTGAGCCATTACAGAGGTCTACAGGTGGTTGGTGGTTTGGAGTGGAATAGAATTTACTATCTAGGTAAGTCAAAGCAAAAAAACATTTATTCAGTAGGACCTCTGATCACATTGAAACGTCATAAGAGCTACTAGTGATTCTAATCCTATACTTTCGCGACCAATATGGTGAGGGTGTTGACAATTTATTGCTTTTTGCCAAACATAAAGTTTTTCACGAAGACAGACTTACAATTAAATGTAACATTTTCTGAATTTAAAATTGAAATACCTAATCGTTTTCTAACTGGTTTTTATATTAAGAATCAATGTGAATAATGCTTTAAAATACCTCAATTATATTTTGAAACTGTCAATTTTTAAACTTAATTTGTTAAAGTGCTTACAGACTGATGAAACGTAACATGCAATGTAACATGCAATGAAAGAATTTTCCGTTCACGTTGCTGCAATGCAACATGAAAGGTAAATACACTTTGTACCTAACTTAATTCTCATAGCTTGGCCTCCTTGCGCGCACAAACTGTGCATTTCACACGTACCATGGGCGAATGTACGCTACCATAAGCTATCAGCATCACAAATCACGCGCGGAACGATCCGTGATTTTTCAGTTTTTCGGACAAACACCTAAGGGCGCACAGTGTGCCGTGTTTGTGGTATACTTACTGAGAAAACCATTGTACGTGTGGATTTGTAGACTTTGTAGTGAACGCGCGATTAGGGCGCGCTATACGTTCATGCTTGAAGCGACCATGCATGCAATGAAAGGCAGAATGATACATTTCATGTTACGTTTCAGCAGTCTGTATGCACCATAACATTTATTTGAATTTTGAACATTGGACTAGGTACAGTCAGCGTCATCAATCGGTATCCCCCTATTGATTTTAACAAGGACCCTTTTCATTTCAACTTTGGGTTTCAGTCGGATTTGCTAGTATACTTATGGATATCTAATTTCGCTCGAGTTCCTATACTAGCAAATCCGACTGAAATCCAAAGTTGAAATGAAAAGGGTCCTTGTTAAAATCAATAGGGGGATACCGATTGATGACGCTGACTGTACATGACATGTTTTGTAACCGCTAAATAATTCGACAGAATCACCATACAATGTGTTTTTATAACCTTTGACCACGGAATACTAATGAAAAATGGTTCAGCAGACAAATGTAGCCTTTAATATTTATATATTTTACGTTTATTCAAAACAATATTTCCTTTCATTTTATTGTTTTACAAAAAGGAGAATCTTAGAAACTTTAGAAATACCACCTTTGTTTCAAGCATACCCGTTATGTTATTTTTTAAGGGAGGCTTAAACCCAACATTAGATGAAGTTGGGTTGGGGATTTTTATGATCTGGAGACCACATTAGGCTATACTTTTTATCCGGGTACCTACCACGCGAGAGACCCCGAGTTCAGATACTAATAGGTATACCTACTTAATGATTATTTGCCTCAAGGGGTAGTAAGATTGAAAAGTTTAGGAGCCACTGGTATAGCATAACTTACATCTCATTTTAGGTTAACCAGGAAAATACTTGACTGACAACGTGCAAAGATCTGAGATTATCCCTAGTACCTACATCAAAATGTAGAGTTCGTTATGGTGAAGGTTATGGCTTGAATAAAACGAAGTGATAACTTAAAAACTGTTCTAAATGTAAATCCATAACAAACAATATTCTATATCGTATCGCATATCGGGATAATTATGACTATGATAACATGAAAAATATGGTAATTATGACGCTTATGAAGCTGGTAGGCGGAAGCTATTTTGTAAATAAAAAAAATAAAATATGATCACGACTGTCTCCCCAAGGAGCGGTAGACATTCTCTCAGATCTCTTTTAGGCATTTTGAGATCGGTGAAGATGTCTAAGGGGGTAGTCAGAGGTGTGTCCAAATACATTTTTGGTACATGCCAACATTTTGCAGCTAGTTTGTGACGATGTTTAATCAAGATATTCCAGGTGAACATGGTTGAAGGATCGGAGAAGAGTGGAGAGGAACTCAGCAGCAGCCGAGAGTCAAACTGGCCAGCAGTACTGTTTTTCATCCACATCCATCTGCTCTCGCTGTATGGAGTATGGGTGCTGTTTTTTGAAGTGCAATGGTTGACCAGCCTACTCTGTAAGTACTTCCTAGGTACATGTTAAGTCACAAGTAGACGCTTTCTGCGGAACAAATTTAGGAAAAAATTGTGGGAAAAAATGTATACCTACCTACTCTTTCCCTCTTACTTATGTAAGATGTTTAAAGTTGAACACTGGTTAAACAACGTCCTGTCTCTATTTGCCAGTATAACCAGTGTTCAACTTTGGACATCTTTCATAAGTAAGACCCTTGATATTAAAATCACCTTATTTTGTTTGTGATTCAGTATTGGTGTTGAGCTCGGTGGCGATCCTCGGAGTGACAACCGGTGCCCATCGGCTTTGGGCTCATCGTTGCTACGAGGCAAGCATGGGGCTTCGCATAGTCCTCATGCTGTTTCAGACTTTAGCGGGCCAGGTATAATTATATCTCATTCTTTCGGTCACAGATCCTCACTAAATTTGTATGGCACCAATCGGAAAATAAGTAAATATCTAGGTAGGTATCGTACCCGTCCCTTTCAAACAAAAAAAGAATTTTCCAAATCGCTCCAGGCGTCTTCGAATAATCGGTAAATATACATTAAATAAAAAGATTCCGACGAGTTGAGAACCTCCTCCTACTTTGAAGCCGGTTAAAAATAGAATTCATGCTTTTCAGTGAACTTGAAAATTTAGAGCAAAGTGTTCAGTTCATTGCAGTGAGTTTATTTTCAGGGGTCAATATATGAATGGGTGCAGTATCACAGATTCCACCACGCGCACTTCGGAACTAGTATCGACCCTTATGACAACACCAAGGGGTTCCTGTATGCGCACATCCTTACTCGGATGAGGAAGCTCAGCCGTAAACAGGAGAAGTTGATGGAAGAAATTGACATGTCAGATCTGGAGAAAGATTCAGTGGTGATGTTCCAAAAGAAGTAAGTAAATGGCCTGACTCAATAGGTCCACCACAGGTTTGCTGACTGTTGGCTAGCAGGCATAGATACAGGCTACCTAGGTAGGTAGGTACTAATTTTTTACTTCAAATCTAAAAACTAAAATACTTATACCTATCTTACCAGGCTTGTAAAAACTTGAGCTCCGGAATAAGCAAAACGTTGAAGATTACGTCTCAGGAAATGCTGTCAAACTAAATTTTAGTACTTACCTACTTATCATTTGGGTTTAAATATTTAAGTACTCTGAAAGAGATTTTAGAACCAGATCAGCGTCAATTAAGACAACCCTTATTAGAGTCGCTAAGTTAATTAAGTAAATCTGAGTTGAGTAATTGTTTTAAAGACATTTGAGTTGTAAACCTAGAAATCTTTAGGTACCTACTTATCTGCTTTTACTTCTAGTATCTGGTAAGTACCTACAACGCAATATAAAAATAGGAGTCTATAGAATTTTTTTATAGATAGGTTCCAAAACTAAAACGGATCAAACCAACAAGCCTGGTGAAACAAGCCTCAATAGTTTTGTGCACCGGAAGTTTGAAAACAAAAACATCCGATTTCAGACTGCAATGTCAGCTACCTAGTTTTCAAACTTTTGTATAATAAATATATTTCATAGTCTATGTTTTGTTTATTCACAGATTGTACTGGCTTCTATACGTGGTATTCTTCCTCCTGCTTCCTCTGAACGCACCTCTGGAGTATTGGGAGGACTCAGTGTGGAGCACCGTGTTTGTGATCGGGTTCCTGCGGTACGCCATCATATTACACGCGTCCTGGCTTGTGGAGAGCGGTATCTGTGTCTGGGGCTTGAAGCCGGGAGAAAAGTAAGTGCTTCTATTAACTACTAAAAATGTAAGCTTTACTAGATGATTTTATACAACAACGTCAGAAGGCAAACCAATGCGTAAACTCAACGGGACGCCTGGGACATTGTTTGTGATTGAGGCTGGCTCAGCAGCAAAGCCTCAATGCTCTCGGCTTAATCACGCACAGGAAAGACGTGGTCAACACGTGTGGAGCTGAATAAGGGTTTCCTCACGAAATTTTCCTTCGCCGTTTAGAGCTCGTGTATTTTACCAAAAAAAAAAAACAATGATGCACGGCCGGGATTCAAAGTCACGACCTTCAGATTGATAAATCGATGCGGTCGCACTGACCCACGCGTTAATAGTCTTAGCAACTGCTAAAACAAGATCGTGTATCGTATCGTATCGTAGAATAAAAATAAAAATAATTTTAGAATGTACAAATACAGTACTTTCATAAGACATCCCACTCAATAGGTACATTTGTAGGTCAGTGCTTATAAGTTTTATTTTTTGTTTACCCCTTCGGGAACCCAATATCTTTAAAACCCCTCATCGCTTCAAGTTCATTGCTCCTCAGCAAATTTCCATAACAGCACCAAGTTTTATGCAGATTTTCAACGGTTCGATAGTTGTATTGCGAGAACAAGAATTCGTGAAACATACAAACATACAACGCAAAATCACCCAAGTTGCCAGTCTGTGAAGATGATCGGTTAGTTTCATCACATCTTTCTTCATTGCAGATACCCGTTAGACTCCAACTCGGTGTTTATCATCAACAAAACGTTCTGGCCTCACTACCACTACCTGATCCCGTACGATTACAAGTCTGGGGAGTTCGGCACATATGGTAAGTTTCACAATAAACATAATGAACGTTACTCTTTGGTAAGTTTAATGCACGTATTAGGTAGGTATACCAGGCATAACGTGATTAGAATAACGTTAAACTAAAATAAAGTTTAGAATGTCTTTCTCGTGGATTTTCTAAAATTATAGCAGTGTCATTGATAGAGTGATAACCGAATTTATTTTCTCTAGAACTCTGTGCAAAAAAAAAATGTTACATACGAGTTTTAAGTACTTAGTATCTATACAATACAACAGTCACCTTGCAGAAACTTCAGTAAGTTAATTTTCAAAAATCTTTTACAGATTTTGGCTGCTCAACTACCTTCATCCGTGTGTACGCTGCCCTCGGTTTGGCCACGAACCTTCGCACTGTCAGCACGAAGACCATTCAGGAAACCATGGCCCAGATGGTCAAGACAAAACGGCCCTTGCAAGATTGTTTAGATGAGGCCATGAAAGAACAGTCTTTACCAGAAGATCATTTTCTCAGCAGAAAGATAATGTAAATAAATATAGACTTATCAAAGTTGTTTTTTTTTTACTAACTTACTTATTTGTAGTTCAGGGTGATCCAGCATGAGGAAATCTAAAAATAACAAAGATTGTTACGGACATAATAGTGTGTAATTTATAAAAAAAATAGTTAGTTACTTTCTGCCAGTAAGGTATTCGTGAAACCAAATTAAGTCTGGTTGTATTTTAAAATGCTTTACATAAAACACTCTCTTACATAAAAGTATATGTTCATAGGTAAATAACACGATGCTCAATTCTGATAGTTTTGTTTATGAATGCACATTTCAGAAATGAAGAAGCTACTGGCCTTACTTATAAACTTGAACACTGGTTAATTAATGCTCAAGATTCGCCCTGTCACTATCTACCAAAAAAGGATGGCAATTGTTTAAACGGTGATTCAATTTTAACAGAATGTTATAAGTAGAGGGGTAAATGCTAAAGTAAGCAGTAACCTAATCTTTATTGGCATTCGTCAAATGCCCGAAAACATTACTCCTAATCCTAAGCCCGTGCATATGCATAATCTTATTTGTTATAGTATTGCGTATATAAGCCGTTGAAGCAGATATTATTTATATTTGCTTTACGATATTCAAACAGCGCGAAAAACATTTCGACGTGAAAACTTGCAGCTCCTTACGATTCTTCCAGCAATACTCGACGACACCTGTAATAAATTATTCATATTTATTATTGTTTTCTTTTTATTTCTTCTAGAAAAAACGAAACAGAGTCACGACTGTAAATATTATCATGCAAATTTTCGTAGCTCAGCTTATGTTCGTGGAAACTGAATTTGGAACATTTGACCAACATAGTTAAACTTACAAGGAAAATTGGCACAGTATAAGTATTTATCGTTTTTAGTTTTGGGAGTAGAGCCCCTGTATCCTGTGTCCCCCAAAGCAAGGTACACATTTTTTCAGATAATGAATATGCTCACATTTTTCAAAAAAGTAGATTTTGCAAAACCCATACTTACTTACTTAAAAATATCCCGCAAATCTATCGCGATGCCCTTATCTATCTTACCCAATATAAAAGCAGCAACATAGCCGGTTAGGAGAAGGAGTAGAGCTGAGCGCACATCGACGGCTCGTGCGGAGGTGAAGCCGGGGGGCGGCGCACACTGCGGCATCTCCGGCACCAGCGACGCCTCCAGCCGGGCCAAGGATCCCGCGCCTCGTAATTGGAGAAGACTACGACAACATTGACTGGAGCTTTTTGGCGGGAATTTGAGAAGTCAAGTTTCATTTTTGTTTTATCTTCCAAAAATTTTGTTTCTTCGAATGTTAATGTGTAATAATGGTGGATTATTAACCGTTAAGTGTTCGTGAACGTGCATAAGTGTAGGGAAGTGAAACAAAATTGGATAACATTGCTTTTCAAGTTTTCCCAAAAAGTCCGTGTTGATGTTTCAGTAAAGCCCCACATCTTTACTGAGGCACAAGGGGAGGGGTGGGATATTATATTTATGTATTGTAATATGTATTTATATATCTTATTTATCTATAAACTTGACGTTTATTTAATTACTTGTCACTGGCTGAATGCACAGCACAAGCGTGCGAAGCCAAAATAAAGAAAAAAAAAAAACATTGACTGGCCTCTTAGCTCAGTTGGTGGTAGCTCTGCCTTCTATACATAAGGGAATCTTGGAGACTAGCGATAGCGATAGAAGGGCAGGTTGCACAGATTAGGTAGGGATACTACGCAGGTTGGCCGAAATTGGTTAAAACTAGGCCATTTTGTAAGAACAATATTGCTTAATGTTTGAATGAGGTCGGGCGATGCATTTTTAGGCTGCATGAAAGCTGAGAATAATTATAATAACGTGGCAACTTTTGTATCGTACCTCCAAAGCACGGAAGCGCTCAGCTGTGACCGTACAAAACATCGTTTAAGTTTGACGATCTATCAATGACCACGAGCGCCCCAATAACTTTATATAAAAAATGGCAGCGCAGGCTCTAATCGTGCTAAAATGTTTACGCAAGTGAGTTTACTTTATCGATTGATTGATGTATAATGTTCAAATGAAGCCCAAAAAATGGTGCATTTAAAACTGACTTCAAAAAAGGAGGAGGTTCTCAATTCATCAGATTTTTTTTGCTTTTTTTATGTAGGTACAAGTATGTTCACCGATTAGTCGAAGACGCACCGATTTAGAAAACTCTTTTTTGTTTGAAAGGGTATTTCGATTAATGCCACAAATATTTGGTGAAGATCTGTCGAGGATCTTCGAAGTTATGAACAGAAATGCACCTCGAGAGTGCAGAAAATTGCTCAGCTTATAACATTGAAGTCGGTTTTTTTTTAATTTTTAATTTAGCCACTTGTTATAAATACCTGATGAGGGTAGGCCTGGCATAAGGCGAGTTCCTTGGCAAAGGAAAGGCCAGATGAGCACGCGTGGAGTGTACGGGGACCTCACGAACTGCGCATCTACCGCGAGCCTGGCTCAGGGACCTGGCGAACGAAAATTATTGCTTTTTGTTATTATTTTTTGATTTATAGGCCTGACGTTTCCCACCAGGGGAAAGGGCTTTTTGCTTTTAGTAGATATTGAGTAACTAAAATAGTAACCATCAGTGGCCCGCCAGAAATATCTAAAATTCTAAATTGTCCGTTTGGCCCGACTAATAAAAAAGTTGAGCAGCCTTGATTTAAAGGATACCTCTTACTAATCCACTGATTCTATCACTATGAAAATAAAAATCTTTATCTAAATGCTATCGCCATTAGATTTTTTGCAAAATAGACTTATCAGTGTAAATAGACCATAACTTCAAATTGTTATTTTAATTGACGGATTTTTTTATTATGACGCTGACGGCCGTACCTCAGTGTAGTGCGAGCTGCCCTTTGTCCGGCGAAGAAAGCGTAGTCCTGACTAGCAGCGCGAGCTAGTCCTTCCTCCGCCGACGAAACCAGGTTCTCCGCATTTGAATACCCACGAATGTAAAACGCATTTAGTTGGACGTCTTTAGTAGACTGTGGAAGATGTATCGATTGTATTGCGAGTATATCAATCAACCTGTCAGAGGGCCCTGTAGCGAAAGTGATTTTACAGTAAGGTACGAAAAATGAACATTTAATTTGGATAGGTGAACTTAAACCCTCCGGATAAACATTTAAAAATAAGCCTGGGAGCATACGAGCCATCGAACACAACCACAAAACCCCGCTACCGACCTATTTCCTGTAGTCATATATTTTGTATAGACGCGCTGCACACGTGTAACGGGTGGGCCGCCACTCGTTACACGTGTGCGACGCGTCTATTCGCTATTATCTACTCGCTACAGCTACAAAATATGTGAAAAGTCGCTGTCGCTGGCCACCGGTGGCTGTGGTCAGTGGACACATTAAGCTGGCGGTTCGCGCCGAAGACCACAGAGAAATTAATACTACGTTTTCCGGAGACCGAGACCAGAGACCGTTCTCTGGTCCCTACAAAACCTGTCTCTGGTCTCGGTCTCTGGTCTCAGTCACCGGCGCGAACCGCCAGCTTTACAAGACGATTTGACATGATCGCCCCTTTGACACTATAAATAAGTAAGTGTAAGTTACGTTACAGTTTTGTAACTTCAAAAATAATATTTTGTAGTGTGAAGATTATACTTGATTACAGTGTGATAACGAAATGGTTTGGAGTGAAAGAAGATGTAGTCATGAGAATTGAGAAAGGCAAGTTAAGACGATTTGGGCATGTAGAGAGGATGACCGAAAATAGTTTAACGAACCATGTGCACGTACAAAGAATTTAATGATAGTGTATAAGGTGAAAGAGGTGAGTCAGGATCGTAGCAAGTAGAAATCCGTGGTCTTTACCATATCTATGGGAAAGAGGATTTTTAATAAAAGAAAAATTTCAAAGATGTTGCAATGTTCTGAAAGACTCACCATCAAATACATCTGGTCTGCGCCGTTCCTGATGTATCCAATCTGGAAGGTCGGTGACCGCAGCACCGCGGACACAGTGTCGACGCTCGCGACTCGCACCGACAACACTGACGTAATGAACGCAGCATACGCGTTGTATGTAACCACACCGAACAGGAGGCAAACTAGCAGGAGGATACTGGCTGCTGGGTTTGGAGGGGTCCATGTACCGCCTGGAAACCAAGCTAATCAAATCACATGCTGGCCTGGCTAAATGATACAGATGAATAGTACAGCTTGGGAGACGATAGTTTTAGAAACAAAATAATCCATGCTAAAAATAAATTGATGAGGCATAATGTCCTACAGTAGAGAAGCCTATATTATAAATCCATTTCATAAACTGATAACAATGTGTTTTGTTTGGTGCAAAACTCTTAATACTTTAATTCAATTATAAGCCTACAATCAATGTAGCAAAACGAAAACAGAGCAAATATAAGCTAACAGGAAAGAAGCAGAATCATTAACCTTGTTGACACAGTATACCAGTAGACCACAGCAAAGCCTCGGTGTACCCTATACCACGTTGCTCCTTGCCACCGGGAGCTAGCTTGCTGATGAAGACCACAGCGATGGCGGCTGCAAGCGCCACGCCCACCACGCAAGCCACCAGGCGAGCGCTGAACGGTGCCAGGAATATATCGCGCACTGTAGAGGTTTCTTGTTGGCGAATGTAGATGTTACACCTACGCGAAAAGAAAATATCTTGAGAAAACTTGTTCACGGCAATGGACTTACAACCAGTTTAATGTTAACAAAATCCTAACATTGTCCTAGGCACTACAGTGTAGGCAAAATATTGCCTCCTATTTTACTGTTAACAAAATCCTAACATTGTCCTAGGCACTACAGTGTAGGCAAAATATTGCCTCCTGTCCTGACACTGTGTATGAATCATCTAAGTAGTAAAGATGTAAAGTTTTTTTCATACATAGATAAATCCCTTTTTTTATTGAACCAATATAAATTCTAATTAATATTCCCTTTGCATTATAACTTTTGAAACTATCATGGTTACGAACATAAATATTTTTATCAACGGGATAATTACCATGATTATTGAGTTTTGTTGTTTCCCGATATTTCGACGCAGTTGCATGCGCCATGATCACGGGTAACTGAAGTCTTTGCGAGGTAGAGGGTAGTTATGTGCAGACGAAACGGTCTACCCTCTTTCTCCGTCGTTTACTACTACGAACACCCCTACCACCGGATTCATTCTCACTCACAACTCGATTCCGACACACTAATAATCATGGTAATTATCCCGTTGATAACAATATTTATGTTGGGTAGTTGTAGGTATTACAATAAAATGTTTTATTGTACCACCGTCATTTTAGAAATAAAGTAGTCAGCTTTTGATCCGCAACTTGTGTTTCCTTTCAATATCTCACTGGCGACGATTTAATAGTTTTTACCAATTATATCGTGATGCCGTACGGTAAAATCGATTGTTTTGATTTATCTTCGCGAAAATGGACGAAATACGTAAACCGAGTGAAACAGTTCATCGCGTTAAACGAAATTAAACCAACTTTGCACGTGGCCACGTTGATAACGGTAGTCGGTGAACCGACCTACGATTTGATGTGCGATCTATGTGCCCCTGATAAACCGGAAGAAAAAACCTTTACCGAATTGGTCACCATCGTCGAACAACATCTAGAACCCAGGCGATCTGATATAGCGGAGCGGCATATTTTTCGTCTACGTCGTCAAAAGCCCGGCGAGGAGCTCAGTCTATACCTACAGAGTCTAAAGCATCTGGCGAGCACCTGTAACTTTGGAGACAAACTGGAAGAGAACCTCAGGGACCAGTTCGTGTCGGGCCTCGCCGGTGACGAGATGCGTAGTCGGCTATTCGCGGAGAAGGAGTTGGATTACAAGCGAGCGGTGGAGCTGGCTCTGGCATTGGAGGCGGCGGAGAGGCACGCGGAGACGAGCGGCACGGCGGGCGCGGGCGCAGCGGGCGCTACCACCGCCGGCGCGGGCTCAGGCGTGCCCGAGCCCTCCGTGCACCGGCTCGGCGCGGGCGGCGCGGGTGCCGCGGCGTATCAGGCGCGCGGCCCTAATCAGAAATGTTGGCGATGTGGCCGCCAGCATTCGCCGGATAAGTGTCGCTATAGGCGTTATAATTGTGATGAGTGCGGAGTCAGAGGCCATCTTAAGGCCATGTGTAAAAGTGCGCGTTCGGGCAGTGACGGAGTTGATCGTTCGATGAGTAAATCGCAGCGGCGTAATCAGTTCTACATCGACATGGATTCGGAAAGCGAGGACAGTGATTTCTTCAATATTGTGGTGGACGGAGAGGACGACAAACCGTATGTAGTTTCTCTTCTTGTCAATGATACTCTGATAGACTTTGAGGTGGACACAGGAAGTAAAATTTCGGCTATAAGTGACCGCGATTATTATAAATATTTTAAAAACTGTCAGTTATCTGAATGTAATCTAAGGTTTAAAGGATATACAGGTGGAAAAATATTGCCGATGGGTTTTATAAACACGACTGTTTGCTATAAAAGCGCGGGGGAGAAGCGGGAGGCGCGTGACCTTCCACTATATGTAATTCCTGAAGGCGGACCTCCCCTTCTTGGCCGTTCTTGGTTGCGTCATTTAAAGCTTAAAAATATTGAAATTCACATGAATAATATTGATTGCGACATGTCGTGTAGTAAAACCGATGGCTTAGTTTTAAAATTGCAAAAAGAGTTCACTGATGTATTCGCCGAAGGCTTAGGAACGTGTACAAAAATGTTTTCTTTGAAATTAGTTGACAAAGAACCTATATTTCATAAAGCGCGTAACTTACCTTTAGCTTTGAGAAAACCTGTAGAACAAGAGTTGGACCGTTTAGTTAAGGAAGGCACTGTAGTTAAGGTTGAGCATTCCGAGTACGGCACCCCCATTGTGCCTGTCGTAAAAAAGTGCGGAAGCATTCGAATTTGTGGCGATTATAAAGTGACAATTAATCCAAAAATTAGACGCGAGCCTTATCCACTGCCGCGGATTGAGGAGCTTTATGCCACATTAAGGGGGGCCCAGGTATTTACTAAAATTGATTTGGCTCACGCATATGAACAGATAATCTTGTCTCCGGAATCGAGACCGTGCACTACTATAAGTACTCACGTAGGTACGTTCATGTATGTTAGAACCCCCTATGGTATTTGTAGTATCCCAGAAAAGTTCCAGAAGTTAATGGAGGAGGTCTTAAGAGGTGTTCCTATGACTGCCGTGTATTTTGATGACGCCTGCATCGGAGGTGTTTCTAGGGAGGACAATATTAAAAATGTCCGTGAAGTGTTAAAACGATTGCAAGCCGTGGGCTTGAGGGTTAAGTTGGCTAAATGTGAGTTTTTCAAGAGCGCCGTGTGCTACGTAGGCCATGTTATAGATAGGAACGGGTTGCACCCAGATAATAAAAAAGTAAAGGCTATTTCAAACGCCCCGCGTCCCACTGATGTACATCAGCTTAAGGCTTTCCTAGGCCTAGTAAATTATTATGGGAAATTCGTTCCTATGTTAAGTACAATACTGAGTCCTCTTTACAGTTTATTGAAGGGTAAAGTCAATTGGAAGTGGGGCCCAGAATGCGAGCAAGCTTTTAATAGAATTAAAAAAATTATGTGTAGTGAGCAATGCTTAGCTCACTACGAGCCGGAGCTACCGCTGGTCCTCAGCGTCGACAGCAGCGCGTACGGACTCGGCGCCGTGTTGGCACATAGGTATCCCGATGGCTCGGAGAGGCCTATCTGTTGCACTTCGCGCACTCTCAATGATGCAGAGAAATCCTATAGCCAACTAGACAAAGAGGCCTTAGCGATATTCTTTGGTGTTGTAAAGAATCATCAGTACTTATTCGGTCGGCGTTTCATAATTCGCACTGATCATAAGCCGTTATCGTATATATTCGGAGAAAAGGTCGGTATTCCGCAGACGGCAGCTAGCCGTCTACAGCGGTACGCAGCACGGCTCGCAGCCTATGATTTTTCTGTGGAGTGGGTTAATTCAGCACAAAACGCAGCAGCTGATTGCCTATCGCGATTACCGTTAGCTAGAGAGCCGAGCGCACGCGATGACGCCGGCGCCGTCTCGTACTTGATGTTCATTGAAAACGAGTTTCCTATCAGTCACAAAGATATCGCTGCCGCCACAAAGGTAGATCCTATATTGCGTATTATTTATAGAAATATATTATTCGGATGGCCGGACTATACCGATGTAGATCAAGAGAGGGCTTATTTCAATAGGAAAGATAATCTTTTTGTAGAACAGGGATGCATCGTGTTTAATTACCGTATCGTCGTACCGCCTAAGTACAGAGAGTATATTTTGCGCGAACTGCACGAAGGCCATCTAGGTGTCGTTAAAATGAAAAGTATCGCACGTAACTATGTATACTGGCCGGGTCTGGATGCGGATATCGAGAACGCATGCCGTGCGTGCGCCGCCTGCCTGCAGCAGCGCGACGCGCCGCCGCACGCGCCGCTCACGCCCTGGGAGTTCCCTTCGCGTCCCTGGCAACGCTTGCACGCCGACTTCGCAGAATACAAGGGAAAATATTATCTCGTAGTCGTCGACGCGCACAGTAAATGGATTGAGGTTTTTCAGATGAGCAGCACGGCTGCTAGATTTGTGATAGATAGATTCAGGGAGATGTTTGCGCGTTTCGGACTGCCATTACAGATGGTCACGGACAACGGCCCGCCGTTCTCGTCCCACGAGTTGAGGGATTATTTTGTTAAAAATAACATCGTTCATACCCCGACCAGCCCGTATAGGCCTCAAGGCAACGGAGCAGCCGAGAATGCGGTCCGCACCGTAAAAAACTGTATTAAAAAAGCGTATTCGGAAGGGGTCGACGTAGGTCAAGCTATCAGTAAAATGCTGTTTCAGTATAGGAACTGCGAGCAGGCCACGACTAACGTAGCACCGGCGATGGCGCTGATCGGGCGCCGGCTGCGCGGCCGGCTCGACGCGCTGCGGCCGAGCGCGGAGGAGCGCGTCCGTGCGCGCCAGCGGAGCCAGGTGGAGCGCGCCCAAGGCACGCTAAGGGACATACGGTTAGGCGACACCGTTTACGTACGCGAGTATAGTAAAAATAAAAATAAATGGGTGGAAGGGCATGTCAAGGAACAGGTAGGGCCTTCTTCATTTTCGGTAAATGTTCCGTCATCCAGAAAATTTGTGAAACGACATATGGATCAAATAATTGTACCTAAAGAGAATAGAAAAAGGTTCTCACTATCTTGTACTGATAATGATAAGTCTGAAAAAATTGTAAATGAAAAACCAAATGTAAGCTCTGTTTGTAACGAGTTGCCGGTTGTGACGACAAGTCGTGAGTCTGACGTCACGACGCCACCGGTCTCGCCGAGCGCAGTCCTCGGCGAAACCGCCGGCGTCGCCGGTGCTGCTGATGAGCCGGACGATAAGTTTGAAATGGCTTGTTCGTCACCTAATAATCAAAACGCTTATTTCCTACGACCTCGTCACAATAGGCATCCACGCTATAAGTAAAATGTCATTGACATTTCATAAACATTAGGTATATCGAATAAGTAGGTAGGTAGTAATTTTAGATTAAGTACCTAGTTCATATTTTAGCAAGGAGGTGTTGGGTAGTTGTAGGTATTACAATAAAATGTTTTATTGTACCACCGTCATTTTAGAAATAAAGTAGTCAGCTTTTGATCCGCAACTTGTGTTTCCTTTCAATATCTCACTATTTATATTCCCTTTGCATTTCATTATAATTTTATTTCTAATTTATGAGTGTTTCAGTGTGCGCACGTAATTGTTTTTAACTGTATGAATAAAACAAATAAATCAGCGTATGACGCAATTTGGTAGATAATTTTATGAGTGACCGACAGTTTGAGGAACAGAGCTGGTTGAATAACAAATAACCCGAAAAAGGATTACGACTATATCCTCAAAAAGCATCCCTCAATGGTGATCATCTATATATACCTACCTACTAATATTAAAGCGATTGTTTGTTTGTTTGTTTGAACGCGCTAAACTCAGGAACTACCATTTGATAGCCAAACTCTTAAGGAAGATAAAGGTTACTTTTCAACATCATCGTCATCACCATCATTATACCATCACTACGGGGGTAACGCCGCGAGGGCGCTGCTAGTAAATAAATAAAGACCAGTAATAGGTGTTTTATGTGTCACTCCTTCTTTGTTAATATCTATCAAGTGGTTTAGGCTAAATACCTAGGCATTATAACTCATACATACACACGGTAAACACAACCTCCATCTGACGCAGTCGGGAAAAAACCCATCCACACTCACATGGTCTCAGCTATCGGAAAGATGAACTCCATGTCCTGTCTCCGGGAGATAAGTGCAGTAGCCGGTTCTAAGGCCACGTCCACGCTGTTGTCCATGAGAGCTCCTAGGAGCCCACTCCAAGCGCCCTCATACGTACGGAGCCCCAGCTTACTGTAGTACCGAGTGATTGGCCTTAAAAACAGGTTCATAGTGTTATTCATTGAGTTATGATCTTGACCTACTTGTAACAATAGAACATGATTGTAATAGGCATCACCTTGTAGGTATAGTACCGACATTCTTTATTCACAAGTGGCTAAATTAAAAAAAATTAAAAATTGACTTCAAAACTGAGCAATTTTCTGAACTCTCGAGGCATTTCTGCATTCTGCATTTCTGTTCATAACTCTGAAGAATCTCGGCAGATCCTAAACAAATTTTTGTGGCCCCAATCTCAAAGCCTTTACTTTTTTTACCCTTTAAAAAAAAAAAGAATTTTCCAAATCGATCCAGGCGTCTTTGAGTATCTTCGGAGTTATGAACAGAAATGCACCTCGAGACTGTAGAAAATTTCTCAGCTTTTATAACATTGAAGTCGGTTTTGTTTTAATTTTAAACGACCTACAAATAAATTGGGATTGAAATTTTAAAATTTAATTGTTTTTTTTTTAAACCGACTTCAATCTAATCTCAATTTTCTGCACTCTCGAGGTGCATATCTGACCAAGTAAGAACGTCTCCTTTACGAGTATTGATATTAGTACAAAGTATAACAAAAGAGTTTCGCATTTTTTGTTTTTTTTATTCATTTCATACGCTCAAACCACAATAGTTTTTTTTCTAGAACTACTTGATCATTATCATATTACACAGTCTGTCTCATCCCAATTCCTTTTACTACCTACATAAGTAGGTAGGTACCAAGTATAAAAATATTCGAGTGTATTCGCCGGTTTTAGAAATATATATCTATCGCCAAATCAGTCAGTTACTTACATAATATTGGAAACGTGTAGGTAAATATTTGAACAAGTATCAGACACTTTAACAATGTACGCCAACATCTTTATTGACATGAATTCGGTTAAAAATAATATGGGTACCTATTGGAAGCCCGTAAATAGCTCTAAGGCTAAGCACTTACGGAGCGATTTTTATTTATTTATTTAGCACTTTCGCACATAACAAATTGTGCAAGGAGGACTATGCTTACCCGTGCAAAACGCGCTAAAATAAATAAATGCTTCCGTTCTCCCTTGATGCTCCTCTCGTTCTTCAATCTCGTTGCTCCCTTTCAAATCGATTTCACAATTTACATTGTAGGTACAATATTATCCCATCAAAAACATAACATGTACAAAAATGCGCAAGTCTCGCAACGCAGTTCTTCTGCCGTAAAAAGTTGTGAAATCGAATGTAAACCAAGTCGGTATAGAGTAACTTGACAAACACACACAGCAAGCTCGTAAACGTTTTATGTAGATTATTTTGCCGTGTGTGTTTGCCAAGTTTTGTACATGTTATGTTTTTGATGGGATCTCACTTCTTTTTGTAGGTAGTCCTCCTTTTTTTCTTTTACCTATTATATCTTGTGCTTTATCTGCGGGCTTTCTCATAGCCCACTCCCTGTCTCCGTGGGCTTTTCTCAGAGGCTTTTATGTATTGATTTTTGACAAGTCTGGACGGTAAATGCATCTAGTGTATTATATTCAGAGCAGACTCCTGCGCTTTAATACAACTAAAGATGACATTGATTAGATGTGAACCTCCTAGACTTGTCACTCTCGAAAGTGCCACATACGCTTGACCGCATGTAAATACTGACGAACCAATATCCATCAATGATTTGATAGATGGATGAAGAAATGATAAGATTATCAGTTCATTTCATTTCAATGCACAACGACTTGAGCGCCCATGCAAATACAGAGGCATGTTGCCCGGACAGTTGAGCCCCCCGTGCAACTAGAGTTACCTAGGAACATATTTTTTTCATTTCTCATACACAGAGAGTACGCTTGAAGTTATCTGTATTCGATCCGTGACTGTAGTATAGTCTCTCAAATGTATTGGGATTTTAGTTCAGTCAAGTTACCACTGGAGGCGCTGCACCGGAATCCCATACATTTGAGAGACTATACTACAGTCACGGATCGAATAGTAGACTCTGTGCATACTCGCGATCGGGGTACTGAACAGAGGGATGAAAGCAGTAGGTACTTTTCGTCCCTAGAGAGAATTTCTTCCCGTAGAAATTCTATGTCAGGTATATTTGACATTTCTATTTACCATAAGATGAAGATCAGGATTACAGGATTAGGATCACAGAATCAGGATCACAGGATCAGGATTACGCAGGATCACAGGATCAGGATCACGGAGGATCAGAATCACAGGATAAGGATCAGGATTATGCAGGATCACGGAATTAGGATCACATAGGATCAGGATCACAGGATCAAGATCACAGGATCAGGATCACAGGATTAGGATCATGTAGGATCAGGATCACGGGATTAGGATTACGCAGGATCACTGGATCAGGATCATAGGATCACGGGATTAGGATCACGTAGGATCAGTATCACAGGATCACAGACCAGGATCACGGAATCAGGATTACGGGAAACATAAATGAAGAGATCCCAACCCATGTACAACTTGTTTTCAATGAACAAATGATTATTATTTTTTTAATAAAATATCAATACCTACCTACAATCCGAAATATCGAACATCCCTACACTGCGGAAAATCATACGTGATCATACTCAACTCAACACTAGCTGCCATACGAAACGAAATGTCACGCGCTCCGCGCAGCACAGAAATGGCGGCGCGGCCCTTTGCACAAGCAAATTATAACCTAAAGTTGCATAAATTAAAATCGGGACTAATAATTCGGAATGTCAGAGTTTTTCCTTGCTATACACACTAAACTATACATGTGTGCCAAATTTGGAGTTTGTGGGTCTGCTAGTAGGCTTTTAATTTTGATGATCAGTGAGTCAGTCAGTCAGTCAGTCACTTACAAAACTAGGAATTTTGACTTGCAATAATTCTGAAACTACTGGTTCAAATTTAATGTAATTTGGAAATATATCTCACTATGTGATGCCCTCTTGGTCACTGAAAATTTAGGCTTCTAGTCTTTTCCACAACGAAGTTACGAGGGGTCGAAAATGGCCCGAATGGCTTCGAGAAAAGGATGGTACGGCCTGCTCGACTTGGCGGTGCACTGCCGTGATATTTGGTAGTAGGAATGTTGCTTTTGATGGCCGCACACCCATCTGCGCTGCGCCGAACGCGCCAAACGGATCGAATTTTTGAATTATTTCTATGAAATCGTATGAAACCTCGCACACCTACCCGCCGGATTCGACCAAATCGGGCAGTACTTCGAGAATTCGGCGCGGATAGGTGTGCGATCGGCCTCATAATTAATTTGTATGTACAGGATGCGGTTTTTTACAATATTGAATCTACACGCCTACAGTTTGACAATATGCGGTCGATAACATAACAAACCGCAAATTTTCATCACTTAGGCTGTGTCCCCAGTAGGCAAACTGTTAGCGGCCGACTGAGTTTGCGGCGTATCGGTTTAGTACGCCCTTCCATATATTTGAAATGGAGTGTCCACAGTTTGCTAGTTTTGCGCGTAACTCTGCAAAATGCGTACAGTGAGCGCAAAACTAGCAAATGTGGACACTCCATTTCAAATGGAAGAGCGTACTAAACCGATACGCCGCAAACTCAGTCGGCCGCTCACAGTTTGCCTACTGGGGACACAGCCATAGACATAGATGAATAGAAAAAATAAAAATGACAAAATATTCATATCCGACAGATTTTGAATGTGTTACTTTGGAAATTTACTTTTGTCAATTGTAACATAACAAAACATATTTTTCGACGTCTATGAAAGTTTTCGACTCTACCCCATTCATGTTGAATTGTCAATTTGTCAAGGCGACAAAGATTTTTTTTTGTCAAGTTAATTTCAATTAAATGAGACAGAAGCCAATATAGCAGCCATCTAAGCTTTAGAGAGCTTCTAAGTCCATTATTAATAACAGGTTAAAATTATTCTAAAAAACTCACACTGTATACACAAAGTATGTAGGTAAATACATACGTAGCGTTCAGTCGAACTGTGAAGAAATGAAGCACATCATCTATGGATCCCGGTGAGGTTGGTCCGTCGCCGTCGTCATCGAAAGGCGCGCCATCGCTTGTGTTGCACCTTCCGAAAACCAACTCTTCACCAAGAAAATTCCGACTTTCCACCGGGTAAGGGACCTCTACTCCTGACATACCTTTCTCAATGTCCCACGAACCTAAAGTTTAAGGATTTTTTTGTTACAGTGTTCATGCGTTTAAACCATCATTAATTTCAGTTTTAATAATACTGAGAGTGACTATAGGTAAAATTTCAGTAAGGTAAAAATAATATGTGAAACTAAATTCTTACCCAAAAAATGAGCATACAGTGTCGAGTTCATCCGGACTTTAAAATACTGAACCACGTGTATCTGAGGACCTCGCGAGTACGTGCCTACATTATTCTCCCGTTGCCATTTCCGGAACTTCGAAGACAAAGAAAATCTGCTAATGTTGGTCATTAGAAAGTTTCTTGAAAAATTGTAATTAATGAATCCAGAATTATACAGAGGTAAGACAGCTCCTCGGCGAATGTAAGTATGACTTTTTGTTAAATTTTTAAATCTCTCCGTAGAGCGGTAGTAATTTTTTTCGAAGTCAGTTTTAGAAATCTTGTTCATAATCGTGCAATCTTTGCCTTGTTTATCAGTGCAGTATATTTTGTTAGATTTATTATTTTTAGGTTTTATAGTCTTTTTGTATGTAAAATTTGTGTCACATAGTCCCATTAGTTTTTTCTCCGATCGGTTTGTACGGTAGGGGAATGCAACAACCAAATTCTGATCGAAGCGTATCGAAGTTGCGTTTAACACATTATTTATGATGGTGATGTCTTGACCTGGGTTTGTTGCAATTAACCAATCGTAAGACGATGTATCCATTTGTAACTGATGAAGCTGAAACAAATATAAATCCTTAACACCTAAAGTGAAATAATTATATCTAAGTACAGCAAAAACGAAGTATTTCATACAAAATAGTAGATTATTAATATTCTTCTACTCATTATTTAAGCTATCGTAACAACGTTAAATTATAAATTAAATTCAAGTTAAATTTAAATTTTAAATTCAATAAAAACCAAGCAAACAAAACCGTTTGAACACAACTTGATATTTTATTTTATGGAGGGAACCACCGGCTTACAAAATTACGTTTAAACTTTAAGCTTTTTCGGGTTATCTCCGTTTATCCGAGTACAGAACAATATATGCCAGCAAAATTATTTGTAGATAAGAGATAGGTATCCCACCTTTCAATAAAAATACGATTGAAATACCCCACTGCACTGTTCTCTAGGATATTCTATCACTCAAGATCTCATAAAATGAATAGCAAAAGTCAGAAGCTTAACCGACACAAATGTCCAGAAGTTGCAAATAATCATTATTTTTTGTAACAGTTTGCAAGCCGCTTAACATACTAACATTGTATGGTTTCTTTACTAAAGTTATTATCTGTTCCGTGACTAAAGTTTACCTCCGTGTTTAGAGTCCGTGTTCTTTTTTTTTATCAGAGGTAAAGTTCATTTGTGCACGACAGGGTCGACAGTGATTCGAACTCGCAACCTTCAGATTGATAGGCAAAAAGACATTCCACTAATCCAACACGAATAAACGATTGATAAAAAAATTCAACATGATTTATCGATAAAATTAAAATCGATTTAGTACTTCTTTAATCATGGCCGTCCAAACCTTCATCTCCCTTTGTCCCTTTGTGCATTTCGTCGGCATTAGGTCAAGGTCAAAATTGAAACGTCACCATGTAATGTACATCTATAGCCCAATCAAAGCACGTGACTTAGGTATGATCAGTAACAAAAGTGTTCAAATTTTTGGGTATTTAAAACTCTATTGTCACGTTGGATTAAAAGAAAAAAATACTTAGATTTTTGGTTTTCGAACGATTTGAGGTCACGAATTATTTTTTTTCTTGTGGCTAAATTGTGATGAGATGTTTTAAAGTTATATTTACGTTTACAGTTCTTGATTATTCGGGTTTTACCAAAAGTCAATATTCAGTTGCCAATTTAATGAGAAACTACGTCGAAATTTAGCTACAGTTTGTTCACGGTTTTAGAACCTGTAAATTTAGTAATTGGGTTAGTTAGCTATTTCAACAGTATTGGCACGCTTGATCGATTGCGGGACTCCAAGTTTAAGAGTGATTAGTATCATTAGTTCTCTCGCTTCGAGAGTTAAGTAAATCCTTACCCTGGTAATAATATTTCGAAGCGGCAAAGATGCATTGAGTCGTCCAATATGAGTCGACAACAGGATTAAACCCAGTCTTGAGCGCACTCGTGCCACTTGAGCGGTATTCGTTGCTGAAGCAATGCCGTTCACACTCAGGCATTTTACCAAGCGGATGGTGGCCCAATCACAACCTGAAAATTATATTCATAACTCCAGTAATATTATGAGTAGGTACAAAATTTAATGTGCTTAATGATAAATTTAACTTGTTAAACGTAAAATGTAGTCGAGGGTGAAAGTTATTCAATTTTATAAATGCCTTCAATCTTATGTAATTAATGTTTGTAGTTTATTTATGGCAATTCATAATTATCATTACTTATGAGAAAATAATGGCGAAAATTATAATCAAAAGACTACCAGTTTGAAAAGTTTGTGAGTTTAAGAAGTTAATCCACTTTTTAACCGACTTCGAAAAAAGGAGGAGGTTCTCAGTTCGTCGGAATCTTTTTTTTTTTTTTTTTTTTTTTGTGCTTTTTTTTTTATGTATGTTCACCGATTACTCGAAGACGCCTCGACCGATTTCAAAAATTCTTTTTTTGTTTGAAAGGGTACTTTCCAATTGGTCCTTTTGGTCATCAGGTCAGGATCTGATGATGGGATCTTGGAGAAATCGAGGTAACTCTTCAAATTTTATAGGCACACTTGAAGCGATTAGGGTATTTTTTAAAAGCTATAAAGGTTATCGGTGACAATGCAATATTATGGTAACATTGAGCTGATCTGATGATGGAGTCAGGAGCTGTTCAACGGAACTCCTCAGTAAATAGGCCGATTGAGTTGAAACTCGGCACGTCTGTCAAGTTTCAATTAGAATGTAATAATATGGTCACAACGAGCTGATCTGGGGATGGAGTCAGGAGCTGTTCAACAGAACTCCTCAGTAAATAGTCTGATTGAGTTGAAACTTGGAACTCAGCATGTCGGTCAAGTTCCGACTATAATGTAATAATATGGTGACAGCTAGCTGATCTGATGATGGAGGACCTGTCCAATGGAACTTCTCAGGGAATAACAGTGGAACATCCATGTTTGGGCTAATTTTAATTAGCTCACCCTTAGCCTTACCCAATAACAGTTTGTATTGAAGTCGGTTTTTTTGAATTTTTAATTTAGCCACTTGTGTGTTATATTATACCTAGTATGAATAGAATATAAAATAATGTTGATAGGACCGAGTGTCGCAACAGCAATTGCAAATCCGTCAAATAATATAGTAAAATGTCAAAAGGTACCAATGGATGGTATCTAAAAATTGAAAAGATTTCAAATATGACCTTTGTGACTGATTCACAGTTGAGTAGATTGCACAAGACGCTCGTAGTAAGGAATCGCTGGGATTGCGGTTTTTCATACAAAGTGTCGGTCTTTTACAAAATAAACGCGGTCAAGAGTAATTCTGGCTCTCTACTTGAGATTGAAGTGTGGTTATTTGAAAAAATTGGCTAGTCGCAGGCGTATGCCAGCGACTAGCCAATAACTAAGAAATATAAGAAATATGTTTAATAATACTAAGAAATATGTTTTTTCGAAATAAAAATTTCATTGACGTGAATAAATAATATTACCACAGAATAAATAATAGTAGGCACAGCCTAGATTCAAACTTCACGACCTTCAAATTAGTTTGACCATGTTTCAGAAAGCCTAGACACAATCCTATTCCACCTACTCTATTGAGAAACTGTTGAAATATCACAAAAACATGTGATGTTTCAATACGTAATAGGTATTATTGTCGTCTGCATACACTACCAGTGGTACAGTCAGCGACAAAAATCGATGAAAATTTTGAGTTTTTAATTTATATATTATCTGATCTACTGAACCCATGGAGTTATAATCAAATTAGCTAATAAGTATTAGAATCTAATAAGTATTAGCTAAAAATTTTAGATGCTTTGCCTTGCTCTACCACTAATTTTAAAGTAAAGTTACCAATTTCGCACATACCTAAAACGTGAAGAAAAAGAAACTTGAAAAACTCAAAATGTTTATCGATTTTTGTCGCTGACTGTACCATTATAATATCAGGAATACATTTTTTGCAGAACGGAAGAAGGCGACATGGTAATGTATTGCACTCACATTGGAATAAAAAAAGAGGCTATGGGCCAATAAATGTTTATTAAGGCCTATTATTCCTAAGGTAATGTTTGTTTTAATCAAATGTGTGAAAGTACGTGACGAAGCGACACTAAATGCCTGTCTATCAACATCTTCATCTCGTACGTGTCTCCGATGTTTCCGCAAACAGACATTCCATTGAAGAAGTGATACTTACTCGTGATACACGTGAATTTTTATTGGTGAAAAATTGTGTATTTCAAATTTTTGGGCAGATGCAAAATTCGTAAATACCTTAGTTCATTTTTTTCTTTGGATTAATGCAAAGTATTAAAGATACGTAATACATGCATTTTACGTAATGGAAAGGCTAACCTGCAAGTACCTCAATGAAGTCGTAAATTAACTGGGAAAATTTATTGTAAGTACCTAATTACATTAAATTATTGAGATTAATAAAAGTAATGAAAATTGAACTTTCAATGTGAATCTTCACCACCTTTATTAACACAACTATCTGGCTGGATTCTGTGAAATATTGACTACTTATTAGACATTTCTTTCAAATATAGTCTTGAACGTTTAAACTAGAATATTTTAGTAAGTATTTTAAAATGCACATCTATATTTTATTGGGTAGGTAAGTTAGGTTATTAGCCTAAGAGATTTTGAGAATCTACTTACCAAAAAGTCCCTGAAAAAATGCATCTCAGGCGCTATTTCTCTAGCTAGGAGTCGTTCTTTATTTCCCTAGAGCTTAATTAAGAAAAAAAGCAATATGCTTAGCTTATCAAATACACTTTCACGGGTAGGTAGGTACTATTATTTACGTCAAAAGGAATGTAAAATAAATGTACTTACAGTTGTCACAAAGCTAGGCATTCGTGAAGTTTGTTGCGCAGTAGAAAAAATTGTAGTAAAAGTTTCACTGCGCATCGAAACGGCTAACTTCACGAATGCCAAGATCCGTTGGAAGAAGTGTACCACAAAGTGCAAAGCCATACCTATACAAGAAGAACTTAATGAATAAACAGGTAACATACCTGGATCGACATCAGGCGTGTAAATAACTGCCTGTTGCCAGCCTCGCCACACAGCATATTCTAGCACAAAAGGCAGAGGAGATAACGAACCAGACGGACATCTAGCTTCAGACGCAGTTACACAAAGTATAAAATGTACTTTTAAAACAAATTTCAGACGACATTTTCCGCGTTCTTGCATTTGGGATCTGAAATAAGTCGATTGAAGAATGCTGGTTATTACTCGGACTTTAAAAAAGCTTTAAAAGTGTTCTCACAAGAGCTTTATTTCAATCTTGATTCACTAATTGATATGATAAATGTTTGTTAGTAGTACAAGTAGATTCGAGTTTTTACATAAATGTTTTATCACAATTTTTTGCTCCTACCAAAATTTTGTGGCCCTATGAAGACAAATATGACATTATCTATCATTTAATACATTTTTTGTGTAATAAGAACTGGTTTCTTCGCTGTAAAAACGTTAACTTTCCAAAGAAAATCTTTGAATCGGATGCGTTCCGAGAAGTATGAAATGCACTGCAGAAGGCTATTAGAATTACTTATTCCTCACCGTCCCCTTAATGAGACGATTCGAATGTGTGAATGGCAAATAATTGCAATTACCTACACAAAATAACTTAAATTACACTCAAAAGGCCGATGGTCGCACTTCTAATCAAAATCCCTACTGAGCAGACAAAGGCCTTTCATTTCGAAATAGGTAGGTGGTACGTAGTACCTACCCTAAGGACACGTGAGTAACTGACATAAATAATGTTATTAAATAGGCACAATTCGTTTGTACACAAGCGTCACAACTTCTAAGACTGAAATCCATCAAAGTCTGGTTGAGAATTGTGGGTTTATTTTATTCTGTTGTAGGAAGGCCTGGTATTGTGACTGGGCAAAGGGTTTATTCAGTTCAAACATACCAAACCCTTTGTTTGACAGGTCTTTCATTAATCTTGTCTAGAGAAATATAATAAATTATTTAACATTTTACAGTATACTTTGGTACTTTAGGGTCTACATGTAAGACAACTGCTATTTATGTTGGGTTATTCCACTTTTCCCCCCTGACAAATCCCCCTAAGGGGAAAACTGGAATTTCAATTTCCACTGGTGTGGGGTGTGTAGGGAACTGCCAGGCACCAATATTATACAAAATGGTTTATTTATGAAAGATCTTGATATTAAGGTTTTTTAATCTCTTTTCTACTGTTGTACCTATATCGGTCGACAATGAAAGACCAACAAAAAAAGTATTAGGTAGAACGAGTGGCACAATTTTTTTTTTTTTTTAATTCAATTAAATTTTTGTTCATAACTCCAAAGATCCTATTCAGATCCTCACCAATTTTTTACAAAAAATAACCATCCAAATCGGTCCACAATTAGTGAAGATATCGGTGAACATACATAAAAAAACATACATGCAGTCGAACCTCCTCCTTTTTTGAAGTCGGTTAAAGAGTTTTATTTTAGAACCAGTGTTTTTATGTTTCAGTAAATAAATATGGCTCCTTCAACAGTCACAGAAACTATTGAGCAATTTCACGAAGCTTCCAAAGAGCTTCAGCTCCAACAAGTAATCAAGAAAGCTAATGGCACCTGCGCTAATGAGTTGAAGAAGATCACTCCGTACGATGAAGCATTAACCAGAAGTAAAGAACCAAACTTCATGAAACCGATTCGGGATTGGGAGAGGAGGGTCGGGTTCGTGACCCCTATACTGTGGTTCAACTCAGTGGCTATTATAACTTTTCACTTAGTCAGCACTCTGTGGTTTCTAAGCGATATTATTCGTTTGGTGTTCCCTAAGTGGCAGACTATAGCTTTCGGTAAGTAAAACCCTAAAAGTAAAACGTTAGTAAGTATAAGATTTGAAATCCAAAATGGTAGGTAGAGCTTCAGGCATTCAAGACTGTATCCCCAAGACTCGGTAATACTCTCAGATCTTTAGACATAATGATGTCTAAGTCAAGGGGGTAGTCAGAGGTATGTCCCAATACATATTTGGTACATGCCCACATTTTACAGAAGTTTCATACGTGACAGGTTGCAAAGCAAAAAACATAAAACGGCCATGGTCAAGGGTGTGTTTTCTTTAATTTAGCAATTTTTTTATTTAAGTTTTGAAATATTTAAATCCTGCAATCGAACCTTATAACACTCTCACGGATTAGACCAATTAGACAGTGTTTTTATACATTTTATAGCACAAACCTGTATAACTAGAGATGAAATTGCAGGTTTTTTCATGGGTGAAGTTGCTGGTTTCGGCGTGACGGCCGGCGCGCACCGCTACTGGTGCCACCGCTCGTACAAGGCGCACTGGCCGCTGCAGCTCATCCTACTAGCATGCTTTTCTACAGCAGGACAGGTTCGTTTATTACTTCATAAAAAAACAGTATTTTATCATTTTCGACTTTTGCAATTCGGCGTCAGCGTCTTTTCGAATGACATTAACGTTAAGCTTTGGTCTCGTGTCTCGTGTGGCACACAATTTTTTTCAGCTCAGCAATGAGAACATCCAACAAGTAAATGATAGGTAGGTACAGCTTTGTACATAATTAAGGAACTAATCCTTATTATGTATTCATTTTATATCTAGGTATTTATTTAAAAACAACGCATTTTTTTAGAAATTAAAAGTAGGTAAGTACTTACAAGTCACAGTTATTGTCGTTTTTGTAAATTAAAAGTTACTTACTGATTTGTTCGCAACTTACATGCTTCTCAGGAAGGAAACTTTGTTCATCACAATCACTTTTTGTCTCAACTCTTCTCTCTCGGAGATAAATTACCTACTCGGAGATAAATTAGTGTATTCGTCACTAGTTTCAGTCACTTTTAATATTTTTTTTAATTACCTACTAACTACTACTACTAACTACTAAATACTAGCGTAACAGAACAAAATATTTAATTCCCGCTATTTTATTTTTCAATTTTTTTTTGTCTAGCGCTTGACCGCCCTGCAATTTACGATAGGCATTCGAATTTCAAATTACTTTTTCACCTCAGCAGCTCGAAATGGCATTCTTTGCTGCGAGAAACCAGTGTGCAAAATCGCATTTTGCACACTGGTTTCAGTGAGGAAAAGTGATTTGAAATTCAAATGTCGTCGATTGACACGTGGTAGTGCATGGCGGTCAATCACTAGCCTGTCTATGAAAAAAAAAAACAAATAACGCACCTTTTAAAAATAAAATAGCGGGAATTTGTTTCTGTTACGCTAGTTATTTGTTGAAAATTCGTAAAACAATAAAGATGAGTGAAACCAGTGGCGAATACACTAATTTATCTCCAGAGAGAAGAGTTGAGACAAAAAGTGATTGTGATGAACAAAGTTCCCTTCCTGAAAAGCACGTAGGTAAGTTCTGAACAAAACAGAAACTTTTAATTTACAAAACTACAATAACTGTTATATGTTCGTTTAATTTCTGAGAAAAATGCGTTATTTTTAAATAGATTTAAATGAATACCTATTATGGATTAGTTGCTTCATTATGAACAAAGTTGTATCTTTTATTTGTAGGTTAATGTTCTCGCTGCTGAGGTGAAAAATTTTGTGTGCTACACGAGACCAAAGTTTTTCACATCTCGTGCCTTTGAATTCCTCGCTAGACTCGGGATTCTAACGTAGAATCACTCGCTACGCTCGTGATTCAATTCTTAGAATCCCTCGTTCGCTCGGGATTCAAAATCAGCACTCAAAGTAAACATCAACTTTGATCTCTTGTTGCACAAATAACTATTCCTTACTGAAACCAGTATGCAAAATGCGATTTGGCACACTGGTTTTTCGCAGCAAAGGATGCCATTTCGAGCTACCATTCCCCCTCTAAAAAGCTTATTTTATTCACTTAAAACAGTGAATAAAACGCAGGTGCTTCACCAATATAATTTGTTTGACCTCCATTTCATTACTAGTATACCTAGGTACAACCTCCTTGCGCAAAAAATACTAGATACAAACTCCTTGTGCAAATAATAATCGACATACAAACTCCTTGTGCAAATAACTCCTCGAGATTGGTCGACATTTTCGGAAAGGAGTTTAGCATTAGAATAAAAATTGTTTTGTGTTCTTTGCTGTCATTAGTAAATTGGCGCTACTTTGAACAGGAAGGAATGATACTGATACTTTATCCATGACATTCAGGCATTTTATTTATAAGGTGGAATCAGACTGTTCACTCGGATGAATGGTCACTCGAGTGATTGATTCATTTCTCTTTCATTCCATGTTCACACGCAGGGGCGTAGCTATAGCTTTGTTAAGGGGGGGGTCCAAAGGTTCCAATATACAAAGATCTTTGTTAAGGGGGGGGTCCAAGGGTTCCAAAATACAATAAAACGGTCAAGTGCGAGTCGAACTCGTACGCCGAGGGTTCCGTACCTAGCCATGGTGCCAATTAAGCTAGTCCGCTTAATTGTATGAGCGCCCATACAACTCGGAGGACAATTTTAATTGGCGTCAACTATGTATGTATGGGAACAATCTTTAATTTTCAACTTTTTTAACTTTTTGGAATTTTTCCTTTATTTGTGCTATAAGACCTTGCTTTTTGCCAAATTTCGTTATTCTAGGTCAACGGGAACTACCATTTAGGTTTTCGACCCAAAACCTCTAGGGTACTTCCGGTTGACCTAGAATTGTCAATTTTGGTTACAAGCAAGGTCTTCCAGCACAAGTAAAGGAAAAATTCCGAAAAATAAAAAAAGTTGATAATTAAGGTAAGTTTTGGTACTCACAAGTTTTCACGAAAACCTAAATTTGCCTATATCTTTTTATAGTGTTGACTCAGGACCTTGATTTTTATACTCACAATAGGGACTATAGACCTTAGTATATGGTATAAATTTCAACTTGCTAGCTCTACCCGTTCTTGAGATAATCGATGGTGACACACGGACAGACAGACAGACGGACAGACAGACAGACAGACAGACGGACAAGAAAGTGATCTTATAAGGGTTCCTTTTTTTTACCTTTTAAGGTACGGAACCCTAAAAATTGACTAGGTTTCCTCCGAACTTAATGGGCTAAGGGGGGGTCCGGACCCCCTAAACCCCCCCCTTATATACGTCCATGTTCACACGGCTAAGACGAAATGCTAAAGAAAAGAACATTCACTGTTCTATTCTTGTCTATGTCTTGTCTATGTCATAGAATAAAGTCGTGCGTCTTGGATGGCCGACTCTGAATGAACGTTCATTATCACATTTTAAACTTTCGGGATCTGTAGACATAATTTAAAATATTGACCAGACCATGCCTTTCACTTTTAGCCCAGTCAAATTAGGAATTAACCTCGGAATGAGAGATAATAAGCTGAATTTTCGTATATACCTTCATTTAGGCGCCTTAAAAGTTGTCTCAAAAGTCTCATAAAATCTCGTGTCTGCGTCTTAAGTTATTCAAGGTCAAAGGTAAAAAAAATAGTTTTTCGCGAATATCTCGGTTGCTATTGGTCCAGTGATGTTAACATCTATTATGAAGTTGTAGAGCTTAAAATTTGCGACCAATTCATTGAAAAAAAAATTCTATGCGCTCAACCGTTTTTACGATACAGGGCCGTGAGCGCAAAGCGTTCAGCATGTGTA
This sequence comes from Camptogramma bilineatum, assembly GCA_958496255.1. Taxonomy (NCBI): domain Eukaryota; kingdom Metazoa; phylum Arthropoda; class Insecta; order Lepidoptera; family Geometridae; genus Camptogramma; species Camptogramma bilineatum. The sequence goes on along the minus strand of OY292463.1, from coordinate 7,923,179 downwards.
TTTCAAAAACTATACTTCCTAGAACAAAAATAAAAACTATTTCGGAATGTACAAATTAAGTCCTTTCATATGACACCCCACTCAATATATCTGTGTAACTTTTATCTTTTTTACCCCCTTTAGATCCCAATATCTTTACAACCACTCCATCGATTACGCTCATATGTCGTCAGGTTTATGGTAAACTCCCCTATCTGCGTTTTTGACGAAAATGACTTTTAAATGCCAAATAGTTTAAAATGCGATGATACACACTGTGTAAAATTCTCATGGCTGTAGCTCCCATAGTTTTTGAGATACCAAAGCGGTAAATAAGCGAATCAGAGCAATTTTTGATATTGCAACAAGGTAAATTCTCGTAAGTGTAGATAAGACATTTTACTATCGAGTTCCTGTGTTTGAAACAGAAAAATGATCACGGTAAACTAGCGAATATGGCAGATTCGCGTTCTGCCAACATTATTTAGCTAAGAGAGCACATACTTGAAACCACCCACTTAGGTTGGATTTTTCGAAATTCAACCCCTAAAGGGTTGAAAAGGGCTGAAAACGTTTGTATGTAACTTTTTAACGCGTAGTAGAGCGATTTGCTTGAAACTTGATTCTAATAGGTCTTGTTAGTGCAAAATAAATAGACACTGTTTCGGGATTTTTCAAACAAACCCCTAAAAAGTGGTTAAACGGGTGTCTAAGTTTGTATGGGAACTTTATAACGGGTGGTTGAATTCGCTTGAAACTCGGTAGGTACCTAAAATTTCTTTGCAATACAAATACCTAAGAAAAACCAGTATAAAAGTTTTCTCAAAACTCAAAACTACCCTTCAAAGGGAGTGCCAGAAGAGGGTATTCAAGTTTTGTATTGGTGGAACTTCTTAACAGGTGGTTCGATTTACTTCACTCTTATAAGTGTTCTTAAATGGATTAAGAGAGGAAGTACCTATAATGATTCCCTAATAAAGTAGTTTTGGAAATTATACCCCAAAGAGGATGAAAAGGGGTAAAAATGTTTGAATGTAAAATCATATCATCACGCATTTGTCTTAAAATTAATTCGGCTCGCTTCGCTCGCATTCTTTAGCTTAGCATTAGCTTCATTACATTTTGCGAACAAAGTGAGTAATGTCTGACCACAGATAGGAACCGACAAGCAGCCAGCCTTTTTACTGGGCACCGTTAGCAAAACAAAGTATTACAATGTTGCATTTGTCTAAAAAAATCGCCTCTGTTGACGAGAAACGGAAGCTCAGTTGTCAGACCCCAGAATAGGAAACAAACAAGCAGCTAGCTCTTTTTCTGAGCACAGTTAGCAAAATCAAGTGTAACACGGTGCATTTGTCTAAAAACAATCAGCCTAATCTGAAGTTCACTTCGCTCGAGTTCTAGCTTCATGAGCATATTTTACGCAAAGTGAACTATGTCTAAGCAAAAAAAAGGAACCGACAAGTAGTCAGCCTTTTCTTTCTACACCGTAAACAATATCAAGTAGGTACCTATCACCTGTTGCATTTGTCTAAAAATACTTCGGCTCACTTCACGAGGATACTCGCGAGGAAGCTCGCTTTGCTCGCGTTTAAGCTTCATGAGTGTTTGCGAGCAAAGTGAGTTATGTCTGACCACAGAATAGGAAACGACAAGCACCTAGCCGTTCCTTTGATTATGGCTAGCCAAATCAAGTGTTCCAATATTGCATTGGCCTAAAAAAAGGAAGCTTGCTTCGTTAAAAACGTTACTGCACTACGTAGGTAATAATCAAAGTAATCTAACGCGTACGACGTCACAAGTAACAGATATTAATAAGATAAATAACTACGGAACCTCAAACCACAGAACTTGTACTTGGCTGTTTTTTATAGTAATTACTAAATTTAGTGTGTCTGTGTGTAATGTTGTTATTTGTACCCCTAAATTGTCTCAAATATAAGACTTCCAATCTATTAAAAAGTTTTTAAACTCATTTTCTATACTAGATTCAATTTTTTGCAGTCGAAAAATTAAACGAAAACCAATTTTGACGGTGCAAAGTAGCGAATATGACACATAGGAGAGTTTACCATGGGCTAAAACTGTTTTGACAAATTTTTTGTATGTAGCTGTAAAGTCGCGAATCTGCATTATTACGCTATTTAAACAATATTATGTATTATTAAATAATACATATAAACATGCTTTCCATTTAATACACAAATGTATTTAATTTTTTTAAATAGGTCTATAGGAACTATTTCAAAACTGCAAAAGTATGTTTTTTTTCCAGTCTTTTCGCTCTCCTGAACATTTTGCTTTTTGCAGATAGGGGAGTTTACCATAAACCTGACGATGTCATATATCAAATTTACGTAGCACAACCTAGTTATCTACCAAGTTTCATGCAGATTGGATTAACGGTTCGATAGTTATGCGATAACATAAAAATTACACATACAAACATACAAAGCAAAATCGTAAGATCTTAGCTCGCTTTGCTCGCTTGGTCGATAATTAACTGATAAATAAAACAAATTATTCAAAATTCAAGGTATTCACAGATATTCACGTTTGACTTTGCGTTACAGTACCTACGCGTATGGCTGAGCGCTGCGCACTCACCCTCCTCTATCGCGAAAACGGTTGAGCGCATGAAAGAATGTTTTAAACAAAATATGTCGCAAATTGTATGCTCTACAACTTTATATTATAATAGATGTTAACATCATTGGACCAATAGCAACCAAAATATTCGCGAAAAACTATTTTTTTTACCTTTGACCTTGAATAACTTAAGACGCAGACACGAGATTTTATGAGACTTTTGAGACAACTTTTAGGACGCCTAAATGAAGCTACATACGAAAATTCAGCTTATTATCTGTAATTCCGAGGTTGAGCCCATTTTTATGCTAAGCTGACTGGACTATTTCGCATTTACGAGCCTTACATTAAGTAGTGTCATTTTAACTCCCTATTGTTATCCCGTCAAAGATCAAGTAACATTTACAATTGTTGTTTATTGTTTATTTGCTAAGCTATTTACATAAAGTCGTTTGAGGCTTAAAGCGCTTTAACTACCTAATTGTAGGAAACCAACAAAGGTTGTTTTTATTTAAATTAATGTACCGTAAATTGGGGTGAAGTTGATTAAATTTCGAGGAAAATCCCATCGTAAAACTGTAACGGTTGGTCCAAAATTTAAAAAAATCTCTATTCAGAAGAAGATGAAATGGAACAAGTACCTAAACGAAATACTTACTTATACAAAATTTGGATTACTAGATTCTGAGAAAAAAAAAAAAACTAGGGTAGGTAGGTACTCTTTTTTTTCTATAGACTTGATTTGGGGTCCCTTTCATACACCCTGTTTTTAACTTGAAATGAGAAAGAAGCCCCTTTTCACATGCACTTCACTTCATACATATTTTGCTCCCGAACGGCTCGCTTCCTTGCACCGAGACTGATTGACAAGATGACGAGAATGTCAATGCCTAATAACCTATAGAAGAAAAAAATCATCATTATCATAATCAGCCTATAGCAGTCCACTGCTGGACATAGGCCTCCCCTAATGAGCGCCATCGCGCCCTGTCTTGAGCTTGACGCATCCAACTTGTCTCGGCAAACGTAGTGTAGGACGCCCTCCTGCCAGGTGGACGATCTGCGAAAGGCTGCCGGCACAAGTTGAAAAAAAAATATGAATATTTTTCATTGCAAATAATAAAAGTCTTGAGAAAATAAAATTTATTTATTTTATTAATATAATAATGTAAAATTAATTGATACATGTACTTGTGTTCTTTCAATTTTTCCATGGTTCTACTGGTTATTGGTTATTTCATCGTTGCTGAGGTTGCAGGAAGACAAAGACTATAATCACACTATCACACTATGTTTTTCCTCTATAACTCGACAGCCTCTGAACCGATTTGCCTGAAATTTAAAATAGAGATAGATAATAACCGGTAATAGGACATAGGCTACTTTTTATCTCGGAAAAGTGCACGATTCCCGTGTGATAAAAAAATATTAGTTCACGCGGGCGAAACCGCGAGCGTCCACTAGTATTATTATATATTGTATACCCAAGCGAAGTCATGGCGGACTGCAAAATGTGCAATGAACTACATAATTCAACTGAGTATTTTAGTATGTGTTCCACGCGTAGGGTTTCGTAGCAGCAAGTTATTTCAGATTTTGTAAGCGAGTGCTACGCCGTAGAGATTTGCTACGGTTCCGTTCAAACGAACATCATAAGGGCGGATTTTTTTAAATTTGTACATTGCATTTTCAGCGTGTCCATCGACTTCCAGTGCATTATTTTAATACTTCTAATAGATTTGTGGTACGGGTATGGTGTTTTTCGGATAGATTAACAATCTTTTATCCATTTTCAACGTAAACATATATAGGGTACCATATATTTTTAATTAAAATAAAGCAAAATAAGCAATACTTTACCGCATTTTTACCATGTCCCCTCGTCAGTTTGCAACTTTCATCGTGTCATTACAACTCAATAGATCGAGTTTTGAGACACATTTTCTAGTCTATTATCATGATAAATTCACTGTTTTTCGAATAATAGACAGCAAAACCATGTAAGTTAATTAAATTATTAGATATTTAGCTTTAAACCTGAGTCCAGATTTTTGGCATTTTTGGACATGTCCGGCTGACTAACGGGTTTTGAGCTACTTGGATTATTGCAATCCTACTAATGTGGTATTTTTTTGAATAAACTGGTACTCTTGCTGGCATTCTGACTGCCACTCTGATGTATTGATGTAATCAGACTGTTTTATGAGTCAGTGAAGTGTGTAGGTAGGTGAAGTGCTGTCCGAGGTCCGCTGATGAACTGCTGTTTTTTGAAGGTAAGAAACAACTTTTTGGCATATTACTAGTTCGCAATGAATAGTTTAACTTCCGGTTGCATGAAATAATAGCAGTTCCACAGGATTATGTTATTACATTCGGCAGAAAAGTTAAAAACATTTTCCTTGCCACGGTTTCGTTACTGTCAGCTGAGGAACATTTGCAAAAACGTTAGTCATCCGAACAAATTGTTAGTCATCTGACCTGTAAAGTCAAGTGCCGTATAGTGGCGAAAATAAAACTCTTTTCTATTCTATTCTATTATCCAATAAGTACTGATTAAGTGGTATTTAAGTTTTTTTTTTTTCAAGTTTTTGTTATAAAAGTTACCGGATCTCATAATAAGATAGAATATATCTTAGATTTAAGTAAAAATGTGTCATAATTGTTAAATAAATGTGGTACCGTGGGGCAGTCTCGGGCATCATCAGTGACTTCACGGTTGAGAGGTAGTTCAAAGCACTATGCAAAATAGACGTATTTTATTAATAAAACGCTCACTCTATAGTTGTAAAAGTCAGAATATCTTGCCATTGTAAACACAAGCCTTACTTGTCCTCTGACTAACATCGACGGTCCACTGACTAACTGTCCTCTCGAAAAAGTTTTTTGAAATCGTATTTTAGATATTAAGCCCACTGTTTTTTAACAAACTTTTGTGTTCCTTGGTGAGATAATATTAAATAGTATTATGTGTAATTTACTTGATTTTGTACGGGTTCTAAATTCTAAGAAAAACTAAAAAGACTGAGACAAATTTGACCAAAAGTTAGTCACCTGACATAAAAGTTGAAATATTTAATATTTCTAATTAATATTCAAAGAATATGCACTGATTATTCTATTGTGATTTTAAATTGGATTCAAATAAAAGGCTTTTTACGATTATACGTCTTTTATTTTTTCATTTATCCAGAAAACAATTTCGTTACTCATTGGACAATTTTGACCACAGTATCAGTATTAAAATACCAATAAATCAAGTTTTCTTCAGTAAATTACATGACCTTTGGGTTTTCATGAAACTTTATATATCTTGCTATAAGATCATTATACCCAGAAATAGATATTTGAAGAAAAAAAATGATAGTGGGCAAACTTCACCCAGCACCGCCAGCAATGTAATTAATATTACTCGAAAGACCTAACAAAACTAAGCATTTTTTATTATCGACGTATTAAAATCTATCCCGGGGGTCACTAGATAAATCCATGTTTGTACCTACCTAACCAGCCCCCCTAGCCATATTACACTATCTATCGTCGCTGTAGAATAGAAACACTTCAAAATGTATAGGATTTGACGTTTCAAGTAGATGAGTCACGTGGTCAGAACGTCAATTCCTATACATTTTGAAGTGTTCTATTCTACAGCGACGATAGATCGTTCTACAGCGACGATAGATCGTGTAATATGGCTAGGGCCCCTGAGTAGTAGGTACTAGATTGTATGACAACGGGGCAAAATATAATTTGTTTCGACGAGAGTGCTATTTTGAATACAGAATGGAGCGAGGGATGCTAGAGTTGAAACCCGAGCGCAGCGAGGGATTCTAGATTAGAATCCTGAGCGCAGCGAGGAATTCAAAGGACGTCATCGGAAATAGGAGATTGTTACACATGGTTTGAAAGTAACCTACCTAGGCACGAGATGGTTTGGCGCACGAGCAAAGCGAGGGCGCTAATAGTTCAAGTGCCTAAACAGGTTATTCACATCTATCTTGTAAGAGCTATTAACACGCTGAGACGCTATGGCCGCATCGCCGGCCACGTAGCCAAACAGTTCGTATTGAAATGTATGACAGATAACTCACTTGGCTACGGTTTGGCGTCAGGATCCTGATCCTATGATCCAGATCCCGTGATCCTGACTTCGTGATCCTATTCCCGTGATCCTGATCCTATAATCGTGATCCCGTGATTCTGAATCTGTGATTCTGAATCTGTGATCCTGATCCTGTGATCCTGATCCTACGTGATCCTGATCCTACGTGATCCTAATCCCATAATCCGGATCCAATGATCCTGCATAATCCTGATCCCGTGATCTTTATCCTGTAAACCTGATCCTACGTGATCCTAATCCCGTGATCCTGATCCCGTGATCCTGATCTTCATCTTATGGTAAATAGAAATGTCAAATATAGCTGACAAAGACGACATGGCTCAATAGAAATGTCAAATAGTAGCATGTGATTTATTTAATACTTTGTCAGCAGGGAAAATCGTTTCCCAGGGAGAATTGCTTCCCAGGGACGCAAAAGTACTGTTTTCATCCCTCTGTTCTGGTAACTTCAAGCGTACTTTCCGAACATGAGAAATGAAAAATAAATACTTAAGAGACTTTCTCATAAACCTCACATTATTTTGAAATAAAAAACATCCCAATAAATCGAGACTTTCATCGCTCTAATCATAATCATTTTAGCTTTTTTGTAAGTTAAACCTTTTCGACTTAAATAAATAGAGAACCCTCGGACAGAATTTGATGCGAATTGGCACAGAGAAACAAGGCTTTGATACCTTCTAAGCAAAAGTAGCTATATATAAGCTGCGGCGGTCGTGGGTCCATACATTTATGATTACGCCCAAAAATGCGGTAACAACCATTTTAACCTCTCTTTAAGTTAAACCGATTCGACTCAAAATAAATAGAGAACCCCGGGACAGAATTTGATGCGCATTGGCACAGAGATACAAGGCTGTGATACCTTCAAAATAAAAGTAGTCTGAGCTGTGGCGGCCGTGGGTGAAGTGCCCATATATTTTTGCCCACACTCGTTTTTACAACATTTTCAGAATGGTACAAATTTAAAAAAATCCGCCCATTAAATTCATAATCATAACACAAGTCCCTCGATCAAATACCTAGGTACTATTTATCACAATATTGATACCGTAGATTTGTCAAACTACTACCTAACTAATATTTGTAGCGTGTTTTTTACCACGTTTTATTAGGTCACTTTCTTGTTTGTCTGTCTGTCTATCGTTTCGGGTTGAATCTTGCAACAAATGATAAAATATCATTGCTTGGAACTCACTTCCCGATTAGCTACCTGGCTGAAACTTTCAGGGTAGCTCACACCTTGTTAACAATACATTCTAAAAAAATTTAAAAGTACATATAAGTATAAAAAATCTACATTTCATTTTGTTTATTTGTGTGAACTTGTACAAGCAGAGCTTATGAACTGATTAGATTGAGGTAAATACCTAGTTAGAGAAGTTGCAGCTTATTCATTCACTGTTAATTATGTGCGCTAAATTAGTACGAGAGTATGTCCAATGTTGTATGCAAACATTATTATGTTTGTATTAAAATCTTATTGTTTACACAATACAAACAAAATATTACAATGGCAATGCAGTGAATGCAAATAAATTAATATGAAAGTATTTCTTCAAGGGAATTAGTGTTTGAGGAGTTCGACAGCCTTATAGTGTTACAACATTCCCAGAAGGTAATTTATTGTACCTACTTAATGTAATTTTTTTAATATTGTAATTGTTGTATTTTGACATGTACATAGAGTATGAAATAAGTAAATTATTCTGATTCTGATTAGTCGCGCATTTTGGTTTCAAATCGAACAAACAAATAAATAAACTCATACATCGAATTTCTATCACAGATTTGCTTATCTTTAGGTCATAAAGAAAAGTTATAACCCCGCATAAAACCGTTTACACGACGCAATAATCTGTGCAAACACCCGCATTTGCACAAACGTGTTGTAAGGAAAGCATCATCGTGCATCCAGCTTACCTGTTTGAATGAAGAAAAAGCGCTGGCTAGAGAAAAACTAAGTATCTACTTATATAGAAAACAGTAGGTACAAAACTGAACTGAAGAATAGTCCATTTCATAGATTTATTCACGTTCGACACACGGATACCTACTCTACTACACTAGCGACGTTACAAACTTACTTTACGACTAGGTACACATTTTGCTACTGCAAACTCCACGAGCTTGCACAAAAACTCTGCGCAGTCATAAATTGGGGTGTAGTCTGATCCAGCTTTTAGAACGGAGCACACAATGATAGGGCTGGATTTAAAGCAACAACGAAAGAGGATCGTCACGGATTTACGATGGGTTTTATTGTATCTTGATGTGAAAGGATGAGTGACGATTTTACCCTAATGTGAATGTTTAATCTTGGTACTGGATATGACAAACTGCGAAACAATCTAGGATAGGTACCTACCTACCTATTTATTATAATAAATATTATTTATAAGTACCTAGGTAAAAAGGTGTTATGACTCCAAATGAAAAGCAAACTTATTTTTTTACAGAACACAATTTACGAGTGGGTTAGAGACCACCGAGTACATCACAAGTTCTCGGAAACCTCAGCAGACCCCCACAATGCGAATCGAGGCTTCTTCTTCTCCCACGTCGGCTGGCTCATGATGAAGAAGCACCCCGATGTTATCATAGAGGGACGGAAGATGGACATGAGCGACATTGAAAACAATTCCCTTGTCAACTTTCACACGCGGTAAGTTATTATATTAGGTACCTACCTACATAACGAAATCAGTCAGTGGCAAGAGTAGGTATAGGTAGATAGATAGATATTTTATTTAGCGAAAACAATACATTTGTCTGTTAAGTAAATAGTGTCTTACAACCTATGTTAGGTTTGACTCTAGCTAGACACAAGGGTTCTCAGATTGTAAGAATAGGAACAGACTTCTTTCAACCTTTAGGTAGGTAGGTATATAACACGGAACTTCTGTGGTAAGTAGGTAGGTATATAAAGTAAATAAGTCGCCGCTACCATTTCTTATGAAAAAACTGTTCTGTTCTGTTTACCTAGTACCTTGGTAGTAGGGGTCTTTCTTCACATTTGATCTAAACCCCTAGGGATTGATTTTAACGGTTAGGTTTGCATGAAAGTTTTCGATATTGTAGTGCAGATTGTGTACCTATAGACAAAATTCAGACCGATTCTGTAACCGGCATTCAGTCACAGTGTTGAGATAATTTGGCATCAACATGTATAATATCCAACCATCATAGATACGTGGTAATACCGCGGAACGCAACTAGTCTTACTACCTACACCTATACCTACATTTCAAAGGCCTCTTTTTGAATTCCAGGCACTTTACGTTTTTCAAAATTCTATTCTGCTTTGCGTTGCCGTGCATGATCCCGTATCTCGTCTGGGGCGAGTCGCTGAGGATGTCACTGCTGTCGCAAGCGTTGATGCGCTACATGTTGTCCCTCAACTTCACCTGGTCCGTGAACAGTTTCGCGCATCTGTGGGGCAACAAGCCTTACGATCGGTAAGTCTTATGACTGCAAAGTTGTAGATCATGTAATTTGCTACAAAAATTGACAATTTTTCCAATATGGCGGCGCGAGCGGCAAAGCAAAGATACGAGGTGGCAAAGTTAAAATTCGAAAAGAGCACATCGACATCTATTCAAAAATCTCAAAACTCAAAACTAAAACTTTAGGTACAAGTAAAGTAGGTACTTAGCTATGTTTTGAGCGCTTCCTTTCTTCGGAGGGCACGTTAAATTGTCGGTCCCAGCTTGCCATGACGTTGGACGGAAACCTTTAGGCGGTTTTAAAAATTGGGCACTTAGAAAAGAGGCAAGCGAGGCTACTTAATTAATTTAGGTCATCTTTTCCAGACATATCATGCCAAGCGAGAATCCACTAGTTTCCATCGTAGCGATGGGCGAAGGCTGGCATAACTACCACCACACATTCCCATGGGACTACAAGGCCGCTGAGTTAGGAATGCGTTTCAACCTCACCACAGTGCTATTGGATTTCTTCGCGAAGATCGGCTGGGCTTACGACTTGAAGGCGGCTTCACCCTCGCTAGTTCAGGAAGTTGTGAAGAATAGAGGAGATGGTCAGAAAGTAGAGTGACGGTTTATTGTGATCGTGGTTTTAAAGGATTCTAAATGGTCATATTAGTGTGATTTATTAATAAGTAAAGGGCATGACATATGGGTTTAAAACTATTCACAACGAAGGTAGAGATAACAATAAATTACCCATAGTAAGTATAGATAAAAAATGTTCCCTGTCTGAGGATTACCTACTTACATAAGGAGTATCTTAATAAGGTAGAAATATGATGTGAAAAATAACTTACATTAAGTGATAAGTACTTACCTACATTTAAGCTTCCTAATTTAGTTTATTTACCTATAAGTGAGCAGCTGTTACTTAAAAAACTAGTAGTGGAAAACAAAAATGAGAATGTTCTTTTCGTTTTCATCCAACCCCAAACCCCACACAACTTTTGGATAGTAGACTACAAAATAATTACCTACAAAAATCAAGGTTTATCAACAGTTTATTCATTACATAAATGAAATGATGCACTTCTAACTTAACATACAATTTCAACCTATTTTTACAGAACAAAATCAAAAAACAATAAATAAATATTTCCATCTCTGTACTGCATTTACAAAGTAAATAATATAGCATCATCTCTTGTAACATTAAGATTCTACGCTCATAATGACTTTCCAAATGGATGTTATGGATGGTACATATATTTAAATGGTACCTTCAGTGAAAGAGTTGTAAGCATGTATGCAAAAGCGCGATAAAAACGTGTAAATTTCGCAAAACATGCTCCAGTAATTTCAATATGGTTTCCATGTAGAATAGAGATGAAGACTAAATTTCTATTTTTTTTTGTCCATCAGATAGGTAGATTAAAAAATATTGGACATAATGTTTTTCGATACTTTGAGTTAAAATGTGGCAAGCCACATTTTAACTACCGTTTAATGCGTTCTATCAAGTAATTTTTTATTAATTATGATAAAGCAAAACTTACGTGTCTAATATTTTTTTATTAGCTGACTGACGGACTATACAATATTATTTCTTTTTTTTACCCAGGCATCATCTCTATTTTACAATGACAATCCTAGTAAGACCAAATCAGTAAATACAAGCTTTTAAGGAAACAAAAATTTACAAATGACAAGATATTCAGTCTTCAATCAATGTGAACATTTCAATCTGAGGCTTCACATGCTCAATATCTGTGAACTTGGACTCCTTGGGTGCCCTGGGGGACTCATCTTTTGAAGTCTTTCTCTTCAAACTGACTACTTTATTTGAATAAACTCCATCAGTAGTGTCTTGGCTTGTAGATACTTTTCGCCGCTTTGGTTTTGTCACAACAAAGTCAAAATCTGAGGAATCTTCATCAAAGCCTGAATATGAAGGAACTGAGCGGCCACTTCTAGTGGATCTCATGGGCTGAATCCTTGTAGATTCTTCAACTATTTGGAGGGGAGGAGGCCAGGATGCAAATATTGCAGATCGCCGAGCTTGACGATAACTGTTTATGGACATGAGCTTGATGTAGACAGCTAATGTATGCGCTTTCTCTGTGTTTGTTAATGTCTCCGAGAATAGACTCCAAGGCATCCGTCTGTCTGCGACATCAAGGTACCGTCGTTTTAATGCCTTTGGTTGTGGAGCATCAGTGGTATCCATGGTTATAGTCTGTGAATGATATAAAAACATTGTGAGTTCACAAAGAAAATAGAGAAATAGTATTTCAAAAACAAAAGGTACAAGAGCAGAACTTCCTAGATAATGATTTGGACTTTGAAATGTTTTGTACTTTTTTCTACAAAATACTTTGACAGCTGACTCTCAGGATTAAAAGCAAGAACTTGAGCACTGTATTGAGAAGATCAACATCAAATCATAGTAGGAAAGTAATGGACATTTTTTTACCTTATTAGTATTTTCTCTTGTTAAATCTTCCTCATTGCTGGTGGCTTTGGAGTTATTTAGCGCCTTGAGAAGATCATTCATTTCTTCTTTAGTTAGGTTGTCTTCATCCAAACCATATTCTGTGGATGTAAAAAGATTGATGTCTATAAGCGGATGCATTAGTGGGCCGGAACAGATTAGAAAAACATTACTAGGTATTTAGAACTTTATAATTTAGAGATGACATTAAGTTGCGGGGTTCAATGACCGATTTTAAGTAGAATCGGACCTGGTGTAATCTTAATCTGGGAATTAAAATGGACAAATGCTATAAAAAAGTAAGAAAAGGCTAGAGAGAAGAAATATTTTCATTTAGTAGGTAGGTAGGTACGGCAAAATAGCTTTATTTTTACGAAATCTTGTATTCGCTGCACACCCTTTTGTTCAAGCAGAAAAGAAGTTACGTATCTACAAGAAACTTACCAGACAACTGATTTTTCATACACCTGGTTTCGGAATCACAGCTATCGTCCGAAGAAATAACGTTATCCATTTTCGGTCAGTGCAGGCAAAACAAAATAAACACGAAAGAATTAGAACATCAACCCTTCAATCTTTTGTAAGGCATTATGAAATTTAAAAGGAAAACATACACGATATCCAGAAAGCCAAAAACAGATTATTACTTTTCTGGCTTTGGCTTCGCAATTTTCTGTTTTTTGGCTTTTGGTTGTACTATAAATTCATAAATTATTCTGTCGTCTATTTGTGCACAGTGCAGCAGCGGCAGGCGCGGAGTTTTTTGTTTGACAAATTGATTGATTGACATGACATTCGACTTTTTTCATTGTGATGACATTGACATTCCAATTTCCAACAGCTGCCAAATAGCGCCAAATCAAAAATCAAAGAACAAATTCAAAGGAGATGTTTCTGTTTCATGAGTATCACAGACTTACTAGTTAGTGTACTACTCTTAGCGTAGCGTTACATTCTCTTTGTGTACTACTTTACTTACAGCCTAAATTAGTCATCTGTGCTTACAGTACAACGGGCTCAAAAAGGTCGCTATTGCAGAATCGCATTAAGAAATATGAACTATAGTCCGGCAAAAACGGGTAGACACAGCAACTATCAGTACTTTGGAAACCCTTTCTCTATTAGTCTATGGTAAAGTACAGGTTTCTTGTCTACATGGTACAGGTGCCGAAGACGCGAACTATTTAGCTTGCACAGTGGCGCCCCCATTTATTTCTAATTTTTTGTGTCGGACTCTATACAAAACATGCTGGGCGAGCGCGAGCGAGAGTCTGAGAGAGAGGCAAGGCGTTCACTCGGCGAGCCTACGTCGGCTATAGTGGCGCGTTCACACGCTCGCGTGCAACCAGACATTCAAAGAGCTCGCTATAGTCGAATAATCGAATTCAGTTTCCTTGAGATTAGTGACAGAGCTACTTCATCCTCGCTCTGATAAATAAATAAATAAATAAATATTGCTGGACATTTCACACAGCATCATGTGGTCCCAAGCTAAGCAGAGCTTGTGTTATGGCAACCACATGACTGATATAAGTATCCGTTCTAGGTCCATGCTCTATCATAATATCTCTGTCTCGTTGAATGTCTGTTTACATCTCGTGCCTTTGAATCCCTCGCATGGGCACTCGAAACATAAATCAACTTTACTCTCTTGTTGCACCTATTGCTGATTATTATAGAATGGAAATACCTACCTATATACATCAGTCGCCTATGACCTCGTCGAAACTGATGTAATAATTGTGGCGTAAGAAGGCCCCTTTAGTCATTACTTATCTTATTTTGTAATAAAACCATCCAATTTCTTAAACCATTTATTTAAAAATATACAAAACGTCATAGAATTATAAACCACTATCTGACCATTGTAAAAGATATTTGGACCATAAACATTTCTAAAACATCTAACATCAAACATCTCAAGAACCTACACATTATAGTCAAAACCGATACCCCTGAATCTATTCTATAATTTGACACGACAACAGTAAAATAATGTTGAATAAACATAGAGGCCCATAAAAAGAAAACAGGGCAAGTATTTCAGGTTCCTCTACTACAGATAATTTCTTCTTGTTTTCGTATCACGAATTAGTTTAGGCATACAATATTTAGAGGTTTTTCAAAGACAATTCTGTACAAAAAATACAAAAGTGCTTTGAATAATTTTGTAAGTATAGAAAATCTCTCTTTATAGTTGTAAGCCTAATAGTACTTCGAATTATGCGGCAACCCGTACAGAAAAGATATTAATAAAGTTAAAAAAGTTGTAAAGGCAAGGTATATTTAGTAAGTAGGTAATAATTTATAATGAGCAATATTTTTTTCAATTCTTACTTAATCAAATAAATAGGTAAGTATTTTGAATTATTGTGTTTGGCGGTTTTATGGTAAAATATCAGATCTATTGATAAATAAGTAAATAGATACAGACATAACATTATTTATTATTATTATAAATTGTAAGTATTAAAATTTTAGTTTAAAAATGGTATCGACGGAATGGTTGCATAAGCGGCTGACAAAATCACATAAAACTATCACATTAACATACAATTAAATACTTTATAATATTTTTATATCACACATAAAAAAGCTTATCAGAGTCTTGCTCAAAGTTACATGAAAACCAGTCTAGGTCATAATTTTCAACCAAGTCACTATATAATTTGTCATGTCAATAGATATGCCACATGATTTAAATTAGATGATTATAATTTCATGAAATAGTGATTAAATAAAAACAAATAAAATATAAATGATTAATAACTGCTGCACTTAGCTACAATTGAAGAAGGGATCGCTGTCATTCTTATAAAAATCTATTACTTATTTTTATTAGTTTGCTGGAATTATATATTTTTCTCTTATTTCCTAATATAAATCTAGTATCAACACCTGTCTTATTTATCTATACTAAACCAGCGTCGTTATTAATGATGTTTGAAAAAACGGGCATAGATTCTCATCCAATTGTCCTAAGGCTCTAAAATGCCATTAATTCATTACGACTTCCCTTTTGCAAACGACACTGATTCCTAACCTTATCGTCAAGTTTACACGGATCCGAGCATACAGTCAACGAGCACGTTATCTTTTGTCGCGTTCGGTCTCGTTGAGATGTGAGTGACAGAGCTACTTGCGCGGTCACTCATCTGGTTGAATGTCTATTTGCTCGGAAGCGTGTAAATGCACCATAAAAAGTCTAAATTCGTTTATCTCGTCGACTTGAGCTTCCAACGCAGGAAGAGGAAGGCAGATATACGCAAAATCACGAATATTAGACAGAGAGCGGCGATGTCGAGAGTGAAGTCCGCGTCAGTCATGTCGAGCTCTTCTAGTGTCGTCTCCGGGTTTTTGAAGTGACAGTATGTCTGGAAATAAAATTATAGTTTAGTCTTTTCATAGGTAGATAATGCTGTTATTTTTTATAACTGGAGCGATTTGATTGAAACGTAAAATTGAGACATTGAGACCTGGATTAGCATTCTCCTTTTAAATTTCTTTCGGATGTTAGAAATTCATTAGCAGAAGATGCAATGACCTCGGTAGCGTAGTGTGTGCTCAGCTGCCTAGCTGAGACGTACGATGTTCGGGTTCGATTTTTGATTACTTTGCGTATTTGTTACAAATATCTGTGTGGTACCATGATACTCGTAGTTTATGTTTTACTGGCCTATGTACCTACCTATATGAATGTTAGATGTTATTTACTAGTTGAACTGACTTTTCCTGTCCAAATTACGAGTTTATAGAAAAATCCCTGGCCGAATTTTACAATTTCCGGGCAACTTTTCTTCCTCAGGCACCGTCTCCACGAGCGTGAGAATCGCGGCGATATTATCGTAGTGCCACGTATTTCTATAGCTTCTATCGCCGCGATAACATCGCCGTGCGGAGACACGTTCATAGAGAGTGTACAGAAATACGTGGCACGACGATAATATCGCCGCGATTCTCACGCTCGTGGAGACGATGCCTTAGGATCAACTCACACTGACGCATAGTCGAATGAGTCGATGCTCTCACCAACACCTAATTTTAAAATGAACAATTTAATAAGAATAATGGTTCACACGCACGTTCATGGTTCACACAGCATGAAGAATGTGATGAGAGTGAATGAAGCGAAAGAAGTGTGTCAGGATCGTAGCAAGTGGCGATCTGTGGTCTCTGCCTACCCCTATGATGGGATACAGGCGTGAGTTTATGTATGTATGTAATAAGAATACTATACCTGGTGACATTGCAGCTTGGGTCTGTTAAAAGAGTAGGTAGCGAGCGCCGTTCCCTCGAAGCCATATCTTATGTAGGATAGGTACGTGATCCAGCGAAGGTAGACCGGTATCGCATTGAACGACACGAAGAAACCGCTGAACAGAAGGAAGGGCACCGACATAACGGGCGCGAGGAACACACCGTTCTGTAGAATACAATAACATAATATGAATACATGTAAAACCTGAAAGCAAAGCTAGAAAAAAAATATTGTAAAATTTCGACAAGGGCAATCGACTTTGCCCAGTAACTAATTTTTTAGAGCGAGGCTTTTACTTATTACAGTAGGGCCAACGGATCTCGGCGTACGTGAAGTTGGCCGTTTCGATGCGCAGTGCAACTTTTTCATACAAAATTTTCTACTGCGCAGCGAAGAGCCTGACTTCACGTACGCCTAGATCCGTCGGCCGAACTGTAATTTCAAATCCCGACTGAGTAAAGTTTTAAACATGCATTGTATTTCATCTAATAAATAACATACTTATGGTGAACATAAAGGCTCCTCCTTTTTTAAAGTCAGTTGAAAATTCATTTATTTCACTAAAAAAAATCAAATCAAATCTACAAAAACAGTTTAACAAAATATCTACTACTCTTAGGCGCCGTCTCCACGAGTGTGAGAATCGCGGCGATATTATCGTCGTGCCACGTATTTCTATAGCTTCTATCGCCGCGATAACATCGCCGTGTGGAGGCACGTTCATAGAGAGTGAATAGAAATACGTGGCACGACGATAATATCGCCGCGATTCTCACGCTCGTGGAAACGGCGCCTAAGGGATGTGCTTACTTAATGGTGCGTTTATGGGGCGTTTAAACGCCAATACGCGAGCCGAGCCTGGCTCGGCTCGTGACTCGGCGCGCCACGCGCCGTTTAAACAGCTACGATCGGCTCGGCTATAGCCGAGCCGCGCCTCCACGGACGGCTCTTCTCGCGTAGGCTCGTGATATCCCGCGTCGTTTAAACGCACCATAAACGACGCGGGATATCACGAGCCTACGCGAGCCGAGCCGTCCGTGGAGGCGCGGCTCGGCTAAATACGAACGCAAGCCTGATCGTTTACACGACGCGGGGTAACGCGAGCCGAGCCGTCCGTGGAGATGCGGTTTGATGTTTAATTCTTCCACTGATATACGTCTGATCTGTTTAGACGGCGCGTATTAACACGAGCCGAGCATCGTGCCTTTGATCCGTGTCGAAAAAACCGACAACTGATGGATCGTGCAAACTTTGCCGAGCCGAGCCGAGCGTAGTTGTTTAAACGGCGCGTGGCGCGCCGAGTCACGAGCCGAGCCAGGCTCGTGACTACCGTATACCTCCAAAATTTTCCGCTTTCCTATATGTACCTTGAACACAAAAAGTTTGCGGAACACTGCTCGAGCGAGCCTGAGCGATATTTACCTGCACATTCATAGCAGCTCCGACGACCAAGCCGACGCTCTGCGCGACGAAGGATATAAGCAGGCAAGAGGACAGGAACATCGCGAATCGGAACCAAACCAGCGGCTGTGACGTCAGCAGGTAAACTATCACCACGTATATCACGCAGAATATCGTCTGGAAACATTCAATTCAGTTAGTAGGTACATTATTTACAAAAAAACTTAGGCCTTTACATCTTTGCTAGAAGATTTTTTATACAGTGTCAGGAGGCAATCTTTGCCTACACTTAACGGGACACTGTAGTGCCTGGGACTTGGTTTGAGATGGAGTCGGCTTGCCCAGTACCTGCGTAGTGGTAGACAGAGAACGTGTGTATTATTTCACTTTCAAAACTCGTGTGAGACGCTCGCGCAAGGAGTAACCTTGCCGCAACTCCCTCCTTACCCAGATGAAGATTCTCCGGACGCATCGAAATATTGTCGGTATCTAAATCGACGATATTTTTACATGAGTAATTCCCGTGTGTTAAATAATGTCTAACGTATGTATTGCTTAAATACTTATTAAGTATCAATATTTACCTGGAACGGTATATCAGACACAGTGATGGCGAGATAGTAGGACCGCAATGAGTACCATCTGTTGAAATGTTCTTTCACTAACACTGGCATTTCAAGTGGAACTGAAAACAAAAAACAGAATTTATCATAAATATCATCTAGTGAACATCCGCCATTTTGTTTTATTCTAAAATATCGAATACCTTAGATTTTCGACTGTTTCCTATTCTACTAATGACAAACGACTCAGTTGTGGTGAGGTTTTAGCTAAGGTTTGGACTTTGGCAGAACAAATTATTGAAAAGCCATTCTACTATTTACCAAATGGCTGACATTTAAGAGATCGAAACAAAACGCAGCGGAATAATTGACGTTGTCATCTAGTAGAATTGCCCTGGGTTTAGTGAATATGAGGTCCAAAGACTTTAATCATCCCTTGCCATTAACAGAAGATACTCACAGCTAAGTATAGTGATGGTCATAGAAGTGTACATAAGGAACAGCATGTTGAAGAAGAGGAATCCAAGATTGGAGAGCACTTTGGAGCCGTCGTTTCCGATATCGTAGTACAGAGCACCGATCAGAAAGCCGACCAGAATGTGCGCGAACAGACGCAGGTACATCAAAGTCTGGGGATAAACAAGACACATACTGTTATGGCTAATCGCTTCTCGATTTTCATAATGGGCTACAATAGAAACCGTATCCTAAACATAGCCACAAAGATAGTGAAAATTCAGAATCGATTCAGTAATTTCTATTTCTGAGAGTCAAATTGTAAAAACTGAACCAATAAGGTAAAATAAATAAAAATTATTTATTTCAGACCAGTATAATACATATTTTTTAGAAACTAGGCACACAACATCTAAATAAAGTAAGTAAAGAAGACAAATTGTCCATAAAAATAAACAATTTGGCTTTTCTATAAAAACAATAGTTATATTACTACTGACTAGGTTATACTGATCATGCACTGCATCATTCAACCTATTTAAGCCTGAAACATGTTAAAATGGGCCTAGCTTCTTAGGCTTTATCAACAAGACAAGAAACACGTTAAATATTTGTGGGCATTATTAATAAGCATTAAAACTCACTGATACACTGTCGTGAGGTCGAGTTATGAAGCTTTCTTTGAATATAATTACAGCTAATTCTTAGGCAACAAGTCTCTGTAGTCTTATCCAGGTTTATTGTCAGTAAACATACTAACGAACGAACACATTCTCAAGTAGTCTCTGTTCTTCAAACAGTGAAGATATTTGCGCTAATGGTCCCCAAAAGGGGAGATGCTTACCCAATCTCGTTTGCTGAAAAGCAGAGTCCGTTTGAGCACGACCCAGAACTGAGAGAGCTCGGAGGTGGCATACCGCCGCGGAGACACAGCAGCGTCCCCGAGAAGTGCCACCTCCGCGTTGTCCTGCTTCTCTGTATCATGGATTTGTACCACCATGGGATCACCTGGCAAAACAAAAATACATGACTTCATGGCTGTAATATTACAGTTTCATTTTTTATTATTATCTTCTACGTCTTACATAATATTCCGAATTCCATATTACCTTCCATCATAATAAAAAAAGAAACGAGTGTGGGCAAAAATATATGGGCACTTCACCCACGGCCGCCACAGCTCAGACTACTTTTATTTTGAAGGTATCACAGCCTTGTATCTCTGTGCCAATGCGCATCGAATTCTGTCCCGGGGTTCTCTATTTATTTTGAGTCGAATAGGTTTAACTTAAGGAGAGGTTAAAATGGCTGTTACCGCATTTTTGGGCATAACCCACGGCCGCCACAGCTTAGACTACTTTTGCTTAGAAGGTATCAAAGCCTTGTTTCTTTGTGCCAATTCGCATCAAATTCTGTCCGAGGGTTCTCTATTTATTTTAAGTCGAAAAGGTTTAACTTACAAAAAAGCTAAAATGATTATGATTAGAGCGAGCTCTGTAGTAGCTCTGTCGCTCTCATTTCAAGGAGAACGAACGTGACTGAAGATAAATGAACTGTTGAATGCGAGCTTGCACGCGTGCGACTGAACTTACCTTTAGACCCGCTAAGCATTCTTGAAACAAGTATAACATTAACATCTGTAACGGGGTAGTGTCTTCCTGCCTAGCAAGGACCTCAGGCTTCTTCTCACCAAGCGAAACGCAAGCGTTAGAAGTTTGTATAAGGTATAATGAAATATAGATACACGAAACACTTAGAAATCAAAACAAGAACAATATAAACAAAAAATGACTAACATACTTTTTTGACGTGATAACGTCTTATAAATTGTTGAACGTCGGCTGCACGCACGAAAGCGCATGACTCATTATCACGTTCCACCTGAGCCAAGCGTGCAAGCTAGAGCGTTAAAGGTGACGAGATCGTCCTGCCAACCGCCAATTTTTCTCGGCCGACCCCGACGCTGCCTTCCGGAGGTTGCAACCCAAGAGGTTGATTATATGGGCCCACCTATCTGGCTGAATCCAGCTCACGTGGCCAGCCCAATCCCAGTTGAGCCTGGCAGTTTTTTTACCGACATCTACTATGCCGGTAAGGGAATGCAGCATGGTTTATGCGATTGAAACCGAGAATGCTGTGTTCCATTGCCCTCTGACAGATCTTGAGTTTGGACTTCTGAATCTCGGTCAAAGACCATGTCTGAGCACTGTAGGAGCACAAAGGACGGACAGCATACACATGTCACCGAGGAACCTTTCATGTGCACCTTCATGGACCAGTAGCTCTTCCAGGCATTCTCGATCCTACGACCGATTTCCTTGTCCTGAGACATAGAAAACACCCAGATACGAGACAAATCATATCATATAAGCATATCATACAAATATTTGTCTCGCGGCGGTGATTGAACCATTAGATGAAGATCAGGATCACGAGATCAGGATCACGGGATTAGGATTACGTAGGATCAGGTTTACAGGATAAGGATCACGGGATCAGGATTATGCAGGATCATTGGATCCGGATCACGGGATTAGAATCTCGTAGGATCAGGATCACAGAATCAGAATCACGGGATCAGGATTATAGGATCAGGATCACGGGAATAGGATCACGGAATCAGGATCACGCAGGATCACTGGATAAGGATCACGGGATTCTTATTACGGGATTAGGATTACGAAGTCAGGATCACGGGATCTGGATACGCCAGACCGTAGCCAAGTGAGTTATCTGTCATACATTTCAATACGAACTGTTTGGCCACGTGGCCGGCGATGCGGCCATAGCGTCTCAACGTGTTAATAGCTCTTACAAGATAGATGTGAATAAACTGTTTAGGCACTCAAACTATTAGGGCCCTCGCTTCGCTCGTGCGCCAAACCATCTCGTGCCTAGGTAGATTAATTTCAACCCATGTGTAACAATCTCCTATTTCCGATGACGTCCTTTGAATCCCTCGCTGCGCTCAGGATTTTAATCTAGAATCCCTCGCTGCGCTCGGGTTTCAACTCTAGCATCCCTCGCTCCATTCTGTATTTAAAATAGCACTCTCGTCGAAAAAATAATATTTTGCCCCGTTGTCATACAATCTAGTACCTACTACTCAGGTTAGGTAGGTACAAACATGGATTTATCTAGTGACCCCCGGGATAGATTTTAATGCGTCGATAATAAAAATGCTTAGTTTTTTTAGGTCTTTCGAGTAATATTAATTACATTGCTGGCGGTGCTGGGTGAAGTTTGCCCACTATCATTTTAAGTTATCTTTGTATAAGATATCACGGATAAGAAAAGTCCGTTCTTATCCGTAGTTTTAAACCACTTCCTGGTGTCTGATCGATTTGTTTTATACACTAATTGATAACTCTTGATGACATTGCTAATGCCTGGAATACACATACTACGTAGTAGCAAGCAGACATAAAGCACACTATTATGTGACATAAGGAAGCTAGTTTCAAGATTTTAGATGCTACTTAGTAGCATATAATGAGCTCGTGTAAACATGAAAAGAATATGCTTATGAGTAAGCACTCTACATAGTAGCAAACAACCTTTTTAGGGTTCCGTACCTTAAAAGGTAAAAAAAGGAACCCTTATAAGATCACTTTCTTGTCCGTCTGTCCGTCTGTCCGTCTGTCCGTCTGTCCGTCTGTCCGTCTGTCCGTCTGTCCGTCTGTCTGTCCGTCTGTCCGTGTGTCACCATCGATTATCTCAGGAACGGGTAGAGCTAGCAAGTTGAAATTTATAACATATACTAAGGTCTATAGTCCCTACTGTGAGTATAAAAATCAAGGTCCTGAGTCAACACTATAAAAAGATATAGGCAAATTTAGGTTTTCGTGAAAACTTGTGAGTACCAAAACTTACCTTAATTATCAACTTTTTTTATTTTTCGGAATTTTTCCTTTACTTGTGCTGGAAGACCTTGCTTGTAGCCAAAATTGACAATTCTAGGTCAACCGGAAGTACCCTAGAGGTTTTGGGTCGAAAACCTAAATGGTAGTTCCCGTTGACCTAGAACAACGAAATTTGGCAAAAAGCAAGGTCTTATAGTACAAATAAAGGAAAAATTCCAAAAAGTTAAAAAAGTTGAAAATTAAAGGGTGTTCCCATACATACATAGTTGACGCCAATTAAAATTGTCCTCCGAGTTGTATGAGCGCTCATACAATTAAGCGGACTAGCTTAATTGGCACCATGGCTAGGCACGGAATCCTCGGCGTACGAGTTCGACTCGCACTTGACCGGTTTTTTTATTTAGTAGCACGTGTATTCTAGGTATAACAGTGAGCTGATTTGATGATGGAGTCAAGAACTGTTCTACTGAAATCCTCAGTAGGCTCATTTGAATCAGCTCGAGGGTTACCAACTAACTAGCTTGTTACTTTAGAAGCATTTTTTCAACCAAACCCCCGTTGTTTTATTTGTTTACATTTATGAATTTTATATGATTGTAGATTCTATATGAATTTAATCAGTATATCTATGATATGACGTCACTTATGAATGACGATAAAAATATCACGTGTTCCTCACAAATCCTACATCCGTAATTATTATTAGGTAACCATTTTCGATTCTAAATTCTAACAACACTGATAATGTGATACATGTATACGAGTATCTTATCTCCTTCGAAAACTGAATATTTTTTAGGATATTGCGGTCATTACATTCGCACGAACACGCGTAAGTGTAAGAGGATATTTGTGATTGCCTACGCGAAGTTTTTTCTATACAAAGTAAAAAATCTATAAAAGTTTACAATCCTACAATCTAGCTATTTTAAATTCGTACAATCTATAAAAGTTTTAAGTGCATAATTATGAATGCCCCACGAGTGGCCCCGGTAATGTTCAAGAAAGTTAAATCATTATGTATTTACTAGGTCAATCAAAACCGGAGCTAAGTCTGGCAAAACAAACAGGAAGCATAATAACTATTCAACTTTGAACCTTGCTATCTACGCGATACCGCAATCTGTTAGGGCATCGGTTTATGTGACAAATGAAGGTTGTACCGAGATCATTCATAGCATTAGAAATAGAATGGTATTCTTCAATATTTTGTTGTAGATTGGCGCATCACGCGCCATCACAGGCCATCGTGGCCGCCACTACGTCCTCTTAGATTTCCCCCTGACGACGCCACGCCATTATAAATCTTATCTTATTCTATTAATCGAGCAATATTTGTTTGTTTGTTTGTACTCACATTCTCGAAAATGGCTCTAACGATTTCGATGAAATTTGCAGTACGGGGGTTTACGGGGGCGAAAAGTCGATCTAGCTAGGTCTCTCATCTGAGAAAATTCGTTTTCTCGGCATTTTCACGTAAAAAGAATTACCAATGCAATGTGATTCGTAATTTCACGTAATTCGTTGAGACTAAAGTGGCTGAGTGGGCGGGTGTCCGCCTTTCAGCCGAAGGCCGCGAGTTCGAATCACAGCCAATGGAAGTTTATTAAGTTTCTTTTTGTTCTTTTTTTTTTTTTTTTCTCTATTTGCACCCGAGCAGAGCTCGGTCGCCCAGATATTTATCTAGTAAAGGTGTAAAGGCCTAAGTTAGTTTTCTTACCTTTAGAAATTTCGTTAGCAGCGAACTGCAGTATCCCGTTCTGCAGATTGTTGCCGTGTCCATTGCTTCCGTTAGAGGCGTCTCTGAACTTCTCCTGGACTTGAGAAAGGTCGTTCTTGTTCCATTCTTTATTTGAGCCGAGGGATACTTCCATGTCCTTTTTGTTGTTGTAGTTTGGTATAGGGTCGGGGAAGGGTTGGCCGTTTCTAAAATCAAAATATTTATTTAATAATTTTTTTGGGCCACATGATGGATTGTGTGAAATCTCCAGCATTGTTTCTTTATTTTGAAAATTTTGGTGGAGTCAATACCGGGATAGTACTAAACACCTTTGATAAGAAGGTTGTAGGCTTGAATCCCGGGCTGTATCAATGAATTTTTCATTTAAATAAAAAAATTACATAAGAAATGGTGAAGGAAAACATCGAAACCCGCGGCTGGTCAGCTCCTCACGTATTAACGACGTACAGAAAGCGTCATTAACTGGTATCCCCCTAGTAAGAGATCGGTTTGCAAGCCGTTGATCTCAACTGTTTGTAAAAACTTTTACTTTTCATTTTCAAAAACTTTTACTTTTCATTTTCTCATCCTTGCTTACTTATGGATTTGGATGAATTTCGCTCGAGTTCCTATACTAACTGTTTGTAAAAACTTTTACTTTTCATTTTTTCATCCTTGCTTACTTATGGATTTGGATGAATTTCGCTCGAGTTCCTATACTAGCAAATCCGACTGAAATGCAAGATTGAAATGAAAAGGGTCCTTGTTCAAATCAATTGGGGGATACCGATTGATGACGCTGACTGTACATAATAGATTTAGAAGCCGAGAGGATGGTTTAGGTGCTGGGCAAACCTACTCCATCTCAACAATGTCCCAGAAACTTCATCTCATAAATTTCCTCCTGTCTAAATTATCTAGATTGTATAATACACTTCACGCAAATCAATCATTTCATTTCAGTAAAGTTACTGACCTGATATCGTTCTTCCCGTTCTCGATAGCTCGCACCAATTTGCGGATGTTATCTCCATACTCCCCGCACGAAACCTCTATGATGAAAGACGCCGGGTTGTGGTACGAAGGGCATTCTAGATTCAGGCTGCCGAGCCATTCCACTGAAATTAAAATACGACTGTCAGCACAAAAAGGCTAGACTTAGGCTGAGCGCATACCTATCCGCGCCGAATTTAAATAAATAAATAAATATTGCTGGACATTTCACACAGCGCCATCTAGCCCCAAACTAAGCAAAGCTTGTACTATGGGAACCAGATAACTGTTAGAATACTTAAATATACCTTTTGTAAATACATACATAGAATACTTTATAACACCCAGAAACAGAACAAACATCTATGTTTATCACAAAAATGTTTGTCCTGAGTGGGAATCGAACCCACGACCTACGGCACAGAAGGCAGAGCTACTACCAACTGAGCTAAGAGGCCAGTCGAATCGAATTCTCGAAGTATTGCCAGATTCGAGCAGGTGTGAGAGGTTTCATACGAATTAGGCGCGGATAGGTGTGCGGCCACCTTTAAACGGCTTTCACACAAGACAATTTTAAGATCAATTTGACTAGATTGGCAATCAAATTGGGTGGTGTGGATGGTAGGTACATTTGTAGTTGAATGTTGGCACAAGCGAGCAAACCGCGGGCAGAATTATTATAACTGGTAAATTTTGTTAAGTTAACAGTAGCTCTACAATTCTACATACTGCGTTGGTCTTGCCCAGGACAAACATTTGTGTGGTTGTTCAGAGTTGCCATTTCACAGTGTCATTCGAGGCTATTTATGGCAGTGTGAAGTGTTCATTAATTTTTTTAACGCATCAAACTTCCATTTGCCCCTGACTGTATGCAGAGTGTGGCAAATTCTTGGTCACTGAAGAGTAGGTACCTTTTCTCTTGAAGTTAGAAAGTTTCGTTCTTTGTTTTATTTGTTTTGTAAACTATTATTTTATTTTGAAAAAAAAAACACAATTGCATTTTTAGATTTTTGAAAAAAGTACAGTTAGCCTAAAAAATTGCATTTGTCAAAAAAAAAAAACAAGTTGGTCTTAATCGACTCTATTTCCCACATATAGAAACACTTTTCCCAAAGGAACTTACCAAATCAAATCGTAAGTTTATGCAATGATTCATAAAAACACATTCCATACATTGTCTATGAAATTAGGAGTTGTAAACATTACAGTGCCACTTATTCGATGGTTCTTTAATTTTAATTCGTTACAGGCTATTGTAAGTTGTAAGCTACCCTGAAGTGACCAAAAACTTGCCACATCCTGTATAATAATGTTATGGAGTATTGATAAACTTTTTGCCTTTATCTCATGATTGTCTATACGACACAGGTTTTAGGATTTATAGCACTTATTATTAATTTGCAATTTAAAGCAGTCATGTCCGTTTTTTGTGGGTTATTGGGCCGCCATAATGATCTTTATTGAAACAACAAGTAATAAACTGGTTGAATATACGCCTGTTTTTTGCGACTGGTTTCATGCTGGATCTAAGTAGTAAGTTGGGCTTTATAGCAAGTTATCTTTCGACGACCAATTATTAAAGGAGATAATTCTAATCTATGGAAAGACAAGATCCACCTAAATGTAAATAATATTATAAGCACTGACTTCCTTATAATTTGCATAAATTCAATATTTATACATTGACTGGCAGGTTATTGTTAAAAACAGTAACTATGTACTTACCTACATAAATTAATTTTATGTAAAGGTCACACTATTCAGCGACACGAATACGACAGTAAAAAAACTTTTTACAAAGAGAATTGACTGAGCTAATTAGTCAGTGACTACTTACGGGTTGTTGAACTACAGTTTAAAGATAGCTACCAAAAGCGACCAGCGATATAGTCAACTTTGAGAACAACTTTTTGTGTCTTTGTTTGGTCAGAAAAAAACTGGCACAATTTAAATATCAAAATAAAATATACCTAATTGATATCAAATATCTAATCATTTGCGCCCGGCCGATTCGTACGGAGTTTGGGTGAATAGAATAGATGCTCAGCCATCCCTCTCTTACGAAAAATCCAGCTGAAAGTGTTTTGGTTCGGTTCGAAGACACTAGTAATATCTCATAGCTGTTTATGGGATAAGAAATTAAACTGGAGCGTCACACTGCCGTCCCCACAGGTAAAAGCGTAAAACTTTATTATTTCTGAAGCAATTTTTTTAATCTTTGTTTCTGAATGAAGGAAAACATTTATTCTGTTACATTGGTTTGATTGTAGTCAAGGAAAAGCCCTTTGCAAGATTTAGGTAGTATTGTCAGCGTCCCAAGAGGGTGAAATAAATACGATATAGGCCGTGCTTTGAAATAAAACTGTTTACTGAGTAGATACAGATACTGATTCATTGAATTATGAATATTGAATCCATTGTTGAAGTTTTTGGAAGTTGTCTTTTTACACTAAATATTCCCAATCGAAGTCAGACCCGTACTACCACCGACCTACCCAAAAAGTAAAAACAGAAATTGAAGGGCAAGACAGTACTTACGTTATTATAATTTTACTAGCAGCGCCCTCGCGGCGTTGCCCCCGTAGTGATGGTTTATGGTGATGATGATGATGATGATGATGAAAAGTAGCCTATAGCCTTCCTCAATAAATTAGCTATCCAATACAGAAAGAATTTTTCAAATCCGACTGGTACTTTCAGAGATTAGCGCGTTCAAACAAACAAACAAACTCTTCCGCTTTATTATAATAGTATAGATATAGATTTACATACCCAATCGTCCCGTGCTGCCCTGGTACACACATTGCCCCTCCGCTAGAGTGTACAGGTGATCGAACATCTCAAACAAACGCGCCGAGGGCTGGTGAATAGTGCAGATGATCGTCCGTCCACCTCTAGCCAGCGTCTTCAGTAGAGATATGCATTGGAAGCAAGACGAACTGTCCAGACCTAGGTATAACAAACTTGTTTAGTTTCGCAATCAATCCGCCATGTTGAAAAAACGGCGACCTTAGTGCCTTTAGCTTTGAAAAAGAAGCCTGTTTAAATGATAATAATAAATACCTGAAGTTGGTTCGTCGAAGAACATGATAGGCGGGTTATTGACAAGCTCCAACGCGATGGAGAGTCGTTTTTTCTGACCTCCAGATAAATTGGACGTCATCGTCTTGTGGTGTTCTGATAGGCCGAGCGTTTCAAGGATCTCTTGGATCTGGAAGCAAGATTATTACGCATGATTTGGCGAATAACATAATTTGGAGTTAGTAATTAGTATTAATAGTAGAGTCAGTATTCAGGAGATTATTTCAGTTAGTGCGATACGAAGTCTTTACGATGCTCATCGCTCTCCACTCTCTAATTAAACTATACAAGGATTATTCATGTGGTTCAACTTATGTCGATGAGTATTCTGAACTTAATTTTTATCAACATAATTCATTTTCCGATTATATAGATATAGAAAGTCAGTTTGTAGAGCAAAAGAGTTGTAGCAAAAGATAGTAACTACTTCTATTAAAACTTCCTTCCCACACAAATCGAGCGAAAATCTTTAGAAACCAGTTGCCTCATTTAACGTCTTTTTACTTACCACTTCTTCCTTATCGGCTCGAGATGTAGTACTTGGCAGTTTCAGCGAAGTAGCCACCGCCATGGCTTCTTCAACAGTCAAGTTTCCGTGCAGCTGGTTGTCCTGCATAATGTAGCAAGAAAGCTTCCTGAAGGAGGACAGGTTACGCTCCAAGCCGTTCACTGTGATACTGCCTTCCATTCCTGATGTCCTGTAATGAGTAAGATTTGTTAGAACAGAAGATATTTAGATCCTTTCGTAATGCAAAGATTTTTTTTGCGATCTGTAGTTGTTTTACGGATACAGTGTACGTGAAATCACTTTTTAGAAGACCAAACTAATGTATCGGCTCGCAAGGGGCAAATACTTTCCTTCTATTCCTTTCTTTTTGATCTAAGGCCAACCGCACTTTGCATACGATTTTTTACCATACTTATACATCATAGTTTATTGGAAGAATGAATTGAGCGCACAGATTGTTTTGCACGCGCTGGGTATTATAGTATCAATGATAGTACCATGTGCGAGGGACCATAGTTTTCAGAGGATCGGGATCTATCGTGCGTATTCGTAGGAGCCAAATTCGAGCAAGAATGCATCCAAAGTACAGTGTGGCCGGCCTCAGGTTTCTGTTCAATAATAAGACAATGCGCTTATTAGGCCCGTCAGTCATCTCGTACTGAGACGATGTCGATGCAGTTTTGTGCTATGTGAAATAACTCTGGTTATTTTTGACCTAATACTTTATACACGCAATTGAACTTACGACCATTCGTTTTTAAAGATAGACTAAAGAAGTTTTGTTGTTATCGTTATAAGTACACGATTACAAATAGCTGAACATAATACTCCTAAAGCAAGTTCTTAAAAATACTTCAGTTGTGGACGGTATCACACAGATTTAACTTGTGAAATTTTTATTTGGGACATTTATTATGACTTATTAAGATAGCCTTCGTTCCTATTATTCTTGACATACATAGAAAGTAAAATAACATTATTAACAACAGTTAATAGACGCTTATGTGTCACTTAACTATTATCTAATCTATAGAAGAGATCTTAAATCGTTTTCGATAAATCGATGAAGTAGAGTTATTTCGGTACGCTTGCTACTACTAGAAGTTTTGTAATGGTCGTGGGTGGTCGATGGATGGAGGTGGCACGAATCGGTGGTCTTAAAAGTTTAGACATTTTATACTAATACTAACGCTATGCGTGCCGTGCACACGGTAGACAGGTGGTTTTACGGCCCTGTCACTCAGAGGGCACCGCAGAAAGCTAGCATTGAACATTAACTTCTATAGACAGTATTATGATGACTAGAGGCAGCTATAGTAGATTGTATTATATGGGGGGAAAATAATATTTTTACGGCGAGGGCGCTTTTTTGAATCCAGAGCGAAGTGAAGGATTCTAGAGTAGAATCCCGAGCGTAGCGAGGGATTCTTTAGTAGAATCCTGAACGAAGCGAGGGATTTAAAGTACGTCGCCCGAGCCAAAAATATATTTTGCGCCCGAGTGATACACTCTACTTTTCATTACAATCTATGAGAAAATAAAAGGGAGGAGAAAGGAATGTGTTAAATCAACGAAGTTCCACTTGAGAAGAGTAATCGGGGATTAATTTTTTTTTATTCAGACGGTGGCCGCGCGCCGGCTGAATGGTGGGCGGTATGTTTATCCGATACTAGCAGCGCCCTCGCGGCGTTGCCCCCGTAGTGATGGTTTATGGTGATGATGATGATGATGATGAAAAGTAGCCTATAACCTTCCTCAAGAGTTTAGCTATCAAATACAGAAATAATTTTTCAAATCCGACTGGTAGTTCCTGAGATTTCATTTCATTTCATTTATTTATTTATTTCTCTCACAAACAATATAAATATAAATAAATAGCTAAATAAATATACAGAATAATGAATATTAAAAACGTTGTAGGTAGCTATTATAAAAACCTGTTTTGTGAGATTAGCGCGTTCAAACAAAAAATCTCTTCCGCTAGAATTGCTCAATAGTTCCACGAAAACAAACTAGATGGCGCCAGTAGACCATCGTTCTAGATCGCGCTGACGAAAACGCACAGGATTTTATCAGGTTGGAATTACAATTTATGTATGGATAGAAAACTGCAGAGTAATAAATCTCTAAATGTGATTACATACAACTGTGGTGTTTTTGGAAGAGTCCTCCCTCATTCATCTTGGTAGATTTGAGATGAATGTGGAAAGTAGTTGTACCTCAAAAGTGCGCGGCAAAGATAATTCATAGATAATTCCGGCGCACTTAAAGGGGATTAAAAACTCATTACTGCCCGCTAAACTTATAAAGAGGATTAAAAACTCATTACTGCCCGCTAAAAGTTCCTTGAAGAGGAATCATCTACTTTGGGCGCACTTAAAGGCGAACAAAGTCGTCCTTTTCGAATAGATGGAATGAAAAATGTTTTTCGTGCTAGGTACACATTATATCCATCTGAAAAAGCAATAAGCTATCACGAAGGCCAGCCTAAACTCTAATGCCAGACTATTGGCCAACTCTGATGTCCATATGAAGTAATTTAATTTCTTATCGACTTTTTGTACTTTAAATACCGTGTATTACTAGTACTAGTATTCTGTGGTATTACTGTGCTATAAATACAAGACAGTATTAGGCAACTGTCGTGCGTATCTGACGTTATTATCTTCGATAACATATTTATGAGTAACTGAGTACAAAACTAACCTTTCCTCATGGGCACAGAACATAATAAATACTATCATGGGATCAGTTTCTAGATAGTGTAGGTACTCCAGTTCGGATGAATCATCGTCAGTACCTACTATAAAAGCTGATAAAAATGAGCATGATTCACAAACTTTAGTTCATGTGTCATGTCATGAAAATCATAGGAGAACGTTTATTTTCATAGCTTAACTACCACTTGCCCAAATTATTATTTTTTATTAATATTATTTGAGTAATAGAAGTAAGACCATCAGCCAGATGGGTGAACGACATCCAGGCCATAGAACAGATATAGTAAGTACTAATCACAGAATTATATCAAGAGAAGTAATAGAGGCAAAGGCTGAGAATGGCACAGGGCTGATAAGTGTGGCTTTGATGGAGGAGGTACGCAGCAATGGACTATTGTTTGAGCTGCAAACGATGATGATGATGATGTTAAATTATCGCATTAATATTTTGCTTCTATTTCCAATATTGACGTGGCCACAATTTTACCACTTCTACTAACTTACACGCCATTATTTTTTTCTTATGTCATCCTTTTACGGATTCTTTATCTGCAATATTTTTTTTTCACTTACAGGCGCCATTTTCAACTTCCTTATATGTATTTATTCCTTATCTTTACCAGTAAAGCAATACTTAGAGTTTTTTGTTTGATTGTTTGTTTGAACGCGCTAATCTCAAGTTCTTTCTGCATTTGATCGTTTAATTCTTGAGGAAGGTTGTAGAAAATCTATAACCTTGCTCGAAAATTCACTTTAACTTTTAATTATATTTCGACAGTATGATTAACTTATAATCAGTCAAACAACTGTATTTTTGGATGATTTATCATAGCACTGTTACTGCATTTTGTTTCTGATCTAACTTTGAATGTGGTATCAAATTAAAAGTAATAATTATATTCATAGCCACATTACCAAACATAGACAAATACTGATAATGGATATGGGTAATTATTATCACGACCGGTCATGTATGACTGCTATTATGTGCACGAAAACGTATCTATGTAATAAAACCCAGCAAAATAAAGTTTAAATTAACGTAAGTACAGAATATCATACCTACATAATGGAATCGGTTATTATAGTTGTGACCCCGATCGTCTCAATGACGGTTAGCGTAATTTAAAAAAAAAAAACAATTTTCATACTGAATATATCAAATTAACTCAACTTGTAGATATAATAATAACCTAGACGAGTGCAAGTCAGCCTAACAAGAGTTTTTGTAATCATGACAGGATAAAGACAAGTTCTCTTGATTATCCAAATTGGATTGTAATTATTTGTAAAGCGTACCACACACACAGCAGATAATATATCTTATGAAATATAAATCTTGACAGATCGCACCACATATATTTTGTAAGTAATTTATATTCGCTGTAGGTATGTGGTCCTCCATAGTATTTGTATGGGCACGATCCCAAGATTTATATTTCAGAAGATATATTATCTGCTGGGTGTGTGATGGGTTTCAGTAGGTAATATTATCTAATAGGAGTTTAGGTACAACCATAGACAATTACCAATTTCAACATCGATACATTAAATAGAAAAAAAACCATAGACTAGGTGTAGACGATCAAATCTTCAGCAAGTCGAAAGTTTTACAACTTACAAAATACTTTGTGTGAATATTGTTGATTTTGCATCTACGATTATTTAAGTTTTGTGTGTTATGCATTATTATCACTAGTAGTTCGCCCCGAACTGAGATCTCGCGCACCGTAGATGGCTTACATTTGGACTTTCTTCTGACTACCCCTATAATTTCAAGTGCTACTACTGCCGGGTATGCCTATTGCGCTAGCTCTTCATGGAAAAAAATACTAGCATGCATGCAATACATGGGTCGATCAACTTTTTCTTGTTCCGAGGTTGTCCCCATGAGTATGCGAGTATAGAATCAAGAAGATCCTATTATTTACGGTTTTAACTCTATAAACTATTAATGAGATAAACTGGCATTACATTTACGAGTCAGTAAAGCCAATATAAGTATATTTTTATTCAAAAATAATGGTTACCCAGGGGACGAAACCGTGCCTCCCATACAAATCGGAGATGTCCCTTTCACAAAGTTAAAATGTTTGCGCCACTACGCTATAAAATTTTTCAATGAAAATCTCTAAATTAATAATAAGTAAAGAATAACAACATTACTGAATAACTATTGCATTATTATTCCATAGTAAATTGTTTTCAGAATTTACAAAATTCTAAAATATCTTCACGCCGAAATGTGTCCCCAGTGGTTTCCATTATTAGGGGTCCCCTGTCAAACTACCATAAGTTTAAGAAAATGTTAACAAGGTGGCTATATTAGTAGGCTTGATCAATCAGGAAAGTGTCTAGGTATCATACGATTGCGGCCAAGATTGCTGTTCCCTTGATTTGGCTCGGCCATTTCGTCCGCGGCTGCATCGGAGTCAACGTGGGTTTATTGTGTGTCTGCTGGGTCACCCACCAAAAAGTCGTATGTAGTCGTCAGTATATGGTAATTTCTACCTCAGTACAAGGTCATTAGTTCTAAAATTACATCTAGATGTAGTTTTTTGCAAATTTCCTCAATTTCTTCCTTTTCTGGTTATTTCATCGACAAATGTCTCTTGGATAACCCGTCCCTTGAGTCACTATAGCGGTGACTCAAGAGACTTTTCGGTTACCCAAGAGACTTGATAACTTATGTTTATTGTGTTAACAGACAAAACACCGATTCCTAATAATTTATTACTGTTAAATTTTGTCCAAACCTTTGTTTTCATGTGGATTAGGTCGTTTATTAAGCAAAAGGCAAGCCTTCATTAGTCACTAAGTTCCTTGGGTCACTAAGTGTCCCTCATTTTCAGACAAGACTTTTTAAAATATTTCTTTGTTTAAAAAAGTTATCGAATTATTTTCTTAAGCAGCAGTTATTTAGACTTAAGACATTTAAAAGCTAAGTAAAACCATTTCAGTTTAACAGCAGAACCACAGGTAACTAAATAAAAAATCATTTGTTTTTATCATTGGTTACCCAAGAGACAGTAAATTAATAGTTTCTAAAAAATGTACTAGCTTTTTTACATGTTTTTTTTTCTGTAGTAGTAGTGTAGAGTCTTATTCATACTTTAAGTGCGAAATTTCTTACAAAAATCTATTTATACAAGAGAAAATTGTTGTTTTCAAACTGGTTACACAATGGACATATTTCGTGGTCCATCTTTGATTTCTATGTGAAATTGATATTCGATCGAGCGAGCGAAGCGAGCGAAGATCTTAGTGGTAAGTTGGGCGATTTTGCTTTGTATGTTTGTATGTTTGTATGTTTGTATGTTTGTATGTTTGTATGTTTGTATGTTTGTATGTTTCACGAATTGTTGTTCGAGCATAACTGTCGAACCGTTCATTCAATCTGCATGAAACTTGGTAGGTCAATAGGTTGTGGTAAGGAAATTTACGGTGGAGCATATGAGCTTAATCGATGAAGGGGTTGTGAAGATATTGGGTTCCCAAGGGGGTAAAAAATTATGAAAGTTACACAAATATATTGAGTGGGGTGTCATACGAAAGGACTTATTTTGTACATTCCAAAATGGTTTTTATTTTGAATCTAGGATGTATAGTTTTTGAAATACGACCAAAGATCAAAAACTACGAAACCAGAGCTGCAAGAGCTCCCGTTTCATAGAGTATCGATGTCTTCGTAGCTCATTGACTGGTCGGTCTTAAAAAGAGAGTGGCATCTTTGCGGTTTGGTTTGCAATGATTTTAGATGCTACTTGATTTATTTTCATGATAAAAAAAATTTTGATAAAAAATGAAAATAAATTGGGGTAAAAAAAGTTAAGTAAACAAATATATTGAGTGCGGTGTCAAATGAAAGGTATTTATTTGTACATTCTAAAATAGTTATTATTTTTATTCTAGGACGTATACTTTTAAAAATACGACGAGAATTCATAAATATGAAATAAATGAAAAATTAGACACGACATTATGTATTGCATGCATGCTAGTATTTTTTACCATGAAGAGCTAGCGCAATAGGCATACCCGGCAGTAGTAGCACTTGAAATTATAGGGGTAGTCAGAAGAAAGTCCAAATGTTGGCCATCTACGGTGCGCGAGATCTCAGTTCGGGGCGAACTACTAGTTATCTAAGGTTTACTTCGCGCCCCATCCTATCATCAAAAATTGAATATATTTCTGTTTATTTTTCGATAAAAAATCATTAAATTCTTGAAATTTTATTATTTTTGCTTTTTGAACGTTTGGTACAAGAAAAAGTTGATCGACTCACATAATGACGTGTCTAATTTTTCATTTATTTCATATTTATGAATTCTCGTCGTATTTTTAAAAGTAAGTATACGTCCTAGAATAAAAATAATAACTATTTTAGAATGTACAAATAAAGACCTTTCATTTGACACCGCACTCAATATATTTGTTTACTTAACTTTTTTTACCCCAATTATTTTCATTTTTTATCAAAAATTTTTATATCATGAAAATAAATCAAGTAGCATCTAAAATCATTGCAAACCAAACCGCAATGATGCCACTCTCTTTTTAAGACCGACCAGTCAATGAGCTACGAAGACATCGAAACTCTATGAAACGGGAGCTCTTGCAGCTCTGGTTTCGTAGTTTTTGGTCTTTGGTCGTATTTCAAAAACTATACATCCTAGATTAAAAATAAAAACCATTTTGGAATGTACAAAATAAGCCCTTTCGTATGACACCCCACTCAATATATTTGTGTAACTTTCATAATTTTTTACCCCCTTGGGAACCCAATATCTTCACAACCCCTTCATCGATTAGGCTCATATGCTCCACCGTAAATTTCCTTACCACAACCTATTGACCTACCAAGTTTCATGCAGATTGGATGAACGGTTCGACAGTTATGCTCGAACAACAATTCGTGAAACATACAAACATACAAACATACAAATATACAAACATACAAACATACAAACATACAAAGCAAAATCGCCCAACTTACCACTAAGATCTTCGCTCGCTTCGCTCGCTCGATCGATTATGTTCATTTTTAAAGCTATCTGAAATATATCTTTAGATTAGATTTATCAGGGCATAAAGTGTTGTAAAAGGAGGTGTTCCTTAGCAGGCCTGATCTTTGTTCACTAGACAGATTTTTTTAAAAACCACACTTTGGTGTTATTTCTGAATTTTTCACAATTTTTCTGTCTCATTTGAAATGAAAAATCTTACCAAAATTTTCAATTCGAATCCCGTCGGAATTGAAAATTTTGGTAAGATTTTTCATTTCTAATGAGACAGAAAAATTGTGAAAAATTCAGTAAATTTCGAATAATACTCAAACTCTAAATGAAGGATAGTGTTCTCTGCTTTAAATGCTACTTTATGACTTCAAGACTTTTCGCAATGTTAATACATACTTATATTTTTCTGCGCATTTAGCGACTATCGCTAAACGCAAGAGCGGTATTTAAATTTATGAAGCTGGATCTCACTGGCCGCCGCGACCTGCAGGCCTAACATGTGCAACATCGAGAGAGATATCTCGATCGGTCGAACTGCTCTAACGCATACGTAAGAGCAGTTTAACCGATCGAGAAGCCTTTTTTCTCGACTCTCGACGTTGCACATGTTAGGCCTACTGGCAACCACGACCTGGCCCAGACCGAGTGCGCCCATAAGCTTAGTCTTTTGTCAAGGTCTTTTAGAGGGAGATTTTTTGTAGCACAAATCCTTGAAATAACAATCTTGTACGAAGGTTATGGGTTCGTTGATCGGTCACCCAAATGAACCCAAGACTACTTAGCTAAGATTTTCATTCTGATATTTATCTACACATTCGAAATGTGCAATGCAATGTCGCAATAATGCCGCATTTCTGAACGCAATCTATACTCTGCAGTAATCACACTTAGGAAACGCATCGAGCCGTGTTCTAAATGAATGGGGGAAAAGTACTTACGAAGGAGTTATGGCGAAAGTAAAATAGAAAACACGACCTCTATAGCATTGCTACTGCACCTACATCTGGTGAATTCAAGTTCGTAAGGCTTATCATGCCAAACAATGTTTTATTTTTCTTCTCTTCTCTCTCACGTTTTTCTTTTCTATTCATTCGCCATCGTTTTCGTGAATTCTCTAAGTGATCGCTTTTCACGGTAAAATAACTGTCAAGCATGATTTTACATTTGCAAACAACGCGGTCAGGGCCATATAGCAACCAACGATATTGTAATCCAATGGCCTACCAAGGTGATTGACCATAAGATGTAGGTAGGTACTCCTGCTCTAAGTGTAGGTATTTACCTCGATAAGAAATGTTTACAAAACTTTAAGTGAGCTATTGTTTTCCTTGTCGGAATTCACGCTTATCCTGTGGCATTGTTAACTGTTTTAAGCTGATTGGAAACAGTAAATTATTCAGATTGTTTATGTATATGTATATTATCATGTATAGGCAAGGTAAGGTAATTTTTCCTTTAATTTTCTACCCACTCTATTCGTTCCCTGCCTAAACCACATAACATTAATTAATAACACTATGTACTGTAACTGCCCTTCCTGGCTCAGTTTACATGACTTATGCAACCCGGAAGTTATTATAATGTTGCTATTCTACACACAGAAACAAGAAGATTATTATCCTAGATACAGCGTAGGATGTCACGACAATGTTTTCGCAGTTTGCTGATGATGTTAGGTACTACTACTTACACTGTCTTGACGTCAATCATCAAGCACATAATTTAAATATAGCAAAATAGATACAATGTTCTATGGCAATTATGACAATTATCCCACGAGTTTGGCATAAAAAAATATAAATACCTATTACTTCATAAATAGAACGACTGGCTGGGGCGATTGCAACCCCAGGTTCCGTAGAAACCCCCTTAATCATAAATAACATACGTAATATTTAGTATAACTCAGGCTAGGTATATTTTTCTATGAACACGCTAATGCATACAAATCATACAATGTGTCACGTGCACAATGCACATATTCTAGACGACATACGAGCTTTCACCTTTGACATACGACATAGATTTGCTAGTCTTCAAAAAATAACTGTTTAAGAGAAAAATATA
This sequence comes from Camptogramma bilineatum, assembly GCA_958496255.1. NCBI lineage: Eukaryota > Metazoa > Arthropoda > Insecta > Lepidoptera > Geometridae > Camptogramma > Camptogramma bilineatum. The sequence continues at coordinate 7,883,924 of OY292463.1, read as the reverse complement.
CAATGTCTAAATAAATAATTGTCATTGAAAACAGTTGAAAATCCAAAGACATAATTTGAGTTTGTGTTGAATCATGAATTAATCTTGTTTTTGTAAGTATACCTGGGCATTTCTCCAGGGGGGCCAAAATTTAGGTTCCTCCAGATTATTCTTAAACTGTTCATTATTTTGTAAACAAAAGCTTAGATTTGAATGTCTAGATATATTACAAAAAAGGTATCGACAGTGAAATTTCATTTAAATTAGAAGGTAAAAAGATATTTACAAAAAACCTCCAAAAATAGCCATTTTCGACATGTGAAAATGACCTGCGCATAGGAGTTTCTCGTCATAAAATATTCATTTGTTTACTATGTTTAATTGTAATTACTGATATTTATAGATAACAAACTCTGTAATCTAATGCCAAGAAACAGTTTTAATTATTTGATTGGAATTCGATGGTAGATTTAATCAAAATCTTGTCACAAAATATGCATCATTACAGTCGCCAGTTTTTGTTTTCATCGTAATACGTAAACCGGAAGGCATTGAAAGATCGTGTTGAACATCAAATGTCGTGCCCTCCCGGACCAATCGGCCAGAGCACTTCACGGAGGCAAGACGCGTCGCATTTCGGAAAGGTGAGCTATTGAATATGATTCTCCAAGGTGTTACACTTTTTTCGTCATTCTGATTTATTACTATAACTATGAAATCAGTGCGTCAAATTTACATTATTTTTCGACTTAAGCTAAATTAAACATGCAGCTATTGATCATTAACATTTTTCTTTTGGTCTGCATTCGGAAATACAAGTTACGAATTGTTTTCTGAAGTTCGTCATTTTTCACAACCTCATTACAAGCAACAACGACAAAAACACGATGACGCGTGTTGCTAAAAATGATGATAACAATGATGATTGTTGCTAAGAATGATGATTTTTGGTTTAAAAAAATATAGAAACACTTACAAACACGTACAAAATGGTCAAAATGGCAGGTGGAGACTCGCCAACTCACAACTGGTTCCCCAAAACAGTTACTCGTGTGGCAAGAAGGGGGCAAAAATACGTGAGTTGCTAGAGGGTGGTCTGATGTATACGTACCGGGTTTTAAACGACGATCACGAGCTCCCTGAGGGTCCAGCTTCACTTCACTTCAGCGTGCCCCACTCATCACTTACGTAACACCTTCCAGCCCCCGAGCAATGCTCTAGCGACTCCACTCCGTCCGGCCGGTGAAGACAACACGGAGGTGGACTGTTTCTCGTCAGTGTCAATCAAGGCAAGCTGAGATGAGGAACAGTGACCTCCCCCTGGGAGCACACGGGTCCGCGGGGTCGCTACTCATTCGAAACCTTGGCCCAAAGGTGCCCTGCGGGCTTATTGTTATTACTATTCATTAATTTTGAGAAGATTTACTTTTATGTCTAATGATAGGAGGTATTAGGTAATTATATCTAAAAAAACCTGTCAAGTGCGAGTTGAACTCGTGCGCCGAGGTTCCCGTAGATACCTACCCATTATACCGCCATAATAAGCTAGTCCTCTGAACTGTATGAGCACCCATACAACTCAGAGGACTATCTTAATCGGTGTCAAGTATGTATGTATGGGGACACCATTTAATTTTCAACTTTTTTTATTTTTGGGATTTTTTCCTTTATTTCTGCTGTAAGACCTTGCTTTTTGCCGAATTTCGTGATTCTAGAGTTCTAGGTCAACAGGAACTACCATTTAGGTTTTTGACCCAAAACCTATAGGGTACTTCCGGTTGACCTAGAATTGTCAATTTTGGTGAAAAGCAAGGTTTTATAGCACAAATAAAGGAAAAATTCCGAAAAGTAAAAAAAGTTGAAAATGAAGGTACATTTTGGTACCTACAAGTATTCACGAAAGTCTAAATTTGCCCATATCTTTTTATCGTGTTAACTCAGGACCTTGATTTTTATACACCTAATAGGTACTATAGACCTCAGTATATAGTATTAATTTCAACTTGCTAAGTCTACCCGTTCCTGAGAAAATCGATGGTGACACATGGACAGACAGACAGACAGACGGACAAGAAAGTTATCTTATAAGGGTTCCTTTTTATTACCATTTGAGATACAGAACCCTAAAAGTAAGATTTTTTAAGGAATATTATAAAAATAGGCACCGATTTAAGAACATGGTGATTTTGTCAATCCTTACAAATCCTACTTATTTACATAACATAATACACTTAGCTAATTTTGAGAATATACACTTAGCTATTTTATACTTAGCTAATTTTAATCTATGCTGTTATGATCAGAAACATGTGTTTTTGATGGATTTATCATTTTTAGCAACACACCGTCATTCTTCTCTACAATTTAATCATTTTTCTCACTTAGGGTCATTCCTAGCAACCGACAATTTTGATTATCTCCTAAAATATCAGTTAATTTGATGGATACCCCTTGTTAAATAACTTATTTTTAACATACAAATCATTCCAGCATCAAAGATTAGACCTAAACTAAAGGGATAAAAAGTGACTAAAAAATCGTCAAAAATAACAATTTGAGGAGAAATGCCCACCTAGTCATTTATTCTAGTTGAGCTCATTATATGGGTAACAAACAATCGGTAGGTATATTGGTAGGTAATGCAATCGGACGCATGGCACGACCCAGTTTCAGCTTGATAATACTACCAAACAGGGGAACAACTTGCTTCATTTCGAAGAATTCTCTGTATGATCTAATTCACACTAAAAACTAACTAGCCTAAGTATATATTTTCTAGATTTAACCTTCTTCAGATTAATTCTAAGCGTCAAATACATCCGCCCACAAACTTTCGTATTTTAAGGAAATAGGATGAGTAGCATCTTTATTAGTACGACTGCCTTGCTACATTACAAAAATGGTCTGACAAGTTCGACTGACTCCGCGTAGCAAAACGGGGGACAGATCGAACTTTTGTTTCCCAACTGTCCCCCAAGGCGGATAGAGCAGTGTGACAGATGGGAATAATTCCATTCTTGACCGTGCTATGTATGACAGCACAGAATATTTTAATTTGAGATTCAGATAACCTGTGTCATAAACACTAAGATGACTTTAAATGTCACTGCGAAATAGATCATTTCCTGTTCATTGTGATTTTTGAGCGGAAACCACCACTGACCTTTACCCGTTGATGGTTTATCGAGAACATAACATATTTATCGGACTCATTTTGTTTTTAAATCAACACACGACCACAGTAAACAATTCTAGGTTAGCCACCAACAATTTGCGCGTATACGGAAAGAATTAAGATTTGCCAAACATGACTCTGCATGTATTAGGACAGAAACACGGCGGCGCTTATTTTCGTAGACTGAGAGTGACAAGAACGGCATCTATTGCAATTCCTATTGTGATTCTGTTATGGTGGCCATTTAAGCCCCGCTGAAGTGCGATTATATCCAAGAACTTTAAAATATGGTTTACATGGTAACACAATAGAGAACATGCAATCGTAATATTTTTCAATATTTTGAGTCTTAAATGCAAAAAAAACATAAAAGAAGACCCAGTGCAACGTTTTTATTTTAGTTAGTATTGATTTTTAACAATTATTACGAATTATAAGTACGTGAAACGGAACGTATTTCAATACACCAATCAGCGTCGAGTAACATGAGTGACGTAAAAATCTTCTCAATTAGGGATGTGACCCTTTATACTGATGAATGTGCTATCGATAACTTTAATGGTTATGATTACTAATCATAAACATAAGCAACACAAAAAGCCTGAAACATATATATTTAGTCAGAAACAAGGGTCGTTCGCGATTCATCTAAAATGCAATTTGCCTTTGTAGCAATATGCCTGACATGAATATCTAAAAAGTAATATGCCTGATGATAAGTTAAATGCATTATTCTCATAATTTTTCGCCTAAGATTTGAAACACATAAGACGCAATATGCCTGAATGGCAATTTATTTTAAACTCAGTTTACCCGAGTTGTACAGTACAGTGTCTAAAACGCAATTTGCCTTTGTAGCAAAGTGCCTAACATGAATGTCTAAAAATTAATATGCCTGATATAAATGCATTAATTTCATAATGCCTAAGATTTTTCATCATAATCAGTTCAAGTGAAAGCTATTGAAGAGATCTTCATTTAAAGTGACAGCTGTCAAACTTCAAACGGCCATATCTCGAAAACTACTCATCCTCGATTCTTCTTTCTAAGCTCAAATGAAAGCTATGACCTAGATCTACATTTTCAATGACAGCTGTCAAAATGACATCTATCATCTAAAATGTAGATCTTGGTCATAGCTTTCATTTGAACTAAGAAAGGGAAGTCTAGGACGAGTAGTTACCGAGATATGGCCGTTTGAAGTTTGACAGCTGTCACTTTAAATGAAGATCTCTTCAATAGCTTTTATTTGAACTAAGAACGGGAGTTTCCGAGATAAGGCCTTTTGAACACACACTAAAAAAATATGTAGAAAATGACACTAGATGTAAAATATGACAGATTATGTCAAAAATGGCAAAAAAATCTGTTGTTTTTAATCTGTCAATTTTGACAATTAGTGTCATTTTTGACATCTTTTCTCATAGGTAATAACATCTAGTGTCATTTTTGACATGATCTGTCATTTTTTATATAATTTGTCATTTTTCCCGGTCTTTATCTATTCTATATTTTAAATTTCAGCCAAATCGGTTCAGGGGTTGTCAAGTGGAAAAAAAATACATCCAAACATCCATCCATCCAAACTTTTGCATTTTATATTAGTGTAATGATAATCAATAAATTAATGAACAAAAACGCCTAACTAACCACTAAGATCTTTGCTCGCTTCGCTCGCTCACTCGCTCTAATATTTTTCAAATATTTAGAATATAATATAACTTTATTGTACTGTACCTACACCATAAAAAGAAAACACAATAAGAAAAAGAACAATTATTTTAAACAGTGATACAATTTACGATTTTTTTTTATTTTATTAGTTTGTGTAAATAATTTACTTTGATTGTGAACTTTGATTGTGTAAATAAGGAAAGAAAGATAAGAAAAGCTTTTTATTTCGACCACCACAAATATAACCTGACGTGCTACCGATCGTTACACATCAATTGGTAGGTAATAGTAGATTTCGATACATTCGTCTTGTGGCACATCCCTAAGTGAATAGCTACTTTTAGTGGACCATGAATAATAGCCATTGTATTATCAATCTTATGTCTTGTAGATAAAGACTAACAGAATTGATAACGGTAGCTAACGCCATCTCGCGACAAGTAGCTGAATAAAAATATTTCGCAAAACGCCATCTCTTGACAGGTAGACTTTCATTTTAATTTATTATTATTTTATTAAGTTTAGAACCATGTTCCGATGGCAATAGGGTTTATTATCAATAAAATTAGTTTTATAGTTTTAGGTCCTTTTTAACGTTCTCCTCGACAGGAGTGACGTCATCGTAACTGTACATCCGTTTGCGCGCGAAAATTTAAACGGTCAGTTTGAAACCGCAATTTTTTACATTAAATTGAAGTATTTTAATTTTTTTTTAAACTCGTGGTCTATTCTACATAAAATTCATTCAAATGAAAGCAAAAATAAAACTAATGCAGGTTCTCTATTATATCCAAAATAACACATACTACACTCGAATACGCCTTGATCTCTCGAAGGTTCGATCCATTCGGAAATTGATTCAATCGGAATTTTCCTTTCCTAGACTGTCTTTCTGTGTGTCTGTAATTTGTTTTAATGTTCATGTGGTGTACAATAAAGTGTTAATCTATCTATCTATCTATCTAGATGGCGAACGAGGTTGATTACGGAATTCCTCCGCTGACAGACATTCGCAAGACTTCTTGAACTTTCACATGTACCGGATGTCTTCTGCCCTTGAATTTTACGAATTTGGTGAAAATGTCGCCCGGAAAAGTGATCTTTCAAAAGATTACTTTCGTTAAATATCACTTAACCTCATTACATTCGAACGGTTAGTTAAGGTTAATATGGATCGTGTTCTAAATTGATATTAATGTAAGTATTCATTAATAAGCGTCATTTTCTTTATGTTGTTAAATTCCGGTTTCAAACTCCATGTATATTTGACCTCACTGCTTATTTATCTTATAAATCCTCGGCGCCGCGCCGTTGCACATAAATATTATGTAAAGACACTTCCATATTAGTTTTAATTATGAGAAGAGTATAGACAATTAGCTTTAGGACTTACTTGTATCCAGTGAGGATATTTAGAAGCGTGGATTTTCCCGCACCTGATGGTCCCATGATGGCAGTCAGCTCCCCGGAGCGCAGTCGGCCAGAGACCGACTTTAGAATTTCCTTCACATCTGCAGAAAAAAAAATAATTTCAAACTTGCTTTTGGACCCAAGTACTCAACGGCAAATATATTAAAGTCATTAATAAAAATGTACATTTATCTATATCGTGTGCAAACCAGATTCCTAAGGGAACTCTAATAATCTTTATTGGATGAGTAAATCGCGGTTTCGTCAAATGAGATACTTTCGCTTAGTGACGCGTTTAGGGTTAAAACAAGTTATTACACTTTCTCCTCACGGGCAATAACTCAACTCAACAGATATTGATGGTAGCAGCACTGTAGGTTTCAAAGCATTTAATTCGTCAGTATTTTATTTACTGACTAGTTGACCCGGCGAACTTCGTAACGCTTCAGAATCCAAGAAATAATCAAAAATGCCGTTCAATATAAATTGAATACAAATTTTATATGATCCGGTGAACTAACAATTTTATTTTATTTGGTAAATACCTTACCTACTAAAAAAACTAATTTTACACACGGAAATAATGACTGTCATTCTGTCTTCGTCCATAATCCAAAGATGCGATTCCCATGCCATACAAGATGCTTTTTTTTATTAGTTTTCCCTATTTTTTTTTAAACCACCCCTGTATGTACAATCCCGAACAAAATAAAAAAAAAATATTTTAATCGGCCAAGCCGTTTTTGAGTTTTATCAAGACTAACGCAGCTAAGTATTTATTTTTATAATGCAAGAAGATTATCTTGCCAACAAGAAAGCATATTCATAAGCATAGTTCAAAAGCAAATTCAAAATTGTCTGAAGATCCACATTACATAAATAATGGCACCTACAACTAAAAATATAACCGGGGACACCTTATATCCTCAAGAGATAAATATGGTCATAATAAGTCCAAACGTGGTCTACTTGTACTATTATTTATTTATTGTGTGACGTAGTCTACTAAACGATGTTTTATTTTAATTATTATAATAACAAAAAGTAACCTACTTACAAAACAAACATTTAGTGATAAGTTTTGAATAGGTACTTGCTGAAAGCTTCTTTGTATCGAAAATGATTGTCTCACTTTTTGAGTTGAAAAGGTCAACATACTCGTATACATATTGTATTTGTAAAAAAACAACATGTCATGTCTAACTTAAATACTAAACTTAACAATGTTTTTGTAAAAATTCCTTTGTTCAGTGACATATTAGTCATCCTATGTCAAAGTCCTCTTCGCAATGAATAAACGTCGTCATTGAACATTATCAGCTGGAAGATAACAGGGATTGCAAGCGGAAATAAGAAGTCCAATTGATTGTTCCTTCTTCCTTCCTTTTGATTCTACTTTGATATAGGTACTTACCTAATATTAAAATAAAATAATGATAATTATTATTACGGGATTTTATCGCATTCCGTGACCACAAACGCTGTAACGTGTTCTAAACGTCGGGAAACAAAATAAATAAAAGGTACGCGATAAAATCCCGTAATAATAATTTTCATTATGTTAACAAATCGCGAAAGTTTAACAAGTTATATTAAATTGAAAATTTTAAAAACCCCCGACACAAAAAACTTAATAAATATTATTGACAAATAACTTTTTTGTGTTACAGCTTACAGCATTGCTATGAAAAAACTTAGGTCTACATCTTTACTAGATGATTTATTTCAACTTTGATACCTATAGGTAAAATATCAAATTGAATTTTTTTAAAACCCCGACACAAAAACTCAATAAATATTATTGACAAGTATAACTTTTTTGTGTTACAGCTTACAGCATTGCTATGAAAAAACTTAGGTCTACATCTTTACTAGATGATTTATACAGTGTCAGAAGGCAATCTTTGCCTACACTTATCGGGACACTGTAGTGCCTGGGGACAATATTGAAATGGAGTAGGCTTGCCCAGCACCTACACCATCCTCTCAGCTTACCGGCCATGTCCACAGGAAAGACATGGTCAATACTTGTGGGACTGACTAAGCCGCGGGTTTCCTTACGATGTTTTCCTTCACCGTTTAGAGCTCGTGTTAGTGCGCATATAAATTTTTCGAAACGAAAAATCCATTGATGCACGGCCAGGATTCGAGCCCACGACTTTCGGATCGAAAGTCAAGGTACTATACCCCTCGGCCAACACGGCCAGCATTGTTATGAACCTCATTGATAAAACGTGAAATGGAACGCCATCTATTTTCATTGTTTTCCAAATGCAAAACAAAACCAACCGTAGATCACGTTGACGAAAATGAGGAGATAACTATAGAAAAGAGCTGATGATCTTCAAACAGCTGATTAGATTTTCATGAAACATAGCTAAGATCATTCTCGACAATGACACTTTGTACTATGCTACAGACAGACACACAACATAAAGTGGTTTTGCGTTTGGTTAGGTATCTAGTACCTACTCGTTTATGCACAAAGCGGAAGGCCCACATTTAAAGGTTATTGAAACTTTTTCTTTCTTCCTGTTCTGATTCTTAAATCAATCTGTAGACTGATTTTATTTATTGTAGTTTTAGTAAAATCAATATCAGTAGTTAATTCAGATAACTTTCAAGCCAAGGACGAACTTGAATACAATCGTTTATCAGAAACACCCCTCAAGCAACATTCAATCAAATCACATTTTGAGGGCCAAATCGATAAATCCATTGAGTCCTGATAGGCCCCAGATAGGAAATCAAGTTTTTTCCAATCCAAGCCCAATTTCATCTAAAACTAGTTTTTGCTCATTAAAAAAATATAAGTAGTTTGAATATTATCCACTTATTATAATAATTAAGCGAAGGTCGCGAAATGGCAAATGCTTGCTGCGCATTTATTACATCGTTTCTGCCACTTCCGTTTTGTCAATAAATAAACTATTCTTTAATTTTTAACCGACTTCCAAAAAGGAGGAGGTTCTCAAGTCGATTGTATGTTTTTTTTTTTATTTATTTATTTTTTTTGTATGTGTGTTACGCGATTTCTGCGTCAATTGTGGACCGATTTTGAAAATTCTTTTTTAGTTACAAAGGGTATACTCCCGAGGTGGTCCCATCATCACCAAATCAGGATCTGATGAGGGGATCCCATGGAAATCGAGGGAAACCCTCAAATTTTATGGTTTTTATTGTGTTTGTAGAACTATCGGGCTGAAATTTTGCACACTTATAGATTCTTGGTGACAATGAAATATTATGGTATCAACAAGCTGATCTGATGATGGAGTCAAGAGCTGTTCAACAGAACTCCTCAGTAAATAGGCCGATTGAGTTGAAACTTGGCATATTTGTCAAGTTTCGACTACAATGTAATAATATGGTGACAACGAGCTGATCTGATGATGGAGTCAAGAGCTGCTCAACAGAACTCCTCAATAAATTGGCCGATTGAGTTGAAACTCGGAATTCAGCAAATATGTGAAGTTCCGACTACAATGTAATAATATGGTGACAGCGAGCTGATCTGATGATGGAGTCAGGACCTGTTCCATGGAACTTTTTAGTGACATGGGTATCAAATGAAAGGGCTTGATGAGCGCAACACAATAAGTAAGATGACGTCATTCTAAATAAAAATAAACACTAAAAATGAAAAAATAAAAAATTTTCAAAAAAATATACTCAACCGACTTCAAAACACCTTGCACTGAAAAGCAAAAAATAAGAGTATAAACAGATTTATTTAATTACTAATTATATTATTTATGTTATAATGTTAAAGTCGGTGTTAATAAAACAATGACTTAGAATATTAAATTTTATGCACACCGATTTCAAAATTATAACATAAATGTGTATAATGTGTATAATGAAATGTGTGTTATAATTTTATATAGGCTAGAATTAATAATATTATGATCCTTTGTTGGTCGAAATAAAACATATTTTATTTTTTATTTTATTTAAAATAATATAATTAGTAATTAATCGATCGAGCGAGCGAAGCGAGCGAAGATCTTAGTGGCAAGTTAGGCGATTTTGCTTTGTATGTTTGTATGTTTGTATGTTTGTATGTTTCATTTTTATGTTCTCGCATAACTATCGAACCGCTTATCCAATCTGTATGAAACTTGATAGGTCAATAGGTAGTGCTATGGAAATTTGCTGTGGAGCGTATGAGCGTAATCGATGAAGGGGTTGTAAAGATATGGGGTTCCCAAGGGGGTAAATTTTTTTCAAAGTTACCCAAATATATTGAGTGGGGTGTCATACGAAAGGGCTTATTTTGTACATTCCAAAATGGTTTTTATTTTTAATCTAGGATGTATAGTTTTTGAAATACGACCAAAGAACAAAAACTACGAAACCAGAGCTGCAAGAGCTCCCGTTTCATAGAGTTTCGATGTCTTCGTAGCTCATTGACTGGTCGGTCTTAAAAAGAGAGTGGCATCGTCGCGGTTTGGTTTGCAATGATTTTAGATGCTACTTGATTTATTTTCATGATAAAAAAATTTTTGATAAAGAATGAAAATAATTGGGGTAAAAAAAGTTAAATAAACAAATATATTGAGTGGGGTGTCAAATGAAAGGTCTTAATTTGTACATTCCAAAATAGTTATTATTTTGATTCTAGGACGTATACTTTTAGAAATACGACGAGAATTCATAAATATGAAATAAATGAAAAATTAGACACGACATTATGTATTGCATGCATGCTAATATTTTTTACCATGAAGAGCTAGCGCAATAGGCATACTCGGCAGTAGTAGCACTTGAAATTATAGGGGTAGTCAGAAGAAAGTCCAAATGTAAGCCATCTACGGTGCGCGAGATCTCAGTTCGGGGCGAACTACTAGTTAAATCTGTTTATACTCTTATTTTTTGCTTTTCAGTGCAAGATGTTTTGAAGTCGGTTGAGTATTTTTTTTGAATTTTTTTTTTATAAATACACTAGCAGCGCCCTCGCGGCGATGCCCCCGTAGTGGTGGTACATTATGATGATGATGAAAAGTAGCCTATAGCCTTCCTCAAGAGTTTAGCTATAAAATGCAGAAATATTTTTTCAAATCCGACTGATATTAGCACGTTCAAACAAACCAACAATCACACAAACAAACAAACATGTTGTATATTGGTTTAGATGGGTATGGATAAATATAGATAGATAGTTAGGACTTCGTACTTTACCTATTGTAATATCTGGTAAAAAAAAAGGAAAGGTCCAAGGTATTCCTCGTAACGTAACACGTTCGAACTTTCAAAATTATTTCCAATCAACAATTTTCCTTGGCAATAGCGATAGCCTTTCCTTATCAGAGTAGATTAATGTAAGTATTACTTATAATCTGATGCTGATCAAATTGACTTTCAAAAATACTACTGTATCTGTGTTTACACAATTTGAGATATACTTGGAGTATTTGGTGTCAGTGATAAAAGAAAATAGAACAGACAGACACACGTGTCAATTGAAACGTAGAGAGGTGACTGTTTCCTCAGGACCTACAGACATCCGTTCATCTGAGCAAGATTTTTGAATACATTATGTCTAGGGGTCAGAATTTGAATGTTTAATAACAATTACAATATCAATACCTACTTATGAAAATATTCATCGTTTTAATATATTTACTTTGTGTGTTTCTAACTAATATGAATTATATAAAGAACTTTTAAAAAATTTGGTTAAAATTTTGTGTGGGTGGATGTATCCTTGGATGGATTTTGTTACTCTTTCATGCAAAAACTACTGAACAGATTTTAATGAAACTTGGAATATACTTACTAGTGTATGACCTGGAATAACACATAGGCTACTTTTTATCCAGGGTGGTACCACGCGAGCGACGTCGAGGGCGGAAGCTAGTATGATAAAAAGCAAATTTGTACTGGCACAGGTATTTAGGAGTATACCTAGGTCCTTCAGAATTTAAATAAATATAGGTACTTACTTATTATCTTTTTATTAATCTCCGTGTAGCTATAATAATATTTAAAGATACCTACTAAGTTCTCATGCTTAGGTAGGAGGCAAAACATGTTTAATTATAGTACCTAGTTTATTTGGCAAATTTTAATAGGTACCTACATATACTTTTTTTACCATGTTTACATTATTGAAAACCTAACACAAAATGAAATTTACTACCACAACGTATTACATTACAACGTATAACATAGCGAGAGTTTACAAAGAGAAATTTTGCACCTGGCTTATTCATATTCTTGAAGTTGTGCAACCGCATGTATTGAATCTGTTGAAATGAGCCGTTGAGCTAGCAGCGTAAATAAACATTACCAAGCACGTAGTAGGTAAACATTCAGTTACCCATCAAACGTATTTCATATAGGATATTTCAAGAAATATAATAAACAATGAAGATCAGGATTGTGTCAATAGCTTGAGAAATATCAGCGGAAACGTTTCCTGAATATGCAAATAATTGTTTATAAAATTTTAGAAGTGTCTTCAGTAAGAATAAAGTTCCTATATACATGAATAGGTATAGCGGATGTCAGAATACCGCAGTATTTATAATGCCTTGCATTGCCCAGTCATTACCAATTACGGTGGAAGAACCAATTACTTGGCCGCCTTCAATTCAAGTAGGTACCACCTATAGTACGCCCGCTTCCTTTAATCAGCGGGGCTAAAAAGGCCGTTATAGCAGAATCATTATATGATTCGTATTACATTTGTGTTCTTGTCACTCTCATGTCTATGAAAAGTGACGGCATATAGTGTAAATTCAGATTATGATTCTGCTGTAACGGCTTTTTCAGCACCGCTGTGCCACAAAACTCTATGTGCAACTAGAAGGTCTTCTGTAGAACGTGTAGCAAAGCTATTAGATTTTCGCTGCTTATGATTAAGGTAATCGGTAAAGGATGCACATGTAGTAAACACAATGTAGGGATCACACACAACTGAACTATGAAAGTTACATGTTTCAGAGCATTTAAAAAATGTATATATTCCGATGATTTTAGACCAATCAGGTCAATTATAGAAATGGACGACTGCGGTTGCAATAGATAAAATCATGACCAAGATCACTGAAGAGTGTTCGAATGATTTCAAAACATCGGAGCCATGCAACAGAACTTGGACACGTGTCAACATCATGCGTCACGCTAATCCTTAGTGTTGGTAGAACATAATTATTCCATCAAAATAATTACCTTTACAGAGTTTACAGTATTTTTAACGAGGATACAAAATTGATGTAGTTAGCTGGTACAAGATGTACTCAAAAATGGAATTGTATTTTGTTGCAAGACTTTTTAGACTTCTCTCCGAGTATACGCGTGAGAGTTTTGAAATTTAGACTGGTTCTGACTAAAGTGTTATTTTGATAACCCGAACGTAGAGTTGAGATTAGTTTATTAATAGTAGTACAAACATACAAGCAGATTGGTTGTGATATTGATACTATAATTGCTTACAATTTAGTAAAGAGGGTTTAATTGTAAATTGTAATAACATTTTATTCAAATACTCTCAATTCATTCTTTACAAGATCTTTAACAAAAGCAATGGTTTTGACGACCACTAAAGTAGACATGAGATGTGAAGCGTTATAAATATCATTATTTTGTAATTATGTCTAAAGTTTTCTTCTATTCAATACCAAGAAATGTAGCTAATCATTCAAACGAGCACAATAATAACTTAACATCAAGATCATTTTCTTAAATAACTACAATGACGTTGCAAACAGCTTGAACCTTGACTTGGACGAGGATAGCAATTGCATGATCAGATAATTATTGCACTGCGTAATCGATTTTTCAACAATAAGCAAGAAATACTGCTGATAAGCATGTACATTCTTTGGATCTTTTTAGCTTTTTTGGTACTAGGTACTCCGTGAAATTACAAGGTTGGTCAAATCAGTACAACCTTTAAATAAATCGTGATCAGAAGCAGAGGCTTCTTCATCTAACTCATCTATCAACACCTCATCATTCTCATCTTACACTCGTATATAAAAATACATGGTTTTTAGAACTTATCGATCGAGCGAGCGAAGCGAGCGAAGATCTTAGTGGTAAGTTGGGCGATTTTGCTTTGTATGTTTGTATGTTTGTATGTTTGTATGTTTGTATGTTTGTATGTTTGTATGTTTCACGAATTGTTGTTCGAGCATAACTGTCGAACCGTTCATCCAATCTGCATGAAACTTGGTAGGTCAATAGGTTGTGGTAAGGAAATTTACGGGGGAGCATATGAGCTTAATCGATAAAGGGGTTGTGAAGATATTGGGTTCCCAAGGTGGTAAAAAATTATGAAAGTTACACAAATAAATTGAGTGGGGTGTCATACGAAAGGGCTTATTTTGTACATTCCAAAATGGTTTTTATTTTTAATCTAGGATGTATAGTTTTTTAAATACGACCAAAGACCAAAAACTACGAAACCAGAGCTGCAAGAGCTCCCGTTGCATAGAGTTTCGATGACTTTGTAGCTCATTGACTGGTCGGTCTTAAAAAGAGAGTGGCATCGTTGCGGTTTGGTTTGCAATGATTTTAGATGCTACTTGATTTATTTTCATGATAAAAAAAAATTTGATAAAGAATGAAAATAATTGGGGTAAAAAAAGTTAAGTAAACAAATATATTGAGTGGGCTGTCAAATGAAAGGTCTTTATTTGTACATTCCAAAATAGTTATTATTTTTATTCTAGGACGTATACTTTTAGAAATACGACGAGAATTCATAAATATGAAATACCTAAATGAAAAATTAGACGCGACATTATGTATTGCATGCATGCCAGTATTTTTTACCATGAAGAGCTAGCGCAATAGGCATACTCGGCAGTATCAGTAGTAGCACTTGAAATTATAGGAGTAGTCAGAAGAAAGTCCAAATGTAAGCCATCTACGGTGCGCGAGATCTCAGTTCGGGGCGAACTACTAGTTTATCTATTTTAGATCACGTAATACCCTAGGCGTAACGTTCAACTAGTTGGCCTAGTATTACAAATTACAATAGCAAGTAACTAAGTAACACAAAGAACTAACTGACGAGAGCTTGAATCTCTTTAACCTTTATAATTTTTTACATACCTTAGGCTTAATACAATAGCTATCTAGGTCCATCGTAATTTTAGTAGTAATTGAAAGACAATTCAAACACAGGCCGATTAAAAAGTTTTCTTTCTCTCAGCGAAAGTTGGTGTAACTGTGTTTCGGAATGACACAGTTAGCTTCTTAGGCAATATAACTGTTTATAACACCAATTCGTATATGACAGAAACATAACGTAAGAATACTTTGCATGTATGGTTTTCCATATTCCTGTATATTCTTATACACCTACTATAAATCAAACTTGAGACAACATTTTGTTCAGTTAAAACTCGACACGATGTCTCAATACAATTTTAAAGATTGCTGAACGAAAGACAAGGCGATGCCTAAACCATAGGAGGATAACATGATTCTCTGAGAAGTTGCCGATGGGTTATCCCCTTACTTATCACATTCATCACAGCTCGTTGATTATAAATATTCATGCTATTTGTTTTCGGTGACATAAAATTACAAGAAAAAAATACTTATTAAGGCCTTGATAAAATGGAACTATAATAAAACAAGCGTGTATCATTTTAATCTGTCGATTTTTTTGTAATCTATCAATAAAAATTCAAGACTTTATTATACCTAGCCATAAAAGTAATAACCCTGTTAATCCATGCAAGTGAGTATATCTACATGATTAGGATTTCACTTGAAATGCAAGTAAGTGCCGAAATGTAGACGCTTTCAAATATTAAATTAAACGGTATTTCACGGTACCATAGTCGTGACTTACATCGCTTGCACGGTACTTTTTAACCAACTTCAAAAAAGAAGGAGGTTTTATGTTTGGCTGTTTATATGTTTTTTTTTACGAGTCATAACATTTATTTGGTACAAAAGCACAATCACGTGCATTACAAAGTCTACTACCAATATGATTGTATTGTTTTCTAGTTGGTGGCCTACATTTCAGATAACACGATTTTATTATTTCTTCCAAACTTTTTATTTCTCTATTTTCTCATGGTCAAGTAAAACGTAGCCTATATTATTACTATTACCATATTTAGGTGAAGAAAAACATCGTAAGGAAACCCGCGGCATTGTCAGCCCCAAACGTATTGACCAATTTGACCATGTCTTTCCTGTGGATATGACTGGTATAGCTAAGAGAATAGTGCAGGTGCTGGGCAAACCTACTCGATCACAACATTGTCCCAGGCACTATAGTCTTCAGATTGCCTCCTAAATCATTTAGAAAAAGATGTAAAGGCCTAAGTTTTTATCTTATGTATTTAGAAGTGTCAGTTTTTTATAATTAATTCGCAACACTATTCGGAGGAAACATAACTTGAAAAACTGCATTTTAATTTATTTTATAAAGTAGGTAACAAATAACAAAGTAGTTACGAGGACCGGTTGACCACGTCAATGAAACACACCGCGACCAAATGTTTTATGTTTTTTAATAATTAGAGGTTATTTATTTTTATATGAGCCACAACGCAGAAGTAGGAAATACTTGAAAGAGATCATCTGCATAAATAAAACAACTAGTTGCGCCCCGCGATGTTACCCGCGGTTAAAAAGTCAACGTGAGACGATGGGAAAAAACTGACAGAAGTTGTGTTTTTTGCCTTCCTTTGACACACCATTTTACCCCTTTTAGATGGTTATTTTGAAAAACCCTGAAACGTATACATTTATTTTGGATTTAAAGTATCCCAACCAAGTTTCAAACCAATCGCACCACTCGTTCAAAAGTTCCCATACAATCTTTGACACCCCATTTTACCTCTTTTTTAGAGTTATTTTGAAAAATCCTGAAATACATGTTGGACACGTGTTTGTAGAAATTATATTCCCGCAAACAAAAATACCTACCTAAGACTTTTGTTATTTTATTTATTTAAACAAACTTTATTATGTAGTTGAAACAAAAAACCCGACTGCGGGTATGAAAGATTAAAAATTTTAAAAACACAAAAAACAAAATTGTATCCCCCAGAATTCTGCCGAATTTTTTATAGCTTTAGCACACCCACAATAAACACACCTCATAAACTAATATCTTTTTAGAATCCATCAACACAAAAAATAAGCCCCCTTTCTGCAGGCAGTCGGGTAAAAATACGAACTATATGCCTGCTATTGCATTGTATTTGCTTGCTGATTGCCGTGCTGCTGTTTTCTTACATTGGAATGAGTACTCAGACGACTGGGACCGCTCCGAAGCAGTTTGACATCGTTATTCTTTTATGAATTTTCATTTAGCTTTAACATTTTATAATTTTTAGGGTTCCGTACCTTAAAAGGTAAAAAAAGGAACCCTTATAAGATCACTTTCTTGTCCGTCTGTCCGTCTGTCCGTCTGTCCGTCTGTCCGTCTGTCCGTCTGTCCGTCCGTGTGTCACCATCGATTATCTCAGGAACGGGTAAAGCTAGCAAGTTGAAATTTATACCATATACTAAGGTCTATAGTCCCTATTGTGAGTGTAAAAATCAAGGTCCTGAGTCAACACTATAAAAAGATTTAGGCAAATTTAGGTTTTCGTGAAAACTTGTGAGTACCGAAACTTACCTTAATTATCAACTTTTTTTATTTTTCGGAATTTTTCCTTTACTTGTGCTGGAAGACCTTGCTTGTAACCAAATTTGACAATTCTAGGTCAACCGGAAGTACCCTAGAGGTTTTGGGTCGAAAACCTAAATGGTAGTTCCCGTTGACCTAGAATAACGAAATTTGGCAAAAAGCAAGGTTTTATAGCACAAATAAAGGAAAAATTCCAAAAAATTAAAAAAGTTGAAAATTAAAGGGTGTTCCCATACATACATAGTTGACGCCTATTAAAAGTCCTCCGAGTTGTATGGGCGCTCATACAATTAAGCGGACTAGCTTAATTGGCACCATGGCTAGGTACGGAACCCTCGGCGTACGAGTTCGACTCGCACTTGACCGGTTTTTATTTAATACAGAACGTACAACTGCAACGTAATACTAAGCATTGGACATAGATAGCTTTGTAGATACAAGTAGTTTGTCTAATAGATACAGGTCATTAGACGTACTATAGTCGCATTAATTAACCTTAAGCATCATTAGAATATCGAGGAATATTTTAAAAAGGTAAACTAAAACCAAACAGGGCCAGTTCACGATTTAGGTACTTATCTTTCGCCAAACTATCATGTTTACTCAATAGAATGATAAACTATCATGCTAAGTACATTCAACATAACAGGATAATTCTATTCTACTGGAAGGTATAAGATAATCAGTACTTACTGCTTTTCCTTCCCTCCTGCACCTTGTAAGTGAGATCTGTGAAAGCCAAGTCCACCGGCGGTCTCTTGGGAAGGTGCGTCAAAGTCTTGTGCTGCGCTGGCGTGATGGTCACCTTCAGACTCCCCTTCCTGGAGGAGATAATAGGTTTAGTGTCCACATTCCCCGCAAGGGACACCTCTTTGTCCACATTCATTTTGTTTGCACACAATGGCTTTTCGCACTGCACTACGTCACAATGAATCGACTGAGACGCGCGGTTGGCGACACATTCACGCGCGCACTGGCAGTGTGTACCCTGTCTGTTCTACAGCTAGAATGTGCAATGCTCGAAAAACGCGCAGTGATGCGAAGACAGGGACGGCCGAGGTGTGACGTAGTCAGTATGATTAGGACATACTTCTTCATGAACTTTGCTCGTGGATACGGATATTTTGTGCGTATAGAACTGGTTTTGAGATATAACTTTAGCAAGTTTATAAATCATTTTTAGCCTTCGTTTTATTTAGTTTTGAGGAAGAGCAAAGTATAAATTCTTTGAATTTTATCACAAATTTGAATTTTTTCACAAATCTCGCACGCATCTGCATTACCATTGCAGCTCACGACATTATTGGTATCTCACTATGGTTTAGTTAGAATGTACCTAGAGCTTATCTATAATTATAATATCTAATATATTTATATATAAAGCGGAAGAGTTTATTTGTTTGTTTCAACGCGGCGCTTATCTCAGGAACTGGGTACCTATCAGTCGGATTTGAAAAATTATTTCTGCATTTGATAGCTAAACTCTTGAGGAAGGTTAATAGGCTACCTTTCATCATCATCATCAGCACCATACCTTTAATATGGGGGCAATGCCGCGAGGGTGCTGCTAGCAAATATAAAAATATACACAGTTTTAGAGACTTGGATAGCCATCAGAGATGATGTGGTGGGTGGTGGCCAGGAGAGAGCAAACAATACATCGTCGACGATACTGCAATAGCGCTGAACTACCATCTGCAATACCGCGAAACTGCAAAAAGTAGCGAAATTCAAATTTGCGTGCCACGCTGTCCTAGTCAGTCATTGGCGCAAGTTGGTGAAGACACCACATTGAATAAGCCATCAGAAGCTCTCTGGTTGTAGTTGGAGGTGAAGTAACTTATCAAAACGTAAACAAATTGTTGTGATTACTTTGCGCTCCGTAAAAAAACTGTTTATTTTCCATATTTTTGTGATTAAGAAGTACCTTCCGTTTGTGTTTCATATGAATAAATTGTTTTATACTTTTTATCATAGTTTCAATTACGCGTATATGCCAGTATCTGCCCATATTGAGACCAGATATTGCTACAAAAAAAAACCGCGTAATTGACATAAAACTCGAAAACTACTAGGAAAATCGCAAATTTTCTACCACTGACTGATGGCCTGGTACTCTAAAAACCCTATTATTTCATTAAGATGCGCTTATCATTCGAAATACTAAAATTAAAAAGTTTTTTTTATCTCCTGTAAAGTTGTCAACCTTGTAGTTACGCACTATTGCAAATAGTAGATCCGCGCTACTGCAGTATCGACGACGACATAGTTGGCCACTAGCTCATACAAACTTACTTACTTTTTAGTACCTATACTACTGAACTCAATAACAGCATGAGAATGGCCAATAGGACAGGGGATAAAACTGAGTGGCAGGCAAGAAGTTTGGTGATACAATACAAATATTATACTTAGTTGGGGTGCTTTTTTGTATAATGTACGAAGATTTAAAAGAGGAGGAAGTTCAATCAAATTTTCACTTTTTTCCATGTCATGACCTTTATGCTATAAATTCCGGTATGCGTGTGTTCTATGTATTAACGCATTCAGTACCCATGCGGACGTCTTGCGGCCCTCTCCATGAGGATTATATACTACTAATTAGTAGTACTTAACTCAAGGCAAAAAAAATACCTGATAAAATATTTTAAAACACAATATAATTTATTTACTACTTTGAAATGTCTTGTTTTCTTATCTTTATTGGAATGAACTATGGCTTGCTCACACAATAAGCACCTATTTGCAACAAGTGATTAATTATTTACAAAAACATGATTTCAAATGAAGTGTAAGTTTTGCATAACATAAAATCACACCTAGTCACAGAATAAATAGGTACAGAAGGTTGACTTCGCGAAAGCATTTATTTAAATAGCGACTCTTGCTGCGACGCAACAAAGTGCTATTCAACTCGCGTAAAAGCTTGTTGCCCAACGCAATATTCACCTAAACATAGCGGTCTCATTCTAACTCATGGCTCTGTCACTATCTGGCGTGGAGCGACGTGGAATGGTAATCGACTTATCGTGTGATAGGTATTACGCAGGACGCGGCTAGCGTGGAGCCGAGCGGCAAGTGGGAACCCTACCATCCAAGGCCCGCCCGAGCGGGCATGCCATGTACTTGTAGCTTTGTTCTAATAAAAGTCATCTAGTAATCATCTAGTAAAAGATGTAAAGGCCTATTAGTTGTTCTAGATCAGTGGTTCTTAACCGGTGGTCCGCGGACCACTGGTGGTCCCTGGAGCCACCCGAAGTGGTCCGCGAAGCTATCCGAAAAAATTAAGCAAGTGACAACGGATCAAAGTCAAAAGAGAAAACTTTTCCGCTTTTGATACGTTTTGAATCAAATTATTGGTCGGCTGTGTGTTGAGCAGGCGCGCTCCCATGGGGAGGGTAATGGGGGTAATTTGTCTTATAAAAATCGGCTCGCTTCGGTCTTGAGTATTTTGCGAACAAATTGAGTTATGTCTGATCGCAGAATAGAAACTGACAAGCAGCCAGCTTTTTCTTTGAGCATGGTAAGCAAAATTAAGTGTCACATGCTGCATTTTTCTATAAAAAATTCGGCTCGTTTCGCTCACATTTTAGCTTCATGAGTATTGTGCGAACAAAATGAGCTACGTTGCATTTGACTTAAAAAAATCGGCTCGCTTCGCTCGCATATTCATGAGTAGATATTTTGCGAGAGTGCAAAGTCATGTGACCCCCTTCTGATTAATACATCCCCCGCCCCCACCATCGTGATACGGGTTGGTGGTCCGCGGCAAGAAAAAAGTTTATCAAATGGTCCCCCATCACTAAAAGGTTAAGAACCACTGTTCTAGATCATAAACTATGTATATTCCAAGTTTCAGCCAAATCCGTTCAGTAGTTTTTGCGTGATTAAGTAACAAATAAAATATAGAAACATCTAAACCAAACTTTCACATTTATAATATTACTAGCTTCCACCCGGTGCTTCGCTCGCGTGGTACCCTAATAAAAAGTAGCCTGTGCTATTCCTAACATTACTTAGGAAAATTAAAATCTACAGGTATAAAGATAACACTTTTGATTTCTTACAATGAGATAATATTAAGTAGCTACCCAAAAAGTAAACTCATAGAGGAATTTTATCAAAATTTTAGTCAATTTATAAAGATAAAGATACTGAGAGAAGCTAAGCTAAAGAAACTAGTGCTTTAGTATGTGGAAAGTCGAACTGGGCAACCAAACATATAGGCAAAAAGTCAAATCAAAACATTCAATTTTATAAGGGCATTGTTCTCAAGCAAACAAGTGATTTTTTTTTACAATTCTAGAGTAAGTTGGTAGAGCAGAACAATCCATTGAATTCCATCAGAGACTTTTCATTTTCAATCCATTGAAGTATCACTACATTAGGTCCTGTTCCTATTCTTATATAATGGTAATGGGTAGGTATTCTACAAACGCAGGTCTATAGAAAGTTAGGTCTTCATGTTATTTTTCTGAGATGTTACCAATTGGTAAGATTTTACATAAAAGATCATTGGATGTTACCAATAAAGCTTGGAAAGGTCCGTCCTCATTTACTAACTACGTTGCAAGACAATTTTCTAGTTGATGGAATGCAACAAAAGAAATCGTAAGTAATTATCTAACTTACCTCAGATTGTTGAGAATATTGACGTTATCCATTTTAACCAGACTTGCACATTACCAAATATTCTAAAATAAACAAAAATAAGTAAAATAAAAGTTAAACAGTTTACAACTTTACAATAAAATAAAGTTCACAAAACAAACAAACAAACAGACAGGCAAGACAGGCAGAACAGCTCGATTGATTCGATTTGATTTGTCATTGTCAATCAAATTGTCATGTCACGTTACGCACTTCATGGATCCTCTACATATACAGCGTTATAACACTAGCACAAATTGTGTGTGACACCCATAATCACAGTAGCCACAATTAAATTGTACTCAGAACTGCGGACTTAAAAAGGTCGCTAAAACTTATTCACAATATGAAATGAATTATAATGCCGTCTCTTTTCACTTTTCTCTCATTAAGGTTTGCTGGAAGAGAACTCTTTTTAGGGTTAAGCTCACCTTTGCCATTACCTATCTAGATCTAAGCATTTTATAACTGTTTCATTTGTGCAATAAGAATAAATAAATAAAATAAAAAACTTCCACTAGCTGAGATTCGAACTCGAAGCCTTTGGCTGAAAGGTGGACCCAGTCCACTCGGCAACCACTCGGCCACTTTGGTCTCAACAAATTCTGTGAAATTACAAACCACATTGCACTGGTAAAATATCTTTTGCGTGAAAATGCCGAGAAAACGAATTTTCCCAATTATCATCGATCGATCGATCTGTCGCCCCCATAAAAGCCCGTACCGCAAATTTCATCGAAATTGTCAGAGCCGTTTTCGAGAACGTGTGTACAGACAAACAAACACAAACAAAATATTGCTCGTTTATTAGAAAAGGATCAATGCCATATGTGAAGAGGATCCATTCCCAGGCATCAAACTCGACACGTCATTCATTCAATTCGTTCAATGTTATGTCAGTGTCATTCATTTCATTGCGTATCATGTCACGTCAAAACGTCACGTCAAAAAAAAGTCAATCTTATAATGTTGTTTTGTTGTACTTTTTTACGCCGGCTCCATACGTTGGGACCAACGTTGGTCCCAACGTTGGGGCCAAGATTTCGTGAACCATCCACACGTTGGCGATACACCAGTCTTGTTCCGTCAGAGCCAACGTGCAGACGTCCGATGTCTGCGCGTCCGATACAGAAATTGAAATTTCTCTAAGTGATTTTACATTACTGAATACCAATTTTATCACAATCACATCACATCATGTCACTATCACACTTCACACAACACACTATATTATAAAAGCGAAAGTTTGGATGTTTGGATGTATGTTTGTTCCTCTCTAACACGACAACCACTTAACCGATATGGGTGATATTTAAAATATAGATAGATAATAACCGGAAATAGGACATAGGCTACTTTTTATCCCAAAAAATTGCACGGTTCCCGTAACATAAAAAAAAAAAGTAGACTCCATCATCAGATCAGCTCGCTGTCACCATATTATTACATTGTAGTCAGAACTTGACAAATATGCCGAGTTTCAACTCAATCGGCTTATTTACTGAGGAGTTCTGTTGAACAGCTCTTGACTCCATCATCAGATCAGCTTGTTGATACCATAATATTTCATTGTCACCGAGAATCTATAAGTGTGCAAAATTTCAGCCCGATAGTCCTACAAACACAATAAATAAGGAATACGATGACATTCTCGCTCGTCAGTCGACACGTGCGCTCACGGTGCGCGTCGAAACGGGACTGAGCATAGCGCCAACGTGTGGACGGATCCCCAACGTTGGCGCGCCAACTTCCTTTGATAAAACCGACACGGCACGGCCAAGCCCCAACGTTGGCCCCAACGTTGGCGCCAAGCTATTTTGTCAGCACCACACGTTGGTGAGAGGCATTGGGACCAACGTTGGCCCCAACGTGTGGATGCGGGGTTACGATTTTACAAACTAGATTATCATTTTACCTTTCCAAACTCTACAGAAATAAGAAAAAACTGTTAAGGGCTTTCAAACCGTAGACGAATAGGCTCAAACAATATAACATCAGAAAATGGAGAGTATAAGAGTACGTTATTTAGCAACATCTGTTGAGTTAATTTATGATGTTCATTGTTTTGAATTTGATTTTTCTTTTCAGAATTTTTCTGTGTCGCTCATCAAAGGCTTCATAGACAGTTTACGAGGTGTGACCGTGCTCCTTTATTTAGATAAGGAGATCAACGAGCGGGCTCTGAGTAGATCGCCAAAAATTGAAGATAGTTCAAAACAAAAGTTAAAACAGTTGCCTAAAGTGCAACAGTAAGTTTATTTTGATCCACAATATTCTCTTAATTCCTTACAAAAATGTAACGGAGTCTGAACATACAAATTTCCTTGTTACAGAGAATCAAAAGTACTTACTCGTGTGTTACAATCATGCATACTCAATGGTTTTATATTTTTGCTGAGTATACTGGTATTTGAATATGCGTTGTTGCCATGTGTGAAGTACTTAGTCTCGGTAGTGTTTGGCCATGATCCCGGTGTGGCACATAATGTCTGGGCGTGGATGCAACCATTCCTGTCTATGACATTCCGAATGATATGGGTCCTGCCACTCTTCCTGTTAAGTAAGCTGGTGAATGCATTGTGGTTTCAGGTAAGATTAAAGATAATCACTTCATTTTGGTTTGGTTTTAGACAAGTTGAGTGGCAGATCTGTGCTGTGTTGATTGAGAATTTATGTTTTTGGTGCACAGAAAGCCAAAAAATATTTTTCAATTATTTAGTTAGAACAATAAAGATCTCATAACTCTTTACTAGAATATTTACTATGTACCCTGCTGAATTGCAAAAAACATGTGTATGTATTTGTAAAATAATATTCCATTTTTTTCCAGGACATAGCAGACTCAGCATACAGGCATAGAAGAGGCAGACCACAGTTCATGTCAAGTGTCAGCAAAATTATTGCTGACTCACTGTTCAGTTTGCTGGTGCAAGCATTATTTTTAGTTCAGGTTAGTACACTCTACAACTCTAAAAAGATTAAAAAGAGTGTCACATACATAGTTATTCTAAATTCGTTATAGTATAACCAGTACACTCTGGTTAAATCTGTAGTTCCTAATAGTCAAGGACTATATTTCATCTTTTTCTATGCTAAAATAATATAAGAAAGTAAAGTTTGTTAACTTGAATGTAGGAGATAATCTTCTAACTACTTGTTCAATTTTAATAATTCTTTGAAGCCGTGGTTGAAAGCTAATTTAAAAAAAAAGAAACTAAAGCAAAACTAAGAAACTTTTATCATTTCAGAGTATGCTAGTCAATATGCTACCAATCACGTACATCGGAGAGTTACTATGTCTGGTCCACATGTGTTTACTTTACTCTCTTTATTCATTTGAGTACAAATGGTTCAACATGGGCTGGGAGCTCCATAAAAGACTTACATTCATTGAGACCAACTGGCCCTATTTCCTCGGCTTTGGACTACCCTTAGCCGTGCTCACGCAACTACCACAGTCATATATTATAAGGTAAGTAAAACTATATTACTGTATGTATTATTTCCTTTGTCTTGCAAGTTCTTTATCATTCTGTAGTAATTACTTTGAAAACTTGGTATTAATTTGAATGTCCCTCTATGACTTTTTATACAATATGAGGTTTGACTTCTAAATAATCTGAGCAAACTGCATTTAAAACTTAACATAATTACAGTATCAAAAATGAAGCAAAAACAAAGAAGCCATTTATTCAAGCAATACACCGTTTATTTTTGGTCAGTTTAAAGCCGGCGCCTACGTAATCTATATCGATAACCTAACTCAAAAATAATAATAAAAATGAGATCTATTTTTTTGAAATTAATAATATCACGAAACATAGGCAGGATAAATCACGGAGATACGTGCTCTGTGCTCAGCTGTTGCTACGGCGTAGAGTCTGTGCTACGTCGTAGTCATACATACATACCTAGGTCATTAGCTCTGCGCGCCTACGACACCTGTGTTTTCCTCACTTTTGTTAATCTTTTCAACTATTTAGTTTCGTATGAAATACTTATCAAATTCAAAAACGAAACCAACGACACGAATACGATTAAGCAATACAAGCAGTGGGTGCTGGCTTTAAACTGACCCAGAATTAACGGTGTATAATTTATGCGTCCGAACTGTGGTTCACGTGATATGCGCGTGATTCTAAAGTCTAAACGCTATAGAACTAATCGCATTTTGTAGCCAATGAGGCGAGTAGTGTACTTTGTTCAACATCGCAGTATTAATCATAATCACCTATGGCAAATCAGCTTTAACAATAATACATACCTAAGCTTTTAGAGTTTTAGAAAATATGTTTTGTTCCTTGAAAACTATCAAAGTAATAAATTAAGAAACATACTACAAAAATATATTTCTGTTGTGTAATAGTTAAAAGTTAGAGAAGTTAGAAAAATAATTTTTAGCCTGAATATAGTAAGTACACATTCTATTATAAAATAAAATAAAAATACTAGTCAGTTTTAGTTTTTACTAGTTGAACGAAATATTTTTTAGTTCGGGACCATGTATGCCGAAAGTCCTCTAAAAACGAATTAAAATATCAAGTGACCTCGCTACGCTATCTTTATTTTATAAAAGTTGAATGATAAAAAAAAGCGCATTAGTTAGTAATTTCAGAACTAGATGTCGCTAGTAAATTTGTTCCAATCCTACATCGCGCTGACGAAAACACGCGGTGTTGAATCACTTCCCTTGTCATTCTTAATATCGTCACTCTGGTTTCCCTTCAACACGTACAAATCTTTCGCCTTTTACTAAAGATTTCCGTGGAGGGGAACACTCAAATGAGTCTTATTCATGTTTTTGAATGGTTCTGCATCTGCAGAACTTTATTTACAACAAACAAACTAACAAATTTTTCGAAAACCAATAATATAAATAATCTTAAATTCCATTCCAACCGGCTGAACAGATTTTCGTGAAACATTTTCTAAAAACACTCTAGCTAGCTAGAAGTCTAGCTATAGACAAACAAAAAAATAATTGAAGAAATCGGTTCGTCCATTCAGGAGCTATGTTTCGTTTGAAAGGTGTCTTAATCAATAGTGTTCTTACCTATCTATGTTTCATTTGTGTCGGGGGTTTCTTTAAATTTTAAATTGATTTGTATATGTAGTAGTATTATATCTCACTCGCCATTTAATTTAGTATAATATGAATAGATAACCTACCTCAAGAAATGAGCTATCAAATGCAGAAAGAATGCTTCATATCCGACTGGTAGTTCCTTATATTAGCGCGTTCAATTCAAACAAACAAACTCATCCACTTAACTAAATTAGCATAGAAGTATAGATTTCATTTCGTTTCAGCGGTTGCGTGTTCTCAATATTCTTCCCTGTCTTCATATTGAGCGGCAATGAAGCAACACCTGTCATAGGAAGGTAAGAGGAATATGTAGGTACAGTACGAACAGTGGATCTAGGCATTCGTGAAATTAGTCGTTTAGCTCCGCAGTAGTAAATTCTGTATGAAAAAGCTGCACTGAGCATCGAAACGGCTAACTTCACGAATGCCTAGATCCATTGTGAGTATATTCCTTCAAAGGATCTTCGCCCTTTAGGGAGTGTCCACATTGCGTTTTTTGCAGCGCGTTTGTATCGATACAAACGCGATTCGAACGCGATACGAACGCGATTCGAACGCGATACGAACGCGCAGCCCCCCGCGCAGCCCCTCCCGGTTCGCTTTTGTATGGAAAAATACGCGTTGCGAACGCGCGTTTGTATCGATACAAACGCGCAGCTCAAAAACGCGCTGCAGAAAACGCAATGTGGACACTCCCTTATGCAGGGGCCACACTGCGGGGATATGGCAAATTATTTGCCGGTATTCTGTATTGTGGCTATACGAAATTTGGCAAATAATTTGCCATATCCCCGTAGTGTGGCCCCAGCATTAGGGATACATTCGTGATCTTATACAGTCAGCAACACAGCATCATTCTCTTTTTCTCACGCGTCAAATGCAACTTACTTTCTCTTTCTAATGTGTTATGTCACTCATTCCCGATGACATTCATGGAGCATTCATGCGATAGCTCAAAGCGTATCAATTTTTTAATATCGAAACCATAACCTAATCATATCTTTTTCAGCGAGTATCCACTACGACTGTTCTCACCCGTGGTTGCAATATCAAATGGTTTGTTCCGCTTCGTGCGGCAAGGAGCCGAGGTGGTCACGCAACGAAACAGATGATGGTTGCACCTGTACTTAAAGCTATGCCAAGTTGAAGCTAGGCGATGACTGATATAAGCATGGCTATTCACTAAAGTGGAGAGATCATTTAAATGGGCCACGGGAAATGTATCTACAACTGTTTTGTTTAAGTTGCTATCGCGTTTGCAGGTATATGAGGATTAAAAGTGTGATTAGAGACAAAATTTAGTCTTGACACGTATGATAAAATGGTTGCATAGACAAAACTGTCAATATAATTTTGTAACAAACAATTTGCAATCAAATACCACTTTTGAAATGGTTAGGTATACTATTCACGCTTGATAGAACTCTAGCAAATTACATACTATAGGGGTTATTTTCTGTATTAATATATTTCTACACAGAATATGGTTATTTCTCAGTTATTTGTATAACCGCAGTCAGTGGTTTATGAGAAGTCGATCTAGGATTTTATGGTTGTTTATACATACCTACTCATACTTGATTTGTCCCACTTTAGTGCTTATTGGTATTTAGCGGCATCACCTAGTGTCAACTTGGCATTTATACCATATATTATAGTATAGATGTTTATTTTTGGGGATTGCTAAGGTTTAGTAATGGCACTTAGCGGGCATTGTCCTGGCGTTAGGGAGTGTACACATTGCGTTTTTTGCAGCGCGTTTGTATCGATACAAACGCGATTCGAACGTGATGCGAACGCGCAGCCCCCCTCCCGGTTCGCTTTTGTATGGAAAAAAACGCGTTGCGAACGCGCGTTTGTATCGATACAAACGCGCAGCACAAAAACGCGCTGCAGAAAACGCAATGTGTACACTCCCTTAGCGTCGGCGTCGTCGTCGCGGCGAGTTGTAATATACTGAAATGTATTAGAGAGTGCACACAGAATAGTTAAGCGTCAAATAGATCAGACGGGACTGTGTCCGCTATGTGCTATGGCCTTCATGGGTAAAACATATTTGGATTCAAAGATACCTTTTTAAATTTAAAAATTAATTTACTATGAAAAATATGATGTACTTACTTATTAAAAAGAAAGGCAATCATAAGTACCTATATCACACGGGAATTACTCTCGTAAAAATACCGAAAATGCTCGTTGTGTGATACAAGTTACTTATGGCTAATACAGCGAGGTACCTGTTTCCTCACTAGGCTAGGCCAGTAACTATCGAGGATACTTTCATAGGTACATAACAAATTTAATGTACATGCAATGGTAAGCTATTGAGACATTATGAATCGAAACATTGCCGATATTTTTACGTGATATATTCCCGTGTGGTATTATAGTACAATTCACGAAAGTTTTATAAAGTGAAATTCAATCAGTTTATGAAAGCGATAAGGAAAAACAAGGTAACGAATTTGTAAATACCTACTTACACAAAATAAACGATTTTCTATTCTATTCTATTCTATTCTATTCTATTCTAAATGCGACTGTAAGTAACACCAAGTAAAATATTTGATAGTGCTCATTATTGTAAGTGTTGGTACTCATTGAATGCTCAGGGATTGTGGGCAAGTATGTCAGCTAAGCTCAGCTTATGTTGGTGAAAATTGAGCTCAAAACATTTAACCAACATAAATTGACCGACGAAACTGGATCGTTTTTTGTTGTAAAAGTAGAGGGCCAATTGTGAAAACCTTCATACCTTCTCGGAATGTTTTAAATATTTTTTTATAAAGTCATCCATCATGAATGTACGATAGTATTTTAACATATTTTATGACATTAAAAATTATGGACTTCTTCCCGTGAAGTAATTAAGTTACGTAAGAATATCAACCAGTTTACACTGCACTGATTTAATAATCCATTATCAACGATAAACGCTAAATCACGCTTTGTCGTTTGTCGCTCTCAAGAGTTATCTGTAACTATGGGACACTATGGGTTACCTGTCGGCCAGTTAGTAGGCATACTGGTATTTTATATAATGTATTGATAGTAGGTACTTATATATTTGAAAATAAATATAACTCTCGAGTCAAAAGTAAAAAGAATTATGTGCTGTGTAAATTTTAGTAATAATCGAAATGGTGCCTGGTGTTGTGAGAAAGGACAGCTTACAAGTGCCACAAATAAGTAGTGTAAAATATAATGTGTTGTAAGTATATACGCCGCGCTTTCGGCCTCGCAGTTTCTAATTCCAAAATAATGTAAATATAATGAAATTTAATAATGTGCTTATAAGAACATGTTACTTTTATTACCTACACTTTTATCATTCTCTCACTGTATTTTAGTGATTTACTAGCATAGATGTTATGTGCTAGAAAAATGGGTTTATTTTGAAAATGTAAAGTAATAACTCGCGTTCAAGATCAACGACAGTATATTTTTACCATTTCATGAAGTCCATTTAGAAATGTTTGTTACAGTAGTGTAGTTCACTTCCTACATTGTTTGTGTGCGTGAGTTGAGAACACACGCATAAATGTTTCTTACGTGCGCTACACAACTACAAACATAACCAAACGGACTTATGAACTAAATGAAAAAAGTAAAAACTGTAGTAAACCTTCCTTTTCCTAACAATAGCCAATGATCTCCTGAGACCACACAAACTATTGGGATTTAGAGAACGTTTGTACATTTTCGGGGTGATATCAGACTGTCCGATTTAGTATGTGGTAATTCATTTATTTGGTGTTTTTATTGCCCTTTTAGTTCACACAATATATTCAAGTGAAAGTGTAAAGTAGAAAAGTATCACAATTTATCGCATCATGAAGCGATCTTATTGCTAACGAACTTCATACTATTGTATTGTTGTTTTAGTGCTGGATGATAAAGTAATCTGATATCA
The DNA here is from genome assembly GCA_958496255.1 of Camptogramma bilineatum. Lineage (NCBI taxonomy): Eukaryota > Metazoa > Arthropoda > Insecta > Lepidoptera > Geometridae > Camptogramma > Camptogramma bilineatum. The sequence continues at coordinate 7,852,423 of OY292463.1, read as the reverse complement.
CCTCTTCATGCTATTAGAGTTCATCGAAATCGACAATGTGCTACTTCATTATTTGTACCCAATACTCAGACATGACTAACATTACCAATTTTCATTGAATCACAAAACTATATTCAACTTGTTTTATGCAACGGAGATTGCTCTTCAATAAAAATATTCTATGGCCTTGTGAAATGGCTGTATAGCTTATTTAGTCATTGTTAATGCAATCATCTTATAAGTAGATATTTTAGAGTTGTGATTGTTTTTTTTTTACATGACATTATTTATTAAACGGACTGAGTTATAAATACTTAAATATTTTTTTCATTTCTCCTATTCCTAGTTCTTAGGCACGTTAATTTAAATCAGTAAAAACTCGATATAATATTCATGGTCATTTATTGTTAAAATATCAAGTGACACAAAATGTAATGGAAATGAGTTCATGCCGTAATTTAATAGTAAAATACAAATTAAAATGATTAAGTCAAAACGTTAAAAACAATATCAGGTACAAAATTATAGGTAAAAATAAACATACATCAACTTATATTAAAACTTATACGAAATCGTATACTGGCATAGTAAAAAACATAGGTTCTAGCACCTATCAATTCGTGATTGAGATCATACGCCATCCTTTTTTCTTTTAAATTCGTGAACACGAAATAAACCACTATTTGTTTTGGAATGTTGATATCTTTTTACCCGGTTCAATTTATTGAGCATTCTGTGCATTGATATATTTTATGCTAATAAATTATTATCTATTTCAACAAAATATAACGTGATATAACTAATGCGGACGTTCAACACAATACTATCCTAAAATGTTATATATTTGATAAGTACCTACTACATATTACCGTGTTATTATTATTACTATGCTTGGATAATCTATTGTCCTATAAATATAATACAACTACCTATTTGTCTTCACAAATATGCAAGCACGTCTACTATTTTCCCTAAACATACAAAATAGTTTTAGGACACACTCGTTTAGTTATTTGGTTCTCTGATATAAAGTTACATAATTACCGCTACGCAATTCCCTAATAATACATACTATCACATATATTTGTTCAATATTGATATTTTCGGTAACAAATGATTCATTTAATACCTATTTTTATAGGGCTAAACATTTATTTGCTAATCAGTGTCATTTTCAAGACCGTCCGCTGGACATAAGCCATTTATTTTATTGTACTAAAACGCTTTATTTATAAAACTCGTACAAGCATCATTCCGATAGCAGCCCCGACGGTAAGGCCGACGCTGAGCATCGTCGCTACAACTGAAGAGGCCTTTTCTTTTTCATGCAGTTCTACCGATCTGAAAACAATAGAAATACATTTTTATAAAAAAGTAGCAGCGTTCGGCGTTGCTTGTCGTCGCTGCGATTATGCTACGAACACTTTACTAACTTGATAAGTACTGCCTTTTACCACTTTTACGTTACATGCTACAAGCTAAGTGAGTACCCGGCTTTATAAGATCGTGAGTGCCTGTAGATCTGAGAGAATCTACCGTGCTAAGGGATACGATAAAGTCTTGAGTTTTTATTTTGCTTCTAAGTTTTTTTTTTAATTTACATGTCAGAACAAACTAGACGTCGTATCACATGAAAATAGCAAAACAAAGCAGAAAAAAGACCAAGAAGAAGAGAAGAAAGGCGTCTGCCCAGCAGTGAGATCCAACAGGCTCTTTGCATTAGATAGTTTTTTTTTTGTAGTATGCGAGCAGAGTTAGATTATTTTTTCCTAAAATACAAACTTCTTACCTTGTAGCGTGCACCATAACGAGATTAGTGAGGTATCCATTAGTGAATGCGAAGATGATCATGATGACAATATACTCGTAGTCCCAGGGGAATACAATGGGGAGGTGTTTGCGAGGCTGTGCGTTGCAAAGCATCAGCATTGGTACACCTATGATACGGAGGACGCTCGCTCCTGCTATCAGCCATTGGTTTGTGGGCTGGAAAACAAGTTTACATTAGAGGTGGAGATATTCAAAGGAACCATTCTTTGGGGAAAAACAGTCTATGGCGTTATAGGAAGTCCAGTATCCAGTATAAATTAATTGTTATGATACGGATACCTAGTGCAGCTTTTTACTCGTGAGATATAATTATCAACATAAAAAACTCGTTAAAAATGTGATCACTAGTACTGAAACAGGTTATTGCTTGTTTGTTTGTTCGCCAGCCGGCTAAGTAGGTTATCAAATTTATAAAATAGGTAAAACATAGCAAATATGATTGACTTATCGCGTTTAATTTTGCGCTAGAGTAAATAACACGTGTGCAAGTACTTGCTATGTAAATGTAAACAAAATCTATTTATCAGAGAAACTGCAAGGATGAGGCCAAAATGTCATCTAGGATAAAACTAGATAAGTACATAAATATTTAAGTAGTATACTTTAAGAGCATATTTGCGGTTTAATTATGCAAAAATGGAAGTTCGTATGAGTGGTCAACTCCGTCACTAGTTTGGTGACGGAGTTTTTAGGCCTTATTACGAGAGGCCGGTGACAGACGCATAATATGCCCATACAAACTTATTACTAATTAGCTTTATGGTATAATTAAGGCAGTTTTAAATTGTTCAGACTTGCGCTTAACAAGGATAATTTTAAGAAGCTGACTGCCGACCTTCATTAATGGAGGGGCACTGAGAGAAGAAGTACATATTATACTTTGAAAATAATTCTTACTTTCAACAAGAATCCAGCCGCGAGACGCCCCGAATAATCTCCACAGTTGAAAATCAAATAGTTGACTACGGGAACGAAGAAAATGTCTGAAAAATAAAGTAATAAATTAATTCGAATTGCACTCCATGGTGCTTGCATTTCAATGTGCTGCAAGGTGCTTCTATTTTGATGTAAAACATCGACGCCACGCTATTTGATTGTTTGAAATATCTTTATATTATAATATTTCTTAATTAAAATAATGATGACAATCTTATATTATAATAGGCATGATGACAGTAATCAAGTATCGCCAAAATATTTATCTGATCTAATGAAATAGGATTCAAAGATTTTGAAAAATGTATTTATTCTCTTATTAATGTCGAGATTACTAATTTATTTGCTAAAATAAATCTACAAAATACAACAATCCGCCATGATAGCCAAAACGCTCGCCGGTGTCATGGCGTCTGTCATTGCGTCTCGTCTCGGTAAACATCCTTTTGTTTCTATAGTAACTATGTAGGCATCACTGGTTGATATACCGATCCGTGACGTAAAAACAGACGCCATGACACCGGCGAGCGTTTTGGCGTGAATTTGAAAATTTAAATTTAAATGTACTTTTATTGCACAAAAACCTTAATTTTCTACAGAAATATGATATATTTTAGACATAATAGATACTTCTGAATATCATAGAAGAGATTTTGAAAATTAGTCATCATGCCTATTCCGATGTGTCAGACGTCCCGCGACGGCTCACTCTTTAACCGGCTTCAAAAAAATGAGGAGGTTTTCAATTCGTCAGAATCTTTTTTTTTAGTCAGAAACCTTTGCAGTTTACGCTGAAAAATAAAGATATCACCGTAATCATCTGATTGCGGATCATCATATCGATATGGTAGGTATAGGACAAATATGAATAAAAAAAATAACAAATGAAACACTATTTGAGCCCCGGCAAGTGTGCACCTTTATAAACTTCGTTTGACATTGCCTCAGTCAGGTAATAAGTAAAACCGGTTTAATTTAAATAGATCTTCGAATACAAACAGGTCAAGAGGTCGATGACCGAACCTCGCTTTTAGGTACCTAACACCAAAGGTCATTTTAAAATAAAAAAAGAGTATGGAAAAAAAACCAATACAAACTTACGTCGAACCGTTTTTGATTTGGCTTCGCACGGTTTGTGAATTTAAGTCCAATTTCTAATCTATATGTGATTTTGCTTACTTTGGTTAGATTTTTGACATTAATTCTATACTATGGATCACATGGATCACAGTAAAAGCAAAACCACAATTTAGATTGAATATTAGGTAAGTTCGGATGAGCATGTGGCCAACTCTGGGTCTCTGGTTGAATATTGAAAGTGGACAAGTTGGTCAAATTCTGTACTTACATTAAAGATATCTTGAATTTTTTTTGGAGGGCTCTGTATAATCGATACTGAAGCCAAAACTGTAATTTTTTTCATTCATGTCTGTCTGTCTGTTTGTATCTTGACCGCGCATCACGCCGAAACTACTGAATGGATTTTAATGAAACTTGGCACGATTTGAGTGCATACTACGAGGTCTAGTACTTACTATTCCAATCAGTCCCCTTAGTGATGGGGTGTGATTCAACCAGCACCGTGACAGAGGGGTATACCGCCATACTGATCGCGAACACTGCGAATATGCTGAACGCATACACCCATATCTTCTTCATTATCGCCACCATTGACGCGTCTCTATGTCTGTTCACTGCTACTCCAGAACCTAGAAAACATTTAAAAAATCAAGCCATCAATATACAACTACATTGATTTTTTCTACTATTTGTACTATGTTGATTTTTTCTACCGAAATCCGGATTTATAGAAGAAAAATAATAAAATGTCAATGTAATTTAAACAAACTAACGGAACATTATCGCGTAAAATGTCAATGATTTTAATGCATCGGGATGTTAGTTAAGAGTTTGGATAAGTAGCTTGTAGAAAAAATGAGAAGTTGGCATCCTACACCCACTTATTTTACTCTATTATTTAGCATCACCATGTTTGATATAACAGGTATAGGTAAATAATATATTGGATATCGGCTGATCAATGAAGCTATTGAAGATCAGATCAATAACTTTTGTAATCAAGAATAAACGATTTTACGAGTTACAGTTACTTTTATAGGCCATCTAAAACATACCTTTCAACATATGATGGGTAAAGAAGTCGAACCGATACAGTATGATGAAGGAAGCCAGCGAACTGAGTACCATTACATCAGCTATGATGAAATAGATCAGAGCACTGTGCTGGGGCGAAATCTTGAAGGCGAGCGATATAATTTGGGCGATGGCTGCTATAATTCCTCCCAGTGATTGGCCGCTCACTACAGCAGACATGTATTCTTGGGAGAATCGACTGGCGATACCCACTAGTCCACCGATGAAGATTGCGCTGGCGGCTGGAAGAAACATTAGATTCTTAATTAGGTCCCTAGTACCTAACGACTTTGGTAGTGCGTCGGGAAAACCCTCGGCTGTGACACGAATTTATTCCTGGCGGGAGAAGCTTTTACATGATCTGCTGATATTTTTTGGGGTGTTTGGTACCATACTCGTAGTTGCTAATATGGCACAATACAGGGAACCCTAATGGTCAGGACCTAACGTACATTAAGTATTAGTTATCGAGCTTCTTGGACCATCGAGACAAATATCTGCATATCAGCGCAGAGGTCGTCATTGAAATATATGGAATATTAAATATGTAAATATATGGGAGGCAAATAGCCGTACACGCATAATGGATCCATAGCCTTAGATACAATACAAGTTATAACATTCTAACATAGTGGAAAGTGTGTTACATTAGAACAAAGATAAAACAAGAACATGATAACATTTGACCGCGATGCATGTTTGTTTACTGGTAATATGGGTCGCCCTAACTAATGCAAGGACAGAGTGTCAAGCGTGAGACGTGACCATTCTAATGTTACCTACCTACATACCGATCTGAGAATATTCCTTTTTTTCTAAGAAGGTACCTAGTAACCACTGAAAACAAAAATGTATACTGGTAGGAGATTTATTTAGGAGAGTCATTATTTAGTGGTAAGTACTTTTTAATGAGCTCTTCTCATTGCTCGATTAGCACCATTATAAGAACTTTCTATTTGTTTATACTTAGGTAGGGATCATTGAAATAGAAGACTAGTAGACTTAAGGCTTAAGGACTAGAATCCATAAGCCGTTTTTGTTGCCTGATTTATCATGGTAGGTATAATTTACGAAGTAACTCGACGAGCATGCTTAAGAATCTCTACCGAATAAACACAAAACCTTAGAAGACGTTTCATTCAATATGATCGTAGCCTTTTTGAATAATGGAATTTTTACGTACCTAATTACATTTACCATGCTTATAAATAATGGTCAAGGTAAGTTGATTAAACAATAGTATTTTCACGGAAAATGATTAGCAGAACCTACTATTAATCGGTAGGTCCTATCTAATTGGTTTTTCTAATCGACATGGCCTTGCTTAAATTCAAATAACTGCTGAAACATCTAATGTTAAGTATATTTCGGAGGTTACCTAGAGAATGCCTGAAATATTTGGATCAAGATTACAGTTGGTCTTTAGGTTCGCTATAATTTAAATGCTAACACATGCGTCAATGCTCTATTGAAATGTTTTCTCAATGCTCATCAACCTGTCAGACAGAGCCTAAAGAAGAAGAAGACCTATTTACTAAGAAACTCTCTCTCCAAGTTTAATAATAAAGTGAACTTTACATACCAGTCATAATAACCACAGATATAATAGTTATAATGAAGAATCCATTCTGCCATTCATCAGTGTTCACTTGGACAAGTGCAGTGGTTATTATGAAAACTATAGTCACCACTATCATGGCACCTTGCATTCTGCTCTTGACCGATACCCTGGAAGTTAAAATTAATCTTCAGCTACCTGTTCATTCAAAATAATACAAATGAATACCACTATATTCATTTAGAAAAACAAAATCTATTTAAATGAAATGCATGCTAACTTTGTAAGGTGGGCCTATCGTAGGACTGGTCATGAATTGAATACTTTTTAATGGGTGTTACATTAAATCCAATGTTTGGTCTCTTAGCCTGTCTGACAATCTCAAAGGCCTCTTATTCATTATGGGCTGCTAAGCTCACAAGAGATCAAGCAGCTGCTAACTTCAATTGACAAATTATTATGGACAATGGGGCAAATTTTACTGACAACTACTAATAGTTGTAAGTCTATTCAGATTCAATTGCATTTCTCTCACCAGTAATGGCTCAATAACTTTACAACTGAGACCAATAACATAAATACTTTCCAAAGCATGATAATGTAATGGTAACACTTTTGTAAACACCATTTTCTGTTATTTTGGCCTCATTGAACATCACTTTTAACCAATTTGAGGCATCAAGTTGAGTTGCTTAATCGTCAGACAAGCCTTCATGCTTTTCTTACAAACTTTTTTCTTTGAGTAAATAAAATATAAATCATACTTACAAATGTCCATACATGGAGTTTGCAATGAGAAACAATAAATTCGGTATAGCAGTTGCCACATTGAGGTACGAAGTGAACTCCGCTTGGAACTGGGTCTTGCGTGGTGGAGGCGCTGTGATGTTAGGATGGACCTCTCTGAACTTATACATCCAGTACTAAAGATACAAAGAACGAGTTAATTAAAGTTAAAATGTTACATCTTATCTTACTAATATTACAGATAAAGTTTAGATGTTTAGGTGTTTGTTACTTAATCATTTCAGCATTTTTAAAGCTATATTTGCCTTTGTGTGTGGGTCTTCAAATGCTCGAAGACAAAGAAGTGTTGGTGGTTGACACAACTGGCTAAAAGTATAATTTTTTTAGCACTTTAAAAAAAAACGTCTTCCAGTTTTTGCTAGAAGCTATACTTACAGAAATAAGGTTTTACTTTGGAGCCAATTAAATACCACGTGAGTCACCACACCACATTTGAATGCAAAACAATTCTTAGATCATGAATTACTAAAATTATATGAGTCACTTACATCATTAGCTGTTATCAGAAAGTTGTATGGCACGAGCGAAGTGACTCCAAAGAGCAGGAACAAGAAGTAGACGATGCGATAACGATCACGAGGTTCCTCAAACGTTTCCAAAACCTTCGTCGAACAAGAATCGGACACCAGCTCTCTCTCTTCACTGTCGTCAATGATTTCTTCCTCATTTTCGATGGGCTCAATGCCATCACTATTGATAGATCCAGTAGTCTCCATGGTCGAATTTAACACTAAGAAATCTATACAATACTGCCTTTAATTTAACAATAAACAAGTCAACTAAACTTCATTATCTGAGCTTCTCAAAGTCGTTCAAAACGTTTTATTTTTTTTATTTAAAACTGGTTTTGCTTTTGTTACAAATCGATCGATAGAAACAACAGATTTTATTTTCAAATGTTTTCAACTGGAGCAAAAATCGGAATGAAATGAAAATGAAACTGCACACGACAGAGACAGACAGAAACAGAAACTTCAGAAAGTCAACAAACCGCAGCCAAGGAATTTCTATACTACGTACCTGGAATGCTGACTGAGACAGAAAACAAGGTCCGCTTGAGAGATAAAACTTGGGCGGCGTGTCTCTTTCTAAAGGGTGACCATAAACTAAACATTCCTAGTCCCTAAGGGGCCTTTTCCATCATTTTCTGATTTACGTGATGTTTCAGGGCATGATTTTTGAATTAAAATACTGATACAATTTTGATCCTTCATTTTGATTCTTGAATCTTGATTCTTGAATCTGAAAACTGAAATTTTGAATCTTGAATCTTTGAAGTGACAGCTGTCAAACTTAAAACCGCCATATCTCGGGAACTACTCGTCCTTCGTCCTAGACTCCCCGTTCTCAGTTAAAATGAAAGCTAAGACCAAGATCTTCATTTGAAGTGACAGCTGTCAAACTTCAAATGGCCATATCTCGGGAACTACTCGTCCTAGACTCCCCGTTCTCAGTTCAAATGAAAGCTATGACCAAGATCTTCATTTGAAGTGACAGCTGTCAAAACGACATCTGTCATCTGAAATGTAAGTCTTGGTCATAGCTTTCATTTGAACTGAGAACGGGGAGTCTAGGACGAGTAGTTCCCGAGATATGGCCATTTGAAGTTTGACAGCTGTCACTTCAAATGAAGATCTTGGTCATAGCTTTCATTTGAACTTTGAACGGGGAGTCTAGGACGAGTAGTTTCCAAGATATGGCCGTTTGAAGTTTGACAGCTGTCACTTCAAATGAAGATCTTGGTCATAGCTTTCATTTGAACTGAGAACGGGGAGTCTAGGACGAGTAGTTCCCGAGATATGGCCATTTGAAGTTTGACAGCTGTCACTTCAAATGAAGATCTTGGTCATAGCTTTCATTTGAACTGAGAACGGGGAGTCTAGGACAAGTAGTTTTCGAGATATGGCGGTTTGAAGTTTGACAGCTGTCACTTCAAATGAAGATCTTGGTCATAGCTTTCATTTGAACTGGGAACGGGGAGTCTAGGACGAGTAGTTCCCGAGATATGGTCATTTGAAGTTTGACAGCTGTCACTTCAAAGATTCAAGATTCAAGATTTCAGATTCAAGGTTCAAAATTCAAGAATCAAGGATCGAAATCCAGGATCGAAATCCAAGATCGAAACCAAGGATCGAAATCAAGGATCGAAATCAAAATCAAGGATCTAATTCAAGGATCGAAACCATGGATCGAAATCAAGCGCTGATTTTGTCGAGCGCGATAAGGTAAAAATATCCTGAAATTTAAATGACATGGGCACACTACTAATCCAACAACGAGTGTGAAAGAGACAAAGCACCCAAGAAAGCCTCTCAACAAGACCAACAATCCTTATAACCAAGATTAAATGATAATAGATCGTTGTGCAGTCGTGATAAGGTTCAAAATCCTTTGTACATTTAATGTCAGTTAGCACTCCAGTTACGTAGTTTAGAATCTTCTTGACCGCAGCTGATATCTGGTTTGTCAAATCTGCCAATGTCTTTATTCTTTATTTTGGCTTCGCACGGTTGTGCATTCAGCCAGTGTCAAGTAATTATTATTCTTCAAGTTAACAGATAAATAAGATAAATAAATACATATTACAATACTTATATAAAATATCCCACCCCCTCCCCTTGTGCCTCAGTAAAGATGTGGGCCTTTACTGAAACATCAACACGGACTTTTTGGAAGAACTTGAAAAGCAATGTTAACCAATTTTGTTTCACTTCCCCACACTTATGCACGTTCACGAACACTTAACGGTTAATAATCCACCATTATTACACATTAACATTCGAAGAAACACAAGTTTTGGAAAATAAAACAAAAATGAAACTTGACTTCTCAAATTCCCGCCAAAAAGCCTCTGCCAATGTCACACTATGAACAGTCAAAGTATTTTTATACAAATCCTGTCATTCATTCATTAGTGATGTCACTGATGTACTAAACATCACATCACATTAACACATCACATCACACTAAATAAATGCGTAAGTTTGGATGTATGTTTGTTGAGATATTTTTAAATCGGAGCTTCAATAAAATTATCTCTAATTGAATTCTTTCTAACTTTCAGTAGGTAAAAGATTCAGGCATTTTGTGTTAGGTAGGTACGTCCTCTCTAATGTAAGGCCGTCCGCAGTTTACATTCAATTTTACAAAGTGCGTTTAGGTACGTTGACGAACGTACGAATTGACCTCGCACACTGGTTGCACAACCGTACACCGAATTAATGTTTTATTTATCCTTAATGAATTTATGAACGCCTAAAAAATCAAAGCGAATTGGGATTGATTTCAGACGTCGGGTCAGAATCAGAACTATAAGATCGGATAGGTACAGTGTGCGAGGCCCCATAGTACTCGGAGTGTTGGGATCGTTCGTGCGTGTTCCTACGTATACGCACGTCTAAAATTCGGATGAAAACGCTTGCAAACTGCGGACGGCCTAAATAATACATAAGATATTGTTTAAAATAGGTAGTTGTTTATTTTCATTTTATGTATAAAATATTTTAAAACTATATATTTACATAAAGTGCTTCGAATAAGGTAGATAAATCTAAAAGAAAACTGCATTTTTAATACAATAAGACTGTCATTTTGCACTTACCTACCAAAGTAGTACATAAGCATAAAAAAATAAAAACAGAATTAGTTGTAAAGCAATACAAAAGATGAAAGATAACAGACAAGTAAGTCAAGTAAGTAAGTACATTAGTCTACTTAATTATATTGATTTTATTGAATACAATTTCATGAAATATCTTTAATAATTAAATCATTTCATTTGAGATCGTGTACGCGATAAAATGTAGATACAATTATTATAAAACATAATTCTACGAATACTCTGCTTATAATTATAATTCAAGTAAATTATTTGTATAAAAATATTGGTTCAATTAGTAAGTTCGATAGGTAGGTACCTATTAATAAAAAATGTATGAATATTAGTATCTACAAGGCACCTAGATAGGGATTGAGAAAAAGTATAAGTTTGCCAAAGTAAATTCAAGAACAGTACAGAAAGATTTAACAATAACTCAATCATACAAGACATTCGTAATTCAGTCTTTTCATTGGTTGTCTACTTACTTTCATACTAATTTTATTAATTCTATTTTGTTACGAACGGAGGTTTTTACTGGACCATAAACTTAATTAATATTCGCATAACTACTTAACGATAAAGACACAATGTAATCACAATTTATGTTTATAAGATACAGGCTTTAAAGTGCCCATACGATTCACATAGCTGTTTCTAAAGGTTGACTATGCGAGCGGCTCGCTTCTGTCAAAGGAAGTGGACTGGATTCAGAATCATCAAATTCAAAATTTGTTTCTAGTAACGCTTCTGATTTAGATCTATGATGTAACTCCGGTAAAGGTGAGTCGTCATACTCTCTAGAAAGATCTTGAGGACTGGAATCATAGCTGGGTATATTTTCAGAGACGGTGTTGTCATATGGACTCGAGTATACAGGTGGGTGGGGTGGACTTGGTAGGTTGTCCTCGTAATATTGTTGACGTTCTGTAAACAAAGAAATACAATAATTAAAAATATCCAGTCCATTGTTTGAAAGAAACTTAGATTTTTTTTTCTTCAAATATCTCTATTTCATCTAATTTATTTTTTAATAATTTATTCATTAGGACCGCCGCTATGACCACTTTGAAACGTCTTAAGAGCTAGGTGATTCTGTGTATGTATCCCGTGAAGAATCAGGGCAAATTATTTTCACAAAGTTACTTTAATTAAGTTCGTACCTATCTAAATATTCGTCGAAAATTATGTTATTCATAGAACATCATTATTGTAATTGCGTAAGGCTTGTTTCACTCTTCAGCGTGTCGCCGGTCGCGTTCGCGAGTTGACCATTCACAGCACAGAGAATTTTGAATTTTCGAATTTCTCTGTGCTGTGATTGGTCAACTCGCGGACGCGACCGGCGACACGCTGAAGAGTGAAAGGCCCCTAACACTCCACAACACAAGGAATTTCTATACTACGTACCTGGAACGCTGACTGAGACAGAAAACAAGGTGAGAAATAAAACTTGGGCGGTGTGTCTCTTTCTTTTTGCTACTGTGTGAAAGAGACAAAGCACCCAAGAAAGCCTCTCAACAAGACCAACAATCCTTATAACCAAGATTAAATGATAATAGATCGTTGTGTGGTCGTGATAAGGTTCAAAATCCTTTGTACATTAAATGTCAGTCAGCATTCTACTATGTATACAATTTCTTTGCCACAACACTATTGACTGACAAATTTTAAGGAGTGAATGATGTGTATTTTCTTAAAAGCTGTGTGTGGCGGCCGGCGGTATTTTTAAAATAACGTAAACTTTTCAATAACAATCAAGAATTAGTCTAAGCTCAGAATCAACATTAAAATAATTTGACCACTTGCTAATACGAAAGAAGAACATGAAAATAATAATAAATGAACGCGAACATTAATTTATTGTGCTGCCTTGAAGATGCGAAAATATTATTATTTATTCATTCTACTAGCTAGAGTGTCTAAATATCTCTTACCTGCTACATTATTTCTTTGGCCGAAGGTAGTCGTCGGCGCAGCACCCACGTGTGGCTGCTCCGGCATTCTCGACCTTAGCTCCATTAGGAAAGAAAGCTTTGGTTGACCTCCGTAATTCGAGCTTCCATACACTTTCCCATCATTTTCTAACTCCCTTTTAAACGCTAACGCTTCATCTGACCTATCTAAATTCCGGAGAGGAAGTGTATCCGAGTTGAAATACTGAGAGTCGCTGTTTGGGGAAAGTGTATCGTCGTCTTGCGGCGAGCGAACACCACCCGGGTGGTGGATTATGGGTATTTCTTCGGTCATTACTGTTGATATTGAAGGTGCCTCACTGCCCGGACCAGACATGTCCCGATATCCTTCATTTCTGAATGATAAGTTTAAGTTATTGTTATTCTGTGGCACTGAGTATTCTGGGGAAGCTGGTTTCTTTATAAAAGTGCTGTGTTTGAGAGGGATGATGTTCGCGTTTGGATTGTGTGCTTCGTAAATGTCGAAGCTTTGAGTGTCTTCCATTGAAGAGTTGAACTGACTTTTCTCCATCGACTCCATCGATGTTGTGGATGCGAGCATCTTCCGGTAGTCGGATCCTTTTGTTAGTGTTTCGGTAGATCGTGTGCTCTGTAAAGGAAAAAACTGACAATCATCTATTTTTTCCCTACATTATAATGGAAAATTTAATTAAAGGCCTATTGAGTTACCATCTGATTCGTCATTTTTCTTCTGTAGGTATTTTCCGGGAATCCTCCATTGATGCTGCCTATAGACCGGACAGAATGCAGGGATTGGCGGATCGAGTTACGGCGTTCTAATCTTTGGATGTGCCTGATGGAAAAAAATAGTCACAGGTTAAAGTACAGAGCCTTGCAAACACTTTTTGCTAAACAAAAGATGATAGGTAGTTAATAATAAATAAATAAATAAGACAAAAGTGTCCACATATCACTCACTGTTAATAAAATTGTTCATGAGTAAAAAAAAACAGTTACTTATTGTATTCTGGGTTAAACTTTAATTAAAACTCAATGAATTCATGAAAATAAAGAACAGGTTCAGGAATAGCATTGGAGCTATTACTATCCGCCCGAGTATCCGCTAGCTAAAATACAAAGGGACTCAGAATAGTACCCTGTGCGACTTTGGTATTAAATGATTAGCTTGTGTTTGCGGTTTGCTTGGCACCGACATTTTCAAAAGGGTAAAATTGTATTCCATGTCATAATTTAGCTAGACATAAGAGTTTCAACAAAATTTTTACTTTTTTTATTTTGATAAGTGATTGATACCAAGTGAACGCAAATTGATACCCAAATATCTCAACATAGGTACCTTACCTACTCGTAATCAAATCACAAACACAATCATATTAGTGGGATATTTTTAAATATTTCTAAGTAAATGTATTCACCTGTGCTTAGACTTGGAGTACCAGCAGAGTAGTGCGGCGGCGACCAACACCACCATAGCGGCCAGTATTCCGATAAACGCCACGGCCAGCGTATCGCCACGCCACGACATAGAGTCTATCATTATCTTTGGATCTGAAATGTTTCAGTTCATTAAAGAGGGAGAGAGGCTCTTGTACCTAAATGGAAAACATCAGGCTCATAAATATATCATAATCCTACCCTTATAATAACCAAAGTTGGCCGTTTGCGACTCAGTTGGTACCTAAAGCCGTGCTCACCGGCACCTCAGTTTGTGTTGGGTCATTTTTAGGGATCAGCGTAGGTAGGTATTGCAATTTTAGGCCAATGAACCTAAATGATAATGTTAATGTGGACATGCCCCGGGATTCCCGGAAATAATTTTCTGAATGTCGCTGTTGAAGTTTAACTGTTTAAGACATCATGAGTACCTACCTACGCACGACGACATAATCAGAATACCTACTAATTTCTGGTTTACAGAAACTGAATTTTCTTCTTTTACATTTCAATAAGCACCATGTTTTTTTGTGATCAATACAATATGTAAGTATTTGCATAAAGCTGAATGAACCTTACCTACTATGTAAAATACGAATTCCTAAAAAAACCTGTTTAATAAAATAAATCATTATATCCATGTTAAGTTAACGGTCACTCGCCGTGATTGGCACTACCTACGCCGATCACTGGTCATTATCTAGCGATAGATGCTATTATTTATCTAATTACTTACCAATCTCACAAATAAACGCATTCTTCTGATTGCAGTCAGTGATATCTACACTGGAGAATGCAAAAGATGTGCACTGCGTCACATAGTCTATGTGGTTGACCCACACACGATCTCCGTACTGGTACCACTGGTTCTGTTTCTGAATGAACTGGTACAAAGCTGGGTAGTTTCCGGACACGTATGGCATTGATGCGTTGTCGGACTGCAAGAGATTGAAACATGAGCTCAAGATATTGTAAAGGAATAAGGATTGACGATTGGAATTGGAAATTCATGCATCTTTACGCATTTTCAATAGATAATCTCTGTGTCTAAACTGAGACTGAAGGACACAAACAACGATGGACTTGCAACCTGTTATACGTAGGTATGTATTTTAACTTCTGCAAAATGAGGGCATGTGCCTTTGTATAATGGACGTCCCTATAATTAGATATCCCTTTAGCCATCTTTAAAAAATCTTGAACGCCGTCTGAGAATATGTAAATCGCTTTGGCATTTCGTGAAATCTTCAAACTTCCCCAAATCCTCTCAGACTTACCAAACAGAAACGTCTCGCTTCTTCATAAGTCATCGGCGCTCCAACGTACATATAACATGTGCCGGCCACAGCGTCCCAGCCAGGCGGACACTTCCCTCCATCAAGGATCGTCAGATTGTTCATATAAAATGGCCTGTAATCCACTTCGAGGAACAGAGGGTTGTCAGACTGGTCGCGAATACGACCAGACACGGCGATAGTCTCATTGTAACTCCAGTAGTTATGCTTCGCGTCTATCCTTGTACGCCAACTTTCTAAGGTGCTGCAGAGTACGAAAAATAGAATCAGATTGATGATACCTCTTGAATACCCAAGAGTTTACAAAATTGAAATTAAACTTACCTCGAGTAGTCAGTATTAAAGTCAACAAAGCTAAAGTCCCAGCGCAGTCATGCAACAAAAACATGCAATTTAGATAGGAGGTAAATATGTAGTAAGATAACTTAGATAAGTATGTATGTATAGTGTGGTACGAGGAATGTATTTAAGATTTTTTCAATAATGTCACATGCTTAATGCACCTATTAGGGTACTGAAATCTTAAATAACTTAGAATTAAATAACTTTCATATGAGTAAATAGTTAATATTTAAAAATTAAATTTACCCAGATTGGTATTATAGCAAATTCATTTTTTAAATTAAGTTCTACCTAAATATTCAGGGTTGATAAGCAGATTACTTTTAATAGATACTTACATAGATTTATTAATAGTTATCATTTCGTAATCGTTGTCGGGGTTGAAGAATATGTTGTCAACATAGCTCTGGCCAGCTGTTCCAGCTACAACTGTTGCTCTACCTTCGCGGTCCAAAGCATAGTTTCTGAAATGAACAAGAAAATGGTTAAAGAAATACATACCTATTTTAAACTTTCGCGACTTGAACACATTTTTAAATTATTATTAACGGGACTTAATCGCGTAGGTACCTAATAAAATTAATTTATTTACCTCGACGTTTCGGCAACTGTAATGTCGCCGAAACGTCACGAGTAGACTGGCGGCCGTTGTTCGCTCGTATCTTTGACTGATGAGGTTAGAACTACCCTCATTCAGTCAACACAAATCACTATTCGTAATATACTATAAGGCTATAAGTCCCGTTAATAATAATTTAAAAATGGTTAAAGAAATGTTCTAAACGGATTTTAACAAAGCAACCCGACGTGTTTTGCTCATTTGTTTTTATCAGTGGGATATAATGTAATTGATAGTGTGTATATCTTTTGTGCAGTTTTAGCTGCTTTCAATCAAAGATTAACTTACTTGTAAAACCCATTATGTGAAGTGGTCTGGTAAATGGGCATTCTAACTTTATCGAACCCAGATACCTCAAGAATCCTTTGACCTGTATTGTCGTGAACATAGTTATAGTTGAAAGCCGATACGACTTGACGTAGCACAATAACGTCATGGAACTGAACACGATTTCTAGTGAAGTAGTTCCGATATATTGTTACTTCTTGGTATGGAGTCGACTGGCGCCCTTCAACTTTTAGACACGGCAGATCATGGTTGGCAAAGAAAAGGTTATTGTGGATCCAGCCTCGAAGAGACGTGGCCGATCCTCTTGAATCAGAGCGGACCAGTAAACCACCAACATTGTTTTGGACCAAGTTATTCTGGAAAATAAATGGAGAAGTAGCTGTAAGATACAATTTTTAGACGATTAAAAAAAAAGGAGGTTTTATGTATATGTGACTGTAGGTAGGTATGTAAATACTTTTGTTTTTGATAATCTCCATCTAATGAATATTTTTTTGTTTGACAGGGTAGGTCAAGGTATAGGTACTTCCAATGTGGTCCCATAAAAATGTTATGAGGATCTTCGTAGTGGTGAACAGAAACGCACCTCGAGTGTGCAGCAAATTGCAGACATTGGAGTCAGTTTTTTTGAAATTTTTAATTTTGCCGCTTGTCTAAGGATAAACTTACTCTAAACACCAGAGTTTGTGTATTCTGCACATCGATCCTCACAGCAGATTCGCAAGAAGTAAAGTTTCCATACAGTTTCAGGCAGTTGTCTTTGATTTCATTTCTCGAGATGGCTAGGAGAGGATTGACCTCGCCAACAGATTGGTATGAAATAGCTCCATCACGGTTTTTAATGAATTCACAGTGTGATATATTGTGCTGGACGTCACGATCTGAAGAAAACATGAAATAATTCGTTTAGTCGTAAATCATAACAGAATCATCTAAGTAGGTAGTTAATAATAATGTACTTAGGTATACTTACTCAATCCAATTGCAGATATCGGTAATGTGACAATCTCAGCGATGAATCCATGATTAGAAGACGCACCGTTGGCAAACAACTTCACACTCAAACTAGGCCCATATGTTTTGAACAGCTTCTTCTCTTCAGGGGAACTGTTCTCCAAGTAGCCAATCATTGGCGCTGTGATGTTGTAGATATCACCATCGTACAACGATATGGAATCACGTTTGCCATAGTTTTTAGTGTGATTGAACAGGTTAAATTGCAATAATCGGAAGCCTAAGGGCTTCACTCTGTACATACTTTTGAAAATCTTTACGCAATTGATGGGATTGTTATCGTACTTGTAATAAAGAAGCACTCTTTCTTCGATCACGATCATTTTACTGCTGTCGCAGATATCGACGAGGGAAAATAAGTTGTACGGTAGATTTAAGCTCTTCAACGGGGCGAAGCTAGATTCATCCGATTCTCTGCCTTCGCCATTCAGCGATATAGCACTAATTCCTTCTCCCAGTATGTCATTTATAGAGTTAAACATCACGTTGATAGAATCCGTGGGAGAAACCAAATTAATGCCATGATGAGCACATTTGCTTATGTTGACATTTTGAATCAAAGGATTTTTTATTATAGCTTGAACAGCAGGAGATTTTTCATTGTGGAGTATACCAGCGCCAACAATTTGCACATGCCTTAACTTGCTTTCTATTTTTCTCACAGTTTCGTGAGTGTGATGATCGTGCATTCTATGTTCGTATAAAGAATACTCAAATTCTGGATTTGCAAATCTTATTCCACCCCAGTAATCATAATTCTCTTCCAGATTTCTTGTGCCACAGTGGATGAAAACAAACTCAGAATCCCATTTACATTCATGCCTATGGCCATAAAGTTGCCCATTCAATCGAATTGGACAGTTTTCGTATTGTTCTTCTGTGCCCGAACACTGCAATGGTTCTGGCCAAGACCAAATTCGAGATAGAGAATTGCTGTGGTATTCAACACGTCGATCGAACGAAAAGAAAACATTGATTGGGTCGAAACCAAGCTCTCGGCAAACCACTTGAGCATTCCGTTCTGTAAAGCGACTATCACACATCGGAACCCATTGAAGTGTAGTTTTGTTGTAATATTCTAAGAAACCTTCATTGTTTCTTTCTATGATAGTATCGCTGATGGAGCAGTTTCTTCCTGGACATAGCCTTATAGAATCGTGCACAATCATTGATTCTAATTGTCTTTTGTTTTTGTGATGTCGCGCACCATATTGACTAATTTCTCGTTTGTCTATTCGATTATCTTCAATGTTACTTGCCGGTGTCATTGGCTTCATTACGATTGGCATTTGGCTGTGTCCTATTGCTTCAAGAGTACCCATTACAAGAATACCAACATTTGGTGCAAATTCCAATATAACCCCAGGGTTTATTATAAGATTGACTTCAGGCATGACTGTTATGTCTGATTTGACTAAGTAAGGAGCAATTCTAGGTTCTAATGTTAGATTTGAAGTCAGTCTTCCTCCCAATTCATTCACATCCATTATTGTTTCAGGACTAAAGCTAACAGACACACTAGCGTCAAAGTGGTCTTCCAGTAAATATGGTAAATAAGTTGCTATAGCATGATTATTCCAATCGTCAAAATCAAATATCTGTTTCCTGATTTCTTTTTCGACCATACTTCCCCACCAGTTTTCAGTTACATCTAACAAATTGTTGATTTTAGCTGTTTTAATCCCAGCAAGTAGTGTGTATTCTAGTGCATTGTTTCCAAAGAGGTTCCTGCTTACTTTTACTTTTTGTATTCCCTTGAAACCTATAACGTAAGTTGGTTCCATACTTCGCACCAACATCCCTCGATTGAGATGAGTCATTTGTTTATTATTTTTTACTTGATTGTAAACGAACACAGCGTAAACGAGCCCCATGACTTCACTTTGACTGTCCATGTTGAATTGGACCATAAAGTTTCCATTATTCCTCTCTATAACATTACCATCAATCTTCATCTTTTTCTCCATTCCTTGCAAGGATATCAATCCATTCTTACAAAAATTGTCAGTGAAAATATTTTTCGTGATATTAAGCTCTGTAAAATGTCCATCAACAACAAATCCAAAATTCATATTATTGCGCCATGTGTTGTTAAACATATACACCGAGTGTGTGAAGTTTTCGTTGTATTGCCATACGTAAGGTAAACTGACATCAAAACCACCATTCTTGTTTCTTTCTATGGTATTATCTTGCAGGATGTAGTGATATAAATTGTTGGAGCTTCGCAGGTCTCTTGCAAAATGATAGATTCCCTTACCATTGTCTGTTATCAGGCTATTATTTACCATTATAGTGATTTCTGTTATATTACTGTCATGGATATCCCAGAAGGGAGTATTGACGTAAATAGCTTCTTCTTTATTGTATGTAATTTCACAATTGAATATCTTTATACTCTCGTTGGCTTTTCGTAGAAAGTGATCACCGAGTTCATTCAAATATCTGTTGTAGTATGAAGCTTTGATTCCTATTGTATTTTCTTTTATTTTTGAGTTGACTACTTGCAAAGTCGGGACTGGTCCTTTGACGATTCTATTTCTTAGGTTTTGAACCGGCGCTATAATAGTACTTACGACTAAAACTACACCACCCATAGCACCAACCCCACTTTCATAAGTTAATACGACCGAAAAACTGCTGCTAGTAGTGGGAAACGTGGATAGATCACGGTCTAAGCACCACTTTGTGCTACCTTCGTTAATATTCTGCGAATCGTATATACAAATATTTTCGGTAGAGAAATTGTGTATAGGATTTAGAAGCTGAAGTCCTATAACGTATCCAGGATTGCATTTGATGTTGTACGTTTTATTAATTGAGACGCCATATTGCTTAGTAAACACCAAGTATCTAGTTTCACCATTTACCAAGCTTACGTCGGTTTCATATTCAGGTATCATTATAGGGAGGTAGCTTGATTCGTCTAAATTAAATCCAGGCTCTAAATTGAACCACCCCGCTATTTCTCTTTGTTGAGGTCCGGATAAATGAGGATTATGTGAAATCCCAGCTATGTTGTTGTTTTCAATCACTGATCCGTATACTTTCAAGCCCAACTGTTTGAAGCTAATTCCACTGCCTTTATTGTTACTGAATTCTGAATTACGAACTGTGTTTATAGCATCAGCTCCATAAAGATCTGAATATAAAATTCCAAGGCCGTCATGATAATTGTTGGTTATTTTTACACTCTCCAAACTGTGTCGTGCAAAATCTATTTGAAGGGCGGGTTTGAAAACGTTAGAAGAGTAATCTAATAGACCAGCCTTTTCAATAGTGACATACTGCAAGTCGGCTCTTTCAGCGATCACACTGAATCTGACGCCGGCCCAGCTCGTTTCATAGCATCTGATTCCGACGTCGTTTTCGTGAGTGCATGAATTTTCGAATTGGTCTCGGGTTTCTGCTTTGCATTTTGTAAAATCATTGTCGAATTCTGTACATTCTACGTTGGATAAAAGTATGTCTTCGGTAGTACCCGCATTAGGAATCTCACTTGGTTCTAAAAACCAGTCATCTGGGTTTAGAGCTAACCCTAGTTGATTGCAAACAAGAGCAGCATTAATAATATTCCATTTATAGTTGCAAACTGTTCCCCACTTTTCGTCGATTCTTACTTGCAATCTTCCTTCGTGCTGAGTTCTTCCTCCCAAAAGTCTTATTGGAACAATTGGTTCAGAATATCCAGGGGTTGTAGGCTCCACATCTGGATCCGTTTCATAGAAACTATCATTAGACATAATAACTTCTTCTTTTAAGGTGAACGTGATGTCATTCGGTCGTTTACCTCTAGCATCTAATTTCCCTGCAACCATTATGCCTATTGCCGGTGGGAATTTCAGTGTAACACCGGATTGTAGGACAAGTTTACCGCCAGGGCGAATATTTATATCCTTATTCACATCATATTCTCCTTGTCTAAGAATTTCTATGCCTTCAACCTCACCGCCAACAACAAAAGTACCTGGTACATTAAATTGAGGTACATACAAGGAATTATAATTAATTTGAGTTGCACCAGGATTGCTGCTGTGTAGTAGGTAAGGCATGTACACTATTCTTGCCAAATTATATCTGTCTTTTCGGTGAAATAATCTGTTGTATACTTTGTCTTCTTCCCCAAATCCAAGCCAGTTGTAAGTGCAATTCAGAGTTTTACTTTGATCTTCAACGTGTGAACCAATTTCATATTGTGCTTCTGGGTTGTTTATAATATTTCTGAACACATCAATATTGCTAGACGATAATACAATAGTTGCTGCTACTCTACTTCTAGGAGTAAGTCGAGATGATATTCCTTCTAAAGGTTCGAATGGCTCCCTTATTTTATTATCACGTAAATAATTTCTTGTAAATAAAATATATTGCATAAAATTCGTTGCATAAGGCGATAAACCAAGATTGACAACAAACGGTCCTCGATTTCCAAAAAAATAATTGTGCTGTATTTTAAATCTCGCTGGTAAGATTTCAAATTCTTCAATGTGCTTTCCTTCTACTCGATTCTGTATCACAATTGCACCGTAGTTTCCATGTTCGAAATAATTGTATTCGATTCGCCCTACGACGTTCAAAGCAGGCCGAATTCTTAAAGGAACCTTGTGGTTCTGATAAAATCTATTGTGACCAACTTGCAACCTAAGCAACTTAGATGGAAGTGTTAATGCTCTCCAACATGTAGATATTTCTATCGTGCTTTCCATGCTGGTATTGAACCAATTTCCTGTGACATTCACCCAGCTATCACCACAAAAATTTCCATGTAAAATTCCTACATCCAAGTTTTTAAATATTTCAGAATATTCAACGGTTGTAGTTTGATTAACAGGTATGTATTCGGTTTCTTGAGTATTATTTATCCACACTGCTATACCATAACCCTGATTTGAGCTGAGTATGCTTCTTGATATGTTTCTGTTTCCGCCAGTTACCGTTACGTTGATGCCGTCTCCCTGATTGAAAGATATTCTACTCTCAGTAATATTAACGTCTCCAGCGCCGCTTAAAACTTGAAGACCAGCAACGTGATTATTGTTTGAAATAGACGTTCTGTGAATGTGAATTTGAGATCTAAGATTTTCGATTACTACGCCTCTTCCATTGTTATCCGAAATAATTGTGTCTGTTACGTTCAAATCGTAAGTTTTGCTAGTGCCCGAGGTCAGCCTTAGAAATCCAGTTATATCTGTTCTGGTATTTGCGCGGAATCTCACGTACATTCTATTTCTTGTAGATGTGACGCTTTGCGGACGTGAATGATTTCTTATTTGCAGTGCAAGTAAAAGTCTATCATCGATAGTTAGACCATCGTAAACGAATATCTCTCCAGTAAAGTTTTGATTTGTTAATAATTTGACGAAACTCAATGTTAATACGTGATCAGATTTTGTATAAAACTTTTGATGGCAATCTCTTTCCATATTAGAATATCTAGACTGTTCAATTGACATTTGTATGGGAAATGTTTGGGTAGGGGTTGACGCAAGCGTACAAAGGTCGAATACTTCCCTTCTATCAAATCTTTCATCCATATTCATTTCATGTACCACATATTTGACCCCATCACCGCCATTATCATGGATGGAACAGTTCTCAATCTTTGTCATTCCATACGTTGAATTCACATAAAAACCGTAACCTCTATTGTTTTGTATCGTACAATTGCTAATAACTATGGGAGCATTGGGTGACGTCACGTTTATTGCGTTGAATGCAGAATTTGATACTTCAATATCTTTCATAACCGGTGGTACTCCTATTATGTCTAAGGCGCTGGTCGCGTTGTTATCTCTTCCTAGACCTGCGTTCTTGATTGCCACGTGAACAAATCTTGACATTGAGGTAGGGACATACAGAGTGTTACCTGAAGTGAGTATTCTTTCATAAACTGCGTTTTCGAATCGTATACCGCGCCAGTGCCGGCCTGTATTCCCTAATTCGTTTACGTCGTGATGAGGTAGACATTGAATGCCGAGATCTGGATGATAGTCGCAAACACCTGAGCCAAGTTGCCTTGAATTCCAGTCACATTGAAAGAGATCGTGTTCAGTTCCTTTACAACTTGGCTCCTCAAAAAGCAATCTAGGTTTTCTTACTGGTTGTCGATCCATCCAGTTGTAGAAAGATCCTCCCATGAAGCCGAGTTGTCTGCACGCTGTTTCCATGTCGTTGATTGTCCAACTGAAAAAGCCAAAAAAATAAAATTCATTACATCATTTTTACTTTCACTCGCCTACAGTCTTGCTAAACTTCCTCTGAGTCATCGACTCCAATAATAGGTAAGTAAATCTTGAATGAAGACTAGAATAATTTACTTTAAAACTTTTTAAAAAGATTGATGCTTACTTTTTTGAGTTAGTGCAAACAGAACGCCACTGTCCCCGATGCAACAGTTGCACTCTTCCAACAAGGATTGAAGGTCCATCCACAAGACGGATGTCAGGAATGGGTTTGGATGATTTCACCGTATCTTCAGTGCTGGTGAACGTTATTTGGCTATCATGAGTTCCCTGTAATAAAAAAAAATCAATTTTAAAAACAATAGGTAAGTACTTAGTTTGTTTACCTATTTCATTCTAAGTACCTAGGTGATGTTTAACTAAATACTGCAGCTAGTTTAAAAAAACAATGTAAGTATTTTGATTTGATCTCTAGATTATCTCAGAAACATGACATGTTTAAAGACTGCGCGTAAATAAAGTGAACTGGTGAATATAAATATCGAGTTTTCAATGTTGCAATCGTTTTATATCCACATTTCTACCTATTATAAATGACATCACATCGCTGCGCCGACGCAGCTTACATGCGCCCTTGCACTTGGATGGCTTCCTGCCTTTTCACGCACCCCATTCATGCAGTCACGATCTACTGGGCAACTGGTTGCACCGTTGCCAAATCGTATGGAATGCGGCATTACATAATTAGGGGACATTCGACGACGTGATCAATGAAGGGGAATGTAAGTACTTATACCTGTATTTTGAAAGACCATCCAGAAATGTAGGTGAGTTCCGAAATGTGGCAGTTTGAAAGCATAGCTAGGGGAATGCACGAAGGGTAGTTTAGAATGATACCTCAAGGTTTTTGAAATGAAATTGTAAGTAAACGTTAACTTTTGAGGAAGTATGGCATTGGTAATCTCAAAAGACAATAAAAAAATCAATCAAATCTCCAACACGTTGACGTTCGCACGTGCCATTGAGATTCTTTGCACGTAGAATAAGTAACATAGGTACTGGACAGTACTGGACATACATTTTAAGGCAGGTCTGTTCGTTAAACCGCAAATGGTCGCGTATTTAATAGTATTGACAAGACAATAATGTATATTGATATGAATTGATAGAAAAATGAGAGTTTAAAGATTTTATGCAAGATCCAAGGATGCCCCACCGCAACACTTCATAAAATGAGTCAACACGCCATTTTCGGCTTATTTGGGCAGGTTGGTAAACTCAGACAGACTGATTTGGACTGGTAGTAGGTGGAAATATATCATACAGGGAAATGTCAGAAGTTAAATGGTTTTAGCCGTTTTATTTTCAATTAAGTAGGTACCTTTGTGTAATATTAACATACATTGCAAGTTAACTAAAAGCTTTTAAAAATTAAGGGATGTTGTCAAGATGAGTTCAATACTAAAGTAGGGCATCATCAGTTATTCTGTGCTACTTACTGATTTATTGTACCTAGTTAATTATAGTGTCATCGTTTTAAGATTTTTCTGGAAGTATTCAGTAACATTGTGTGTCAAAGATATAATTTTTAGAGTTGTATCAATAATTTCAATGATTCCAGTTACTTACTTTAAACAACTGCTTTCAAGCAATACCTACGGTTAAGATAAATGATTTATATTTATTTAAACCTACCATCCACCGTATTCCGATAGGTAGGTACCTATTAATTTAGACCACAGACAAAAAAATCCCGACTGTTTTTTTTTTTTCGATCGCGGCAAATTCTTTACTCATATTCAACGGCTTTATTACACACGCATGACATCGCTTCCTGTGATCAAGGAATGCACGGTGCGTGGAATTACAAACAACGGTGTAGTGGTGTAGGTACCTCTGCAAATGATAAAACTTGATTTTGTCGTGTTACATCTTTGTGAGTTTGGTACCTACTAGTTTCTATTACTTTTATACTGATAAAAATTATAAGATTATAACTTAAAATCAAATGTTAACTAGTAGTTCGCCCCGAACTGAGATCTCGCGCACCGTTGTGTTGATAGCCTAGATTTGGACTTGTTTCTGACTACCCCTATACCTACGTTAAGTGCTCCTTCTAGTGTTTACCACACAATGATATCTAATGCGCTACCTCAGTATGGTAAAGATTATAGGCATGCATGCAATACATTAAGTCGTGTCGTGTTTATATTCAATAGTTGACCCCGCGAACTTCGTACCGCGCCTCAGGGAAGGCCTCTTAGTTCGAGAAATTATTAAAATAGCAGTTCAATACAAAATGTATGAGAAAATCAATTTCCTCCCCTCCCCTCCCCCTCCCCTCCCCCTCCCCTCCCCTCCCCCTCCCCTCACCCCCCCCTCCCCTCCCCCTCCCCGTCTCTCTCCCTCCCCTCCCCTCCCCCCTCTCCCTGCCCCTCCCCCTACCCCTCCCCGTCCCCCTCCGTCTCCCTCTATAATTTTGGTACATGCCCAGCCCACTATTTGCAGGAGTTAGCATTTGCATACGTGACAGGTTGCAAGCCCATCGCCGCTATTAGAACGTTAACTGGTTTCCTCACGATGTTTTCTTTCACCGTTTAGAGCTCGTGTTAATGCGCATTTAAATTTTTCTAATCGAAAAATCCATTGATGAGCACGGCCAGGGTTCGAACTTACGACCTATGAATCGAAAATCGAGCACTCTTCCACTCGGCCAACACGGCTTTTATTTTCAATCTCAAGAAAAAATATCAAGAAGCAACTAAAATCATTGCAAACCAAACCACAACGATGCCACACTCTTTGTCTGATAACCAGACCTACGAATACATCGAAACTCTATGAAACGGGAGCTCTTTCCATACATCCGTTAATTGGTTTTCATCATTTTTATTTTTCTCTGTATTTCAAAAACTATAGAACCTAGAAGAAAACTAAAAACCATTTTGGAATGTATAAATTGAGTACTTTTATATGACACCCCACTCAATATATTTGGGTACCTTTGAAAAAAATTTACCCCCTTGGGAACCCCATATCTTTACAACCCCTTCATCGATTACGCTCATACGCTCCACAGCAAATTTCCATAGCACAACCTATTGACCTATCAAGTTTCATACAGATTGGATAAGCGGTTCGATAGTTATGCGAGAACATAAAAATGAAACATACAAATATACAAACATACAAACATACAAACATACAAACATACAAACATACAAACATACAAACATACAAAGCAAAATCGCCTAACTTGCCACTAAGATCTTCGCTCGCTTCGCTCGCTCGATCGATAATTCTTATCGATCGAGCGAGCGAAGCGAGCGAAGATCTTAGTGGCAAGTTAGGCGATTTTGCTTTGTATGTTTGTATGTTTCATTTTTATGTTCTCGCATAACTATCGAACCGCTTATCCAATCTGTATGAAACTTGATAGGTCAATAGGTTGTGCTATGGAAATTTGCTGTGGAGCGTATGAGCGTAATCGATGAAGGGGTTGTAAAGATATGGGGTTCCCAAGGGGGTAAATTTTTTTCAAAGTTACTTAAATATATTGAGTGGGGTGTCATATGAAAGTACTCAATTTATACATTCCAAAATGGTTTTTAGTTTTCTTCTAGGTTCTATAGTTTTTGAAATACAGAGAAAAATAAAAATGATGAAAACCAATTAACGGATGTATGGAGAGAGCTCCCGTTTCATAGAGTTTCGATGTATTCGGAGGTCTGGTTAACAGACAAAGAGTGTGGCATCGTTGTGGTTTGGTTTGCAATGATTTTAGTTGCTTCTTGATATTTTTCCTTGAGATTGAAAATAAAAGCCGTGTTGGCCGAGTGGAAGAGTGCTCGATTTTCGATTCATAGGTCGTAAGTTCGAACCCTGGCCGTGCTCATCAATGGATTTTTCGATTAGAAAAATTTAAATGCGCATTAACACGAGCTCTAAACGGTGAAATAAAACATCGTGAGGAAACCAGTTAACGTTCTAATAGCGGCGATGGGCTTGCAACCTGTCACGTATGCAAATGCTAACTCCTGCAAATAGTGGGCTAGGCATGTACCAAAATTATAGAGGGAGACGGAGGGGGAGGGGGAGGGGAGGGGAGGGGAAGGGGAGGGGACGGAGAGGGAGGGGGAGGGGGAGGGGGAGACGGAGGGGGAGACGGAGGGGAAGGGGGAGGGAGAGGGGGAGGGGAAGGGGGAGGGGAAGGGGAGGGGGAGGGGGAGGGGGAGGGGGAGGGGGAGGGAATTGATTTTCTCATACATTTTGTATTGTACTGCTATTTTAATAATTTCTCGAACTAAGAGGCCTTCCCTGAGGCGCGGTATGAAGTTCGCGGGGGTCAACTATTGAATATAAACACGACACGACTATTGCATGCATGCCTATAATCTTTACCATACTGAGGTAGTGCATTAGATATCATTGTGCGGTAAACACTAGAAGGAGCACTTAACGTAGGTATAGGGGTAGTCAGAAACAAGTCCAAATCTAGGCTATCAACACAACGGTGCGCGAGATCTCAGTTCGGGGCGAACTACTAGTAGATAACAAGAGGCTACATTAAAAAAATTTAAAAACCCGACTTCAAAAAAATTTGGTGAATACCTATCTGCCAAGGATCTTCGGAGTTACTGCACTCACGAGGTGCATTTCTGTTCATAACTCCGAAGATCCTTGGCAGATATTCACCAAATTTTTATGACACCAATCAGAAAGTAGGTATATTCTTCAAACAAACAAATAATTTTCCAAATCGGTCGGTCGAGGCGTCTTCGAGCAATCGGTGAACATTTAACAAAAAAATCTCAATTTTTTTTTAGTCGATTAAAAACTGAGAATAGTGAAGCTAGTGTGAATGAAGCTAGCTAAGCTACTAGCTAGGAGGATAATGAAAATATAATCAATACTGTGTCCTTGAAAAACAAGTTCAGTCCGCACATTATAACAGTTCTTTACAGTAGTAGGTCTTTAGGTAGGTATACCTTCTTCTTCTTGCGGTGGCTCTCCACTACTGGAGGTTAGCCGTCAGCTCATTGAACCTTTCTCGGTCTTGCGCCAAGCGAAAGAGGTCTTCGACGCTGGCGATATTTTGTCCACTCTCGGATATTCCTCAACCACGACTTTTTGCGTCTACGAACGCGTAGTTTACCCATGACTTTGCCCATCATAATTAGTTGGAGCCGTTGGTTCAGTGTAGGTTATACCTACATCTTGCAAAATGTTTAGTTGTTGCTAGCTTTAATGCAGGGGCCACTCTTCGGGGAATGGCAAATTATTTGCCGGATTTCTGTTCCCTGCATAAGACTTCTTACATACCTACTACAAAATCATTTTCTTCTTTTGACAATCTAATTGTGTTCCTCAACTTCCTCCAACTCAACAAGTAGATATGGTCGATTAACCAAAAGCTTTGTAGTGCCATTAGTTAGAGAAACCCATTGCGAAGGAGGCCGCGCTTCCGCCATTTTCCCCCATAGGATCGACTATTGCTACGTAATTTATTCTTAGGTTTATGTCTGGATTCCCATGGCTGGTCACGCAACGATTGCTTGCAAACTGATACACAAAGATTATGGAGTATTTTTTACATTGGTTTTCAAGATTGATCGGCTTCACAGTTATCTGCACTCATTCATAATAACATTACCTTCATTCAGTTTTTTCGGACAAAACAATTTGTGTTTTTAAGACGTACCTCTACTTAAATGGATTAATTTTATTATTAAAACAGATGTAGGTGTGCAACCATTATTATATGGTTAACCTCTGGGTCTACGGCCTTCAACATGTATTTGTATTGTAGGTATATAAAACGCCATTGTTTTCTTGTTAGTTATTTCGGCGATTGTGAAGTCATGAAATGGTATCCGTTGGAGTGGAGTAGAATTTCACAAGATCAGTTGCAAATGTTGCAATAAAGGATACTTAGTAGGTAATTAACAAAGACACCTGTCTATATTTATCATATCAATATCACACACAACTCCCTGGAAGTTGAGCTCAAATTAGCACAGACAGTACGATTCAGACTTCCGAAAATACATCCGAATCGATGATTTTCTTCGGAAGGTTGACGTTTTTTCAGCGAAGAAACGTCACTTTCCCAATTCGGAATACATTCCGAGGTCTGTATCGTCGGACTGCTCCTCAGCTTAGACCATTTAATCCTAGCCCCTTCGACCATATACCTGCCTAGCCCGTTGGTCTCTCCTTTATATTTGGTTGTTACTTTTTGTGACAGCATGAGTTCTGTCAGTCATTCGGAAACTGTTATTTACACTGCGACAACATGGCATATTGAGGACCCAACCGTGGATCACGATCACGATCCCAGCACGAAGCATCGTGCATTTCCAGGTTGTTAACCCAACTTTTGTGACGCTTCGCAATATCATGATTGCTATGAAACTAACTAAGTGGAATTATAGACTAACTATAATCGAAGTAGGTACTAGTGTTACCAAAACCAGAAAAAGAAGTAGGTATAGTCGAATTGCTCATTGTACGAACTAAAAAAATATATATGAAAAATGAAATTTTGATCGTCAATTTTAGTGCGCATAATGAGCAATCCGACTATAGGTAGGCACCTAGTCAATTAAAAGCCAAAGGGAATTCAAATTATGGTAAGTATATTGTATAGTGAGGTCTGAGGTAGTATTTATTTGATACGATAATTTGAATCGCGTGATAGTAACCTGCCCGACCTGACCTAAATAACAGAGATTGTGGTATTGTTTGTAAGGTATATTACCACCTTTGTGTATTATTTAGCGGGTCGGTATTTGTCACGCTTTTCAGCGTAACAAACAGACTGAGACGATGGTATTGGTATCCCCTGCGCTAAATACAAGTTCGGCCGACGGATCTAGGCGTTCGTGAAGTCAGGCTTATCGCTGCGCAGTAGAAAATTTTGTATGAAAAAATTGGACTGCGCATCGAAACGGCTAACTTCACGAACGAACGCCGAGATCCGTTGACCCTACTGTAACAACGATTGAGTTCTTTCACGGGGAATAAGAAAATACGTAATACATAATAACATACTATACAATCGTTTTTGTAGTTTTTTATGAGATTGTTTCCGTTTTCGATGTTTTCCGAAACGCATTCTTTTTCTGGTTTTACTGTACCTACCTACGTCTCTGTTACTACTATATACGGTAAAAAAATCAATACCTACCTTCGATACTTGATACCTACCAAACAATGTTGATAAAATGTTTTATCAT
This sequence comes from Camptogramma bilineatum, assembly GCA_958496255.1. Classification (NCBI taxonomy): domain Eukaryota; kingdom Metazoa; phylum Arthropoda; class Insecta; order Lepidoptera; family Geometridae; genus Camptogramma; species Camptogramma bilineatum. The sequence goes on along the minus strand of OY292463.1, from coordinate 7,821,212 downwards.
TTCGATAAGTAGGTAGGTATAGAAATTGATTTGATAAAAACTTTGACCGTTCTTGTCTTGTTTATTTCCGAACAGCCCATGTGTTTATTCCATCGAAGTTATTTTGAGTTTAGGAAAGATATCTTATAGGACCTTACCTAGCTACTAACTATTCAAGTAAGTACCTAGGTTCCTAGGTACTTGGATGGCTAATGTATTATTACTAGGTTATTATTATACAACCCAGTCTTTGTATGTAATTATGTCATCGTGATTCTCTTGACTTCAGTTAGTTTCAATTATAAATCATAACATAACTTCATTGCACAATGTTTTCCCCTAAGAATTTATATTACAATTATGTAAAGGTACTTGAAGGTAGGTACAATACAATCCCGAGATATTTGCACAATCGGGCAACATAACATAACAAGATTCAAACAGAAGAAGGATGATTCGCAAGAAGCGGTCCGAAAAACGGTACCCCATTTTCGCAATTTTTTTTTTTGGTTATTTTTCAAAAAAAAATAACATACCTAATTAAGCACTCAAAGACATGCATTTTAATGTTAGCGGCCCTCAATTTGATAAAGCCGTTTTGAAGTTTTAGTGGTTTAAATATATTCGTGCCCATTGAAATTAGGTTTGGTCCAGAGAAATTAGAAAAATGCCAAAGAAATAGATAGATAGATAGATAGATAACTCTTTATTGTATCCAACTTAATACTAACACAATAAAAATATAACAGAGAGAAAAACTTAAAAAAAAGTAGGTACAATGGGCGGCCTTATCACTATAAGCGATCTCTTACAGGCAACCTTTGGATGGACAAAAACTGACAAGAAGGAAAAGCACGGTGTCGTCATATATTAAGATAGATATATTTAATAACAAATACATATAACTTATAGATACATATAATAAAATAAATATTAATAAATAAATAAATACATACAAATATTATACATACATACATACATATAAAAAATACTTAAATAATATTACTGATGAGAGCTAGTTTAATAATAAAAAGTGATTGAACACTAGCTTTTTAAATATGGGCAGAGATTTAGCTTTAGAAAGAAATTAGCAAAATGCCAAAGAAATTAGCAAAATGCCAAAGAAATTAGCGACAGAGAAATTAGTTTTTTATCGCGGACACATTTGTTTGCTTTGTAAAACAGTAACGTGGTCGTGGAGTTAAAATAACATGAAATTTGATTCACCACTACCTAATAGTATCTATATTAACGTTAACGTTATAAAAAGTGTCAATTTATATTTCATTATTGCGTAATAAGCGATTGAATGCAGATAGGGGTGTCGCGGACACACCAAAGAACTTAGATTTCACGACTTTAGAAATTAATTACAGCTTTCCTATGTATATAATTGAGGATATTACTAGTGCCATAATAGCGTACTCGTATACTATTTCCAAATAAAAATACAGCAATACTGAAACTGGTCATTTTAATAGGTTCGCAAGGCCGGACATGCCAAAAACACGAGTCCTGCGAAACACCCGAGGATGATTCGCAAGAAGCGGTCCGAAAAACGGTACCCCATTTTCGCAATTTTTTTTTGGTTATTTTTCAAAAAAAAATAACATACCTAATTAAGCACTCAAAGACATGCATTTTAATGTTAGCGGCCCTCAATTTGATAAAGCCGTTTTGAAGTTTTAGTGGTTTAAATATATTCGTGCCCATTGAAATTAGGTTTGGTCCAAAGAAATTAGAAAAATGCCAAAGAAATTAGCAAAATGCCAAAGAAATTAGCAAAATGCCAAAGAAATTAGGAAAATGCCAAAGAAATTAGCGACAGAGAAATTAGTTTTTTATCGCGGACACATTTGTTTGCTTTGTAAAACAGTAACGTGGAGTTAAAATAACATGAAATTTGATTCACCACTACCTAATAGTATCTATATTAACGTTAACGTTATAAAAAAAATATTTAAAAAAACAAAAACCCGACTGCGTTAAAGTTAAAACTAAAAAGAAAAAAACAAGCCTGCAAAGAATAACTCACAGTCGGTACCCATTTATTTTATTACCAATCAAATCTTCATAATGTTATGGGTCCCGTAGTGTTGCCAGGTGTGTTATGCCATATTTCGGGACAGCAGGTTCCAAAAAGCGGGACTTTGTGCTATAATTCGGGACGACAAAAAAAAACAAGCTTTGGATAATCAAAGTTTAATATTTATGTAATAAGTACCTATCTCGAAAATTATAAAGGGTGTAACAAATTTTTGGGCATTTCAGGGTAGCTATCTTTTTTCTTGTAGTTAGAAAGTTTTGTTCCTAAGAAATTATTGGTTTACTAGCTGTGCCCCGCGGTGTTACCCGCGGTGGGAGCTGATTTTTTTTTTTGAGAAATGCAACATGCGACACTTGATTTTGATAACGGTGCTCTAAGAAAAAGATGGATGTTTGGCGGTTCCTAACATTAAATTCTTTTTCTCGCAAAATACTCATGCAAGTAATATGCGAGCGAAGCGAGCGGAAATTTTTTAGACAAATACAACATGTTACACTTGATTTTGCTAACGGTTCTCTAAGAAAAAGATGGATGGTTGTCGGTTCCTAACAGTAAATTAATTTGCTCGGAAAATACTCACGAAAGTAATATGCGAGCGAAGCGAGCGGATTTTTTTTTTTGACAAATTTAACACGTGACACTTGATTTTGCTAGATAGATAGATAGATAGATAGATAGATAAACATTTATTTGGTACAACACACACACAGGAAAATAGCTACATAATACATAACAAACAAAAGACACAGGTAGGTACTTAACTAAACAAACAAGTAAATAGGTATAAAGAGCTAGATGCTGAAAATACAAACAGACTGACAAGTAGGACATAAGAAGGAGAGAAACAAATATCTAAGTAAGTACAATATACCTATAAAATATATTTAAGTACCTAGCTCGGAAAAAATATCTAGCCCCTCCCCTGTGCGTGGTATTGACCAAACAGGTCAGTCTCAGCATTAATGCTACTCCCATGGAAGCAGCGCTGGTTTTCAGACTAAACCTTGACCGGTGTGACGTAACGAGCGGAAAACATACACGACAAACTAAAATAAATAAATATAATTAATAAAAGTGATGTGTAGGTGAGGTATAAAATATTTAATTAAGTATGTATTTAGACTATTTTTTGAGAGGGTAAATATAATGTTTTATATAAAAAGTAATGTGAGAATCAATACGGTTTTTTTTTTCTTTTAATAAATTAATATTTAGTGACATGGCAACCATACGTTGCAGCGAACCCAAAGCGAACCGAGCGAGCAACGATGAACGAACGAAGCAAACAATTTGATTTGATTGATTGATGGTTTTCTAGAGTTTGCTTGCAATTGCAATGCAAATCAAGTGGGGAATTTTGATGAAATGAATTTATACGAAAATTAAAACAATTAAAACTCTGGAGGACTAGATAAATGTGAAGCGATATGGCTTATGCCAGGTACGTGACGTGGCACTACCCGAGTACCAACAAAAGTGGACGCTATCCATTACAACTAGTAGTTCGCCCCGAACTGAGATCTCGCGCACCGTTGTGTTGATAGCCTAGATTTGGACTTGTTTCTGACTACCCCTATACCTACGTTAAGTGCTCCTTCTAGTGTTTACCACACAATGATATCTAATGCGCTACCTCAGTATGGTAAAGATTATAGGCATGCATGCAATACATTAAGTCGTGTCGTGTTTATATTCAATAGTTGACCCCGCGAACTTCGTACCGCGCCTCAGGGAAGGCCTCTTAGTTCGAGAAATTATTAAAATAGCAGTTCAATACAAAATGTATGCGAAAATCAATTTCCTCCCCCTCCCCTCCCCTCCCCCTCCCCTCCCCCTCCCCTCCCCCTCCCCTCCCCCTCCCCTCCCCCTCCCCTCCCCCTCCCCTCCCCCTCCCCTCCTCCTGGTCTCCCCCTCGTCTCCCCCTCCCCTCCCCTCCCCCCTCCCCGTCTCTCTCCCTCCCCTCCCCTCCCCCCTCTTCCTGCCCCTCCCCTTCCCCACCCCCTCCCCCTCCCCCTACCCCTCCCCGTCCCCCTCCGTCTCCCTCTATAATTTTGGTACATGCCCAGCCCACTATTTGCAGGAGTTAGCATTTGCATACGTGACAGGTTGCAAGCCCATCGCCGCTATTAGAACGTTAACTCGTTTCCTCACGATGTTTTTATTTCACCGTTTAGAGCTCGTGTTAATGCGCATTTAAATTTTTCTAATCGAAAAATCCATTGATGAGCACGGCCAGGGTTCGAACTTACGACCTATGAATCGAAAATCGAGCACTCTTCCACTCGGCCAACACGGCTTTTATTTTCAATCTCAAGAAAAAATATCAAGAAGCAACTAAAATCATTGCAAACCAAACCACAACGATGCCACACTCTTTGTCTGATAACCAGACCTACGAATACATCGAAACTCTATGAAACGGGAGCTCTTTCCATACATCCGTTAATTGGTTTTCATCATTTTTATTTTTCTCTGTATTTCAAAAACTATAGAACCTAGAAGAAAACTAAAAACCATTTTGGAATGTATAAATTGAGTACTTTCATATGACACCCCACTCAATATATTTGGGTACCTTTGAAAAAAATTTACCCCCTTGGGAACCCCATATCTTTACAACCCCTTCATCGATAACGCTCATACGCTCCACAGCAAATTTCCATAGCACAACCTATTGACCTATCAAGTTTCATACAGATTGGATAAGCGGTTCGATAGTTATGCGAGAACATAAAAATGAAACATACAAATATACAAACATACAAACATACAAACATACAAAGCAAAATCGCCTAACTTGCCACTAAGATCTTCGCTCGCTTCGCTCGCTCGATTGATAACAAGCGCAAGTATAGCATAACGGGTACAAACACGGGGTAAGCCAACAAATATAACTACATACAACCTTATAGAATTACCTACGTACATTAAGGTGTACCCACCTCGAACTATGGGATAAGTAGACATTGAGTCCCTACATAACCTACATTTTGCACTTGTTTACAGGGCAAGCACAGGACGTTGCCATTAAGTACTAATTATATTTACTTTTGTAGACGAGCAAGCAAGAGACCTAGGATACAGTTTAGGTTAATACTGAAGCTGCAGCTGCCTAGCATGTTGGACACAGACGTAAGGTAAGACAACTTATATAGCACCTAGTAGGTAGGAACACCACCCATTCCCACATTCCCGCCTAAGAGGTTTTTTGAGACAACAAAAAATGAAGCTTCAGCTTAGATTTAAATAAATGTAATGTTTTTATGTTTCGCAGTGGCGGCGGCAGATCATTCCAGCAGCGAGACGCTGCGAAACGAAACGATCCTCTAAAAGCGACTGTTCTGTGTTTCTTTGTCACAAATACCAAGGAACAAGCTCTACGGGGGAAACGAGAGCTCTCCTGGGCATATTTTAACTTGTGATAAAGGTAAGGGGGCAATTTACCCTTAATGACACCAAACAATAGGCTAGCCAAATGAAGATTTCTTCGTGCCTTCATCTTAAGCAGATTAGAGGCATTCAAATAGGGAGTCACATGTGACCGGGGAGGAATGAAAAAACAGAATCTTGCACAGGCATTTTGAACGCGCTGAAGAAGCTTTTCCGTCCTACCCAGCAGACAAGGCCCGTACACTACATCGCAATAATGGTGCTCTAAGAAAAAGATGGATGGTTGTCGGTTCCTAACAGTAAATTAATTTGCTCGTAAAATACTTATGAAAGTAATATGCGAGCGAAGCGAGCTTTGAGGTTAGTGAGCGAAGCGAGCTTCGCCTGCTCATGAAAGTAATATGCGAGCGAAGCGAGCGGAATTTTTTTAAACAAAAACACGTGACACTTGATTTTGCTAACAGTGCTCTAAGAAAAAGATGGATGGTTATCGGTTCCTAACTTTGAATTATTTTGCTCGCAAAATACTCATAAACCTAATACGCGAGAGAAGCGAGTCACTTTGTCACACCATTTTACCCTTTTTCGAGGGTTATTTTGAAAAACCCTGAAATAAGTGTTCATTTATTTTGTATTTAAAGTATTCTAATCAAGTTTAGAGGCAACCGCACCACTTGTCAAAAAGTTCCCATACAATCTTTGACACCCCATTTTACCTCTTTTTGAGAGTTATTTTGAAAAACCCTGAAACACGTGTTTATTTATTTTGTATTTAAAGTATTCGAACCAAATTTCAAGCTAATCGCATAACTCATTAAAAAGTTTCCGCACAAAGTTTGAAACCCCGTTTTACCCCTTTTTGAGAGTTATTTTGAAAAATCCTGAAACACATAGGTATTCAATCATTTTTCATTTTACATAATTATCTAAACAAAGTTTCAAGTAAATAGGATAACGCGTTAAAAAGATTCATACAAAAGTATTTACCCTTTTTCACCCCTTTAGGGGTTGATTTTCCAAAATTTTATTAGTCTATGTCCCATTACAGAACCTAATCTATCTACATTCTAAATTTCATCAAAATCGGTTCGGTTGGTAACAAACATTCACATACACACACACACGGACTTTTGCCTTTATAATATTAGTAGGATTGCGTAGTCATAAAATTCACTACATGTCATTTTGAAGTTGGTCTTTATTTGTATTTCTGCTTTTACATGCTCGAGAGATAACCTATTTCTTCTATCGGACCAAATAATATTCGCTTGAGAAAATATCCTCTCTGTGGCAGCATTTGATACTGGTATGGATGCCATGAAAGCAAATAGTTTTTGTAAAAGCCTATGCCGGAAAGTGGTGCCTTTTTTATATCGCGCGGCCATCAACCAAACATCAAAATATAAACTCTTAGGAGTATAAAAAACAATAGTATAAAGAACAGTATACATCTAGACTCAGACAGAACCGAGTTATACAGGGTGAGTTTTTCAAGAGTGCCTCTAGGGCCAAATCAGAAACTACTAGCGATAGCGAAAAACACTCAAAGGAGTCTCGTAACCGATTTTAATAAAAAGTAAAACTGCATCATTAGATTTTGAAAATAATCATTTTCCAAATCATTGGCCAAAGAGCGAGATAAAGCCATACGTCACGAACAACTTGTTTGTCTCGTATTATAACTCTGCGTACTGCTTGTGGATGATTCGCAAGAAGCGGTCCGAAAAACGGTACCCCATTTTCGCAATTTTTTTTTTGGTTATTTAAAAAAAAAAAATAACATACCTAATTAAGCACTCAAAGACATGCATTTTAATGTTAGCGGCCCTCAATTTGATAAAGCCGTTTTGAAGTTTTAGTGGTTTAAATATATTCGTGCCCATTGAAATTAGGTTTGGTCCAGAGAAATTAGAAAAATGCCAGAGAAATTAGCAAAATGCCAAAGAAATTAGCAAAATGCCAGAGAAATTAGGAAAATGCCACAGAAATTAGCGACAGAGAAATTAGTTTTTTATCGCGGACACATTTGTTTGCTTTGTAAAACAGTAACGTGGAGTTAAAATAACATGAAATTTGATTCACCACTACCTAATAGTATCTATATGGATGTTTCGCAAGAAGCGGTCCGAAAAACGGTACCCCATTTTCGCAATTTTTTTTTTGGTTATTTAAAAAAAAAAATAACATACCTAATTAAGCACTCAAAGACATGCATTTTAATGTTAGCGGCCCTCAATTTGATAAAGCCGTTTTGAAGTTTTAGTGGTTTAAATATATTCGTGCCCATTGAAATTAGGTTTGGTCCAGAGAAATTAGAAAAATGCCAGAGAAATTAGCAAAATGCCAAAGAAATTAGCAAAATGCCAGAGAAATTAGGAAAATGCCACAGAAATTAGCGACAGAGAAATTAGTTTTTTATCGCGGACACTTTTGTTTGCTTTGTAAAACAGTAACGTGGAGTTAAAATAACATGAAATTTGATTCACCACTACCTAATAGTATCTATATTAACGTTAACGTTATAAAAAGTGTCAATTTATATTTCATTATTGCGTAATAAGCGATTGAATGCAGATAGGGGTGTCGCGGACACACCAGAGAACTTAGATTTCACGACTTTAGAAATTAATTACAGCTTTCCTATGTATATAATTGAGGATATTACTAGTGCCATAATAGCGTACTCGTATACTATTTCCAAATAAAAATACAGCAATACTGAAACTGGTCATTTTAATAGGTTCGCAAGGCCGGACATGCCAAAAACACGAGTCCTGCGAAACACCCTTGTACTGTGTTCAAACATGTAAACTAGTGCGGTGATTTTTTGATTCCCAAAAAGCGGGACATTTGGCGTCCCGCGCAAGGGTCGCGCGGGACGCGTCCCTAGACCCCTGAAAAGCGGGACGTCCCGCGAAATTCGGGACACCTGGTAGGTAACACTAGTCCCGACTGTGAGTAATTCTTTGCAGGCTTGTTTTTTTCTTTTTAGTTTTAACTTTAACGCAGTCGGGTTTTTGTTTTTTTAAATATTTTTTATTTCAAACTTTTTAGTTATGATTTATTAGGTGATGATGATTTTTATGATTAACTAGCTGACGCCCGCGGCTTCACCCGCGTGGGCTACTATTTGGTTTATCCCACGGGAACTATGCATTTTTTCGGAATAAAATGTAGTCTATGTCCTATTCCCGGTCATTATCTATCTATGTTTTAAATTTCAGCCAAATCGGTTTACGCGTTTGGCCTCTAGAGTGCCACATAGAAACATCTGTAGCGAGAGTGAATATTAATCAACTTTAAACCGTTATGTTTCCTAAACTATTGTTTAAAATGAAAAGTGGTAAAAGGAACCTAAAGTTGATTTTTAAATACCTATTCAACGATACCCCACTTGACATAATTCGTCAATTTTGATTATTTTAATTTGGACAATATGGCGTCTGGTTGTGGCACTGGTGAATTTTGATTACTGTCATGTCTTTAGTGACACCAGGGATATTCCGGTTAAGGTTAAAAACCGTAATGAATCGGTTGTTTAACAGTTTGAATACCGGTTAACCGAAACAATGGGTTACCGAAACGTTTCTGTTAATAACAACCGAAACGATATGGGTTTTTTTCTTAAGGTTTAAATTGGCGCATTTTTGGCGTGTGCTGCGAGTAGCGTAATGTGAGTGCGACGGAAATAATGTCTCACTCATCTTCTGTCGCGTTTAATATTCTTGCTTGCTTGAATTTCTGTCGTTGCGTATTTATGTAGTTTGCGTGCGAGTATCGACGTGATTATTTTGTTTATGCACTACCTACCGTACCTATCCGCTTTTTGGCAGATTATTTCTTGCCAAAGCTGTAGCGAACGAATGTATTATTTAGTTATTGTGAGTACTGAATTAGTAGAGAGTTGTTGAATAAGTACTACAAATAAATTACCTTAAACGATTAAAAATTGGTATTTTTTACATTTAAATGCCTCGCAAACAGTCTAACGCCGTTCACAGATATTTTGAATATAACAAAAGGACTGGTTGCAGTTTATGTATGCTTTGTGGAAAGCAGTTAAAGGTAAGTAGGTAGGTATTATTTTAGTTAGGTATTAGAATCAGACAAAATAAATAGGTACTTACTTATTTAAGTAGATTAATATCTACTATCACCTAAATGGAAAACTATTCAATGTTGTTTTAGTTCGATTGTTGTTAGTAGGTACAGTGTTGTTAATATATCTGTTACGGGCAATGTGATAAATCCGGTCATTATGAATAATGACCGGTCCGTATGCATAATGACCGGGTCAATTGGGCAATGTGATAAAAACTGCATGATTAATCACTTTGCCCGGTCATTATGAATAATGACCACCCTATATTGGGCAATGTAATAAATTAGATGAATTGCAGTGTTTTAATTGATTTACTACATTTCTGGCGCTTCGGCGGCCGCTACCGCGGCACGCTTCGCTCGCCTCGCGCGTAGTTTTTTTACTAACCTAACATAACCTAACCTACAGATTTTAATCCAATTTATCACATTGCCCGGCTAGAAGTAGGGCACTATTCATACTGCCCGGTCTAAGTGATAAATTCAAGCCTTGATTTATTAAATGGACCACGGGCCGTCGGGCATTATGAATATGGACCGGTCAAAGTAATAAATTTATCAAACTGCCCGACGCTCTTGGTCATTATGCATAATGACCGGTCCATATGAATACTGCCCGATTAATCAAGTTGCCCGTAACATATCGACGGCCCCACCGAATAAACGTGCAAAGGCTCTTGCCGTAATATTTTTTTTTTCGATTTTTGCATTTATCGGCTTAAAATACACCTTCTCAATTTTTTTAGATTTTTTTACCAATTAATATTGAATTTATTGTATTCTCAATTTTTATTCTACGGAAAATAAGAACACCAAACTCACACGAATATTGCAATAATGTGATTGGCACACCGTCAACTCTCATACATTTCATGCAAACTTACTTTGGAATACTATGCGTCGGAAATAAAAATTTGTAAAACTATTTTGCACTTTTAATATGCATCGTTAAATACAAGAAAAACCGTGCAACTATCTAATAATAAACATTGCCAAATCCTAATGTCCACAGTAAATCAGAGCAATAACAAGATACACTTTTAGGTAATTACATATTTTCCCACGAATAATAGTGCAAACATTGAATACGAACAGCCGGCAAAGTTTAGTTACCAGAATAAACGTGTAAAAGGGGTTTTTTATTAATTTCTCGTAAACTATCAATATTTTCGTAATTTTTTTTTGGAAGAAATAAAGGTTGTTTTTTTGTCTTTAATTTGGTAGAACATTATATTGATGTAAATCTAACCAATAATGAGTTATTCGTTTTTAGGCTCTCCTGTAAAGTTACTGTTTTGACTTTGCACGTTTATTCGGTGGGACCGTCGATATTATATTCATTTACTTACTTATTGTTATGCCGTTATATCAAGAATAATAAATAGGTAGGTAGGTTAGGAGGACCTTACCTACACCTACTACTGAGTTGTCATGTATGTACTTACCTATGTCCTTTATATTTTTTTAACTTACCTAAGGTAGGTACTTAGGTATTACCATACTAATTATTTACCTACCTACCTAGTTAAATAGAAAAGTCACGAAAACAAGATAAATTGGCTAATGTGTAAAATATAAAATAGGGTCAAATATCCAACAACTAGCCGGGACCAGTAACGGGACACCAGTATTCAAAATTACTAGAAATATTTATAAAAACGTATTATTAACAGTAACTTCTAATAAGATACGAAGTTGCGAAGTTACGAAGATACGAAGATACGAAGATACAAAGATACGAAGATACGAAGATACGAAGATACGAAGATACTAAGATACTAAGATACGAAGATACGAAGATACGAAGATACGAAGATACGAAGACGCGAAGTTGCGAAGTTACGAAGTTGCGAAGTTGTGAAGATACGAAGTTGCGAAGTTGCGAAGTTACGAAGTTACGAAGATGCGAAGATATGAAGATACGAAGTTGCGAAGTTACGAAGTAATGAAGATGCGAAGTTGCGAAGTTACGAAGTTGCGAAGATACGAAGATGTTGCGAAGTTATGAAGATACGAAGTTGCGAAGTTACGAAGTTACGAAGATGCGAAGATGCGATGATGCGAAGTTACGAAGTTACGAAGATATGAAGATACGAAGTTGCGAAGTTACGAAGTAATGAAGATGCGAAGTTGCGAAGTTACGAAGTTGCGAAGATACGAAGATGTTGCGAAGTTACGAAGATACGAAGTTGCGAAGTTACGAAGTTACGAAGATACGAAGTTACGAAGATGCGAAGATGCGAAGTTGCGAAGATACGAAGATACGAAGTTATGAAGTTGCGAAGTTACGAAGCTACGAAGTTGCGAAGTTACGAAGTTACGAAGATACGAAGTTACGAAGATACGAAGATGCGAAGATGCGAAGATGCGATGATGCGAAGTTACGAAGTTACGAAGTTACGAAGATATGAAGATACGAAGTTGCGAAGTTACGAAGTAATGAAGATGCTAAGTTGCGAAGTTACGAAGTTACGAAGATACGAAGTTGCGAAGATGCGAAGTTGTGAAGATACAAATTTGCGAAGTTACGAAGTTGCGAAGTTACGAAGTTGCGAAGTTATGAAGTTACGAAGTTACGAAGATACGAAGTTACGAAGTTACGAAGATACGAAATTACGAAGATATGAAGTTACGAAGATGCGAAGATGCGAAATTGCAAAGATACGAAGATACGAAGTTACGAAGATACGAAGATACGAAGTTGCGAAGATACGAAGATACGAAGTTACGAAGATACGAAGATACGAAGTTACGAAGTTGCGAAGTTACGAAGATACGAAGATACGAAGATACAAAGTTGCGAAGTTACGAAGTTGCGAAGTTACGAAGTTGCGAAGTTATGAAGTTACGAAGTTACGAAGTTGCGAAGTTACGAAGATATGAAGTTGCGAAGTTACGAAGTTGCGAAGTTGCGAAGTTACGAAGATACGAAGATACGAAGTTACGAAGATACGAAGTTGCGAAGTTGCGAAGTTACGAAGTTACAAAGATGCGAAGATAGGTAAGAACGGCGAAATGTAGGTAGGTAATAGGTACCTACCTTATTCTTATTCTGACCCTGGATAAAACGCATTTTTCGCATGCGAACATCAACAGGCAAAGATTATTTACATACCTACCTTACTTTATCTGTTGAAATTACAGAAGCAAATTACTAACCATTATTTTATTCATATTCATATCATATTCATTTATTCATTGCTTGTATGTAGGTACATAGTATAGCTTAGGTCTAGGTAGGCTTAGTAGGCTTTATACATACACCCTGTTGGGCACTGCAATGTAATTTAAATTTCATGCAAAATTACTAAATTAAAATCTTAAATTAAATGTCATAGGTAAGTATTAATGTCATGTCACAAAGGAAATTTAAAAATATCAAGACTCACACTCACACTAAGTACCTAAAATTAAAATAAGTTAAATACGCCTATCTAGAAAAATACAATCGCCGTGGCCGAAATCGGCTAGGAAGTCATCATCACATTAAATAAAACATTTTCTGTGAATTATGCGCAAACTGCTTTTAAATAAGTCAAAAACACGAAATCCTTACATTCGCTGGCAACCAAGCTGGCAACGTCGCACTCAATGCATCGCTCTCTTTCTACGAAATATTTACGTAATAATGCGACAAAAATACAGTTATAAAAAACCCAATCATTTCGGTATACCGTTTCATTCGGTATGGGTTATTATTTCGGTTAATACCCAATCATTTCGGTATATCGTTTCAATCGGTTACCGTTTCAATCGGTAAGCGTTTGAAGCGGTTACCGTTATGAATGGGTTATCCGATCCCTGAGTGACACTTCCAAGGTTGAGACGAATCGATTGACGTTAGAATCATCAAAATCGGTCCACGCGTTTGGCCTATATAGTGCCACATAGAAACATCCATACATACCCACTAGGGCTTGCAAATATTCGAAAATTTTGATATTCGAATATTCGATTTTTTTTCGGGTAATATTCGAATTATTCGAATATTATTCGAATAATAAACAAAAATCTTTGTTTTTCCTAAAATCACATCTTCTTTTATTCTTTCCAGTGTTATTTGCATAAACAAAAGATTGTGTCGCCGTAACGAGACATTTGGCGATTATTACACGCACAATCAACCACAAATTCTCAGTAAAATCAGTCAACAATATCTGTACTTAATATTATAAAGAGGTAAAATTTGTTTGTATGTAGGAGGTAATCTCCGAAACTGCTCATCCGATTTCAAAAATGAACTTTCAGGATGAACAAAGGCTATTAAGTTATGTAGGTACCTAGCGGGCAAAGCCAGCCGGAAGCTAGTCTACAATAAAATGACTATGCTGATTTTGTATGAAAGGTTGTTGCCTTTTTTTTTCGCGCAGTAATCAACCAAACAAAAATCACCTGATGCTTGGAAGAATGCAACTGTCACCATTTTGCACAAAAAGGAATACTGCTCGAAACTGAGCAATTACAGGCCCATAAGTCTCTTATCTCAGGTGTACAAGCTATTTGCCAAGGTGGTATGCAATCAGCTCACTCGCCAGTTAGATGAGTACCAGCCCGTCGAGCAAGCCGGCTTCCGTAGTGGTTATTCCACGATCGACCACATCCACACCATGAAGCAGCTGATGGAGAAGAGTTCAGAATATAACCGGCCCCTGTGCATAGCTTTCGCCGATTACGAGAAAGCATTCGACAGCGTCGAGCACTGGGCTGTGTTTAACGCTCTCTATCGCTGCCAGATTGACGCACGATACGTGGATGTGGTGCGGGAGTTATACGGCACGGCAACCATGCAAATTCGCCTTCACGACACTACCAACTAGGGCTTGCAAATATTCGAAAATTTTGATATTCGAATATTCGATTTTTTTTCGGGTAATATTCGAATTATTCGAATATTATTCGAATAATAGACAAATTTTTTTGTTTTTACTAAAATCACATCTTCTTTTATTCTTTCAAGTGTTATTTGCATAAACAAAAGATTGTGTCGCCGTAACGAGACATTGGCGATTATTACACGCACAATCAACCACAAATTCTCAGTAAAATCAGTCAACAATATCTGTACTTAATATTCTAAAGACGTAAGTTTGTATGTAGGAGGTTATCTCCGAAACTACACATCCGATTTCAAAAATGAACTTTCAGGATGAACAAAGGCTATTAAGTTAAGTAGGTAGGTAGGTACCTAGCGGGCAAAGCCGGCCGGAAGCTAGTCTACAATAAAATGACTATGCTGATTTCGTATGAAAGGTTGGTGCCTTTTCGTGCGCAGTCATCAACCAAACAAAAATCACCTGATGCTTGGAAAAATGCAATTGTGACCATTTTGCACAAAAAGGGAGACTGTTCGAAACTGAGCAATTACAGGCCCATAAGTCTCTTATCTCAGGTGTACAAGCTATTTGCCAAGGTGGTATGCAATCAGCTCACTCGCCAGTTAGATGAGTACCAGCCAGTCGAGCAAGCCGGCTTCCGTAGTGGTTATTCCACGATCGACCACATCCACACCATGAAGTAGCTGATGGAGAAGAGTTCAGAATATAACCGGCCCCTGTGCTTAGCTTTCGCCGATTACGAGTAAGCATCAAGAGGGGAGTACGGCAGGAAGACACAATATCACCCAAGCTCTTCACGGCGGCTCTTGAAGACGTTATGAAGATGCTTGCATGGGATCTTGCGAAATAAACATCAACAGTGCCTTCCTGTCACATCTCAAGTTTGCCGATGACCTCGTATTGTTTGCCCACAACCTGGAAGATCTCCGACTCTTGATCCAACAACTTTTTGATGCCTCTTTAGCCGTTGGCCTTAACATAAATATGTCCAAGACGAAGATTATGGCGAATGCTTCTGGAACCTCGAATTTTACCGTAACGGTGAAACGAGAGACTGGAGGTAGTTGACAAGTATCTTTATCTTGGGCATATTCTATCTTTTGGTAAAGAGCATCAGAGTAAGGAGATCTCCAGTAGGATACAACTCGGCTGGGCCGCGTTCGGAAAACTGGCAGATGTGCTTCAGTCGAAGAAAGTTCCACAGTGCCTGAAAACTCGTCTCTTTAACCAATGTGTCTTCCCAACTTTGACTTGACGTGGACGCTTACTAAGGAGACTGTGTTCAAAGTATAAGCTACACAGAGAGCCATGGAGCGGGCCATGCTCGGCATTAGGGTCAATTTATACTAGCGCAGAGTCGAAGCGCATCGAAGCGTCTTATCCAAAACTGAACATAACAAATTCAACCTTAACTCCACCGCGTAACGCTCACATTACTTCGCGAGAATGCGCGCGCACCAATCAGCGTTGGTCACGCGCAGACGCGCAAATTCCGAAGAATGCGCGCGTCTTTTTCAAATCTCAGAAGTAATGTGAGCGTTACGCTGAATAAGGTTAAGGTTGAATTTGTTATGTTCAGTTTTGGATAGACGCCTCGATGCGCTTCGACTCTGCGCTAGTATAAATTGACCCATAAACTCCAAGAACTAATTCGTAACACCGAGATCCGGCGCCGGACTAAAGTCCAGGACGTCAGAGTTAGGGTTACGAATCTTAAATGGAATTGGGCTGGACACTCGGTTAGACGAGGTGATGATGGCAGGTGGCAATAGCGACAAAACACTCAAAAGAGTCTTGGGTAACCAATTTTGATAAAAAGGTAAACCACTTCATTAGATTTTAAAATAACAATTCTCCTGGCCAGGAATCAAACATGTAGATTAAAAAAAACTTTTTATGTATATTTGCATTTTCCTGACAAAGCTCCTCCACTGGATTGCGAGCAAATACGCGAAAGCACTACGCAATCACGCGCGGCACTCTCGAGTGTTTTCGAATCCTATAAAAGTGGCATTTTATGCATATCAGAGTTCTGAGTTTGGTGTTATTAATTTTAATCGAATATCGAATATTCGACTTCAGTATTCGAATATTCGAACGAATTTAATATTCGAATTATTCGAATATTCGAATATTCGAATGCAAGCCCTACTACCAACCCTATTAACATCAAGAGGGGAGTGCGGCAGGAAGACACAATGTCACCCAAGCTCTTCACGGCGGCTCTTGAAGACGTTAGGAAGATGCTTGCATGGGATCTTGCGGAATAAACATCAACAGTGCCTTCCTGTCACATCTTAAGTTTGCCGATGACCTCGTATTGTTTGCATACAACCTGGAAAATCTCCAACTCATGATCCAACAACTTCTTGATGCCTCTTTAGCCGTTGGCCTTAACATAAATATGTCCAAGACGAAGATTATGGCGAATGCTTCTGGAACCTCGAATTTTACCGTAACGGTGAAACGAGGGACTGGAGGTAGTTGACAAGTATCTTTTTCTTGGGCATATTCTATCTTTTGGTAAAGAGCATCAGAGTAAGGAGATCTCCAGAAGGATACAACTCGGCTGGGCCGCGTTCGGAAAACTGGCAGATGTGCTTCAGTCGAAGAAAGTTCCACAGTGTCTGAAAACCCGTCTCTTTAACCAATGTGTCTTCCCAACTTTGACTTGACGTGGATGCTTACTAAGGAGACTGTGTTCAAAGTATAAGCTACACAGAGTGCCATGGAGCGGGCCATGCTCGGCATTAAACTCAAAGAACGAATTCGTAACACCGAGATTGACAGTTAGGGTTACGAATCTTAAATGGAATTGGGCTGGACACTCGGATAGACGAGGTGATGGCAGGTGGCAATAGCGACAAAACACTCAAAAGAGTCTTGGGTAACCAATTATGATAAAAAGGTAAAACTGCATCATTAGATTTTAAAATAATAATTCTCCTGGCCAGGAATCAAACATGTAGATTAAAAAAAACTCTTTGTGTAGATTTGCATTTTTCTGACAAAACACCTCCACTGGGTTGCCGGCAAATAAGCGAAAGCACTACGCAATCACGCGCGGCACTCTCGAGTGTTTCCGAATCCTTTATAAGTGGCATTTTATGCACATCAGAGTTCCGAGTTTGGTGTTATTAATTTTAATCAAATATTCGAATATTCGACTTCAGTATTCGAATATTCGAACGAATTTAATATTCGAATTATTCGAATATTCGAATATTCGAATGCAAGCCCTAATACCCACATACAAACATAGACTGATAAACACATTACCCTTCCTTTGCTTTGCGCAGTCGGGTAAAAAGTGTCAATTTATATTTCATTATTGCGTAATAAGCGATTGAATGCAGATAGGGGTGTCGCGGACACACCAGAGAACTTAGATTTCACGACTTTAGAAATTAATTACAGCTTTCCTATGTATATAATTGAGGATATTACTAGTGCCATAATAGCGTACTCGTATACTATTTCCAAATAAAAATACAGCAATACTGAAACTGGTCATTTTAATAGGTTCGCAAGGCCGGACATGCCAAAAACACGAGTCCTGCGAAACACCCAGAATCTCTAAAGTCTAACCCGGTTTTTATAATGGACTTAGAAACTTCCTAGAGCTCAGAAGGGATAAAAAGGTCGTCAAGAAAAAAAAAATTCTCTAAAGCCTTGGTAAATTGACAAATTAGCTAAATATTAGAGTTGTAGAGTTGTTTGTTTGAACGCCCTTATATCTCTGGAACTACCAGCACAGAATTGAAAAATGTTTTCTGCATGTTTTGATCTTAGCTTAATGCTTGAGGAATTTTATTAGGCTACTTTTCATCATCATCAACATCACCTTAAACTATACTTACACCTTACACCATCACTACGCGGGTAACGTCAGTCGCGAGGGCGCAGTTGGTTATGAATAATTTCAACAATGGAGTAATATCAGTAATATTGAGCAGTTTATGATTCAAGATACTACTATTAGGCATGTAATGTACGTCTACGCATTATAGTAATGAAGTAAAGGCTAGTATTTAAAAGCTCATTTTGTTAGCTGCTTGATGCAGAGCTCAATGCATGATCAAACGAAACGAGAAACACGTGCGTTGCGCTTGCGCAACGGTGTCTGCAGTTCAGCTTCATAGGTAGGTACCTACAATGCAGCTGCCTCTTCTTTTGCAATGCGCGTTCCAAAATAAAAACTTTAGGTAGGTAGGTACACCTTATCGATCGAGCGAGCGAAGCGAGCGAAGATCTTAGTGGTAAGTTGGGTGATTTTGCTTTGTATGTTTGTATGTTTGTATGTATGTTTCACGAATTGTTGTTCGCGCATAACTGTCAAACCGTTCATCCAATCTGCATGAAACTTGGTAGGTCAATAGGTTGTAGTAAGGAAATTTACGGTGGAGCATATGAGCTTAATCGATGAAGGGGTTGTGAAGATATTAGGTTCCCAAGGGGGTAATTTTTTTTTAAAGTTACACAAATATATTGAGTGGGGTGTCAAACGAAAGGGCTTATTTTGTACATTCCAAAATGGTTTTTATTTTTAATCTAGGATATATAGTTTTTGAAATACGACCAAAGAACAAAAACTACGTAACCAGAGCTGCAAGAGCTCCCGTTTCATAGAGTTTCGATGTCTTCGTAGCTCATTGACTGGTCGGTCTTAAAAAGAGAGTGGCATCGTTGCGGTTTGGTTTGCAATGATTTTAGATGCTACTTGATTTATTTTCGTGATAAAAAAAAAATTTGATAAAGAATGAAAATAATTGGGGTAAAAAAAGTTAAGTAAACAAATATATTGAGTGGGGTGTCAAATGAAAGGTCTTTATTTGTACATTCTAAAATAGTTATTATTTTTATTCTAGGACGTATACTTTTAAAAATACGACGAGAATTCATAAAAAATATGAAGTAAATGAAAAATTAGACACGACATTATGTATTGCATGCATGCAAGTATTTTTTACCATGAAGAGCTAGCGCAATAGGCATACTCGGCAGTAGTAGCACTTGAAATTATAGGGGTAGTCAGAAGAAAGTCCAAATGTAAGCCATCTACGGTGCGCGAGATCTCAGTTCGGGGCGAACTACTAGTTATTGATGATCCGTGTTGGCCGAGCACTATCTCGCCTCGACTTTCGACCTGGAAGGTCGTCGATTTGAATCCCGACTGTGTATCGATGGACTTTTCGTTTCGAAACATTTATACGAGTTACGAGTTCTAAACGGTGAAGGAAAACAGCGTGAGCAAATCAGCTAGAGTTCTAAGTTTTAATAGCGTTGAAGGGCTTGCAACCTGTCACGTATGGAATGCTAGTTTCTGCAAAATGTTATCATACAAATAGGTACCTACTACGTACCTACCTACCGCACGGAAGCGACTCACTCACGGATCTATCGTCTGACTACAAGTTACCTACCAATGTATTTGGACTAGTAAGTACACCTTTAGGCATCTTCAAAGGATCCTAATGCCTAGAGATTTGAGAGAATGTCTTCCGCGCCTTGGGGATACAGGCGTGCGTGATCATAGGTTAGGTAAGTATCTACCTAATTCATTTTTTCATTTTGCAGGCATAGATGAATTAAAGAGGTTATTACATGAACATGAATCAACTTGGTTTCATAACTCTCTCACAATAATAGTCGAGTTGGAAATCGGAATCGTGCAAAATTGATTCATTCCGTGCCAATAAGAAGTCGGGTTGATTGTCATGGTATTGTCTGGCTGCAGTTTCAGAAACATCCGTTAAACTTCAATTCTTTACAACATAGGTACCATTGGTCTTCCCACGTTGTAAAAAAATAATATTGTTTAATAGCTTAATAGGTAGGTACTTGTATGTAGGTAGATGATAGATAACATGCGACGGGTAAACTAACGCTTACATTTTTGCCGATGATCTCATTCTCCTTATTTCAAGTACTTTTACCAAATAGGTATCTAAAACAGGTGCTCTTCGGTTGGGAACCCTAGTAGGTGACAAGTAGCCCGTGACAAGATGCTCCCGATACTTGAGTTGAGAGTGAGACATTGACCTCTGAAGTTGACGCTGCGATATAAACCTTTGAGATAGTTTTGGTGCTTGCAGTCAGCAGCACCAGCAAATAGGTATAAAATGGATAAGTACCTACTTGTATTAGACATTTCTATCAGGTAGGTTCACAGAATTGAGAATAAGACTAGAACTAGTAAGTAGGCGGGGCCCGCGTAGCACCAAGTAAGCGCATTGCGCGCACTTCAACCTCCGCATACTTCAGTCGTGTTTGACGTCTTTCACAAGGAACATAGGTAGGAAAAATCAGAAAAAAATAGAAAAATGCCGTATTGTGCTATTATAAGCTGCAAAAACGATAGCCGCACCAAAAATGTAACAAAAGGGAGCATATCGTATCACCGGTAAGTATTATTTTATTGTTTTAAAGCGGTTTTGTTTGGTTTGTTTACAATTCAAAACCGTCAAACAAAAATAGACTGTGAACATTATTAGTTAAGGTCGCGTTTCTCATAAACCTCAACTTTCGCTACTCAATTAGGGATGTTACCCCATTATAATGATGAATGTGTTATCGAATACTTTATTGGTTATGATCATGTAAATAGTATTAAGGCGTTGATTTTTTTTGCAATAGTGATGATTTTATTCTGAACTGGCTGACGCCCGCGGCTTCACCCGCGTGGACTACTTTTTTGTTTATCCCACGGGAACTGTGCATTACTTCGGGATAAAAAGTAGCCTATGTCCTATTCCCGGTCATTATCTATCTATGTTTCAAATTTCAGCAAATCGGTTCAGTGATTGTCGAGTTATAGAGGAACAAACATACAAACATCCAAACTTTCGCATTTATAATATTAGTGTGATTCGTATGATTTATTTACTATTCTTATTCTTTTCTTATTCTTATTTAAGACTTATGGTTCCCGCCCAGTGGCTGGGTAAGATGAAAATTAGAAATATTTTGAAGAAATAACGTAGAATCTTCTGGTTTCAGTTTTCCCAAGGCACCAGATAAAAAAAATATGGATAGATGCAACTGTACCTACACCATAAAAAGAAAACACAAGAAGAAAAAAGAACCATTATTTTAAACAGTGATACAATTTACGAGTTGTAAACCTTTGATTGTGTAAATAAAGAAAGAAAGATAAGAAAAGCTTTTTATTTCGACCACCAGAAATATAACCTGACGTGCTACCTAGGAAGATTAAACTGAGCGTGCTACCGATCTTTACACATCAGTAGGTTGGTAATAATAATCGATTTCGATACGTCTTGTATTCTCATTGGCACATCACTAATCGAGTAGCAAGTATAGTCATTGTATTATCAATCTTATATCTGGTAAATATAAGATTGATAATAAAAGACTAACTGATAGCGCCATCTCTCGTCAAGTAGCTTGTTTTGTTGTCATTCAAGTAACAGCCATTGCATTATCAATCCTATTCCGACGTGTTAGAGACTAAAAGGAAAAAAATACTGAATGAAAATGTTTCGCAAAGCGCCATCTTTTGACAAGTAGCAGTACTGTTTATTTTATTAAGTTTAGAACCATGTTCCGATAGGCCTAAGGTTTATTATCAATAAAATTAGTTTTATGGTTTTAGGTCCTTTTTAAGGTTCTCTTTCGACCAATCATAACTTTTATTTCTAAGTGTGTTTTATTTTACGTGTGTGAGTTTGGCGACACTGGTTCTCTTAGTAATAAGTCAACATGCTGCTTCTACTTGCGTAAGCGAGCGATTCTCTTTTCTGTGGGTAGGTTCTTATCCGCTCAAAATAAACTTGAGTCGCGTAAACTGTAATGACGTTTGATGACATCGTGTAGGTCAATGAGGTTGTGTAGGCGAACCAGTTTCCTAGTTCATAAGTGGAATGGACTAGGATCATTGATTCGCAAGGTCTCACGTTCCGCTCCATAGTTACCGCGATGAGTCAGACGACAAATAATAAAGTACCTACTTACCTAAGTAAATACTTTATTGAAAGATTTCCATCCAAGTAGTTAGACAATTACCAAAACAATGTTTTTTTGATCTTATAAAACAAGCCATTTTCTACAAATTGTCCTGAACTTCCAGAACCAGTGCTAGTGGAAGTGTGGTGGCTGCGCGTCGGGTCGTTAGTTGTGTCAGTCACCTTATTGCATCAAGGCTACTGTAGAATGTTCTTTCTGTAGAGGTTTATTTACTGCTATACGTCACCGAGGTAACGCAATGAATGATTTTAACGAGTCTTTTTGTGCATGGAGTTGCAGTTGCACTGCTCTCGCGTGACTCATTTTTATATATTTTTTTAGATTAGAGTAGGTAGGTTGTAGGTACCTAGGTCATTTATTTTACTTATTTAATTCCTTTCTGCAAGTAAGCTCATGTTTGTTAGGACACATGAGTGCTTGCTTACCTAGTTAGATCAATCATTTTCATTCCTTCAGAGGGTTCTGTCCAAGGAAGTTATATACCTAATACCTACGTAACAGGAATGCTAACTGAGACAGAAAACGCGGTCCGCTTGAGAGATAAAACTTGGGCGGTGTGTCTTTTTCTAAAGGGTGACCATAATTTATAAACTAAACATTCCTAGTCCCTAAGCGGCCTTTTACATCATTTTCTGATTTACGTGATGTTTCAGGACATGATTTTTCATATAACTTCCTTGGTTCTGTCTGAGGATGACGTGACGACCGACGCGACGGTTCTGCGTAACAGCCGTATCGGCTAAGTAGTACTGTTACTCGGGCATGCCCCCAAAAAACACCAAAACATTGATCATTGGTATAAATTGTTACACTTCATAAAATTCGTCGCGTTCTGATTCGGAGTTTTTGTCTCCGTTTTTTTACAGTTACTTTCGTAATTTTGTAAAAAAAAATTGGTAGGCGTAGGTTTATCTTAAAGGCAGTTAGGTGAGATCATTGATAAAATTAACTAAGTACCTACCTACTTACCTATTATACCTACTTAAAAAAATATTCACAAAATGCTTAGTAGGTATTTAATTGAATGAAATTATGATTCCATTGATTGGATTATGAATAAAAGCAGTTCATGTAACAGCTAGTTCACAGACATCAATAAAAATAAGGTCATAGACCCAATGCAAAATAGATGATAGTCGTATTCATCACAACGGATGTTGCAGTAGCTGATAAGCAGAACAATATACTGAAGCGGAAGTAACATTGTACCTACCTACTGGTGTTATTATCAGGTGACACATTACAATAAAAACATGACATGTTGGTATTGAGTCATTCGTCTGCCGACTCGAGATCTAGCTAGAACTAGGTACCTACCTAAGTACTTACTTACTAAGAATTCAAAGAGGGCTTTTCCAAATTAACTACGCTACTAATCAAAAGAACCGATAGACGAATACCTATGCTACATCTTTAGTATCTCCATCTTTTCTAAGACAGGACCTTCCCAAATAGTCTGAGTTTTATGGAGGATAACTGTTAAAGATTCGTCAGCGATTGACGATCACACAAAGATACAATGCAGAAAGCAGCAGATAACGACGTGTCGCCGGCGACACTTCTGGTTTCTATGTATTTCTATGAAATAACTTCCGTGGCTAGGCTAGCGACACGTCGCACAGTGTGGGATTTGACGTGATTTTCGGACATGGTCTTTTTATTGCAGAATTCGTTAGTATTAACGATTTAAAACGTTAGAGTAGAACTCCCGTGTTTCAGTTAAGTTTATTTTCAGAGATATGAATTTTTGAAAATACCTATATTTTTAGTGCCAAAAAATTTTAAAGTGTTGGTGCGCCTACATTATAGGATTATTTAATAATTTGATTTCTGTATACCTAAGAATGTCTCAAGCTGCAATTTTAGAAATTATTTTGAATCTTCTTTATGCTGTAAAACGCGAGTAATTAATTATTTTATATTTTTGGTTTTTATTTTTTTACTCCGAATTTAGGTCGCAGTAGCACATAATTTCTTCACAACACATAGCCCCAGATCGTAAGCAACAATGTGGTAAAAACACGGAAAGCTAATCTCGCGTGGATTGGAAGTTATTAAATAATAACTTTTTTGCCGAAAACTTTACAGTCGGGGTTGTCACTTTTCAAATCATAATTTTTTTGCCAAAAATAAAGGAACTTATTCTTTTTTTTACTTTCCTTTAGATTGTTTACAACGATCCTTAGATTATGCTATCCTCAATTACTTTATATTATAGTGCATAATAATGAGGATAACACTTTTTTTACATTTAGAATCGCTATATCTCAGAAATGGTGAATCTTAGGAAAAAGAATAAACGGCAAATTTTGTGGAAAATAGCATGATCTACATTTATATTAATAAATAAATCTGTTTTTCATAAATACCTCGTTTCGTTCTATTACCCCAAAAAAATAAAAATTACCCTGCAGGGGTAAATAAATATCCACAGACACGGTATCACTGAGATTTTCAGCTCTATCAATTTTTTTAAATTTACGGCCATAAGCGTTCAAAATTTTACCAAATATTTGTGACAACCATAACGGAAAAACTTAAATCACTGTAACTTCCAATCCACGCGAGATTAGCTTTCCATGTTTTTACCACATTTTTGCTTACGATCTGGGGCTATGTGTTGTGAAGAAATTATGTGCTACTGCGACCTAAATTCGGAGTAAAAAAATAAAAACCAAAAATATAAAATAATTAATTACTCGCGTTTTACAGCATATAGAAGATTCGAAATATTTTTTTAAATTGCAGCTTGAGACATTCTTAGGTACACAGAAATCAAATTATTAAATAATCCTATAATGTAGGCCCACCAACACTTTAAAATTTTTTGGCACTAAAAATATAGGTATTTTCAAAAATTCATATCTCTGAAAATAAACTTAACTGAAACACGGGAGTTCTACTCTAACGTTTTAAATCGTTAATACTAACGAATTCTGCAATAAAAAGACCATGTCCGAAAATCACGTCAAATCCCACACTGTGCGTCGTCGGTCGCCGGGCCGAATTGTAGACGAAGCTGTCGTTGTACGACACGTCGCGTCGTCTATGCAGTCGGCTACGGAATTGTACCTTTAGGTTTAAGGTTGGAACATCTAGGTAGGTAGGTATAGGTACTACTTGACAGGTGTGTGTAGTCTTTGATTACAACATGAGTGCAATAAATAATTTGAATTTGATTAGGTAAGTACCTACATAAAGTGTGTAGTGAGTGTAGGTACCTACCTACTAAGCGAATCTCCCTAGCAGAACGTTACAGTTTTAACTTGAAACGCTTTCTTGAGCCATAATCATTTGGAAAGCATATCATTTTGCGACATCAAGATTGTTTCTAGTCGCGAAGATGTAATATTACAACGGTATTTACGTAGATGACTGAT
This sequence comes from Camptogramma bilineatum, assembly GCA_958496255.1. NCBI lineage: Eukaryota > Metazoa > Arthropoda > Insecta > Lepidoptera > Geometridae > Camptogramma > Camptogramma bilineatum. The sequence continues at coordinate 7,795,494 of OY292463.1, read as the reverse complement.
TGTGGTGATACTGAGTCATATCATACCTGCATGGTGTAATCTACACTTATCTATTACTTATAAAGAATAGCGTTTTGCAAACATGTTTGGCTAAATATTGCGCTGATTTGCGCTACATAGAGCACCATAAAGAAAATGGTAAGTAGGTACCTATCTTGTTTATTTTACTACTATTTCAGACATACAAAAATATGGCTTTAGTTGATGATTCAGGCGCCAACTGATTCCAAGGTTACTATTACGAACCCGAGGTTATGGACCAGCAGCGTTGCCAACTCTACCATCAGACTTGTAGCTAAATCTGCCCCGAAAAGTTGCTAGATAACCAGATTGTCCTCAAAAAGTAGCTAGATGTAATCAAGGGAAAAAAACTTGTTATCTACGGTGTTGTCCACAGTGTTGTCTTGGTAGGTTATAAAGATTTATTCAACCTAAATCTTGCTTTTTTAGCTACAACTTTTTCAATTTTGTAGCTGACGGTAGCCTAAAAGTAGCCAGATCTAGCTATAAAGTAGCTAAATTGGCATCACTGTGGACCAGTAAACCGCAGCTAACTGTCTCGGTAACTGTTCTTATTAGGAGGAGTGAGGACTGCAATAAACTTCGACGATAACAGGTCATTAACCATTTTCTGAAGGGGCAGGTGAGAACGCACTTTTTCTAGCACAACGCGTGTGATAAGGACAGCATTAGACCGGCATTGTGTTCATGTCTGTAGGTATGAATTTCATAGTACAATGCTTATCTGTTTGAAGATCTTGACACAATTTTGATAGAAAAGGTACCTAGTTCCAAAACCGCGCTATGGTTTATAGTGTCAACTGAAGTGTTCGAGAACATTTAAAACATAATTTGCCGACTAAAAAAACAGATAATCGAGAAAGAGCTAATCATGCATGTTGAATTCCATTGCAAATTGATGCATCATCTTGCCAACGATTTTTTTATCGTAGTAAAAGTGGCCGCTTAGACTTTTTTTACAGTCGAACCGAGATTCTTTCAATGAATGAAGTCGAAAAAAGATGAAATGCTACAAAAAATTAAACGTTTGACACCAATCGGGTGTAAATCTATGACGTAGATAAAAAAGAGGGTTCTAATTTATTATGTTTTGGACGTTATTAGTAACATCCGCAACAATTTCTTAGACAACAAGGTAGATAGATACCAATTTGTTTCATTGCATCTGCAAATAAGTGCAGCAACGATCTACTTTCTTAATTGGAGCATTAGGTATCACGCTTTTGCTATCAACCGTGTCTATTTCATTGTTAACTAGTAGTTCGCCCCGAACTGAGATCTCGCGCACCGTAGATGGCCAACATTTGGACTTTCTTCTGACTACCCCTATAATTTCAAGTGCTACTACTGCCGGGTATGCCTATTGCGCTAGCTCTTCATGGTAAAAAATACTAGCATGCATGCAATACATAATGTCGTGTCTAATTTTTCATTTATTTCATATTTATGAATTCTCGTCGTATTTTTAAAAGTATACGTCCTAGAACAAAAATAATAACTATTTTAGAATGTACAAATAAAGACCTTTCATTTGACACCGCACACAATATATTTGTTTACTTAACTTTTTTTACCCCAATTATTTTCATTTTTTATCAAAATTTTTTTTATCATGAAAATAAATCAAGTAGCATCTAAAATCATTGCAAACCAAACCGCAACGATGCCACTCTCTTTTTAAGACCGACCAGTCAATGAGCTACGAAGACATCGAAACTCTATGAAACGGGAGCTCTTGCAGCTCTGGTTTCGTAGTTTTTGGTCTTTGGTCGTATTTCAAAAACTATGCATCCTAGATTAAAAATAAAAACCATTTTGGAATGTACAAAATAAGCCCTTTCGTATGACACCCCACTCAATATATTTGTGTAACTTTCATAATTTTTTACCCCCTTGGGAACCCAATATCTTCACAACCCCTTCATCGATTAAGCTCATATGCTCCACCGTAAATTTCCTTACCACAACCTATTGACCTACCAAGTTTCATGCAGATTGGATGAACGGTTCGACAGTTATGCTCGAACAACAATTCGTGAAACATACAAACATACAAACATACAAACATACAAACATACAAACATACAAACATACAAACATACAAAGCAAAATCGCCCAACTTACCACTAAGATCTTCGCTCGCTTCGCTCGCTCGATCGATTATTGACGTTTCTTCTAATGTTTCTTTGTCGCTTTACCGAGTTCGAATATCGTGGGAGAACGGGCTTTTCACTTGCAGAATTGTTATAACCCGTGAAAGCCTGGATTCCATTCATCTACGATAGAAATTGGACATGCGTTAGGTATTTGGTTTTCATTTCGATCGTCTGTCCCTAATGGAAATGTAATGACATGTTGAATTAACTTTAAATTGCTTTCATATAACGTTAAGGTAACTAGTAGGTAGGTACCTACTTTTTCACACTATGCCAGCATCAGCAGTTGGCTCACTTAGTATTTGCTTGCTGGTTTCCTTATCGCCAGGTAAGTCTCTGTTCGTTTCTTTTCTAAGTAACAGTTTTTTTTCTTTTCTATTTAATTTAATTTCCTACCATCTATCATTCGTATTCTTATCTACTCTACCTGCCCTAATCCCATGGTGTAGGTGCAGTCACAACACAATCATGTTTATTTCTTCCAATTTCTTTTCTTATGTCTTATCTTATTGGATTGTGCTCCAGACATCCGTTAGATGCACAATCTTGTCATAGTGAGGGGTCCCAAGAGGACTGATTGTCTGATTGAATTAGCAAAAGGATGTGGCACCAATGCGGGGTCTTCGGGTCGGGATGGGTCGGATAGGGTCAAGATTGCGGGATTCAAGAAAGGCCGACGACTTTAATCAGCTGTCTTCGTTAGCGTGCGTAATTTTTTATGACTCATTCCAACTGTTAGGCTGGTTAGGTAAGGGCTGGGTAATTTGTTAAATACTCTTCTTGGCTTGACCAAAAAGATGCCTAATGAGTTAATTCCCGGACTAGGCAAGTAATTAGTCACACCCACCCAGCCAGGGATAGGTATACCTACTTATATTCTTAATTATATCGTATAGTGACGAAAATAAAACTTATTTCTATTCTATTCTAATTCAACAAACTAGTTTGACACCTTTATCTAGGTATTTTAGATCAACTAAGTATATCAAATAGAGGTTAGCCACCTCTTTCCCGCATAATAATTTTATACGTGTTTGAGAATGTAATAATAATAAGGCGTTTAAGCTGTGGCCTTGAACTAATTACCTAGTTCCTTCGTTCCTTTTTCTCTACGCACTCATCAGACGCTAGATGAGATGATTACTTTTATTTACGACTTACTAGAACTATTGTTATTTAAGTGTTCCTTCCTACTTATTTATTTGCAAGGCAAATATTGTACTTTTTTGCAATGTTTGTTTGGGGCAAATATTTAGAATCGGCCAGCACACTTCTAACAGGTGAACAAATCGATATCACAAGTGAATGGGTGTGCGTTATCAGGATTTGTACCCGTATCAGCAAGACGTGGAATTTATCAAGTGCTTGATAGCATTTGTAGGGAAAGCGATATTGTGTTTATTTCTGGTTATTGGTGCAACGCTATTTAGGGCATGAATTACCTTCCGTAGACACCCATAACTTCGCCTAGTGTAGGTAGGTATCTTTGCCTAATACCTAGTACCTACCTATGATACTTTTTATAATTTGCGAATTAATAAAAGATACCTATCTACACTAGGCGAAGTTATGGATTTTTACTGTATATAGGTAGGTAGGTACCTAGTTGACGTCTTTGCAGTAATGTCTCATTTTCTGAAAGTTAACTTGATTAATCTACCATCAAAGTTCATAGGTAGTTTAGGTTTCGATTTGAAATGGTTTCTCCGGTTGTATCAACTTTGTGGACTAATAGCTTACAAAATTAGAGCAGAGATAAGGTGTTCCGTCCGTCCGACTTTTTAGGCCAACGTTTTAGGCTATTTATGTTTAAATCCTATTATCTCCATGCCCTTTTACGAAAGTGAGAATGTTTTGGTACCTACGACGCGTCACGTGTTTTTCTTTCTACTTTCGAGCAAGAGGTCCTTTATTTTATTTTTTGTTGCGATCAAAACCGGTTTGTGTAATGTCTTTCTCTTTTTTAGGTTCTTTGAACAGTTATTTAAAAGGATTGAATGTTAATAATTTTACAGAGTTTTCAGTAGGCAGAATTACCTACTACTTTCCTAGGTAGGTACCTACCTATAATAGTACTTATCTAAAGAAAAGATTGGTAGGTAAACAAGTAGTTAAATAAAAAAAACGGCTTCAATGTTGTAAGCTGAGCAATTTTCTGCACTCTCGAGGTGCATTTCTGTTCATTATTTTCGAAGATCCTCGAAAGATCGTCACCAAATGTTTATTGCACCAATACAGAAGGTAGGTATATACCTATCCTTTCAAACAAAAAAAGAATTTTTCAAATCGCTCCAGGCGTCTTCGAGTAATTGTTGAACATACATTAAAAAAACTCAAAAAAGAAGATGCTGAAGAATTGAAAACCTCCTCCTTTTTTTGAAGTCTGTTAAAAATCCTGACCTGAGAGAAATCTACCAGGGATAGTTGTTATGCATATTATATAACTTACTTACCTAGCTAGCACTATAGTGTACCTAGGTACAGATTTCACAATGGATCTAGGCATTAGTGAAGTTACCCGTTTCACAGCGCAGTAGAAATTTTGTATGAAAAAGCTGCACTGCACAGCAAAATGGCTAACTTCACCAATGCTTTTACCTACCACAGATTTATGAAATATGTGATCTATACTTAGGTCATGCATGATCACTGTAGGTGTCATCATGGTTATCCATATCCAAGAAAAATTAGGTAAGGTAGGTACTTAGGGTAGGTAACGATAGACTGAGGATAATCATAGACAGATAGGTAGGTAGGTAGGTACCACAAGGAGATTTCCACAAGGATTAAAGTTGGACACAGCAGCAGGGTACCTACTTCTAATAATCTGTAGTCAAACTTACCACAGCCACAAGCCTTCCTCGCACCGTGACACCGATCATTGGTGCGAACCTGACCTCAACTCCTGGCTCCACCACCAGCTCTGCATCTCTTTCTATCAATAGATCATCCCTCAGGAGGTAAGGCTGACCGTCTCGCTTCCACACTGTGCGTCCGCCGGCCAGCACGCCACCGGTCAGCTCCGTCAGACCAACCGTCTTGTTTACTAAATACGGGTCCGTGTCTATCAACTCCTGTCCACTACATAAACACAAACTTAAAACACACAGCACTAACACTGTCCGCCACTTATATTTAGTGTCACTGAACTGACTATGTCTCTTCTGTAAACCCATATCCTTTGAGTACTCCATGATTCACTAACTGAACACGAAAATATTCATTTCTCTTTTATTAGCGTTACCTGCATTCATGCAACTTACAACTTTTCAAACATTACACCCAACATTTGAATAACTCAGTGCAGTTAAGTCACTAGACATAATTGATTTTGTAACTTCACTTGCAGTAATATTTAACAAAACAGTTCTGAAACAAAGGTGGGGCTGACACAAACGGTGGAAACAAAACTACGCGCGCCGCTGCCGTCGCACGACCGTTGCACAAAGTCGTTTGGCCGGTTTTTGGTATTCTACTAGCTAGTGTTTTCTTTCCTCCTCCCTCCCTCCTCACACGAAAGCCTCCCACTCCCACCCTACCTTTGCCGCTCGTCGGTCGTCGTCCGTTTCGCGCGCGCCTGCCATGCGCCCCTATGTTATGTATGTACACATATATATATGTATTTGGTATGTATAACCACATACAGTGTTGCCAACTCCAAAAAATCCAAGTCGCTAGATTCAATCTGAAAAGTCGCTAGAACTTCTAGAAAGTCCCTAAAAACTGGGGGGGGGGGGGGGGGGGGGGTTGAGTAAAAATAACAATAATTTGTTGATAGTAAAAAAACCCAAACGTTAGGGTTTTTTAAGTAAAAATAAAATAAAAATACTTTTATGTACACTCACCCCCTTACCTATGAAAGATGTTTAAAGTTGAACACTGGTTGAACAACGTCCTGTCTCTGTTTGTCACTATCCACAAATAAAGACAGGACGTTGTTTAACCAGTGTTTCACTATAAACATCTTTCATAAGTAAGGCCCTTGGCCCTGTCTCTAGAAATAGCGACTTTTGCTATGGTGTTAGCGACTTAAAATCAGGTTTAGCGACAAAATATTTTTAGCGACTTTTCAACTTCAACCGGCACGCCAAAATAGTATTAGGGCAAGTAATGGAAAGGTGGAAAGGACAAAAAGTCAACTTGAAATAGTAGATAAGGAAGGAAGTTCTCACAAGTTTCACACATTCTCTCAAGGCGTTCGTTGGTTTGAACTGGTTCTTTATGAATAGGATGACGTATGAATGTTTTACTTTGATAGTACCTACCTACCTAAACTTAAGCTTATGTCAAACTCTTTTTTAAACTCTGTTCTATTTTATATTTAACAAATATCTTAGTTTCTTTTCTATATCCGCAAGTTTGTACGTTCGTTAGCTCTACACACCAAAACAACTGAACGACCTTGACTTTGAGAGCATAATAAAGTACCTACCTAAATAAAACAATTAGTTCCCGCTTTTTCCGTAGGTCTTGAGTGCTGAATCCTACTCTATAGGTAGGTACCTACCTATTTAAAATATAATATATTTTGTCGCTTAAACTGATTTTAAGTCGCGAACACTTGAGCAAAAGTCGCTATTTCTGGCGACAAAGTCACTAAATTGGCAACACAGGGCCGCGCCGTTATCTTATGGTGCGTTAATACGCTTCCGCCGAGCAATAGACATTCAACCAGTTCAGTGATCGTGCAAGTGTCATTCTCATCTCAACGAGACCGAACGTGACAAAATATAATATAAAAAACACTAAATATAACGTTAAATATAAAGTTAAATATAACGTTAACGATATATATAAAAAAAACGTCTTCTGTCGGACGGAAGCTGACGGAAGCGATACAGAATACAGAATGTTACCATGCTAATAAATTTAATAAATGTCAGCTTTATCTCAAGCAGTACCTACCTATTTCTTTTTATTAAAATATTTCAAAATTACCTATCATTTTATTTTTATTAGTGACATCATGCAATTCACATTTTTGGTTACTGAATTAGGGATCAGTGAGGGATCAGTCCAGTCTCATAATTTATAATTATTATAACTTTTTAGAATTTTCTAATTTCTAAATTCAGTTTCATATTTTTTAATCTTGCAACATTTTGACATCCTTATCTTCACTCATTCATTCAATTGATTATGATTAGGGATACCATTTAAAAACTTTTACCGCGGTTCGAAGGTAAACTAAGCGGAGTAGGTACACAAACAACATACAAAATAGCATCATCAAAACCTCTTCATACCTGAAAAAATTCAATTGTAAAGAGGTTTTGATGCTATTTCGGGTTGGTTTAGAAACGTAGGTAGAGTCCGTACCAGCACTCCAGTCCTACAGCAAAAGCGGGAACTAATTGTTTTATTTACTTTTCTTTATTAAAGCTCTTTTAGTCAGGTCGTTCAATTGTTCTGGTATGTAGAATTAACGAACGTACAAACTTGCATAATTATTATTGTTCAAGCCTTATTTGGACAATAGGCATGAATCCTAATTTTCAAAATCTCTTCTATGATATTCAGAAGTATCTATTATGTCTAAAATATATCATATTTCTGTAGAAAATTAAGGTTTTTGTGCAATAAAAGTACATTTAAATTTAAATTTTCAAATTCACGCCAAAACGCTCGCCGGTGTCATGGCGTCTGTTTTTACGTCACGGATCGGTATATCAACCAGTGATGCCTACATAGTTACTATAGAAACAAAAGGATGTTTACCGAAACGAGACGCAATGACAGACGCCATGACACCGGCGAGCGTTTTGGCTATCATGGCGGATTGTTGTATTTTGTAGATTTATTTTAGCAAATAAATTAGTAATCTCGACATTAATAAGAGAATAAATACATTTTTCAAAATCTTTGAATCCTATTTCATTAGATCAGATAAATATTTTGGCGATACTTGATTACTGTCATCATGCCTATTAGTAATTTTTTACCTAACCTAGTTCTGCGATAGCAGCGCCACGTCTATCGGACTTCAGTGGTGGCGCGTACTCTACTACTTCAATATCAGTAAGAGGCACGGTTTGGTGTGTAAGTACCTACACACCATAGTCCATACATACTGATATTGAAGTAGCAGTGGGGGGGTTAGATAGAGGGAGTGTAGGGAGGTACTTGAAACTCCCAGTACGTACCTACTGTTTTTCCTGCAGGAGAGGCACATTTTATTTGTAATATTTTTTCAAAACTCAATTTTAATTTGCTTTTGCTTTTCTTAACATTTTACATTGATATTTAATTATTTGTTTGCGATAAAGTTGAAATTATATGTAGGTAAGGTACCTAATTTTCACTTCCAAATTACTTATTGTCAATCGTTTTTATATTTTTTTGCGATTGTTTCCGATTTTTTACCCGGCTGACTGTCAAGTCACCCGGGTTATGTAGATCGCGCGTTTCTATGTATGTGGGTTCGTTCGTTCGTATGTAAGTAATATTCTTTATTACCACGTTTCTCCTAAACGGCTGGATGGATTTTGATGAATGAGGTATCGTTAGAATCGTCTCCATCTCGATTGTGCTCTAGGATACTTTTTATTTCGATAAATCAAATAGTGCGGCTAAAAAATGCAACAATGTGTGAATTTTCAAAATGAAAATCACGCTATCATATCAAAATCCATGTCAGAATCAAGAGGTTGGTGGACTGATATCAAATATATTTTTTTTAAAAATCTAACATGACATCTTCGAAGACTAAATCGAGTCTCAAAATTTTTGAAAATCTATTTTTCGCCCTAAATAAAATTGCTAACCAAAACGCAAACTAAAACTTTCTATTTAGTCACACGCAACGTTTAGAACAAACTGCATCGAAATTGGTTTAGCCATTTAGGAGATATCTCATATTTAAGAAATTACTTACGCATTTAATTTAGGTACTCACAGAGCCATCTGTGTGTCAACTGTGACAACAACGTTTAGGAAAATGCGCACGGCATCGAACCCTAGATACCTACATAATAATAAAATTGTAATTTAATTTTGTTTTGTGATTGATAAGATAATGCTGTTTCCAACTTTTCAGTTCAGCCGGGTTTTTTTATTTTTGAATAAATTGCTTGTTCCGATAAGTACCCATTATTTATCACGAACTAACTATGGAAGTACCTTTATTAAAGGTTAGGTTCAGAATTGGTAAAAAATCTATACTTCTCCTGCAGCGGGGGTGGTCCACGGGGGGTTCCTCTCTCCCAGTCATCTACTGACTTAAGTCTGAATTCATTTGCTTACGTACCTGTTTATTAGATACCTGTTTATTAGGCTAATGTAAATTAACAGTTGGGGTTGTAAGGAATAGATGCTTGGCACGTGTATCCCTACATATTATGTATCTATTATTATTTTATAATGTGGAATTAAATCAGTATCTGGAAATGGAAGTTTATATTTGTGTTCTGAACATAAATTAATATTATTAAGTTGATGCAAGAGGAGAACACAAATTAATAGGTTGTAGCAGCCGCACCGAACCGAAATAGCTGGTGGCTGTCTGCTACTCTGGGTAGACCTGGTGGTCTCGACAATTACGTTCAAAATGATAGGTTCTAGAGTTCAACTTACAATGGACAGGTTATTATACGTGTACGTACCTCGGACTGCCACTGCAGTTGCGATGATTCTCCACCTGGATGAGGATCCTCGAGCCTTCGATGCTGATGAAAAGTAGTGGGTAGTCCAAATCGTGATCACACGCGCGAAAGAGAACCGAAGAAGCTTCCTTCGACCGATTAGAGCTGTACGCGTGTGCCCGGGGTGGGGGTTCAGAATGCACTCGCAGTTGCAAGGCTCCGATATTTGAATATACGTCACGTATGACAGTTAAACAATTAACTGCGACCTGTCAGTGTCAGTTGAACCAATCACCGCGTGATGTTTTTACTTCAGTTATATTTATGGTTGATTTATGGTAACGAAACATAGGTATTATTAAGTTGATGCAAGAGGCCTTTACATCTTTACTAGATGATTTATACAGTGTCAGGAGGCAATCTTTTTGCCTACACTTATTGAAGGTTAAACAAACTTACCTAAAGTGAAGTTTGACCGTAATTATACGACGTCGCTGCATCCGAAAATATTTTATAATCACCAGGTAGTTCCATTGCTCAATGTACTGGGCACGAACACTATTTAGAGCTAAAAAAACTTTAAAAAACAAGATAACATAGTTATAAAACGACTCAAAGTTCGTCGCGCCTCGGTAATGCCGAGCCGCCCCGACCTGCCGAGCAGTCCCGACAGTCCCGCTTAATTCCCATCATTCGTTTCAGAGAATATAACGATTTCCCAAAAGCGTAATCGATATTTCTATATCGATTTAGTACGGGATAAGTTTCATACAACTTATGGGAGGGAGGGATTAAAATATTTTCGGATGCAGCGACGTCGTATAATTACGGTCAAACTTCACTTTAGGTAAGTTTGTTTAACCTTCAATTATACGACGTCGCTGCATCCTCGATATTTTATAATCACCAGGTAGATGTTCAGAGTTTTAGGGAAATCGTGTATTATAATAACCCCGAAGGGAAAAAAGGTTTAGTTATATGAACAAACAAAACCTTGATTTACTCTAATAAAATTAACTACTGTCTCCATGATTAGCATTGTAAAATCGGATAAATTTACTAGGACAAATATTTTTTTTTATTGTTTCATTAAAGTGAAATAATTGTTTCATTATAATAATAAATGAAATAAGTATAATATATATTATATATATATTTATAAAGGCATATACAAACATTACCCACTCAACAGTTTAGGATAATATACCTAATAATTTACATAGGTACCGATGGCGCAATTTGGCTCAAGATCTGGATGTGTGTAGAAAAAGGGAGGCATTTGCCCTGCAGTGGGACTATGCCGGCTGTCTAAGCTGCGTAGTTAATTAGCCTGTTTAGTTTATTAAAAAGTAAATAGTGAATAAATTATATCAGCTAGGCCTATTGTAAGTTTTAAAAATACAGGAAGTTACCAGATCATCCAGCAGCTTTTCTATTGCCTCAATAGAAGAGGCCCTTTGATCTACCGCTGACGTCGGTCGGTTGCAGTGCAGCGTACGAGCTGAGTGTGCAGAGAATAACTTCTCCATCTTGGCAGTTAGAGAAACTGATCATGTTCTTGTACGTTAATAAGGTATTTCGCAGACATGATCTCTATTAATGATGAGAAAAAAAACAAAGGGATGACATACCATGGTAAAGCTCTCCCAGGAGGGGAATTCTTTATTAGATTTTTAATTATAATTTTAAATAGAGGACTAATAATGTTTATTCTAGATAACGTAATCAAGAATGCACACATTGTGCAGTTGACAGTGCTAGCAGAGCCACAAACGTTGTGGTTATTGTAGGCAAAACTATGCCCACTACATGTATTGCTCACTAGGATACCGAATGACCGGCAAAATTAAGGTAAATTTTAGTGTCCCAAGTACTTTGTTATTTTGGGAAAAATGGCAGAGTTCGGTGAACTCTTTTAAGCAGACGAGAAATGTTAGCATCTTTGCTGAATTTATTTCCTAGTTTGTATTAGAAAGATTGACGGGATTGTGTTGACGGTAGAATAGTAAATGGCTCCAGAATTGGAGTAATGAGTGATAAAGTTTAAAGCAAAATGAATTGGAGATAATTATTGTAAATACATGATTATGGTATCCGGGTATTTATCAAGTAATTTACCTTTTTATATACCTACTATATTTACGAATTTCAGGCAGAAAACCGAAATAGTCGAAAATATTATTATTCTGACGAAAAATCCACAACTTTTAAATTAAGATGTGTCATATCATAATGTTTCATTATAGGTTATATTGTGGTTATTTGATTAATGCAATCATAATTTAGACTGTTTCTGTTATTATGATTTAGTAAGCGACAAGGCATCGGAGTAATGCTTCGCTATAACGGGATGCCGCGTTCTGAAAGGAGACTTAAGCAGCATAATATTAGATCATAATCGGGTGAAAAGTAAATAAACCCAGATAATTGACATTCGGGAACCCTGGTATGGTTGGCTAGACCAGTGAGGGACTGTCACAATACCCGATGCTTGGGCATCTATTGATTTAGGCAAACGTTTTAGTGTCAGTAAGAATGGAGAAAAGCAATCAATGTTAAAAGAATCAGGAACTCTTTTACACAAAACATCTATATACTTAATACTCTATCTACATCTACATTTTCTTTGGATTTGATGTAGGTATGATGCAAATATATAAACATCATCGAGATGTTTATATTCAACTCCTTTCATTCTATTTATGTATGACATCCTGGTATATCTGTACCAACATAACATTATCTATCTGTCCTCAGGAGGATTTTAAAATTTGTTACCTAAGTCTTTTGCAAAACATATGAAACTTATAAATTTGGCTTGTAATCCTAATAGATTAGTACTGATTTTGGTTGCTAACGGGCTCCGAAACTCATTAGAGTTTTTCCCCATACAAAATATATATATATATATATATATATATATATATATATCCAACCAGTAAAAAAAGTCTGAAAATAATAATTTGAGGGATTATTAATGGCTAGGCAAGGGTTCACCTAACTATAGTAATAGATTTATCAATTACTCTTCCACCAAGTGAAACATAATTATTATAACTCACAGTTCAATTTCACTATCATATCTTAATCTATAATAAAGATTATAGAAAAATTCCTAGCACGTGCTAGGAGTTCCTCTATCTTGAAGAGTTTCGTATAAACTCAATCTATAGGTAAATCTATAGGTGCTTGGGAAAACAAAGATTAATACACCAAACAACGTTTTCGAAATCTCAAATACATAAGCAGCATTTACACGCAGAGATCGGCCTGCGGATTTTCCCGCGGATCGATCTCTGCCATTCCAACCTTTGACAGTTTTATCCGCGGATATCCGTAAAGATATCTTTACAGATATCTGTACAGTCCAGGGGCTCGATTCCGGTACCGAACTTTTTATCAACCTAAACCAAAACCTCAACTAAAGCGACTGTTTCCATGACTACTAATAACAAACGACTCAGTTGTGGTGAGGTTTTGAACTTTGGCAGTACAAATTTTTGAAAAGCTATTCTACTATTCACCAAATGGCTGACATTTAAGAGTTCGAACCAAAACCAAAGCGGTTGTCATTTAATAGAATACAGGCCGATCCGTGCTAAAAACTCTACCGTTTAAAGGCCGCTAGTTTTATCCGCGGATATCTTTACAGATATCTGTACAGTCCACACAACGATCTATTATCATTTAATCTTGGTTATAAGGATTGTTGGTCTTGTTGAGAGGCTTTCTTGGTAGCTTTGTCTCTTTCACACTCGTTGTTGGATTAGTAGTGTGCCCAAGTCATTTAAATTTCAGGATATTTTTACTTTATCGCGCTCGACAAAATCAGCGCTTGATTTCGATCCATGGTTTCGATCCTTGAATTCGATCCTTGATTTTGATCCTTGATTTTGATTTCGATCCTTGATTTCGATCCTTGGTTTCGATCTTGGATTTCGATCCTTGATTCTTGAATTTTGAACCTTGAATCTGAAATTTTGAATCTTGAATCTGAAATTTTGAATCTTGAATCTTTTAAGTGACAGCTGTCAAACTTCAAATGACCATATCTCGGGAACTACTCGTCCTAGACTCCCCGTTCCCAGTTCAAATGAAAGCTATGACCAAGATCTTCATTTGAAGTGACAGCTGTCAAACTTCAAATGGCCATATCTCGGGAACTACTCGTCCTAGACTCCCCGTTCTCAGTTCAAATGAAATCTATGACCAAGATCTACATTTCAGATGACAGATGTCATTTTGACAGCTGTTATTGAAAATGTAGATCTTGGTCATAGCTTTCATTTGAACTGAGAACGGGGAGTCTAGGACGAGTAGTTCCCGAGATATGGCGGTTTGAAGTTTGACAGCTGTCACTTCAAATAAAGATCTTGGTCATAGCTTTCATTTGAACTGGGAACGGGGAGTCTAGGACGAGTAGTTCCCGAGATATGGCGGTTTGAAGTTTGACAGCTGTCACTTCAAATAAAGATCTTGGTCATAGCTTTCATTTGAACTGGGAACGGGGAGTCTAGGACGAGTAGTTCCCGAGATATGGCCATTTGAAGTTTGACAGCTGTCACTTCAAATGAAGATCTTGGTCATAGCTTTCATTTGAACTGGGAACGGGGAGTCTAGGACGAGTAGTTCCCGAGATATGGCGGTTTGAAGTTTGACAGCTGTCACTTCAAATGAAGATCTTGGTCATAGCTTTCATTTGAACTGGGAACGGGGAGTCTAGGACGAGTAGTTTCCGAGATATGGTGCTTTGAAGTTTGACAGCTGTCACTTGAAATGAAGATCTTGGTCATAGCTTTCATTTGAACTGAGAACGGGGAGTCTAGGACGAGTAGTTCCCGAGATATGGCCATTTGAAGTTTGACAGCTGTCACTTCAAAGATTCAAGATTCAAAATTTGATAGGGCCTCCAGACTCTCTGCGAGAACCCCCGAGAACACCCGAGAAGCGTGAGTGTGAGGAGCTTCTCGCCTTCTCGTTCTCTGGCTCGCCTGTTCTCCGATCGGTGTCGGTATTTTTGGCCGAGACAAAGGATTTCAAACATCACGACGGAGAAAAATTGAGAGTGTGGATAGCTTGTTTGTTCTTCGAGAAGTCTCGGCGAGACTTCTCGCCGAGCTTTCTCTCGAGAGTCTGGAGGGGCTATCAGATTCAAGGTTCAAAATTCAAGAATCAAGAAAAAAACTTTGTAAATTTATACCGTTCCACGCGCCAGTCCAAAATCTGCGGTTATCTGTACAGATATCTTTAAAGATATCTTTACAGATATCTTTACAGTCCGGATCCGTGGGAAAATCTTTAGCGTTTAAAGGCCGCTAGTTTTATCCGCAGTTATCTTTAAAGATATCTTTACAGATATCTTTACAGATATCTTTACAGTCCGGATCCGTGGGATAATCTCTATCGTGTAAATGCCGCTATAGAAGGTGGTATCATGAGTCTACATTTAAAAGCCTAGAAAGACTAAACACTTAAGTACTAGTACACTTGAAAAATCTTGTTAGGGTTTCCGCGACACAGGCTAGACCTAGGCGGCACCCAATGTGAAATCTGTTCATTTAAGATTGTACCTTTGGAAAATAAACATTTATTTATTTATGTACTTGGAGTTGTCACTTTTTGTGGTTTATTATAAGCTCTCGGTTCTGTAACAAGTTAACTTCATCGTCAACATTTGACACAGTCTACAAAAGTAGGTAGGTACTTAAGGTACATACATAGTACATCCTTTAAACATGAAACTCAATATTATAAAATTATGTTCTAGAGAGGAAACGAAGATTCTTAGTTTTATTAATAATCTTAGGCTGTTATGTACCAAACTCTAACAGAAAGTATTAAAGGATAATTTGTGACTGATTATAAAATATTATTTTGTTATAGATATCTTAACTGATCGCGAGAGCCACTGCTCGCTTGGGTACTTTGTGCTACCAAGGAAGACCAGCGCTATGGTAGACTATCTACCGTAGCTTATACTGAGTGGAGGCCTTTTTGTTAACTCAATTTATTTAGTTTAATAACAATTATGTACCTAATAACTTAAAGTTATGGTAAGTAACAAATAAAGTTCTTCAATTTGATTTGATTTCCAAACAATAAAAAATATTTAAATTGGATCTGTGTCTCAAACTGACTTTTGTATCTCTTGTCTCTGTTGAGCTTTGAAATTTTCAGAAATGTGAATATTTTCAACTAGATATATTTAAATACCTCGCCAGGCCAACCCACCATTATTTTTCCCCAACGTTCAGAGATCTTGGTAAGAATACTTCAGGTTTATTATTGAGATCCCTAAGGATTCTAAATTATTATCATTTTATCAGTGCTTGCATTATTTGCATCCGTGGAATCAGGCATAGGTTGCGTGGTTGGGTCAAAGCCGTCTATCCGATACTAGGGGTATCGACTATCGATACTTTCGATCGTATCATCTTTGATTCGAAGAAAAAGAGTGCTTATAATCATAATCCGCAATGATATATGATATAGGTAATCAGTATAAATAGGTGGTAATCAAGTTACCATTCGATAATAGTTAGTAGGTCTTTATAGTGTATGCTAACTAGCCAGACTGCAATCGCATCGCAGTTCTTGAAATTAAAATGATAACGACAGCAAACGCATATTGTACAACTCAGACTGCACTGGAGATCGTAATCTCATTATGGTTATAAATGTAAAGGATGTAGGTATTTACATTTGTATAGGTACATGGATTTCATGTGATTGTAATCGCATCACAATTAAAAAAATATAAAGGTTTGGAATATTATCTCTATAATTTGTACTAACCAGCCGGGCTGCAATCGCATCGCAGTTCTTGAGATAAAGATGATAACGGCTCAAACTGCTGTTTGTAATGTACCTACATTTATAATTTGTGGCAACCAGACAGACTGCAATCGCATCGCAGTTCATGAAATATACTATTTAATTGAATCAATTTTCATAATTTATGTCATACAGACTGCATTCGCAACACAGTTCTTAAAATAAGGGCGGCAAATGTATAAGGGCGGCAAATGTACAAGGGCGGCAAATGTATAAGGGCAGCAAATTTATAAGGGTGGCAAATTTATATGGGTGGCAAATGTATACGGGTGGCAAATGTATATTGCACAACTCAGACTGTAATCGCATCACAGTTCCAGAAGACCATGGTCTCGTCACGATTTGATTTACAGAATGTAGGTTAATGGCATGTGGTATAATATTTAAGTTACAGTTTTGTTTACTAAATGTAAGTATTTAAATAGTGTATATTTGATTGTTATTTACCTTACAAAATATACTATTAAATTAATATTATATGAATCTTTCTTATTTATGCCATCCAGACTGCATTCGCAACGCAGTTCTTGAAATAAAAATAATAGGGGCAACGAATAAATATCGTAATTGCTCTTAGGAAAATCTACCATGCTGTCATGATGTGGAGGTAGTAGGTAGGTACATTAAGATGGATCTAAACGACCTTGTTTAGAAAATTTGTGTAGGTACTTAGGAAAAAATAAGAATGTGCAATAAATCATTGTTAGGTATACTATAAAACAGTAGAAGTATCTTCTAGTATCAAAACATTGAAAGCAATTTAGGTAGGTAGTAGGTAACCATTTTATATTCGATTGCTGTGTAATAATAATAAGATTATTCGATTGTGTGATTAAATTCGAATATAACAGTTCGCAAAATGTGTTATATATTCGGATTCCATCTTTATAAGTAATGCTATTCAGACTGCATTCGCAACACAGTTCTTGCAATAAAAATTAAAACGATGGCGAATAGATATCGTAAATACTCGTGGTAAAATCTACACAGTTAACGCGTTAAACAACCTTGCTTGAAAATTTTAGATAAGTGGGTACTTACGTAAAAATGAAAAAAAATATGCACTAGATGGCCACTTACTCATACGAACTTTCTTTCTTACTAGATGACTGTTATTCTACAAGCAGTAGACTTATCTAAACTGTCAATTCGAGATTGAACAGATGAAAAGGTTATCTTTAGGACATAGTATCCAAATATATAGGTACCTACCTAAACTACAGTACTTCCTTTGAAAAATTTCAGGTTGAGAGGTAAAATTAAAATAAAATTGTGATTCTAAATAGTAGAAGTACCTATTTAGACGGTAAGATAAGCATTGAACAGCAGGTTAGGAAAAAGGTGCAAGCGTTGCACTTTTATCGTTCGCATTTAGATATTCGATATTGCAAAACGCATTTTGGCGATCACAAGCGCATTACCGTAAGAAGAAAATGACAATATTTTAAAATTGAGTAGGTGGGTACTCACAGTTTTCGCTATCAGTTTGTACCTGCATGCGAGTTTCTTCTCTCGGGTCTTTCGTCGAACAACATTTCACTTTTATCAAAACGACGGAAAAAAATAAAACTTCTTTTTTTTTTTTTTTTTTTTTAAATTGCAGACAGTAAAATAAGACGTGTGAACGTGCCCGAACACTAACAACGAATGATGGGAATTAAGCGGGACTGTCGGGACTGCTCGGCAGGTCGGGGCGGCTCGGCATTACCGAGGCGCGACGAACTTTGAGTCGTTTTATAACTATGTTATCTTGTTTTTTAAAGTTTTTTTAGCTCTAAATAGTGTTCGTGCCCAGTACATTGAGCAATGGAACTACCTGGTGATTATAAAATATCGAGGATGCAGCGACGTCGTATAATCGGGAAATTAATATTATTAAGTTGATGCAAGAGGAGAACACAAATTAATAGGTATTATTAAGTTGATGCAAGAGGCCTTTATATCTTTACTAGATGATTTATACAGTGTCAGGAGGCAATCTTTTTGCCTACACTTATCGGGACACTGAAGTGCCTGGGACAATGTTGAGATGGAGTAGGCTTGCCCAGCACCTACACCATCCTCTCAGCTTACCTGCCATATCCACAGAAAAGACATGGTCAATACGTGTGGGGCTGACTAAGCCGCGGGTTTCCTCACGATGTTTTCCTTCACCGTTTAGAGCTCGTATTGATGCGCATATAAATTTTTCGAAACGAAACATCCATTGATGCACGGCCAGGATTCGAACCCACGGCCTTCGGATCGAAAGTCGAGGTACTATACCCCTCGGCCAACATGGCTCCAAATGATGCAAGAGGAGAACACAAATATAAACTTCCATTTCCAGATACTGATTTAATTCCACATTATAAAATAATACATGTACGGAACTAATGAGCGGGGAGGATCGACTGACGACGCGCCAAGCAAATCGAGCTGACGCGTTAGACTTGCTTGGCGCGTCGTCAGTCTTACAAATCTTTTTTTGATTCCTGGCCAGGAAAATGATTAGGTACCTTTTTTTAAAATGTAATGATGCAGTTATACTTTTTATCTATACTTTGTATGTTTGAGGTTTTGTGAGATTGGTGCATGATGTTGTAATAGTTTAAATATTTATAGTAGGTAGTTTAAATGACATTTTACTTGACTGATGTTTGGATCTCTTTATTCTTGTTTTTATTAATTTTAACAATGTAATTGTACTTATTTATTCTATTAATTTTTAACAATTTTATATTTTTATTGATGTTGATGTGTAATTTTAATTAATCTAAAGGAATTTAATTGAAATTGTTATTGTAAAATTATTACTTATCTTGTTGTGTTAAATTATTGTAATTAAGTAACTTATAATTAGTGTAATTGGTCTAACCGTTCTAATTATTATCAATAAATAAATAAATATCAAAATCGCCTATGAGACTCTTTTGAGTGTTTTTCGCTATTGCTAATAGTTTCAGATTTGGCCCTAGAGACACTATTGTAAAACTCACCCTGTATAACTCGGTCCTGAGTGAAGCCACGTGAAGCTGTATAATGTTCTCACAATATTGTTTGCTATAGGTACTCCTAAGAGTTTATATTTTGATGTGTGGTTGATGGCCGCGCGATATAAAAAAGGTACCAACCTCCCTTACAAAATTGGCATGGCCAATTTACTACTTGTTGCCAGCCGCTACAGGGTCATCGTTCTTTTATAATTTACTACGTTAAGTTGACAGGAGCACAATTTGCATTTCTGTCTTCGTTCTGAGATTTATTTTATTTAATTTGATGTAGGTGTACAATAATTATTTACCAAGATTACCCTATTCGAGTTAGTCCCATTACTTGGGGCTATTTATTACTTGGTATGGCAGCACTATGACTCCTCGATCAATACATTTTTGCGTCATCCGGCTTGCATTCGTTTCGTTCGTTCAACAATCTTTCTTCTTCACTCACTCTCGCGTGGAGTGAGAGCTCGTTGACCTAGTTTTATGCAGTTTTTTAGTTAAAATTAATGTAATTCCTTAGTTTTAAACTATTTTTTATTCATTTTAAAGTGGGAGTAACATCGCACGTTAAAAACACGTAAGTTTTTGTAGATTTTTACGTATATCAGTTATTAAACAAGTGTGGCGTCGTGCGTGGCACACCAAGCGGCGACATCTTGTTTTCTCATAAAATTCTTTGTATTTATTTATCTAGTTCCGTTTGCATTCCTGTTACCGGTACATAAATTCAATCTTACTCCCTGTAATGAGATTTCATAACGGGATATCAGAAAGTGAACACCGAATCATATTTTCAGAAATTCAACACAATCATGAGTTCTAACGGCGGCACACGGGTGTACGTGGGCGGCCTTGTGGAAGGCATCAAGAAAGAAGATTTGGAGCGGGAGTTTGATAAATACGGAAAACTTAATTCTGTTTGGGTAGCACTGAACCCCCCCGGTTTTGCGTTTATTGAATTCGAGAACTTGCAGGAGGCTGAAGATGCGTGTAGCGCTATGAATGGTTTCGAGTTGTTGGGCGCGACTCTCAAAGTTGAGATCTCTAGAAGGCGAGATGGACCTCGTCGGGGTGGCGGCGGCGGCGGCGGCGGTGGTGGCTTCAGAGGAGGTCGCGGGGGCGGCGGCGGCGGTGGTGGCTTCAGAGGTCGGTCGTTCGGTGGCCAGTCTGGGGGCGGCGGCAACAGATCCTTTAACTCGTACGGCGGCGGCGGCGGCCGGCCCTACAACCGTAACGGAGGAGACAGCTACGGCTCCGGCGGCGGCGGCGGTGGTGGCGGCGGTGGCGGCAACTTCCGTTCCAGATCCCCCCACTCACGCTATTGATTTAGTCTTAATTTAATGCTAGGTTTAGGTTAGTGTTATCGTTATCTGAAGCCTTCCAAGTGTTGATATTCATTAACAAAAACTGGGGGTTAATGCTAGGAAGAGTTCTGTTGATGCATCAAGGAATTAGAGGTAATTTAATTTATCTATTTTACATAATTATACAGATTATGCACCACATTTTATAGTGTGACTTACAATAAGTGTGTGTCTAAAATGTGTTTTGGAACTTTACACAAATTTATATGTTGGGTCTTTGTATACTGTTGGTGTAAGCACACCTAACATGGATCAAGCAGTGTTTTGAATTGTAACCTAAAAAAAGCATGTTTGTGTCTCGCAAGTGTTTGAAGTTGCTCATTCAGAGTCGCTTGTAACAAGTAAATCCAGTGTTCTTTGAGTGTTACTATAACATGGTTAACCTTACCACTACATTCAGGCAACTACCAACACAACTCTATTCTAACTTTTGTATTGAAATCATAATTTCTGGATTCCATAAACAATTGTTATAATGTCCCGAGCATAGAATTTGTGAGTGTTGAGTAAAATCAGTTGGCCTTGAATTAAAGTCTTGGCTGTGATAATGTTTGTTTTGTTTTGAGAGTTCAATTTTCGTATTTCTCATTTCAGTTCCTTGGAAATTTTGATCTTCGATCAACTGCATTCATCATGTCGTGATGAAAATAAGAACAATCTTCAGTGTAAAATTAACATTCTACCTAAATTAATTTAAATAAGTTTCATGTCTAATTAAATAAAAGATTTATCGACTTCCATAATGATTTTATTGTATAATGATAGATCATCTAACTGCTTAAGTTCTAGAATTGAGTAAATTAGTTATGATGGGCTGCTGAGGCATGCCATAAGTAATTCCATTTTGTTCAGGAAGTTCTTGCCTTCCATTTTATCTAGTTTGATTTCTTTGAATGCTCCTCCGAGATTCTCCCACTTCTTATCTTGAACAAGTTCACTGGCAAAGAAATCTTTCCGTGGTGACTGGGCAATGAAGACTTGTATTCCAACTGATGGTTCACATCTGATTGCAATCATTCTGTCGCCTGTGGAAGGAATAAAGTAATGTAAAATATAAAAGTTTTCTAAGCGACATTCTCAAAAACCAAACTGATTTCATATAGACAATAACCATTACTTATAGTTATATTTCTAATTATACGCACTAAAATTAACAGTCAAAATGTCATTTTTCATATATTTTTAGTTCGTACAATGAGCAATTCGACTATAGGAGAGTTATTCATAATTTGCCAGTTTAGCAAGGCTTTAGAAAAAAATATTTGCTTTACACTATCAATAAATTAAAAGAGATGCCAATGGAGTTTAGCAGCTATCTGAGTTCTAGGAAGCCTCTTGAGGCTGTTATGAATAAGAACTCACGCACGTGTATTGTGCCATAGCACCTATATAACACGTTACAAGAATGCAGAAGAAACATTGATGCCAGAAGAATCAAAAAACAACATTCATAAAACTATTTTTTTAAATCTCAGAAGAATTTACCGGTAGGAGATGCTAGTAGACAAGACGAAGCATTGCCCAGCGGTTCCACAGGCCCTGACCCTAAGTGTGAGCTGCTGGCGAGGAGTTGCCAACCCATGCATCTGCCGACGGCCTGCACCGCCGTCATTTGGTGCTGATATATCTGTTGGTTAATAATAGGCAAGTATTAAAACATATCAAATATTACAATCAGTAACTAAAAGGTGGCTATTACGAAATCCAAGGAACTAGGTAGTAGTGTAGAGCTCCATATCTATTTTTTAAAGGTACTGTTTAAGTTTGCAGACTGTCAATAAATTAATCGGACGCCTACCTATGACAAAATAAATAATAAACTGCAAGTCATCATGGAAGTGTGAATATTAATTGTCTCTGCTTCTGAGGCCACTATCACAGATAGTGTGTGACGCATATTAGATGAAAAACACTTCCGAAAATTGATAATTGAGATGTGAGTCAGGCCTTTGTATTGGCTTCAGGGCAGCTAACTTCATTTAGGCCCGCTTGCGCGATGCTGGGTTAACTAAATAACTAACCCGACGCCTAACTCTTGATGACGCAAGAGTGTTATTTTTTAGTTGTCCAATGAGCAATCAGAGTTAAAATTTTAAGCACCCAACCCGGGTTAGTCATATAAAACACAAAGTCCCACTTGCGCGAGTTAAACAAATTTCTATTACCTGGCAATAAATGAGATCTCTGAGCTCCTGCAGTTCGTACGACAAATGTCGCACTTTTCCATCTCGGCAGATGCATTTGAGGGTCTTCTCCCCGACGTGGACCACCAGGGACGTTCGGCACACCGCGTCGTATCTAGCAAAAATACTAATCATTATTGGATAGTTGGTAGACAAACAAAAAGATCTATAACATAATTAGGTACCTAGGTTACTTACAAAAAAACAAGTCCTAATATTATAAATGCGAAAGTTTGTGAGGATGTGTGAATGTTTGTTACTATTTCACGCAAAAACTACTGAACGGATTTTGATGAAACTTGGATTAAACATAGTTTATGACCTGGAATACATAGTTTACAACAAAGTGACATAGGCTAGTTAGGTATATAAAAGAGATTAACTTTCTGAATTATTTACTATCGGCGATGTCTTTACCAATTTCAAGTCAAATTCTATGGTCAAGTAAATATTGAGGTTCAGCCACTAGTGTATGTACCTAAGAAACCTGAACATCGAGATAATCTTACCCATAAGCCATGATGTTGATTTTTACACATGATTGTGTTGGGCTGTTGAGCGCATTCCAATGTGACACGATTAGAGGATCCTTTACCTAGAAATATAAAATGTTTTAGCAAGTACTTTCGACCATTGCCTTTGCTTAATGTTTTGACGTGCGATCTGTGGCACCTGTGGGCTTAAAAAGGTCGCCATAGCAGAATCACAATACGAATTGATCTATATGCCGTCTCTTTTCACTCTCAGTCAATGAAAAGAGACAGCTTATAGTTCAGTTCCTATTGTGATATAGCAACCTTTTTAAGCCCGCTGTTCCTTTTTAATTCACATGGCTTGATTTAGTTATTGAATCAGGCTGGTTTAGTTATGATAACATCATAAAATCACATGGTGTACTGAGTAGTGTGGTTTTATGATATTAAAAACCTAAAATTTATTGTTGTAAACTTTATAATTGTACAAATAAATGATCGTTAACTTACTTCCTTAGCAATGGTATCGAGCACGTATTCGCTACGTCGTCGCATGAAGAAGTGCTGCGCTTGCTGGATGATCTGCTCTAGCAAAGATTGCTCCTTGCTCATGTCTAACAACTCGTAACGGTCGGCGGCCATCGGTCCTGCATCAGAAACGGCTTTAGCAAACATTATGATACACTTCTCACAATGGATCTAGGCATTCGTGAAGTCATCTCGTCTGTGTCACGATCCGAGATGTGTGAATAACGAAATTCTATTGGTTCCGTCTATACTCAGCAGTGGGGTGATATCGAAAACGGGCCGTGTATCAATAGATTTTTCCTTTCGAAAAACTTATATGCGCATTAACATGAGCTCTAAACGGTGAAAACATCGTGAGAAAACCCGCGGCTTAGTCAGCCCCACACGTATAGACCACGTCTTTCCTGTGGATATGGCTGAGAGGATGGTGTAGGGCAAGCCTACTCCATCTCAACAATGTCCCAGGCATTAGCAGTGTCCTGTTAGGGAGTGGCCACATTGCGTTTTCTGCAGCGCGTTTTTGACCTACGCGTTCGCACCGCGTTTGTATCGATACAAACGCGCGTTCGCAATCGCAACGCGTTTATTTCCATACAAAAGCGAACCGGGCGGGGAGCAGCGCGTTTGAATCGCGTTTGTATCGATACAAACGCGCAGCAAAAAACGCAGTGTGTCCACTCCCTTAAGTGTAGGCAAAAATTGCCTCTTGACACGGTATAAATCATCTTGGTAAAAGATATAAGGGCCTCTAAAGTACCTGCTAGACAGCGTCGCTTTGACGGCCCCAGTGGTCCTGTGGCGGGGTGCGGGAAGGGGTGATGCGTGTTGGCATGATGCACCGCGCGCAACAGCTGATGCAACGAGTGTTCTAACACGTGGTCGTGGTCCGCCTTGCCGGCCGCCGCTACTTCTGGCTACAAACATAAAGGGGATAGAATCTTTGTGGCACCAACTCGCCGCCATTTTGGCGTAAACGGCGGCGGGTGGATATGCCAGCTTCCATAGAAAAATGTTCGAAGCCCTTTGATCTGTGACCAGCAGAGCGATTCATACTTGATCCGACTGCATTAGATTCGAAGATTTTCCTAGTAAAGTGAGGTTTCTTCGAATCGAATGGCTATTTTGCGATTCATAGCGTTCGGATTGGAAACTTTTGTATGTGTTCGAAGATCTGCTGAATCGAAATGTTGAGCTGTGTTGTGTCTAGGCTAGAGGATGTACCACTTCTGAAGAAACCTATGCGATTGAGTTCGACGATATTTCCATTAATTTGGATTTTTCCGGAACATGCATATTTATATAACAAAACAGTAGAAGGAAACAATGTCAGGGAACTGAAGGCTTGGACAGTAACGTATTGACCATGTCTTTTCTGAGGTTAAGATCGACTATACTGATACTGAGAGAATGGTTTACATGTGTTTCTTATTCCAAGCACTACTAGTAGTAGTAGGCATAGCTTGTCTAGATTTTGATTTCTTCATTTGGAATGTATTTAAAACGACTAATTTGTATGACCTGCATAATTTAAGAAAGTGGAACGATATAACTTACTTTGACATTTTCTGTATTAGCATTGTCTTTCTGTCCATTGTTATGCCGCAGGCCTATTAGAAGTTGAATGCCCGGCAACACCTGAAACAATAAGAAAATAATACTATTTAGAACACGTGTTTAAAGCTTATCATTTTTGTAATATCGTGGCTATAAAATCTACTCTAAGCTTAGATTATGTCCGCAGAAATATCGTACAAACAGTTAGTCAGCAAACAGTATTTCAAACTGGCTTCCTTATTTAGCAGTATACATGTACACATGGGCGTATTATAAGGGAGGGAGGGGTTAGGGGGTAGGGGGTCCCCGCCACCCTCTTAGCAAGAACAAAAATAATTTCGCGGAATAGGTATTCATTTGTATCGTCCGACATAGGATATTAATTATACAGGTGATTCATGACATCCAAAGAAAAAAGTAAAGTAACAGTTTTATTATAAAGTCAATCGTTGTATTTTGGAACCTGTGGACCCCCGCCCCCCCATAACAAAGCTTTAGTTACGCCCATGCATGTACGTCCACATATACCAAAGACACTTAAATAACTCACAGTAGCCATAATATGGTTCCCAACCACCATATGCGGTATAGAGGCGTCCAGTTGAACCGCCTCAGCCGCAAGCCTCGCGAACAGTTCCTTACAGAACAGGACGTTCTGTGCAGCCTCCAACTTCTGCTGCCAATGCTGCTCGACGCCCTCACCGGGGATCGTACCGGGACAGTTGAGCGCTGAAGAGTTCAGCGTCATGGAGACCACGTCTTCCTGCTCTGAGGATTATAAAGGTGGAATAATATTTTATTAATTTTATCTAGTGAATGTAATAGTTTTTTTTTACGGAATGTAGATAGATAATAACCGGGAATAGGACATAGGCTACTTTTTATCCCGAAAAATTGCATTGATAAAAAAAATAGTAGTCCACGCAGGCGAAGCCGCGGGCATCCGCTTGTTGATTATAATTTTGACATACATCTTCGCCTCATTCACTCTACTGGAACTACTATTACTATTTAACACTAGTTTAGTTTCGTCAAGTTATTACAAAAAATCGATTTTAAAAGCTTACCATACTTACATACCATGTACACACCTAAGATTACACTACAAAGGTATTCTATATTTCCATGATAGATGATTTCCAAAGAAGGTTAATCTCTGCCAAATTATAGGTTTGTTCCAAATTACTACATTAATAAATAAGCCTGGCCAATCACATGATTTGTGTGGATGGATACCTTTTTGGCACAGGACGGAAATGAAAGCCACTCCTTGTAGCTCGGGCGGTACTGTGACTCGTAACGCAGATGGCGCCGGCCCTCCGCCACTTACACTCATCGCCTGGACTATCTGCTCCTCGGGAGCTTTTGATACCTGAAAATATTTGTGTTGAAGTTCTGTGTATGAAGTAAGATTGTTCTCATTTACAAGAGAGATAAACATACAATTTTATACAAAACTTATACCAGCTTCAAAGATATCCAGTTGAATAACAAAATAAGAAACCTGAAAAGGTAGCCAAATAAATGTTATTCCTGAGAGATGGCTACTTCTCCTGTATAACGTCAAAAATAAAATAATAAGCACGGCATTACATTATTTTTGAAATTATACAGAAGTAGCCATCTCTCAGGAATAAAATTTATTTGGCTACCTTTTCAGGTTCTTCTACATAACAATATCAGCATACATAAAAAACAACAAAATATTCATTCTAATTTTCAAATGAAATTATTGGCTAATGTTTTGTAATAAGTTACCTCAAATACTCCAGTCTGGCTGAACTTAGAACCAGCTGTTCTATAACTCAAATCACCAACGATGGTGTTGGAAATTTTCTTCAATCTCCAGTTTTGTCTCAGCCTTAATAGATCTATGTGGAAATCTGGCATGTTCCTGGTCATTCTCATGGTCTCACTGGCTCGGAGACGGTCTACTCCAGCCTGAAGAACTGCAGCTGCTGCAGCTAGGGCCTTCTTTCTACCATATACTTGAACCATTGGACGACTTTCAATATCCCCTGGTTGAACTGGATCCAATACCTAAAAGGTTTCAATTACAGTTGTCACAATGGATCTAGGCAGTCGTGAAGTTAGGCTTTTCGCTGCGCAGTAGAAAATGTTGCATGAAAAAGTTGCACTGCACATCGAAATGGCTAACTTCACAAATGCCAATGTCTGTTGGTAGAAGTGTACAAAATAAAATCTGATAGGATTTACCTATATTTCATTTTTTATACCAGAAAGTTGTCTTTTAAATACACATATTTTATTTAAATTTTTTATAATTTATCTGTTCACCCGCATGGACTACTATTTTTTTATTCCACGGGAACCATGCATTTTTCCAGGATACAAAGTAGCCTATGTCCTATTCCCGGTCATTATCTATCTATGTTTTAAATTTCAGCCAAATCGGTTCTGTGGTTGTCGAATTATAGAAGAACAAACATACATCCAAACATCCATACATCCAAACTTTCCCATTTAATTATTAGTGTGATTAGTGTGATTGTGATGATGTGATAAGGATACCTACCATATACCTCTTCTCTTTAGCAATAGACAGTACATCAGCCAAAACACTGACTTCAGTCAAAGCATTTCTCAGTTTGTTTCTCACTGAGTCCCAGGGCCACAGACTTGATTGATATCCAAGCTCTTTATCATCTTCAGATTTTGTGTCCGAGATACTTTCACCCTCCTTTTTGATATTACAAAATTCATCTTCTGACTTTGAGAAATCTATTTTTTGAGCCAGACGGTTGAGATTCTCAGACATAGACAAAGGCCTGAAACATTAAAAACGTTTACATTGAGAAGCAATAATTATTAGGAGACAAAAACTTATCAAACTTTAGGTGAGTAAAGAAAAAAAGCTTAGTTAGACAGACTTTCAAACACTTGTAAAAATAAACACATACGCTTGGTATATCTCTTGTCCATCATAGGTTATTTCTTGTATTTGGTTTTCTATAGGAGCTTCAATTGATATGTTCACAGAATTTGCCATTTTTCCACTTCTATGATTATTCTAACTGCACATTGTTTCGACCACACCAAATTCCTTTTCAAATGAGCAGAATAAATATAAACATTGTTTAATGTTTTAAACTAAAACATTCCTAGATTCCTTTAATCAAAAACAACTTTAATGCTAAACACTTTACGCTTTACACAAAATCACAGAGTACTTTGCTCAAAAATCAAAATCCTGCAAAACAAAATCCATGAAATCCAACTACTGCTGGCTGACTGGCTCAGTGCTGCCAACTCCAATAAATCGAAATCTCTAGATTGAATCCGAAAAGTCGCTAGAAAGTCGCTTTATAAACTGATTCTAACCAGGGGTGGGGGATGGGATGGGATGGTGTATAAAATAAACAATAATTTGTTGATAGTAAGGAATCCCATTGATGATAGAATCCTAATTTGCTAGATTTTTTTTGTTCAATAGGTAGGTACATAACAATATGTAAGACACACCTAACCTACTGGGCAATTCTACTAGATGACAACCGCTGCGTTTTGGTTCGATCTCTTAAATATCAGCCATTTGGTGAAATACCTAGTAGAATAGCTTTTCAAAAATTTGTTCTGCCAAAGTTCAAACCTTAGCTAAAACCTCACCACAACTGAGTCGTTTGTTATTAGTAGTCATGGAAATAGTCGCTTTAGTTGAGGTTTTGGTTGAGGTTGATAAAAAGTTCGGTACCAGAATTGCGCCCTAACCTAACCTAAAACCTAACCTAACAAAAAATAAAATATTATCTAAGTCATTCATCGTTGGTTGTAAAAATATCCACTTCCTTCTAGATACAAGATCATTATAAGAAGAATAGGTATACCTAACCTACGCACAATGGATCTAGGCATTCGTGAAAATAGCCGTTTCAATACGCAGTAGAAAATGTTGTATGAAAAAGCTGCACTGCGCATCGAAATGGCTAACTTCACGAATGCCTTTAAAATGGTGTGTGAGTAGCGTAAATAAACTTAATTACAACGATAGTTCTATACATTAAATGAAAATTGCCTAAACTTACTTCCATCTCTAATTATTTTATAAGTCGACTTTTTGTTCTTTCCACCTCTCCATTACTTGCCCTAAAACTTTTTTCATTTGTTAGGTTGAAGTCCAAAAGTCGTTAGATAAGTCACTAAAAATATAAATAAATAAATGAATAAATATTGCTGGACATTTCACACAGCGCCATCTAGCCTCAAACAAAGCAAAGCTTGTAGTATGGGAACCAGTTATCTGATAGAATACATTATAGTTGTAAATACATACATATATACATAATACTTTATAACACCCAGACACAGAACAAACATACTATGTACCTATGTCGCTAAAACTAATTTTTGGTCACTAGCACTTGAGCAAAAGTCGCTATTTCTAGTGACAAAGTCGCTAACTGGGCAACACTCTGTGTGGCGGATAATTTCACGTTTCACGTCTCTTGTCTCGTGTCATGGTGACATTGACATCATCAAATTATTGACATACTGGCAGTCCATAAAACAACCACACGCACGCCAGCATAGGCCAGCGCGAGCGAAGGCGAGTCGACACGCAAGGCGAGTGCTACCGTCCACACGCTTGGTGAGTCCTTCCTGCAAACATGCAAACTAATGTAAGTTGGCACTCGTGTTCACTCGGCCAGCTAGGCGAGCGAGCGCAAGGCGAGGCAAGTGGTGCTGCCCACACGTTGGCACTCGCGTTCACTCCTCGGCGAGCCTGGGCCAGCAGCGTGGGGTTGAGCCTTTACCTTTTTTAGTCAATTATTTATTTACACTATAAATTATCATTACAGAAAAAATAAATTAGACAAAATAATACAAAAAATAAATAATTGACTATTAATTGACTAATTGACCTTTACATTCATGGCGGAGTGTGGCGGAGTCAAGCACAAGCGGTGCGTGTCACGCACGTCACTATTGTTTTTTTTTTAAAGTCGTTAGTCGACGACGCCCCACAGTGTGAAAAATGACCCGAAAATCGGACATGCCCTTTTTATGATACTAATCAAAACATTAGGCTTTTTTGAATACTAGAGTAGAACACCCAGAAGTTAATTCAGCTTAGAACTCGAGTTATGATTTTTTAAAATTTTATCTATGGTTACCAGAGAAAACCTAAAAAATGCTGTAACTTTCTATGTAGGCAATGTTTTAAAGTTTCAATAATAGCATGCTATAAAATCAACTAACTACCATTTTTGGAAACATATAATTAATTTTTAGGTAAACAACAAAGAAAGTTATGTATTTTTTTTAGTAATTTAGAAATTATTTTTTTTCACAGATGTCTATAGATGGTCGCACCTAATTTTTACACAATCGTGTTTATTAATGTTATGTTAACCTGCCTGTAAAATATCAGATGCGTAACACGTTAGACTTCGGAGTTATTGAATTTTAAAATTTTAATGTTAGGGTCGGCACTTAACTTTGACTGATTTTATTGATTGAATTTATTTATTTTGGTGATATTAAAAGTTGTTATATCACTCAGTTATCTGTCAAACATACCCAAAATAACAACATTATATTATACTACAAGTAAGTTAATTAATATGTATACAGGGTGGAAAAAATTAATGGGCCCCGGAGGGAAGCAACTTTAAATCCTTAAGATGTAGTAGATATTTTACTTAAAGGAAACATTTCTTTATTTTTAAAAAGAAACAAAACTGCATTTTGAATTTTTAGTTGGTTCGATTCCTGGGTGAAACAAGCGAATAATCTTTGAATGCAGTTATGTTTAAGCTGTAATTTGGCACACTCATAGATTCTCAGTGAATATACAATGTTATAGTGCAGCGAGAACATCCGTGTTTGGGCTCATTAGAATTAGCTGAACTGAACCATATCCAACAAAAGCTTGTGTTGAAAATATTTTTTTTTAAAGAAAACTTAGTTTTTAATAGAATTTAAATTATTCTAATTCTGACGAAAGGGTGTATGTGATGTAGGGAAACTAGGAATGGGATTCACCCTCGTTAGGTGCAATAAAACTAAAACCCTCCTTATCAAAACACACATCCATCCAAACATCCAAACTTTTGCATTTATATTATCAGTATGATTTGTCGATGGACATTATTCCTGGTTTTTTTTTTTATTTAGAATTACGTCACTTTACTTATTGCGTTACGCTTATCAAGCCCTTTAATTTGACACCCATATCATAGGAGTTGCTATGAAAATTATAAATCGCCATTTTATGATGTCCGCCATATTGGATTTAGAATAACGTCACTGTATTTATTGTGTTTCACTTATCAAGCTCTTTCATGTTATACCCATAACATAATCATGGCAGCATTTAAGTAATCGTGCATTGTCACAAGAAACAAACGTGTTAATTCATTATGACAACTGGTTTTTAAACTAGTAGGTACCTAGGTATAAATAGAGTGTCACTCTTGAAGTCTGGACGTATCAAAATGTCATGCTTCGTTCACCCATCTGCTTACAATTTTCTCTGGTACATTATGAAAGATCATAATGTGCCAACCCTAATATCATAGAAGTTACTGAAAACCTTAGAAACCTCATATCTTCGATGTCCTGATAGATTTTTGTTTGATTTTTTTTTACGAGTACAATACAGTTACGAGGTATGTTTTCATATAGATTTCTACTGCTACTCACTAATGGTTTATGAGAAAAAAAATAAAACGTAAAAATTACAAAATTAAGCATAGAAACTTTACTGTTATAGCTAAAGCTATTTCGTTTGGCTTATAAAATGCCCTGTAAATAATGCCACTTTGCCCTAAAAACAATTGTACAAATATGCTAAGCAGTTCTTTTATTTTCGCCTTTTTCTAAAAATTCATAATTTTCTATAAAAAAATATAACTCAAGTTCTAAGCTGAATTAACTTCTGGGAGTTCTACTCTAGTATTGGAAAAAGCCTAATGTATCGATTAGTATCATAAAAAGGGCGTGTCCGATTTTCGGGTCGTTTTTCACACTGTGCGCCCCAACTAGTGGTTGTCATGTCATTGAATTTTCCGTCGACTTTGTGTTTGTGAAGTAAACGAATTAATCAAAAAACTTGGTTTTTATTGGAGATTCGTAGTGAAATGGACATAATTTACTCATACTATTAAAGCAGCTTTTGTAAAATTGTATAAGTGCTGTAAATAAAAATAATACAGAATGTCTGATCGTTCAATAGCCGTGAGTATCTCGAATCGTAATGTAATAGTTTCGTTTCGTAAATGCGATGACTTTTGCATTGAAACTCGATGTGATTCTTTTAATTAACGAGTCATTATTTTGACCTAAAACTTTTACAAAATAAATGTTATTAGCCTAAGTACTTAACATGTTCTCCCGTGCTAGGATATTTTTAATGTTTGATTTTTTTATTAGGTACCTAAGTACAGCTATTTCATGAATGAGAATTACCTAAGTACCTACTGGTAATTATATTTACTTTAATAAAGGTTTCATAATAAATTTTAAATGCTCCTTGCTCATCATTCAGTCAGGGTGTAGAAAAGGGTGTGCTGTGCAGCGATGCCTACTAACTGTACACCCTTTTCTACCTACACCGCGACCCATCATTCCACGTGTTAAATCAGTTAATGTATTACAATTTGACATTCCAGTCCCGTCCGAGCCTGGAGCAAGTGATGGCTATTGTGGACTTCATGGAGAAGCACCCAGCCCTTGGCCTGGGCCAACTGAGAGGGCTGGAAGGCCGGGATGAGAGCAAGAAGCTCTGGTTCAAGCTGACCAGGATTGTGAATAGCATCGTGGGCCCGACCAGACCTATGAAGTCATGGATTAAGGTAAGTTACATCTTGCATTGAACTTTGTACGAAACAAAGAATGAACGAAGTAAGTTTAGCATGGAATGAGTGTCTCAAATTATGTTAGTTAGGGTTCGATCTTATGTAGGTAGGTACCTACATTATTCATATTCAATTATTGACTAAGCAGGTATATTAATTAGATGTTTAATATTGTTGAATAAACAAATGATCCTGCCATGTTTAATTTATGTTTCAATTTATAATATAGGTAGGTACCTTTATTAACACAGTTTAGGCCAAGAAAAAAAAAAGTGGGCATGCTACTACCATTATGTAAGTAAGTATTTAAATATACTACTGAGATATCTTTAAAGGATCTTGGATGCCTAAAGATCTGAGAGAATATTTACCTTGCCTTGAGGATATAGTACTGATCATGTTTGTTTCATTTGGTTTCAAAAAAATATAAAAAAAAAATGATTGTTTAGTAGGTGTAGGTACTAGGCCAGTGGCTCTTAACCTTTTCCACCTTGTTACTGTCATGCCAATGAGTCAGATTTTACCCCCCTTTAACATTCAACTTAATTTTACTTAATTTTTTTTATTCCAGTACTGGGCAGATAAAAAATCAACTGTGAGATCCAAAGTAGTGACCAATGGTGTGGCCCCTATGCACCTGAGCTCCAACATTGAGAAAAAGATATGGGATCTATTCTTAGCTCAAGATCCCAGTAAGTACCTACCTTTACCTAACTAGTTACGATTAAAAGCTTTATGATATTTTTTAAACGAAGGTAGATTATTTTCATTGAATATGATGGGAAAAAAAAAAAAAAAAATTGAATATGAAGATGCTGAAGCAAAAGGGGAGGCAGGCACTTTATTGAAGATTTGAGATAGATTAAGTTCCAAGTGGTAGCCATGTGAAGATCATAGATTGGTAGGTAAACAACCAGCCAGATAGTCTGATGGCTTTTGACTGTGAAACCTAGCACCTACTAATATTAAACTAGCTTCCGCCTGCGGCTTCGCTCGCGTAGTACCTACCCAGATAAAAAGTGTGTAGGTATGTCCTAGTCCCGGTCATTATCTATCTATATTTTAAATTGCAACCAAATTGGTTCAGTGGTTGTCGAGTTATATAGGAAGAAACAAACATCCATCCAAACATCCAAACTTTCGCATTTATAATATTAGTGTAGTGTATAATATTAATGATGTAGAAGTTTGTGAGGATGTATGAATGTTTTTTACTCTTTCACGCAAAAACTACTGAACGGATTTTAATGGAACTTCGAATATACATAGTTTATGACCTGGAATAACACATAGGCTACTTTTTATCTGGGTAGGCGTCACGCGACCGATGCCGCGCGCGGGCGAAAGCTAGTACATAATAAAATCTACGTAAGTAAGTAATACCTATAGATTATTTTATTATTTATTATTTACTAGCTGCTGCCCGCGGCTTAGCTCGCGTGGTACCCGGATAAAAAGTAGCCTATGTTACTCTCCAGCCCTCCCAACTATCTCCACACAAATCACGCCAATCCGTCGCTCTGTTTTGACGTGAAAGCAGGACAAATAAACAAACAAATAAACACACTTTCACATTTATAATATGGGTACGGATTTATAGTTTGAAACATGTTTTTATTATGTAGAGTCACGCAACACTTCAGTAAAGCAAGAAACGCATTACCTAGAAGAAAACTTCTACGATGACGAGAGCCCAGAGCAGGACAATGATGAGGAGGATCCCGTGCTGCAGTTCAAGGATTCTGCCGACGAGGCGGAGCCGGCCGAACCTGAAGATCGGCAGACGGTCATTATGGAGAAACTAGTGAGTCACAAATCTGTGGAGCAATGGGTGAAGGCCCGCCTGTGACGCAAGAGGTTGCGGGTTCGATCCCCGCCGTGGGACAAATGTTTGTATTATCTGCAAATATTTGTCTCTGGTCTGGGGGTTTTCTATGTATAATATGTTTGTATTTACAAAAGTATATAAGTAGTTTATCAGTCACGTGGTTCCCATAACACAAGCTCTGCTTAGCTTGGGGCTATATGATGCTGTGTGAAACGTCCAGCATTATTTATTTATTTATTTATAATGGGGCTTACTTATGAAAGATGTTTGAAGTTGAACACTGGTTAAACAACGTCCTGCCTTTATTTGTGGTTAGTGACGAATAGAGAGAGGACTTCAACTTTAAACATCTTTCATAAGTAAGGGGCTTAGTCTTTAGTGTATACCATACTCGTACCTACTTCAAGATATTGATTGTATGAAATACATTATTATGTATTAAATTGGTCCTTGGTGTTACCAGAGACAAGATGCGTCTCTGGTGTTACTAAATCACTATCAGCACTTCACTATCATAATAAAGCGGAAGGGTTGTTTGTTTTTTGAATGCGCTAATCTTAGGAACTACCAGTCGGATTTGAAAAGTTATTTCTGCATTTGATAGCTAAACTCTTGAGGAAAGCTTTAGGCTACTTTTCATTACTAGTAGTTCGCCCCGAACTGAGATCTCGCGCACCGTAGATGGCCAATATTTGGACTTTCTTCTGACTACCCCTATAATTTCAAGTGCTACTACTGCCGGGTATGCCTATTGCGCTAGCTCTTCATGGTAAAAAATACTAGCATGCATGCAATACATAATGTCGTGTCTAATTTTTCATTTATTTCATATTTATGAATTCTCGTCGTATTTTTAAAAGTATACGTCCTAGAATAAAAATAATAACTATTTTAGAATGTACAAATAAAGACCTTTCATTTGACACCGCACTCAATATATTTGTTTACTTAACTTTTTTTACCCCAATTATTTTCATTTTTTATCAAAAATTTTTTTATCATGAAAATAAATCAAGTAGCATCTAAAATCATTGCAAACCAAACCGCAACGATGCCACTCTCTTTTTAAGACCGACCAGTCAATGAGCTACGAAGACATCGAAACTCTATGAAACGGGAGCTCTTGCAGCTCTGGTTTCGTAGTTTTTGGTCTTTGGTCGTATTTCAAAAACTATACATCCTAGATTAAAAATAAAAACCATTTTGGAATGTACAAAATAAGCCCTTTCGTATGATACCCCACTCAATATATTTGTGTAACTTTCATAATTTTTTACCCCCTTGGGAACCCAATATCTTCACAACCCCTTCATCGATTAAGCTCATATGCTCCACCGTAAATTTCCTTACCACAACCTATTGACCTACCAAGTTTCATGCAGATTGGATGAACGGTTCGACAATTATGCTCGAACAACAATTCGTGAAACATACAAACATACAAACATACAAAGCAAAATCGCCCAACTTACCACTAAGATCTTCGCTCGCTTCGCTCGCTCGATCGATTATCATCATCATCGTCATCATCACCATAATCCATCACTACCGGGGCAACGCCGCGAGGGCGCCGCTAGGATCTTATAAAAACTGATACCAATTTCTTTGTACTTTTAGGTAAAGGTAATGAACGATCAAGCTGCTGCGTTGTCTCAGTTAGCGCAGGCGTCAGCCGTCAACGCACAAGCTATGGAGAGGCTGGCCGAAGCCTCCAATATACAGGTAATTACAAACAATATTGCCTTTATTATAAATCTATCTAATTGTAATTATCATCTACCGGGTCCAACTGAATGTCTTATTACTAAAAGGGCACTTGTCCCCGATTTTTCTCAATGACAAGAGCCCTTTTAGTATTTAGTTAGACATTCAACTATAATTAATTCCTGGAATAGGTACACATGCTATTTAGTAGCACATAAGCACACTATTACCTATGTGACCTAAGCAAAAGCAAGTTATTATGTGACTTGATGTGAGCTATTAGCATAAATGCATACGTAAACAGTATGCTTATGACGTAACCACGCAACGTTATAGCAAAAAAGCATGTTTTTTAGTAGCATATGTATTTCAGGCTTAAGAATCATCCAGGTAGTAGGTATAATAAAAAATATCAAAAACGGTCAAGCCTTTTAGAAGAATTTATGAACACATGTCGCTCATCGGATTTTTTCAAAATTATATTATATCTTCCAGGCCCGCGCAATAGACAGACTGGCAGGTACATTCGACAGGATAAGCGGGGCGACGCACGAAGTAAGCAACGCTTTGATGGACATTGACGGGACTATGAAGAGATTTTACAATACATCCCCCACTTAGCACAGGTATCCGTGACGGGTCCGTCCCGTTTGTGCACTAAATTATGTAAATACACCAAACAAGAAGTATATTTGTATGTATGTATGTTCGGATGTGGTAGTGGCTAACTCAGGCGACGAAGTTTTTATAATTTTTTTTTTATTGTCATGGCCTAACAACTTAAAAGCTGGGTCTATCAAGAACATTTGAGCAAGCTTCGCCAGTTTTTCTATTGTTGTTGAAAAAACGAAGTGAAGAGCCAAGTATTTTTTAACAATATCCAAAATGTGAATGTGATAGTTTCCTGTCGCTGCTGCCACTGTTGGAAAAAATAGGAAAATAAAAAAGAATAAAACAGAAGACAGTCGTCACATATGAATGTGGCTTGTAGATACTATGTAATAACTGTGTAAGATGTAATTAATCTATGATTTAAATATTATATTATATTCTTACTCTACATTTAAGTAGCTTTGATTATAATGTTAACTGCGTTTTAGCAGTTCTTAGTAAATTATAACGTTTTATATGACATTGTGTTTATTTTAAGCTATTCGTCCTAACTTTTAATGAAATGATACATCATACGAGCTATTTTAACAAGCCTCAACGAAAAGAAATTGACAGATGGCCGTTATCAACAGTATATTCTACTAAGTAGGTACCTACCTATTTATTAAAAAGGTGGTTGAATTGTTTTTATTAGGAAAGTAAATCGAATATTCTCTTGAATTCATTTTAATACAAGAAGTGTTGAAATAAAACCGCAATATAGAATTACAATAACTTTTATCATGGTTAGATTAAAATAAATGCAGACTATACAAAATATTATTTTTAGTCAATAGACACTTCTACACTTAAGACTTAATTAATTATAGCTTAAAATCTAGCTAAAACTAACACACTGAATTTATATTGGCTGCTTCTATACGTAA
Source organism: Camptogramma bilineatum (assembly GCA_958496255.1). Taxonomy (NCBI): domain Eukaryota; kingdom Metazoa; phylum Arthropoda; class Insecta; order Lepidoptera; family Geometridae; genus Camptogramma; species Camptogramma bilineatum. Next base: position 7,756,933 of record OY292463.1, on the reverse strand, counting down.
ACTAAAGTAATAATAAAATGACACTAAGACCAAAGTATGATTGGCCTACAAATTGTTTTATACTAAACACAAGTTGAGACAAACAAATTCTCGCTGTGAGCAGCGGAGCTATAAAGGTCGCTATTGCAGAGTCGCGGTGAACGAATTGAACTATTGCTATCTCTTTTCATTGACTTAGAGTGAAAAGAGATGGCAATAGCTCAATTCCTTCACCGCGATGCTGCAATAGCGACCTTTATAGCTCCGCAGAGCAAATTATATTGCGTGCTTACTTGCATTTTAAAGATCTTAAGGTCGGTTCACATCTGACGGAAGGTACGTCGCGAATCGTCCGGCCATACTCGCCAAAACATTCAACCTAAGAGCCTGTCCAGAAGGAGGGCGTTTCACGCGCGTAAACTATTGCCATCCTCTTTTGTTAAACAGTCAAAAATAAGGATGGCAATAGTTTACGCGCGTAAAACGCCTCCATCTGGACAGGCTCTAACACACTCGACACGTCTGACGGATATTCCGTCACATGTGAAACGACGATAGTAATGTGCAGCGCACTAGTCGAAAACCAAACGATTGCACTATGCGCTTTACACGAGCCATTTGTTGATACAGTAGGTAAGTACGCGAGTAAATCATCCACTCCGTTATTGGCTCCTCTGCTTACGTACAAAACGGTCTTTATAAAGCAACTCCCTATATTTTATACACAGATCTACTATCAACCAAAAAACATTCTAACATAGTCACTAAAAGTTCTTTTAGAACGCACTAGTAATGATTGAATAGTGCTTTCCGTATATCATCTGAGAGTTTTCAGTAGTTTTGTAAGGCTGGTAGTGTTGGCATTTGTTGCTCTAACTACAACAGGCTTCAGTCCGTCAGGGCCTTTGCCGAATTCAGGCTTGGAGTTCGTTGACAAATAGAAGTTGCCTTGTGCCCTGTAGGGTGAAAAAATTGGTTAAGTATACCTATTTGGTTTCAATTCTGTTGTACAGCGAAGTTTGAAGTCCTAAAATACTGGCATCTTAGTTAGTGTTACAAAATAAAAGCAAATAATTTTAGGGATTTGAAATTAAGCTTGGGATAGTTTTTATGAAAACAAAACTCAATTAAAAGGCTAATTGGTTCGATGAGTTCTTGGTTTATTTTTAAATTACATTGCTATTAAGAACATTAATTTAAAAAAAACGACCGCACTCAAGGACGACTATATCCAGGTAGGTACCTAAATTAAATGTAGGTGACCAGAAAGAAACAATAAACACTAATGGTAATTTTTAGATATTTATGAACATCAATCGCATATTTTTCAATATCTGGGGGCACGGCAGTGCCCCGCCAAGTCTCGAAGCAAGGCCGTACCATCCTTTTCTCGAAGCCATTCGGGCCATTTTCGACCCCTCGTAACTTCGTTGTGGAAAAGACTAGAAGCCTAAACTTTCAGTGACCAAGAGGGCATTACATAGCTAGATATATTTCCAAATTACATTAAATTTGAACCAGTAGTTTATGAATTATTGCAAGTCAAAATTCCTAGTTTTGTAAGTGACTCACTGACTCACTGACTCACCGATCATCAAAATTAAAAGCCTACTTCTAGCAGACCCACAAACTCCAAATTTGGCACACATGTATAGTTTAGTGTGTATAGCAAGGAAAAACTCTGACATTCCGAATTATTAGTCCCGATTTTAATTTATGTAACTTTAGGTTATAATTTGCTTGTGCAAGGGGCCGCACCGCCATTTCTGTGCTGCGCGGAGCGCGTGACGTTTCGTTTCGTATGTCAGCTAGTGTTGAGTTGAGTATGATCACGTATGATGTTCCGCAGTGTAGGGATGTTCGATATTTCGGATTGTAAGTATTGATATTTTATTAAAAAAATAATAATCATTTGTTCATTGAAAACAAGTTGTACATGGGTTGGGATCTCTTCATTTATGTTTCCCGTAATCCTGATTCCGTGATCCTGGTCTGTGATCCTGGTCTGTGATCCTATGATACTGATCCTACGTGATCCTAATCCCGTGATCCTATGATCCTGATCCAGTGATCCTGCGTAATCCTAATCCCGTGATCCTGATCCTACATGGTCCTAATCCCGTGATCCTGATCCTGTGATCCTGATCCTGTGATCCTGATCCTATGTGATCCTAATTCCGTGATCCTGCATAATCCTGATCCTTATCCTGTGATCCTGATCCTACGTGATCCTAATTCCGTGATCCTGATCCTGTGATCCTGCGTAATCCTGATCCTGTGATCCTGCGTAATCCTGATCCTGTGATCCTGATTCTGTGATCCTAATCCTGTAATCCTGATCTTCATCTTATGGTAAATAGAAATGTCAAATAGGTATACCTGACATAGAATTTCTACGGGAAGAAATTCTCTAAGTAAAAGTACTACTTTCATCCCTCTGTTCAGATTACTTCAAGCGTACTCTCTGTGTATGAGTAATGAAAAAAATATGTAGGTAACTCTAGTTGCACGGGGGGCCCAACTGTCCGGGCAACATGCCTCTGTATTTGCATGGGCGCTCAAGTCGTTGTGCATTGAAATGAAATGAACTGAAATCATTTCTTCATCCATCAATCAAATCATTGATGGATATTGTTTCGTCAGTATTTACATGCGGTCAAGCGTATGTGGCACTTTCGAGAGTGACAAGTCTAGGCGGTTTACATCTAATCAATGTCAACTTTGGTTGTATTAGAGCGCAGGAGTCTGCTCTGAATATAATAGACTAGATGCATTTACCGTCCAGACTTGTCAAAAATCAATACATAAAAGCCTCTGAGAAAAGCCCACGAAGACAGGGAGTGGGCTATGAGAAAGCCCACAGATAAGGTACAAGATATAATAGGTAAAAGAAAAAAAGGAGGACTACCTACAAAAAGAAGTGAGATCCCATCAAAAACATAACATGTACAAAAATGCACAAGTCTCGCAACGCAGTTCTTCTGCCGTAAAAAGTTGTGAAATCGAATGTAAACCAAGTCTGTATAGAGTAACTTGGCAAACACACACAGCAAAATAATCTACATAAAACGTTTACGAGCTTGCTGTGTGTGTTTTTCAAGTTACTCTATACAGACTTGGTTTACATTCGATTTCACAACTTTTTACGGCAGAAGAACTGCGTTGCGAGACTTGTGCATTTTTGTACATGTTATGTTTTTGATGGGATTATATATTCTGTATACTATAATGTGTAGAAAAGTATTTGCTTTGGAGGTACTTATATAATAGTAGATTGTATTATAAGGGGGCAAAATAATATTTTGACGGCGAGGGCGCTTTTTTGAATCCAGAGCGAAGTGAAGGATTCTAGAGTAGAATCCCGAGCGTAGCGAGGGATTCTTTAGTAGAATCCTGAACGTAGCGAGGGATTTAAAGTACGTCGCCCGAGCCAAAAATATATTTTGCGCCCGAGTGATACACTCTACTTTTCATTACAATCTATGAGAAAATAAAAGGGAAGAGAAAAGAATGTGTTAAATCGACGAAGTTGCTATGCTATGCTATGCTATGCTATGCTATGGTATGCTATGGTATGCTATGGTATGCTATGGTATGCTATGGTATGCTATGGTATGCTATGCTATGCTATGCTATGCTATGCTATGATGCTATGCTATGCTATGCTATGATGCTATGCTATGCTATGCTATGCTATGCTATGCTATGCTATGCTATGCTATGCTATGCTATGCTATGCTATGCTATGCTATGCTATGCTATGCTATGCTATGCTATGCTATGCTATGCTATGCTATGCTATGCTATGCTATGGTATGCTATGGTATGCTATGCTATGCTATGCTATGCTATGCTATGCTATGGTATGGTATGCTATGCTATGCTATGCTATGCTATGGTATGCTATGCTATGCTATGCTATGCTATGCTATGCTATGGTATGCTATGCTATGCTATGCTATGCTATGCTATGCTATGGTATGGTATGCTATGGTATGCTATGCTATGCTATGCTATGGTATGGTATGCTATGGTATGCTATGGTATGCTATGGTATGCTATGGTATGCTATGGTATGCTATGCTATGCTATGCTATGCTATGCTATGCTATGGTATAGTATGCTATGCTATGCTATGGTATGCTATAGTATGCTATGCTATGCTATGCTATGCTATAGTATGCTATAGTGCTAAGAGTCCTCCCTCATTCATCTTGGTAGATTCGAGATGAATGAATGTGGAAAGTAGTTGTACCTCTAAAGTGCGCGGCAAAGATAATTCCGGCGCACTTAAAGGGGATTAAAAACTCATTACTGCCCGCTAAATTTATAAAGAGGATTAAAAACTCATTACTGCCCGCTAAAAGTTCCTTGAAGAGGAATCATCTACTTTGGGCGCACTTAAAGGCGAACAAAGTCGTCCTTTTCGAATAGATGGAATGAAAATGTATGTTACTTACTTAGTGTTTGTAAGATCTCCCAAATATATGCTTTGTTTCGGCTGGCCTGCGTGAGCTACCCAGTTGTCATAATCTGTGGCTGAGACCGCTGGGAAGGCAGTGGGCGAGGATATTGCCTCGACGTAGTAACGCCACGCCCTGTCGTGACTGCAAAGGTCTGAAACAATTCTCATTTAATTATTTGTTAAAATTATCATTTAATTATTTGTTAAAATTAAATATTACTTTCATCCAGAACTTGCGAATACACGCTGGCCCCTGGCCCAGGCTTGCATTGCCTCTCCATCGCTCTCGTCTTGGATCGATTCGCCTTCTAGCTTGCGCTCGCCTAGGTTGGCCCAGCGTGTATTTGCACCATAGCAGCATGGGCGGACCCCGAACGGCACAGCTGGATCACTTATAATTTTACGATTCATTTCAGGGAATGCGATATTATTTGACGACATCAAGTTTTAGCCTTTCAATGGCGATTCATTTGCAGTTTTGTCTAAATAAACCTTAAAATGAATCGCAAAATTATTTATGAATGCGATTATGTAAATATTTAGTTTTGGCTGAGAAGCGAGATTTTGGCAAGAAATGCAAGAATGCCAAAAGTTTGCATTTGATGCATTTTACTCCCGTTTAAAGTAATGATTTACAGTTAGACTAGGTATCTACTGGAAGCTCTATCTCATCGTATCCGAGGCGAGACTAAAATCAGTATTATCTAAGCAAGCTTTTATTTAGAAGTAAACGCAAGCAGATTTTAGTGAACTTAAAATCCCTATGAATGCACTAAAACGGTATTTTAATTTTATTTAGCGAGGAACATCCTGTATCTTTTTAATCACTTTCTCTAACTAAACTGATCTCTTGTCCTATTAAATATATATTTACTAAAGTTTTGCGTGTAGGTATGCAAAGTTAAAATGCAATCAGAATGCTTTCTAGGAGTTACATGCTCCTGATTCCATTTTAAAATTAGCTCGCTGACACTATTAGAATACAAAGTTTGAACTGCAAAAGCTAGCATAATAAAAAACAAAGATCTAACACAAAGTCAAAATGAAGCAAACAGCAAGAAGTTTAGAAAAACGGCGAATGAAAAACTTTAATTACTTACTTAAGTATAGGTACTAGTATAGTATTATATTATCTGTGGTATAGGTAATAAACCCAAAAATCTTTAAGTTTAAATCTATTGTTTCATAAGGCTTAATTTAGGCTTAATTAAGCTTATTTAAGCTAGTTGCGCTGCGTGCACCATCATAACTGCTATAATATTTACAAAAAACTTGTTAGAGATTCAGTAAGTATTATCACCAGTGATCGGAATGAGGCGGGCTAAAATACCTAAAGTTCGAAAAATAACAGAGACAAATGGAGACGCCTTAGGACTAAATATTTTTCAACCCAATTATTTCCGTATCCGGGACATTAATAAAGAACATCTAATATTAAGGTGAATCAATTTTTTACCGAGTTAATAACAAAAACTAAAATGTAAATTATAAGGATAAAAAACTTTTTTCCGTCGGTCAAATAGGAAAATTATTTGAATTAGTTCACAATATTATTAACATTAATTTTAAATGTACTTACTCACTGTGAAAATTGTGCCAACTTTCAATAAAATTCTTACTTACTACAAAAATAAAATTCTTGTAGTAAGGAAGTCTCCCCTTTTTTACCCGACTGCGCAAAGCAAAGGAAGGGTAATGTGTTTATCAGTCTATGTATGTTTGGATGTTTCTATGTGGCATTCTAGAGGCCAAACGCGTGGACCGATTTTGATGATTCTTACGTCAATCGATTCGTCTGAACCTTGGGAGTGTTACTAAAGGCAGACAGTAATCAAAATTCACCAGTGCCACCACCAGACGCCTTAATGTCAAAATTAAAAAAATCAAAATCGTCACACCATGGCAAGTGGGGTATCGTTGAATAGGTATTTCAAAATCAGCTTTAGGTTTCTTTTACCATTTTTCATTTTAAGTAATAGTTTAGGAAAAATAACGGTTTAAAGTTGATTAATAATAATTCTCGCTATGGATGTTTCTATGTGGCACTCTAGAGGCCAAACGCGTGGACCGATTTTGATGATTCTTACGTCAATCGATTTGTCTCAACCTTGGGAGTGTCACTAAAGATATGACAGTAATCAAAATTCACCAGGGCTACAACCAGACGCCATATTGTCAAAATTAAAAGAATCAAAATCGTCACACTATATCAAGTGGGGTATCGTTGAATAGGTATTTTAAAATCAACTTTATCATAACTAAAAAGTGTTAAATAAAAAAATATTTTAAAAAAACAAAAACCCGACTGCGTCAAAACTAAAAAGAAAAAAACAAGCCTGCAAAGAATTACTCACAGTCGGGACCCATAACATTGGGAAGATTTGATTGGTAATAAAATGAATGGGTACCGACTGTGAGTAATTCTTTGCAGGCTTGTTTTTTTCTTTTTAGTTTTGACGCAGTCGGGTTTTTGTTTTTTTAAAATATTTTTTTATTGCCTCTGTTCTTTGAACTTTAGGTATTTAAGCCCGCCTAATTCCGATCACTGATTATCACACTCAAGCTTCATTTTGTTTTTCGTTTGATTATCAAATGTAGGTACCTACCTACCTACTACTATTCATAGCAATGAACAGGTACGTAGGTACATAAAATGGGCGCACAAAAAGACAGCGGATATAACAGACACAGCTAAAGCATTTTTGCGAAACATAAAGCCGATATTGCGATCACAACTTACTATGCCGTTTCAAAGGCTTTCCTATTAATTGAGTATTCAACGATGGTGGTTTTGCTATTGTGTCGTTATCATCAGCTGGGTAAAATTCTGAAAAACAATAATATTGCTGGATGTATAATCTTTTCCAACAACGTTCCAACACTGCCTAACCACTACCTTCGCTGAAGGAAAGTTGAAGTTTGGTATGTACTAGGTATAGATCGAGTGGTCGTGGTTAGTGTGGTTCAAAATATTTCCGAACGGTAAAACATTTCTGGTCATGGTCACAATACATTTTTGTTATCCGTGGCCGAAATACTAGACTATATTTAAAGGCCTACTAATAAAGTAATTAATTAAGGGTCAGGGCTGTTGTTGATGCTGGTAATCTTTCTTATCTACCACTATGTGTGATATATTGATAACACGAGCTCAAGGTCGTCGTTTTAAGCTTTAGTACGGTCAGGGTTATAGTGGTGTTGATAGTATGTTTTAATTGTATTATTATCGTTGCCATGTGCGGCCTAGTAACGGCATTGTGTGCTCAAGGTGAAAGTCAAGTCCTCCAAGCGAGACGTAACATCATGAAAGATACCTGCGGGTTATCGCGCTCAAGGTTAGGATTTTAATTTTAGTTGGGCTACTAAGCACCTTCTAGCAATTATGATACCTCGCCGTCCCCGGAGAACAAAATGATAACTACAAAAACGTAACTTTTCAGGAGGAGCAAAAAACATGTTTTCGTTAATAACTTCACAAATACTGGACGTAGACAGATGATTGTTAGCTTTAAGCAATGCTGATTTTTTATGCATTCGGAATGTTTTAATGACACACGCGTAAGAAATGCCAAAATAGAGATATTTAAAAAATAAGAAGTTAGTCAAAATCAATCACCGTCTAATTTCTATAATGTCGATTATCATTTTATTCCTCGTATTTTCTTGGCAAAACCTAATATTGTACCACTATTCTATCATGTTATTCGACGCTTTACCAGGGTGGAAGCGATTATGATAATAGTGTATTATACGAAATGCAAGGACGAGTTTTGACGAGAATAAAATGATAACATGCGGTTATCATTATCTAGACGAATATTTTTCACGAGAACATAATGATAATGATTGTTTGTCATATTAACAGGTGTAAATACAATATGATAAGATTATAGTACAACCTTATTCTTGTAACTTCAGGCATGGGTCGAATCGTGGAATAGTATTGTAATATTTTGTAACTTCGCGAATAACTGTATGAAAATTACGAAAAAAATTGAGCAGGTGTATTAGCACCCAAAGATTACAAATATGGCATAACACTAAAACTAAGATAATGGCAGTTATCATTTTGTTCCCCGGGGACGGCGACCTATTTAGAGAATTAAGAAGAACGATGTTGTAAAGAAGGGTAAGTACCCTTCTTTACAACATCGTTTGGAAAGGTAGGTATGTAATATCAGGCTATGACACTTGTTTTAATTACTGATTCTGATGTCGCTGGTTTGTATAAGTATTATAATTGGGAAATCTCTTTATATGTAGAGCACGTAAGCTTATTTTACTTCACGGACGGGAAAATTTACAGCATTATTTTAGATGGCTCATTAGTTAGTAGCCTTGCGGGAGGCGGAAAATCAAAGAATTTTAGACATGACATTCATTTGATTCGTCACGTACCTATATTGGTAAGGTACCGATAACCGAAACGCAGTCAGTTAAGATAGGTACTCCGGCATTGAATAGTCTTATCTCATTCCATTAAATATTTGCTTGAACCATCGTAAAAATAGTGACAGAGGTGGAAACTAAAGTTTTAAAAGAGTTTTAGAGAGATTTCATTTGCGAATCAAATTTTTCTCCTTTTGATCTAAGTATATGTAACCTTTTATATGTAATCTAAGTATATGTATCATTTAAATTTCTTCAAAAAATGGTTATAGAATAGGTATGAATAATTTTTTTCACAAACTTCTAGCTAAAGATGTACCTTCGGGGGTAAACATATCGAAGTCTCCAGTAGGACAGCCTGGCTGCGGGGTTCCAGAGTTGAAGTTAGGCCAGATGTCCACAGTCCCGGTGGAAGTCGAGGTGCCGTAGCCGCCAGGGTCGCTATGGATGATGTCTACAAATCTGGCACACGTGCGGTCCAAGCCGCTTTTCACCGCGAAGGTGCCTTCGAAAAGTGCCCGAGCTGGATCCAAGCCGGTGATTCTGAAACGTTTATTACTTTAAAATGAAGATTTAGCTCGCTACGGAGGACTGCCGTGTTTTCGAATTATAGACAAAAAAATAAAGACAAAAATGCAAAGAGGTCGTGACCTCTGCATTGAGGAAGCCATTTACAAAGGTTATCTGAAGGTATTCATGTTTACCTGGGCATTACGTGACCCATTTCCCTGGTCTTCTTGCCAGCGAAGCCCATAATGTGCGCTCCCAAGGAATGTCCCACGAGGTGGATGCTATCCATATTCAAGCCAGCTTCGTGCAGCCTCAGTATTGCCTCACCCATTTCTTTACCAATCTATCGAATAAAACATTTTAAAATTGGGCAACCTTAGCCATCATTGCTCTGTTGAAAGCAAGCCCGTCAAAATTAACCCGACATAATAGATGGTGTCATTGACCAGCATTACAGGACAGTAAAAGTGGTTAGTTAGTGAGTGATGACCTAGACTAAGTCTAGACTAGACTGAAGCAGTGCTACAACCTAGTTATGCAATTCAAATAACGATCTATTATTTTAAAGGTTACTCAAATTAACCTTACATGCAATGTAATGTAATCCTTTTTCACAGGAGAATTGATGGTTTATAATTCATTATTTATTTGGCAACAATATTGATATTCTACAAAGTGTAAGTAAACCAAATACTTAATGATTTATTTGATATGATAACAAGTTGACACCCCATTTTACCTTTTTGGCATTCGGCACGGCACTGAACGCGTAACCCAGAGGTATTCCGAGTAGTCCACTCTTTGCTTCTTCTTCCCAGTCAAGCAGAATAACATTTCTCTTCTTCTTTTTAATGTGAGCTTCAAGTACGGCCGTGGTCGCTGGACCGGTACATCTACCTCGGTAGCCAAAAGTGTAAACCACAGTGGGAAGGGCGGGGTCAAGACATGATGTGAATAATTTTGGCAGGTTTTGGTTTAGCGGCGTCGCTAAAAAGTTTGCTAGTGACCTGAAATAATGTAATTAAGTACTTAAATGAGTCGCCTAAACTAAATCATCTTGTCCCCATGCACTTTGCCCAAAGGTCTTGTGCCCGATTTTTGTGAATAGGTAACTTAAGTTTGGTATTATGCTACTTGGTTTCACAAAAAAAAGACAATGAATGATGTAACTACCTACAACATTTAATTTATAACTACCTAGGTAACATTTTGCGTTTCAAAACGCAATTTGGTCATTTAATTATGAGTAAGGACCTACATACTTAGGTGTTAAAAATATAAGTATGTTTTATTTTTACTAGCTGCACCCGGAATGCGTTGCAATTCAAAGCAAATTCATTTCATCACGAAGGAACAACATAGCAAACATTTTGTTATTTAAGTAGGTAAGTAGGTACTTATTATACATTTTTTGGACCAGAAACCCTCGTGGGCGTCCTCAGTAGACCCTACCAAAGTTTCATCATAATCTGATCAACGGTTTAGGACCGCATTGAGGACAAACCTACAACCACTCATTTTTATTTAAGTAAGTATATGTTTTAGTAGTTATCGTGCCTAATACAGTGATCGGAGTAGGTAGAGATATTTTATGTACTTGCCATATGATAGAATAATATGGATATTCCCCGAATCCCGGGATTCGTTTTTTAGTTAGAAAAATAATAAAAAGCTTTTTGCTTTTTGCTAAATACGAGTTTAAGGATTGTATAATAAATAGATAGAAACTTGATTCATGAACACACATAATTTTTTTTATGTAACAATTTCTTATATTTATACAAGAATCAACAATCATTTAACATTTTCATTCTGAAGTTGTACAAGAACATACCATACAAATTATTAGTTCCTCAAAAATCGAAACATGATTGAAAAGAACAAACTATTTGTATAATCGAATCCCGGAGTATTAGTCGGAATCCCGTGGAATATCCATATTAACATCAATGTTTGCGGTCAATGAACCTAAATAGCTCTACCTACTCCGATCAGTGCTAATAAAAGAAGGCATCGCTTACCCAACTGAAAAAAATTAACTCATTTTCTAACCTTCCGTTGAAGTGCAATATCCTGGCAGCAATGTAAGTTAGGGCAATTAACAGCTAGGATATGTTATTATAGTTCTTTCTGTGTTCAATCATCGTGTTCCAGTTCCTAAGTAACAATAGTGTTACTATTGTTACTTAGGAACAGGAACACGATGTTACAATGTGGACCTTCGAGCTACGATTTGTTGCCAGGATAGTTCATTCTAAGGCAGACAACATAAACACCAATAAAGAAGAGAGATTATCCCCGGACGAAGAAGGTCAAAAACTAGGAGCGCGTTGAAGTCTTTTGCATAAGGTTGTTTTTAAAATGTTTCAGTATGCTGAGCGCGTTTATATCTTTTCAATGGTAGAACACAGCCAACACATACATTATGTATATTTGTAGGAAAAAATAAAAAAACGATACTTATATACTTACATGCAACTGACTTCAAAGCCCTTCCAAAAATGTCAAATTATGTGTGAATGAACCTACCAAATTAGTCACCAAGGAAGCCAAGCAAACCAAAAAGATATGGCTCACATACCCATATAAAAAATAAGTTTGGCTTGATTCCAATCCGACTTTGGACACAGGCAAAATACGTAGAGACAAAATAGTCTTGAATTTATTGATTGTTTTTGATCCGACCATTTTGTTATGCAGAAATATTCAAGTCATGAATTAAACAGTAGACTTGTGTGTCTATTACCATTCGGCTGCGTTTCATTGAACCATCATGGCTGGCACCTTCGGACACGTGTTAGACAATAGGTAGGTACGCCTTGATTCGTACGTTTGTTAAATAATGGATTTTTTTGCAATGAATACTGGTATAACTCGCCTATATTATGTAGTTTAGAAGTAGAACTGGACTTTGTTTCTAATTTTAATCGTTCAACAAGTGCATCTACTCTACTACTGTGGCAGTTATGTACAGTCAGCGTCATCAATCGGTATCCCCCTATTGATTTGAACGAAGACTCTTTTCATTTCAACCTTGGATTTCAGTCGGGTATTATATCAGCTATTTTTGTTTAGGAACTCGAGCGAAATAAGATGTCCATAAGTAAGCAAGGATGTAAAAGTTTTTACAAAAGTTGAGATCAACGGCTTGCAAACCGACCTCTTACTAGGGGGATACCAATTAATGACGCTTTCTGTACCTAGTAGTAGTGATAGCAGTAAATATGTAAATAAATTAGTAAATGTAAGTATTTACACCAGTTATAAACCTAAACCTCACTTGTCTGCAGCTGTCTGGCTGGTAAATTGTAATAGAAATATGATTCCGGCGCCTCTGTTATAGGATACCCAAGTAGGTCTCACATATTTCACAATGAGTTTGACGTTGATTACCTACTGCCCCGGAAGAAATCAACGCACGATTGATTTGTAAACATTATTACCTTCCCGAAAATTTTGGAAATTCCTGTATGGACTCACATGTAGGTAAGTAGGTACTTATATTGTTTTTGCAATGTACCTATATAAGTACTTACTTACATAGTAGGTATACTTACGTACCTACTTCACGCATTATGAAAAACGGCCAAATGCGAGTAGGAATCGCACAACAAGGATCAATTTCTGAGAAGAAACTATAACGGCAAACTAATAAAAAAAGTACTTAAGTACTTACCTACTTAATTCTAATAAAAATTAACACTTTCCCTTAGTTTGGCTTAAAATCTAATGATGCAGTTTTACTTTTTATCAAAATCGGTTACGAGACTTCAGTCCTTCAGGTGTTTTTCGACATTACTAATAGTTACAGATTTGGCCCTAGAAGCACTCTTGAAAAACTCACCCTGTATAACTCGGTTCTGACTGAGAGATGTAAGTAAGTATACTGTTCTTATAAATATTGTTTGTTAGGTAACTAAGAGTTTATATTCTTTTCGTTTCTTCGCTGAAAAAATGACAATTTTCCGGAGAAAATCATCGAATCTAATGCATTTTCGGAAGTCTGAATCGCACTGAAGCAGGGCTTTTGACACTTTCGGAATGTACTAGGTACATAGATTCGAAAATCTTCGAAAAGTGACGTTTCTTCGCCCAAGAACTCGGACGAAAGTAACAAGAATGTCACTTCGAATTCGGAGTAGGTAGGTAGGTACCTACATTCCGAAAAATGTGAATCGTTCTGCATGACAGGAAGTTGATGGCGTCGCGACGCGTCGGTCGTCGATATAATAATCGAAGCTAATAAAAAATCCGGTTGTTCGTTATAGCAAGAAAGCGATTACGTATTTTGATTATACAACGTCGCCCTGGTTCTACTTCTGCGACCTTGAGGAGTGATGCGGTGCAATAGCGCCTCGGCCAATATGTGCTCAGATAAACAATTGATGAAATTGGGATAGTTAAGAAATTATTCGCTTGGAATTTCTAACTACACCCGACTGCGAAGGAAATTGCATATGTAATGTCAGCTTCAAAAACAAAAACCACAAAAAGTCGGAACATAGAGGTAATGCAACTCGAACATGGAAGACATTTTTACATAATCTGAGGTCATTGAAATTTTTGTAAGACAAATAATGTAACTAAGTCAAACCGGCATTTCTTGTTCTTCCCATCTTTATAGGTAGGTACTTTTATGGCAGATTTATAACAAAACGATTGCATATTTTTTTTTGTGGTAGGTAAATGACGATAACGTGGATAAAAAAATACTAAAACAGATCTCATATAAAAATACCTATTTATTTGATAGAAAGCTATACTCTTCTCTACTGTAGTGTATGTGATTGTTCCCAAAAATATCGGCTAATGTGAAAATCTCTTTGCTAATCAAACCGTAAGCCGTAGATAAGTAGATATTTATATTTAAATTAATAGTTAATTAAATGACTGCACTTACCCTTTATAACAACGTAACCATGCACCTCCAGTCAGTTGCGTGAAACCTTAAAAACCGCGTTACTGCATTAATTTGTGCGGGTGAATGGTAAATTAAACGGACATTGTTCTAAATTATAATGAAACATGCCGATACTCCATTGCGTAGAGAAAACAAAGTGATTTTTTGAAAAGGTAAAATATTAAAACTCACAAGTAGAAAGCAATCCATGGACTTTATAAATACTTAGGTAGGTACCTACTTACCTAAGTAAGATTCAAAGTGAATTTTTAAAATTTTTGACTACATTTCTATATACACAACTCATATAGACAACTAAAATTAAAATATTTTACTAGGTACCTATAACGTTTTTATTTACTTAAGTAGAAAAAAAATTGCTACTTACATAATAATAAGAAAGCAATCCATGAACTAAATAAATAAGATTCACAACGCATTTTTATTATGTAGACTAGTTTTCTAACAAAACAACACTTTTAAACGGCTAAACTTTATTAATTAGACCTTTTTTATTTTACTAAAAAACCAAATAATTTCTTAATAAGTAAATTCAGCCGTTTATTTTCACAAGTACCGATTATTTTGGTAGAGAGCTGGGCGCGTCTGAAGTGCGCGCGCAAATTCTTGTGATTGTTTACTATGCGAGTGTGTCTTGACTGACTTGATAACACGTGTCTTTCATAACATTCAGTGACCGTAGCCTACTGCATAAGGTGAGCGCGTACCTATCCGCGCCGAACGCGCTGAAAGAATCGAATCGAACGAGTCGAAGGGAGGCCTCGCACGCCTATTCGACTCGAACGAATCAACCGAGCCGGAAGAATTTTATCACCTGTTGCACTGTACCTAATGTCAAATAAGATGAATCTTGGCGAGGTTTTTATTGAGGATCCTATAATAATAGAAGATGAAGAAAATGGTTTTCTGGCTACTTTTGATATTAAATGTAGGGACTCTGATCTATCGGAGTTGGCAACACTGTCCGCTTCGGTCGATTCGAGCGCATTGTCCTTGCCGAATCTGATTGACGTCCTTAGAATTATTTTGGGAATTCTCGGGGTACTGCCAGATTCGGTTCGACGCGGGTGCGAGGTTACATACAAAAAATTCTAAAATTTGTTTTTATCGGTCGATTCGTTCGGCGCGTTCGGCACGGACAGGTATACGCTCACCTTTAATCTGCAGCGTAGGGGACGAAGGACAGTGTTGCAAAGATAGGACTATAGAATAGAAAAGCGGGTGGTATTATTTTGGTAAATGCCAATTAAATTGGTGAGATAATGAGGAACCCTCACGCAATGGAGAAGTAGAGCTGTGGGTGATGGGTCGCAGGAAAAAGCGGATAGAATTAGATTATTTCAAGGTCCAAAATTAAGACTAGGTACCTACTTTTTACAGATTACGAAATGAAGGACCGTGATTGAAGCTTTATGTACGGTAGAGACGACTCTCTCAGCAGTGCGATTCAGACTTTCGAAAATGCTTCCGATTCGATGATTTTTTTCGAAATGTCGATTTTTTTTTCAGCTAAAAAACGTCACTTTACGAATTTGGAATTATATTCCGAGGTCTGAATCGCACTGCTGATCTTCACAATAAGATCGTTTTTAAATAAGTAGGTCTCACAGATCATTTCTAATTTTAAATTGAAAAATACGTGGTCTTCACTAGATGATTATAGAGATAGTTGTACTTAGGTATCCTTAGAAAAATGTTGTACCTACCTACCTATTCCATTATTAAGGCTGGATTTTACCAAACTGAATTAAGTTTGATCTGGAGATTAAACCACAGATTAAACTGCCGTTTGTTTGAATATTTTGACATTGTAAAGTTGATACCTTATAACCAGGATACCGCCCGATAGTCCGACGACATAAAGGCATAATGAAATGAAATGAATGAAATGAAATGAAAATGAAATGAAATGTATTTATTAAATCTGAAGAACACATGTAGAAGAACCGGGACATATGCCGGGACTTGGCCGGGACAGACTGGGCCAGGAAGACCAGTGATAGAGCAGTGTGGAGGAATATTGGATAGGTATATGCCCTGTAGTGAGCAAATATTTATGCTGAAGAAGAAGAAGAAGAAAAAGAAGAACCAGGATAATTGAATGCACCTAATAATGTTCGGTTGCGCTTTCTGAACAATTGTATTTCGAATTCTGTCGGCTAACGGAATAACTACTGTGGGATTAAGATTACCTACAGTTTGAGAGGCGCGTTTCAGACCTTCTTGGAATGCATTCCTAATTCGGAAAGTGACGTCTCTTCGCTAAAACAAACGTAACTTTCCGATGAAAATCTACGAATCGGATGTATTCCGAGAAGTGTGAGTCGCACTGCGGATTACTGTGGCTATAAATAGACATATCTTCACGGATATGGTTTGTATGATGATGACGTGTAGATAGAAGTGATGCAGTTTTATCAAATAAAGGATTACCCACTGTAAATAAAAATTGTGATAGTAAACCATTAACACTCGAAAGCTAAAGAACCGCTGGGGAAAATACATTGTGGTGTGAAAGTCTAACATTATTACCCGAGTGTTAATGTTTTCTGAAACCACAAATACGTAGGTCGGTAGGTATTGCTTATCTTGCTCATAACTAATCAACGGCTCAACCGATTTTGATAAATTATACGTCATGAGATTCGTCTTGATGGCGCGAGTGTCATTGAATAGACCTAAAAAGATCTGAGATAATGTCTACGATTTGGATAAAGTCGTGATCATATGTATTTCAAAACATTTATTTTCTTTTATTAGTATAGGTACCTACACCAGTGCAGGGCCAGGCGGGGCCGCTAGTTAAAGTTATACCTACTTAATAATAACATAGCATAAGCTCAGCACAAAGAGATTAAACTTTAAATTTATAAATATTAAGGACTCAGTCCAGCCGATCCTTTTCCATATGGTGCTGCTCCGTTCGTTACCAAAAAGAAGTCACCACGGGCACTGCAAAACAAAATTAATTGAAACAAAGTAGGTATTTTTTCTGGAACTTCTGGATGAACTTTGCATGCATACGTAAAACAAAAAAAGCTTGGCATATCTCATCTTTATAACTTACTTGCGATCAATATTATCGAGGGCGATGACTGTCGTAGTAATGCCAGCGTTCCACGCGCTTTGGTTCTCTGCCTTGCTGGCAAGTAGCGTGTTGGTCAAGGTAAGAGTCTCTGCATTAAGCTGCCAGGGACGATCATGACTGCAAAGATCTAGCAAAGTGCCATGAAAAAAAAAAAATTAAATATTTATTTAATAAAATACTTACTTATCTTTAAAAATATTTTAAATAAAATCAGCAGCTAGCCAAGTGGCAACAAATTAGCGACATCGATTAATCTCTGTCACTTAACCACAAGTAGCTTGTGAATTGGTTTTATTGGCTAGTCCCTTAATGCTCATGGTTTGTCAAGTACCAATTATAATAACAGATGGAATAAGTTTCTAACCTTCTAAACTCATAAAATCGAAGTCTCCGATTGGACAACCTGGTTGCACATGATCCTTTTCAGTTCCCGTGATGAAGTTGTTGAAATTTGGCCAAACGTCGACATGAGCGAGGGATTCGTTGATGGCGTAGCCGCCAGGGTCGCCATGGAAAGTAACCACGAAGGACGCACAGGTCTTATCCAGCCCTTGAAGGCTCAATGGACCTTGAAACAAGGGTCCAGCTGGATCGAGGCCTGTGATCCTAGGAAAAACTTTTACGTTAAGAAAACTCGAGAGAAATATAGTTTTCACCTCAGCAGCTCGAAATGGCATCCTTTGCTGCGAGAAACCAGTGTGCAAAATCGCAGTTTGTACACTGGTTTCAGTGAGAAAAAGTGATTTGAAATTCAAATGTCGTAGATGGACACGTGGTAGTGCATGGCGGTCAATCGCTAGCCTATCTATGAAAAAAAATATTATTTGTTGAAAATTCATAAAACAATAAAGATGAATGAAACCAGTGGCGAATACACTAATTTATCTCCATAGAGAATGTTAAGACAAAAAGTGATTGTGATGAACAAAGTTCGCTTCCTGAGAAGCACGTATAGTCCGGCAAAAACGGGTAGACACGGCAACTAAAATTTCAGTACTTTGGTAACCCTTTCTCTACTAATCTATGGTAAAGTACAGGTTTCTTGTCTATGGTATAGGTACCGAAGACGTCAGTCAGAAGTAATAATTTACTTCTAAGAGAAAATTTATCTATTTCGCGTATTTAGCTTGCACAGTGGCGCCCCCATTTATTTCTATTATTTTGTGTCGGACTATATGTAAGTTCCGAACTAAACAGTAAGTTTAATTTACAAAATTACAACAACTGTTATTTGTTCTTTTAATTTCTGAAAAAATGCATTAATTTTCAATAGATATACTTAAATGAGTACCTATTAGACATTAGTTGCTTCATTATGTACAAAGTTAACTTTGCTCACTTGTTGCACAATAGTTATTTGTGCAACAAGAGAGCAAAGTTGGTTTTTACTTCGAGTGCTGATTTTCAATCTCGAGAGATTTTTTCATAGATAGCGATTGACCGCCATGCACTATCACGTAGATCGACACCTACGACATTCGAATTTCAAATCACTGTGAAAACAGTGTGCAAAATGCGATTTTGCATACTGGTTTCTCGTAGCAAAAGATGCCATTTGGAGCTGCTGAGGTGAAAATAACTATTTTTAGAATAGAGCCTTACCGGTAAATCATAGTTCCATCCCCGTTTTCATTGACGTATAAACCCGTCTGTCCGAATAAATGGGCTCCTAGTGAAAATCCTATTAGATGCGTCTTTGTTAAGAAAAAGTCGATTTTTGCCATTTTTAGAAATTCAGCACCTAACTGTTTACCAAGCTGAAAATAAGGTAAATATAGTTTAATAATGCTATAGAAGCCGCAAGAGATCGGATTGGCTGGAGAACAATTATAAGTACGCCAAAATGTTATCCTTGGAGGAGGTCACGACCCTCAGCTCTGTGGAGAACGATGCATGGAGGAGAGGAGGAATTTCAAAATATAATTAAAGCTAAGAAATAGACTTTGACATTTCCGAAGGAATACGGAAAGAATGGCGTTAAAAGTACGGAACAGGAATTCTTTTAGAAAATAACCAAAATAGTTTTTTTTACAAAAATGATTTTGAAAAGCAAAGGATACGAAGTTCACTTTAAATAATGTTGCCTTACCGCTATAGCTGCTGGCACAGCACTACTCGCATACCGCGCTTTGACGCCAATATCACCAAACACAGAAGTACTGCTAGCCTCCTTCATCCAATCAAATAGAAATACATTAAGGCATATTAAGGTAAAGGCCGGTAATTCCGCGGTATTTTCACCAAAACTAGAAAGGACATTAAAAATTAAGCACTTACGATGCTTTTTTGTAAAATTGGCTATTTTTATCAGAAATGTTATTGTTTTTACTCTTGAAATATATAAAAAGTTTGTTGTTTTAAATTGGATTTAGCGTCTAATTTAAAATGTGAAAAAGTGGGAAGCTTCTAATTCCGAGGTAAAAATTCTAATTCCGATGTAATTATTTGGTTTCTTATTCCGAGTGTACAAAATTCAAATGAGAACGGATGGAGAGAATGATACATGGTGTTCAAAAATCAACATATTTTATTATCCAACCAGTACCTACTTACTTTTCAATGAAAAGGAATTACCTATCTAATTAATCAAAAATTAAAAAAATATTGTGTAAAATTGTAGACTTTAATTACTACTACTACTACTCCATTGGCTCAGGGACCCAAAGTGAGTCTTGGCCTCCGATACGAGAATTCGCCACTTCCTTCTGTCCATGACTGCCTCTAGCCAGTTGTCGACTAGACTTTAATTACAAATTGTTTTTATTCTTATACTTTTCTAACTAAACATCTGAGTAGGCACCTATACATTGTAATGAAAGTTATTTTAGAGGATAATAGAATACTGATTATTTGCGTTTTTAAAACCATTCAAACTGAGTAACAAGCTGCGTAAAATAATGAACACTCTGTATTTTACGTGTGTCAATACATCGGAATTAGATTCTGTGAGGAACTCATAGAATCTAATTCCGAGGTAAATACATCGGAATTACAATTTTCCATATCAAACACATTTTCTAATTCCGAGTGTTAAAAAGTAAATGATTTTTCAATAACACATAAACAATTTAATGCTTTAATGCAATATCTTCAAAAACATCTACAGTTCTCACTCAAGATTGTATCGAAATACGTCAAGAACTTAATTTTCTGTACTTGGCTTTCCCACACAAAAAAACAAAAAAGTACCTACCTAAATTGATAATCATTGATATGGTATAATTAGTAAATGCGACGTCAAAACGTACCTCGGAAATAGATTTTAATATGAATTGACATTTTATGTTGTCAAATCCAAAACAACAAGTGCGTAACTATAAAACCAGCTTAAAAAAATACAAACAACACGAGGTATATGAAATTGTTATTCCGCGGTATACATCGGAAATTAGAAACCACCTAAAATATTTGGCAGCTAATGCCGAGGTATTTTCAAAACGTATTTTCAACTAATCTAAGAAGAAAAATACAGAAAGGATTTGGCCGGATACTGCCCCAGAAGAGCCGAATATCGAATTAGACTATGCGTCAGAATAATATTATTTAAATAAAATATCACAAAATTAACTGGTACATACAGAATACTTAGATATCTCGTGCCGTGTGGGAATATAATTATGTTATTTTATTAGTAACTTTAGTCACTTCCGGTACTACAGTCCGTAATGCCTCTCCAGACTCACGGCGAGAAGTTTCACCGAGACTTCTCGAAGAACAAACAAATTATCAACACTCTCAATTTTCTCACTCGTGATCTGTTTGAAATCCTTTGTCTCGGCCAAAAATAGGTACCGACACCGAAGCGCGAGAACAAGAAGGCGAGAAACTCCTCACATTCACGCTTCTCGGGTGTTGTCGGGGTTTCTTGCCGAGAGTCTGGAGGTATCACAGAGAATATTTTTATCAGATAGACCTACCTTCTTTTTCGCGGTTGACATGACACTCAAATAGTAAACAAAACAGACGGACAAGAATTTGACAGATGTAAAAGGAATTTCGTTGAGTTTCAGTTGTGTGATTGTGTTGTGATGTGATTTATGAGGATTTATCATATTTTATTTAAAATTACAAAAACTGACGCCTTGGGATATGCATACAGACTAAAATGGAAGTGGGCTGGACATGGCTGGACGTCTACAAGATGGAAGATGGACTAGGAGAGTGACAAATTGGGAGGGTTCAAGAGGTCGACGCTGCATAGGAAGACCATACGCTCGCTGGGACGAAGACATCAAGAAAACTGCTGGACCAAACTGGCTCCGAGTAGCACAAGACAGGGACAGATGGCTGGCTTTGGAGGAGGCCTTCACCTTAGGGGTTCTCTAGTACCTACTTAGATTATAAGCATTAGTGATAAGAAAAAAATGTTAATTATAGAGAAATAAAAGGCTTTTTATTTTATTTATTTATATCATATTATATTTTAGGTGGTAAGTACAGAATCACTGCACATGAGTGTAGATAATTTTATTGATGAAATTCCCAATTTTTCCTAAGTACTTTTCTTTTTTACTTTAAATTGTAGGTACTGGGAGCAGCTGTGTGCGTCAAGCTGCAACAGCCTCCTTCAGGCGATAGCCGACAGGCCTGACTTTCATCTTATTCAGTCTTGGGAGTCAAGGCATGCCATCTTGGCAACCTATACTTGCCATTGACTGTCCGGTTGTACCTACTTACCACTCAAATGTGCCACCGATTTTTGCCTACCTACTAATACTAACATAATATAAATGAATGATAATATTTTCACGTGAAAGTTCCCGTGTGTTAAATAATATATGGATGAAAGTCTGAAATAAAGAATTTTTATTTTAATTTATTATTTTATTTATTTTCCATACCCTAGTTCACTCAAAATTCTGCCAGTCCATAATAATACTTACTAAATAATTATTGTTGGACATTACACACAGCGCCATCTATCCCCAAAGTAAGCAAAGCTTTTACTATACGAACCTAAAAAATATAGTTTCCTAGGTTCATCCGTTCATGCTGGGCGTCACAGCCTGCTGCTTTAAATTAGATTATCTTTTAAATCCCACTTTAAAAAGGAAGAAGATGAATGGAGTCTCACTATAAAATAAAAAAACAAACCCAAAAATCCCAATTTGGTCATGACGCAAGCATTCTTTCCTGTGGGCATCTGTGGGGCAAAATTGTTCTAGGAATCGGCCATGTCCTTTTCAGTGTTTTTGCTTACACATCGAATATTCCAACTTAAACACAAACACTCACAGTACAAAATTAACGACTAAAACACTATTTAGTAAATCGTAGTTCTCGCGTGCACAAGGTCCAAAATGTATGGAGCGTGCATTTGGCTCAGCTGCGGGCGCGAAACTAACCGATTATTTTAAAACGTAAACACTCTGAAGCACTCCTTTGTTCACGTAAGCACGACCAGATATATTATTAATTGAAAAATGTGTGCTGCAGTTAAAAAAAGGCTTGTAAATTGCTTGAAAATGCTGTTTTTCTATATACCTCGGAATTACCATCCATTTTCAGAACCCCTCGGAGTTACCAACCTTTACCTTATTCGTTTTTTAAAACATAGCAAGGCGTCTATGGTGGTGTTCACTGAACGACCACCATTATTTCCACCATACCCATATGTGTAAAACATGTTAAAGCAGCTGCTATTATAGTAAGGAGATTTTAAGATGTTCGTTGCTTCGTCTAATGGTGTTACATCGTATGTGCTCAGTGACCTGGTAGTGGAAGGAACAGATTGTTAGGAACATAAAATGCCATAACTAGTAGAAACTTAAATAAGAGGCTGTTTTTAAACAACTAAAAAACCCGACTGCGGTGTAAGAAATAACGAGTTTATGATTTGTCTCTCCAAACTGTTTTCAAGCATAGGTAAGTATCTACCTACAGTAAAACCAGGAAGAGAAAGCGTTTCGGAAAACATCGGAAACAACCGTATAAAATTACAAAAACTATTGACGAAAAGTCATTTGGAAATGAAAATTACCTACTCATAATTTCAACTCTATCGCAAACAGATAAATATGTAAATTTTAAGAAAAGCAAATTAGTTGCAAGCCGTGCGAGCTGCGCTGATAATAGCGTGCACTTCTGTCCCATTCTGTTTTGTGAAATTATACCCTGCTGTCGGACATATTCGGAAAACACGAGAACAACCGAAGTCCATTATAATAAGCACTGTTTAGATTGTTTATGTTTACCTACGTACTCGCTTTTTAAAGCCCTTTATAAGTAGGTATAAAAAACACACACGAGGATCTCAAAAAAAAATAAAAAAAATTTTTTCGCCCCACACATAATTCACAACTTTCTGTTTAATAATTTAGGTATTGTAAAATTTGATACGTTGATCTCTCAAAGGTGCCAAATTGTAGCTATACATGTTCCATAAATAAATAAAAATAATAAACACAATGATTACCTATGTTGTCTTTTTGTTATTTCCCCTTAGGTACCCCATCATGCCCCCCCTTCCCCTACTAACCGTCTCCTAGTTACTGGACTTGTTTCTATTGACCCGTGTTCCAATTGACCTCAGTCTCCCCTATCATTTATCAAAATCTCGCCATGTATAAAAAAATGCTATTGTGCTATCATTATAATAGTGTAGTCTGAAATGCGCTTGAATGCATAACTTACGTCACACGTTTGCAAAAGCGCTCGATTCGACTCTTGCTCTCCAATATTTACCGAGGTTGATTTAAAGTCATTAATGTCACATTGCCATTGTAACACTCGTCTCGTCTGTCTCGACGCCATATTGATGTAGCAAGCGTTTTAGCAACATAAATAATCGTATTTTGTGATGGTTTTTTAACGAAATACCTAAGTAGGTACTTAAATTAAATGAAAATGAATATTCGTATGGTCCATAAACTGCGCCACTAAATAATGTGATTATGTGAGATGGTTTTTAGAAACTAGTCATTAACCTATTCTTATCTGGCCTTCGAGCCGCCGGCAATGTACCTAATTTGAAAACGGAACGTACTTTTTAAACCCGAACATGTTGACTAAGTGCCAATTCAGACGTACCACAACCACACGACACCGACAACCACACCACAACGACGCGACGTGGTCGGGCGTATATTTGTATTGAAAATGAATTTCCAATTCACACGTACCACATTTTGTCGTTGTTATCGACCACCTGTATAATACGACCACATCGCAACCACATCGCAACGACATGACGTCATCAACAGCGCGCGCCTAGCTGGCGCCTGCCACATTGACATTTTGTCGGTACCACAACGCAACTGCAAAAAGTCGCTGCGACACAATTCACACGCAACCACAGCTGGACCACATTTTGTCGCTGCGACGTGGTGTGGTAGTCGCACGTGTGAATTGACGCTTAGCGCCAGCTAGGCGCGCGCTGTTGATGACGTCATGTCGTTGCGATGTGGTTGCGATGTGGTCGTATTACACAGGTGGTCGATAACAACGACAAAATGTGGTACGTGTGAATTGGAAATTCATTTTCAATACAAATATACGCCCGACCACGTCGCTTCGTTGTGGTGTGGTTGTCGGTGTCGTGTGGTTGTGGTACGTCTGAATTGGCACTTAGGGCTGATTTTTATCGATAAATAACTTTTATCTGAGGAATAAATATGGCGCTATGACATATTTTCAATAAAATATCTGTGAAATCGCATTATTTATTTCCTCAGATAAAATTTATCTAGGTACCTATTGAAAAATCAGCCCTAAAGAAGTAATTCACCTAAGTTTTATTTAAATTTCGAACTGGTACGACAAAAAAAAAAGCATATTTGAGCGCGGCTATTTTAATTATTATCTAAGTAGGTATAGGTAGTCGTATTGCTCATTATACGGACTAAAAGTGAAGGAAAAAATGTCATTTTTCCTTCAATTTTGACATAAAACGTATCAAAACTAATCAAAATTGAAGGAAAAATGACATTTTTTCCTTCAATTTTAGTCCGTATAATGAGCAATACGACTATACAGACAGACCGACTAATGGTCAACTTTGCAATATAAGGGTTCCATTTCAATATTTTAGTTCGTACCTACCTAACTGAGATGAAAAAATATTGAAATAAAGGTGTACTACTTACGTATCGTACAATCTCAAGTATGCTGCATTTGATAATTGTAAAACTGCTAAAAAATAAAAACATTTACTTTAATAACGAACATAATTAAAAAAAAAACAAGAAATAAGACAATTTACCAAATAAAAAATATAATATTCTCCACATGTTAAGCTCTCTCAAACAGTTTCAAAATATGTGTGGTTAATCGCAATACTTATCCCCAAGTTGAATTGGTAATAAGGCAAGAATATTAACGGCTAAACGACTGTTTATCTTAACCAATTCCATACGAATTTTTAAAACATAAAATGTCACCTAATTTGAACGTTACACTAGCGGTATTTTAATAGCTGTATGAATAAGTGGCCTTACTACAAAGAGTCAATAAAGAAAAGTTTTAATAATAGGTACTTATGCAAATATTTTTCGATAAAATAAAATGCACTTGAACAAATTAGTTTTTGACAAAGATAAAGTACCTAGGTACCTACCTATTAGTATCGTTCCTTCCTGTGGTTTTAGACATCCTACTTTGTAAGCTTTTCAAATTTATTTATTTGGAACATAAACACAGGTATACTTACTTACAATGGAATGTAACGTTGACAGCTCCAAAAATCCATACCGTCCGAATCTTGAAATTTTGAGTTTATATACATTGCGTTTCGAACCCTAGTAGTACCTAATACCTAATGAGCGTTTTTCCACTAGCCCGGCACGGCCACCGGCACCGGTGGCCGTGGTTGCACCGCTAGTGGAAAAACGCCCAATGAGTTGTTAGAGGATGCTACGCTACGTGACTCTACGTGCCTTTTCATACGTCCCGGTTTGCCGGGTAGTCGGCGCGGGGGCAGCGGCGAAGTGCATGGACATGTACGGTAGCTTTCATACGTACCGGGTTAATTTACATACAACCCGCCCCGGGAAGCCGGCTCCGGCCACCTGGAAACCGGAACGTGTGAAAAGCCACTAAGAGTGTCCACGCTCTCATTTAATACGCTTCGTGACTCGTGAGTTCTACATAAATGCACCTACTTCGTTAGTCGTGTACAGTAAAAACAGAAAAAGAATGCGTTCACAAAAACCATTGACAAAAAGTCATTTGGATATGAAAATTACTCATAAATTCAACTTTATCGCAAACCAATAAATATTAATTTTATTTTTAAGAAAAGCAAACTAGAGCTCTGTCGCATTCTGTTTTGTGCAATCCACAAAAGACTTCTGTGGTTGAATCATACACTTCTGTCGGACGTATTCGGAAAACACGAGAATAACCGAGATCCAATCTAGAGGTTGAAGTACTGTACACGACTAAGCGACTGACATAATTTTGAATCATAAATAATGATAACAAATAATTTCAAATCAATCCCGATTTTATTTCACAATTAGGTAACTAATAATACATACACAATACTGTTATTTATAAAAATATTACGATTAAGTTATTCTTATACCTATAACGCTATAATGGAAAAAATAATACTAAGTGTAAACACTTACTAAGCGTCTCGTTGTCTTAAAATACTTTATTAGATACTAAGTTAATTATTGCACTACATAGTTTAATTACATTCTACGCAAACTCTAGTTATAAGTACAAAAATACGCTTCGACGCTGCCACACAGTCGATTCATGGCTCATTCGAGATGAATCAAGAACAAATTTTGGCATTTTTTCTTTGTAAGTTTTAATTATTAGTTTAAGTTTTAATTAAGAGTTTTAATTATAACAAACTAGCTGCTGGCCACGGCTTCGCTCGCGTAGTACCCGGATAAAAAGTGTTACTCTCCAGCCCTCCAACTATCTCCACACAAAAAATCACGTCAATCCGTCGCTCTGTTTTGACGTGAAAGCAGGACAAATAAAACAAATAAACACACTTTCACATTTATAATATGGGTACGGATGTTTTACCTACACTTGTTTTGTTAATTCCTTATGTAGGTACTTAATCTTTTAATCCTCATAATTTTTGATTTTTTACGCCAGTACTCTGACTGCACGATGTTAAAGCGGTGGTTGCAATTAGTACGGGAAAACTGAAATTTTAAGTACCTAGGTAAGTCAGTATCAAAATCCCAAATTATGATTTTTTTAAATAGATTGTTTTTAGGGTATATCTAGGTACCTACTCTAAATTAAAAACAGAACTCCTATAGGACCACTTGGTTGTCCGTCCGTCCGTCTGTCCGTCTGACTGTCTGTCTGTCAAGGCCCTTTTTCTCAGGAACGGGTGGAGGGATTTCTCGAAATGAGGTGGAATCTGTTGTTAAAGTGACTTGCCTTAATTTTTATTTCAATATTAAGGCTAATAACTATAAAATTTCTGTCCTGTGGATACGGCCAGTTAAGCTGAGAGTAGGTGCTGAGCAAGCCTACTCCATCTCAACATTGTCCCAGGCAATACAGTGTCCCATTAAGTGTAGGCAAAGATTGCCTCCTGACTCTGTATAAATCATCTAGTAAAGATGTAAAGGCTTAAGTTTTTTTTTTTATTTAATACGGAACCCTCAGAGGGCCAGTCTGGCTTGCATTTATGTCGCAAACTCTACAATATTTATGGTGATGTGGTGAGATATAAATCGACTCAAGTGTGGCAGCAGTAAGTTACTGGAAGTTTAGGTCCTTGGAATTGTAATGATTTTGTTGCTCATCTTACAAGCTAATCATCTATTTTGAAATACAATCTTTGGAATGTAGAAATAATTCAATATTTACGATTGAGCCAATCAATAACTAATTTTACCTGTTTGTACTATAACCGATAAAACAATGTCAAATGACTAGATTCTGGCAACATTGGTTGTGACTAGATAAAGAAAACATAATTTACTTTTCCGTCCAGCAGTGCGATTCAGACTTCCGAAAATACATCCAATTCGATGATTTTCTTCGAAAAGTTGACGTTCTTTCAGCGAAGAAACGTCACATTACGAATTCGGAATACATTCGAGAAGGTCTGAATCGCACTGCTGGTATTTTCTTTCTAAAATGAGAGTTATGTTCTCCTAATATTGGAAGAGCCAATTATCCTATTATATTTAAATATATAATTTCCCATAATATATTCTCAATATAGGGTACACCCGCAATATCCAAATTCTGCTATTATATTTGTTCAAGTGGTGCAGATATGTTGTTAGGTAAGTATCAGCTCATTCTCCTAATAGATTCACATTGAAGTGAATTCAGTAAAGGGTACAACCGCAATATCCAAATTCTGCTAGGTAATATATTTGTTCAGGGTGCGGGTGGTGCAGATATGTTGTCAGGTAAGTATCAGGCGGACTAAAAAGGTCGCTAAAGCTGAATCACAATATGAAATGAACTATAATGCCGTCTCTTTTCACTCTTAGTCAATGAAAAGAGATGGCATATAGTTCAATTCCCTATTGCGATTCTGCAATAGCGACCTTTTTAAGCCCGCAGTTCATTCCCCTAATAGATTCACGTTAAAGTGAATTCAGTAAAGGGTACAATCGCAATATCCAAATTCTGCTAGGTATTATATTTGTTCAGGGTGGTGCAGATATGTTGTTAGGTAAGTATCAGCTAATTCCCCTAATAGATTCACATTAAAGTGAATTCAATATAGGGTACACCCGCAATATCCAAATTCTGCTATATATTTGTTCAAGTGGTGCAGATAATATGTTGTTAGGTAAGTTTCAGCTCCTTCCTCTAATAGATTCACATTAAAGTGAATTCAGTAAAGGGTACAACCGCAATATCCAAATTCTGCTAGGTATATTTGTTCAGGGTGGTGCAGATATGTTGTTAGGTATCAGCTCCAATTCCTCGTCAGCCGTGTCCACTTCACTTTCCTTTGAGCTTGACTCTTCCGGTTCATCTCTCATCAAAGCTCTGTACTTCTTGGCAATGAGCTCCCAGTCGACAACATTTTCGATCTTGGTAGCGTTGTTGAAACTGAGCTGAGATCCTATCGGACTCAGGTGCACCACTGATAACCGAGTCGAGTCTGTGGAGTTTTGGTGTAAGTTAATGTTTATGAAATAAAATGTTAAGTAGGTAAGTATATTATCCTATTATATTAAACGAAAAATACTTGTTTGTTTGTTTGTCCGTACTCACGTTCTCGAAAACGGCTCTAACGATTTCGATGAAATTTGCGGTACGGTGGCTTACGGGGGCGAAAAACCGATCTCATATCTGTGAAAATTCGTTTTCTCGGCATTTTCACATTTTTCACGTAAAAGATTTACCAATGCAATGTGGTTCGTATCTCAAGTGTTCTGTCGATACAAAATTGGCCGAGTGGTCAGATGTCCGCTTTTAAATCGAAAGCCGCGAGTTCGAATCTCAGCCAATGGAAATTTATTTTTATTTTTTAATTTTTCTCTACTTGCACCCGAGCGGAGCTCGGTCGCTCAGGTATTACTTACATAAAGGTAGTTTATATTAATTACCTTTAGGAACAACCTGTCCTCTTTTGACCTTGGACAGCCACTTAGCACCGGCCTTGGATCGGGCACTCATCTGATCCTGCCTCTGAAGCCCGATCATGTGCACTAAGCTTGGTCGCTTCTTTTTTGACATACGTTCCTGCCAAAACAAAGATGGTCCTAAGGTTGTGCTCAATTTTATTAGAAAAAAATATTTTTTTGGGGAACATGGTGGAATAGCTCCCCAAAGGCAGTGTAGGTGGTTCCTCTGCAACGGGCCGGCCCGTCTGGCCCACTTGCCCGTGGTCTTGCGACCAACAGTTGATGTCGGATAGTCGATAATATGTCTATCTGTGCCGAAAACTTTGCTTGCGAGTTGTGTCGCCATCTATTCCGAAGCTATTTAGCGCGTAGCATGTGTATGTAGTTCATCTAGCGACAGGTAGATGTCGCTACAAATTTAATGGTCGTGGACTTTTCATACGTGGATCTTTGTTCCAAACTAGTTTTTATTATTCGTTCACAATCACTTACCTTACATCTATGGATGAGCCACATAAGCCATGTGGTAACCAAGTTGAGTGGAGACGGAGCGGCGGTGGTCTTATGCATGTTGCGTATCAACTTGGACAAGCCGTACTTCCACTCTATGTCGGATTGTGCCTGCAATTACAATATTGTTATGTTCTTGTAAGAGACTTGACGTGGTAGGCGTGTGTTCCACCGAGACCAAAGTGTTAAGCTGGAAACAAACTATCGGACGCGGCTTACGGACGCGGCAGACAGCCGCGACTGAATAGGTATCTGGATATAGAACGAACATAGAACTGTGCACATTATCTGACGAAAGTCGCGGACGCGTCCTTGGACCTTCAGACGTCCGAAGGCAATCTGGCCCGCTGGGTGTTCGGACGGTGTGCACACTTATCAGTCGCGGCTGTCAGCCGCGTCCGTCAGCCGCGTTCGATAATTTGTTCCCAGCTAGAGACGCGGGTACCTAGGCTTAAAATATTGTTAAATGGTATTACGTAAGTCCGTTTTGCTTTGTCATATGGGCTGTTAACTTTCTGTAATTGTAGTTCAAAATTAACTACCTACGAGTACATTGTTATCTGACTGTTGAAATTTAAAAGGGCTTAGCTACTAAATAAATAATTCACCAGATAACAAGGCGCAACACTTATTTCTAGACGTTTTACGACATTGTTAATTTATATTCTCAATGTGTCAAGTCTATCTGATTCGATATGTTACCTGTATCCTCTGGTACGTGTCTGACATCATAGCGATGAGTAGATTGATCAGCACCACTACAGAAACCAACATGTATATTCCGAAGACTATTTTGAACAGATAATTCGTCCAAGCGGGCTGCGTGTTACTATCGTTGCGATGCACCCTCGTCTGTTCTGTGGTGGTCTGACCGAACACAGCGAAGAACAGCAGTTCGAAGGAAAATAGCGGGTTCATGGTAACTGTGAACAAAATTGTACATTGTGGACACGTATTTACCTGTATGCGTTGGTAAGTGTCCGACATCATCGCAATCAGGAGCGACATGAGCACCACGACAGACATCAGCAAGTAGGCTCCGAACACGAACTTGAACAGGTTTTGGGTCCAGGAGGGGCGCGCGCTGGAGATGTAGTTCAGGTCTGACAACGTAATCTGGCCGAAAAGGGCGAAGAACAATTTCTCGAAGGCTTCAATCGGTGATAGAGTCGCTAGAAGACAACAGTCAAATGGACCTCGTTCTATCGGCTAACTTCAAAATAGGAAGGCCGAAGGGTAAATTGATAAAACCACTCACAACACGACTCGAGAAAAGTTACGTTGGGTATGCGAGGCCCACGTGTTCTAGTAAATATTTATTTATTACGGAGTTCTAGTAGGTACTTACGTGTATTATCAATTTACCCTTACGTTCACTTCCCTCTAACAGCAATCTAAGACGACTAAAAGATACACTCAAAACAGGAAAGATTGATAAACTTCTCAACATTAAAAAAAATATTAGGTACTTCAGCGATTAGTAACACTTGATGGGTTTGCATATCACGCGATTAGAGTAAGGTTAAAGTTAAAGCCGTTTAAGTTAAATTTAACCATCGGAAGATGGAAAATTGGGTTGCACACGTCAGGGTTAGTTAACTTTGGACTAAAATTTAACTATAACCGACCCAATGCCAAAGTTTAACTTTAACGGCTTGGTAACTTTAACCTTACTCTAACCGCGTGATGTGCAACCCACCCTTAATTAAACATTGAAAACAGCATGGGGTGTAATGAATATAAGTAATGTTAAGTATTAAAATTAGGAACAGTTGAAAAGCAGTATCAATCAATCGTTTCTACGCGAGGCGTGTAACTGCACACCAACAGCGTGGACGCATCAAGCGCCACATCGACGACAAACAGCCAATATCCAAAACATAAAACAATACCTCGAGACCGGCGTGAGCGTCAGCCCTCGGACAACAACCAAGCTGCGCATGCGCAAATCAAATCTTGCTCCACTGAATGCGGTGAGTCGGCCACTCATTCCACTAAACTAGGTAGGTAGTGACGCGCAACGCAACTCCTGCAACCACATCTGGAAACCATTTGCTAGTAAGGCCATTGCGGATGCAGAAAATGCGTTGTGCGCTTCTTAGATATCTAATCTTAACCTAAAACAGACTGGCGTGAAGTTTGTATGGTACAGAGCCCACATTCCTCATTCAGATCGGTGTTGACAATCATCTATATGTAGATAAAACCAAAATACTATCAACGATGATAACATTCTCGATGTGACGGCAAACATTCAAGCCTGCAAGCGGATGCATGGTTCGTTAAAAAAAAAATGAAAAATAAAATAAAACAAGCACATCGAGATATTATGCGATCATCGTATGAAAGTGACATTCGTGTAAACATTTATATTTTCTTCTCCACAACACGGACTTACGCCCCGATGGTCCCTGTTTCCTCCTGTACGATTCCCCAGGAACTGTGCTGTTCAGCCATGGGGTTTCGTTCGTACTCTGTCGTTTTGTTCGTAGATTTTCTATTATATTTAAGGATTGTATTAGAATATTATTATGGATCTATGATGATGGTGTTGAATATGATTGAAAAATATAAAAGTTGAAGTCACACTCACCGTCTGAGAACAATTTTCTTCGGGCCGTTCTGGCATATTTATTGTCTTCCGCTTTATTAATGTTCCTGAAAGGCTGGTTTAAGGCGACTATGTGCATGGAGAATCCAAATACAAAAATAGCCAGCACAGCGAGGAACCTGCCAAGATCTTTCATGAGATCTCCAATAATGATGGCCCAGGGGCCAAACAGATGGTGGAAAGATAGAAAATCTAATATTTGTACACAAGCTAACAGAAATGCCAGCGCAAAGCACTGATTTCTGCAATACATGAGCGTTGGCCAGTATTTCGGCAAAATGAATATCCAGCCCACGATATGTGTTGCTACTCCTATCATACCAAATAATAATACTGCTATTTTTATCCACCCCAACCCTGACTTATCACTAGGATTTGTTAATTCAAACAGGAGGAGACCGCTTAGAAAAATAAGCAGAGTCCATTCATACCACCTAGGCACTAGACTTTCTCTAAAAATAGAATTATAAATAGGGGTTATGGCGACTAGAGACAACAGTACCATGAGGTAAATGTGGGAGGTCAGATACGACATAAACTTAATTATTGGAACCTTATTATATTTATGGCCTAATGGAAGAGAGAATACCACCCAAACTGGCGGGCAAACTATGAATGCGACAAAGAGGAACATTATTTTGATGCCACTCCAATTGAGACTCCCTCTCCAGAGTTCCTGAAACGGTTAAAATACAGTTAGAAACATAATTTTTAAGGAGTTTCACATTGGGTGGTTTTGTGGAAGTTACCTATTTTTTACCTGAAGATATCTCTGAACAACTGTGTGGGAGATGACTTCTTTTTGTTCATTTTCAATAAGGACATCGAGGAACTCAATGTTCCGGTTGTCGGTCGCGGTGAGTATATGGCCGGCGGAGTCAGCGCCCGCGGCCAGCGCCAACAGCTCCGTCGCCATCGCCTCGCATTGTTTTCCCGCCGCTATGAGGTCTTTGGCACGCTCCTTTTCCTGTTTACGAACACAATACATTTATGAATATTAATGGCATGATCCCAAAAAGCTATTGACACATTACTATGATTCAACAAACGTTACCTTAGTGGACAATATGATGTAAATATTCGACAGCTTAGCAGCAGTATCGACGGGCGCGGGCGATACCAAAACGAATTCTTCGATCGGAAGATTGTTGTGGTTCTTAGAACACACCATAAGATTGTACACAAATCTTTTATCGTCCATAAGCGATTGCGTGTCGTGTTCCTTATGCAATAGATATTCAAGGACGTCGTTATGGTTTTCGGAAGCAGCGAACCAGATTGGTGCACAGTTCAGGTTTGTTTCACTTTTCGGCGATGCTCCAGATTCGCATAACAATTTCACAACATTGAGATGACCAGCTTTTGCTGCGCAATGAAGAGGTGTCCATCCATTTTTATCAGTTGCGTTGATTTCGGCTCCCTGGCCGAGTAAGACTTCAACCATTTGGTAGTGTCCATACGTAGCAGCTATGTGAAGACCAGTTTTCCCGTGCCTATCTGTGCTTTGGAGTAATTCTGCTGACCTACTCAATAGAAGACCTACAATAGACATGTGCCCTCCGAAGCAAGCCAGATGAAGAGGGTTAAAGCCCTGTAACAAATGATGTACGTTTAGTTGAAAACACTGTAGATTCCACACACTTTATTGTTTTTTTTTCCATTAGCTCATACGAACAGAAATATATACATTCATACATTTTTTTCAAATTTAGTAACGCAGTACGTACTCTATCAATTTTTTCCATAAGTACTCACATTTTCATTACTGGCAGCGTCTGCTTGAACCCCTGCCGAGTTCAAGAGTAACCGGACGACATTTTCATTGCCGTTGTACGCGGCTAAATGTAAGGGAGTTAACCCTGACTCTGCCCCTAATACAGGAACTAACGATACGCCTGTGGGAGCTTCAGACTTCACTGTTCCTGGTACTTGAGATAGCAACTCTCGAACAGTTTCTGGAAAAGGCATAAATTAAACCAAAATAGTTATTCAGTTAACATCATAAGAAATCGACTACCTACTTACCTTTACTTTATGCAAGCTAAGCAATTTTAATTTGACGTTTGTTTACCTGCTTGACCATAATATGCTGCTATATGTAGCGGCGTCAATCCTAACTTTTTGCTCGATATCCTGAGCGTGTTTGTTGACCTCATGACGTCCAATACGTTTGTGTGGCCGTGTTCCGCGGCTAGATGCACCGCGGTCAAACCTGCCCTGTTCTCCTCAGTACAGGACGCTCCAGCCCTCACTAAAGTTCTCACAACATCCGCGTGCCCCCCTTCCGCGGCTAATTGTAACGGCGTCGAATCATTTAACTTATTCCGAGCGGAAATCACACCGGTCCGATCAAACTTCATCAACTCTTCGATCACTTTCACTGAACCCTGAATAGCGGCTATGTGCGCACAAGTGTTCCCGTCTTTTGTCGTCGCCATCACCAAGTTTGGATGCTGCTGGAGAAACAGCTGCACCACTTCGGAGTAATTATTCTGCGCGGCTGCATGAATGGGTTTCTGGCCCAACTCGTCTGTCGCGTCGATATTAGCACCCAGTTCAAGTAGAAGTTTACAGACTTCTATCTGTCCACTCGCTGCGGCCAAATGTAAAGGCGTTTGCTTCTTCAGAGTGAGAACATCGATCATCGCGTTGTGGTCTCTTATCAAAAACTTGACTAGATGCGCGTAGCCATTCATGGCCGCCAAGTGAAGAGCTGTCCTGCCGTTCCTGGCTTTGGAATTTATGAACGCTTTGTTTGTGAGCAGTGAATCGCAAACTTGTAGAAAGCCGTGCTCCGCCGCTAGATGCAAAGCCGAGCGGCCCTCTACGTCGAACACGTCGACCCTCGCATGGTTCGCGAGTAGAGTGCTGATGAGTTCCATGTGCCCTCGGTAACAAGCTATGAGCAAAGGCGTCCATCCTATTGAGTTCTGCTTGTTGAGCGCTCTGCTGACATCCTGGGCGGAT
The DNA here is from genome assembly GCA_958496255.1 of Camptogramma bilineatum. Classification (NCBI taxonomy): domain Eukaryota; kingdom Metazoa; phylum Arthropoda; class Insecta; order Lepidoptera; family Geometridae; genus Camptogramma; species Camptogramma bilineatum. The sequence goes on along the minus strand of OY292463.1, from coordinate 7,720,978 downwards.
ATATGAGTGATCATCTCTGTCATAACATCATTATTACCGGCGACAGCGCAGAAATGAAATGCAGTTTCGTGGCTTTTGTTCGTTTGGAGAGTGACATCTGCGCCGTTTTCTATTAGCAGTTTGACGACTTCTCTATCTGCTGTAGGGATTTTGACTTCTTCCTTGGTTATTTTGCAAGCGTAGTGGAGAGCACTGGCGCCGTCCTCGTCGACGGAGTCGATGTAGGCCCTCGCGAGAGCTTCGGTGTTGTGCTCTTTTACAAACAATATCAGATGCCTCACGATGTCCGGTTTACAGCTTCTACACGCCATGTGTAGAGGGGTTTCACCACTCTGATGAGAAAAAGGTTTCATATAAAAAAGGTTTAGTAAGCTCGTTAAAATATTATTGTGGTAGGCAAATAAGTGGAACAAACCTTTGTCTTTCTCAATGGATCACCACCGTCCTCCAATAGAAGAATCATGGTCTCCAGGTTGCCATACTTAGCTGCGACGTGGACGGGAGTCATCCCGTTTTCTGTTGCTTTGTTTGGTCCCGCACCAGACTTCAATAGCATAAGTGCACATTTGTCACCTAGAACATAAGGTTGAACTTCAGTCTACCGATTCTCAAACATGTCTACTCTAGCTGGTATCCTTTTAACAAAGGACTCCTAAAATAGAATTATACTTTTTAATGGATTTAATTATTAAGTAGTTGCTGTTCTGCGAAAGCAAATAACGAAATTCTCTATTCAACGAAGCTCATTTCGCGGTAACTAATAGAAGCTTGCCTTGAAAAATGTCTCTTCAGCAAATGATTATTCCTTTCCTTATCTCTTCTTAACTGGTTTTTACTTGCCATTTAATTTTAAAATGTAAGAAATGAGTAGTGCTCTAAAGACTCGAAAAAACATTTGATTGTGTAGGTACTAGCAGAAGCCTGAAGGTAGTTACAAATTAGATACATGTATGATTGGTAGTGCAAGGTCATAGTTAAACGTAGTCCTTACCATCAGGTATCCTCGCGGCGATATGTAAAGCTGTTTCCTTCTGCTTTCCTCCTCTGACGTGGACATCGGCTCCGTACCCCAAAAGTGTTTCCACTACAGCTGGTTTGCACGACTCTACCGCTATATGGAGCGCTGTGTAATTGTCCTGGAAAATTAAATAAGTTCTATGTTTAGAAGGGAAGAATGTCATCTAACCAGAAGAGGGCTTGATATAAAAGTAGATGGATATATCAGTAGAGATAGACTAAAGAAAAGGGATGGATCGTGTGAAAGACAATGTGAGTAAGAATAGTTTGAATGCTAAGATGACGGCTTGATGATGAAAGGGGGAAATGGAATAAGAATACATTGTAAACACTATAACCGGGATATTTACTTACCATGATTTTTGGATTTTAGACTCGAACAATGTTTACAACCATGATAGTTTCAAAAGTTTTATAAGAATACATGTTGTGCTGACCCCAAGTAATGTGGGACAAGGGTTTAGGGTTAATTGTAATTAACTGAGTCAGTCACAGGACATTCATTATATTGGTATTGATAGATTCGTACTAGAATTGAGTTTACGAGTGGGAAGTTTTATAATATTTTAAGGAAGATGGTCGCAGATCGTTTGGAAGACCAGCCAGAATGGTCTGATAACATTTCACCTGAGAAAGTGGCGGGTTAACGAGGAGGCTTATACCTTGCAGTGGGTGGATGAAGGCTGAAAATAGGTAAAGCAGAATATTTTAGGGAATTGTGGGAATGATTTCTTACATTTGTGGTAACATCTACGCTCTCTCCTTTTTGCAGCAATGTGTTGATGATGCCTACATGTCCGTAGCGCGCAGCTGTGTGTATGCTGCGAGCTCCATCCTGAAAACGAAATTCATTTCAAATTTTTGTAAACTTACGTAAACTATGTAGTACTTAAGTACAGTACTTTATATTGGACCTGAGATTTTTTCGTGTTTTCCGAATAGCAGTGTATGATTCCACAAAACAGAAAGCGACAAAAGTGCACGTCATTATCAGCGCAGCTCGCACGGCTTGCAACTAATTTGCTTTTCCTACATCCACATTATAGTTTCAGGTTTTTAGGGATCTAGCATGGTTTAAATTTGAAGCACGATCAGAGACATTATTATTATATAGTGATGAGATGAATAAAATATTTAGAGTTGAAAATGTAGAGGCTAGGATTGATTTCTTATATGTGAAAAAAAAGCATACAAAATAAATCATTACAGCATTTATTTCGAATCATTACTACTTACTATTTTTATTATGATCATGTTGATTTTTAAGGAAATGTATAGTTATTAGGAAAAATTATGTCCAAATATTATTTTTATAATAGTTTACAAATAGAGCACATTGTTGTCGCTAATTGTAAAATAAGGCTAAGGTCGAGTCTTACAATTTCATTGGGCGCCGTATGCATTGTTTAATAAAACCAAAACACGCAATCCTATAAAATGGTTCCGTGCAGAAGCTTAGTGTACAGTACTAACGTAAACCAAGGCAAGATTTGTAGCAATTTACATTATTATTTAATTCAATGATAGTGCCTATTGAGCCTGTAAAATATTAAATTTAGTATTGATAGTCTTTTCCCACGAAATCAATGCACACTGCGTCTTATTGAAAAAAAGTTGAGTAAGTCACGATGGCACAAATAAATTTGCAACTGTACAAGCATGCGATGTTGTTATGAGTGCCAAAGTTTTAGGCGTTGGGTGATACCAACTTTGCTTAAATGTTTATATCAGGCGTTATAAACTTTGTGATTTCAAAGAAGTTTTGATATTTTATAATGTTTTCTAACTAATTACAAGTTTCGTCTGTTCAAATTTCTAACACATCTACAATCGATATTTAAGAAACCGGTAGCAACATTTTTGAGTAAGCATTTAAATGGCAAACAAAATGTTTATAAACCTCGCTTAAATAAACCCTTCGCCTGTTACTTGTTACGCATTTTATTGGTATGTTTTTTTGATCGTTCGATTCATAAAAAGTACCTACCTTATTTGGCATGTGAAGATATACGCCCTTTTTGAACAGCATCATCGCACAGTCAGCGTGGCCATTCAGAGAAGCTATGTGCATGAGTGTGCTTCCGTCTTTAGTCCTTTCGAATATGGACGCTTTGAACTTATCCGCGAGGAGCTCTATGATAGCCGCATGTCCGTTCTCTGCCGCCAGGTGCATTGGCGTTCGGTCTGAAATGTTCAAATTTCAAAGTTCAAGATACAAGTTAGTACAATTTTTAAAATCAAAGTTATGTAAAGTATGATATTTCTATCGTTCCTAGTCTTAAATTCGAAGGTATATTTTTGCAAGCTAATCGACTGCAGATATAATAAGATGTTCAAATGAAAGGTTTACTGTGAGCAGACCACAAACTGTATGATCCAAAATGTCAACGAAATCAAACAGTGTGATATTGGAACCTATTAAAACTCATTGTTGGAACCGCAAAAAATATTTCTCAACACTCCAATAAAACATTGGTTCCCCAATAAATTCATAGTTAATTTTGCATTCTATAGATCCATTTACAGTTGCCTGTTTCGGTCACCTCATAATTCAGCGGCTTCCTACTTTCCATAATGCAAATTAGCATTGGTAATTTCGGGTTAAACTTCCGTTTACTTGAAGGGTCGCAATATAACCTATGAACTAGTTTAACTTTCATATTTCTGATCCAATTAAAAAAAAAGGGTCAACTTTATTGCAATTTCTATTCACCAAGTTGTTACTGTCTCATATCATATCATATCATTTATATATTTCTCTCACAAACATAATATAATATAGGTACCTACAGTAAAGTACTTAAATATAAATACATAATAATTTATCAAAAAGCAGGCAATTATAAAAACCTGTTTTATGAGAGACTGGTGCCTGAAATATAGAAAAACCTGTGCTACAGGTCACCAGTGCCCTACTCCACTGATTTACATACTTAGGTAAGTTAAATACATAAACTATACAATTTATGTCTGTTTGTATCCTAGTTTTTTTATCCGTTTCATATAATAGGTACCTAGTTTTTTGGATTCTAGCCGATGTCTGTGTGTTCTTACCTTCATTATCCGCAATAGCAGCGTTAGCCCGGACTCCATAGAAGTATTTGACTAGAGGCTCGTCTCCCTCAGCTGCGGCGATGTGCAGAGACGTTTGTCCAGCTCCATTGGTAGCGTCGACCGCCGCGCCGTAGTCTACCAGTATCCTCGCCATGTCCACGTCCCGTCTTCTAGCCGCGAGGTGCAGCGCCGTGTCTCCGGCCGGCGTCGACGCCTGCGGAACGCACACTGCCTAACCACAGAGCTGTAGACGGAACTTAGGGCTTACAGCTATACTAATATAATAAAGCGGAAGAGTTTGTTTGTTTGTTTGAACGCGCTAACCTTAGGAACTCGGATTCAGTCGGATTCGAAAAATTCTTTTTTTCTTTCTTTCTGCACGTGAGAGCTAAACTCTTGAGGAAGGTTATAGGGTAGTTTTCATCATCATCATCATCATCACTAAAACCCATCACCGCGGGGGCAACGCCGCAGGGGCGCCGCTCGTTATATTTTTAACACTTGAAGCAAAGGAGGAAAAGCTTGAGCGTCTTTTTGTGGTCACAAAACCATTTAAACGGTTTGATGTTTTGTTGGGAAGTAACACGTATTGGGTCAAGTTGCAGAAACACAAAAGGTGTTTTTGACTTTCTTCATTAAAATATGCAATTGCTGGTTAACCCTTTATAAGGCATAAGCATCCAGGGGCGGAAAAAGAAAAGTAATTATGGTTTTACATTAGTGTTATTGTACTTTTCCAGAAAATGAAAAAAAAAATTGGAAAAATTAAAAAAAACATCGTGGGAAATCAGTTCCCTTTGCCCGTGTGGGTGATCAATGTGGAGCAGGGTGTCTTGGGCACCAAGTCTGATTGATGTGTCTACATCAATCAGAGTTGGTGCCGTAAGTAAAACTTATTGCTTGTGAAACGTACTAAAGCATGGTAATATGCAAACAGCAATTCCACACTTTGAACACGTAATTTTTGACCTCTTGTCTTTTTCTTTAGTGCTGCACATTCTGCAGCGTTTATAGCTCGGCAATTCTACAGGCATATGGTCCCCAACGTTGGTGTAGCGAATTTCTTTTGGCGGTTCTCCAATAAACAAGTTTTTTTTCTGCAGACGTAGTTTACCAGACCAGAACGTCCTGAGTATCTGTTTCTAGAGGACTAGTCAGTGGATTCTTGAACAGAAAACTACGTTCTGGTCTGGGAAACTACGTCTGCAGAAAAAAAACCTGTATAACGTGGTATAACGGAGAACCGCTAAAAGAAATTCGCTACACCAACGTTGGGAACCATATGCCTGTAGAATTGCCGAGCTATAAACGCTGCAGAATGTGCAGCACTAAAGAAAAAGACAAGAGGTCAAAAATTATGTGTTCAAAGTGTGGAATTGCTGTTTGCATATTACCATGCTTTAGTACGTTTCACAAGCAATAAGTTTTACTTACAGCACCAACTCTGATTGAAGCAGATTGATGTAGACACATCAATCAGACTTGGTGCCCAAGACACCCTGCTCCACATCGATCACCCACACGGGCAAAGGGAACTGATTTCCCACCACAACCAACCCTTGTAGTTAAATTCTACAAACTTATAAATTGAAAATATACCTGAATTTATATTGAATAAACATTAGTCTTTACAAATAATAGCATTTTACTGTTTTTGAATCGCAGAAAATGAAGATTCATAAAGTTTTATCGTCTTGAACAAAAATGGACCTGTTTTTCACTTTGAGAACGTGAAAACAAGAGAAATAAATATGGTGGCCTGTCATCAACAACTGATAAAAATATCGAATTATGTGTCACTTGAAATATTGGGGTACATATGAAAAGTCCGAAAACCGAAATGCCGATCCTTGAAATGCCGATGCTTGAAATAGCGAATGCTCGTAAAGAAGAATGCTTAAAATGTAGAAGCTTTAAATGTAGAATGCTTAAAAATCAGAATGCTCGAAATGCCGAAAGCCAAAATACCGAAGCTTAAAACATAGAAGCTTAAAATGCCGACGCTCAAAATTTAGAATGCTTGAAATATAAAAGCTTGAAACCAGTAATGCTCGAAATAATTATGTAGATGTAAGAATTTTTTTTTGTCTTTACTTATTATTATTAAGAGGTAAAGTGTGTTTGTATTGTACTCGTATGTAGGTTTTTTCAAAACTACTCATCTGATTTAAAAAAAAATTCACCTGTATTTAGAATGAGGGGAGGGGGAGGGAGAGGGGGAGGGAGAGGGGGAGGGAGAGGGGGAGGGAGAGGGGGAGGGAGAGGGGGAGGGAGAGGGGGAGGGAGAGGGGGAGGGAGAGGGGGAGGGAGAGGGGGAGGGAGAGAGAGGGAGGGAGAGGGAGGGAGAGGGAGGGAGAGGGAGGGAGAGGGAGGGAGAGGGAGGGAGAGGGAGGGAGAGGGAGGGAGAGGGAGGGAGAGGGAGGGAGAGGGAGCGAGAGGGAGCGAGAGGGAGCGAGAGGGAGCGAGAGGGAGCGAGAGGGAGCGAGAGGGAGCGAGAGGGAGGGAGAGGGAGGGAGAGGGAGGGAGAGGGAGGGAGAGGGAGGGAGAGGGAGGGAGAGGGAGGGAGAGGGAGGGAGAGGGAGGGAGAGAGAGGGGGAGGGAGGGGGAGGGAGGGAGAGGGGGAGGGAGAGAGGGGGGAGGGGGAGGAGGGAGGAGACGGGGAGGGGGAGGGAGAGGGGGAGGGAGAGGGGGAGGGAGAGGGGGAGGGAGAGGGGGAGGGAGAGGGGGAGGGAGAGGGGGAGGGAGAGGGGGAGGGAGAGGGGGAGGGAGAGGGGGAGGGAGAGGGGGAGGGAGAGGGGGAGGGAGAGGGGGAGGGAGAGGGGGAGGGAGAGGGGGAGGGAGAGGGGGAGGGAGAGGGGGAGGGAGAGGGGGAGGGAGAGGGGGAGGGAGAGGGGGAGGGAGAGGGGGAGGGAGAGGGGGAGGGAGAGGGGGAGGGAGAGGGGGAGGGAGAGGGGGAGGGAGAGGGGGAGGGAGAGGGGGAGGGAGAGGGGGAGGGAGAGGGGGAGGGAGAGGGGGAGGGAGAGGGGAAGGGAGAGGGGGAGGGAGAGGGGGAGGGCGAGGGGGAGGGAGAGGGGGAGGGAGAGGGGAAGGGAGAGAGGGAGGGGGAGGGAGAGGGGAGGGGGAGGGAGACCCAAACATGGATCTTCCACTGTTATTCACTGAGAAGTTCTGACACAATAGGTCCTGACTCCATCAGATCAGCAGCTGTCACCATATTATTACATTGTAGTCGGAACTTCACCGATACGCTGAGTTCCAAGTTTCAACTCGATCGGACTATTTACTGAAGAGTTCTGTTGAACAGCTCCTGATGTCATCCTCAGATCAGCTTGTTATGACCATATTATTACATTGTAGTCGGAACTTGACAGATATGCCGAGTTTTAACTAAATCGGCTTATTTACTGAGGAGTTCTGTTGAACAGCTTCTGACTCCATTATCAGGTCAGCTTAATGTTACCATCATATTGCATTGTCACTGATATCCTATCAAGTTCTTAAAAAATTCCCGAATCGCGTATGCCTTTAAAATATGAAGAGTTACCTCGATTTCTCCAAGATCCCATCATCAGATCCTGACCTGATGATCAAAAGGAACATTGGAAAAGTGTACCCTTTCAAACAAAAAAAGAATCTTTGAAATCGGTCGAGGCGTCTTCGAGTAACCGGTGAACGTACACAAAAAACACAAAAAAAAAATCCGACGAATTGAGAACCTCCTCCTTATTTTTTTAAGTTCGGTTAAGAATACAATAATTTTGTAAGTATTTAAGTCGTTTCACTATCACGTTTCCATCTTGCTACTTTACACCTAAACTACTTTCGCACCCGTAAAAACTACCACGAAATAAAGTACTAAAAAATTCAATAATTTATGTAAGTACTTATTTCGATCATTTTCGATGTTTTAGTCATTCGGCATTTGGAACTTATACTTATTAAGCATTCTACTTTGTAAACGTTCGGCAATTGAAACTTTCGGCATTTCGAGCATTCTGACTTTTAGCTTTCGACCTTACAAACTTCTATCTTTCAAGCTTTCTGCATTTCAACCGTTCTACATATCGAATTTCGCTATTTTAAGCATCGGCATTTCAAGGATCGGCATTTCGGTTTTCGGACTTTTCATATGTACCCAAATATTGTCATACGTAAAAAACCCTTTCTTTGAATGTCAGCTCAAAATCGTACAAAAAAGTTGGTGGGAAAAATATTCCCTATGCCTTATAAAGGCTTCTAATGTAGGTACTCATTATATTGCATGCTCAGGCTGTGTTAGTTTCGTAGGTTGTAGTTAATTTGAGGTAAAACATAGAGGACCTGGCTTATTTAGTGCCATTGTTATAAGAACTAGGTCTACAAAAAAAATTCAAGTACCAACTGACTTATTATAAGTATTCGTAAACAAAAAATCTATAAGAACGCTCCACGTGTAGGTATTCATGTCGTTTAAGTCAAAGGCCTAAACTTTATTCTAATAAGACATTACCTAAAGCTTTGAGGGCAAACAAAAAATAAAAAGTGAAAGTACTTAGACGTAAAAGAATGCGTGAGTTTGAGAATATTCAAATTACGGTTATTACTTGGGGAAAGTATTTAAGAAAGTAGGCATCCACTTAGTGGTGTAACGAGAAGCAGTGGGGGCTTACCTTGAGCTGTTCCGCAGTCTGCGCGCTGAGGAGCTCGCGGACCATGGATTGGTTGCCGGCCTCCACTGCCAGCAGCAGCGGAATCTTCCCCCTCTGGAACGACGCAATGTCGCGAATTAGCTTTTTCCACTCCTTCTGCCTCGCGCGCTCTTTGTTCAGCTCTATGAAGCTGATGTCAAGTTTCTGCAGGTCTTTGACCTGAGGGTTCGCGGGTGGACTGCGGCCGTCGCACGAGCGAGAGGCCGGGTTCGCGCTCTTCGGGGGCTCCTTACCGCCGTCGGCCATCCCGAGCCGACCGACGCGGACACTCGACGCGGACGCTCGCTAAGCACGAACAGCTCGCGCGATCCGTTCCATGCTACTGCACGAATACCCTCCGACCCATGACACCGCAGACAATATCCGACTATGTGCAATCTTCGAAATGTACTATCGATCGGATGCCGTGCCACACTGTATTTCCGATGCGAATATACAACGCCTTTTTGTCTTTAAAGTCTAGATCGTCGCAGCGGAAGATTTCAATACGTACTTGATCCTCCATCGATATTAATTTATAGGCACGAATTGGCGGGAGGCCATGGTAACGCCGCCTTCCTCTAGGCGCGCCGAAGGACCGACTGAGACTTACGGTATTAAAATTAGTAATTTTGAATTTCAGCGCTGACGTTATAACTCTAACTAATATTCAGCTGTGTGATTTGCATTGTAAATTCGTGGTGACGTTTACTCGGCGACTAAAGCTCGCGGATAATTAGCTAGTTTCTATTCGTATGGGGTGGCTCGTGCCACCATCGGAATGTCCTTAACATGACAGGCGAGGTCTTGTTTCGTAAGAAGTACTGAATTCTAAAACAATGTAGTGACTCGCAGATTAACGCGTGCTGCGTTATTTGATGACTCACCGCATTACAAGTTTTATTAGTTTGTGTGCGTGGAATTCTTTCAGAGTTTAGTGTGAACTGCGGGTTTTGTTTACAGTTCATATTTTAGGGGGGTGGGGGTAGTTCCTGAATCGCGGGCGGCGGATGGTGGTGCCAGGTGACAGCGGCTGCACGCGACGTGCATCCACTACTCACTCGCCAATCAAACCTCTATAACAGTACGCGATAAAGTATACTATTTACTGTACTTTATATACTTTATGATTTGCCGTAGAGTACTGACGTTTGATTTTCAATTTCAAAGGATTTGGCCGGATACTGCCCCAGAAGAGCCGAATATCGAATTAGACTATGCGTCAGAATAATATTATTTAAATAAAATATCACAAAATTAACTGGTACATACAGAATACTTAGATATCTCGTGCCGTGTGGGAATATAATTATGTTATTTTATTAGTAACTTTAGTCACTTCCGGTACTACAGTCCGTAATGCCTCTCCAGACTCACGGCGAGAAGTTTCACCGAGACTTCTCGAAGAACAAACAAATTATCAACACTCTCAATTTTCTCACTCGTGATCTGTTTGAAATCCTTTGTCTCGGCCAAAAATAGGTACCGACACCGAAGCGCGAGAACAAGAAGGCGAGAAACTCCTCACATTCACGCTTCTCGGGTGTTGTCGGGGTTTCTTGCCGAGAGTCTGGAGGTATCACAGAGAATATTTTTATCAGATAGACCTACCTTCTTTTTCGCGGTTGACATGACACTCAAATAGTAAACAAAACAGACGGACAAGAATTTGACAGATGTAAAAGGAATTTCGTTGAGTTTCAGTTGTGTGATTGTGTTGTGATGTGATTTATGAGGATTTATCATATTTTATTTAAAATTACAAAAACTGACGCCTTGGGATATGCATACAGACTAAAATGGAAGTGGGCTGGACATGGCTGGACGTCTACAAGATGGAAGATGGACTAGGAGAGTGACAAATTGGGAGGGTTCAAGAGGTCGACGCTGCATAGGAAGACCATACGCTCGCTGGGACGAAGACATCAAGAAAACTGCTGGACCAAACTGGCTCCGAGTAGCACAAGACAGGGACAGATGGCTGGCTTTGGAGGAGGCCTTCACCTTAGGGGTTCTCTAGTACCTACTTAGATTATAAGCATTAGTGATAAGAAAAAAATGTTAATTATAGAGAAATAAAAGGCTTTTTATTTTATTTATTTATATCATATTATATTTTAGGTGGTAAGTACAGAATCACTGCACATGAGTGTAGATAATTTTATTGATGAAATTCCCAATTTTTCCTAAGTACTTTTCTTTTTTACTTTAAATTGTAGGTACTGGGAGCAGCTGTGTGCGTCAAGCTGCAACAGCCTCCTTCAGGCGATAGCCGACAGGCCTGACTTTCATCTTATTCAGTCTTGGGAGTCAAGGCATGCCATCTTGGCAACCTATACTTGCCATTGACTGTCCGGTTGTACCTACTTACCACTCAAATGTGCCACCGATTTTTGCCTACCTACTAATACTAACATAATATAAATGAATGATAATATTTTCACGTGAAAGTTCCCGTGTGTTAAATAATATATGGATGAAAGTCTGAAATAAAGAATTTTTATTTTAATTTATTATTTTATTTATTTTCCATACCCTAGTTCACTCAAAATTCTGCCAGTCCATAATAATACTTACTAAATAATTATTGTTGGACATTACACACAGCGCCATCTATCCCCAAAGTAAGCAAAGCTTTTACTATACGAACCTAAAAAATATAGTTTCCTAGGTTCATCCGTTCATGCTGGGCGTCACAGCCTGCTGCTTTAAATTAGATTATCTTTTAAATCCCACTTTAAAAAGGAAGAAGATGAATGGAGTCTCACTATAAAATAAAAAAACAAACCCAAAAATCCCAATTTGGTCATGACGCAAGCATTCTTTCCTGTGGGCATCTGTGGGGCAAAATTGTTCTAGGAATCGGCCATGTCCTTTTGCATAAATAGGTATCTGCGGTGTAGTAAAGTTGAAAGATACCAAGAGTTCAGAACTACAAGGGTAAAGATGTTATTGACCCTCGTCAACGATGCCACGATAATATATCGTTGATATCGACTCACAAGCGATTTGCATAGCACTGATTTTTTACAGGGACTGTAATAAATAGGTACTTAATTATTTACCTACTGATTATCAGATCAAAACCCTGAAAACTCATTTCTAGCAAAGGATGCATCAATCACAAGTAAAATCATACAAAATCAGCTAAAAATAGTTATATTTTCGTTCCGTAACAGTAACATGAAAAAGTGGCTTACTTTAGTTAGGTACCTACCTACTTAGTAGGTAATCGATCAAAAAGTAAGGTGTGAAGCTAAGTATACAATTTTCATTTAAGAGTTTCCGAGAGTTCTGGTTTAAAAACTTATAACATAGATATCACAGGAGTGGAAATCCAGGGTACGGCAGAACCATGTTTTTAAATTATTATACATTAGTGACGTTAGTGAAAAAAATAAGAAAACATACATGTTAATTTACTCAGCAAAACACAACGACAGTACAAGAAATAATGATAGACAGTTAAATAAAAATAAAACTAAACTATATTATATTAGATTCAAATGCGTGTAACAATTACATAATCGTTTGAATGCTTTTAGCATTGGCAAAAGCTCAGCTTCTGTCTGGTTGTGAATCGAGAGATGAGGAAAGAACAGGGTACGCTAATACTTAGCTATTTAAAATAATGAATAATAAAAACCGGTCAAGTGCGAGTCGAACTCGTACGCCGAGGGTTCCGTACCTAGCCATGGTGCCAATTAAGCTAGTCCGCTTAATTGTATGAGCGCCCATACAACTCGGAGGACAATTTTAATTGGCGTCAACTATGTATGTATGGGAACACCCTTTAGTTTTCAACTTTTTTAACTTTTTGGAATTTTTCCTTTATTTGTGCTATAAGACCTTGCTTTTTGCCAAATTTCGTTATTCTAGGTCAACGGGAACTACCATTTAGGTTTTCGACCCAAAACCTCTAGGGTACTTCCGGTTGACCTAGAATTGTCAATTTTGGTTACAAGCAAGGCCTTACAGCACAAGTAAAGGAAAAATTCCGAAAAATAAAAAAGTTGATAATTAAGGTAAGTTTTGGTACTTACAAGTTTTCATGAAAACCTAAATTTGCCTATATCTTTTTATAGTGTTGACTCAGGACCTTGATTTTTATACTCACAATAGGGACTATAGACCTTAGTATATGGTATAAATTTCAACTTGCTAGCTCTACCCGTTCCTGAGATAATCGATGGTGACACACGGACAGACGGACGGACAGACGGACGGACAGACGGACAGACGGACAGACGGACAGACGGACAGACGGACAGACGGACAAGAAAGTGATCTTATAAGGGTTCCTTTTTTTACCTTTTAAGGTACGGAACCCTAAAAACCGGCCAAGTGCGTGTCGGGTATTTTTTTTTTTTTTTACAGTTCTAGTACTAATGGTCTCTTAGCGAAACCTCGGACAGACAGACAGACAAATGACGAAACTATAAGGGTTCCTTGTCAGGACTACGGAACCCTAAAAAGAAACATGATAATACTTTTCTAAGTTAGTTAAATAGTGAACCTTCCCAATGAGTAAGTGTTAATTACAAGTTGACTTTATAAAATAACTTGTTAACTACAAAAAATAATGAAGCATAATTACGTAAGGATCACTCTGGTACCTACCTACCTTTAACTTTATAAGATTAAGGTTTGCTGTAACTTAAGAATTTACTTGACACAATTATTGTGTTATTTTTATTTAATTGCAAAAACCACCAACATTCTCAGTTCTCATAGAAAAAATAAACACTTAAATTTTTTCCCAAATTTTGCAAATAGCCCAAGCAAGTTTATTGTAATCTTATTGAAATTCATTGGATCACTTATTAAAACCATTTAAAAAAGCCAAATTGGTTGTTTTGCTCTAGTTATGCACTTACGAGTATAAACGAGCATCACTGCATTTTTATTTGTACCTTTAGATAACAATCAATTACTAACGTCATTAAGGGCCGAAACACATAACGGCGTTGCGGCGCCGCGCCGGTGAAAGCAGCGGTGGCGGCAACGCCGATTTTAGCGGCGCGGCGCCGCTAAATCCAGCGTTATGACGTCATACTTGTTGACAATGATTCAGTTTGTTTCTATCACTTTTTCAAACAAAACACGTAACCCAGAAGCAGTTTGTAAACTCAGGATAATTTCAAAACTTACCGATGATATGAGCTTTTTATCATCAGGTTTCCCGCGGCGGTTCTGACAAAGTTGGACAGCACAAACCGGCATAATAAAACAATTTCCGGGAGATCCTTACCTTACGTCATGATCTCAGGATGACACTGAAGTAGCAGAAATAAGTATGGACCTTTTATGGTCAATAAATTTGAACGTGTTTACTTGAGTGAGACTAAGAGAGAGTCTACAGGTAAAAGGTCTTTGTGGTAACCTTACCATAACGCTCTTTTTCGCGACGCCACAACGCCGCAACGCAATACGCCGATTTTAGCGGCGCGGCGACGCAACGCGGTTATGTGTTTCGGCCCTAATAGATAACGGCTCGACAGATTTGCCTGATTTTTTGTTGTGATCATTGTCAGGATAAGGTTTGTACTTATTAAAGAAAGATTGGGCTATTTTTACAAAGGCAATATCGGGCACTAACCGCTAGTAATAGATAAAGAAAACTTACTCCATCAACTCGCAAGCGGATATCCTTTCCTGCAGCCGCAAGGAGCGCCCTCAGTATACTAGTGGCGGTTCCCGTTTGTCTGCTCGCCACAACATGGATGGCTGTTTGTTGCCGGCTCTGTCAAACATCAATTGATCTATAAAATAGGTAGCATATAGCTGGTAGAGGTTTGAACATTAGAAATATATTGTTTTTATTATATGCCTGTGCTGTCCCAGAGCCGTGTTGGCCGAGGGGTATAGCACCTCGACTTTCGATCCGAAGGTCGTGGGTTCGAAACCTGGCCGTGCATCAATGGATTTTTCGTTTCGAAAAGTTAACACGAGCTCTAAACGGTGAAGGAAAACATCGTGAGGAAACCCGCAGCTTAGTCAGCCCCACACGTATTGACCATGTCTTTCCTGTGGATATGGCCGGTAAGCTGAGAGGATGGTTTAGGTGCTGGGCAAGCCTACTCCATCTCAACATTGTCCCAGGCACTACAGTGTCCCGATAAGTGTGGGCAAAAATTCGCTCCTGACACTGTATAAATCATCTAGCAAAGATGTAAAGGCCTAAGTGCTGTCCCACAGCTGGACAAGGGCTTCTCTTTCGCCACTCAGTTCGATCTTGCACATTTACCAAATGAGAGTCCTGTTCGACTCGCCACCATAAATACATAGACAAGGGATTTTATTCTGAACATACACACACACATAAATCAGCCTATCGGTAATACTCATATGTTATAAGGCTGATTTATGCGTGTGTGTATGTTCAGAATAAAATCCCGTTGGGTATATAGGCAGAGACCAAAGATTTCCACTTGCTACGATCCTGACACCCATCTTTCGTTGTATCTTTAGTACTAACTATTGCCACAGCTATTGCCTCGTTTTCGTCCGCGACGTTTCGACTATTTTACAATAGCCATGGGCGCAGTTTTTGTAATATTAATTGAATTACTATATTAGGTATTCTTATAACGGTGTTATAAAAAACTGAGTTTGATCTTACCCCTCCAGTAGCGAAAGGATCAACTCCTCTTTTTGATAACAGAAGTTTAACGATGTCTTCTCTTGAGTACATTGCTGATATGTGGAGCACATTGTAGTTGTCCTGAAAACAAGAATTATTGTATTATAAAATTGTACAACCAGTATCTCGCTGTAACTGGTGCAGCTGGCTGTGTATGAACTAAATGTACGAGCTCTTTGGTATGAACAACGCTATAGTCGTATTGCTCATTATACGGACTAAAAGCAAGGAATTTCTATACTACGTACCTGGAATGCTGACTGAGACAGAAAACAAGGTCCGCTTGAGAGTTAAAACTTGGGCGGCGTGTCTCTTTCTAAAGGGTGACCATAAACTAAACATTCCTAGTCCCTAAGGGGCCTTTTCCATCATTTTCTGATTTACGTGATGTTTCAGGGCATGATTTTTGAATTAAAATACTGATACAATTTTGATCCTTCATTTTGATTCTTGAATCTTGAATCTTGATTCTTGAATCTGAAAACTGAAATTTTGAATCTTGAATCTTTGAAGTGACAGCTGTCAAACTTAAAACCGCCATATCTCGGGAACTACTCGTCCTAGACTCCCCGTTCAAAGTTCAAATGAAAGCTATGACCAAGATCTTCATTTGAAGTGACAGCTGTCAAACTTCAAATGGCCATATCTCGGGAACTACTCGTCCTAGACTCCCCGTTTTCAGTTCAAATGAAAGCTATGACCAAGATCTTCATTTGAAGTGACAGCTGTCAAACTTCAAATGGCCATATCTCGGGAACTACTCGTCCTAGACTCCCCGTTCAAAGTTCAAATGAAAGCTATGACTAAGATCTTCATTTGAAGTGACAGCTGTCAGACTTCAAATGGCCATATCTCGAGAACTACTCGTCCTAGACTCCCCGTTTTCAGTTCAAATGAAAGCTATGACCAAGATCTTCATTTGAAGTGACAGCTGTCAAACTTCAAATGGCCATATCTCGGGAACTACTCGTCCTAGACTCCCCATTCTCAGTTCAAATGAAAGCTATTGAAGAGATCTTCATTTAAAGTGACAGATGTCAAACTTCAATCAGCCATATCTCGAAATCTACTCATCCTAGACTCTTCCTTTTTAGCTCAAATGAAAGCTATGACCAAGATCTACATTTTCAATAACAGCTGTCAAAATGACATCTGTCATCTGAAATGTAGGTCTTGGTCATAGCTTTCATTTGAACTGAGAACGGGGAGTCTAGGACGAGTAGTTCCCGAGATATGGCCATTTGAAGTTTGGCAGCTGTCACTTCAAATGAAGATCTTGGTCTTAGCTTTCATTTGAACTGGGAACGGGGAGTCTAGGACAAGTAGTTCCCGAGATATGGTCATTTGAAGTTTGACAGCTGTCGCTTCAAAGATTCAAGATTCAAGATTTCAGATTCAAGGTTCAAAATTCAAGAATCAAGGATCGAAATACAGGATCGAAATCCAAGATCGAAACCAAGGATCGAAATCAAGGATCGAAATCAAAATCAAGGATCAAAATCAAGGATCTAATTCAAGGATCTAATTCAAGGATCGAAACCATGGATCGAAATCAAGCGCTGATTTTGTCGAGCGCGATAAGGTAAAAATATCCTGAAATTTAAATGACATGGGCACACTACTAATCCAACAACGAGTGTGAAAGAGACAAAGCACCCAAGAAAGCCTCTCAACAAGACCAACAATCCTTATAACCAAGATTAAATGATAATAGATCGTTGTGTAGTCGTGATAAGGTTCAAAATCCTTTGTACATTAAATGTCAGTAAGAACTCCAGTTACGTAGTTTAGAATCTTCTTGACTAAAAGTGAAGGAAAAAATGTCATTTTTCCTTCAATTTTGACATAAAACGTATCAAAACTAATCAAAATTGAAGGAAAAATGACATTTTTTCCTTCAATTTTAGTCCGTATAATGAGCAATACGACTATACGTTGAAAACTGTCAGAAAACATTCTGTCACATATGAAGTGTATAGAGTAGGCAGGGACGTATATAAGGGGGGGGGTTTAGGGGGTCCGGACCCCCCCCTTAGCCCATTAAGTTCGGAGGAAACCTAGTCAATTTTTGTATTTTGGTACCCTTGGACCCCCCCCTTAACAAAGATCTTTGTATTTTGGAACCTTTGGACCCCCCCCTTAACAAAGCTATAGCTACGTCCCTGGAGTAGGCAAAGATAAAGTATCAGTATCAACATGCTTTAATAGAGTAGGTATGGAGTGCCCAAATGCCCAAAATCTTAGACACAGGAAATTCGATTTGGAGATTCTGGTACTGTTTTTAAAATTATTTGAAATATCACTTTTATTTAGCTTGCTCAAAGGAACAAGGAACAGATGTATAGAATAAATATATATAATTTTATTTTTTGTTATAGTGTTAATCCACACTTGGGTATTTACATTTTAAACTGAAAAATCTTATCATATTATATATCATATTGTATATATTATCTTATCTGTAGATGGCGCTCATCGATGCTATAATCGATAGTATGGTCTTATCATGATTTTCAACTCTGGCGTCAGAGGTTCCGTGGCCGAATTGGTAAAGGCACTCCGGCTAAAGGAGGATCGCTTGTATCATTGCGGGTTCGAATCCCGTCGGAATTGAAAATTTTGATAAGATTTTTCAGTTTAAAATATATATATAAAACAAGCGTATAGAGGTTTGCGCGTAAATAACGTGCCACCCTTCCGTTAATCAAAATCTTTTAACAATAAATTTGATCGAATTAATCGCTAAAGACAATAACGAAAACCTTAAAGGGCGCTTGGTACGAAATTAGAATGATTTTATTCCATCTGCATGACTTAAATTGTATTTGAACACTATAAAGAAGAAAAAAAAATATTTGAATATCCCAACAGAAAATTAATTACCTACTCTCTTGTCTTGCCTCTATGTACTACGCTGGAACATAATTATTCTACAGCTACAGAAAGCGGAATAAACAAGTCTTTTGCTACCCTATAATCTGTTCGCATGCCTTTGAGAGCTTAAAAATAGTCTTTTAATAATATGCCTACGTACAGCGCCGGCGCCCCAGAAAGGGGCTGCTCAGTTGGGCAGGCTACGGGGCGGGCACCGATACGTGGGGCGGGCGGGGATAGGTTCTAATTGAAATGTTCATCAGTTTATTAGGGTGTTTGTATTGTATTGTTGGCATATCATTTTTCAGATAAGGGTGTCGTTTTTCGTATTAACTGATTTTATTACGACATTCCATCAAATCATTGCATTGTTAGGAAATTTAGCAGTCTGTCATTTTCTGATAATTTTACGTAGGTATATACTTAGATATATTTTGAAACTGCTAGTTCATCATGAAGAAAAAGCAAAAAAGTAGATATATTATTGATAACTTAGTCAGTAGTCGTTATTTTGAAGAGTCGTGTTGGCTGACTGGGGTCTCTCGACTTTCGATCCGAAGTTTCGAAAAGTGGGTTCGGATCGTGGCCATGCATCAATGGATTGTTTGTTTCAGAAAAAAGAAAACATTGCGTGGAAACTAAAGCGGCGAAAGGGCTTGCAACCTCTCAAGTACCTACCTATGGAATTTTAACTTCTGCAAACTGGACATGTGTCACATGTGTTTGTACGTACCCCTGACTACCCCTATATAGACATCTATAAAGAATTTGAATTTACCTACTAAAGATCTGAGAGAATGTCTACCGTAACTTACGAATACGGATTCTTTTTCGATTTTCGTATTTCGTTAATGTTCTTTTTGTTAAATAATTTAATTTAATTATAAGAGCTCCTAGATTCGTCTCTGCCACCACATGGCAAGTCGGAAGGCTCGCGTGCCCCTTCCTACTCCTCAGACATTATTACCAGCAACTTTCATTACTTTACCTATGCAAGAAACTACTGTTTTATTAATGCTCTTTATATGGCTGTTTTTGCAAAGATAACAGTAATTAGAACGCTCTGTAAAGAAAAGTTTAGTACGAGCCAGCAAAGATAAAGATTTGGAATGCTTACTTTTATTTAAACTCAAAAAACAAGAAAGAAATTATCCCATGGGTAAATTGATACCGATTAGGTAACATTAGATAGGTATTATTGCATATTTCTATTTTGCTAATGATTCTAAATGTATTTACTAATGTTTCTCCATAATTATTCATAATAATTGGTCAATTTAGCAAGGCTTTATAGTTTTTTTATTGTCACTCTTATGTCAATGAAAAGAGATTGCAACCAATTTAGCAGCCACCTCCGGTCTAGGAAGCCTCTAAGTCCCTTATGAATAACAGGGTAAGTTTCCTTATTACCGTAGGAAGTTTTCTTTAGATACTTAATACAAGCTAGTGTGTAAGGAGTAATTATTAAAAGTGTTGATCAATTATAATGTATCGTGCACGCAAGTGTTTTACTGATTTATACCGACTTTATTAAAAGTTTAGTGGGGTTGACTGAAGAAAATAATAGTAGGTATGCATAATTACATTACGTACATAATAAATTAAATAAATAAATGTTATGCGTTTATAATTTACCACATTATTACCTAAACCAATGTAGTCACAAAAACATTATTAGATGAAATGAATTTCGTAAAATGCACGAGGAGCATCATTCTACTTAGTAGCAAGGTGCCTAAATATCTGTCTAAAACCGGACAAAATTATACAAACAATGCTTCAGTCAGTGATCATTATAATGTGAAACATCAAACTTGTGTGAAAAACAATCAAACTGTTCCTTGGTGTTTAAGTTGGCTTCGGTGAAAACGTACGTTATAATCTCTCTGTTGCGTGTTTGAAGAATGGTCACAGTGTTGTTGATTCGTCGAGTTAATGTTACGGTCTTTAGGGCGATGATTGACTACAATGATTCAATCTTAGTAGAGCCGTATACAAAAGTCAGAAATCTTTTACATTTCGAGGTAAACCCTGAATGAAGTTGCAGGGAACACCTTCACGGGGTTATTATGTCTACACTACACTACTTTACATTAGGAAAAAAATCATTCGTAGTTTGCTCTCTGAGATGAAAATTTTGGTATTTGTACCTAGTAATTTTCTAGTAATCTTGAAGAACACCTAAATCAGAGTGACTAGTCTAAAGTTATTTTGGTCTATGGCCCATTATAAGCCATGAGCATAAATCGCAGCTGAGGCCAGCTATCGGCCATCCCATCTGTGACGTGGCGTGTAGCCTTCGTGTACCTGATGACCACTGCGAGAGTAGGTCATGTTACATTTTGACGTGAAATTGAGCGGTTTAAGGTTTGGGCACAACCACAGTTGGGTCAACAACATTATTAGATCAGCCTGCCTATCTCCATAGCATGTATTACCTATGAAAGGATAGAAATAATCAGTGGATTGTGAAAGATAGCAGTCCTAAAAATTTATAAGGCCGATAAGGCCGCCGATTGCACTAATTAAAGTAGCGATTACACTATGCAATTTGTAGGAATCCGATGTAGGAATCATCGCTCTGTCTCGCTCTTTGTCCTACGAATTGTGTATTGTGCATCCTACTTTAACTATCATTACGGTTGGCAACTTCAGACAAATGTAGGAAGAAAAATGTGGGATGCACAATACGCAATTCGTAGGCCAAAGAGCGCGACAGAGCGATGACTCTAGATCGGTTTCCTACAAATTGGATAGTGTAATCGCTACTTTAGACTTTATCTATTGTTATAATCTACTTTTCTTGGTATTAATATACAGTAAAGTTTCATTTCAGTTTATTCATTCATTCATTCATTTTCTTGAACATGAAGTGCTCTAGGTACTAAAATATTTGAACTATTTTTTTTTTCAAGTTTTTATTTGTTTTCAAGTTTGTTTTCAAGTTTCACGTTATTGCTGTTTGGTATCCAATACTTATGTAGGTATCTACCAATATACATATCGCACACGCGATGTGCAATGCTGTTCCTTGCATCAAATTTTATCTATGTTGAGATTGTTTCAATCTTTCAGCGTATTTTATTATTATTATTTATTTTCGAATAATGTTTCCTGGGATTCAAGTTTCAAATCTACAATTCATTCAAAACATGCTACTGTTTTCTGTACCAGACATAATACATTGCTTAAAAAAAGTTTTGTTTATTTTCTATACTTAGGTAGGTACCTCAAAAGTTTAGTTGCTCTAACCAATTTCACTTTGGGGTCAATCTTCAGAATCAGCGTGTTTGGTTGATCGCTATGGTGCTTTTTAAATATCGATATTATTGCTTTTCTATATTTTTATTTCGAGAAGGAGGTGTCTAAATATGCATATTTTCATATTGGCCCCTGAAGGGGCAGGAAAGCAATAATATCGATATTTAAAAAGCGCCATAGCGATCAACCAGGTGCGCTGATTCTGAAGATTTACCCTTTGTCTGTAGGAAACTAAGACAGCAGCAGAAGTAGCCGTTAATAACGATGTTTTTCTATTTTTTAAGGTTCTCAATCAAGCATTCGATTCTGCTCTGAGGATTTGATCCTTCGGATTCTCTAGCTAGGATCAACTACGCTCAACAAAGGTTGAGCGTAGTTAATCCTACAGATTCGGTTAGTAGCCACCTCTAATGTCGAAGTTTTGTGGCTCCAGGAGGCCAACGTCATGACTAAACGAATTTATAATTATCATGGCTGTATAAATCTAGTAAAGACATCGATAATAAGAACTTTTGTTACCTCACTTCATTAACTGTATGGGCAGTAGCTAACCAAAACTTTAAGTAAGTTTTTTGATGAATAAGAGAAGTAGCTTACTGTGACTCACATTGTTCCTGGCTCCGACGTCTGAGCCGAGCTCGATGAGCCGCTCCACGAACGACGTCCTGTTGTCCTTCACCGCGTACATCAGAGGTGTCATGCCTGTCGCCTGAGAAGGAACAAACATCAATGTTAATGTTTGTGCGTGTAGAATGTAGGGAAACAAACGCGAACTAGATTCATTCGCTTCTGTTAGCAAAGGTACCTAGATGTAGTAGTCGTAGTAAGTAGTATTGTTCTAAGAAACTAGGGATGCCTTTCGGGTGCTTTCGGGGGACGTTCGGGCTGAAATCAACAGTCTTTGTCCTTTTTCAAATTCAAAGGTGCTTCAATACACGTGGATGAAAAATATATCTAGGTACTTAATTACTTATACCTACTCTATATTTTTTTAATTTTGAATAAAATTATTGGCGGCAAAAATAATCCGATTTCCCATGAGTTGAGTTTAATAAAGAAACTTTTGAAACAGGAACTCAGTTTTTTTTCTTATTTATTTTGGCTTCGCACGGCTTGTGCATTTAGCCAGAATCAAGTAATTAATATATTTCAAATCTAAAGGTACACAAGATATACCTACAAATAGGTATTACAATACAATATATAAATAAATATAATACCTATATCTCACCCCTCCCCTTGCTTGTGCCTCAGTGAAGATGTGGGGCTTTACTTTTCAAAGTGGTACACTTGTGATCTTATTGAATAAACGAATTTGACTTTTGACTTTTGACTGAAACAGCAACACGGACTTTTTGGGAGAATTCGAAATGCAATGCTATCCAATTTTGTTTCATTTGCCACATTTGCAACCATTGAACAGTCAACGGTTAATAATCCACCATTATTGCACATTAACATTCGAAGAAACATAAGTTTTGGAAAAAATAAATAAAACGAAAACATTACTTCTCAAATTCCCGCCAAAAAGCACTTCCCTTGAGTTGAGTTTGATAATTTAAAAACTTTTGAAATAGGAACTCAGTTAAAAATTTCAAAAGAGTTTGAATGCCTAACGAATGCTTTTTTATAAAAAGTATCTCTTATTATATACTATTATTATAAAGCGGAAGAGTTTGTTTGTTTGTTTGAACGCGCTAATCTCTGGAACTACCAGTCAGATTTGAAAAAATATTTTTGTATGTGATAGCTAAACTCTTGAGGAAGGTTATAGGCTACTTTTTATCATCATCATCATCATCACCATATACCATCACTACGGGAGCTTTCATTTGAACTGAGAACGGGGAGTCTAGGACGAGTAGTTTCCGAGATATGGCGGTTTGAAGTTTGACAGCTGTCACTCACACAGAGGGGATGAAAGTCAAAATGAGTATCTGGCAAGGAATTTCTATACTACGTACCTGGAACACTGACTGAGACAGAAAACAAGGTCCGCTTGAAATAAAACTTGGGCGGTAAGTCTCTTTCTTTTTGCAACTATGTGAAAGAGACAAAGCACCCAAGAAAGCCTCTCAACAAGACCAACAATCCTTATAACCAAGATTAAATGATAATAGATCGTTGTTCAGTCGCGATAAGGTTCAAAATCCTTTGTACATTAAATGTCAGTTCGCACTCCAGTTACGTAGTTTAGAATCTTCTTGGTATCTGGTTGTAATTCATTAACGCGTAGTCCGATTTCATTGATTCTTTTTTTGTTAGAAAGTAGGTAGGTACTTTAAATATTGTCCCGTAAAAATTTCAAGGTCATGATCTGATAGATTCAGGACCTATTCCATGGAACTTTTTTAATGATATGGGTGGGTATCAAATGAAAGAACTTGATGAGTGAAACACAATGCTGTTATGATGATGGAGTCAGGACCTTCATGGAACTTTTTGGTGATATGGATATGGGTATGGGTTTTCTCTCTTCCATGCTTCCCTGCTTCTCTCCTTCTCTGCTTCTCTCCATTTATGCTTGAAGCAATACGAAGTTTGCCGGGTCAGCTAGTAAGGTATGAAAGTTTCAAAATATAAATAATAATAATTATAATAGGTAAGATGCTCAGTGAACACTGTGAACAGTGGGTTAATGACAACAATACTTAGTTTAATCTATGTTTTGGTAATAATTATAAAACTTTTGAACCCCTATGAAATAATAGTTATGTTTACAAAAACTTTGCAAATTATTCTAAAGTTTCGTGCTGATAAATAGTTTGGAGTTGGTGTGTGGTGTAAGTCATAAAATTGTAGCATTATTTTAACCAAGCAATTTACAGTGTAGTTTTGTATGAGTAAGGCTGGATTCGACCAAAGTCATCTTACTCCAGAGTAACGCACCGACATCATTCGAAATACAATTGTTTACAAAGCGCAACTGAATATTATTATGTATTAAATAATGCACATAATAATATTCGGTTGAGCTTTTTTTTAGGGTAGCTCCCCTACATGTGAAATGGGGATGAATTTTTTTCGTCGTCTTCCCCATTGCGTGGGGTATCGTTAATATGTCTTTCAAAATGACGTAGGGATTGTTAGCACTATTTTTCGATTTAATGCTCCATTTACGCAATATTAAACTTAACTTGTAAATTTTTGTCCCCCCCCCCCTCCTCTTAAAGCCAAACCGCTGACTTGAGAAATCTGGAAAAAATCATGATGGTGTTGCATTTTATGAACTTCAAAGGAAAACTATAGCGGTTATGATAACTTTATTAGTTTAGAAGTAATAGTCGTTGAACTTGGGTGTTGGATAATTTTGTACCAAATACAAAATCCATAGAATAAATCCTTTAAGGTGACTAAGACGAAGTAGTTGCATGTTTATAGCGACAACAGAATCGTTCTATATCCTGATAACGGCCTACTACGGAACCCTACACTGTGCGTGGCCGACACGCACTTGGCTGGTTATTTTATTGTAGATATTTTATTGTAGACCTTTGTTTAGCTACAATCTCACCTTATGGTAAGCGACGATGTGGCTGACGATGGACCACAAAGGTCTAGAAGACACATATTCACTTTTGACTTAAAGAGACCCAGGTTATAGTTTATCGTATTCATATTCATATCATATGAGCCTAAATGCATCGGAAGGGTGCATCATATTTATAAACGCTCACCGCTTTTAACTTGTTACATACTTGGCACGACCCTTCGAAGGGGTAGAAAAGCACTCGCACAATTATTAGTGTCTTGAGCGTGACCTCATAATGATTGGGTTACACACGATTGGTAGCAAAAAATTATAAGTGCATTGAATTACTTTGCAAATTTTTACAATGAAAGTATAAAATTAACAATAAATATTTTACTATAGCTAAAGTAAAGCATTTGTATTAGATTTATAAATTTTATCTTTCTGCACTCCTTCATGAAAACTTTAACTAAGTAGGTTGACACCTACTTAGACCTACCTATGACAAATCTCACAACCTTGCGCACAATGTTCTTACAGGGAAAATGTTTTTTTTTTTTATTTATATTTTATTTATACGACTCGCTGGTTATTCCCGAGGTTTAATTTTACCTAAATAAAAAACCTTTTTAGGTCAAGAGCATATACAGAATCTATTTAAATGAATAATGGTTGCAGGTTTTCGCAGTGTAATCACATTTCCCTATTAGGCGCACCTCACATTTAGATTTGCACTGGGCTTGGCGTAGTAATGACGCTGTGAGCTATTAAGGGCAGTATTATTACAGTTATTATTTGGAATCCATTTGCATACATATTTTGTTTGTATATTCCATGCTGTTAAACGGTTAAAAGTTTTTCGTTTTCTAAAACCGTTTGTTTAATGTGAACAATAAATAAATGGTTACCTATAGGTATTATTTGTAATGCGATGTGATAATTCTTATGTCTGTATAACTTTGACTGGCCTCTTAGCTCAGTTGGTAGTAGCTCTGCCTTCTGCGCTGTAGGTCGTGGATTCGATTCCCACCCAGGACAAACATTTGTGTGATGAACATAGATGTTTGTTCTGTGTCTGGGTGTTATAAAGTGTTATAAGTATGTTTTTACAAAAAAAATCTAGGTAGATATACTACAGTTATCTGGTTCCCATAGTACAAGCTTTGCTTAGTTTGGGGCTAGATGGCGCTGTGTGAAAAATGTCCACCGATATATTAAAAAAAAAAATTGAATGAAAGCTTTTCCGAACTTTTAGTTCTCAATGTCAACGCTAGACGCGTTATATATAAGTACAGAAGAGTAGCCAGGAATGATATTAAATATTCTGCTGCGCTAATGATAGTAATGGGTTCGTCCACCCGAATCCCCCTACCCGATCCCCTAGATCTAGATCCCCTTAAAGTCGTCAGTTCACCAGAATCCCCTGTATGTAACAGTAAGGAAAGCATGTGTTCACAAAAAGTAATTTGGAAATGATAAACACAATTTCAACTTTATCACAAACAAATAAATATTACTTAACGTCATTTTTAAGAAAAGCAAATTAGTTGGAAGCCCTGCGAGCTGCGCAGCTAAAGACGTGGACTTCTGTCACATTCTGTTTTGTTGAATCATAAAGAGCTTATATATAAGCTATATATATCTGTCTAGTCTAGATGCTGACGGTCATATTCGGAAAACACGAAATTAACCGATGCGCATTATTTATCTGGAAGAACCTATTTTGTAGACATACGCTACACGTACAAACATTACCAATTAATTAACCATTCTTCGAAAACCATGATTACTCATAATACATTTCCAATTTCCTCCAGTCCTGCATTGCTTTCTTCCTGTAGCTCGCAATATCCGGCAAAGGCTTTTAGTCGCGGCTCACATTAATACTCATCAAACGTCGATAGTCGCTTGCAGTGCAAGTCATGTCCGGTACCAGTGCTTGTGTGCCGGAATAGAGTTGGGTATCAAGGGCAAATTCACCGTTTCATGAAACTAATTTCTCACACACATCGTACATATCGTACCTACGTAAGTTTTTAAAAGTATTTTTTTTTTCAATTAGTTTTCTCAAACAGGTACAATTTGGTTTTGTCTTTTAAAATACTTAATGACATTTTTTTTCTAAAATAAGTCCATTTAAATGTCATGGTTGAGTAGTTGAAAAGAAGTGATAGTTCTAGCTTCTTGGAAGTGTATACACTATCTATACAAATAATTGTTATTCGACTTTTTTACTATTCTACATGATATGCTGGTACTTTAGGGATCCTGGTGTGACCATGATATCTGGTCTAAAAAACATTGTACACCTATCGAAAGGGCGGTACAGGTACTTATACATTTTCTTAGATCTTTAGGCATTTGTGAACCTATGTTTCGTAGCTAATTCGTAGCACTAGGTGCGCGTTGAAATCTTATTAAGGTAAACTTAAGTTTTTGTTAGGGTTTTTGTGATGTACTTCTACCTTGATAAGCTGGCACTCTTAGCGATAGTTCTAGACTTCAATCGAGTTGCAGGTTAAAGTTCTGTTACGGATGCCTATGAAACGTAAGAGTTCTAGCTTGCACGAAGTGTTTGACACAGTTAAAATAAAAAAAATCGTATTTTCAGTAGGAATATTATTTTGACAAGTAAATTTTTTTGGGGTAAAAACGCCAGAACTATCGCTAAAAAGTATCAGGAACTATAGAACTCATCCGCATGCGACAAGAACCAATTTTTTTTTTATTTGCAATAAAATGATATGCTATGGGAAGTTAGCATACCTATCATTTTTTCAATCGACTTTTTTTCAGGTAAAATCGCTAGAACTATTGCTAAAAAGTATCAGGAACTATAGAACTCATGTGCATGCGAAGAGAACTTACATAAAAATGTGATATGCTGGGAAATGATTATGCTAAGTTCACGGACATCTAGGTACTATATCTACATATATCTATACTATGATTTAAGCTCTCTAACTATGATTTTATTCATCGAAAACTCTATTGTTATACAAAAGTACGTTTGGAAAAAACAATCCTAAAATACCTATATAATTTCAGGTTACCCCATCACTAATGTGACCTACGCCCACGTCGATCTGTGACCAACGAGTGACTAAACTTAATTACTGCCCCGTGACTAATGTACAGTCATCAACACAAGTCAATGACCGAATGAAAATTTGCTAAAACAATCATAGTTCATTGAGGTCATTTCGATCGACCTCTATCTACGGAATGGACTCAGACCTGCTTGTTTTATGAGACCTAATAAATCGATGACATTGAAATGTAACCTTTTATTGACATCGACAGAAGAAAGAGGTTCATGACCATGAGCATCATAGTCATGAACTTCTAAGTAAACGCGTGTACGCTGAAAATAGCTAGCGGGATCAGAGTTCCATCAGTTTTTTTTGCTGACTGTATTACTTTAATACCTACTTACGGTTGTAAGGTCACGGTTCGCGTGAGCTTTTTAGCTGAATGAAGGACTTGTATTGACCGAATAAACTGAAATTGCACCATGATTATTTTAGGCAATAGGTAGCTTACCTATAAGTTCCTTTAAAAAATCACATTTAAGTGGGTCATTCTTCAGAATCAGCATGTTTGGTTGATCGATATGGTGCTTTTTAAATATCGATATTAATGCTTTTCTGCATTTTTATTTCGAGAAAGAGGTGTCTAAATAAGCATATTTTCGAATTGGCTTCTGAAGGGGCAGAAAAGCAATAAGTATATAGATATTTAAGGGGCGCCATAGCGATCAACCAGGTGCGCTGATTCTGAAGATTGACCCGCACTGTTTTACTTCGCACTATAGGTACTTTTATATCTTCAAATATTTTAGACACTAAAATTTTGAGATTTAGGGACATTATAAATAAAGCAAGTAGGTAGGTAGGTACAGTAAAACCAGAAAAAGAATGCGTTTACAAAAACCATTGACGAAAAGTCATTTGGAAATGAAAATTACTTATAATTTCAACGTTATCGCAAACGCATTCTGTTTTGTGGAATCACACACTGCTGTCGGACGTATTTGAAGATAGAATAACCGAGATCCAATCTAGAGCTTGAAGTACTGTACCCATGTAAACAAAGAAACAAATAATATTATTTTTAAGTAGTAACCTACACGGTTTTTTACGATATCTTTTCAATACTTTACATTTTTTTTTTTGGATTTATGATTTTTGTTAATGTTGATTTTAAAATGTTTTAAGATTAGTAAATCAAAGTTTTTAATCAGAACTAGTTATCGTTAAAACTAATCGAAATAAATGAAAAGATGCGACCCAATTTCCCGCCCAGAGTTTCCGGAAATCGACCGCGCGCGGTGCGTCACGCACGACGGACGGACAGATAGCCACTTACTTACTCCATACAAAAGACATCAACGACATCCTTTCCTATGTGGATACAAATCAAAAAATACAGAATGGAATTCGCTATTTCAAAAATTGTATGAGGTACAATACAAATAGATAACACTTTATTGTTAACCAAATGGATAGCCTTCAAATAAATTATTAGATACAACATTATAGGCAAAAACAATTGGCTGCTTTATCGCTTACCCATCTCTGCCAGGAAACCTAGGATGGATTGGACAACTAAATAAATGCAGTGCAAAAAAATTAAACCAAGTTTAAAATAAAAATAATCTAAAATGAAAAATGTTTATTGTGTAAGTATTTACTGTTTGCTATTTTTGATTGGGAAATAAAATGATTGTTTTTTGTAAAATTGAGAACTCAGTAGTAGTAGTAGAGTGCGCCGCAAACTTAATGGCGGCTGAAGTGCGCGGCAGATTCGACTTTGCGCAGGTACAGTCAACGCAATTGCGGGGAAGTGAAGGTGGTGAGGGGCGGGGCTAGGCGGGCTGTGTAGATAAAGTTTACTGTATTCTATTCCGTTGACTGTACCTGCGCTAAGTCGAATTTTCCGCGCACTTCAGCCGCCATTAAGTTTGCTGCGCACTCTACCTACTTACTTGTTTTGTGCATAGACTCCTTACAATATTTCTATTGAATTTTGTTTTTTTATCGAAATACTTATTTTAATTGTTGGTGTGAAAGGGTTGACCGCCCTTGTTCAGACCTTGACTCTGTTAAGCATTGTTACAAATTCGTTGTGGTTATATGAAAAACTACTTGCTGATTCATTTGAAAATTCGTCATTCTTTTAGGTGAAAACTCGAAAGGAAACCCCATAACTATAAACTATAATTTTATGCTGTTTGGCTGATTATATTATGTTTAATATTAGTTATTAGTTGTGTATGGCGCCTCCTGACCCATATAGGTAATATACCTTGAACTAGCAAGAGAAGTTGCTTTAATAAAAGTCCAAATAAACTGCATTTACAAGCGATTCTTGGCGAAATGCCAACCATGCAACTTATCAAATAGATCTACATAAAAAATAGCTTTCAAGCTTGTCAGCTCGTGGAATTGATTAATGCATAGAAATGCGAGCACGTTGAGCACAACAGTGGCATCGGATATAACTCAGTGGAAACATTACAAACACCGTTTAGATTCGTTGAACAAAAAGAGGTTTTATTTTTATCTTTTTCACAATATTATTGAATGATTGAATTTTTTTTAATGATTATTGATGAAACCAAAAATGTAGATAGGTACTTCTGTCTACCAAATTTTAATAATCGCTCTCTATTAGGTACTGAACTTCTTAGCTTCTTACTTATAACAAAATAAAATAGAACGAATATGTTTTCCTTACGTATGCAATTCATAAACGTTTTCAAAAATAATTATGGCATTCCACTTCTTTGCCAAGATGCCATAAATGCTACCAGTAATTTAAAACACTCATTTTACCTGCAGTTTGAATTATTAACACGCCAAAATTAAATATCTCTTAGCAATTTGAAAGCAATTATTTACGGTTGAATTCTTGTGCTTAGTTGAAAAACTACATAGCTTATTAGAGTTTCCTGTTAGGAAATATATTCATAAAACAGTTAAACCTATGGTGAACTAAATGCAACAAAGAAGCGGCTAAAATAATGAGGTAACAAAAATGTCTCTAATCTTTTGATATGACAGTCAGCAATAAAAAATGTAGCAAGTTCAGCAGCAGTATAACATTAATCTTAGAAAAAAATAATTTTCTACTTATACTTCTAGTATCTAATTCCAGAAACGACATTAAAAATTATTTAATATACGATTGAGAAGCTCCTATTATTTTAAAGTCTGTTAGTTAGTTTAAACTCTAGAACTCATTCTCCAGAATGTGCGACCAAATTAACGTGCGTCCAGCAACTCCGTAAAAATTAACTTTATATTACTACATATTATGTTGAACGGTTAAAAAAATATTGCTAGTTACGCCGCGTTGGTGTACGCCGGAAGGCCCTTTGCATGCATAATAAGAGTGCCTAGTATCTCGGAATTATAATTATCTACCCTCCGATCGTCAAGCATTGTCCATGAAACAATGGATTTTATCATCATGCAGATAATTTTTCAACCAGCTAGTACTTATTGTCCTCATTATCTATGAAGTTCTATATTGCTGTCTACAAATGATCTGCACCAACAGTGTTGGCCTTCAGAATTAGACAGGTCAGCAATTCTCAAGGATGGTGCCGTAAAGCCAAGGTCGAAAATCTCCCATCGATTACCGAGTAACAGCTAGCCGAGCACGCAAAACTCCTTGCTTTCTACCCTTGACACAGAAACGGTCACTTCGCGGCTCACATTCGATGGAAACCCGAAATTATGTAGGCCGTAGGGAAGCCAGCCCGGAAATGGATGGCGATTTTGTGGGAGTCATGGTCAGCAGTGGTAGAGCTGCGCTGGTGTCTGTCAGATAAGCATCGAGGGCGTAGTGGGCGATGGATGCGACCTAGTGTTGGCTGTTTTGATCTGAGATAAAACATAAGTTGCTCAAACACAAACGTGGTTTTGCTGACTGATTTTTTAGATTTCAGGGGTAGTCTTATTACATCCTGTGTAATAAGTTTATCAGTTTCTTAATGTCTTTCTATATCCGATTTACAACTGTTATACTTATACTGTTATATTTTAGCATATTCCCATTCTCGCTAGACCTCACTTCAATGTTGTTTATATTCGGTAATCTGCATACATAAACCTTGTAATTAACCAACTGTAGCAGCTATAAAAATATAACAGCTCGAAGCATGAGCTAATTTCTAGTGGACCATATCGACGTTTACAAGACTGGGAAATACATCAAATCGGCCCTAACAGTTGTAAGTACGACGACGGTCTGACACAGTTGGCACACGCCACCTGGAGGGCTACCTGCTGAAATTGTATTTCTTTGAGCTACCTACTTATTATGTACGTACAGTGAACCACAGAAGTTAATTCGCGGGCATAGATTTGTTTGAAGTTGTTGGTAGTTATTTTTAATTTTAATACAATACAACTAGCTTGATTCTCAGAACAACAAACTGAAACTTAATGCTGAAACTTAGCTGATTATGCAAACAAACTTAAAACAATCATTGTACTTACTTAATTACGTTATTACAATTATTTTTTTAAATCTTCTTCTATTAAATTGTGCTATAAAACAAGTAAAGTGCTTTCGTTATCCTTGAAATATTTGTACGAGTTGACCAACTTAAGTTGCTAACTGTACGTAACCCAGGGCACGCGCGAACCAATAGCCCAACACGCCAAAAATAGAACTTCTTGAATGGTGTTAGATTTTTAGGTCTAAGAGAATTCGTGACTTTGAAAATTTGCCAGACCTTCAGGTAAAATTGGATAACCATTTATTAAAAAGTATTACTTAAATTTAAACATAATATTTACTAAATAAATAACCAGCTCTTGTTGTCCAAAGACATTTTAAAATTTAAACAAAATCAAAAACACTTTTTATAAAATAATTGATCTTTTTACACAAAGACCATACTCAGCGCCAGTCAGCGCATCCAACCCAATTAAATATTATACGAGAGTTTTATTTGTTAGGTAGGTAGCAGTTAAACAAGTCGTTTGTATGGTTAAGTTAAAAAAAATAATGTGAGTGAATTTGAGAGAGGAATTAAAAAAGGTAGAGAATTTACTTTTGGGCATGAACATCAACACAATGCATTCATTTTGAGAAGTAACAAACATTTAGATAAATGTAGAGGTGGTGGGTGACAACAGCTTTTA
Source organism: Camptogramma bilineatum (assembly GCA_958496255.1). Classification (NCBI taxonomy): domain Eukaryota; kingdom Metazoa; phylum Arthropoda; class Insecta; order Lepidoptera; family Geometridae; genus Camptogramma; species Camptogramma bilineatum. The sequence goes on along the minus strand of OY292463.1, from coordinate 7,687,831 downwards.
ACAAAATTGTTCTTTTAACTAAACAAGTGGCTAAATTAAAAATTTAAAAAAACCGACTTCAATACAAACTGTTATTGGGTAAGGCTAAGGGTGAGCTGATTAAAATGAGCCCAAACATGGATGTTCCACTGTTATTCACTGAGAATTTCCATTGGACAGGTCCTGACTCCATCATCAGATCAGCTAGCTGTCACCATTTTATTACATTGTAGTCGGAACTTGACCGACATGCTGAGTTCCAAGTTTCAACTCAATCAGACTATTTACTGAGGAGTTCTGTTGAACAGCTCCTGACTCCATCCTCAGATCAGCTCAATGCTACCATAATATTGCATTGTGACCGATAACCTATAAAGCTTTTAAAAAATACCCTAATCGCTTCAAGTGTGCCTTTAAAATTTGAAGAGTTACCTCGATTTCTCCAAGATCCCATCATCAGATCCTGACCTGATGACCAAAAGGACCAATTGGAAAGTGTACCCTTTCAAACAAAAAAAGAATTTTTGAAATCGGTCAAGGCGTCTTCGAGTAATCGGTGAACATACATAAAAAAAAAAAAAGCACAAAAAAAAAAGATTCCGACGAACTGAGAACCTCCTCCTTTTTTCGAAGTCGGTTAAAAATGTTGATGGTTAGTTACTCGTAATATTTCAACCAAACGAGTGTAAATAGCTCGTGTTTTAAATAAATAAATAAAAACAAAGAATTCGGCAAAACTTATAATGCTGTTTAAACAAAACCAGTGGCAACAAAAGCTAAAAATCAGTGAACTCAGTTAAAAAAAATATATGTTTATGTTTCACATCCAGTAGGTTATCAATAGACTTAAGATGTCAATTCCCTTGTTGTTTCAATATGATAGTAAAATGTTTAAGACATACATCATCATCATAACCATCTGCCCTTAGTCTCATATTACGTGATATCGGCTCAACATGAGTTTTTCCACTTCTTTATTGCTATACATTCTTGTTTAAAAGAAAACACTTCCCTATACTTTGGTCAGGATTTGTTGCTTTGTATGGATTTCCATGGTACTGCGTGCACTGCACTGGCATTTCTGCCGATGACGTCATCCGCAGTGAACTTTTCAAACGGATTCCGATCGCTTTGAGTTCTAACGTGTTGTGTATTGCCAATGCCGATGCAAAATCCTAGAGCAGTGGACACACCGTATAGGCATTTTATAAATACTGGCGCTACGTACACCGCATACGCTTCGATACACTATCTCTGTAAAGAAAATACAGAACCAGGAGGTTTTCATCATCAGCTCTCAAATTAGACGCATACGCAAAACGACGGGGTCGCAAAGTAGTCGATTTCACCCGATCAAAAGTATTCAATATCGATACCCCAGTATCTTTGTCATGCTCAGTGATATAAAATGAAGTGAACTTTATATCACCGGTAAAATAGCAAAACAAATCATACATGGCATGATCGATCCATGCTCCCCCATAAGCAGTAAAAACGTGGAAAGATGAGGAGACGCAGCCTGGCACGCGATCGTTGCCAAGATATCGAACATACAGTCTGACTCCCTTCTTTATAAAACATTTTTTTGTCAACAGACATCTTGCATAGTTTTCGTTTTGTAATGATTCCTTGTCGACTGTCAGGGGTTTTGTAAAGATAGGGTATTCTTTCTGGAGTAGTCCCTACACTCGCTGGATCTCTATGGTTATTAGTAAAAATATAATTTTGCATGCAAATTGATTGTGGCGATGTGAGGAATGCAAAGAAACAATATTAAAAAAAATTAAAGAACTTTAACTTTTATAACAAACTAGCAGATGCCTGCGACTTCACCCGCGTGGACCACTTTTTTATCCCACGGGAACCGTGCATTTTTCCGGGGTAAAAAGTAGCCTATGTCCTATTCCCGTTCATTAGGTATATATCTGTATTTTAACAGGCAAATCGCTCGTGGCGTAGCTTGCTAAGACGTTCTGATTGATCGTCGAAGTTAAGCAGCGTTGTGCGCGGTCACAATTTGGATGAGTATCCGCAAGTGGTATTACGAGCTGAGCGCTTCCGTGCTTTGGAGGCACGTTACATTGTCGGTCCCGGCTTTTAAGTGGTTAAGCCATGATGGAGGCCTTTATGCGGCCTTAAAACTCCGTCACCAGAGTTGGCCACTTGCTTATACGAACTTACTTACAGGCAAATCGGTTCAGTGGTTGTCGAGTTATAGAGGAACAAATATACATCCATCCATCCCTCCATCCATCCATCCATCCAAACATCCAAACTTTCGCATTAAAGTAAGTAAGTTCGTATGAGTATGTGGCCAACTCTGGGAACGTGGCCAACGCATTTATAATATTAGTGTGATAGTGTGAAGTGTGATGGTGTGTTACGAAGCCATTTTACAGATCTTGCTGCCATATCTTCAAGAGGTGGCAAGAGGTACATTTCCTAACGCTGGTAATGTTTTTTTACAGAAAAGTAAATATTCTTTTGTTATGTTACTTATATGTTCAGATATCAACGTGGGAGTTGTGATTAAATGTTGCTGATTCTCGAATTTTGAAAAGAATTGTGTTAATTTTTTTAAAATGTTTTTCATATAGAGGCAAAATTAGGCATGTTGGTACTTTCTGTCAATTTTTTTTTTAATTTTGTTTTTGTATTTTACCAGTTGTAACCAACCCAGTAAAGGGTTCTATGTAAAATCCCCGTTATATAGAAACAAAGCGAACCAATTATCATTTGACTGTTAGTAAAGTATTTTCCCATAATGATAATAGGTATTTTGACTAACGTTTCCCTTTCGTGATTTTATGCTATCATCGCTAAATTGGTTTTTAACGGTTGCTTTTATTTTTTAAATGTGTTGTGAAAATTGAGGACGATTATGAGTTGCTTCTTATATATTGAGGCTTACATCTATTTTTTTAAAAAATTCTATTTATTAAGCCACTTTATACGATGCGTCAGTTAGCAGTTATACTTAGTGACCTCTATTAATAAACTCGTATTAACTTCTGTCAAAGTTGCACCACGGATTAAACTATTGCCATCCTTTTTTGTTAGACAGTGACAAATAAGGATGGCAATAGTTTAATCCGTGGTGCAACTTTGACAGAAGTTAATACGAGTTTATTAATAGAGGCCAGTAAGTTTCAAACTGGTGTAAAATTCTATGCAGTCTTGATTGAGGTGCCCTATGTCTTACGGCGGCGATGAGTTTAGAACATTCGATAGAATGTTTAAAAGTTCTTCACTTATCTTACACAGTTTGTCGAGTTGTCATTCTTTGCAATGTCATTGCATTTTTCAGACTCTTGAAACCTTGAAACTTTTAGTACCTACCTACCTAAGTACTTTTTAATTTTGAGATTAACTTCAAAAAGTTTAAATTTTTCGCGTGGAAACATTTCTAAGCTCAAACAATTTTAAAAAATGTTTTCACCGCGTATTATATTGGATGGTAGCCGGTGAGGCACATCACATGTCATCTCTTTATCAGAGCTTAGGTACTTAAAGTTTTATCGCGGCTCTGTTATGAACGAACAATCAAAGTTCAGTGAGCTCAATAATAAGCTACTTTATTATCATCAAATACTAGCGACAAATAACATCTAAGTTATTAAAAATAAATTATGCGCGTGCGCTATTATTTCCACCTTAAAATTGACGGTTATAATTTTTATCAACAAAAATCTGTTCAGCATAACTTATTTTAGGATGTAAAGTATACCTAGTCTGTAAATCTAAGAATGCTTTGTAAGGTATACTTAACCTTATCTTACTGCAATCATACTCGTATGAATCACCCTTCCATATAATCGAATTCCATATATCCATATAAACGAAATAGCGGAACAACTTTCTTGTCTAGAGCAGAACTTCCGATTTCCATGTTACCTACCGAACTTGTGTACCGATTACGTTAACGTTTTGTTTAAAGTTTTCCCTTCGTGCGCTTAAACTATGCAATAGTACGTTGCTACTCGAACGTAACACTTATAGCAACCATGCAAAAGTTCATTTCCCCAAATCCCTGTTGCTCAGCTTTAAGAAAATAAACATGTTAATTCGTAAAGCATTCAAGGTATGCGCGCTGAGTGGGCGCCACGCCAGCTCAGTGCTGTCTAGCCACAAATCGCTTAACCTTGGGGACGGTATCGGCATCGGCGTCGGGCTCACTTACCGGGTCCAAGATGCCAGCCATGGGCACGGAGACGGCGTCCTCCCCGCCCGCCGTCACCAGCTTCTCCAGCACCTTGAGGGTTTGTTCCACGGCGGGCCACTCCCCCTTCTGGGCCAGCACCAGGATCCTGCCGGCCACCTCCCGGACGTTGACTCCGGCGCTCGGCGGCTTGACAAGGCCGACGCCGACGCCGCCGACGCCTTCTGCGACATTAGTCTCCTTAACCTCCTTCTTGTCGCCGTTATTGGAGGAGGTCTCATCCTTTTCTTCGGGCACTTTCGCTGTCGTAGTCTTATCATCGTCGATGTTCGCATTCTTCTTCGGCGGGCCCTTGCCGCCTTTCTTGCCGGCAGCTTGCGACATAGTCACATAGCAGAGTCACGGTACAGCACTACTCGGCCGCGGTACATGGTTCGTGTTACTCGTTGGGCGGGCGGAGCATGACTGCGGCACGTTGCGTAGCTCCGCTCCAGCCGACTTCTTGCATGATTCGAGTAAATAAACGCGAGCCCGAAGCCTGCTTGGATTTACAAACAAACTCGTGGGCGATGTCTCAACTTGTCCCGTGCATTTGACCCATTTTTTGATGTGGGGTTCATCGACGGTGCTCCAGGAGATCTTTATTTCACTTTTTATTGAACCAACGGCATATTCTAGCTCTCTCGAAAGAAGAGCAAAAATGAACAGTAAAGTAAATAAGTAAGTATTATTATTAAATTTATCAAAAATGGTTTTTCAGTTCTGTAGTTAATATGAGTGACATATCTAAATACTAATTCATGTTTAAATATTGTTCCGCCATTATTAATTTCCGATATGGGTTCAATTACTTTCAATAGAAGAAAATTTCCTTACAAAGTTTGTTTGATCTGGCCACGTGGTTACGACATTGTTAGCGTATACGACTATACATTTCATTAATGAAAGTTGGGTTCTAATGTAAATTCATTACAGTTATTGATACACTTGGCTTTAGCGAGGAATTCGTAGCTTGTAGCTCGAACTCGGATCGTAGTACTCTGCTACGAGCACCTACGTAGCAGTACAGTCACTTTCAAATCATATTGACCCCAACTAACGAAATTAATCTAAATGGAACCGGATCACTGCGTATGCGTACCTACCCTTACGGTTCAGTAGAAAATTCTTGCAGATTGTTCTAAAGTTTAGATTCCATATCCTTTTTTTCTTTCAGACATCCAAAAGACTTTTAACTTTTTTCTTTCTTATTGTGAGACAATATTTTATCTTCTAGGTACCTTTTTAGTCCTGTTTAGTTTTAAAGAATATGGATTTGGAAGCTAAAAGCTGAAAATGCGGTCCTCAAATAGACAGTCACTGACGATATTGTAGGGAGGTCGTCAAATTGCTCTCAGTACCTTCGCATTACAAAATACAAGTGTCTATTTTAATTGCGTGCCTATGGAACCGATGTGTTCTGATAGTAAAACGTGAAATAGCCTTCATCTTTACCAGATAAAATTTAGAAAAAATTGCATAAAAACGTGATCGAAACTATTCACCGTTTTTACATCAAACTGTAACGGATCCTACAAATAAATTAGCATAACATTAGATTGATGTACTTCGACCCTTTACCCTACGACCTTGTTTAGGAACCACACATGGAACGCATTTCCACCTTGATCATATCGTGGCGAGCTCAAGTGGTCGGGGAATTTGCATGGCTCGTCGTCAGGGGGACGTCGCGTGCGCCCCACGCCGCTTCCGGAGGGGGGATGGAGGGGGGGGGGGGGAAGGGAGGGGGACAGCCGCGGCCTCGATTCTACCACCACCAAGATCAGATACAGAAAGAATATTATGCTTTGACCGTGGTGTACTTGAAGGACTCGATTGGGAGCAGCGAACGTAGACCAGCCAGTGATAAAGCGTGACCAGCTAGATTAGTGATATAGTGATAATATTGCTTTCATTTCATTTATTTCGTTGCAAATATCGACACAAAGATGTAGCAGTGAAGACTGTTATAGATATTGGCTTTTGTTAGGAAAGGCTTTGTTTTTAGGTATATACCTACCTACATTTTTCGTAATAATTTAAGTAAAGTTATTTCTAATGGGTATACAAATCTTTACTAAGTAATATCATAAAAGATATAAACGTTAGTCTTTAATAAAAATTTTAAACTTCTTGAGTGTTCTTTGGGAAATATCTATGAAGCCGCTGATGAAAGCTAGTGAAATTGTAATAATGTTCAGCAAGATATGGACCAACACTTTACCTCATCACTCTTATATTATCACATCAGACAGTTTGTGAGTTTGCGAGTCTGTGTATGTTTGTTATTTCGTTACGCTGAAACAGCTCAAGAGGTTTAGTTTGAAATTGATTGGAAATGAAACGAACACAGTCAAGCTTATAAGTATCTACTGGATAAAAAAATAGGCTAGGTACTTTTTTCCATAACTTTATCCGTGGAAGGACAGAAAGACACTAAAAAGCTACTTTAAACAAACTTTTATCCATAAATACGCACGTAATTCTGCAAGGCACAGGTGTAAATTTTGAAAAACTTTGAGAATATTTAATAACTATGATCTCAATGAAAAGAGATGCAAAGGATTTCGCAGGTGTTCAGGCTATAAAAACAAAACAGTCCATTTCTGAATAACAAGTCATCTTGATATCAATATAAATTATCAAAATGCTCCATGCAGAATTACAACTGATTAAAATAATTTTCTGAATAGCAAGTCATCGGGATATCAATATAAATTATACCAAAATGCTCCACGCGGAATTACAACTGATTAAAATAATCAAATGTGTCGTTATTTCGTTATCGTAATAGCATTAACAAAGTGCTATTTTACCTCCTAAATATTCGAAAGAAAATTTCCTCAAAAAGACTAGATGGATACCTTTTTATTAACCGACTTCCAAAAAGGAGGAGGTTCTCAAGTCGACTGTATGTTTTTTTTTTATTATTTACTAAGGCTATTAAGATTTTGATAAAACTAGATAAGCTCACTGATATGTGATAATTAAATTGGTTTGGCATAAAATACCTATTTGTAACTACATAAGCATATTTTTTTATTCATTGAATGCAATGGCGAATTTCACAATGCAAGTCATCGAGAAATCTATAAATGCTGCACCCGGAATTACAACTGATAAAAAAAAAATTCTGATTAGCAAGAGTTAGTAGGAAAAATTATTGTCAGTGTTCGATATTCCATACGAAATAATTTTATTTCACATTTTGCCAGCTTATTATGACTGTTTATGGACTGGCTTGGAGAAACTTTCATTCTTCGGCGATGGTCGAACTAAACCCTGGTAAATACCGGTAGCTTATACTATTCATAATGGACTTACAGGCTCCCTAGAGCTCAACCAGCAGTCAAATAAGAGTGACAAGAAAAAAACATGCTCTAAAGCCTTGCTAAATTAGCATTTGAATAGAATAATGGAATTAGACAATACAAACATTCATACAAATGTACTGAACGTAAACGTGACGTAGCGCGGACTCATATAACGATATCTATAAAACAGAAACAAACTGGTATTTGATAAGAAGGTAAATAGTTCTAGATAGCGGTATCGCCAGTACGGTACTGGTTGTGGCTGTTGGTCGACGCATGGCCAGTGTTATTATGTGGAGAAAACGTGTAGCGCTCTGTGGCTCTAGTTTTAAGTGCTCTGTGAAAACTTTAAGGTCTGTACCTTCTCAGTGAACACAAATGTACTGAATAAAAGTATTTCTCATTTGAATTACACAGTCTGATGTAAATTACCACAGACTGTTGTTGAAAGCGTAGGATTTTCTGTATTAAATGTTTACCTACATAAAAAGTCTACTCGTAATTATCTGGTTGTCCTTCTAAGGACTGTGACTCCAGTGTGGACTCCAGGAGCGTGAACGTATCCACTATTGGAGTAGTTGCAAGAGCGCGGACCAAAAGAGGTTCGCGAACATAGTGGATACCCGGCTTCAGAGCGCGAACCGTGCACTACGCGGTTACTATTCGAGCGCTGAACGTGCGCACGTTTTTTCGATCGAATAGAGACCTAACTATTAAATTCCAATGTTTCTGAGTAGGAAGCGACTCGTACGCGACGCGCGCTAGGTTTCGAGCCGAAAAGACTCGCGCTAATGTGAACGTAGCAAAACGCGCATTATGGTGGCCATACAACATCCTTCCTGTCGTCCAATCAGCAGGACTACAGTACGGCCAACGGATCTCGGCGTACGTGAAGTTAGCCGTTTCGATGCGCAGTGCAACTTTTTCATACAAAATGTTCTACTGCGCAGCGAAAAGCCTAACTTCACGATCGCCGAGATCCGTCGGCCCAACTGTACTAACTACTAAAATCTGCGCTTGAGCCGAAGCGCGCGGACTTCAGCAATCATTTGCTAAAACCGGTATAAACCAATTTACTATCACGATGTTATTTACATATGTATGGATTATCGATATAACATCGTGATTGTATGTTTTTGAATTAAATAACTTATGAAAAAATTAAAACTAAGGCTTCTTGACAAAGTTACAATAGATATTTTTGAAACTTTAACCAAACGTGTTTTCAAAACAAAGAAATCAAAAATAATCTTTTCTTTGACAAGCACTGAGAAAACCGTGATACATTATTTAAATCCGATTGTTTGTTTTGCTTGATGTGATGTATGTGTACTCGTATGTTACTTTATAAAGTAGTATCTGCACCAGTAACGCAGTGCAGTTGTCTATTTATTATGCGCATAAATAAGTGTTGTCTTTTAAAGACACCTCAGTATAACAACACCATGTATTACATTGTATCACCATGTATAAGCTTCTAAATAACTTGTGGGTAACGTTCGTATGTTTGTTGGGGTCAATTCTTGCAAGTTACATTTGACCCACTTAGATACCAGTGTCCGATTGAGTTGACACTGCAATATTCTGGTAACAGCGACCTGATTTTGATGATGGAGTCAGGAGCTGTTCAATAGAACAGTAAATAGGCCGATTGAGTTGAAACTTAGAATATCTGTCCCAGTTCTGACTACAATGTAATATGGTGATAGCGAGCTGATCTGATGATGGAATCAGCTGTTCATGGAACTCCTTAGCGAATAAGGGTAGAACATCTGTGTTAAGGCTCATTTGAATCAGCTCACTCTTACCCAATACCTTATTTAAATCACAAATGTAAATAAAAAGATAAATTCCAGTGTTTTAGGTACTAAATTTTCGTAGCATTTGCCACTGTCCGCGGCTTCGCTCGCGTGGTACCCGGATAAAAAGTAACCTATATCACTCTCCAGCCCTCCAACTATCTACACACAAGAAATCACTCACAAGAAGTCAATCCGTCGCTCTGTTTTGATGTGAAAGCAAGACAAATAAACAAACAAATAAACACACTTTCACATTTATAAAATGGGTACGGATTTCTTACCGCTATACAAATAATCAAAGCTTACCACTAAGCCAAAATGGGAAATTCGAAAAAATGTTCGATATTTTCAGATGGGTTCGACAAGTTCAATCAGCCAGCTACCTGCAGCATCCTGGTTCGGAGCCGCTGACGCTGGCGACGTTCGGTGACGTCGTGGCAGAGACCGTGGAGAAGTATCCTGGCAGAGTCGCTGTCAAATCACTGCATGAGGGAATCAGCATCACATATGAAGAATTACTTACGCAGGTGAGAAAAACTTAAAACCTAGAATGAAGTACGTAGTAGGTAAGTCACGTTCATTGTCCATGTTCTTCTCTATGTTCTGTTGGAGAGAATGCCTATAAAAATGACTAAAATGTAACTGTTCGTGTATGCACTTATACTCGTATGTAGGTACACACAGTTTATTTTTGGTCAGTTTAAAGCCGGCGCCTACGTAATCTATATCGGTAACCTCTCAAAACTAATAATAAATATGAGATCTTTTTTTTTGCAACTAATAATAACACGAAACATACTCGATAATATGAGAACCGATAGTAGTAGTACTATTCGTTTGTCGGCTCGACTCAGCCGCCGTGGACGCTGTCATTCACATCACATCTATCACACATTCACATCACAGCTGTTTGCTACGGCGTAGAGCTACTCTGAGCCAGCGACTACGGCGTAGAGTCTACAAAGTCATTGGCTCTGCGCGCCTACGACACCTTTACCAAGTGTTTATCTCACTTTTGTTAATCTTTTCAATTATTTAGTTAGTGGGTGCTGGCTTTAAACTGACCCAGAATTAACGGTGGACCTATACATGTAAGTGCATATACGAATAATTACTTTGTAATGTTTTAGGTAGGTAGGTAGGTGAAAGGTAAAAGTGGTTATTCTATGTTATAAGACAAATACATTAAGGTAGGTACCTACTCTTTGAAATAACCGCTTTTTTCCTGCTGTTTATCGCCCAACCCATACATGATTAGATACCAAATTATGATGTACGTACTTTGTAACAAACTAATTTATTTGAATATCTAATCAATCAGACTGATTATGATAGATAAAGTAGCACTCATATGTAAATCTCTGCCTGCTGAACTCTGAAGAAGACTTCTTCATTTTACATGAAAGGTTGCAAATCCATCTGACTTACAGCATTTTATTTCTTCTTGTAAAGATTTTTTTTTTATTTCCAGGCGGACTCCCTAGGGTGCGCGTTTCGGGAACAGGGCCTGGTGAAAGGTGACCGAGTGGGACTGTGGTCGCACAATAGCGTGTCTTGGATTGTTGCCGCCCTGGCGGTGGCCAGGGCTGGCCTCATATCGGTAATCATTCCCTTTTATTCCAAAACGTTTTAAACCACAAATTGTCCGAAAACAAGTATCATATTATACCAAATGATTTCAATTTTACAGCTTATCTGCACCAAAAACATAATTGATACAGTCATGCTTACGTAAAGCTATTTAATATAAATATCAAGGCACCAAGATTACATTCACAAGTCTAGAACTTTGTCAAATGAATCTCAGTTTGGCTTGCCTGCTGGTTGGAACGTTTTAACATAACATGGTATCGTAATATTAGAATAACAAATTACGTTACAATTATTTAATATAATCACAAGGTTTTAGGTACTCATTAACCCAGCCTACGAGAAAAATGAGTTGAGCTTCTGCGTACGAAAGACGCAGATGAAAAGTCTTTTTATCGGAGAAACCTTAAAGAACGACTACTATGGCACGCTGGAGAAGATTGTCCCGGAACTGCACAGTTGCAAACCTGGGGAAATTCAATCGAAGGAATTTCCCCACTTGACATCTGTAATCAGCGCTGGCGCTGTTAAATTAGAGTAAGTAAATAATTCCTCAAAACCAAAAACAAAGTAGAAAATAGTAGTATTTAAGTATGATTTCTCATTGCACTAATGAAAGGAATTCCAATAATAATATTAATCAATCATATTAATCAATCAATCATATAATTATATCAATCATAATATTGAGCTTATAGAAATAGAAATGTCTAACATACACTACTATGCACGTACAACTTTCACTTTCCCAAAACGTGTATTCAAGAATAAATGTAGTAGATAGTAAGTATACGGAATTTGCCCAGTTGTCCAAACCAAAAATATGTGTTATAAAACTCCCCTTCTTTACGAACAAGCACGGCAATGATTTATGCTACCACGTGTTCTCCATAAAATTACCAACTGAAATTGATATCAGTCACGAATTTCGTTGTGAGATAAGTTATGATGCATCCACGCATATTTTCAGTGTCTGTATGTATCTGCGGAAAAGGAGTTTTCCAACACACAAGGCCTTTCAACAGCTGCTATTTATAATATTGAAACGTACTGTGGAATTCTTTGATGTTAATTTTTTTTGGGTTTGGACGAGCAGCGTTTTTTTCATCACAACACACATCACGTCCAAGTGTCATCATTACCTAGCTAGATGATAATTTATCCTTTATCTTAGTAGATGACTATATAAATTTGAAAAGATGATAGTCAAAAAAATATCCTGTAAATTATGTCTACAAAAAAAATTAAATAGGTAACGTTGTGTAGGCAGGGACGTAGCTATAGCTTTGTTAAGGGGAGGGTCCAAAGGTTCCAAAATACAAAGATCTTTGTTAAGGGGGGGTCCAAGGGTTCCAAAATACAAAAATTGACTATGTTTCCTCCGAACTTAATGGGCTAAGGGGGGGGGGGGGGGGGGGTCCGGACCCCCTAAACCCCCCCCCTTATATACGTCCATGTGTGTAGGTAATAAAAAAGTAGCACATGAACCACACAGTTTGCCACAAAATAAGAAAGGCCTATATTATGCCAGTGGGATGAGCATCCAAAAATGATGATGAGGTAGGTTCATACTAAAATAAGTTCGCATGGTTTAAGAGTCCACTCGTAACATATTGAGTACATATCGTAACTTACTGACTTGTCACTTTTCAGTGGGACGTTTGATTACAACACTTTAATCAAGGATTATCGAAACCGGGGTGAAATAAAGAAGTACGGCAGTGAAGTGAAACCAGAAGAAGGATGTCTAATACATCTCACATCTGGGACAACAGGTACCTACATTAGCTCATTTATTTAAATTTTAAGTAGGTACCTAAGCCAGGTATTTTGCAAGGAACTGATGCTTATCTTACAATAATCCTACTAAGGTTTTATTTGGAGAGTAAACTGCTGTTTGTTTGAATATTTTGACATTGTAAAGTTGACACCTTATAACCAGGATAATTTGTGTGCACATAGTAGGTAATGTTCGATTGCACTTTCTAAACAATTGTACCTATTTCGAATTATATAAATGCGAAAGCTTGTGAGGATGTATGGTGTGGTAGGTACATCTATACGTATAGATGTTTGTTACTCTTTCCAGCAAAAACTACTAAGTAGGTACCTAAGTGGATTTTAATGAATCTTGGAATACTTATAAGTAAGTAGGTACATAGTATTTCTTCCCAGGGTCGATGTCAATTATGAAAATATTATTTTGTTTTTAAAAATTCTTAGAATATTGTACTTATAATTTTAGGAGAACCAAAAGCAGCGCTAGACTCTCACATTGGAGTGGTCAACAACAGTTACTTCTGCGGCGTACGGAACGAATTAAATCAGGGTCACCAGAATGTTTGTATTCAGGTTAGTTTTAGTTCATCAAATACTCAGGCACTCATTCGTTTATTATGTTCGGCTTCATCATTATTAGGGTTTGTTTCACCCACCATCTTTGTGCGTAAGGTAGATATCTAGAAAGATACCTGCAACGTTAGGTAAAGTGAAGAGCACGGCGCACACTCTTTTACCTTTGCAGAGTAGCACTAGACAACAGACGTTTGCTGTTATTGGTCACTTTTACATGCTGAGTAACATTTTAAATATTTTACATCTAAAAAGTAACTATTAATATTTTACTCGGATGTGGTCAATTAAGCACTAAGTGTTACGATTTCGTAATTATTTTTAATTGAATTATTTGATGTTCCATTTCAGGTACCACTTTTCCACGCTCTAGGATCCATAATAACTTGCATGTCAGCGCTCAGGCACGGGTCTAGCATGGTTCTGGCTGCACCGATGTACAATATCGATGCAAATATAAATGCACTTCTATCAGAAAAGTAAGTGGCATCCTTTCATCTTTACAAGCGGAGCCTCATTGCTTTAAACAGCCTTACCTTCCTTTTTTTTTAGCAGATTTTACGAGAAAATATATAGGTACCTAACTCTAGACAACTTAAGCATTAACACTTCCGCATAAAATTCCATAATCACCAAGAATTACAATGCATGTCATTATTCAGCTGAACTTGGCAACCTCTCTCAAACGCACCAAAAGCAATTCGTAATTTGTTGCGGATACAGCAAGAGTAATTTGTTGCGGATACAGCAAGAAACAACAATAGAAATACTCGTAGATGCCGTGTTTATACATGGCTTACTGTTCATTGCCAGCGAGAGCTCTACTAGTTTGCCATAATGACTAAATCTATCAAACAGTCGCTGGAGAATCTCGGTAAGCAGTAAAACTAACGACATACCAGCAAGAGACTGGTGTGAGTAAACGCTCGTCGCATTTACTAGTTCCAAGCCCATCGTAGCTGTTAGAAAGTTTCCCTTCACCGTTTAGATCTCGTGTTAATGCGCATATACCTACATTTTTTGAAACAAATAATCCATTGATGCACAGCCGGGATTGAAAACACTCGGATCGAAAGTCCAGTAGGCCTAACTTGTGCAACATCGAGAGTCGAGAAACCAGATTTCTCGATCGGTTAAACTGCTCTAGCGTATGCGTTAGAGTAGTACGACCAATGGACATATCTCTCTCGATGTTGCACATGTTAGGCTGGCTGGCCGCGCGGCCTACACTGTTCTTAATTTGTTTCCAGGTGTTCAATAATCACGGGCACCCCGACGATGTACGTGGACATGCTGGCCGAGCTGAAGCGGCGCGGCGTGGCCTTGCCCGGCCTGAAGGCGGCGCTGGCGGCGGGCGCGCCCTGCAGCCCAAACCTCATTCGGGACATACAGAAGAATATGAACGTGCGCTCTGTTAAGGTAAACACTATATTTTACGATGAATTTAACTTGAGAGATAAATCAGCAATTTTAAAAGATAAGAAGTAGACGCTCTCCTGAAATTCCCGAGGCGCGATTCAGACCTTTTCCGAATGTATTCAAAATTCTGAATGTGACGTTTCTTCGCTGAAAAAACGTCAACTTTCCGACTGAAATCATCGAATCGGAATCTAATTCGGAAGACTGAATTAGGGTGCTCGTCAGGTTTGTTAATATGACTTCGTTGTTATTAGTTTTAACTGCTCCTTACGACGACCTCTCTAAAGGTGGGTCTCGGTCTAGGGCGCGAACAGCCACAGATAGAAACAGAAAATAACAAGCTAGACACCAATTTTAGGACGAAGGTACTTAATTTAGAAACTTTTATTTATCATCATTTTAAATTACTTATACCTAATGTTCGTGAAATTTTGATTTCAAAAATGTGTTCTCTCTATTTATCCCAAAGACTTATTTATCCGTAAGGTAAAGGCTCCTAATTCCGCGTTATTTTCACCAAAACTAGAAAGGACATTAAAAATTAAGCATTTACAATGCATTTTTGTGAAATTGGCTATTTTTATCAGAAACGTTATTGTTTTTACTCTTGAAATATACAAAAAGTTTGTTGTTTTAAATTTGATTTAGCGTCTAAAATAATTTAAAATGTGAAAAAGTCGGAAGCTCCTAATTCCGATGTAAAAATTCTAATTCCGATGTATTTGGATCCTAATTCCGAGTGTACAAAATACAAAGGAGAACGGATGGAAGGAATGATACATGGTGTTCAAAAATTATCACATTTTATTATCAAACAGTACCTATTACATCCACCTTAAGTTGTTTGGCATGAAATTTTAAAACTGAATAAATATTCACAATTCTCTAGTTTTGTGATGAGAAGGTGGTTACAGGTGCTCCATCAATTCCTACCTAGTATTTAAAGGGCCGATTCCACTTCCACTGGTAGAAATTTAACTTCATTTTGAGTAACTAGGTATTCTGCTCATCACGTTCAAGATCCTCATCAGATCCTCACCAAATTTTTATAAGACTAACTTAAAGTCACAACCTTTCAAATAAAAAAAAACCCATTTAAATCGGATGTCATAAGGCGGAGATATCGTTTAGCCCCCTTTTTGCCCCTTTTTGGAGGAAGTTAAACCAAGAAGGAAAACGCTGAGTTGGAGCCTTTTTGCAGCTAAACCAACAATTTATTTAGTCTTAGCTTATGTTTTTGTTGTTTTTACTTAGTTGCAAATAAATGTTTTTCTGATTCTGATTCTGAAGTACTCCCGCAAAAAAAATCCCCGACGACAATATCCTACTAATATTATAAAGGCGAAAGTCCGTGTGTGTGTGTGTGTGTGTGTGTGTGTGTGTGTGTGTGTGTGTGTGTGTGAATGTTTTTTGCCACGTATCTCTACTTTTTATCCCGAAAAAATGCACGGTTCCCGTGGGATAAACCAAATAGTAGTCCACGCGGGCGAAGCCGCGGGCGTCAGCTAGTAATTCTAAAAATCATCGGACCTGCTCACAAAATTTCACGAGAATTAGTTGAGAAATGCGACCTGTAGATGAGAACATACAGACGAACAGACATCCGAATAAACGAAAGCAATTTTGTCCAAGCTGAAGTAGAGACGCTGCGCTCGCTTTGCTCGCTCGGTCAATTATGTAAAACTATTGATAGACTTTATTTGTGTAAGTATTAATTTTATTCATAAACGTATCTTACTAAATATCTACATAGGTAGGTACCTACCTACATTGTAATGAAAGTTATTTTTGAGGGTAAATAATAGGATACTGATTATTTGTGTTTTTAAAATCATTCAAACTGAGTGACAAGCTGCGTAAAATAATGAACACTCTGTATGTTATTTGTGTCAATACATCGGAATTAGATTCTATGAGGATCTAATTCCGAGGTAAATACATCGGAATTGAAAATTTTTATACCAAACACATTTTCTAATTCCGAGGGTTAAAAAGTAACTGATTTTTCAAAAACACATAAACAATTTAATGCTTCAATGCAATACCTTCAAAAACATGTACAATTCTATTCAAGATTGTATCGAAATACGTCAAGAACTTAATTTTCTTACTACCCAAATTGATAATCTTTGATATGGTATAATTAGTAAATGCGACGTCAAAACGTACCTCGGATTTAGATTTTAATGTGAATTGACATTTTATGTAGTCAAATCCAAAACAACAAGTGCGTAACTACAAAACCAGCTTAAAAAAATTCAAATAACACGAGGTCTACGAAATCGTAATTCCGCGGTATACATCGGAAATTAGGAACCACCTAAAATATTGGGCAGCTAATGCCGATGTATTTTCAAAACGTATTTTTAACTAATCTATGAAGAAAAATACAGAATTTTTAAGTGATTCCGCTTACAAATATACTCCTTTCAATATGCCAACCTAAAGAAAAACACACACAGTACAAAATTAAAGACAAAATCACTATTTAGTAAACCGTAGTACTCACGTGCACAGGGTCCAAAATGTATGGAGCGACCGTTCGGCACAGCTGCTGGCACGAAACTAACCGATTATTGTAAAAAGTAAACACACTAAAGCACTCCTTTGTTCACGTAAGCACGACCAGATATATTATTAATTGAGAAATGTATCCTGCAGTTAAAAAGGGTTTGTAAATAGCTTGAAACTAACGATTTTCTATATACCTCGCAATTACCGTCCATTTTCAGAAACCATCGGAGTTAGGAGCCTTTACCTTAAGTAGAATGGATGTTGTTCTGCTGCAGTGGCACTTGACTATAAATATTTTCACTTTATGTCCTCGTAATTGTGCAAATGAGACAATTAAGCTTACCTTGAGGAACTGGTTTCGATACAACGATTATAGTAAGTCCGTGTTTGTAGGCTCTGTACGGGCTATCGGAGACCACAGCCGGCGTGTTCCAGTCCCTGCCAGGAGATAGCATTGACCTGGTCGCGGAGACCGTCGGTTACATCACCGATCACATCGAAGTCAAGGTAAACACAATAAGTAATTATATTTAAAACTAGCTGAACCGACAGACGTCCTGACCACAAAGTCAGAAAAAGCAGTGTTTTTTGATTTTTTTTTTAAATCATGACATATTTCTGAATCGGTCTAGTCTTCCTCATCTTACAGCGTTAATACACCGACGCATTCGCATGCGACAGCGACGTTCGCATCGCATTGCGATGCGAAACTCTAATGCCAATCGGCTGCGTCGGTGTAACAGCCATTTCGCAGTTGCTTGCGAAACAATACAGACAAGGATGCAACTATTTCATCTAGCTATATGATAGAGCGAGACATAACACATGCGAAACATTGCCATACAACTTACAGTTTTTTCGTCGATTCGCTGTCGCATGCGAATGCGTCGGTGTACTAACGCTGAGTTGACACAGATATTTATTGTTCAAAGATTGACGCGCAGTCGAAGCGAAGCAACGTGAAACGACGCGTCATGTTCTTTAAACTTTAAAGTACCTACATATATTCAACTGTATTTTCATTAATATCTAAGGTAAAAATTTGTGTATTATGCAAATTATGAATTAAGATTGCATTACAAAAATTCGTACCTAAAGGAAATAGAGTTGAATAAGTATACTTTAATGTACTTATAAAAAATGTGATGCGTCGCTTCGCTTCGACTCTGCGTTGAGCCTAATACTTTATCCAAAAGGTGGTAGATGAGAGAGGAGAGATGGTGCCGTTCGGCAGCCCGGGAGAGTTGATGACGCGAGGATACAACAACATGATTTGCTATTGGGACGAACCGGAGAAGACTCGGCAAACCATTGATGAAGATGGATGGGTTAGCACTGGGTAAGCTAAGAATACAAAAAAATGTGATTAGGTACGTGGTCTTGTCCGTAAGGATATTGTTTTGGCTGGTAGAGCAGAGTAGAATAAGGAATCTTGTTGTGCGCCCTGTGTCCTTGTCTTTATCTCGCTAAATTATGTGGGACCCCTTAATAACTTAACATTATTAAGTGAGATAAGGAAAAGGAGAATAAGATGATCATCTTTAGAGCAGGCAAGTACCTACTTTGAATGTTAATATGCTAGATTATTCAAGACACGAATTTCCGTTTGCCCGTACGCCAAACGTAGCAAAAATATAAATGTTGCTATGAGGTTACTATCTAAACATATCCGAGAATAACAAATGGAAAGTATACACAGTGGCACAGATTGATGTGATTTATCAACATTAAATGTTTGCTTTCTTTTCCAGAGACAAGTTTACAATAAGCGAAGACGGCTACGGGCGCATAGTAGGCAGGATAAAGGATATCATCGTGAGGGGCGGAGAGAACATCGCGCCGAAGGAAATCGAAGACTTGCTGAACACACACCCGGATATTATCGAGAGCCAGGTATTGACGGAGTTCGTAGCCAGGTATTGACGTTGGAAGAGAAGTTCCGAGCTCTACTCCCCGAGCTCTTAAGTCAAATAGATTCCCTTTGCAAAATGTCCGACTAGGATTCAGTACGATTTTTGTCCAAAACGAATTTGTCCAATATGAATTTTGTCCAATATGAATCCTGTAATAGGAAACACATGGGCTTATGATATTGCTACATCTTTGATTTTTTTTGTGGGCCTTGCCATTGTTTCCTCTGGACAATACCGACCCTGCTTAGAAGTGCATTAAAGGTTTACCCCTCTTCGATTTAAAACATATCTAACTGCAAGCACTACATCGTTCGGATAAGCTAGTCATGGGTTCTGTCTAAAATTCTAAATTGGACGTATATTCTGGAAAACGTTCCAATCCACATCATGTTAGTTTTGAGTTATGAGGGTTTGAAGGTATGACCGTGATTTCTTCGTTAATATTCCTTGGTATGATCTTCAAATCATATGCAATTATTTAGGTTATTTTTTAGTCATTCTTTATGTGAAAGTATGATAACGTCCAATTGTTTATATTAGTGTATAAATATTTAAGTTTAGTGTAAAAAATATTGTTCACAGGTAGTGGGAGTATCAGACGAGAGGCTAGGCGAGGAACTGTGCGCCGTGTTGCGACTCCGAGAGGGCGCCACCAGCGTCTCTCTTGATGACATCAGGAAACACTGCTCGGGACACATAGCCCGTTACAAGATTCCTAGGATACTGAAAGTGATCGATGAATTTCCAAAAACAACCTCTGGAAAAATCCAGAAGTTTAAAGTGAAAGATTTAATTGAAGTGGGGAAGCTGTGATTGAAATTAAAGTATTGTGTTTTGTTATATTATTTCTTCTATAAATAAAAGTATAAAGTAAGTATATCCTTTATCTAAAATTCCACATGTTTTTCATATCTCTTAAAATATATGAATCTTCAGGTATTTTTATTTTTATAAAAGTGAAGATTCATAAATTAAGTAAGTATTTAAGTATTAATAAATATTTCCGTTGCGAAGTTAGTGCCTACCTAGGTAAGTAATTTTGCTAAAGTACCTACTCGTAGGTTTTTTATTCATAGTTAGGTACTGAAATGCTTTCAAGATAAAAGTACCTACTATTTCCCCGATACCACTTATGGTGCGTTTAAACGACGCGGGATATCACGAGCCTACGCGAGCCGAGCCGTCCGTGGAGGCGCGGCTCGGCTAGAGCCGAGCCGAGCGTAGCTGTTTAAACGGCGCGGGATAGCACGAGCCTACGTGAGCCGAGGCGTCCGTGGAGGCGCGGCTCGGCTCGCCAAAGTTTGCACGATCCACGGACGGCTCGGCTCGCGTTACCCCGCGTTGTGTGATCAGGCTTGCGTTCGTGTTTAGCCGAGCCGCACCTCCACGGACGGCTCGATACGCGAGCCGAGCCTGGCTCGGCTCGTGACTCGGCGCGCCACGCGCCGTTTAAACAGCTACGCTCGGCTCGGCTCGCATGTCCACGGACGGCTCGGCTCGCGTTACCCCGCGTCTCGTGTAAACGATCAGGCTTGCGTTCGTATTTAGCCGAGCCGCGCCTCCACGGACGGCTCGGCTCGCGTAGGCTCGTGATATCCCGCGTCGTTTAAACGCACCATTACATCGCTATTATTTAACTAACTTCTTATCAGTCAGTATTTAAAAATAACATACAGTCAATTAGTATCAAATGTTAAACCTTGACTTAGTAATTTTGTTTATGAACGCTGAATCTTTATTATTATTGACCTTTAGTGTAGTTCAATAAGTACTAGGTATAATCTTGTAAAGAGCATCATCTTATAATATAGGTAGGTACCTACCTATAGCTTGGCAAAAACAAGAGTTAAATCGTAACTAAAAAATAATGGTACTAAGTAATTTTATTTCAAGATATTTTTACATATTGTGTTAGGAAAGTTCACAATAGGTAATTTACACAGTTTATTTTAAATATTATTATTCGATACCGTAAAAAAATATCCAGCACCGAAAAATTAAAATTTACCAACAGCTACGGGCACTATAAACCCTCGTGACGTCACAGTGGGTATATTCTTGCGTAAGCGAGCGTTTCCCAATTCTGTGGGTATATTCTATCATCAAATCAAACAACTACAAGCGCTTGTTGGCACTGTTCAGTCATTCATTGTCATTCATCATAGAGTTTAACGTGGTTCTTTGTTGTTTGACAAAGGGTCATTCCCAGTCAGTAACACCCTGTCGTCAACACTGTAAAGGATAGCGTTGCGTTTCAAGTCATATGAAATTCCCACATTTTTTTTGCATTTTCTTAACGAAAAAGAAATAATATCACAAAATATTTACATATAAGTACTTACATAGTTCTAAAGCAATGCTGTTTATTTATTTATTTTTAAAAACTTGGTTCGTCGTCATTACTTATCATCACTATCATGCTCAACTTCGTCGTAATCTTTACTTTCTTGTGTTTTTGTAGTATATGTATGTAATATTTATTCATATTTAATTATTATATATTTCAGTTTATGTAAGTATTATACATATATATAATTTAGTATTGTATTCTATTGTATTTGTTATATATTTGTTGGTATCATTATAATTTTTTTTTATATACTTAGTACTTATTTGTATTTTTTTGCCATTTATTTTTTTACTGTCACAATAATATTTTTATGTATGCCACCGCCATTACTAGTTCGTTTTTATCCTGTCCATCCAAAGGTTACCTGGAAGAGATCGCTTTTAGCGATAAGGTCGCCCATTGATACACTTTTTTAATTAAGGCTTATTTTCTTTTGTATTTTTATGGTGTACAATAAAGTTATATTCTATTCTATTCTATTTATAGAACAAAATATTTACTTAACCCTTTTTTAATCAAACGCATATTTGTGTTATTTAGTGAATGAGCAATGCTCCTAATGCGAAGAGCAGAGTCCATCGGGGTCGTGAAACTTTTTAGCTTATCGAAATAGACAAACAAATTAATCATTCGCAAAGTTGATAGCGGGAGTGAGTTAATTAGTGTTCGAACATGTCGCGCCGCAATAATAACGCTATCGAAATTCTTAGATAATTAACACTCACTACTTACCTACTACGTACATTTCAGCTTCTTAGACGTGATTTTGGCTAGGAGTAGGTACGTACCTACTCCTATCCCCTTTGTAACAAAAAAGAATTTTCAAAATCGGACCACAGTTGACGGAGAAATTGGTAACATACCTACATAAAAAATAAAAACCGGTCAAGTGCGAGTCGAACTCGTACGCCGAGGGTTCCGTACCTAGCCATGGTGCCAATTAAGCTAGTCCGCTTAATTGTATGAGCGCCCATACAACTCGGAGGACAATTTTAATTGGCGTCAACTATGTATGTATGGGAACACCCTTTAATTTTCAACTTTTTTAACTTTTTGTAATTTTTCCTTTATTTGTGCTATAAGACCTTGCTTTTTGCCAAATTTCGTTATTCTAGGTCAACGGGAACTACCATTTAGGTTTTCGACCCAAAACCTCTAGGGTACTTCCGGTTGACCTAGAATTGTCAATTTTGGTTACAAGCAAGGTATTCCAGCACAAGTAAAGGAAAAATTCCGAAAAATAAAAAAGTTGATAATTAAGGTAAGTTTTGGTACTCACAAGTTTTCACGAAAACCTAAATTTGCCTATATATTTTTATAGTGTTTACTCAGGACCTTGATTTTTATACTCACAATAGGGACTATAGACCTTAGTATATGGTATAAATTTCAACTTGCTAGCTCTACCCGTTCCTGAGATAATCGATGGTGACACACGGACAGACGGACAGACAGACAGACAGACGGACAAGAAAGTGATCTTATAAGGGTTCCTTTTTTTACCTTTTAAGGTACGGAACCCTAAAAATGAGTAAAGATTAGTTTCATCGTCTTATTTCCAGCAAGGCGAATATTGAAATCTTGGCCAACATGACGGAATTGTTTAAACTAGGTACTGACTGTTTAAAAGCTACACACCTACATACCTACCTACTTTCGAAGTCCATCAATTGAACGATAGATAGTAATTTATATCATAATAATATGTTACAAATTAATGAAAACATGCTCAGTAGAGTAGAGTGGCTCTTTTGAAGTGGTTTACAGATAGTCACAATGGCTTTGTATTTCGTATTATTTCTGGTTTCTGTGGTAATTTTGATGAGTTTGTATTTTCGCTTTTCTTATGGAGGACGACTAATTCATAGAATCCCAGGTCCTACACCGTTACCTATTTTCGGAAATACTTTCGGCCTAGTTCTACAACCTGGTAAGACCCGCTTATTTCTCATTACAGTGTTTTTTTATGTTTCGGGGATACTTATAAAATGTTTTGATTTAGCAATTCTCCTAAAACAATTCTTAGGGCATAGGTACTTACTTAATCTAATATCTGTAGATACTTAACTGTGAGCCAGTTTTGAGTCATTGTTATGAATTTTATGTTTAGATGGACAACAATTTTATTAATTTTTCCTGAAACCAATTTAGCACGGCTTTGAACAATAAACCGGTTTAGAGGATATTTTATTCTTGTCGCTCTTATTTCAACGAAAAGAGATTATGACAGACTTAGTCTAAATATTTATGTGACAGGATAGTTCGTGGTTTCTAAGCATACAATTTCCAGCCTTTAACATTCCTTTAGCGTAGGGAATTTTCTAAATAAAATTTAAGTGAAAGTTAAAGTTTAAGAATAAGTACTCTAACATCTGTTTTACAAACTAAAAAAAAATTATAAGCAATCGGATTTTCATAGTATTTCAGAAATAAAATAAAGAAGACGTCACTGTTTTTAATCGAAATAAGTTTTCTATTGATAAAATATGTTTAAAATAACAAGCTTTTATTAGGTAAACGCGAGCTGATTCAAATGAGCCTAAACACGGGTATTTTACAATTATTCACTGAGGAGATCCGTTGAACAGCTCCTGACTCCATTATCAGCTCACTGTCGACATGCTGTCATAATTGTATTAAATAAATAAATAAACATAATATTGTATTATCCCCGAGAACCCTATAAGGTGGTGTGCCAAATGTCAGCTCAATCGGTTGAGGATAACTGATTTGACTGTATGTATTTACAAAAAATATATAAGTATTCTATCAGTTTTCTGGTCCCCATAGTACGAGCTTGCTTAGTTTGGGGCTAGATGGCGCTGTGTGAAATGTCCAGCAATATTTATTTATTTTTTTAAAATTCAGTTGTAAGATTTCATCCGAAGAAACATACCTACACACACATAAATATGCACAAATTAAATAAGAGCTTGTAAAAAAACAAGCATGTGTCGTATTTTGTTATGTAGATACCTAACTAATTTCCGCCCGGCATCGGCAGTTCGCAGGTCATTATAAAATTGATGTTATGTAATAAAACAAATTTGTTTTTGACAATAACTAGATATTAAATTTTATAGTATGTATGCAAGCAAACGTCTAGGAGTTTAATATGTGTGTTTGTACTTTTTTACACTAAACGGCAGATTAAATCCAATGTGAGTATCTACTGTACAACTCACGAAAATTTTGAAAGCTTGTAGGTACTTTTAATAATCGTTTAACTTCCATGATGTGTCCACGATTTATCAAGAACGTCTTAGCAAGCTACGCCACGATCGCTTCAAATTGATGTCATATATTTATCTAAGTATATGATAGTTCCAGACGTCAAAGGATCATTATCCTAAGTAACATGCAGGAACAATGACCTCGTTGCCTCGCTATCGCAAAAACCTGTCAGGACTATCAGCGTTTATGCGAAGAGAAAGAGTCAAACGTATACAATGTGTTTATTTGTTTCTAAATGTTCTACACAGATATTTATGAAGTTCTGATAAGAAATTACTTGAGATTGAGATATTACATGAATTGTCTAATACTAAGCCAGTAAAACCGAAGCAAGGAAGCTTAAATACGATAAAAACGATTACGACATCTAACAAATGATTTTTCAATAGTAAATAGTAATTTAATTTCTTGGTTCGCTTCTTCACAACGAATGCAATATTGACCGAGATGTTGAAATTAGGATGAATGCGGGATGGATGAGGTGGCGACAGGTCTGAGGGACGATAATTATGTAACCCGCGAATGGCTCCTAAAGCTTCAGGGAAAAATTTATGACTCAGTCATCAGACCTGTCGCGATCAGAGTGTTGGGCAATGAAGAAAACTGATGAAAAAAGAGTGCAGATGCTACTGAGATGCGGCTGTTGAGATGGATGTGTGGGGTGACACGTTTGGATAAAGTAGAGAATGAGTTTGAAAGTGGCGTCTGTTATTGAAAGGTGAGGAGGGATGAAAACCATATCACCAAAAGAGTGATGAGTATGAGTGTGACTGGGAACGCAAGTAGGTAGAGGAAGGCCGAAGAAGAAGCGGTTGGATTGTGTGAAAGAGGATATGAATGAGAGAGGAGTGGATTCAGAGTTGACGAATGATAAAGGTGAGTGGAAGAGGAAAACATGTTGTGCCGATCCCACTTAGCGTGACTTAGGGCAGATGATTAAAAACTTCTAATTAATTTTAGAATTATGTTAAAATAGGACACAAAACGTTAGAATTCACTAAAGTTCTCGAATTTCCTAAAGATTATTTTAATTCAATAAATGCTTGTTAATTACAGCGTTACTATTCAAGTTCTTGAGGTACCTTCACAAGAAGCATGGCCACCTGAGCAAGCTGCAAGCTTTCAACTTACGAGCTATCAATGTGTATGATCCTGCAGATATCGAGGTAAATATTCATTACAATAGCAAATTGTACAAATCTTTCTTATGAAAAAAAGCATCTTTTGGAAAAGTATTTATTATTTATGTAATAGGTGGCTAAGACTTTGTTTATATCAGGTAGGTAATGTTAAGTAAGCATTTGCCGAATATTTTAAGTTTTCTTCGAACTTTAATTGATTATGTTCATAATTTATTTTATGAATAGAAGTGAAAAAGAAACCCATTTTTCTTTTCAAGCTTTACAAACTTATTTTTTTAAGAACACACTGTGTCGTAGCACTCACAAGTAACAATGCTACGTTACTTGTAGCACTCCTAACCACACGGTGCTACGAAAAATCGAGTCCGTATTGTATATATGAAGTATTTAGTTAATTGATTCAAACGAGTCAAGTATTGAATTCATAGATATTCAAACTACACCTAAGTATTCAAAAAAATATTTTTAGATTTAATTTGGATTTTTCATAGTTGTTTTTTTATAAGCTTATTTTTATTATCCCTGTATGTTTATTATGGATATTTTATGTACTTTATAGTTGCTGTTGTCACAAGTGAAATTTAACGAGAAATGGCTACCATACAATTTTATGAAAACTTGGCTTGGTGAAGGATTGCTTATTAACAATGGTATGTTCAATAATTACCTTCAAAATAACTTAGGCCTTTACTAGATGATTAGACAGTGTCAGGAAGCAAACTTTGCCTACACTTAACGGGACACTGTAGTGGCAGAGACATTTTTTAGATGGAGTATGCTCGCCTAGCATCTAAACCTCTCAGATTAACCGGCCATATCCACAGGAAAGACATGGTCAACAATACGTGTGGGGCTGACTAAGCAGCGGGTTTCCTCACGATGTTTTCCTTCACCAATTAGACCTCGTTTTAATGCGCATTACTTTAGTAGTAGTTATAAAATCGACGATTGTTTTATTATTGTGTTTGTTTGTTGTTTTTTGAGTGTTTGGTCCTATGTTTATTAACAAGTCTTTAGATTTCTTTTTCTTGTCTCTCTCATGACAATGAAATAAAAATGACAACACATTTATCATCCATATTAGTATAGGGAACCCAATTTGAAGTCCATTTTTTTATTGGACTGTAAAATTAAGTATATATATTTTACCGAAACAAAGAAACATACTTATTAACAGATTAATTCACTTCTTAACTAACTTACAACTAAATTAAAAGGAACTCTGTTTTCTATCTTTAAGTGACTAAAGATAGAAGACAGATTTGAAATTAATAAGGTAGATCATGTATTTTTAAAAGACATATTACTAATGTAATAGGGCATACTTACTTAGATATACTTTCTTACTTTCAGGTCCAAAATGGCACCACAGACGAAAACTCCTAACTCCTGCGTTCCACTTCAACATCCTCAGAAAGTTCTGCCGGACATTCAGTGAGCAGACACAGGAGTTTGTGGAGCACCTCCAAGTGGAGACTGAGAGTGAGAAGACGGACCTCATGCCTCTGATCTCCAAACACACCCTGAGGATAATGTGTGGTAAGAAACTAGCGAACTTGTTATGAAAACTAAAAGTTTACTATCTACCAGCGCAGTTTTATTGCAATATCAATGATGAACGAATGAATCAAATCTTTTGTACCTGTGTATTTTTTTTCCGTGACTAGGAGCAGGTTCTCTTGACGTCAATGGCCTAAGAAAAAGTTGACAAAGCGGAAAGGTTTGTAAAACTTTCCATAGTCGGATGAATATTTATAATTATATTAAATAAATAAATAGTCACAATCAATAGCGCAATTCCAAGAAAAGCTGACAAAGGAACCATCTAATGATACTACAGTGAAATACAATAAAATAGTAACAAATTAAAGACTGATATTTTCCAAAATAAAATTAATTTTTATTTATTTTTGTAGAAACTTCGTTGGGCACGACAATGGACGAAGACATTGTATCAGTCACAAACAGATATTTCCAAGGCCTTTTCGTCATCGGCAAATGCATTGTGTACCGGCTCACCAGAACTTGGTTGTACCTCGACTTCATGTTCAATTTGACGAAAGTCGCTTTCATCCAGAAAATAGCCGTGAAAGACCTTCACAAGTTCACCACTGAAATCATTCAAGAGAGAAGAGAATATGTACAAATGAACCAGATAGAGAACTGGAATGTGGATGACGATATATATGGGAAAAAGAGTCGATTGGCTATGCTGGATCTGCTACTAGATCAGGAAAAGAAAGGGAGGATCGACGAGGAGGGGATAAGAGAGGAAGTTGATACTTTTTTGTTTGAGGTAAAGGGCTTAGTAAATTATATAAGTACTTACCCAATAATGTTGTGAGTCAATCAACATTTTGTGAATGTTTCATGTTACAGGGCCACGATACAACTGCTACAGCTCTTTGTTTCATGATGATGAGGATTGCGAACGAGCCTGAAGTTCAGGTAATTTGTTCATTTACACCTACTCATAATAAATGGGCGTTTTTTCATTAGCTGGCAGCCCGGCACCGGCACCGGCACCGAGCCGGTGGTGGGGATGCAAAAATGTATGAAAATCTCAAAACGCCGGGCCGGTAAGTGGAAAGGCGAGCCGTACATTGTCATACATTTTTGCTTCCCCTTGTTTTACATAGTTTCAACCGGGAACCAACACCGGCGCCGTGGCGGCGCCGGTGCAGTTCATTCATACCTTTTCATGAAAAGGTTAGATAAGTATGTGCTATTTTAACCCATCTAGACAATTCTGTGTACTCGTAATATATTGAATCCTGTAACTAAAATCCTCTTCTCATTCTAGGAACTAATTTATGAAGAGCAAGAGCGAATTTTCTTTGATTCTGATCGCACACCTACCGTCGAAGATCTGGCCGCTATGAAGTATCTTGAATGCTCCATTAAGGAATCCCTGAGACTGTACCCTAGTGTGCCTTTCATAGCCAGGCATATCACTGAAGATGTTGTATTAAGTAAGTTGAGAAAACCTTATGCATTTTATATAAAACTGACTCTAAGTTCTATCTATTCAGCCCGCTTGCACCCACTGCTGGGTTTGGGACTCCTCTCTGTTACACCACTTTGGCCGATTCTATGCTGTCCTCTCCAAAACATGTTAGTAAATATTTTATAGGGACTTACTAATGTTATTTGTAGGTGGCTATACAGTCCCGGCGAACACAATATGCAATATCCACATATACGACGTGCATAGACGCGAAGACTTGTATCCGGAGTCGGAGAAGTTCATCCCGGAACGTTTCTTGCCGGAAAATATAGCTGCAAGGCATCCATACGCGTACATACCCTTCAGTGCTGGACCGAGGAATTGTATAGGTTTGTTAATCATACTTGTTGTTCCTTAACCTTTTTTCAGGCAACGAAATACGCTTGTCCATATGAATAATGTTGCCGTGGCAAAGGCTTCGGCTAAGAAGTTGTCATCATAATCATTCAAGATCCTTTGAAGATGTCTAGAGTTAGACTCTAGGGGGAGAGGTAATGGAGTCTCAATTACTGTAAATGCTGTAAAACGTGATATATTTAGTTGTCGTTCATTTGCCAGAAAATGTTTGCCTTCCTTCATCGTCTGATCACCAAAAGTCAAACACTGATATAGCTGATAAAGTTATATGCTTTGTTCAACTTGTTTTTCAGGTCAAAAGTTCGCGATCTTGGAGATGAAGACAGTGATGTCTGGGCTGCTGCGTAAGTTCAAACTGGAGCCGGTCACGAAGCCCGAAGATATCGTTTTCACCTGCGACATTGTCCTCAGGACTGAAAACCCTGTTTACGTGAGATTTAGGAAGAGGAATAAGTAATATCAGTATATCTTGTTCTCACAATTTCCAATATAAATAAGGAATCACTCATAAACAAAAATATAAGACTACAGATACAATTCAGTATGGGTAAAATATTTTTATTTTTCTACATAGGTTTAAACATTGGGCAGGCGATGTATAAAGCCTTGCTCGAACCCGAATGAGGCTTGCATAGGAGGTACTTGAGTAATAGTACAGATAGCATTACGTTTAAGTTGCAAATAACAACCTAATATTAATTTAAAGATAGTTGTTTGGATATAGACCTATCATAGATTAAAAGCCAATTTTATACAAACATTTATGTTTTTATTTCGCCTTCTTATCATTTATTAGAAGCATTACTCCTTGTGTAATTCGGAGTCATAAAGGACAATGGGCAAATTTGTATGTAGCCTGATGATAACAACAGTGACGTAGCATGCAAGGGACTGTTTGTCTTGTGCGCTACGACAACATTGTTTATTTACAAATATTTGAACCAAATATTGGATTGGTTTCTTAGATCTTATCTCTATAGTTACCTACATTACACAATGTTGCGGCCCACTGATAACTTCCACTGATAACTTTTTATTTCAAGCATACAAGCAGAATATTATCGAATGGTAGGAAAGGTATGTATTTGTGTGCTAAAAATACATACCTATTCGATAATATTCTTTGGGGATGAGGCATAGCAAAGACCAAAAAAAAACACATTTTTAAACACTTATACAATTATATAACTCATACTTAATGCATTTTTATGAATAGAATTCAACAATTCTCGTTTAACTTTTACAAAAACTACCTTATATGCAAATTAAGGTCTTTGCTTATTATGTTTACTTACATATTTTTTTTTTCTAACTTGGTGTAAAATACTTACCCTATTACGAAAACAGTTTCCGTTGAGATTCAGTTTCAATGATGTTTTATACATCTTTGTATTTGCTATAGGTACATATTCGATTTACGAGGCTCAATTAGTATAGACTATATTTGAGGATAAACCCTATGAGAGCCAAATAGATGATTCCAAGTTTTAAACTCGTACCATTGATGATCTGTACGATTGATGGTCTTGCTTCGTGATTTTATTCCATAGAGTCTGTAAAAAAAACAATATTCGCGCCTGTAAAGAAATCAACAAAATAGAACAATAATAAAATGATTGAACTAAGAAATACTGGGAAAAACAAGACCTGGGACAGTATTAATAATATGGTGAAGGAAAACATTACGAGAAAATTACATTTAGCATTGCTTTTATGTAAGTAAGTTCGTATGAGCAAGTGGCCAACTCTGGTAACGGAGTTTTTAGACCGCCTAAAGGCCTCCGTCATGGCTTAACGACTTTAAAGCCGGGACCGACAATTTGCAAGCACGGAAGCGCTCAGCTCGTAACACCACTTGCGGTCACCCATCCAAATTGTGACCGAGCACAACGCTGCTCAATCAAGAATGTCTAAGCAAGCTACGCCTCGAGCGCTTATAAGTGGAGATAGTCTTATGTGTTTGTGTTATTTTTTCTCCCCAATAAGCCAACCATAAACAGCATGGTATTTTGCAAATATGATTTTTGGCAGGGTGCAATTTTACCTTCAATGCTTTCCGAAACTTAGTGGACATGAGACTGAACAGCAACGGGTTGAGCACAGCACTGAACCAGCAGTTGATTGCAGAGAATCTGTACAAGGCGGTCCACCACTGAAACAAACAGATTGCAGAGGGATAAAATACAATAAGCGGTTTCAATAGATTTTACTTAAAAAAAATATAAACTTCCAACAAAACAATTTAATAACTTCAAAATGATATAACCTCAAAAATCACAGAATTACTAACAGATTAATAATTATACAAATCAATACAAATTAATGAATAAATGGACAGAGTAACAGCACTTTACCGACAGTTGGAGGTGTTACCAGTACGAAGGCTCGAGCGAAAGTGAGCCCGAGGCAGGCGCGCGCTCTGCTTTTATAGGACCGCGACCGTTACAAATTTAAGAACAATAGCTTCCGTTGATTCGGCTTCTCCTGACTCGTGGTTTTCCATAACCACATTACAGTTCTGGCATACTTCTTTCTTCATGGTGACCGTGATTGGCAAGTGGGCTCGGGGAGAGCTCGGGCATGTCTCGTGGTGCAGTGGTGAGATCTCCGTCGAGTGGACCCTGGAGGCTGTCGTCTGGTGTGACCGGAGCAAGATGAGATGGACCCGCAGGGACGTCGTCTTCGTGTGCGCTCGGAACAACGTGGGACGAACCCGCAGAGACGTCATCACCTTCTGTGCTCGGGACAGGCTGGGACGGACCCGCTGGGGTGTCATCATCAACTGAAAATAACGCAAAACAGCACAGTATTAGCATTATTTTCTCTTAGGCGTAGATATACAGCCAGTCTGTATATCCAAAAGATCTACAAAATCAGACAGTGGCTCCCAGCTGCATGTCTAAGCGGAGCTCGGCTCAACGCACAATCTCAAACCAGACAGTGGCTCCAAGTTGCTTGTCTGAAGCATCGCAAAGCTTAAAGCTCAATGCTACAATCATATACCGGACAGTGGCTCCAAGCTGCATGTCCAACTCTAAAGCATAGCAAAGCAAAATGCTACGATTTTATACCAGACAGTGGCTCCAAGCTGCGTGTCTGAACAGAGCGAGGCTCAATGCTACCATACATTTAAACCAATCACATAGGCACCCAGTTTGCGTGAGATTGCAGTGTATGTCTACGTAGCTATACATCAACATCAGATGCAACAGGACTCGAACCCGTTGATCATAATATATGCTGAATACATGAACCAATCACAGAGGCACCTAGTTTGCGTGTGATTTCAGTGTATGTCTACGAAACTATACACAAACATCAGATACAACAGGACTCGAACCTGTTGATCGTATGTTTCTCCAAGCCATGACATAGTACATACAACGTACTTACAGTCAAAAAATGAGGCACACGACTCGGGGGTCCACTCTCCTCGCCAAGCCACCATGTGCTCGGCAGCGGCACTAGTCGTTTTTCCATACGAACCACCAATTAACTGCAGCTCGTATCTACCATGGGGCAGAACTTTCTTTACACGATAGGGCCCTCGCATCCCCGAGTCCAGCTTGCCTGTAATTTGAGAAGTTTTTATTACAAAAACCATATCGTTAAGTGAGAATGTTTTAGCTACTTTTCTATTACGGTTAACATACTCGTCTTGTTTCTGTCTATGTTGATCAAGCAACCGGCTAGTGCGTTGACGACACATTTCTCTTACGCTCTCACGATTTCCGCCAGAACCTTCTATAGCTACATCGCGAACAAGTGACCTTATTACCGGTGTTGTCGCCTCAATGCCGATGAGTAGTTGTAGCGGAGAAGTTTGAGTGGTCCTTTGTTTAGTGCAGTTGATCACTAGCTGCATTCTCCACAGGGACTCTGACCAAGTGTTACCTGGTTTAGTTGCTTCAATCCGCAGCATGTTGAGTAACGTCCTGCAGTAGCGCTCTACCTGTCCATTTTCATTGTGCATCTGAGGTGTTATAAAGTGAATTCGACTACCTATATCACTAACCCAGCTCTGAAAACTCACACTCTCAAACATGCGTCCACGATCACACACAATAAGTTGCGGGGCTCCAAATAAGGATACAGCGTTACACGCTAATGTTTTTAGTTCATCAGAGTCTTGCTTTTTCATAGCATAAAACAGACAGTACTTCGAGTAGGCATCTACAATGAGCAACACATACTTGTGTTCATTTGAAGCAGGCAATGGACCAAGTACATCCATGTGAATGGTACTAAACGGAATTTCAGGCTTGTGCCAAGATGAAATTGGCTGGTGAGGTGCCCTGGGGACTTTCTTCGACGAAAGGCAGACCAAACAATGGGCAATGTATTTTTTAACGAAGGTACTAAGACCTGGGAACCAGAAATGCCTCAAAATCAACTCGATTGTTTTGTCAGCACAGATATGCTCATGTTGATCATGAAAGATCCTTAGTAAGCTCAGACGGTGTCCTTTAGGGACGAAACATAGGAATTTTGGCTCCTCACCTGTAGGGGTATGCTTGTAGTAAAGCAAATCATTGCGGACAACGTACCTTGATGCGTCTAGCTCGTTGTTATTGACTTTGTCAATCAACGTACGAGTTTCCTCGTCCGCAGATTGAGCAATCTGCGCCCAGTTTTTAGGCCTCGTGATTTGGAGGACATCTACAGGATTTCGACTTAGATAGTCTGCATGTTGCATCATTACGCCCTTTCTGTAATCTATGCTGAAGTCGAAATCCTGCAGATACATCCACCAACGCGCGACACGTGGCAGAAGATCTTTTTTACCTTTAGTCAACCGCAACGCATTACAGTCAGTCACGATCTTGAAAGTTATACCTAACAGGTAGTGACGGAAGTGCTCGAGGGCTCTGACGACAGCGAGCGTCTCAAGTTCGTAAGAGTGATACCGCGGCTCCGCACCTTGCGTTGTTTTGCTGTAATAAGCTACTACTCGCCTCTTATTACCCTCGTGCACTTGGATCAATACCGCGCCATACCCGATAGAGCTGGCGTCCGTGTGCAGCTCCGTGGGCAGCTGAGGATCAAAGATCGCGAGCACTGGCTCACTCGTGAGGCATTTAACGAGGTACTTACGTGCGTTTTCTTGCGACTCACCCCAGTGAAACTCCACATTACTGCGCGTTAGGTTGGCTATAGGGGCGGTCTTCGACGCGTAATCAGGTATGTACCTACGAAAATATCCTGCAAGACCTAACAATTGCCGGACTTGTTTGACATTCGTGGGCACCGGAGAGTCAGTTAGAACTTTGATTTTATACTCGCTCGGTCTGACCTGACCTTGCGATATTGTGCGACCTAGATACTCAACTTCGGTGGCCACGAAAGTACTCTTTTTCAAGTTTATTGAAAAACCGGCACTTGTTAGTGTCAGTAAAACCTCACGTAAGTTTTCAATAGCTTCGTCTATGGTCGAGGCCAAGATCAACACATCGTCTATATACACCAAGGCCTTACCGGACTCAATTGCAGACCTCAGCGTGTTTGTGATGATCCGCTGGTAGACCACAGGAGCGTTGGCAAGCCCAAAACTTACCTTTAGGTATTCGTAGTGTGCTTCTGGAGTTACAAATGCGCTCTTCGGGATAGACTCGCTATCTAAAGGAATCTGATGGAAGCCGGTTGCCATGTCTAAACACGTAAAATACTTACTTTTACCCAGGCGGTCTATATGGTCTTCAATGAGTGGCAATGGAAACCGGTCCTTCACTGTGATAGCGTTGAGTGCCCGATAGTCGACGCACATGCGATCCCTACCATCCTTCTTTTTTACAAGGATGATCGGGCTCGCATATGGTGACTCTGACTCTCGAATTATACCTTTGTCCAGCAAATCGCGGCATATCTCGCGCACCTTCAGCTTTTCATCGTAGGACAGCCTGTAAGGCCTATAATGAACAGGCGTATCGCTGGTAAGCTTTATGTGCATCTCACCAGTTGTTACCGTGGTATGAGCAGTACCTACGATAAACGAATCCTTAAACTCGTTTAACATGGACATCAGCTTATCACGATCCTTACCTTGCAAAGGGGTCTTGATCTCCGGTTCACTGCTCGAATCGATATGCATTACCTGCTGTTGATCGTTAGAACGAGGGAGGCGCGTAATTCGTTGCTCGTTGTTCGCACGAATGTAGGTTACGCCGTCACGGTTCAAGACGTCAGTACCTATGAGCACCGGCACGGTCATGCAATTTTGAGGTACGACGAACAAATCGACCTCGAGTGAAATATCACTGAATTCGATCACTAAAGTAACATAACCTTTACTCACGATGTTTTGATCACCAATTCCTCGTAGAACCTGGTAGGCTGGCTGCTGAGAACACTTAAAGTGTTTCAACACAGGCTCAGAGATAAGCGAGATCCGTGACCCGCTGTCAATTAATACGTCCGTAGGTATACCCTGTATAACCGCGGTTGTGACGTCACTATCTGTTGATGCACCTTTCAACTCGCGACAAAAATTCACATTACTTTTGTTACGCTTTTCAGATCGCTGTTTCGCAAAACAAACAGTGACATCATGGCCCGGTTTTTTACAAAAAGAACACGGTATCTTTTTCTCACTACCCGCATTTTTACTGTCAGAGTTATGACTAGTACCTGATTCAGACTGTTCCTCCGTCTTCAATCTCTTGGAACACAATCGCTTTGGGTGACCAAGCTCACCACAAGAAAAGCATTTTATGTCAGGCTTCTTATTATTAAAGGGTCGTTTACGATCGGATTTACCCTGGGATGATTTCGTAGAAGCAGTCGATTCAGATTTCACAGGCTTAGTATAAATAGACAGAAACTCGACAAGATCTTTGGGCAACAAATGGGCATTCGTCGCAGCAGCACGTACCTGCGCGTCAGTTATTCCACGTATCACAATAGCAACAGTAAGCTCTTCGCTTAAGCCCTTCACTATATTAAGGCGCAAAACAGAACGCCGGGCATATTCTGCGTACGTAGAATAACTGTCGGAGTCAGTACACATAACTTCGAATAGTATATTAGCGATATCGATTCTTCGCGAGCACAGAGGCTTGAATTCAACTTTGAAATTTGACCATGTGCGGTCGTTAGTCACCCAATCGTTGAGCCAACTACGAGCATCTCCCTTCAGGCAGCTAGCTATCCGGGATAGACACTCATTGTCGTCCCAACAATTCGTACTACGCGCTCTGTCTACTTCCTCGCACCAAGAATCGATATCGTGCAAACTAGGGTCGAAATTCGAGATATAATAATGGTTGGATCTAACCTTGCTTAGCGCACTCAATGCTCCGATGAGACGTTCGGTGACGTCAGGTGGAGACGTAGCGTTCGCCGTGGAGTCGCCAATGGTGCTGGCATTGGATGCCGGCACCGAGACTTCACCTACTGATGGCGGCAGCACGTGCTCAGGCGCCGGTGTCGGCACAGCGGACAGCGCCGTGGACTGCGAGCGCGGCGAGCACGTGGCGACAACGCTGGGCAGCGCCATGGCGCGCTCGTCCAGCGCCATCGGTTGCGACGACGTGGCGCTTGTCGAGGGTAGACCGACATGTTCTAACGCGTTCAGGCGCGCCAGAATTGTACCTAAAGTCTCACGAAGTTCATTAGTTTCGTTTGTTTCACGCCGTGTTCTACCTCTGCCACGAGATGTAGAACCTTCGGCCATGGTGAAATCAACGTAATACAATTTTAGCTTTTAGGCCAGAGCATGGATTAGACTATGGAGTCTAATCCCACTTCTGAAATAAGCGGTTTCAATAGATTTTACTTAAAAAAAATATAAACTTCCAACAAAACAATTTAATAACTTCAAAATGATATAACCTCAAAAATCACAGAATTACTAACAGATTAATAATTATACAAATCAATACAAATTAATGAATAAATGGACAGAGTAACAGCACTTTACCGACAGTTGGAGGTGTTACCAGTACGAAGGCTCGAGCGAAAGTGAGCCCGAGGCAGGCGCGCGCTCTGCTTTTATAGGACCGCGACCGTTACAAATTTAAGAACAATAGCTTCCGTTGATTATACAGTTTTTATTGTTCATTCTCTACATCTACATGAAGGATTTACAAACAAAAAAAAAAACGAAACAAAACATGATCATGACTGAATCCCGTAATACAGTTTACTTGTTCATAAATACTCGTAATATTTACATAATTTAAACTCATAGATTCAGGGAAACTTTCATTATTCACACATTAAATGAATGAAGAAAAACAAAACTATAATATTGCCACGAGTGATGAAAGATAGATTATGGATCTAGGTTACTCACATAATCTAAACTCATGAGCTGCTTGAGATCCAATGCGAATATGAGAAGCCGCACCGTAAAATAAGGGACCCAGCACACGAAGAACGACAGCGTCAATGCTACTGAACAACAAAATTACACTTATGACACAAATCACACTATCACACTAATATTATAAATGCGAAAGTTTAGATGATTGGATGTTTAGATGTTTTGATGTATTTTTGTTCCTTTATAACTCGACAACCACTCAACCAATTTGCCTGAAATTTAAAATATAGATAAATTAATGACCGGGAATAGGACATAGGCTTTTTATCCCGAAAAAATGCAAGGTTCCCGTGGGATAAACAAAATACTATAATACATACATTTAAAACATTAAAATGTCTGCCAAACTGAACGCAGTGAACCACATAATTAAGCTTACAAGAAAGAGGAGTGGAAAAAAGGAGCCCTTTGCCATATAAAAAGCCATTCACAGACTCCTAATGATACTAATACAGACAGACTACTTATTTGTGTGTAAAGTTACATCCACTTACCGATAAGTTTGTTCACTTTACTCCTGTTGTCTCGGTGGTTGAATACCTTGTCTCTGCTACTGCTGTCTTGTTGCATCTTGTTCATCTTGAACGCTATCATCGTGTACATGAACACCATAGTCCCCAGCGGTATTATAAACGTGAATAAAGCTAATACCCCGTTTACGATCCGCGCCTTGTACGTCGGCAGGATAAAGCAGACATTGGCCTTCTTAGTCTTCATCAGGCCGACCGTCCACAGATCAGGCAGTGACTCGACTATCGCTACTATCCAAATAATTCCAATAACCTTCGACACCCTCCGCCAAACCGACGAAGACTTCAGCATCAAGGGGTAACAGATCGCTATGTACCGCTCCACCGCTAGCGCTGTCATTATCAAGATGCCATGGTTCCAAAGCGTTATCACCAATAAGGTGTGCACTTTGCAAGCTAGGTCATCGCCTTGGTAATGGAAAACCTTGTTTTCAGCCATGAAATGGTCTTTAAATTCCATTAGAATGGCCAGTGTGACAACCATGTCGGACACGGCCAGATTGAAGAGGTAGTAATTGGTGGCTGTGTGCATGCTTCTGTCAAGGTAGATGACGATGCAGGTCAGCAGGTTTCCGATCATGCCGACGACAAACAGACTCAATATCACGACCCCGTAAACTACTTTGACCCATGTGGCCTCTTCTGTTAGTATTCTTTCATTGAACTCCGACCACAGACGTATATCGTTCTCAGAAGAATTCTGCATCACACAAAATTAAATATACAAAGAATATAAACTTTAAAAATAATACAATTTTGCTAGATATGTCCTTCGAGTGAAAGCTCGAACACTAATGAGTAGAGTACTACTCAAGTAGGAGCGGTGTTTATCCACTTAATATTAGTGGTTTATTCATCATTGTTTGCTATGTGGTGTATACGGAAAGATTAATTAGATTAATCCATGTCAGAGTACAAACATGGAAGCGATATATTATTGTATAGTATAACTAGCGGACGCCCGTGGCTTCGCTTGCGTGGTACCCGGATAAAAAGTAGCCTATGTTAGGTAGGTACTCTCCAGCCCTCCAACTATCTCCACACAAAATCAAAATCACGTCAATCCGTCGCTCTGTTTTGACGTGAAAGCAAGACAAATAAACAAACAAATAAACACACTTTCACATTTATAATATGGGTAAGGTACGGCTAGTCAAACGTCACTAGGTAAGTTTGTTTAACCATCAATTAACACTCATGCACTAGCAAATTCAGCGGGTCTACAAAGGCCACTTTTGCTGAATCATAATAATTTATACAAATACACTCTCATCAATGTCACGTCCCCAACCAAATTTATAGGTATAAGTAGGTCCTGCTTGTGGCTAACTTAAATATGAGCTATTTTTATGAGTCTGGTCTGTGCGACACGTTGAATACAGTTTAGCAGAATCCTTTAAGGAAAACTTGTGCTCTTATAACGCCAGTCTCAGTTTAAAATCGCTTCAGAGAGCCGTGTCATGTTGATCGTCATCGTAATTATTGTAGTAATATTACTATTACTAGCTATATTCATTGCAACTAGTTTGTATCTAAGATTTAGTATTAAAAAATGCAAATCCAAAGTATCTATGAAGGGCAAAGTGGTGGTAGTGACCGGGGCAAATTCTGGTATAGGCTTTCATACTGCGAAGGATCTAGCGAGCCGAGGCGCCCGCGTCATCCTTGCGTGCCGGGACGAGGCCCGAGCTGGCGCCGCACGGGACTCCATCATACTGGAGACTGGCAACAGTGATGTCACCTACCAACACCTGGATCTATCATCATTTAAATCAGTGCACAAGTTCGCTGCAAATATTCTCGAAACCGAAGACAGACTCGACGTTTTAGTGAACAACGCTGGTATCTACGGATTCGCGGACACTTACACCGAGGACGGGATCATCCAGCCGATGCAGGTCAATTACTACAGCCACTTTTTGTTGACACAGCTCTTGCTGCCTTTGCTGAAGAAATCGCAATCCAGCAGGATAGTAAACCTCAGCTCGCTCTTACATTTCTTTGGCCACTTCAATCCGAGAACGATAAACGAGATAGGATTTTTTAATAACAACACGTTTGCGTACTGTAATAGCAAGTTCTGTATGTTGGTGTTTACGATAGAGCTAGCGAGAAGGTTGGAGGGTAGTGGAGTGGTGGCGAATGCGGTGCATCCCGGTATTATCATGACAGGTATCTCTACGAACTTACCGCATGTGTTGAGGTTTCTGTTCTGGTGCTGGTCGCTCATGTACAGTCGAACTGCAGAAGACGGGGCACAGACTGTGGTCCACGTTGCTGTTTCCGAAGAGTGTGAGAAGGTTTCTGGTAAATACTTTGTCGACCTTTCTCGTAGACTCGTCTTGTGGACGGCGAAGAGAGAAAGTAAAGGCAAGGAGTTGTGGGATTATTCTGCTAAAAAGGTTGGCATTGAAATGGTATGAACTTGATGTAGAGACTAATCTAGTTATTTAACATGTAGCTAAGTTAAAAATAAAAAAAAAATCAATGTTAAATTAAACTTAATTGTGATAACGAGCTACTACGAAACCACTACTACACTGCGCGTGGCCCAACAACCACTTGGCCGGTTATTTTTAAATCTTTTAATAAATATAAAATCTGTTTAAGGTTTTTTGTGTATTATTTTTTTGACTGACCCTGACAATACTAAATTTTAGTTCAATTAGTCACAACGAAATCAGTCCATTGACTTACTTACCTACCTACCTACTGCACTACACTACCTACTTACAAATCACAATGGATCTAGGCATTCGTGACGTTAGCCGTTTCGATGCGCAGTGTAGCTTTTTCATACAAAAATTTCTACTGCGCAGCGAAACGGCTAACTTCACGAATGCCTAGCCCAGATCCATTGTGCGTAGGTACTGTACGTAGGTACTTATTTATAATTATAAGTAAAATTAATCTAGGACCACACTGCGTTTTCTGCAGCGCGTTTGTACCTATCGATACGAACGCGCAGCTCAAAAACGCGCTGCAGAAAACGCAGTGTGGCCACTCCCTAACGCGTACGAAGTCGCAGGTAACAGCTAGTACCTAAATAATAATAATTTAAACTGGTTGGATACTTGTAATAGGTAAGGTATCGTACTAAACTATTAAAAGCAAAACTTTGTTATTGTAGGTATGAATTTAAAAAAATAACTAAACACTTTCTGCGTAGGTGGTGGAAAAAAACTGAATGCTTGGAGAAAAATATCAACATAAAAGCTACTATGCCTAATAGGTAGGTAACGATCTCACCGGCGGTTTTTCCTTGTTTTTATAAAAAAACTGCTTTGAAGCTACGTCTAACCTGTTTTATTTGAAAGAGGCATTTTAATGTTTTATTTACTTCTTATTCAAATAACCTGGTTCAAACGGTAAAGCAAACAATAAAGTAAAAACGTAGAGAGCAAGATAATAGGTATACATGCAAATTAGATTAAACTACAAGTAGGTATGTATAATATTAAATAACTTGTTTCAAATAGTTTTCGTATCCGCAGAATGAGAAAAACTGATACTTAGTAAAAGATATGTTCATTTTGTACAGAGATTTAATTGAAATAAAAATATTTTACAAACAAAACAATAAAAAAAACTATTAGGTATTTTGTTTATTAAACTTAAATTTTTCTATCTACCTAAATGTTTCTTGGATATTAAATAAAAATAAATCAACAGTTTGGTGACTCGGTTTGGTAATGTGCACGCTACACAAAACACAAATACTTTTACTTCACTGGTTTCTTTCTCTACATTTTTCATGTCATCATGCCTTGAAATATTTATTTATATAAATAAAGGCTTTGAGTCACTTAAAGACTAGGTATGTCAGTCCTGAATGATACGAAACGATGGAAAAAACTAAAAAAAACGTCCATTCTGAGTTTTTTGGTTTTCACACAAAAAATGTGCAATGCGATGTAAGAAACATGGCATCTAGCGCAGAAAAACAAATACTTACCTAAGTACATTAAATCCGCTTAGACTAACAAGTTATTCACTAACTTTCAAGGCCAGGGCATGATCAGATCCTGCAATCATGTGAATAAATAGTTCTCACGTTCCACGGCCAGCAAACAAGATTAGATTCAAGAAACAAGATGTAATGTCGACTTCTCGATCCACTCATAATATAAAGTCCGCTTATTCAAAGCACAGCACTTTTACTTGACATGTTGTGGTAAGTACCAACCGTGCAAACACTTGGGCGCGGGAGACTTGGTGTGGAAGTGCGCGCGACCCATTTCCTTCATATTCCGCGCGTCCAGAACTAGGAGAGATACTTCGCAATCCCTGAAGCCACCCCACACGAGTGCACTTAGCAAGACTCCGTCATCTTCTTCCTAGACAAGTGGGAAAAATGAAAATTAAAAAAACCGACTTCAATGTCGTAAACTGGGCAATTTTCTGCACTCTCGAGGTGCATTTCTGTCCATAACTCCGAAGATCCTCGACGGATTTTCACCAAATTTTTGTGGGACCAATCGGAAAATCCTTTCAAAAAAAAAGATTTTTCCAAATCGGTCCAGCCGTCTTCGAGTATGTAATCGGTAAACATAAAAAAAAAAAAACATTCCGGCGAATTGAGAACCTCCTCCTTTTACATAAGTACCTACTTATACAAATTTTAAACAACTTTGTTCTGCTTTTCTCGAAGCATATCGTTAAAAAACAAGTCTACTTAATATGCTATTTCTGAGTAAAGATGTGGTAAAGATAAGTTAATCTTTATGTATTTCGTCTCTAGCTATTCTTGGACTTAATTTAACATCATCTCTCAACGTCATAGCAGCAATAGGTTTTAGTATTTTCCCCCGATATTATGACAAATGTGGTGATGTTTGATGATGTCAAAATTGGTCATGGTATTTTTCAAACTTTTACAGCCTCATGTTGTGGGAATAGTTATGCTTTCGAATGAGGAGGTTCCATTCACATGACGGGACAAATATTTCTATGATATGAATTATGTAGACAGTATTGAGTATCATTA
Source organism: Camptogramma bilineatum (assembly GCA_958496255.1). Lineage (NCBI taxonomy): Eukaryota > Metazoa > Arthropoda > Insecta > Lepidoptera > Geometridae > Camptogramma > Camptogramma bilineatum. Next base: position 7,644,823 of record OY292463.1, on the reverse strand, counting down.
ATACATACCTATGTTTAAAAAAAATCCGACGAATGGAGAAGGAACCTTCTCCTTTTTTGAAGTCGGTTAAAAAGAGCCGTCTTGGCCGAGTGGGATAGTACCTCGACTTTCGATCCGAAGGTCGTGGATCCGAATCCTGGTCGTGAATTAATGGCTTTTTGAATCAATGCATCAATTGGATCAACGCACGAGCTCTGAACGGTGAAGGAAAACAACGTGAGGAAACCTGCGGCTTATAGTCACCCCACACGTAGGTACTGACCATGGTCTTTGTTTTGGATATGGCCGTTTAAGCTGAGAGGATGGTTTATCGTATCGAATCTTTAGGTGCTGAGCAATCCTACTCCATCTCAACAAAGTCCCAGGCACTGCAGTGTACTTCAAGCTCTAGATCAGATCTCGGTTATTCTCGTGTTTTTCGAATACGTCCGACAGCAGTGTATGATTCCACAAAACAGAATGCGACAGCAGCTCTAATTTGCTTTTCTTAAAAATGACATTAAAAATGATATTTGTTTGCGATAAAGTTGAAATTATGAGTAGGTAATTTTCATTTCCAAATGACTTTTCGTCAATGGTTTTTGTAAACGCATTCTTTTTGTGGTTTTTCTTTACATGCTTTAACTTAAATTACATAATGTTACCATTTCTCTCAAATGCAATTTAGCAATTTTAAATGTCAATATTTTTATCACTGAGATAATCATGGTCTTTTCAAGAGAATAATAAGCCTTTTCTAATAAAAAAATATTTAGTCTCACTTTGAACACAACAGAACTTAAACTAAGTAGGTATCTAATAAGGATAAAGGCAGATTATTGTAGACACGAATAGCCTAAGAACTAAGTAGGTATTATATTTACTACAAGCCATTAAATCTGAGAAAACAAGTCATTATTCACAATTATATTGTAACTAGCGAACGCCCGCAGCTCCGCCCGCGTGAACTACTATTTTTTTTCTCACGGGGACCGTGCATTTTTCCGGAACAAAAAGTAGCCTATGTGCTATTCCAGACATAATCTATCTCTGTGCTAAATTTCACCCATATCCGTTCAGCCGTTCTGACGTGTTTGAGTAACAAATATCCAAACATCTAAACTTTTATATTTAAGGTGGAGTGCCGTAATTGCAACTGTCCGGTAATTGCAACTGGAGTCAATAACTCCCTCTAGGATCACTTTTTTGAACATCGGTAGATGTGGTATTGAACTTCTTCTAAAAGTCTCAGTCTAAAAATATAGATGGTGTTGATTAGGGCTTGAATATCGGACGCTTTTTCAATTCCGGAATTGTGTTTCGATATTCAGTATTTCATGTCCGGAATTCCGGAATTCCGGAACTCAAAAGTATATTTATGTATCTACTAATGATAATAAATTAAAATGAAATATCTAGTTAAAAGTTTTACTTACCTACTCTAATTTTGCAAAATTTGCCAAAATTTTTAATTATTTAAATATGGATTTATGGAGTTACTTCCTCAGTAGGTATCCGAAATATAAATAAATAAAACAAATAAAAGCATTAAGTTTTTGAACTTTAATAAAAAAAAGAAATCATTAATTATTCAGAAATTAAAGAAGAGTGTAGTAATTCAAATCGCATACGAAGATTACGAAGCTCACTAACGGACGACAGCTGTTAAGTACTACTTTTTTCGTAATGACATTTCAAAAACGTAAGCGCATTTAAGCTGTCGTCGTTTAGTGAGCTTCGTACGCGATTACAAATGTAAGTGACCGCTGAAAAAGCTCTTTCAGCTTCTACGCTCGTTGGCGGAATGGTTTTTAAATATTGAAAACATTTTTTGGGCGGGGCGAGACCGCGAGATGCGTCTCAAGCCGCGTACGGATGCGCCCGCCGCGCCTCAAGCCGCGTAGTAATATTTTTTCCAATATCGAAATTCCGATACTGCTCTCGCTAATTCCGGAATTGGAAACAATATTGGATTTCATCGGAATTCCGGAATTGAGTCAGTTCCGGAATTCCGGAGCTCAAGCCCTAGTGTTGATAGGACCAAAACTGAGCGAATGACAGGCCTTTTTGTAAAATTGCTAATTTTTCGGAAGTGACGCCGCTCGGACGCTCTTCGTAATTTATTTAAAAAATTGTTATTCGTGGTTTTTCGCCGGTGTGTTCCCAGTGAGAGTGATTATAAGACACAGTAAGTTGTTTTTTATGTGTTTGTTGTATTCTACGATAAATCTACTCAGAGTTATGGTTGTAGTTACATTTGCCAGACAAAAAGTGCATAGTCTTGTAATTGTAACCATTTTGTTTCTTTTTTGACAGTTGCAATTTAACGACCGGTTTTTTAGGAAGTTTGAAAAACCTAGTGATGTAACAATGACGATGACTATGTCGATACGTAATATTTTATTGAAAGGGATACTATCTACTTCCATAATATGCTATGAGTTCTTAGCAATTAGTTTGAGTGATTGAGTCCCTTCATTATGTTGGCGCTAGCGGAGCCCTTTCCAAAGCCGTTTAATATGTGAAACAAATATAAAAATGCTGTTTAACTTCTAAAATATTACTTATTGCGATTGAAATAAAGTTAGAAAAAATAATTAGTAAAAGATAATTGAAGACCCTAAAGATAAGAGTAAAAAAGACTGTTTCATAACTAAAAGATTACTGTGATTAAAATAAACATCGAGTCGATAAAAATCACGATAAGGTTCCCATCACTATTTGTAGTAAAATAGTTGCAATTACCGAATTCTTTGCTGAAAAGTGTTTTCGCGCAAAATTTGACATTATTAGCAAGGGCATAGCTATATAAATCGAAAGAACGATATTCAAGGCATGTGTTCTGTATTTTCCAGTAGTAAGCGCCATAGAAAAATAAGAAGTAAAAACAAGTAGTTGCAATTACCCGCAAAAACGGGTAATTGCAACTGTTGCTCCCTCTGTCATGAATTTATGCAATATAATTTTATTCTTTATCGCTTTACTATAATCATAACAATGATATAAATCTACATAAAATTTACTATAGAACAGATCTTTCAAAAAATACATTTCTGATACAAAATATAGAATTATCAAGCGATGAAGTTAGGACTCCACTTTTTTTAGTTGCAATTACGGCACTTCACCTTATAATACTAGTAGTTCGCCCCGAACTGAGATCTCGCGCACCGTTGCGTTGATAGCCTAGATTTGAAATTGTTTCTGACTACCCCTATACCTACGTTAATGCAATACATTAAGTCATGTCTATTTTTTTATACTTATTCAATAGTTGACCCCGCGAACTTCGTACCGCGCCTCAGGGAAGGCCTCTTAGCTCGAGAAATTATTAAAATAGCAGTTCAATACAAAATGTATGAGAAAATCAATTCTCTCCCCCTCTCCCTCTCCCTCTATAATTTTGGTACATGCCCAGCCCACTATTTGCAGGAGTTAGTATTTGCATACGTAACAGGTTGCAAGCCCATCGCCGCTATTAGAAAGTTAACTGGTTTCCTCACGATGTTTTCTTTCACCGTTTAGAGTTCGTGTTAATGTGCATTTAAATTTTTCTAATCGAAAAATCCATTGATGAGCACGGCCAGGGCTCGAACTTACGACCTATGAATCGAAATTCGAACACTTCCACTCGGCCAACACGGCTTTTATTTTTAATCTTTATCAAGAAAAAAAAAACCGGTCAAGTGCGAGTCGAACTCGTACGCCGAGGGTTCCGTACCTAGCCATGGTGCCAATTAAGTAGTCCGCTTAATTGTATGAGCGCCCATACAACTCGGAGGACAATTTTAATTGGCGTCAACTATGTATGTATGGGAACACCCTTTAATTTTCAACTTTTTTAACTTTTTGGAATTTTCCCTTTATTTGTGCTATAAGACCTTGCTTTTTGCCAAATTTCGTGATTCTAGGTCAATGGGAACTACCATTTAGGTTTTCGACCCAAAACCTCTAGGGTACTTCCGGTTGACCTAGAATTGTCAATTTTGGTTACAAGCAAGGTCTTACAGCACAAGTAAAGGAAAAATTCCGAAAAATAAAAAAAGTTGATAATTAAGGTAAGTTTTGGTACTTACAAGTTTTCACAAAAACCTAAATTTGCCTATATCTTTTTATAGTGTTGACTCAGGACCTTGATTTTTATACTCACAATAGGGACTATAGACCTTAGTATATGGTATAAATTTCAACTTGCTAGCTCTACCCGTTCCTGAGATAATCGATGGTGACACACGGACAGACGGACAGACGGACAGACGGACAGACAGACGGACAAGAAAGTGATCTTATAAGGGTTCCTTTTTTTACCTTTTAAGGTACGGAACCCTAAAAATATCAAGTAGCAACTAAAATCATTGCAAACCAAACCACAACGATGCCACACTCTTTCTCGTAAAATAACCAGACCTATAAATACATCGAAACTCTATGAAACGGGAGCTCTCTCCATACTTCCGTTAATTGGTTTTCATCATTTTTATTTTTCACTGTATTTAAAAAACTATAGAACCTAGAAGAAAACTAAAAACCATTTTGGAATGTATAAATTGAGTACTTTCATATGACACCCCACTCAATATATTTGGGTAACTTTAAAAAAAAATTACCCCCTTGGGAACCCCATATCTTTACAACCCCTTCATCGATTGCGCTCATACGCTCCACAGCAAATTTCCATAGTACAACCTATTGACCTATCAAGTTTCATACAGATTGGATAAGCGGTTCGATAGTTATGCGAGAACATAAAAATGAAACATACAAACATACAAATATACAAACATACAAAGCAAAATCGCCTAACTTGCCACTAAGATCTTCGCTCGCTTCGCTCGCTCGATCGATTAGTACCTAAGATAAGACTAGTAGTTCGCCCCGAACTGAGATCTCGCGCACCGTAGATGGCTTACATTTGGACTTTCTTCTGACTACCCCTATAATTTCAAGTGCTACTACCGCTGAGTATGCCTATTGCGCTAGCTCTTCATGGTAAAAAATACTAGCATGCATGCAATACATAATGTCGTGTCTAATTTTTCATTTATTTCATATTTATGAATTCTCGTCGTATTTCTAAAAGTATACGTCCTAGAATCAAAATAATAACTATTTGGGAATGTACAAATTAAGACCTTTCATTTGACACCCCACTCAATATATTTGTTTATTTAACTTTTTTTACCCCAATTATTTTCATTCTTTACTTATCAAAAATTTTTTTATCATGAAAATAAATCAAGTAGCATCTAAAATCTTTGCAAACCAAACCGCAACGATGCCACTCTCTTTTTAAGACCGACCAGTCAATGAGCTATGAAGACATCGAAACTCTATGAAACGGGAGCTCTTGCAGCTCTGGTTTCGTAGTTTTTGTTCTTTGGTCGTATTTCAAAAACTATACATCCTAGATTAAAAATAAAAACCATTTTGGAATGTACAAAATAAGCCCTTTCGTATGACACCCCACTCAATATATTTGGGTAACTTTAAAAAAAAATTACCCCCTTGGGAACCCCATATCTTTACAACCCCTTCATCGATTACGCTCATACGCTCCACAGCAAATTTCCATAGCACAACCTATTGACCTATCAAGTTTCATACAGATTGGATAAGCGGTTCGATAGTTATGCGAGAACATAAAAATGAAACATACAAACATACAAACATACAAACATACAAAGCTAAATCGCCTAACTTGCCACTAAGATCTTCGCTCGCTTCGCTCGCTCGATCGATAATAATAATTATATGGAACTTAGAACATAGTAATTTACCGCAACTGTTATAATAATTCCTACAGTGACTTGCTAGGATTTAATTAGATGTTTTATAACAAGGAACGGTAAAGCTATTCATTATTACTAATGAAAATATAGCAATCCGTATCAAAAGTAGCCTATGTCCTATTCTCGGCCATTATGTACTCGTTTCTATGTTTTAAATATCAGCCAAAGCAGTTCTGTGGTTGTCGAGTTATAGAGGAACAAACATACATCCAAACATCCAAACTTTCGCATTTATAAGTATTAGTGTTGCTGTGTGGTTTTTATTCATTAGTGAATAAATTTATAAATGCTATCAATTTACAAGAAAATAATGATAAGATTACAATAATTATTAAATGCTAGTTTTGAAATATGTATCTAGTATTTATTTATTTACCTTTGCATCTGGCGTGGGCACGAATATGGGTTCGCTGGGGTAGCAGTTTGTATTGCACCATGTTTTCGTTTCTCCCGTCACTGTGTCCACTTTGATCATCTAAATAATAATGAGGTTTTATCAAATTTTAATAATTAGAACTAGGTACCTACCTACTGCTAGTTCAAAAGTAAAAAGTGTCTCTTCAATCCCTTTAATGGACTTGTAACTAGGAAACTTGCACATTTGCATTTTTATTTTAATCTTTTTGTCTTTTATTTTAGTTGTGTATTTTAAGAAGATTTTAAGTTACAAATAAACGTTTTATCTATCTATCTATTTACCTACCTACCTACCTACACTTTTGTATTTTTGGCAATTGATAATTTCATGGCACAAAAATAAATATAAATGATTAAGAACATAACGCTCCGACAGAACCTATAAAAATATATAATTTGAAGTGCTGCAATATTGAAACTATTATGGCTGATTTACACAGGGTCAGTAACTGACTACAAATTCGAGGCAAGTCAGTGCTGACCCGAAAAAAACCCTGTGTAAACTGATTGGAAGTCAGTACAGTGGCTTGAAGTCAGCGCTGACTTTTAAAGTCAGTTGGCGCCCCCCGCCACCCGCGCACCCCCGCGCCAGCCAAATAAACCCCGTGTAAACAGACAAGTCAGTGCGTGGTTAGTCACTGCCGCTGCGTTGTAGAGTGACCACGTTTTTTCCGCTGGCGATAAAAATCATGTCGTTGAATAGAGCTCGATATCATTGACAGCAATTCGTCAAAATTCTGTGGTGACATCCTCATAGCCAGTTTGTACTCCGCAGGATCTTCAAATCGCAATTGCTTCAGCAACAAAGCAGAGCCACCAGTTTCGTTTCTATCGTCAATCCATTTTCTTACCCATTGTCGTTTATTTTTAGTTATCTCATTTTCTACCATTTCTATTAACTCATTCAACAGCAAAATTGATAAATTTTTCAACAAATAATTAAATCGTCGTTTCAGTTGTTTTCGCGAATTCATTTTTCCCACTGACTTCACACACGTGTGCTCACCGTGAGAAACGCACCACTACTACTTACTTCATGTAAACAGTTAAAGTCAGTCGCGGCGCCGACATTGGCGCTGCGACTGACTTGTCTACTGACCCTGTGTAAATCAGCCATTAGGTACGGTACAGTTAAGGTACTCACTGTCCCGGGATTGTCAGAGTCCACATCAGAACTCATGGCGTAGAAGTATCTGTAGGGACGGCCTGAAACAATTTCATAATTTTTATTAAATTTAACATTTTCATAAATAGATTTGTTACGTACAAACGGCTGAACCGATTTGGGTAAAATTTAGAATGCAGATAGCTAAGTAATACCTTTTGGGAAATAATAATGGTTCCGAAAAACAAATTAATCTCCAGCGATCTGCAGGCGACTATTAGGCTGCGTTTCCACCAGAGATGAGCGGTAATGCGTAGCGAGGGATGTGTTTTTAAAGAACCAATAGAATCGCTTCATTTACCTCGCCTCGGTCAGCACAGCTCTGGTGGAAACGGCTCAGCGGAGCTAGGTTTTTGCGCATACAAAACAAGCGAGGGATGTGTTGCGAGGAATGTGTTAAGAGGAATGTGTTGCGAGAAATGTGTACGAGGGATGTGTTGCGAGGAATGTGTTAAGAGGAATGTGTTGTTGAATGACATGGTCACTACTCATTCATGTCGACACATTTCACAGCTTCACACATTAACACATCCTCGCACCACACATTAATGCGCATTTTCACAGCTCCGCTACACATCCTCGCACGACACATTTCCATCGCACATCTCTGGTGGAAACACCCACACATTTTCACAGCACAGCAAGCCATCCTCGCACGACACATTTCCATCGCACATCTCTGGTGGAAACGCAGCCTTATACTTAGGCTGTGTCCCCAGTAGGCAAACTGTGAGCGGCCGACTGAGTTTGCGGCGTATCGGTTTAGTACGCTCTTCCATATATTTGAAATAGAGTGTCCACAGTTTGCTAGTTTTGTGCGTAACGTTACAAACTGCGTACAGTGAGCGCAAAACTAGCAAACTGTGGACACTCCATTTCAAATATATGGAAGAGCGTACTAAACCGATACGCCGGCGCCGCAAACTCAGTCGGCCGCTCACAGTTTGTCTACTGGGGACACAACCTTATACCTACCTTTTGAACTTGAAGCAAATAGTAAGTATCTAAGTAACTACTAACTTACCATTATGCAGATCATAGTGTATCCTAGGAGTTTCGCAGCCCAGGTCTACTATCAAGGTGGGCTCGACCCTCGTCAGCTTGGGGGCGCACAGAGGCAGCTCGAGTCTCTTCGGCTTGCCTCGGAACCATTCGGCGTAGTCGGCGTTGCTTTGCATTGTCTGCAAACAAATGTTTTTGGAATTAATAAACTCCGCTCAACTTCTCTCAAAGATTTTATATATAATTTTTTTTGTTAGACACAGTGACAAATAAGGATGGCAATAGTTAAATCCGTGGTGCAACTTAGACACAAGTTGAGCGGAGTTTATTAAAAGAGGCCTTTGAGTTTATCCTAGAGATTTATTTATTTATTTTTATTCTAGAATCTCAACGATTCTGTAAGTTACAGCATACAGAGTTGTTTACAAAAAAAAATTAAGGCTGATTACAAAGTTTCCACCGATTGCAATCAATGAGGCTATAACTAACTAACCTTCTATTTGACATTTAGGTATGTTGATAAAAGGTACATTGATTCCTGCCACGTCAAAAAGTAGTGGTAGGTATACCTTTCTCACCTCAATAGCCTTCACATACATAGCATCCAGCGCCTTAGCATCCTTATAGCAACAGAGATCCAACAGCACCTTGCCGTCTTGCTCAAAGGTGTTGATTATGTGAAGGAAGAACAGCGTCGAGGTGAGGTATCGTTTGTGCTCCTTGCCGTCCTTGCGGCTTATCAACACTATGTGGGTCTGAAAGGAAGTTGATACTGTTGCAGAAAACTTAGGCCTGGGACGTAGTTGAAACGGAGGCTTGACCAGCATCTAAACCAAGGCTGATTAGTGATTAAACCACGAATTTCTTCACTATGTATTCCCCCGCCCCGTTCAGAGACGAAAGTGCAAATAAATTGTCGGAATCTGAAATTTTGTTAAGACTTTTCATTTTCAATGAAGTAGTAATAACAATACCTAAGTGTGGATTGACACCATTAAAATTAATTTTTTTAACTTTTATGATCTCAACGTCTTGTTTATATTTCAAAAATGATACAGAAATATTTATATAACGTTGCAACGAGCCATAATTAATTCTTACCCTGTATGTGTCTATGTATGATAAATTTATTAAGTAAGTACATATTTTGTTTACCTCATGCTTGGGATACCACATCAGACTGCTGGCAAGGGGTTCGTTCGACAGTTGGTTCTGCAGCACGCCCAGCAGAGACACTGTCAGAGGCTGCTCCACTATCACGAAATAGTTTTCAGTCACCCCTGGAACAATTTCATTCATGAATTCTATAATAGTTTCTATATTAGTCAAATACTCGAGTGGAGGCCACGGACCGGCAAGCGCTGCGTTGGTCGTCCACCAACAAGATGGACAGACGACCTTGTAAAGACCGCAGGTCGGCGGTTTATGTAGGTCGCTTCCAATCGCAACACATAGAAATCTTTCAGGGAGGCCTATGTCCAGCAGTGGACGTCCAACGGCTGAGATGATGATGATGATGACTATATTAGTCTGAAGAAAGCTTGTGTGTTTGGATGTTCTATGCTTGTGTTTCAATAACACCTATATGGAATAAATTTGAAGTATAGATCGTTGCTAACAACAATTACTTTCAAAGAAAACTTCGTCAGTTTAAATGTGCATGAGCATGACGTTTAGGTTTATAAGTTGAAAAGGTACGTTCATTTTTAAGACACTGTTTTATGATGCTTACCAAACGTGTGCATATACGCAGGATGTAATGGCCAGCGTGGCTTTAAGCTACCCACAATGTGAGCTTTTTCAAACATATCACCTGAAAATAGAAAAAATATTTTAGACACATTCTATGCAGCACTAATTTAAATGTAAAAGATCAAACAAAATTAAAAGTGAACTACGTCAAAAGTATAAATTAGACTTTGATGTTGATGTAAATTAATAGTTGATGTAAAATTAATAAAATGTACCTTTCTCAGTGTAAGGGAATTTGACCACAACGTGGCGAAGAGTGCCTTTCACTACTGACATTCCAACATTGTACACATCGCCTGAAATAAAAAAGATCTGTTTAGTAAGTAATACTTATACATGACTAATAATTTTAAAGGGCAAATAAGCCGCAGCATATAATTTACCCAGCTGGGGATGATACCGGGCTAAAATATTGATGTGCGTGTAAGCTTACTACTTAAGCTGCATCTTTTACCTTTCTAGGACCATTCAATACTTGTGAAAAGGAAAATTTTCCGGTATCTAGGTCTATTAAATACATGTGAAACTGAATCTCGGATCATTTATTACTTGTAAATGAAAAGCGGTTGAATAACGTACCATTTGGCATAACGTGCGGATGAGACGTGTGGTTCACAAGTGCTAGTTTCTCCGATAAATTCTTCCGTTCCATCGTATCAAGAGTCACTGGATCTACTCTGAAATCATCACAAAGGAGAAATTAGTATATTAACTGTTTATAATCAATATTGATTGATTTTTAAATCGATATTTAATACGCGGATATTTCGTTTTTAGATTTCCGAACTTAGAATCACGCAAATGAGGTATTATTTTATATGAAATTATGATTATGTGTATTAATAACAGGCACGAAACCGGTTTTTTAACTTCAGAGAAATATACTTAAAGTAAATCTTTGCAGTAGGGGAACGCTGTAATATAATTGAAAAAAAAAATCTTACCTGTGAATAACTGGTCCTTCTGTGAAGGCGTATATTTCATCACCAAACGGATACACAGATATCATGGCATTGTCGGAAATGGATTCTCCTGGCTTGAATATTGCTGCCACTCTGAAAAGCACAAATTATTTTACCTTAGCTGTGTTATTTGAACGCTACCGAAAGCATAAAGTAAGATGATGGTTTATCGAGTTAAAAACGCTTAACCAACAATCGATTCTTCTATAAATTATTCGTCAACAGAACAGTAAGTAAGTCAGCCAATGTTTTATCAACTTCATCTTTTAATCGGTAACTTCAGGCCACAGAAAGGATGGATTATGAATTGTTTGCTAAATCAGGTAAGTATATAGGTACCTACTTAATACGTCAACGAACTTGGCATAAGACCACACAAAAAATCGACATTCCGTCAGTGTTATCTATGTCTAGTCTAGGTATTGGAACTTGGACCTGAAACGGTAGGCGTAAGTTCCAACCATTCGAAACGCGCACTTCAAACTTTGTTATGTTAGCACTACCTACGCTCTCCTTATTGTTTTTTAATTCATATTACAGTAACCTAATGCTAATCTCTTCGTACAAAGCAACTTCGTACTTACCTATTTATGTTAGAACTTCACAATACCTTTATTTAATCAGTATGTAGCCTTACTTATGTTTAAACTTTACTTATGTATGACTTACTTACTTATGTTTAAAGTGAAACACTGGTTAAACAACGTCCTGTCTTTATTTGTGGATAGTGACAAACAGAGACAGGACGTTGTTCAACCAGTGTTCAACTTTAAACATCTTTCATAAGTAAGGGGGTATGTAACTATGTGCAGGCATACCTGTCGAAAATAGTGTGGCACGGATCCGGGACTGATTTGGTACCGAATTCCGTGACCACGATCCTGTTGGCCGCGCGGTTTTTCTTCAACGTGTTGGTACGGAGAAACCGGCATTGGTACGTCACAGTTGCATCGTGAATAGCGAATCTAAAGTAAAAATACATTAAGTAAGTATAGCTAATTTCTCTTACCTACATCTTATTCATATCTTTTCTTGTTAAATTAACAAGGTCTTACATAATTGTATTTTCTCGTCAACCCCATCAATAAAAAGAGATGACGATAGATTTGTGTTCTAACTATGGAAAGCCTAGTCTTATAAATAACAAGATTCGTAGGCAGAAATTTAACATAAAAAGTATTGTAGTAAATTGACTACTTACACGAAATTGTTTTGGAAGAAAAAGAATACCGATGTCTAAGTGGCTAAATTATAAATTTAAAAAAACCGACATCAATGTTATAAACTGAGCAATTTTCTGTACTCTCGAGGTGCGAAAAAGTAGCCAATGTCCTATTCCCGGTCATTATCTATCTATATTTATTGTCAATCGTACACACATTTTTGAAAATCATTTAATTTTTTATACCCAGCTTTAAAAAATCACTAGTTTTTAGGATGAAAGTCTGACAATAAAATAATATTTATATTTTATGTTCTTCACCATGCACGGTTCTATAAAATATTGGGTCGACTTTCGCCATACTTCTTTCAGCCAAATCGGTTCGGTGGTTGTCGAGTTATACCTAGAGGAACAAACATACATCCATCCGTCCAAATATCCAAACTTTTGCATTTATAATATTAGTGTGATAGTGTGATTAGGATGGGATTACCTGTGCAAAAGAGCTGAGCTGTCAAATATGTGTTGAAATCGCATGGATCCCACTTTTAGAGATCCCGGGCCGTTGCGTAGTAGCGTACCCTTTAGCCATGAAGGTATCTCCCCTAAAAATATACATCGCAAGTATTGAAATTATACTAAACAAGCATAATCTTTTGAGTGTTAAGTCGAGTAATCTACAATCAACAGAAACAGACTCAATTTTCATCGCGTCTATCACAAGCAGGACTTTTGTATGAAACCGAATGCGTCTGGCCGAGCACTTAGTTACCTGTCTGTGACTGGCACATAATATATAGTAGGTGGATATATTATTATATTAAAAATTAAAAATTTGAATATAATTTATTCAGTAGGACCACTTTGAATAGTCTTAAGAGAAGTGATTCTACTCCTGTTCTTTCGCGACCAACACCGTGAAGAATATAGGCACGGATAAAATGTGATAGATAAACTAATATTTTTTTTATACGTACCAGTAATCTTTCCTTCCAAGGGCTCATCCACTTCCTCCTCACAGGAGCGTAGCCACACGCTGGAATCGCAGTTTGGGTAGAGCTTCTCTTGAAATTCAGCCATCGCAACTAAAACTATTGTAATATTCTTCAATGACACTTATTTCAGTAGTATTAGCTTGATTATAATAAATATATTTATAAAGAAAGCACGTAGATTTAAAATTCTGGAAGGTCATCAACGGAATTATGCACTACGACATATTTTTTGTTCATGAAGTTCTTGCAGCGCACTATTAGAATAGCTATAAGAAATGTCAAGTTTTAACTTTAAATTACAAAAAAAAATCAAAGTCACACACAAAGAACATTTTGGTCACTGTTTACAGTAAGTAGATAAATTTTCTTTAATCTGCACATACAACTCACCTCAGTAAAACTTCACAACAAAACTTTTAACTTCCACCTGCATTACTCACTACCGATTTATTTAAATAAAATAATTATTTTTTATTTTAATTGCTTATACAAGCGTAGTTCGCGGCGAGTGGAGTCAGAATGGTACTGAGAGGGTGACTGGGGGATGGAGCTGCCTCCCTTCACGAGTACATTCGAGTACTTGCGCCGACCTTAACCGCCCTCGACCGACGCACTCTGTAGAGAATGCCAGGTATTTATTAATTTTATTGGATTTTTTCGAGAAAATATTGATCAAAAACTATTTAAGTAAGCTTTTATATAAGTAAGCTCTAAGTACTTAAACTCTTACTTATTTTGATTGTGGACATAAAATAATGAGTTTGATTTTAATTTTTTTTAATGCAACAAAACTAGGAGTTCATATTTGTATATTAGGAAGGTTGAAAAGAACTATGACGGATATAATTAAGATGACTCTACCACTAGGATCTAGTAGTACGCACGATGGATCTAGCTAGGCATTCGTAAAGTTAGCCTTTTCTGGTAGTGTAGCTTTTTCTTACTAAATTTTCTACTGCGCATCGAAACAGCTAACTTCACGAACGCTTAGATCCGTCATGCGTACTGTACTATGACGACGACCCTATCTAATGGTAGGTATTTTCTTGTTGAATTCGGAAAAAGAATGTAAGTACCTACTTACCTAATTTTAATAATTTGGAGAAATAAAAATACTTTATTTGTTTGACGAATTAAAGTTGAGGTGTGCACTGTGCATGTGCATGGATGTTATGTGTTTACAGTTGCCAACTTATTTGCTTAATTAGTAAGTAGTTCTTGCAACAGTAAAATAATACAGCTTCTGAGAGTCCCCTTGTATGTAGCAATTCTAACAAATTATACATATAAAGGTTCCTGTACACACATAAGTTTTCTAATTATTTACTATGAGACATGGTACTTTGATTGGATTATACAGCCTGTGTCATCTAAAATGAATGCTTTTCAGATCGTTAAAGAAATTTTCAAATTCAGTGGTTTCGGAGATTATCACACACGTACAATACAGCAAAACATTCCTCTCTATTTATTCTATTACTATTAGTATTAAATTCTAGTAAACCACGTTTCTGGTCAACTGTGCTCCGCCGCAGCATTTTTGTTACGCCTGCAATCACTTAATCAGGTTATTACGAAATATCCTAGCAAAAAAAAAACGAATACTTACCTACATATATTGAATGATATGATGATATGTATGATAAAATAATTTCGAAGATGCAATAGTAACTACAAACTTATAACACCCTTCTCTTTCGTCGGGAGTTAAAAATAATTCTAAACAAAATTCATTAAAAATGTAGGTATTATTTAAACTAAGCACTTATGTAAACCGAAAAAGGTGAAAAAGTTCACGTAACCAGCGGAAAATTTAGGCGCATACCTAGATTATTTACATGTACATTTGTTTACTTCGGCTATATTTACAATATACGAGCATGAAGCGTGTAGTTCTACGGCTGCAAATTAACTGCGAAAAGCTCAATTTCTTTACACTGATGCCCATTCTCTTGGCATAGCATTTTGTAACGAGAAAACGCTACGAAATCGAGAGAAAAGTATTTATTTTATTTTTACATTAGTACCTACCTAAGTATATTTTTAAGGCGAATCCTTCTTAGTAGGTTGGAGGAGTCAACTACGTTTCACATCTTAGTAAGTACTCACTCACATATTTTTGAGAAATTGGTGACGACTTGAAGAAGAGCGAATTGTAAATTCGCGACTGTTTTTTCGTGTTTTTTCAATTCAAATGTCTCAAATTGAAAAAATGTATTGACGGATTTTCATGGAATTTATGAAAGAAGGTCACGATCCTGACATTGATCGTTGAAATTAAGTTCCGGGCGGGTCTTCTTTGATAGTCAAGTTAAAAGCTGTAGCGGGTAGCGAAAACAAAATATCTTAATGTCCCAATCATTAAAAAATAATTGCATTAAAAAAAGCCTGTGGCGGTGAGAGCCTCCTCCAAGTGACTCCATGTAATATTGTCCCTAGCCATTCTAGGCCAGTTTTCCAGCTACCTTTACTATGTCGTCGCTCCACCAAGCGGAAGGTCTACCTCTTTTCCTTTTTGCATCGCGAGGCATCTAGCTGGTAGTAATTTGACACCATCGGTTCTCTTGAACTCCTTGCAGACGTTCCGCCCATCTCCATTTGAGTTGTAGAATCCGCTGAATTACATCTTTTCTCCCAATAATTAGGTACGTCAAATATAATGTATTGGTAACCTACCTATAGGTAAGAGTTGCTTCTTAAAATTTGAATATAGCTAACGGAAGAATTTTGCTTCTAATAAACTCTTTTAAACCGACTTTAAAAAAAGGAAGAGGTTCTCAATTCATCTGAATCTTTTTTTTGTGCATTTTTTTTATGTAGGTACGTTCACCGATTACTTGAAGACATCTGGATCAACTTGAAAAATAATTTATTTGTTTGAAAGGGTATACTTTCCGATTACAGCCACAAAAAATTGGTGAGGGTCTGTCGAGGATCTTCTTAGTTATGAACAGAAATGCACCTCGAAAGAAAATGACCCAACTGAACTGCCACTCAGACCCCTAGAAAATATTACTTAGTACCTAAGTGTTCAATTTTTTTTTATGTTCAAATTTTAAATGATTTAGATAGATAGAGTAATTTCTTCATTACGTTAGATATTCTAAGGGTTCGCTATTGAGTTGCACCAGCTCGGGAGTCACATTGCGGATTATCCCCGAGGGCCCTCCCCCTGACCTTCAGCACACGGCCACGGCACAAGTTCAATATCGAATATCGTCTCGTGGGATTTATGAAGCACTTACGCTAGTGGTCACGTTTTATCAGGCGAATGTGTGTTTTTGCATCCATTCAATTCAAAAAACATTTATTCAGTACCTCTAGCTAGGATTTATGATTTAATGCCGGTCTGTTGCTATAAATGTATCACTGAGTACCAACCTTGAATGTAATTTTACTGGAACATGGGCGCGGGCACAGCTAGTCTAAAATAAAGTGATTCTCTCCTATTGTATTTAAGTGCACGGAAAGGATTTTCCAAATAAAATAAACTGTCATGCTGGAATAGCGTCGTAGAAATTACAATCATTGCCTAGACGCAGGATTAAAAACGTGCAAGCATTCTAAAAATAGCCCACCCTCGCCTGAAACAACGTGATTTCGATAAATAATAAGTAGATAGACCTACTTATTTAACACCCTATTACCGCAAGTCGAAATTGTAAACCTAGTTTAAGATAGGCTTAAAATAAAGCACTCAATATAATAGGTATACATTTTATAATAAAATAATGCATTTTACTAGAAATTTCGATTTCGCTACACGATTTTATCGCGTCTGTGAAAATTAAAATATTAGTCTCGTAGTCGTCTACAAAGCAGCGCGAAAAATAAAATTACCATTTAGGTAAGCTTTAACTATTATTTCACTATTTAGGTTCATGTGTGCCTTCAAAAGCTCTACCAATAACACAATACTGATACAGTTGGTTTAATTATGTGCTAAACAAAAATGATGATAGGTGCCTGTCTGTAATGAATAAAGTTTGAGGTCTGATATAGGTAAGTACGTACTTAAAAAAATGTTTTACGAATTCGCTAAAAATATAATTATTCAACTTTTGTGAACTTAGGTAACTCTTCCAATTACAAAATCGTACCATTTCCAGAAAAAGTAAAGAAGCCATTTTGCACGTGCAAATACTGGCGTGATGCGTATCGACCCGCGTTAAATGCCTCGTGCTAGCTGCCTAGCTAGGGTTACGATCTCACGTTATTCATTGAAAAACCCGTGTCTCCTCATACGTTTCAATTAACGTGGTTGGTTTCATCATAAATGTTTTCTATTAAAAGAAGTTGCTAAAAGAGCGACCTGATTAAATAAAAGTTTTCAAAGCTTTGGTCTTTCAAAGTTACTTTACGATATAAATAATACTTCAAAACATTAAAAAAACTTGTAATTTGTTGATATTTTAGATTAAAAATACGTTCAGGTACATTTTTACAATAATGATAAGTAAGTATTAAATTTAAAATAAGATTTGAATCAAAGTTTTTTCTCATCTGAATTGCAAGCGTTGCAAATCTTGCACGGAGGACAGATACAACAAGAGCAGACTTTACAAGGATGCAGATAGTACTCATCTCCCACAGCGTAGCACCGGCCTAGATTCAACATATCTTCAAGGTCACATCTAGGGAAACGAGAAATATTTGTATTTTGTTTCTTTATCATTTTTTAGATCTTTGGGCCTGCTAAACCATTTATGAATTAAGTCTCAAGTTAGCTAATTGACAGTTTAAATAAGGAGTACCTACCGCTCGCACATTTGTCATCATCGCTGATGAGCACCCAGAAGTCTTTTGCAAGTACTTTTACTTATCGAGTTAGGATGTTGAGAAGGTACCTAATTTAAACTTTACTTTGAAATGAGGAAACAAGCCCTTAAAAGTTAAAAACTTGGTCAATGGCAGTTGATTGTGTAATCGTAAATTTTGTTTTCTCTAAAAAAAATGAGTAACTGATGTCGAAATTTCTAAAGAAGTTGTTTCGTAAATCGTTAGTCTGCATCTAAAACGATGGACTTGTAAAATTAAAACTTACCTGCAAAATTCCAACAACTTGTTTTCAGATTCATTAAGAGTAGGCACAGCGTACTCTACGATTCCGCCCTTGCCGACTGTGACCGGGGTAGCGCAGATTTCCATGTTGTAACATTTCTCAGGGTCTTTTTGTTCAACTAAAGCACTGTCTATAAACGTCGGTTTTTCGAATAAACCTAAGAAAATGAGACAAGGTAATCAGGCTTTCGTATCAAACATCATAGAAGTAGCGACAGTATTCTATTGCACACTTATTTTAACAGACCTTTCATGATATTGACAACGAATCTAGCGGTGGAAAAACCGATGGAGAGGTGCCCCTGTTCGTTGTTGCTTTTCACTTTGCAAACGATATCATCTGCCTCGCGGACCAGACGAGTCAAACAGTCTACTTGTGTCTAGAATAGAGTAACATTGATTAAGTGCCTATAGTAATGTTAACTAAATAATGACGATAAATAAGTACTTACCTACTTAAATGAACTCGGAAAAAATTACTTATGTGTTAAATCGGTGGGGCTTGTCTATTTCCACATCGTTTGCAATTATTTTTTGCATGAATAAACTTCTTGTGAAGGTAGGTACTTTTGTAACTAAGTAAATTTTTGTAGCTTCCTGTAAATAAATGTAAGTACCTACCTACATGCATTTAAAAAAAGTCTCCAAGCCAATTGTCATAATAATAATTGGGGAATAGCTAGGTCAAAAGCACCTTAAACTGGTGAGCTTGTATGAAGAATGTAATGAGAGTGAGTGAGGTGTAAAGGCTGACATGTTAAATAAAACCCGACGTCAGATATGAGTAAAACGCCACTAGCCGAGTCAATCGGAAGATAAGTTGGTAATACTTACCTGAGGAAAGTTCCCAGCCTTCCCAGCAGAGAAGACAGGCACTCGAGTGCACCGTCCCGTGCCGCAGATAACGGGGATGCTGGCACCGCGCGGGTCGGCGCCCGTGATGGAGCAGAACAGCTGGTTGGCTCGCATCGCGTTGATCGCATTCACGCCCAGCAGGCGGCGCTTGTCGTACACTCTCGCCATTTCTAACGTCTACAATGGTTAAATCTATTATGACGTCTTTCTTTACTACCATTTAAAAAATATTTAGTGCGTTTACTTTAATGCCATGCGGTGCCTTCGGAAGGAAGGGGTCGCTATAACTGCAGTGACAGGTTCACCATGTGCGTCGGTGTGTTAAAAATCTGCAAAAGCTAATATTTTAAAAGATTTGGCCTGTGGACTCCTATTCATTTTTAAATTTAGTTCTGCTTTTCCAGATAAAAGTGAAAATCAACTACCGGATGCATTTTTATACAACTAAAACAATATTTTTATAATTTAAAGCCAAAAAAAATAGAAAAACTTTGAGTTTAAATTATACCTACCTATATCTGCGAGAAACTGTTAACTTTAGACCGAGCATTATAGTGTCAATGGAAGGAAAGTCTCAATACGCGACTTGTCATAAGCCTTCCACTCTTCGAGATTGCGATCTCTTCTAGTCATAATTTCGTTTTCTTGTTCTACTAATCTAGCACTAACACCTACATAAGACAAAGAAAACTAACGTGTTTGACGAGAGTAAAGTTACAGTCCACGGGTGGGGTCTGTATCGCTATAATGGCTTGCGGGCAGAACTGGGCACAGGCGAGGGTGATCGTGCGAACAAACTGCATGTTCTGTAAGAACAGCTCGCGGTCCTGCGTAAAGCAGCAAGGGGGCAGAGAGTAGCAGCCTCCGCAGATCAACACCACATCTGAATCCTAGGAAATGAAATATCATCACGACTACTGTATCCCCAAAGTATGGTTAACATCAACACAAATATCAGGTCGCCCATGTGCAACATCTGCAGATCTGATTGAATGTCTACCATCCTTAGATTACAGTAGATAGCCTGATAACGTTCCATTTTAGTTAATTTAAGTATTGGTAGATGACCTTAAATGTTGTTTTCCCCGAAATGTGTAAAGTCCTTACATGTAGAGCAGGCTGGAGAAACACCCGACCCTGGTACGCCTCTACTTCAGGGCTGGTGTCGATATGCGCGACGTCGTTGGCCACGCCCATCACGAACCTTTCCGGCACATCGTCATACAGAGCAAGGATTTTAATCACTTTCTGCTGTTTAAGGAACAGAGAGGCGATTCGACCGACATCGCTGCCTGCTCCTATCACACAAACCTGGAAAAAACTATAGGTACATTAACGTATAACGCGTTCACTGCCACTCTCTGCAGTACCTACCCTCCGAAGGCACCGGCAACACGGCCTTCAGCCTGTTTATCCCGTTGGGGAATCTCGTGTTAAGCAAGTTCTCATTTTTTCAAGCATTTATTTAACTTGCTGTGTTAGTATGTAAGTATGTAACATTGTAAACACTCCTTTTAAGCAGAAATAGTTAAAAAGCTAGAAATAATTAAGTATTTAATTAAGTTTGGTAAGTATAAGTAATATTATGTAGGTATGAGCGATTGGCCAGCTCCTGTACTGGTGCTTTTAAGCCACTCCTGCGTCACAGCGTTTTATAATTTGTAATTCTCATAAACACGTAGAGGTTAATCTAATCCCCCAGAGCCAGACAATTTCTTATGATGCAATTGTACCAAGTTAGGTAGTATAGTCGTATTGCTCATTATACGGACTAAAAGTGAAGGAAAAAATGTCATTTTTCCTTCAATTTTGATTAGTTTTGATGCGTTTTATGTCAAAATTGAAGGAAAAATGACATTTTTTCCTTCACTTTAGTCCGTATAATGAGCAATACGACTATAGGTATAAATCAAGCCACAATGGGTCCAGCCTTGAAAAGGATACGTGATACAAGTATCTGATGTCAGCCACAAGAGACTGTTCGCAATTTCATTACGAAATAAGAGGAAAATAAGGTGCAGTTTACCTTTTGCGGTGGAAATCTTGGCACAGGACAGTAACTCTCGCATTCTCTTTCTATTTTTGCTAATGCTTCGGACATCACGAAGTTCTGGTACCTTGCTCTAGGCTGTATCAATGACGATGATACAGAGAGAATCCTTCTGCATGTTTGGCGGTACATAGTAAACTTACAGATCACTAAAGTTCAAAAAGAGTTTTGTAGTATTTCCTATAGCTGAACTGGTTACATTTAGTTACATCAATAGCGTTTGATTGGTATGTTTGATCATGTTTATAACATTTTATTTTTTGGATATTTATTTTCTATGAAAAACGTATTAATTTCTCTGTGCTATGAAAGGTGAAAGATCATAGAGAAGCATTGATGAAAGGTGTCATAGAGGAAAATCAATTTAAAAATATAAAAATAAAAGTCAAAGATAAGGTATCGTTGGGTATCGTTCCTTTCACTACTGACCTACACCGTACCACCGCCGACCAGGGACTGAATAACCGAAAAATTACGCTACCTCTTTATAAGGGTATGACGTCATACCGCTATATTCCGGTTACCCAAATATTTCGGTACCGAAAAAAATAAAGGTATGACAATAAGGGTACCGAAATTCTAACCGGTATAAGAAAATAGCGCTACCTAAACCCTTATGATAAAGGTTTTCTTTGATATCACCGCGCCCGCCTATCCTTGGCTAGGTTTAGTTTACTTACGTCATTTCACTGGCCGGTGTGGTGTTTTGACGACGAATTATTGCGAGCGAACTTTGGGAGAATCATGAATTTTCCTCAAAAATGGATGATGGATGATGGATGATGCATGATGGATGATGGTGGTGGTGGTGGTGGTCATGATGATGATGATGATGATGATGATGACGATGATGATGATGCTTCGTAAATTCACGTTTTTCGTGGTAGGTACTTGTTAGGTACATGTTTCAGGTACCTGAAACATGTACCTAACCTACTTTGTACAATCACAACACTCCAATGCAATTAATAAAGTTTGTGAGGGAGGATGTATGGATTCGTAATTTCGTAATTTAGTATAGCTTCGTAACTTCGTAACTTCGTATCTTCAAAACTTCGTAACTTCGCAATTTCGTATCTTCGCAACTTCGTATCTTCGTAACGTCGTAACTTCGTATCTTCAAAACTTCGGAACTTCGGAACTTCGTAACTTCGTATCTTCGCAACTTCGTATCTTCGTATCTTCGTAACTTCGTATCTTCGCAACTTCGCAACTTCGTAACTTCGTATCTTCGTATCTTCGTGACTTCGTGACTTCGTAACTTCGTATCTTCGTATCTTCGCAACTTCGCAACTTCACATCTCCGCATCTTCGCAACTTCGTATCTTCGCATCTTCGTATCTTTGTAACTTCGTATCTTCGTGACTTTGCAACTTCGCAACTTCGTAACTTCGCAACTTCGCAACTTCACAACTTCGTATCTTCGCATCTTCTAGATACGAAGGTGCGAAGTTGCGAAGTTGCGTAGATACGAAGTTGCGAAGATACGAAGTTACGAAGATACGAAGATACGAAGTTGCGAAGATGCGCAGATGCAAAGTTGCGAAGTTGCGAAGTTACGAAGTTGCGAAGTTGTGAAGATACGAAGATATGAAGTTATGAAGTCACGAAGATACGAAGTTACGAAGTTATGAAGATACGAAGTTGCGAAGATACGAAGTTACGAAGTTGCGAAGTTATGAAGTTTTGAAGATACGAAGTTATGACGTTACGAAGATACGAAGTTGCGAAGATGCGAAGTTGCGAAGTTACGAAGTCACGAAGTTACGAAGATACGAAGTTGTGAAGATGCGGAGATGCGAATTCGCGAAGTTGCGAAGTTGCGAAGATAAGAAGTACGAAGATACGAAGATATGACGATGACGATGATGATTGTGTTTCGCTCATCAAGCCCTTTCATATTATGATACCCATATCAAAAAAAAGTTCCATGGAATGGAACAGGTCCTGACTTCATCATCAGAACAGCATGGTGTTTCGCTCATCAAGAGAACAGCATTGTGTTTTGCTTATCAAGCCCTTTCATTTGATACCCATATCAATAAAAAGTTCCATAGAACAGGTCCTGACTCCATCATCAGAACAGCATGATGTTCCGCTCATCAAGAGAACAGCATTGTGTTTCGCTCATCAAGCCTAACGCAGGTTGCGGGCGGCTAGCGGGGGGTACGCCCCGTCTTACCCGCCACCTCATCTCCTCGGCCTCCCCTCTGAGATTTGAATATTGGTACCTAGTTAGATTAGGCTAGCATAATAACTACCTACCAAAAACGTTACCAAATACCTACCTACATAGATAAAGTACCTAGGTATGTACTGTATGTAGGTACCTACTGTCTGAAGAATGACAACTAGGTAGATAAGTAGGTAGATACTCCTTAGGTAATCTATGAAAACTCCTATCCTTGACAAATTTAATTCGCAAGATTTGAACCTAACAAACATACATACATAATTACATACATTGCAAGTTAAATAAAAGCTCGTAATAAGCCTAGACGGCGTTTTTCCGTTTTCTTCCCATTTGTAACAAGCAATGATATAACTAGGTAGGTACCTAGCAAATAATATTTTCTAGTAGGTAGGTTAGTAGGTACTTATACGTATGTACCAAATTGAAAGCAGATAAGTAAGTAGGTACTGTGCGTGGATTGCGTGCGTGAGCGCGTGCGTAACAGAACGAAATCTCAAAGAAACTCGGCACTCGGTGGTAGCGCGCCCCCAAGGGGCCTCCCCCAGCCCTCCCACCCCGCCAGCCGTCGTCGCCACCCCGCTTGCATCCTTGTCGGCTCGACTTCATTTTTGATATTGTAAAATTAAGTCTATACCGCTATTATACCGCTATAAAAATAAGGGTATGATAGCGGTATATACCGCTATTATACCGGTTTAAAAATAAGGGTATGATAGCGGTTTATACCGCTATTATACCGGTATAAAATAAAGGTATAATAGCGGTATAGCCTACCTCTACCGTTATTTTATACCGTTATTTTATACCACTAAAATAGCGGTATAACCATACCTCTATTTGATAAAGGTAGCGCTTTAGCCATACCGCTATCTGATAATGGTACCCTTACTTTTTTGCGCTACCATAACGATAATACCATACCGCTTTCAGTCCCTGCCGCCGACCGACCATCGAGTACCCTAGAGAGGTACCCTTCCCGCTTTTTTTTGTAAAAATAAGTTAAGTATTTTTTTTTAAAGAAAGTGTTTAGGAACTTATGCGCCTATGCTATGCGTATACTAAATACAATGTTTTTTAAACCCAAATAACTTAAAAACTTGGCTTTATCATTACTATCACTTAGTAGAAATAAACTATAATTAGACGTTTTTGTTCTGTGCTTCAACTAATTCAGTTAATTTGAAGTAATATAACGTTGTTTGAAAACTCCTTTATTGATGATTATGATTATGATGAATTAACCTTTGTTGATGACTGTACCAGTCGTAGCAACAAGAGAGGAAGCTAGTGCAAAATTAAAAAAAAACCCGACTACGGGTTTAAACAATTCTTAAAGGAGAATAATAAAACAAAATTATAGAACAGACATCAATTTTAATAGATATAAGTTTAATATTTAACATTTGTATTGATTATTACATAATACATATTGTCTACATAGACAGGCATACGTTCATGTTTCAACCAACACGGAGGAATAAAATGACTAGACCGTTAAAAGCCGCCCAGACAATTCGACATTAGGTATTACTTGAAGTTCAAACACACTTTTAAACACATTCTGGGAATCAATATTACATTTTTTAAATGTGTTTAAACATAAATTTAGTACTGGAATCAATTTTGTTATCAAAAAATTCTAAACAGGTAACTAAAACACAATATCTACTCAGAATAAAATTGAAAACAGTATAAGCAGCTACTTTGTAAAATGATAACATTAAAAAAACTATTAATCAGGCGCAACAAAACTCACCAACACACTGACTGACTGCCGACGCGAGACGTGAGGAAAAACGGAAATCGTTGTAGTCGAATTATATCGACGATGTTGTTTTGAAATCAAAAAGTTCTCATGTTGGTGAACTTCATTAAGATTCGGATTTAAGTAATTCAAAATACTACATTGGTACACTGAACGCAAGCATTAATTTTCTACTAAACTTAAAATAACAGATCATTGCTACATTGAATAGGTGCTCCTGTAAATTTACAAAATAACATAAAATCAACAACATTTTCACAAAATACATCATATTCTTCGCAATTTTATACGAAAATAATAAATGATTTTAAATAAAACTATAATTAATAAAATCACAATATATTTTTTAGAAACACTCTGAACAGATCTAAAATTCCAAAGTCTAGTTAGTTGAATCCACGAAACGTTCGGTTGTAAAATCCGTAACGTTGTTGTGCATACATATAAATAATTGTGCCTTTCACGAGAATAAAATTGTGCTTTAACATCTCACTTATCTAGACGGCTCTACGTTATGTAATATTGCCTTTAATTTACTCGATCGGAAAAAGTTTATTTTAATGGATGAAAAGAACATGCGATTCTACGATGGACTTTTGATGTAACACTAATAAGTAATAACTTAAGGAAGAACATGGGGTTGCATTATACGGAAGACATTTTTATAGCAGTTGTTTTTTTACATATCGCAACATCGAGAAAATCAAAGGCAAATAAATTAACAGAAACCGACTGCAGCTTCGTATGACAAATCTAAAACTACCCTCTCTATATTCACAACCCGTCGCGTGCGACGCTTAATAGTAGATCATAAGAAATGTGCCGATCACTTGTTTACAACCCGCTTGCTTTTAAATCTTGCTTCAAGGCTGTCATCCACAAAAGCGAAGCAAGGAAAGGAAATACCTAATTGAAAACGAATGCTAAATAGAAATTTTAAGTGGATGCGATTTTAGGTATTACGCTAATTATAACCATAACTATTCGCTTTTGTAGATATCGAACCTTTAAATTATGTTAAAGGAGGCTTCGTGCCCAATGATTTTTCCCTTTTTGGGATTTTTCCCCTTTTGAAAACATCATTGCTATGATTTAGTAGCCCTCTATTTTTTTTTTGGCTAATTTGATTTCGCTTTCATTTTATTTCATTTTTAGGCAACTTACCCACAGCCGACGATTAGCGAAAAGCGAGTAGAACTATAGGTCTACCGGAATCTCATGGCAAATGAGGAAATAAAAATTTATTGCGTGCAATACTGGGGAAATTGGATTAAACGATCTTGATACTTTAAAATTTTTATTTATGCTAAAGATTAATGAACATGAAGTATATAAGGTATGTGTATGAAGAATATTGTTATACATCGGTTTCTTCATAGGAAAATAAGTCATGAAAAATAAATCAATCGTACATTACTTTATGTACTAATTTATTATATATCATTTAAATCATACTAAAACTTAACACCTCATTGAGAACTAGAAAACAAGAACCAAGAACTCCTCTTGCATTTTTTGTTCTTCATCAGATGATGAAGATAAAGAGGTATTTATTATAAATCGCTCTTCCAGCCTCTCAATTACTCTATCTTGCTTGATGAAATCGTTTTCAATTTTCTTTACATGTTCACAACATTTTCGCCATTCCTCACCACCAATTTGAGAGAACGCTTCTTCTGTTAATAATTTTATGTCACTTGCAGGCCTATTTACATTTTTATCAGCAACTTTTTGCTTCATTATACCCCAAATCATTTCTATGGGATTTAAGGTGCAATGATAAGGCGGGAGCCTTAAAACTTCGTGACCGTGCGATTTTAATACTTCATCTATCTCATATACAATTCGTCGTATAGTAGTACTGGAAACACCTATAAAGAAGGTACAATTAAATAAGAAAAATATAAAATAAACTAAAGTATCAAACCAACTCAGTCCAACTTACCGGTCAACTCAACGACACGCTTTAAAATCAAAGATCGAGTTTGATTTTCGCCTTCTTCTTCGCTTATTTTACGATACACATTGAAAACAATATTTCTCGCTTGAGATCGAAGTGGCTTTTTCGACATTGTCCCAAAAACAACAAAATAACAAGAAGAAATCACTAGCACTAGCAAAATTTCAGCAGCGGTTGACAGATCTCGTAATTTGATTAGACAGGTAATGATTGACATTGCCATATGAAAATCACAATTTTTTATTTTTTTTTTATGCCATGAGATTCTGGTAGACCTATAGAAACATTGTACGAAGAGATAATCTATTGCTAATCGCTTCTTAGTTCCTCGTCGGCGGTGGAGAAGGTGTCTTGACTGATTTCATGTCCAAGAGAATATAGACTAAGAGCAAATCGTAGGAAGTATTGTATCATCGTGTACTAGAACAGTGTTCCGCAAAGGGTGTGCCGCGGAACACTGGTGTGCCGTGGTCATTAGTTGGTGTGCCTCGGAAAAATAAGGTTACCTATCACAGTTAGGCTACTCCAAGTTTAGACCGCATATGCTCAACTACATAAGCTCATGTTTCGCATAAAATAATTGATTGTTCATTTATGGAGGTACTCCAAAACTTTCCGATTTCCTAGATGTACCTACCTTGAACACAAAAAGTTTGCGGAACACTGTATTAGAACACATTACGTTACTCAAGGGTCCTACAGTCTATCTGATCTGGCCTCAATTTGCAGAAATAATTTCCATGCACATTACACGGATACCGTAGATAATCTAGCTATAGACTAATTTATAGTAAAGTACCTACACCACGAAGTTTGGCGCAAAACACCTATGAGTTTTAATTGTCTGCTAAGGTATGAAAACTTCCTTAGCCACCATAAACAAAAGGAATATTAGTCAAAGAAGTTGTAAGTATACAGGTACTTACGATAAATAACTTTAAAAAAGAGACAGTATTTTATGATTTCAAAAATATTGAGTAAAATATATTTTATGATATAAATATATTAAGTAAAATATAATATAAGTTTATTTTTTTATTTTGTGTAGTTTTTTGTTTTTTCTCAATATTGAGTAACAACAAAATACTTTACTTAGTGTAGGTACACTGAATCTGTAAAAAATATGTGTCACTCAGGTGATGATTTATGTAAAATGTTTAATTTAAGTTTAGTGAGTAGTAAATACTGTAAAAACGTTCGGGATCAGAACATACAAAATATTTGAAAATACGTAAAGAACCGATATTTTACAATACCTACGTGAAACCAAGGCCTACAAAATTTAAGTTTACCTACAACGTTTCCTAGTATAAGAATTATTACGGTGTCACCGTAATAATTCTTATACTACAAAATGATACTACCATACGTAGGTACCTACGTGAACTATACAGTGAGGTTAACCGTTGTTTCGTTATAATAAGAATGAATCTTAGCAAAAATAGTGACATCGATTTCAAAAGACAAATATTTAGGTATACAACATCAACAATAAGTATCTTCTCATTTTCATATAAAATAAGTAGTTTGAAACGCTTATAGAATAGAAGTAACAAGAATTATATTGGTTGACTTATCATTTTATTGCGTAGGTACCTAAAGTACCAGAAGATTATATGAAATCTTCTCCCATCTACATTAAAGTCTCGAAGCTGCAGTTGGCAACATCTTATATCACAATATAACTAATTCTTATACACGAATCAATTATACGTATATCATACACGCAATGGTAAACAGAAAGATTACTTGGACTGAACTTAATTTGCATCCTGAAAATACTTGGAATTAATCGGAAATTATTACTAGGGATTTTGGTGGTTGATTTACAATAGAGGTTTACGGTTAGGTTAGGTTAGGAATGCCTGCCAAATTGTGACCGTTTAAAGTGTAGATATACTTAGGTGAGTTCACCTGATTTAATAATATACCCATGTTTTTTTATTGCCTCCGTACTGCGCTGACACAGATTGCGGGCAAAGCCACATACATCTACACCATATGATTATTATTATTAGAATACCTATTTGTTTTGAGAAACATTGTTGTTGTGCAGATAGTCTGTGGTTGAATAACTTCAAGATTATTCTATCGTTCTAAATTCAAAATCGGTTACACATTCTAACAATACATACATACGATCACGATATCCTACACATTAGTCAGACAAGATACACAAGGCAAGAACAAGTCGTGACATTACAAACTATCTAATCTAATTTGGTGTCAACGAGGGAATAACAATGCCAAAAACGGATTTACGCTAAGATTTACGATACTATGTCGGATAGTAGAGTAGCACTACCTTCTTGTTCTAAGTATTGAAATATACAGAATGATGCCTTCTCCTTTCGAATGAGCTGAAGTCTAACTTTACAACGCACTGTTGCGTAAACACTTCAGAATTTTTGTTTCTACTTTGGAAAATTATTAAACGTGTTTGAAACTAACATCAATATCATAAAAACTTAAGCCAATAGTAGTGTCACACACTCATACAAATCTCCATTACACAAAAGCTCTCCAATTATATTATTTGACATTTAACTACATTAATTCGCATAATATTACTAATTTTAAAATTACTTCAGCCAAACTAACAAGTAGGTAATCACAAGGCTCAAATCGGATCCTAGCTTAAGAGATTATACCTACACATCGACATGATTTCACACATTTTACTAATTTAAATTTATAAGATTAAGGTATTTAAACTATAAATAGATCGATAAATATAGTAGAAGAGATACATAGGTTAAGGTTCCCTGTTTTAGATTTTCATTCGTTTTATTTTAAAGTCCGAATTATTTACTACATGATACATTTCCAACATGTAGCTAAATAACTCAGACATAATAAATAAAAGTCAACAAGAACAAAACGCATGGCACTTAGAAGAATAGAACTTATGTTATTTACATAAAACTTCATTCAAAAAAATATTGTTTAACATGGAGTCTACAATTTAGATAAAAACGTCAGAAAGATTTTAAGGCAAGAAAAGGACAAGATTTTAAATTTGGAAATTGCTCTAAATGTCATTTAATAAACATCAGACGCTACGTTTTACTTAAAATAGTACAATGTTTTCAACTTGAAACAGTTTTCGTATTACTTGAATCCCTACGATTAATTTATTGAACGGTACGGAAAGAGCATAAGAGTGCAGTTATAGCAGATTCTTATGTACAATAATTAATTATTGCTTGTTAAAATGTTGTAAGATGCTCTCAAGTTGAGTCGACAATCTTGATAAATAAATTGTCAATTTTAACATTATGATTTTGACATTACCTACTCCAACGTCCAGAAATCGTAGATTATCATTTTTAAAAACAATCAATGTATTCAAAATGAACGCATCTTCAACCTTAACTCTATATAGAGTGGAAAATTAGACTAAACTTATTGCAAATTTCGTTTGGAAATTCAAAGACGGATTCCGTACATATTGCTATAACTTTACTAAATCAATTGTCATGAAAATTTTATGATGATGATTTTGAATATTAATTACTTTCTCTGCATTACTTGTCAGGATGTTATTACCGATACTTTAGATTCACGATCTCCTGAACTATGTATTTTTAGGTAAATATAATACTAAAGTGTAGGGTTTAATGTAATGTTATATATAATGCAATGTATTGCAAACACAGTTTAATAGATGAAATAATTAGGATATTGTTATAGTGTTGTGCACGTTACATGTAAAATATTAGATGAAAACAGAGCTCCTAGGTGGCAAAATAACTGTAATTATTTTGAGTGATAGCTAATCCATGATATTTAACGAATGTAATATGTCAAACTTATGAGTTATGGATAATGCGCTAGCCGAATGGATATGTATCTCTTACATTAAAACTATACAACTCTAAGATGACGAAACATTAAACAGACACAAAAACATTTTTACGTTTTTAAGTACTTTGAGCTTAAACGTAGAAAGCACCATAGAAAGGTAGAAACACTATTTACAGCCGTTTTTAAAGCCTTGTTAGAAGAACTAAACCCGTAACTACTTACCACTGCTAGGATATTATCTATTGTTGGGTATGTTTTAGGGACATACTGATAGTTCTTGATCGAGATCATTATTCATTTTGATTCCAATTCCAGTGTTATCCTAACAGATAACATCAACAAAATCACATAGGTATATATTTATTGTCATAAGCCCAGGGATTTTATTTTGACACGTGAATATTTGTTGATGACAATAGAGAAAATTATGGAATTTGAAAATATATTAGCAATGTTAGGGCGTTAATGAACTACCGACTACCGACGCGTGGTACTTATCCAGATAAAAAGTAGCCTATGTGTTATTCCAGGTCATAAATTATGTATATACTAGGTTTCAGCCAAATCCGTTCAGTAGTTTTTGCGTGAAAGAGTAGCAAACATCCAACTATCCATCCATCATCCTCACAAACTTTCATATTTATAATTAGTAGGATGACATTGCGAAATTAATACAACAAGCAAGATTTGCAGAACTCACAAGTCTCATTTGTTATTTTCCAAGTTTCACACGACCATTTGCATCTAAGGATCGTTGCAAACGATCTATAGATAGCTCGACAGATCCAGGTCAACCAGTCGGAAGCGTGCTTCGAAGATTTTATTTAAAAGGGGCTTTTGCAAATGTTCTCGATCAATATCTTTTCATTCACTCGCAATTGTAAAGCAAATTAACGAAATAACTCATAAATTGTTACTCTAACTTTGGCAGTGTTGCTTTAAAATGTCAAATAAAGCCGGAAAAAAGGCAATAGGTTCTAAAGAAATATAGAATACTACGTTATGAATAACATTATTTTACGCATTCAATGGTAAAGGCATCTTGGTTTTCAAATAGTTTTCTTATTTTTGTTGTAATGTATGATTTAATGATACGCAGTATACAATACTCTTTGCGCATGTAAAAAATAATTAACTTGGAAGATCATGATTTAAAATAAAATATAATACGAACTGTTATAAAATAATATACTTAATGATGTTTTCTAAAAAGCGAGTAAAAGGTCTCATGATTAATGTAAAACGAATGAAAGTTACTGATTTCAAGTAAGATTATATTTTGAACATGGATAGAATCATGGAATTGATGAGAGTAAATTAGTATGATACAAGAAGATTATCCTTAAGTATCGATACTATTATTAACAACAATAATTGCAAATTCAAAACATTATTTTATGTAAATTCAAAATCTAGTTGGAATGTTAATCTACAACCTATTGTTACCTGGTTAGTACTAATATAATAATACAATTCAAATACATATAACTACGTTCCATAAGTAGATGTATTATAGAATCATTACATAAAGACTACGAATACACATACAGAATATGTTTACTTGTAAGAATTTAAACTGTATAACGGACAATTTTTAATAATGTCTAATTTAACAAGTGTAGTAAGATTTAAAAACTATTTCAGAACTGCTATGTTTTTGATTAAACATATTTACAATATGTCTGTATATTTACTTCTCAAAGAAACTAATGAGTCACTAACCAGAAAATTTGGAATAACCATCATAAGAATATGTTTATAATTATAATTTCGAATAAATTATTCCTACGAATTAGTAAAAGGAAGAACCGAAGTAGATAATTTGTACGAAACAATCGTGTACGTATCGTTATTGAGTGTCAATGTCTTTTGCATTGCGTTAGATATGTAGACGTTACGAGGAGCATTCCAACTCATTTAAATGTGAACTTTAACATTCGACAACAAGGCTCACATTCAAAGCCTGTGCTATCCCGGTATCGATATCAGAGTGCGCGGTGACTAGCATATCGTCCAAGCGTCAGTAACACTATGCGATTCTATCGACTAATTTAAATGCAGTTAACGACTTTTTGTCTTACACATTTCTTATACGATAAATACAATCTCCATGTCGATACTGCACGGGCATTTAGGTATATGACATTCGAACATTTCCTTTTCACACACAAGAGGTCTTCAACGAGAACTAAACTAGTGAGATTACGAACGTAGAATACTGCCGTGGGCCGCGGGGGCGGGTGGGTGGCGACGCGTTCCTTAGGCGTTAATATCACAGATTCCTAAAGAAAATAATAAGACGTGGAGTCGCGTACGTACCGAGTCGTTGGAGGCTCGGCGCGCGAGGGCGTCCATCGCCGAAGAGGCAAGAGCCAACTACAAGAGAGCGCCGACAGAGGGCGGGGCCGCTCGCCTTAGCCTTCCGGCGCGCCACCGCACATCCGCTCCAACTCCAGAAGCTCCTAAAACAATAAACAAACGAGCTGTTTCACAAATTAACTACGAAGGATTTTGTTATTCGTCGCGCATTGACATTTAATAAGCATCTTAGTTACTTATGCGAAAACAATTGTTAATTGGTTTTTAGTTTATTTTAATTATTCTTATAACTAGGCTGTAGAACGTTTTGTTTTAAAAAAAAAACAATAATCACACATCGGAAAGGTAGCGGGGAAAACCTGGGACCGGACGTAAAGATAAATATTATCAGAATTTTAGTATACTACATCTTCACAATTATTGAACCAGCTCAAAAACGCCTTGAGAGAATGTAGAGTACCTACATAATATGAAAGCAGACGGATTCAAATTAAAAATATCTAAAGCCTTGACCAAACCAGAGCGTCCGCGGTGGCGTGCAATGTGGCGATCAGTTGTTGTCCAATGAGAGGACACCTCGTGACACCAATGATGACAATTGGTGTCACGATGCGTTCTCTGATTGGACATAAACTGATTGCCACCTTGCACGCCACCGCGGACGCTCTGGTTTGGTCAAGCCTTAACTCGGGAATGTGTGTGTTACCTGGTCGCGGTGCTTCTGCAAGAGCGTGAGCAGACGCTCGTGCGCGCGCGCGAGCTGCTCGCGGCGCCGCGCGTAGCTCTGCTCCAGCCGACAACACTCCGCCACGCCGCGCTCCACAGACTGGAATACAATAAAATTTCAAAATTCAAATATCATTTATTCAGTAGGACCGCTATGACCACTTTGAAACGTCCTAAGAGCTGGGTGATTCTACTCCTGATCTTTCGCGACCAACACCATGAAGAATCAGGGCAACAAACACGGTATGGGGCCTAGCTTTCTTTTCGGTGATCTATCCGAATACATACATCAAGCACGTATATACATCATTTACCATGGTAAGCGGAGAATACACCTTTCCACTCACTATTTCCATACGATCCTAACACACATCACAGAAGAGATAATAATACTACGTATAGAATGGACACTGAGTTTGAGCTGGCGAGGAGCTGACTTTGAGTACGGAACGCGCCACACGCGCAGACGCGACGACAAGACCGATACAAAACTAACATTGTGTAGTGTAAATATAGGTACTTAGACGCCGCTTTTACATAGACATTTTGTCGAGTGTCCGGGGTGTGCACACATCTTTCGCCTTTCACATTCTCTATCTTATAAGCAAGTGGCCAACTCTGGTGACGGAGTTTTTCCGAAGCCCGGAAGCGCTCAGCTTGTAATGCCACTGCAGTCACCCATACAAATTGTGACCGCGCACAACGCTGCTAACTTCAACGATCAATCAAGAACGTCTAAGCATGATACGCCACGAGCGCTTCTGACAGCTAGTTAATGCTACTCAGAGATGGTGAAAGCAGTGTGCAAGGTACTTTTTCTCTTCACTTCTCTGTCTTGGAAAGTCATGCTGATTGAAATAAACCTAAACATTTTTATTGCTTTTCGGTGAGTAAGTGGAATCAATGAAACATTATCTGTACTGTACGGCAAGTCTAATCTAAGATCAATCATTTGGGGAGAACTACTAACCTGCGAATGAATCTCTCGCTTTATCCTCAAAATTTCATCCTTGTCTCTATTGGTTTTTTTCGCAAGTGCTTTGACATCTTCCTTCCTTGAATTAGCTAATCTGTTCAGGATCTCCTTCTTTTCTACCTCCAAAAGATCCTGAAAAATATTAAGAATATATAAAGTTGAAAAAATATATATGACGTAGGCCAGCCCCGAATTTCTCTCAATCTTTGGGGTGCTAAATGTTGAACAGTGATTCAATGGTCTACCTAAGGGTAGGCTCAAAATATCAAGAGGTATTTGAGCTATGACTTTCGATGAAAACGCCAGGTTACAGTCGTTGACTTCCTCAAAGAAGAAAATAACAACTAATTTTTATCCATCCATTTTTACTCGCAGATAACATTCCTAGCTATTTCCGCATTATGATCGAAATGAGGACAGAGGAAACGGAAGGAATAGGAAAAGGAATGAAACGCTTCAACAAGATAAGGGAGGTGTCTTACCGATGGCGATGAACGAGTTGACGAGCAGCGAGAAGCGAGTTTGTAGTTACGATAGTTCTGTCGCTGGGCTATAAGCGAGTGTGCAAGTGCGGCGGGCGATTACTCGCGCTACTCGCTCCCGGCGACAGAAATGACCGCTACTTGGCCTCTCGGCAGTTCAGCTAGAATCGCCGAGCGAGTATTATCTTTGAAAGCTCTTGCCCTTGCCCAGTGAAAAACTAGCGAAGAAAGTCCTCGCTGGCAGTGTGAACAGCCAGCGATCAACTATTAATATATCTCTTTTGTTTATACGGAATGTATATTATACGTTTCTTAAGCGATCAAATAGTCGATAGTTAGGTACTCGTTTCCTCGCCGGGGCGGTCAGATAGGTAGCTAAAGAAGGATGTTGACTTACAGTGAGAGCCCTCATCTGGTGCTGCTGATCGTTCCGCACGTGTTACTCTAGCGCTGCATAGATGGCGTGATGGTAGCGAAGAAACGACTACAGTCCGTTCACAGTTATTTTACCTCTAGCCGTCATGTTGGCCAACCTGGGCGTAGGAACAAACTTTACAAGGTCATTGCAAATTTGTTCCTACGCCCAGGTTGGCCAACAAGACGGCTAGAGGTAAAATAACTGTGAACGGACTGTAAACAAGCAACGAGCGCTTTATCAAGATATAGAAGGATGTTGACTTACTGTGAGAGCCTTCATCTGGTGCTGCTGATCGTTCCGCACGTGCTTCTCTAGCGCGGCATAGATGGCGTGATGGTAGCGCAGGCGCAGTTCCCGCTCGGCGCCGGCTGCCTCGCCCCCCGCCGCGCCCTCCTCCCCCGCACCCTCGCCGCTGCTGTAGCTGCCGCCGAACAAACTGATACAGGTAAGTGCCTTATGTAGGGTGGAAGTATTGGGTAGTCGGACGCACGACCAAATACATATTTAGTACAGTCCCAAATTTCGCAAAAAATCTATTCAAATATGACATTTATCAGGTCAAATCAAAATACAATCATAACCCTCCTTTTTGCTTCGCCGTAGTCAGGTAAAAATGACCCAATACCAAGGATTTTATATACTAACGTAACTGGATGGTTCACTCGACTTTAATTTAAAACAGATTTTGAACCTTATCACGACTACACAAAGTTCTATTATAATTCAATCTGGGTTATAACCACAGAATACTAGAGCACTACGTACAGAAGGGTCACTTCGCGAGTAAATTTGTTTAAATAGAGACTCTCGCGGCGAAGCTATAAAGTGCAATTCAACTCGCCTATGGGCCTATTACCTATCGAGATATTTGCCTAAACATTCCCATCCTGCTCTAATGCGTAACTGTGTCACTGTCTGGCGCGGTGTGACGCAACTCGTAAGGGTTGTCGAATTTTCGCTTGCGACAACACAAATAAATTATCAGGTAAATTATCAGGTTAGGTACCTACCTACCTAGCTAGGTACTTACTTTTGTTTTAAACTGGGTCTAAAGTGTGTTGGCCGAGTAGGTTAGTGCCTCGACTTTCGATCCGAAGGTCGCAGGTTCGAACCCGGGCTGATGCACATCAATGGATTTTTGGTTTCGAAAAATGTACCTACTTATACCTAATAAGCGCATTAACACGAGTTCTAAACGGTGAAGGAAAACATCGTGAGGAAACCAATTAGAGTTCTAATAGCGTCGATGGGCTTGCAACCTGTCACGTATGAAATGTTAACTTCTGCAAAATGTGGGCATGTAGGAAGGTACAATATGTATTTGGACATACCTGTGACAACTCCCTTAGACATCTTCAAAGGATCTTAGAATGCCAAAAAAGATCTGAGAGAATGTGTATCGCGCCTCGAGGATATCTACAGACGTGCGTGATCATCACTCCTACCTATTTCATTTCATTTCATTTCATTTCTAAAGCGTTTACTTTTAGGTACCTAGGTAAATAAACAAAACTGTAGGTACCTACCTACCTACAGTTTTGTAGGTAGGTAGTTTTGTAGGTGTATTATGTTTGTTTATTTGTAAACAGGTAGGTATTCAATCAAAAAGGAATCGAATAGGTACCTATAAAATCTCGTTTTCATTATGCACCTACAGTTACAGAGTAAAAGTAAGTACCTACCTAGGTATTTATTGATGATTTATTTAAATAGGTACTTACAACAAATTATAGAAAAGCTTAGTAGGTACCAACCTTTCAATATCTTCCGGAATTTTGTAGAATGTTAATGTCCATTCATTGCTTTTCCTTTTGTTTAGACACCCGTAGACACAGCAGTATCTTTTATAAGGACTAGATCGTTTAGACATCGTGCATAAATCACAAGAAACGATGTATACGAGATCACGATAATTACGCACAACGCGTCTAGTCCGCAAGCCGAGCGAGCGGCAAGTGGCAACCTATGTCGCGCGCCCCCCGAGGCGGCGCGCGTCCGATAAATACCTAAAGTGAGAAGTGAGCCAGGCCTGTTATAACTTTATAAGGATTAATTATCGGTCTCGTTGAGAGGACTTCGTGGTAGCTTTGTCCCTTTCACACTCGTTGGATTAGTAGTGTGCCCATGTCATTTAAATTTCAGGATATTCACTAAGGATTATCAATGTTTAGTTCATAAATTATGGTCGCCCTTTAGAAAGAGACACACCGCCCAAGTTTTATCTCTCAAGCGGACCGCGTTTTCTGTCTCAGTGAACCTTCCAGTTACGTTTAGTATACAAATTCCTTGGTATTGGGTCATTTTTGTATTTTGATTTGACCCGATAAATGTCATATTTGAATAGAACTTTTGCGAACTGTACTAAATATGTATTTGGTCGTGCGTCCGACTACCCTTTCAGACACCTTAAAGGAATGCCTGAAGATCAGAGAGAATGTGTCCGCTACTTGGGAATACAGTTGTGATAATGTTTCGTATCGTATTTTAAATAAGGAATGATGCTAGTTTGAGCCACTATACTTTTTTAGACCGCGAGCGGCCGATTTATACTATTTCTTTAAACTTTAGCCCAAGTTAAAAATCGTGAGCAAAAACACATTTATTTAACGTGACTATATATTCCACTTCTCCTTCCACTTAACACGGTTCAGTGCGAGTATGAACAACGTATATATATTTTTTTGCGATTATGTATGGCGTCTAGATCTGACGCGATGTCACTTTCTTGTTGAGCGGCAAACGTCCTACAGAAACGAACATCCAAAGTGACTCATGTCCAGGAACATCATAATGGATAAAGACAGGATTTCTACAAAATATGGTTTCAGTATTTTAAATTCAATAGAACTACGGAAACTATTACATCAATATCTGTAATAAACATAAAAGCACATGAATAAGCTTACATATTCTTTGAAGACAGTTTCTTCACGAGGCGATTGCTGACGTAGAATTTGGCTGAGGTTGGCCGCCGTTCCTTATCGTATTTGCGACGAAGCGCGTCCAGTTTCCGCGCTAATTCCGAGCGCTTCTCACGGACTACTTTAAGAGAGAGCAGAGATTCTAATGTGTCTTCTAGGGCTTCGTCAGAGCTGCCGTTGGGTTTAGTATCTGCTGGTACCTCTGTAAAATAAATCAGTTGTTGAGAATTTATAAATTATTTCGGCTCAAATGTTTTAATTTATAATATGAAGTAACTAGTCGAAACAATATTCATAAATCAAGGTCCCACGTTGGGCGCCAATTTACCCCATGTTGGGTGACAATCTGCTCCAAAGAACAATTTAACAATAATCAGAGCTTTTACAGGTGCAATAACTTGGGGCCTTTTAAATGTTTAGAAACACTAAAAATAAAAAACTTACCGCGAACATCGGCCGTATTAAACATACCTTTCGAGTCTCTATTGTTGACAGAAGGCGTGGCGGGTGCGACTGGAACTGACTCGCTTTCGATCAACTTCTTCGTTTCGCACATTACTACCTTCAGCGGACTGTCTCCGTTGTCAGGTTTCGGCTGTGGAAAGAAAGCATATTTTAACATATTTCAACCTTTAGATGTGTTTTGTGAAGGCTTAGTAATCTAGGCATCCAATACTAGTGTGTGTTTCTGTACTGCACAACCATAAATTTTAAAACGAACTTTTTCTACTAGCAATAATGGAGAATTTATGTTATATCGACACCACTTTCTGATTAGTAAGAATTTATATAAACAAATAAAACTGTGTATAAAACCATCTCTTTCAATTCAAAACATGCATGAGAGAAGTGATGCTTTTGCGTACTACTGTTTACTTGAAGTCGGAAGCAGGCTATACTCACAGGTAGTACTTCAACAGGCGGAGGGGGGGCCTGTGAGACGGCGGGGGGAGGGGCGGGTGCGTCCGTATCTTCAGTGAGCACGGCTAGTTGGTGCTCGCGCTTGTCCAACTCACTCTGGTACTTTATGGGGTTGGCCAGTGCTTCTGCCCATTCGGACAGGCCGTCCGGTACGTAGTCCTAAATAAAGAAAACAATAGTTTGTGATGTTTTGAGTTGATTTGCAGAACAATAAGTGTTATATAGACGCTTTTTATAGGTTTCTGCTAACTCGTCATCGTTTATTTTGCAATAAATTACAAGAAGTAATTATTCTGATTATGTATTAAAATATCATGTTAACTTTTTGAGTGGCCAATATACCAATGTAGTAGGCAGTATACAAAAAATGAAAGCATGAAAAGAAAAGAAACATCTTCGAAAATTCATCGAAAAGGGTTCATACAAAAACTCCAAAGAAAAAAACACTTTGTGTATCTGAAATTTCCAAATGCGGTAAAATTTTCGAACCTTTTTCAAATATAATAAGTTGGTCCATCCATTCTCAAGCTAAGTGAACAGCGAACACCTATTATTATTATAGTTAGACCATTATGTCCCACTGCTGGGCAAAGGCCTCCCCTTGATCCTTCTAAACATCACGATCCTGTGCCATTTGGACCCACGCCAATGGTATTGTTAATATACACCGATTATTTATAGAGGCTCTTACCTTGACAACAACATGCAAAAGCACGCTAGCCGGCAGCGGCTGTCCGAGCTCCGTCCTTAGGTTGACATGTCGGAATCCGGGACACAGTCCAACTACGGGCAGTACGCGATGTCCGAGCAAACGGCCGCTTTCTTCATGCGCTGCGACGCGAATCATCGCCAACTCCGGCAAAACCACCTGATAAATAGGCAACCTGCAGTGCGATTCTGACTTCCGAAAATGCATCTGATTCGATGATTTTCTTCGGAAAGTTGACGTTTTTTCAGCAAAAGAAACGTCACTTTCCGGATTCGGAATATATTCCGAGAAGTTCTTCACACTGCTAGTAAAATACATTTTAAACGAGTGTCACTCATAAAATGGTATGCAGTTAAGAGGTGACAAGTTAGTTATAAAAATAAATAAAGAAGCTGTCGTGTCGAATGCACTTTGGTGGAATAAGAACAAGGAAATAATGATTAAAAAAAAGAAAATGAAAATAGGAAATAGGAACAGAAAAAATGGGATTTAAATTCGGCCTTTAAAATACTCGGAAGTGCGTGCATGTGGGCTAATTAGATAGAGTGGTACAACGACGGCGGTTATATTTATTTCATTTACTTAATCATTTTTCATAGATGCTTAGGTCACTGAATACATAGTCATTTATTATAATGGATTTCATAAATTGTCTGCCTTGTAATCGTAAAGTAAAATTATGTTCACTGAAAAGAATAATCTCAGATTTACTAATGTGTGAAGGTGTAAAAAAATTATGGTAATTCTTATATAATTCTCTATAGCTAAGAAAGGGTATAGACACGAGCTTATAGTAAAGTAGTTTCTAATGGACCACCATTCTACCAAATAAACAGTGTCTAGACTAGACAAATGTTTGTACAATCTGCGGATAATACTGAAAATTCTTAGAGACACAAGACATGGACTTATTTGTATTGACTTCAGTCACAGGGTGTTTTTGCAAATATAAGATACCTACCAAAGTTTCTATAGTTTTCCCAATGTGGTGAATAAACCAGGCCCTATATTTGCAAACTAAATATCCATAAGATAATTTGTAATCGCGCCAAGAAACGAATGCACAGCTGAGTATATAAATAATGAATCGAGCCAAGGCTAATTGCTTTTCGTCAGAGCTTCTAAAGTTTTATCACATTGCAAACAATAAAACGAATGAGTACTATGCAATAACGTTATTCTAATGTTTATAGTTCGCGCTAAGTTTGCGCGTGTGAAATAATTTGCATGGAGAATAATTACGTGATATTTTACAACAATATAACGTTATTAAATAAATTATTTTCTTGTATTGCAATAACGTTATTCTCGTTTGTGAGTTTGAAATAATATGCATGTAGAATAATTACGTGATATTTTATTACAACAATATCCTGTTATTAAATAAATACTGTTTTCTTGATCAGCGTTTTGTTTTACTTTACCGAGGCAAAAAATACCACGGCATCTTTTCTGATGACAACGACAGAAGACACATTTACATACAAAATACAGAACGCGATAGTGCCTGGGATATATTTTAAAATAAAGTAGATAATCTTTACCATCAAAATCTGATTTAGATTACTTTAAAACGAGTTTGTTAATCGCGAAACCGATTAAGCCGCAGTTGTCCTCACGATGTTTCTGTGTGTTTCATGAACTTACTAGTCCGTAATGAAAAAAATGAGACAAATATGTATACTTATTTCCTCTCTCTCTCACCTTCTTAAACACAAAAGGCTCCTCTCCATACACAGGGTTGATACCATTGTTCGGTGCAACTCTAGTACGGAACTTCTTTCGCACAGTGTCGGCAGGAAGGCCGAACATGTCCACCTCTACATACGTGCCGCAACGCTTGTCTGTGAGCAGCTGTGCTGATAGTACAGTGATGGTGAGTGAACCAGCTATTATGCCGTCCACTGTGCTTTCAGCGAATGGATCGAGGCGGCGGTCCTGGGAAAATTAGAACATGAGTGTCAAATGGTTCATGGTTCATAATTATGTGTAAGTAATAAAGACTATGCAAATATTTTTGATACGCAGCGCAGTGTGTATTTGATAAACATACATACGTAAAATCACGCCTCTTCCCCAAAGGGGTAGGCAGGCAAAGATATACAAAAAGACTTAAAACTGCACAAATGCTAATATAATTAAAGGAGTAGGGGCAATAAAATGTTACGATCCGTGGACGTTTTCTTGAACAAGAAGTGGACTACCCTTCTCCGATTCTATACGTACCTATGATTTGTTTGTTGTATTACAGCAATGTTTTTCCTGCTTATCAGTAAGAAACGTACCTTTCTCCGCATAAACTCAGGTTTGAGCATATAACCGCAACGACGGTTGTATTCGAACGTGCCTAGATTCAGTTGCATTGCGAGATCAAGCGTTTGGTAGTTCAGCGCGACCAGTTGGCATCCCGCGTTCCAAAACACCTGGAATTTAAAATTAAAGTGAATTCTTCAGTAATGTTAAACTAGGTACAGCTTATATACCTAACACATGATTTCTAAGAACAGAAGCCACCGCTTCAATAGTATCTCCACATCTAAATGCCTACTATTCAATATCGCCAAACTATTCCAGCATTCGCACTTCTCGGAACTCTCTCGTTGGTGTACAATTGAAAAGCTTGTAGAAATCGGCGATATAGATAAGAATATCCGTTTCACTCGTAAAATAATTGACAGCAGTTTTTCCTTAATCATCGTATCGCTGAAATATAAAAGGAATATTTACTTGTGGCATAAAGTTGGAGGAATCGAATCGCGTGCCGGCCGGGTAGACGCGCGACAATTGATGCTTGTTGTAGTTCACAAACTCTATAGGACGCTCCTTCAGCAGCGTGGTGGCTTGCTTTTCGTCGAACGATGACATCTCGTAGAAACGGTTCTTTTCTGTGCAAATAAATATATATCACTAGCAGCGTTGCCCCCGTAGTGATGGTATAATGGTAATGATGATGATGATGATGAAAAACCTATAACCTTCCCCAAGAGTTTAGCTATCAAATGCAGAAATAATTTTTCAAATCGTACAATCGTGTCGTTAAAGAACTTACTACTTTCCAAATCGGTACAGACGTCTTCGAGTAATCGGGAAACATACTTAAAAAAAATATCGACGAATTGAGAACCTCCTCCTTTTTTAAGTCGGTTAAAGGACTTACTCTCAGCGCTCTCAAAAGAGGAGAAGTGCACAGGTTGCACATAGTTGACGAGCGCGGATATCTCAGCGGCGGCGTGCGTCTCCCGCGC
Source organism: Camptogramma bilineatum (assembly GCA_958496255.1). Taxonomy (NCBI): domain Eukaryota; kingdom Metazoa; phylum Arthropoda; class Insecta; order Lepidoptera; family Geometridae; genus Camptogramma; species Camptogramma bilineatum. The sequence goes on along the minus strand of OY292463.1, from coordinate 7,601,191 downwards.
CTCGTCCGCCCCCGCCTCCCCCGCGCCCTCCCCCGCACCCTCCACCTCCTCCTCCCCGGAGGAACTCTCCGATGATGATGACTCCAAGGACTCTTTGGAGCCGCGACGGGTCACCTGAAAACATCACCAAACTTTAATTACTAGTAATTATCTTACAGTTGTTCTATCTCACGAAGTCCGTTTAGTATTAAATGTGTGTGTGTTCACATGCACGTTGTTTCTGTGTGCGTAAGCTCGGGAGCGCTCAGAATCGGCACACGCGCACAGAAACAACGTGCATGTGCATCTACACACACAATGAAGACCAACTTCGTGAGATAGAACAACTGTATGTGCTTTAATAGAAGAAATAATAGGGTCAACTAAAAACATCAACAAACTTTTATACAAGAAAGAAAAGAATAATACTTATATATTTCACTAGCTGACCCGGCAAACTTCGTATTGCTTTAAGCATAAATGGAGAGAAGCATGTATAAAGAGAAGCAGAGAAGCATGGAAGGAGAGAATCAGGGAAGCATTGAAGAGAGAAAACCCATACCCATATCAACAAAAAGTTCCATGAAGGTCCTGACTCCATCGTCATAACAGCATTGTGTTTCACTCATCAAGCTCTTTCATTTGATACCCATATCACTAAAAAGTTCCATTCCATCTGAAATCTTGAATCTTTGAAGTGACAGCTGTCAAACTTCAAACCGCCAGATCTCGGAAACTCCTCGTCCTAGACTCCCCGTTCTCAGTTCAAATGAAAGCTATGACCAAGATCTTCATTTGAAGTGACAGCTGTCAAAATGACATCTGTCATCTAAAATGTAGATTTTGATCGTAGCTTTCATTTAAACTGAGAACGGGGAGTCTAGGATGAGTAGTTTCCGAGATATGGCAGTTTGAAGTTTGACAGCTGTCACTTCAAGTATTTCAGATTCAAGATTCAAGGATCGAAATCAAGGATCGAAATCCAGGATCGAAACCAAGGATCGAAATCAAGGATCGAAACCAAGGATCGAAATCAAAATCAAGGATCAAAATTGTATCAGTATAATAAGCGGTTTCAATAGATTTTACTTAAAAAAAATATAAACTTCCAACAAAACAATTTAATAACTTCAAAATGATATAACCTCAAAAATCACAGAATTACTAACAGATTAATAATTATACAAATCAATACAAATTAATGAATAAATGGACAGAGTAACAGCACTTTACCGACAGTTGGAGGTGTTACCAGTACGAAGGCTCGAGCGAAAGTGAGCCCGAGGCAGGCGCGCGCTCTGCTTTTATAGGACCGCGACCGTTACAAATTTAAGAACAATAGCTTCCGTTGATTCGGCTTCTCCTGACTCGTGGTTTTCCATAACCACATTACAGTTCTGGCATACTTCTTTCTTCATGGTGACCGTGATTGGCAAGTGGGCTCGGGGAGAGCTCGGGCATGTCTCGTGGTGCAGTGGTGAGATCTCCGTCGAGTGGACCCTGGAGGCTGTCGTCTGGTGTGACCGGAGCAAGATGAGATGGACCCGCAGGGACGTCGTCTTCGTGTGCGCTCGGAACAACGTGGGACGAACCCGCAGAGACGTCATCACCTTCTGTGCTCGGGACAGGCTGGGACGGACCCGCTGGGGTGTCATCATCAACTGAAAATAACGCAAAACAGCACAGTATTAGCATTATTTTCTCTTAGGCGTAGATATACAGCCAGTCTGTATATCCAAAAGATCTACAAAATCAGACAGTGGCTCCCAGCTGCATGTCTAAGCGGAGCTCGGCTCAACGCACAATCTCAAACCAGACAGTGGCTCCAAGTTGCTTGTCTGAAGCATCGCAAAGCTTAAAGCTCAATGCTACAATCATATACCGGACAGTGGCTCCAAGCTGCATGTCCAACTCTAAAGCATAGCAAAGCAAAATGCTACGATTTTATACCAGACAGTGGCTCCAAGCTGCGTGTCTGAACAGAGCGAGGCTCAATGCTACCATACATTTAAACCAATCACATAGGCACCCAGTTTGCGTGAGATTGCAGTGTATGTCTACGTAGCTATACATCAACATCAGATGCAACAGGACTCGAACCCGTTGATCATAATATATGCTGAATACATGAACCAATCACAGAGGCACCTAGTTTGCGTGTGATTTCAGTGTATGTCTACGAAACTATACACAAACATCAGATACAACAGGACTCGAACCTGTTGATCGTATGTTTCTCCAAGCCATGACATAGTACATACAACGTACTTACAGTCAAAAAATGAGGCACACGACTCGGGGGTCCACTCTCCTCGCCAAGCCACCATGTGCTCGGCAGCGGCACTAGTCGTTTTTCCATACGAACCACCAATTAACTGCAGCTCGTATCTACCATGGGGCAGAACTTTCTTTACACGATAGGGCCCTCGCATCCCCGAGTCCAGCTTGCCTGTAATTTGAGAAGTTTTTATTACAAAAACCATATCGTTAAGTGAGAATGTTTTAGCTACTTTTCTATTACGGTTAACATACTCGTCTTGTTTCTGTCTATGTTGATCAAGCAACCGGCTAGTGCGTTGACGACACATTTCTCTTACGCTCTCACGATTTCCGCCAGAACCTTCTATAGCTACATCGCGAACAAGTGACCTTATTACCGGTGTTGTCGCCTCAATGCCGATGAGTAGTTGTAGCGGAGAAGTTTGAGTGGTCCTTTGTTTAGTGCAGTTGATCACTAGCTGCATTCTCCACAGGGACTCTGACCAAGTGTTACCTGGTTTAGTTGCTTCAATCCGCAGCATGTTGAGTAACGTCCTGCAGTAGCGCTCTACCTGTCCATTTTCATTGTGCATCTGAGGTGTTATAAAGTGAATTCGACTACCTATATCACTAACCCAGCTCTGAAAACTCACACTCTCAAACATGCGTCCACGATCACACACAATAAGTTGCGGGGCTCCAAATAAGGATACAGCGTTACACGCTAATGTTTTTAGTTCATCAGAGTCTTGCTTTTTCATAGCATAAAACAGACAGTACTTCGAGTAGGCATCTACAATGAGCAACACATACTTGTGTTCATTTGAAGCAGGCAATGGACCAAGTACATCCATGTGAATGGTACTAAACGGAATTTCAGGCTTGTGCCAAGATGAAATTGGCTGGTGAGGTGCCCTGGGGACTTTCTTCGACGAAAGGCAGACCAAACAATGGGCAATGTATTTTTTAACGAAGGTACTAAGACCTGGGAACCAGAAATGCCTCAAAATCAACTCGATTGTTTTGTCAGCACAGATATGCTCATGTTGATCATGAAAGATCCTTAGTAAGCTCAGACGGTGTCCTTTAGGGACGAAACATAGGAATTTTGGCTCCTCACCTGTAGGGGTATGCTTGTAGTAAAGCAAATCATTGCGGACAACGTACCTTGATGCGTCTAGCTCGTTGTTATTGACTTTGTCAATCAACGTACGAGTTTCCTCGTCCGCAGATTGAGCAATCTGCGCCCAGTTTTTAGGCCTCGTGATTTGGAGGACATCTACAGGATTTCGACTTAGATAGTCTGCATGTTGCATCATTACGCCCTTTCTGTAATCTATGCTGAAGTCGAAATCCTGCAGATACATCCACCAACGCGCGACACGTGGCAGAAGATCTTTTTTACCTTTAGTCAACCGCAACGCATTACAGTCAGTCACGATCTTGAAAGTTATACCTAACAGGTAGTGACGGAAGTGCTCGAGGGCTCTGACGACAGCGAGCGTCTCAAGTTCGTAAGAGTGATACCGCGGCTCCGCACCTTGCGTTGTTTTGCTGTAATAAGCTACTACTCGCCTCTTATTACCCTCGTGCACTTGGATCAATACCGCGCCATACCCGATAGAGCTGGCGTCCGTGTGCAGCTCCGTGGGCAGCTGAGGATCAAAGATCGCGAGCACTGGCTCACTCGTGAGGCATTTAACGAGGTACTTACGTGCGTTTTCTTGCGACTCACCCCAGTGAAACTCCACATTACTGCGCGTTAGGTTGGCTATAGGGGCGGTCTTCGACGCGTAATCAGGTATGTACCTACGAAAATATCCTGCAAGACCTAACAATTGCCGGACTTGTTTGACATTCGTGGGCACCGGAGAGTCAGTTAGAACTTTGATTTTATACTCGCTCGGTCTGACCTGACCTTGCGATATTGTGCGACCTAGATACTCAACTTCGGTGGCCACGAAAGTACTCTTTTTCAAGTTTATTGAAAAACCGGCACTTGTTAGTGTCAGTAAAACCTCACGTAAGTTTTCAATAGCTTCGTCTATGGTCGAGGCCAAGATCAACACATCGTCTATATACACCAAGGCCTTACCGGACTCAATTGCAGACCTCAGCGTGTTTGTGATGATCCGCTGGTAGACCACAGGAGCGTTGGCAAGCCCAAAACTTACCTTTAGGTATTCGTAGTGTGCTTCTGGAGTTACAAATGCGCTCTTCGGGATAGACTCGCTATCTAAAGGAATCTGATGGAAGCCGGTTGCCATGTCTAAACACGTAAAATACTTACTTTTACCCAGGCGGTCTATATGGTCTTCAATGAGTGGCAATGGAAACCGGTCCTTCACTGTGATAGCGTTGAGTGCCCGATAGTCGACGCACATGCGATCCCTACCATCCTTCTTTTTTACAAGGATGATCGGGCTCGCATATGGTGACTCTGACTCTCGAATTATACCTTTGTCCAGCAAATCGCGGCATATCTCGCGCACCTTCAGCTTTTCATCGTAGGACAGCCTGTAAGGCCTATAATGAACAGGCGTATCGCTGGTAAGCTTTATGTGCATCTCACCAGTTGTTACCGTGGTATGAGCAGTACCTACGATAAACGAATCCTTAAACTCGTTTAACATGGACATCAGCTTATCACGATCCTTACCTTGCAAAGGGGTCTTGATCTCCGGTTCACTGCTCGAATCGATATGCATTACCTGCTGTTGATCGTTAGAACGAGGGAGGCGCGTAATTCGTTGCTCGTTGTTCGCACGAATGTAGGTTACGCCGTCACGGTTCAAGACGTCAGTACCTATGAGCACCGGCACGGTCATGCAATTTTGAGGTACGACGAACAAATCGACCTCGAGTGAAATATCACTGAATTCGATCACTAAAGTAACATAACCTTTACTCACGATGTTTTGATCACCAATTCCTCGTAGAACCTGGTAGGCTGGCTGCTGAGAACACTTAAAGTGTTTCAACACAGGCTCAGAGATAAGCGAGATCCGTGACCCGCTGTCAATTAATACGTCCGTAGGTATACCCTGTATAACCGCGGTTGTGACGTCACTATCTGTTGATGCACCTTTCAACTCGCGACAAAAATTCACATTACTTTTGTTACGCTTTTCAGATCGCTGTTTCGCAAAACAAACAGTGACATCATGGCCCGGTTTTTTACAAAAAGAACACGGTATCTTTTTCTCACTACCCGCATTTTTACTGTCAGAGTTATGACTAGTACCTGATTCAGACTGTTCCTCCGTCTTCAATCTCTTGGAACACAATCGCTTTGGGTGACCAAGCTCACCACAAGAAAAGCATTTTATGTCAGGCTTCTTATTATTAAAGGGTCGTTTACGATCGGATTTACCCTGGGATGATTTCGTAGAAGCAGTCGATTCAGATTTCACAGGCTTAGTATAAATAGACAGAAACTCGACAAGATCTTTGGGCAACAAATGGGCATTCGTCGCAGCAGCACGTACCTGCGCGTCAGTTATTCCACGTATCACAATAGCAACAGTAAGCTCTTCGCTTAAGCCCTTCACTATATTAAGGCGCAAAACAGAACGCCGGGCATATTCTGCGTACGTAGAATAACTGTCGGAGTCAGTACACATAACTTCGAATAGTATATTAGCGATATCGATTCTTCGCGAGCACAGAGGCTTGAATTCAACTTTGAAATTTGACCATGTGCGGTCGTTAGTCACCCAATCGTTGAGCCAACTACGAGCATCTCCCTTCAGGCAGCTAGCTATCCGGGATAGACACTCATTGTCGTCCCAACAATTCGTACTACGCGCTCTGTCTACTTCCTCGCACCAAGAATCGATATCGTGCAAACTAGGGTCGAAATTCGAGATATAATAATGGTTGGATCTAACCTTGCTTAGCGCACTCAATGCTCCGATGAGACGTTCGGTGACGTCAGGTGGAGACGTAGCGTTCGCCGTGGAGTCGCCAATGGTGCTGGCATTGGATGCCGGCACCGAGACTTCACCTACTGATGGCGGCAGCACGTGCTCAGGCGCCGGTGTCGGCACAGCGGACAGCGCCGTGGACTGCGAGCGCGGCGAGCACGTGGCGACAACGCTGGGCAGCGCCATGGCGCGCTCGTCCAGCGCCATCGGTTGCGACGACGTGGCGCTTGTCGAGGGTAGACCGACATGTTCTAACGCGTTCAGGCGCGCCAGAATTGTACCTAAAGTCTCACGAAGTTCATTAGTTTCGTTTGTTTCACGCCGTGTTCTACCTCTGCCACGAGATGTAGAACCTTCGGCCATGGTGAAATCAACGTAATACAATTTTAGCTTTTAGGCCAGAGCATGGATTAGACTATGGAGTCTAATCCCACTTCTGAAATAAGCGGTTTCAATAGATTTTACTTAAAAAAAATATAAACTTCCAACAAAACAATTTAATAACTTCAAAATGATATAACCTCAAAAATCACAGAATTACTAACAGATTAATAATTATACAAATCAATACAAATTAATGAATAAATGGACAGAGTAACAGCACTTTACCGACAGTTGGAGGTGTTACCAGTACGAAGGCTCGAGCGAAAGTGAGCCCGAGGCAGGCGCGCGCTCTGCTTTTATAGGACCGCGACCGTTACAAATTTAAGAACAATAGCTTCCGTTGATTGTATTTTAATTGAAAAATCATGCCCTGAAACATCACGTAAATCAGAAAATGATGTAAAAGGTCTAGGAATGTTTAGTTCATAAATTATGGTCACCCTTTAGAAAGAGACACACCGCCCAAGTTTTATGTCTCAAGCGGAACGCATTTCTGTTTCAGTGAACCTTCCAGTTACTTTAGTTTATAAATTCCTTGCTGATTTCTGAATGTATCAATTATTTCCAAATGTCAGTGTCAAATATTGTATGTTGTCATTTGGAAGAAAACATGAATCAGAAGAATATGAAGAGAACATAATTTTTGCGAAGCCAAAATAAAGAAGAAGAAAAAAAAAAAAAAAACATAATTTTGTCAACCATAAGAACACATCAGAATGCCAGCTCCATACAAAAAAAACCGGTTTACGCTTTCTTTTGTATGGAGATGGCAATCGTCTCCGCTTGTTATATTCTATGGTAATCGTTTTCTGTGATCATCTGTTAACCGCATGTTTTCGTCAGCACGATTCAGGCTTTCTTTCATTTTGTATGGCTTCTGAGGGTCTTTTCGTGATGTTGAATAGCCTATAGCCTTCCTCAATAAATTAGCTATCCAATACAGAAAGAATTTTTCAAATCCGACTGGTACTGTCAGAGATTAGCGCGTTCAAACAAACAAACAAACAAACAAACAAACTCTTCCGCTTTATTATAATAGTATAGATAGTATAGATATAGATATAGATGAAAGGAATAGCGAGAATTACAATTGAATTATGGATAGAGTTCTCAAGTTAGAAACATTTACTTTCAAAGAAAGAAACGAATTATAATTGTATGACGAAAGACGAGCGCTCAAAAACATAATAATTATCAAAAAACATGATCACGATGAACTGTATCCTCTACAACAGTGTTCCGCAAAGGGTGTGCCGCGGCACACTGGTGTACCGTGGTAATTAGTGGGTGTGCCTTGGAAAAATAAGGTTACCTATCAGTTAAGCTACTCCGAATTTGGACCGCATTTATAATGCTCAACTAAACAAGCGCATGTTTCGCATAAAAAAATTGATTTTTCATTTATGGTGTTCCTCCAAATTTTTTCAATTTCCTAGATGTACCTTGAACACAAAAAGTTTGCGGAACACTGCTCTACAATGTAGTATACAGTTTTTCATGTAGTCTACATCGACAGATTTTTATCTCAGACATTTTGTCATTTAAGTTCTTTGTATTTTTCGAACGGGCTAGCCAGAAATAAGTCCGAGTAAATTTTCCTTTAGTTTAGACGACATTTTGCAAGTAGTTAATGTTACACGTCCATCATTGCCTATAAATAAACGTTATTTTAAAATCTGATTTATTAACCTTCAATCGCTCGGACAGGGGAGCGCAGCATAACAATCTAAGCGTCAATTAAATAATCTAATAATGTAGATGACCCAAAGCAATTGAAACTGAACCCGCATTTGACACCTTTAATAAGGTCATCATCACTTCATCACTTCACGCAATAGTATTAGGTTTCGTTTCGATGTCTCGTCCAGTCAACAAGATATTTTTTCTCTAAAAAAACCGTATTATTTATGTTCTGTGACGTAACGTTATAATATATCTTGAAAACTACTGATCCCAATAATAAATATTATAGTTGCGAAAAAATGGGTGTATGTTAACATACATACATTATTACAAACAAATAAACAAATTCTAGGTTCCTTTTGTATATTGGAAGCTCATATAGATTAAATCATAAAATATGAACGTATTGCAGTTCCAATAATCGATCGAGCGAGCGAAGCGAGCGAAGATCTTAGTGGCAAGTTAGGCGATTTTGCTTTGTATGTTTGTATGTTTCATTTTTATGTTCTCGCATAACTATCAAACCGCTTATCCAATTTGTATGAAACTTGATAGGTCAATAGGTTGTGCTATGGAAATTTGCTGTGGAGCGTATGAGCGTAATCGATGAAGGGGTTGTAAAGATATGGGGTTCCCAAGGGGGTAAATTTTTTTCAAAGTTACCCAAATAAATTGAGTGGGGTGTCATATGAAAGTACTCAACTTATACATTCCAAAATGGTTTTTAGTTTTCTTCTAGGTTCTATAGTTTTTGAAATACAGTCAAAAAGAAAAATTAAGAAAACCAATTAACGGAAGTATGGAGAGAGCTCCCGTTTCATAGAGTTCCGATGTATTCGTAGGTCTGGTTAACATACAAGGAGTGTGGCATCGTTGTGGTTTGGTTTGCATTGATTTTAGTTGCTAAGTACTTGATATTTTTTCTTGAGATTGAAAATAAAAGCCGTGTTGGCCGATTGGAAGAGTGCTCGGCTTTCGATTCATGGGTCGTAAGTTCGAACCCTGGCCGTGCTCATCAATGGATTTTTCGATTAGAAAAATTTAAATGCGCATTAACACGAGCTCTAAACGGTGAAAGAAAACATCGTGAGGAAACCAGTTAACGTTCTAATAGCGGCGATGGGCTTGCAACCTGTCACGTATGCAAATGCTAACTCCTGCAAATAGTGGGCTGGGCATGTACCAAAATTATAGAGGGAGGGGGAGGGTAGGGGGAGGGGGAGGGGAGGGGAGGGGGGGGGGGGAGGGGATGGGATGGGAGGGGGAGGGGTAGGGGAGGGGAGGGGGGAGGGGAGGGGGGAGGGGAGGGGGGAGGGGAGGTGAGGGGGATGGGAGGGGGGAGGAGAGGGGGGGGAGGGGGAGGGAATTGATTTTCTCATACATTTCGTATTGAACTGCTATTTTAATAATTTTTCGAACTAAGAGGCCTTCCCTGAGACGCGGTACGAAGTTCGCGGGATCAACTATTGAATATAAACACGACTGTATTGCATGCATGCCTATAATCTTTACTATACTGAGGTAGCGCATTAGATATCATTCTGTGGTAAACACTAGAAGGAGCACTTAACGTAGGTATAGGGGTAGTCAGAAACAAGTCCAAATCTAGGCTATCAACACAACGGTGCGCGAGATCTCAGTTCGGGGCGAACTACTAGTATAATACGAGTAGGAGCTCATCAACCTCCTTATTAAAAGTCGGTTAAAAATGTTAATTTATTAAATGTATCCATTGCACCTACTATTTTTCACTGTTTATACGAGCTGTCGATAACCATGTCCGATCGAACAGAACGTAAATACCGTGTCAAGTTCAATAATACTCAACGTGCGGCGCGGCGTATTGTTTTTTTGCATAGCTACACAGTCAGTGAGCAACAATAATTGATTACATGAAGCATTCAAATAATGAAATTCGAGTCGGATGATAAGCTATAGACTTTTTTACATTGTTATCATTTAAAAAAGTTTTTTTGTTTAAAAAATATATTTGATGTAGGCGACCTTTTAGTAGGTAACCGCGTGGTGATTCAGATAAGCCTAAACACGGATATTTTACTGTTATTCATTGGGAGTTTTGTTGAATAGCTCTTTGCTTCATCATCAGATCAGGTTGCTGTCACTATAAGGCCGGCCTCACACAGCCGGAATTCGTCTCTGAATTCATAATCTGAATTCATATGCCGGAATCCCATACAAAGTCGTTATGATCCACATACATTCTGATTTTTTCAGATTATGAATTTCTCAGATCGATCTGTAAGAATGATTCTGATGTGCATCCGGAATTCCTGGTCTGAATATTTAAGATTATGACTTCATAACGCACGTAATCCCATACATTTGCATAGAGCAACACACACATATTGAATTCAGATTATGAATTGCTCATTTTTTTTCTGTATTGAGCCAATAGCAATGCGATTAGTAGTAATTCCTCCTCCATTTCGAGACGTTTGCGTGTGTCGTGAAACAAGAGACTACTGATCTATCTCAATTTTTAAGATAATGTGAGTTGAAGGAGCCGGAATTAAGAGTCTGAATTAAGATTCTTAATTGAGATAGGTTTTCCGGCTGTGTGAGGCCAGCCTAATGTTACATTGTCATTGGGTCTACAACAGGGATGGCAAGTTTTGACTCAATCAGACTGTTTTCTAAGGAGGTCCGTTGAACAGATCATGACTCTATCATCAGATCAGCTCGCATTGTCACCGAGAATCAAAAAGTACGTAATCAATGTGTAATCATTTTCAGCTCAAAACCGGGAAATGGTTCAAACATAACTAATAGATGAACGAAGTTAATGTATAACACATTCCCTCTTCATTACAGAGGACCTAAAAAGGTCGCTAAAGCTGAATCGCGACATGAAGTGAATGAACTATAATGCCGTCTCTTTTCACTCTCAGTCAATGAAAAGAGATGGCAATAGTTCAATTCCTTTAATGCGATTCTGTAATAGCGACCTTTTTAGGTCCGCAGGTCTGTTAACGGAACACATTACGTCGTGGGCACTGGACGCGTTAGTTATGTAAAAGGTTGTATTACAAATTCAAATGGTTTTGCTGAATTTTTTGCTGCATTGACGTCACCAACCAAATCATTTAAAAAACATAATGTTCTTGAACTTTTCATGAATTTCACGTATAGGTATTTAGACATTGAGCCTCTACACATTTCCTCTTAACTTGGAAACAATAACGGATGGCGCTGTAAATCTTAGTCATTTTAAGTGCTATACCCAACACGGTGTTTTCCTTCAAAACAAATACGCAGAGAAATGAATCATTAAAGTGAGCGCTTAGATATATAAATAAAATTAATTTTGATAAAGATATATTAAATAGAATAAAGACTAAGTTTAAGAATCTTTGAATTTCCCAATTTTTTTAATTTTGAATGAAATGAAATGATAAATAATGAAATGATAGAAATACTTTCTTTGTTTATGCTATATCCAGGCTATTTCCTATATCTATGAAATGGCTGAAAGTGGAACAAAATATAGTATGGACTTATTAATCCTGATATATTTACCTACAAAACAAGACCTCATTGATATTCGTACGAGTTTTGGTTCACCTTTAACAGCTTAGAACAGTAGAATAATCTCAAAATCTGTCTACACCTCATTCATGGACATTAGTACCTAACTTACCACAGCATGAGGAATCTCCCCGTTGCCTTGCGGTATCGGCTCCAATCTCTGCTCGCTCTCTTCAGAGACTACAGACTCCTCCGCCTTGTGATGATGATGATGCTTCTTCTTGTTTTTTATTATAATCTTGTTTTTAAGCAGCGATGGCGGCGGCATTTCTCCTCCTGAATAACAGGGGACACATCGTAACTTACATACTTTGCTAGTGAGGTAATTTTATGTTGAGATCGAAGTGAATGTGGCCATCCAATTGGATTAGTCCATTGTACAGGGGCGGATCGGAAAAGAGCGCCTTCGGCCTCGGTGATATGTTCGCTGTTCGCGCAATTTTATCGAGTATTAGTTTTAGCTGTTGAGATTGAGTGCAAAATTCTATAAAGCTTTTGCTTCCATCACTTCGGATCGATTCCACGTGCTGGGTTTATTTGAAATGAATACAATGTAAAGCTTATCAAAGTTCGTTGAACTTAGTTACCTCGCGAAAGGCTAGCGTGATGGTTTACGGTTCTGTTTAATCATGTAAGTAAACGAATTAACACTCTGGGCGATCCATCATTCTAATTGAGAGTGTAGTTAATTTACCAGCTTATTTACAGTCCTTGACGCGAAAGCTTTATGAACAAACATAATTGCTCATAGAAGCCCAATGCAAATTAGACCCCATACAATACTATAAATTTAATCCAGCATTAATCCAACAGTTGTTTAATGTAAAATTCACATTAGCGTGTGTTTAATACACAATGGATATTAGTTTATTTTGATTCTCCGTACCGCGTAAACACAATATTTCAAGCGAGAAGATGGCGAGCTTTTGCGTTAGGGAGATCGTTCCCGATACAATAATCTGTTCGAAATAGCAGAGATCCGAGAGCTGGCTGGACGTTACAACAAACATTTGCCCGAGTGTTTGAACGCATCAATATACCTACTCGATAATGAAGTGAAAACAAACTGTCTCGTTCAGGCGTCAAAGGCTGCTTTCTGTAGGCAAACGCAAACAGTCCAGGTGTCTGGACATCAAAGCGGGATCTATCATTGAATTTCAGCTGCGTCAAATTTATTTGTGAATATTGGAATTTTGCGAACACAGAAATTCTATTTATTCTTTATGTATCCTCTTGAAATCTAAATCCATCGACTGACGGATATTATGTATCCGGATAAATGATTTTATCGGTACAATTCGTAGGAGGTAGCCGCAAGAGCAATATCAGATGCATATCATTTCTTTTGGCACGGTTCTTATTGGTACATGAGACCCGTTCATATCCGGTCACAGTATTCAGACAAAGGCCTGTGCCAACATTTCAGGTATTTATAGGTATAACACAAGAAATTATATTAAAAGCAGTCGATCATCAAAATAAGTCTAGATCTTAGATGTAGCTTGGAACAAAAAAGCCAAATTTTAACGTTGATAAATCACACGAAATACAACAGCAGTGTTTGAACTGTACAGAGTAACTATACACAGTACGTAGTTTCTTATTTGAATAGACGCCCTGAAGCATCTCCAACTTTACATTGTGTAATTTATTCATAGAGCACTGTGTTATGTCAACATCGCGATCCAGTACAGTTCATCGTTAAGGTAAATGAAAGAAAATCCGAGTAGAGACACCACTTGTAAGAAAATATAGGCGATGTTGTAATGGACTGCATAAGTTTTCTCATTTACATTTTTACGAAATTGTTTCTGAAATAGTTATGGTAAGTCGGAATTTTTTTAAACATTTTAATTGCAACCAGTAAGTTCTTTACATTATGTAAAAAAAAAACGCAGTCTTTATAAATGTAAAGTGATAAAGACAACTTTGAACAAGGATAGTACTTACCAGGTTCCAAGGGATGGCTATCAAGCGCTTTATCAAGCAGCATATCTCCAAATATATCTCGGCAGTAGTTAGCAATTTTAGCTTGCTGACGCGGATTGCAGTGGTTCTCGAAGCTCAGGATTACAGGGTAGTCGGAAGTCTTGAAAGCGCTTTCAGCAATCGCTTCAAGCACTTCTTTGGCACTGATCTCAGGTACGAACGTATAACCGTGTACGATAACCGGTTCTTCAGTCCGTCCATTCCAAAAATCCAGTTCAACGCACCTGGATATAAAAAAATACTATTCTAAGGAAATTTTATATTTAGAATAAAACAAAGTAGGTGTTGAATATTCTCATACCTTCGAGTATTTTATAGAACTTTCACTAAGTAATAAATAATGCAATACTTCCATTAAAATGCTTCTGGGCTTATCTTTTGTTTGGTAGATAAACGCGAACGGCTCTTAGAAGAGCTGGGTTGTATCAGAAAATGATTGTAAACTTTATTTAAACTTTCAACCAATTTTATCGATAAACATTCCAGAACAGAATATAATTACCATTATTTAGTAAAGTGTATGTTTCATCGGTCAAAGTCAGTAGGGTATTAGCATAACCTAGTTAAACCAGGGTTTACGAGTAAGTACATATTTGTTTTGCCACTTGACATTCGGAGCCTCATGGCTAGGTAAATTAATGATGACTTCCTATTAGACACTATCTAATGTAATATAATGTAATGACTGATTTGATTTAAATAATTTAGTTTAGATCCAATGTTTTATCTTGATATCATAAATTAAAATTGAACTGAAATGAATAAACCCAATTCTTACTGTAAAGAAAATATTCGTTAGCATTACAAACAAAGTAGGTAAGTTATTCATTTCCTCAGGTAATTTTTTTAAATAACGATAGATTCATTTTTTAGGATAAACAAAAAAAAACGTATTCAAAGTAACGTTACTACACGATAAAATCTAGTGTTTACCAAATATTTACATTTGTTTCCATCGGGCGATCATCAATTAGGACGGACCGTAATATCGATAACTGCGATACTCGATAGCATGTTAATTGGATATGCGATTAAAAACGCATTGGGGCCGCAACGGTGATTTTTATAAACAAATTAGTATCGATAACGTTGTAATTAATGCGACAATGGGTTCCGGCATTTGTGCTTGGATTTCACGAGCATTGGAGCACTACTAAGCACTTACTAAGTATCACGATGAGATGAAGATAATGTTAATAAAAATATAGTAATGGGTTGATATCATTTAGTATTTAGTAGAGGTACATATTTCGGTTGTGATTGAATTGAAAGCCCATACTATCCCAGGGTACAAAAAATATCCATTTGTTACATTTAGATCAAAAGAAAAAGGAAGGAAAAAGGATAGTAAAAATAGAAAAAACAGATTCAAAAATAATATTAAGAACACAATTATTACATCTTTTTGTTTTCTGCTCGTAGTTATATTTTTTTAGTATATTTCGATATTTACATTCCACGTTAATATGCGCACACCTCTAGTGAAACCGAGCAGGTAGATATGCGGAAATTGATGTGACCCGGTGAGTCCGAATTCAAGACGTGACATTCACTAATTGCACAGAACACGTGGAGGTATGCACATTTTACCACAGAATACCGCAGACATTACGAATGAGAAATTCCCTTTTAAAGTAATTGTTTTGTTTTATGATTAAACTCTCTTTTCTGCCACGAGTATTGTTACAATCAGCCAACTTTTTGACAAAAGTGAAAACAAAAACGTCGATTTTTTAATGATATCAAGATCTGCAGTGCGATTCAGACTTCCAAAATTGCATCCGATTCGATGATTTCTTCGGAAAGTTGTCATTTTTTCAGCGAAGAAACGGCACTTTTCGAATTCGGAATACATTCCGAGAAGGTCTGAATCGCACTCCTGTTACCTAGTTAGAGGTTTAACTTTTATTCAACTCTATAAAACAGTTGCTTTTCTTGCTAAAGGACTGACAATCAAAAAGTTAGACGTCTACAACTTCAAGCGATTTCGCTATCTCCATTAGTCAAGGAGTAATAGCTAGCTAGAAGGGATCACAGAAGGAAAGAGACATAAATACCTGCAGCCAGCGAGCAGACTTTGGCGATAGATCTCCACACTAGATTTGCCGGTGATTTGATGACCTGTGAGGTAGGTGTTGTGCGAGCTATTGATAAAGTAGTGTGACATCGGCTGATCCATGTCGTCCGATAAATCCAGCTTGTTAGATGCCACCATCGGATTGTCTTCCGACATTAGGAACCTATAAAATGTTATAATTAATATAGGATAAACGTGCTATCTTTTTCTCATAGACAAAAACTCTCGGGTCGCATTTGTACCAAAAAAGGCAGCAAATTTATCCTAATGGTTTTATAGGTTAGTCCAAGTCTGGCTATAAAAGACAGGTGCAAACTGTCACATTAGGGTTGACCTTTCACATTACTTATTTATGGGGTTGACCAAGTGTCAAGAGAAAATCCAAAGTGTCAAAATTGTACCCTTCAACGATAAGAGACCCTTTGTTGTTCCATAATTCAGAAACAATTCGTAATTTACATTTACTTTCAGTTACCGAGTCAAATATTCGGCTTTAAAACAAACAAAACAAGGATGTTAAACTTTGTCATATTTCCATAGCGCTGAAATAACTTTGCTTCAGATAAGTTTGAAATTGTTTCAGACTTTGCATGAGAAATGTTTTGCGACATGTTTTATAATACTCTTTTGATGTTGATACAGGATCATTTACTTAACATCAGCAAGGTAAACTCAGAAAGCATCCCAAGTGTTTATCTCGGAATAGTCACGTAATCATTAATCCTAAAAGTCTCAAAAACTATAAATTCATCTTTCAGTATCATACCTCAAAAATCCGTCGAAAGTAAGCTGCGACCGTTGTTGGTGGTACTTGTTGTGTTCGTAAGCCTTGATGAGATCCTTGGCTCGCTGCAGATCGGCGTAAGGATGCAGGATCTCGTTCAATCGTGGATCTCTCTGCACCACATTTAGAAAATCTACCAGCTGCGGTGCGGACAGATGCGGTTTGCCATCCGTTCTGTAACAAATATTCTCATTACCATCAGTTAGATATCTGTAGGTGAACATAAACTTTTAAAAAGCGTTAGAGCAAATTTTCACTAGCTAGTCGATAGCCGCTCCCACCGCAAGCGAATGTGGATTTTATGGCTAGTTAAAATATAACCAAAAATGCTTTCCGTATCGACCAATAAAAACGTATCTCGTATACCTATACAAAGTATGTGTGCGTTTAAGCAATATCTGGCATCTCACATGCTTTTAAATACACCAATACGATCTACCAATATGCATGACGAATGGACTTTAGTATTTTTCCAATGTTGCGATAAATTAGTTGACGTCTCATGAATGATCATCTCAAAATGATCTTTTGAATATTTAATAATAGATCTGAAGGAAAAAATACCTTCATAAAGAATCGTATTCAAAATTGAACGCAGATAGAAACCAAATTAGGATTTAAATATTACGATCAAAACATACCATTTGCATTGTCTAGTTAAACGTAAAAGTGTCCTTTTACAAGAAACGTTTACATAATAGAGGGGTGTTGAATGAAGCAAAAAGTATAAAAACAAATGACTGCTCATATAAAACGCAATATTTACAGAAATAAAGCTAAATGAATAGAAACTTATGTTGGTAATATTACCGTTTAGGATGTAATGGCTGCGTGAGTATGTACATTTTATTTTACAATTTTTATGAGACCCGAAACGAAAATACAAAAAGGCTCACGACTGTCTTCAGATACGGTGCACATCCTACTCAGATCAAGAAGTAAGATTATTTAAAAATGTCTACGGGGTAGTCAGAAGAAAGCCCAAACATACTTTTGGCATATGCTCAAATCTTGCAATTAGACGTTTCTAGCCCATAACCGCTTATAAAGATGTTAACTATTTATAAAAGGTTTTATTTAACTTCCCTTGTATTCTCAGATGTTTTTCTTGACCGAAGCATAGTAAAAAGATCGAGCAATCGTAAGGATGTGTTATCTTCATACATTTTGTTTAGTTATAAATATTTTCAAAGTAGCCAAATCTATTTTTTTTGTGATTCACAAGCGAGACTAACAGGCGACAAGTAGGTATCTGCCCTCACAATCCGGGCAATTATAATAAATTGCCACCGCCATGCCATTTGAACCAGTGAACTCATAAGCACTAAATAGTGTCAATTTGTGACTCCAACGCATAATAAAGATATCGTGTTCGCAGTTATGGCGCGACCTTTGTGTCATTTTATTTTATCTTTTAACGCTTAATCAAACTTTTTCTATGGTAAGAATAAGAATTCATTTTTGAACTGTTCTTTTCTTTATTTGTAATCGCTGTATTTATATAAAAAATTTTAGCCTTGAAAAGTAAACTTGAAGTTTAGCTGCGTAAAGTTCGTTCGAACGTGTTTTTATTATTATGGTTAGGTTGGCCATATTATAGCAACCAATAAAAAGATAACCGCCAGTCGTCAAATTATAGTGCAGATATCATAGGTAGGAAACATTTTTGGTCACGGCATTTATTCAGTTATCTTAATTTTACAACGAAGTCAACATTCTGATAGCCGTGAAAATAAGTGATACTATTTCACCATGAAATTGAATTATGTTACGACGAAGTTCGCAAACAAGGACGAAAGCCAGCAAAGCTCAACATTGTAACTGAGTTAAAATATTTACAAAATACAAAACTAGGAATTTTGACTTGCAATAATTCTGAAACTACTGGTTCAAATTTAATGTAATTTGGAAATATATTTCATTATGTGATGCCCTCTTGGTCACTGAAAATTTAGGCTTCTAGTCTTTTCCACAACAAAGTTAGAGAGGGTCGAAAATGGCCTGAATGGCTTCGAGAAAAGGATGGTTACGGCTTGCTCGACTTGGCGATGCACTGCCGTGCATCCAGATAATATGGTATCAGCGACAGCGAGCTGATCTGAAGATGGAGTCAAGAGCTGCTCAACAGAACTCCTTAATAAATAGTCTGTTAAAACTCGGAACTCAGCATATCTGTGAAGTTTCCACTACAATGTAATAATATGGTAACAGCTAGCTGATCTGATGATGGAGTCAGGACCTGTTCCATGGATTTTTTTATTGATATGGGTATCAAATACTAGCTGTTACCCGCGACTTCGTACGCGTTCGGGTAATTTGTAACCGACATCCAAAAAAAGGGGAAGTTATCGCGTCGGCAAGTTCTTTTAAAATAGGTTCTATTAAAGAAGTTTGCCGTAGACCACGTTTCGGTTCATTTTTTTCTGGGGCAAGTATCACCAAGCTACTGGAGGAGCTCACCCTAGAGCAAGCCACATAAAATTGCACGTGTGAATAACAATCCTGTCTTAAATCTATTCCAGAGTCTGGCCCTGAGCCTATGCAAGCGAAGCATCGAGTTAAGCGAGCGAAGCGAGCTTTTTTAGGCAAATGCAACATGTGACACTTGATTTTGCTAACGGTGCTCTAAGAAAAAGCTGGGTGCTTGTCGGTTCCTAACAGTAAATTACTTTGCTCGCAAAATACTCATGAAGCTAATATGCGAGCGAAGCGAGCACCGACTTAAGCGAGCGAAGCGACCTTCCCCTGCTTGCTTGCTGTTGTTTTTAAACACTGAATAAAAAACAAAGTTTTATTTGAAACTGTTTTAAAACCTGTTTTAAACACATGTTTTAAAACTACTTGTTTTAATGGTAGCTCAACGCTTTCGCTGCTGTTCAGTGCCGGTAAAATTAACTTTATTTAAAGCGTTTTGCACATCACTTTACACTTGCAGCCTGTGGACGAACTTCACTAAAAAGTCTATGAGTGCTCTTCGTGTTTAGTTCAATTTCCGGGCGCTGCGCTGTTGCGGCTGCCGCGCTGGTGTAGTGCGTCGGGCATGTTTGCTGACGCGGGCGTGGACAGTTTCCCCGCTATAATGCGAGCCCGCTGCGCCGCCGCCGCAACAGCCTCCTGTCAGCGATTGCTGAAGACTTGGATGGTAGTTTCCTGCGGCACTGGGTAGGGATGCATTCAGTCCTTGCAACCTATACCTGGCACTGAGTGCATACTTGCCTGGCAGTTATTATTTAGGTGGTAGGTACATAGTTGTTTATCTTGCATGTGGTTGTTTAAATTTGTTTCTTTTTGGTTGTGTGTCTCTATGGACTGTAAGATTGTCTGAAATAAACGATTTTTATTTTATTTTATTTAATCATGCCAACCCTGCATCCAATTGAACATCAATTAACCGGTCAAGTAGATTCCTAGCCCACGAACCAATCAATAACTAATACCTAATGAGTGTGTGAGTTTGTCTCTTATCTAACTAATTCACTAGTGTACTTAGTTCGTCCTTGCTTGGTATCTATAATTCACATTCATTCTACAAAATAGCTTGTGTGTGGCGGACCAGTAGGATGTTGGTTCAGCACCCCTATTTTGTAACACACGGTAAGTCGCTTACCGAAATTGATTTTTTACGAACAACATTAAAGTTATTTAGTGCAAAATAACTTCACATATTTTACACAACAAACATGTTTATCACTTTTTTCAACCATCTTCTACCATTTCAAAGTATTCATCGTAAAAAAACAATTTTTGTTTGAATGAATCCGAGTTAGCGACTTACCGTGTGTTACAAAATAGGGGTGCAGGTTTGAATAAATAGGTAGGTACCTATCTAACTCCAATAAATTGGTAGTCAACCATAACTACCAGTCTACTTAAAAATGTTTCTACCTAAATACTTAGCAAACAATGCTAGACAATTACGTGTCATCAAGCCCTGCATCGTACTAAATTTATTTGCCACGATTGCTTAACAAACATGGACTTGGTTTTCCGACTACTTACCGTAATCACAGGCGCGACGCAGTCATAGACCTGGCTGCTGGCAACGAAGGAGACATTTCTTTAAAAAATGGAGCTCTTCAGCTTCATAACATCGTTCTTTATATCGAAGCAGATATCCATGATAACCGCATTTATTTGCTGGCCTCCAGGTTTGCATACTTAAATTTTACTAACAACAACAAAAATGATACTTAAATCAAGCAATTTCGTGTAGGTAGTTATCGGTAGGTAACATTGCGTGTGTGAATCTCACAGGCTCTATAAACAAGCTGGTCAGAGAATGCGGTGCTTGCGTCGATGATTACAGCGCCGGCTTGAGGGTCAGGGTGATCAGTGACTTCCTGCGGGCGCCTGAGCTGGGTGTGAATGGACTGCATCGCGAGGGGGTGCTGCTGGATATCAACTGCCCTAATGTTACAGATGTTCTTACTAAGGTGAATAAAACGGGTAATAACTACCTATGTAAGTTATTTATTAAAAACCGATTTTATTCGATCAAATGATCTATTAACTGCTATTGACACTTAGATAAACGAAATTCACTAAAATTCTGGTTTTCCTATAAGGCTTCAAAGTCCCGAGGGTTCTCCTACCGCTACACATGGTTGTTCCTCGACGACTCTTCTCTGAACGTATCTTCCATAGAAGAGTTGCTTGGTGCCGTGAATATTCTACCCGACGCCGATGTGACCTGGTCCTCAGCCGATGCGGCTGTGGAACTGTACAAGGTGAAGGAGAACCAAGCTTTTATCGTGACTCCATTAGAGTTAACCAGAAATGACAGTTCGGAAGAAATGAAGATGATGTGGAACGGGCTGCCTTCCACTGTTATGAGAAGACGCAACCTTGGGAATGTTTCCTTGACGGCGGCTACTGTTGTAAG
Organism: Camptogramma bilineatum; assembly: GCA_958496255.1. Lineage (NCBI taxonomy): Eukaryota > Metazoa > Arthropoda > Insecta > Lepidoptera > Geometridae > Camptogramma > Camptogramma bilineatum. Next base: position 7,579,682 of record OY292463.1, on the reverse strand, counting down.
TGACAATTTCACTGTAATCCTTTATTAGGTAGGTAGATAGATACCCATTTAGGTAAGTAAGTATTTCAATAGTTTATTTTGTTGTCTGTTTTAGTTATCGCAACCGCAACTTTTCAAAGGCTGGGCGGATCTCACAACCCGGCGTATCGACACCTTTCCTAAGTTTACCTACCCCTTGATGATGCTACTTGCTCAGGATTTGAATTATCGGTAGGTACCTACGTACCTATAAAAAGCAATACACACCTAAATACTTAGTTTTTAGATTTTATTCAAATTGATCGGCTAAAGTTGAATGCGGATAGTTAAAAATAGACTGTTTTCAGTCATAACTTGAAGCAACTGGATCTGTATGGTGAGGAACGAAACGGCTCGTTCGACGGAGTGGCCGGCTTGCTGCAGCGGCAGGAGGCCGAGGTGGGCGTGACTTCCTTCTTAATGCGCGCGGACCGCTCCCGCATCATGGACTTCGTCTCCGAGACCTGCGAGCTTAGGTGGCTGAGTACCTACATAAAACTGTTGCCGTCACAGAATCTATAATGACATGTCTGTTGCGTTGTAGAAGCGCGTTTCTGTTCCGTCAGCCGTCGCAGTCGTCCGTGTCCAACGTGTTCCTGCTCCCGTTCAGCCGCGGCGTGTGGGCGGCGTGCGGGCTGGTGCTGGTGACGGCCGCGGTGATGCTGGCGGCGCTGGCGTGGCGGCTCAGGGCTCACCATCCTGAGCTGGAAGTTCTTACGTTACCTGAGACTGTTGGCTTCGCAATCGGAACATTTTGTCAGCAAGGTTTTATAATCTCTCGCATAGAGCACTTCAAATAACTTTAAGTACTAATTAGTAGATACCTTTACGTCCATGTTCGATAAAATACTCCATTGAACAGCTTATCGGTGGTAGCTAGAGCTGTGGCAGGGAATGTACCCACCTGCTGTGAACCAGCTCGATTTGGCCATTACAAACTGTAATAATTTCTTATCTTGGTCATGGAGCGTGCGTGGTTAATTTTTGTACTTAGTAGATATAAATTACGAACTCCTTACAGCAACCCAGGAATTGGTTAGTTAGTTAGGAATTGGCAGACGACATTGACAAAGTCGCGATTAGTAGGGTAGGTAGGTACTTAGGTGAATTAATGTCCTGTTAATTCCCGGCAAGGCTCACACGTGACGCCCGACGTGACATCGGTGCGCGTGGTGATGTTCTCTGCGCTGGTGTCATCTCTGTTCGCGTTCACGGCCTACTCCGCCAAGATCGTGGCCATCCTGCAGACGCCCAGCGACGCGCTGCAGACCGTAGACGACCTCACGCTCTCGCCCATGGTGCTCGGCGTGCAGGAAACCACCTACAAACGCACCTATTTCGCCGTCAGTATTGTAGCCAGCTAGCGATCCAAGTTGGTCATTAGGTTTTTGATAACTATAGTCTATACTGTAGGTACCTAACTAATATTCGCACAATTTTTTTTTTTTTAATACTCGTAGTTCGCCCCGAACTGAGATCTCGCGCACCGTAGATGGCTTACATTTGGACTTTCTTCTGACTACCCCTACACTTTCAAGTGGTATTACTGCCCAGTATGCCTATTGCGCTAGCTCGTCATGGTAAAAAATACTGGCATGCATGCCATACATAATGTCGTGTCTAATTTTTCATTCATTTAATATAATTATGAATTCTCGTCGTATTTCAAAAAGTACCTAGGTACCTATACGTCCTAGAATAAAAATAATAACTATTTTGGAATGTACAACTAAAGACCTTTCATTTGACACCCCACTCAATATATTTGTTTAATTTTTTTTTTACCCCCTTCGGAACCCAATACCTTGACAACCCCTTTATTGATTAAGCTCATTATGCTCCACCTTAAATTTTCATAGCACAACCTATTGACCTACCAAGTTTAGCCTACTTAACGTAACCTACGTAGGTACGTAATTTATTTTCAGGAAGACATCGAGACTCTATGAAACGGGAGCTCTTGCAGCTCTGGTTTCGTAGTTTTTGTTCTTTGGTCGTATTTCAAAAACTATACATCCTAGAGTAAAAATAAAAACCATTTTGGAATGTACAAAATAAGCCCTTTCATATGACACCCCGCTCAATATATTTGTGTAACTTTCATTATTTTTTACCCCAAGGGGGTAAAAAATAATGAAGTAACCCAATATCTTCACAACCCCTTCATCGATTAAGCTCATATGCTCCACCGTAAATTTCCTTACCACAACCTATTGACCTACCAAGTTTCATGCAGATTGGATGAACGGTTCGACAGTTATACGCGAACAAGAATTCGTAAAACATACAAACATACAAAGCAAAATCGCCCAACTTACCACAAAGATCTTAGCTCGCTTCGCTCGCTCGATCGATTAATATTCGTAAAGCCTGTTTTGCACAAGTCATTATCTAAGTATGTACCTACCCTATATGCACTTCATTTGATATCTATTTAGATCACCATATAAATTCCATAAGGTTTCACATGAGGTTACAAGAAGAGTCCGAGTAAGTAGGTATTTCTGAGGCGTTTTGTTATCGTCGGTGTCGCAGGAGAGCACCGAGCCGGCAACGCAGCGTCTGTTCCAGCAAAAGCTGCTGCCGCTGGGCGAGCGCGCCTATCTCGACGTGGATGAGGGAGTCGCACGCCTGCGCACCGAACTCTTCGCCTTCCAGGTAACTACCTACATCATATTATTAAGTCGCACAGAAGGGTGGCTCGATCTAGTTGTTCAAAATGTGCAGGGTCAGTGACAGGTGAGGGAGTTCCTCGCCTGATGCCCTCGGCGTTGGATGATTTTTTCCATTTTTGATATAAAGAACTTACAAACACCTAATCCATCTTTCTCGTTACGGTATAATGATAAGTAAAGAGAATGGATGGAAAATTGTGAAAGTAAGTATTTAGGTACTTACACCTACCGATATTAATAAAGTTAACGCTAAAATAAATGGAAACCCTCGAGGATAGAAGGAACCATGTCCCGATGTGGATCTATTCCAGGTTGAAGAGAGCGCTGGCTACGACATCATCAGCAAGACGTTCACGGAGCGCGAAAAGTGCGGCCTCAAACAGATCAGGGCCTTCCGGCTGCCCATGGTGGCCGTGGGGCTGCGCAAGAACTCCGGCTACCGGGAGCTGTTCGCCTCTAGGTGTGACACCTTTCAAACATCATTATCCATAATATAAACAATTAACGTAATGCCACGCCTCCTGTGTTGAACCAGCTTGATGTTTCATGGATGATTCTGGCGAAAATAGCGTTACAAATTTCGGGTCAAAGTATATCGTAGTGCAGCAGTCGTATTCTGGTCGGATCAGAGTCGGCACTAATATGTATTGTCCGGTTGCGATGTGGTCAGACTGCGGTGGCAGCGCGAGGTGGGTCTGATGTCGCAGGCGCGGCGGCTCTGGCTGGCGGAGCGCCCCCGTTGCGAGGCGGACTCCGGCGGCTTCCTCACCATCGGCCTGACCGACGTGATGCCCGCGCTGCAGGTATACCACTATCAGCATAGTGAGGAGGGCGCTGACCTCCTCGGCGGGGTGTTCGATGAAAATGAAAATTTGGTTGTTGTGTGCAGGTACTGGTTCTGGGCGTGCTCCTCGCCGTGCTGCTGCTGGGCGGTGAGCTGGGGCTGCATGCCTGGCGCCGGCGCCGCGCCTGATGCCTAGTTTTTTTATTACAGTTTACTGTTTCCTAGTCCACGCGTCCACATCCCTTCCTTATGATTCTCGCACTTTTAGTCACAACTTTCATGGTTTTCGCATTGTAGGTAGGCACCTACCTACTCAATATCAATATGCATTATCTTGCGTAGTTTAATTTATTTCTCAGATAATATAGGTATAGATTACTGGTAAATTTCACTTACTTACTTATAGTTTTATTTAAGTAACGCTCTAACTAATGAAAACCCTATAAAAATACTTAGGCCTTTACATCTTTACTACTTAGAGGACCTAAGGACCATCGTCCCTGGAGTTGAAGCCGGGGTAAAGAGCCTAGCTCGTGGACGCCTACCGCTCGTGGTAAGAAGAAGACCTTGTTGTTGGGCTTAAAAAGGACGCTATTGCAGAATCGCAATAGTAATTGAACTATAAGCCATCTCTTACCTCAATTATACAAAAACACTAAAAAGAATTATAAAACTCACACAAAAAGCACAAAACAATCATAAAATGAAAACGTCCAAAAATAAATCGAAAGCTAGTTGGAATATCATAAATAGCGCAAAACGAACTCTACCTAAACAACCTATTGAAAAAAATCTACTAAATGAGCAAATAATTACACATCCAAAATATATTGCCAATGCATTTAATGACTTGTCTTATAAAAAATCAACACTTTCCATTAGTTTGGCGCATGCAGTTTCTTCTCAGAAATTGATCCTTATACTACACTATCGGATGGTACAATAATACAGAAAGTTTTTTTTTATATCCAACGGGTTCGATTCCTGGCCACGAAAATTATTATTTTTAAAATCTAATGATGCAGTTTTACTTTAAATCAAAATCACTTATAAGACTCTTTTGAGTGTTTTTCGCTACTGCTAATAGTTTCAGATTTGGCCCTAGAGACACTTTTGAAAAACTCACTCTGTATAACTCGGTCCTGACTGAGTGAAGCTGTATAACGTTCTCACAATATTGTTTGGTATACTCCTAAGAGTTTATATTTTGATGTGTGGTTGATGGCCGCGCGATATAAAAAAGGCACCAACCTCCCATACAAAATCGGCATGGCCATTTTTAATTATTTTGGTACTTATTACGTTCCTAGGTACGTACGTACGTTCGTCGGTCCCTTAAGGCGAAAAATCGAAATCAGTCCATCGATCTCTTGATTTTGACACGGATTTTGATTATAATGGTAGATATTTTTTTTCAAAATTCGCAAATTGTTGCATTTTCTAGCTAGCCGCTATTTGTTAGGGCACTAGGCACACTGAAAATGAAGTAGAAGATGCCTCCGACTTTTATTTATTTTACGTTATTTAAATTTGACTACTCTAAAGACAAAAATTGCGACTTTCCAGGGTGAAAATATATTTAATTATTTCCAACTTTTCAGTTCAGTCGGGTTTTTTGATTTTTTAATTCTTTAGGTAATATTTTTATTTTCTTATTTTTTGTGTTATTTGTTTGAGCCTATTATAATGGTTCGGTAAATGCTGTGCGGTTTTTCCTAAACGTTGTTGTCACAGTTGACACACAGTTGGCTCTGTGTGTAAATTAAACGCGTATCTAAGTTATTTCTTAAATATGAGATATCTCCTAAATGGCTAAACCAATTTCGATGCAGTTTGTTCTTAACGTTGCGTGTGACTAAATAGAAAGTTTTAGTATGCTTTTTGTTTAGCAATTCCATTTAGGGCGAAAAATAGATTTTGAAAAATTTTGAAAGTCGATTTAGTCTTCGAATATGTCATGTTAGATTAAAAAAAAATATATTTGATATCAGTCCACCAATCTCTTGATTTTGACACAGACTTTGATATGATGACGTGATTTAAAAAAAAATTAACACATTGTTGCATTTTTTAGCCGCTATAATTTATTTATTGAAATAAAAAGTATCCTAGAGCACAATCGAAATAGAGACGATTCTAACGATACCTCCTTCATCAAAATCCATCCAGCCGTTTAGGAGCAACGTGGTAATAAAGAATATTACTTACATACATAGAAACGCGCGATCTACATAACCCTGTGACTTAACAGTCAGCCGGGTAAAAAGGAACTATAAACAGTGGTAGGTACTTACAAGTTGTTGAATATCTTTTGCACTTCAGAGCGCTGTGTGAGGCTCTTGTAGAATGCAAAGAAGTCCTCAAACTGGAACTTGGATTGGCTGATGGTGTCAGTCTTTCCCGTGGGGAGTCCGGACTCGCTTAGAGCTTTCTCAACGCGCTTCTTGTCCTCTTTATTCTGGGCGAATATCCGGACAATGCTGCGCAACAATAGGAATACAATTAGAATTATTGGCAGCATAAACGAGAAAAAATCAAATTTCAATTTCCTTGTATTAAGTATTTGTACGAGTATAAAACCGGCAAACTTGTATTAGGAACTTAATGATGCAAAAGTAGTGTATCAATCGTAGCAACTTAAATAATCTGGTCTCTGTAAGTATATACTTGCAATAGAAAATTACAAATACGAAATATGAGCGTATGAGCGTAGGTTGGTACGAGTTTAATGACGCGGTTGTTATCTTAATCTGAAATCAGGTCAGATTGTGACAATTTTTACAGGAAATCTAGAAATGTCTACCCACATATTGACGCAAACCCATGATATTTTTAACGAAACAATCCAGTCTTTTTTATTAATGATCAATCGATCCTCAAAGCCTCAGAGCGCCGGAACATTTTGGTGAAGAAATAAAAATGAAATTTGGTTACTATTTTTATTGAATTTCACGTGAATGTGAAAAAAATTACATCCTGAGACATAAACGGCGCATATGACTGAAATTACATCCTGAGACATAGACGGCGCATATGACAGCAATCTTATTATGTTGTTACATGGGTTGTTTCTCTTGCTACATGATTGACGTAATTGTTAATACTAGATACAATAGAATAGACGATGATAAACCCATACCAGATGTCAATGTCTGTGAAATCATACAGATCGTTACCTCCCAGTCTTTATATTCGACGCGTAGGTAATATTCAAAACGTTCTAACAAACCTTTGTTACGAATCATTCTATGGTTTTATAGGTATTCTTGGAACCGCGTGTGAGTAAAATACTGCAAATGTAGATGTTTGCAACGATTTTCTTACATACAATCTAGCTAGATCCATCGCTAAGAGGAAGATTGTACGGCTTACTTAGTTTTGCAGTGTAGGTATATAATGAACCATATCAATATATCTTCTTGTCATTTAGTAATTGCAACCTCCATTATTTATCGAGTTACAAACCACAACATAATCTAAGCGTTTTAGTTAGGCAGATAAGATTCTCATGACGTGGGCAAGACATATATTTTCATTTCCAATATTTTCCAACGAAATGGAATTCTACCACATTACAGATGACATTGAAAAAATATAATGAATTAACACGCACTTGACACACGTATTGTAAATATTGGATTGTCAGTAGGAAGTCGTCAGGTAGTATTTATTCTTTAGCCGCAACGAGGATTAAAGCCACTCTGCACAATAAACTCGTCAGCCTATTCACGCGCTAATCTTTTAGAACAGCTCGCTAATCTTGGAAATTATTTCTGAATACATAAACTGGCGCAGAGTGATAATAATACAGAGAGCGTGACTACAAAGGTATGAACCATATTTTCACATCCACTCATTCAGAAAGCTCTTGATCCAAAATCAAAGTAGCGCTTGGAGTATCTACATAAAATTCATTCTTGAGATTTTAAGTACCTTCCTCTTATAACAATAAGAAACTGAACATCTAAAATTGTATCTTCATGAAACAGAACATTTAAACTCACAAAAGATAAACTTGCACAAAGAACCGCTGAACTCACAAAGAGATGAGTCTTCGCAAATTATAATTTTTAATCTTCATAATGGATCTGACACGATACCTACACAAGCAAAAGTGTACGATTATTAATATAATTAAAGAACAAAACAAAGTACGTACTTCGGTACAGCCTCTTAATCTCGCGAAATACTAATTTAGTTCAATTATTAAATCTTTTTATAACTATTCAGTCTAAATAACCATTATAGTAAAATAAAGCATTAAAATGTATAAGCAGTGGTTTACACAAGAAGTCATGCCGTTTATGTCCCTGTGTATTTTTTAGTTTATTTTTAAAAAACTCTAAAAATAACAAACGATTTTACAATCTGGCACCGTAGAGATGTCCAGCGTTCGATGAACTAGCATTTAAATCACATGTGTAAGCGTCCTAACGCTGATTTACGCTGTCTTTTTATAGCGCAATGCAAAGTCAGAATACCGGCTCGGTTTTTGGCACCATTCATCTTTATCCTCAACATATCTAAATTCTTTTGTCCATGCTCTGATTCATTTAAAATTTTCAGAACGCGCATCTTAATTTATAGATTTTTTTGTAACTTTGACCTTCACATAAGATATAGGGTTGTTTGAAACCAAGCCTAGTCTGGAAGCTTTGACAAAGTATTAAAATGAATCTACGATATTAATTAGTGACAAAACTAACCTCGCCTACCAGTTCTTTAAACGTAAAATCAATATCGTATCATTCTCTTTCAATTAGATCAATTTCAATTAGATAGATAAATCAATGAGTATCGCTGATTGAAAGTTCTCTATCGACTAGAATTAGATGATACATCTCCATTAGTTTATTAGCTTCCGACACGTTGTAAAATCGGTCAACGTATAAAGCATAATGTATACGAGTTGCTGTAGCATCGTAAAAGTAATACATTGTGTTTGCACTTTGCATAGTATAGGGCTACTTTATATGAGTTTGCAAAACCACAATGAATAATTTTCGTCCGTAAGGTAATCCATCATCATTATACGGTAGAGTGCGATCATCACTGTTCAAGTCCGTGAACGATGCCGATATGGAGGGAACCGAGACTGTCTTGAAACTAAATATTTGTGTAAAATAGACATATCCGACATACCCTAAGGATGAAACATGATTTCCGTTCTCATCGTTATAGAGAAACTCGAGTTCAGTACAAACATTGTTCCTAAAATCAGAAAGTTTGTAAGTCTAATATAATAAAACTTTGCATGTTTGTATTTTAATCACGCCTCATTAACGGCCGAACATATGTTTTAGTATAAAAGCCGCAGTTGTAACTTTAGAAAATACTGAAATGCATTTTTAGGTTAGTTTCTACAACATATGATTTAGTAGTTTACTTTTATTATTGACTTACTTTTTCACAAGAATCTTCCCCGATTTATCAGCTTTGAGAACGATTTTGGTGTGCAGCTTTTCCAGAAACTTCACTGTGGGGTTGTTCGTCTGGTTCAAATTGTACGCTAGCGCGAAAAGCTCCTCTGTCCACATCTGCCGACAAAATGTAACTGTTACAGAAAGCTTATCCTGACCTGATATCGTATAATAATGTAAATATTGATGTCGCATAACATTCGTTTTGCGTTGCGAGAATGCATATTGTTCGTTCGAGCTTTCAACTGTGGTTCAATCGAGTAAGCTTTCAGCTCGCTCGGTCATCAAAGAAAGAGATAATCAATCACCAATACGTTCAATACAAGTTAATAGTTTAAATTGGTCTAAGAACATGTTATTGATGTGGTCATCATAACGGACGCCATTGGACTACCTAAAAGCTCAAAACAATGTAGAGTTGATCATAAACTTTTTTAACAAGTGGCTTCCACCTTTAGGTTAACCTTTAGATTTCATAAATTCGTTAGACTAGGCTATGATCGCTTAAATTATATTTTTACAACGTTGTTTTTTTCTCAGCAAATATCTTATGTCAGCTATAACTATAAAGTATAATAATACGAGCCGTGTTAGCAAATGGATTCGCCAATCTCAATGTCTTTGTGATTGGATTCTTGCCTATTTACCTTTGTACAGTTAGATGGATAGGTACTACATTTTTATTCTGATGGAGCATTATTTTCCTTGGTATAATTTCCTGTGATTTAACTTACGCGTTACATTTCACTGCGTCTACACAACCACGCATATTCAAATTAGATAAGGATAAAGTAAAAGAAAAAATATTGTATACTTACCTATTAAAATATTGAAGACAAATCAGTAGGTACTACTTATGTCAACATTTACCTAATAGCAAAATATACAAACCAAAATTAGGTAGGTACTGCGCTGGGTTACGTCATGCAAAGTTTACAAAGCGTCAGTGCCGTACAAGTCGCTAAGAAATACGAGGACAATAGAAACTTTACGCTGATGAAGTCCGCCAACTCGCACTAAAAGCGCTTGGTTAGACTTTGCTAAAAGCCCATTATACTTACACGCTCCATATGAGTATTTATAGCTTATGGGGCACTCTCACTATCCTTAGTTAAATGAGTTCTCGGTAAGAGTTCAGCTTTTTCAATAACATATCCTACTGATGTCGTAAAGTTTTCATATCAAGTTAGGCGGAATCACGTTATTTATGTACCTACCTATCTATTTAACATTACCATTTGCAATCCGATAAAACAAATTAAAAAAAAAACTTATCCTCATTGCAGAATAATCAGCATGATACAGTTTTTTTATTATTTTTAATAATTTAAATTTAATAATTTTCTATACAAAACAGTTCAGACTAATTGATAACCATCAATCGCATTCTCTTCACCATCGCTCAAACAAATGGATAGATTATATTAGCAGCATATTATAAAAACAAATATACAAAATGTTTTCAGTTTAAAGTTGTAAAGTTTACAAAGATCGAACACTAGACACTGAGAAGAACCATAGCTGTCAAATAAAATTAGTTCCCTGGCATTCAAAAACCTTGACCGCCGACAACAGACTTTATCAAAATAGGTACCTACCTGTCTATCTATTTCATATCAGTGTTTAGAAACTTTATAATAACTGAAACCAAAAATAATATTATGTGAAATCCTAAAGAAACACGTTCAAAACGTGAGGAGGGTATAATTAAAGCAACAAGTCCATCCATAACATAATGTATTATTTATTAACCTCCGGCGAAAACAGAGGGGTTGTTTGTTAGTATTAAAGCACTTTTCTGACAATCTGTCTATTTGTAGCACCGTAATTATGTGGACTCTTTTTAACCCCCCACTAAAAAGAGGGGTGTTATAAGTTTGTAGTGTATCTGTGTGTCTGTCTGTGTCATCATAGCTCCTGAACGGTTGAACCGATTTTAATTATTATTTTTTCGTCTGAATGGTGTCTTTGTCGAGAGTGTTCTTAGCTATGTTTCATGAGAATCTGGTCAGCCGTTTAAAGATAGTCTGTTCTTTTCTATAGTTTACTAGCAGTCTCACGTTTTCGCTAGCGCGATCTAGGATTGGGTCATTCGCGCCATCTTTTTTGAATTTGGAAACCAATGAAAGCAGGTGGCGTTCCATTTTACGTTCTATGTAACTTTATTTCTAGTAGTTTACACTCAATGCTGCAATGAGGTTCATTGCAATGCTGTAACAACATAAGCGTTGAATGAAACATTTTTGTCAGTTAAACTTGTCAATATGTTTATTAAAAGTTTTTTGCGACGGGAGTTTCTTTATTCTTTTAATTTAACTAACGTTCCTTAATATTTTTTTGTTTAATATTATTAATCAGATTTGATCCAGAAGGCAATGCAAAAAAAATTTGCCAAAAAATTAGCAATATTCATTACCTATATTTATTCATTATTTATTTTATTCAAAATATTTTTTTTCAAACAGTAAGTAACTTGTCTATGTAAAACATAGTAGCGAGAAAGTTAAGATTTTCGATAATCTCGGAGCAATAAGAAACATCTATGTGTAAAAATAGCTGAGGTTTCAGCCTTATAGCACTATCATATTCACTTATATGGAAGGGAGCGTGCAATATATCACTCATACAACACAATAATGTAGCGAATATTCTTCCTAATAATGGATCTGCTTTATACGGAGCGAGCGTGAGTGACGCGCGAGACGGGCTCACCCTCCTGCGGTCGTGTAAGCAAATAGGAAAATATACCCACAGAGGAAACGAACGAGCATTACTCAAACAAAACACACCCTACTCTACTTTATGCACATCCATATAAAGCCACAATAGAAACAAGCTTCGTAGAAAATAGAAGAGCAGAAAAACTATAATTGAAGTTCGTGACTGTCTTGCGTTTCTATTATAAAACCTCCTATTGAAACGAAGCTGAATGGCCTTTTCATACTAGGGATGAACTCGCTTCTATGTTTCCTAGCGCAAATCGAAACAATAGAACGTGAGCGTTGCACTATTGAAATTCTCTAAAATGAACTATCGCAGCAAACTCGCATTATTTCCTATTAACGTGTTAACGTTTAGCTGTGACGGTTACAGTTTATATTATGTATGACAGTATGACTGACTTGATTGAAGCTTCGTTCGGCCTATTTAGCTTAAGAGCCACCTAGTAAAAGTATTTCTATGTAGGTAGTCGAACAATACAACACTAACCTAACCCGATTTAAACATCAAACCCAGTCCCGTTTCAAACTGATATGCGCGGTCCGTAGTCCGAATGAACAAAATAGAAAAGTTTTAATACGGAACGACAACGAGGCGGATTCGCTGCGCTCCGCTGAGCACGAATATCAAACATCGTGAATTCAATACAATACCTTTAATATGCATAACTAGAGCGTGTGCGAAGCCATTTGCTAGGCGATCATTTGTTCTGCGGTGTTAATGCACTACTCGTGATCACAGTTTATTAGTATTAGTACATTTCATAAAATGTTGTTTTAACAACTCTGGTTATAATTACCTACAATCACAGCTGTAAGCCAAACGAAATTACGTAATGGCACCTCACTCGGTTTTCGTTAAAAAAAAGTAATCTTATAACACGACCCTCACCGTCAAACAGAAGGTAAATAAAGTGGAAACCACTTATGAAAAAAATTAATTTCAGTTTGGCAAGCCAAGTGGCAAGCCCTAACTTTTGTGCTCTTTCGGGAAATTGCATTCAGTCTAAGAGCTGAACATCATAATATTCGAAGTAAAAGGCAAATTAAATTTTACTTGAGATATTAAAATTCTAAGGCAATAATCTAGGAACATACAAAAAATTGTCATGCGTACGAAAATATGTAGAACCAAACCAGACTCGTCAGTCGTGGATAGTCGATTAAATCAACGTCTCTCTAACTGCATTACTCAGATCTCAGGGTTCATTCAATTATCCAGCAAACCAGCACGATACTCCTAGTATCGAGCCCGACTGTAAACAGACATACAAATCTGCGGCCTAACCAATCTCGTTGATTATGCAGCCGCGGCAGCATTGATTGACCTATTTGCGAGTTACCGGCTTACCTGTGCATGCTCCTTCATTTCTCCTAACAGTAATGTAAGTAAAATTTAAAACTGTTTTCTATGAACCATGTTAAAATTGTATCAAACAAAAACAACAGTTTCGTTAAACGAACAATTTATCATCATCATTTTGGATTTAATGTTCATAAGTTATATTATGAAACAACAAATAACATTTAATTAATTTCTCTTATTTAGTAGAAGAAATCCGAATCACAGCAGGATATAATTCCGTTGATATGATAGCTTACACATTTGTCTAACTGTTGGAGTTTGTTTCCAGATGGAAAAGAAATAGAAAACGGAGTGGGTGACGTGTTAAATAGCCTGATAGAGCAACATTGTGAATAATTTAATAAACTTTACCTGTGCAATTTCTTTCCTCGTACAACAGAAATTGATGAAAGTTATGTTCACAAAATCTGCTCCATGACACACAGTGACAGTCTTCTCTTCGAGGGAGCCTTGTGAACCAATGAGGACCACGTTCCGAATCTTCTGATCCTGAGGACAAAAATTGGTTTATAAAAAACCGTTTAAAAGCCTCCACTCCATATTTACTAAGTTTATTTTAAACTATTCTAATAACCAATTAATAAAAGGGATGTAGATCATGTCTAGGCTCGACTAGTATTAAATGGCTTTATCGTAATTATTTATTCATTATTGCATTCATTTAGTTAGTCAAACAACAAAGTTATAAGTAAATTCAAAATGTTCGAAAGTAGCAAAGTTAGCTGACGGAAAATCTGTCTCACGTAGTTCTAAGAATCTCACCCAAACAACGTAATTTGAGTACCTATCTTACAGCAAATTATTGTTCATGAAAATAATTTGTTAAGTACATTAAATTAGGACGCAATGCCAGTCTGTTGGCCTTCTCTAATTTAGAGAACTTGACTGTCGCAATGTAGTAATGTGTCCAGATAAATGCTATCAGACGGAACGATGAATGCTTAACAGGGATCATGAGTTCAACAATGTATAAAAGTTTGTTAGTGTAATTCGGTCCTTAGTATCTCAGGATGAAAAGTTTCTTTAAAAATCAAGTCTAAATAGGTATTAACCTAGCTGCGCCCTCGCGGCTTTACCCGCGTAGTAGGTAAGTGTTATAATGATGACGAAAAGTGGTACATAACCTTCCTCAAGAATAAAATTATCAAATGCAGAAATCTAGAGATTAGCGCGTTCAAACAAAGAAAAAACAAACAAACTCTTCTTTCGCTTTATTTATTGGTTTACAATTACAAGTGGCAAATTTTTTTTTTAAACCTGACTAATGTTATATAAGCTGAGCCGTTTTCTGCACTCTCGAGGTGCTTTTCTGTTCATAAAGATCCTCGACAGATCCTAACCAAATTTTTATGGCACCAATCGGAAAGTATACACTTTCAAACCAAAAAAGAATTTTTTCAATCGGTCCAGGCGTCGTCTTCGAGTAATCTCACAGATTACATTAAAAGAAAAAGATTCCAACGACTTGAGAACCTCCTCCTTTTTTTAAGTTGGTTAAAAAGAGTACACTATTTCGTTAATACATAGAAAGGATATTTATAAGTCAACCAGGCGAATGTCTAAATAATCCTAAATTATTTGGTTGCCAAAAAAAAATGTATAAGTATGTGAATGCCCCTTTATTTCATTTAGTTTGGATTAGGTTCTTTTGTACACCTTACTGCCTCAGGGCGTATCTATTTCTATCAGCGAAAAATTTCGCCGAACGAGCACACATATTGAGTAGAATCTATCGATCTCCCCAGCCGATTTAAAAGCAGATAGGTCACAAAACTACGTCCGTTGCAGATATTTTCGATGAGTAGATACCTACATTTTGTGGGTCAGTATTTTAACCATGCCAAACCTCAACGTATTTGGCGTATCGGAAAACTTTTGAATTGGCACAGGTATATTGCAATAGAACAAGTTACCTACCTAATAATGTATCTGTCTGTACATATCATACTCATAAATCTAGTGAAGCTGTAGGAAGAAATGAAGGCAACTCGATTTTCGTTTGACTCACATTTTATGGTTTTCATCACAGGCAAAGGGGAAAAGCGAAGCCTTATGGTTGTTTGAGAAAAGACACAATTTTATATAGTAATACAGCAATGGCAATATTTTATCCCGGCAGCTAGCAATACTGTTTATCGGAAAAGTCGAAAGGCTCTCACGACAAATTGGAGTCTGAAGGGACGTTTCAGAACACCTCCACCGTTCTTTTGGATATTTTATATCGAGTTTAATGTACCTGCGGCAGTAAAAGTTAGAGCTACCACATAGTTAAATGAAACAGCATAAATAAGTCATTTCGCGCCAACCCAAAGGATTTAACGAAAGCAATTCTCCAACTTCAACAAAACAGTCAGTTAAGCGCTGTTGTATGTTGGTCCCAAGTCAGTTAGCTACCAGGTAAAGAGCGGGACCCGGCACACGACTTTCGCTATTGCTGAGAATGAGAAGAACTAACGGAATTGATAAATTAGAGTTAAAAAAAAACACTAAGTATTCATATTATCTCACAAGAGTTATTGTTATTATTGTACTTATTATATACTTATAATTGTAATTTAAATGGCTTTTTTTCACCTCTCTAAGTAAGTCAGTTAAAGTACTGGTAAGGAGTACCATGTACACAGCATTACTTATAATAGTTACTGGTAATTTTTAGTTGCTGAGTAACGTTATTTATGGAGAAGCTAGGGCTTAACTTAGGGCTTGTTAAACTATGATAGGTACTTACATAGTTTAAAAAGCCCTAAGTCTTATAAGAATTAGAAAGCGTGATATCGACGCATACTTTGAATTTCTTACGAAAGACATAAACGCGAGATAAGGTGTCTCACGGGTCCCATAGATGATGCCATGGCTTCAATTAAAACAGTAATGGGCGGACGATGGCCCCATGTAGGTCATTATGTTCAAACAAGTCCATCCAGGTAGAATGCAATAAGCTTTCCAACCCCTATATAGCTAGAGGGGAGGATAGTCCCACCTAGTTAAATCCTGGAATGGACCTAATAGACTGGCTAGAGCGCACTCCTACACCGAAAATACCTACTAAGGTACGGTACCGAGTATTGTTGAATGCGAGTCACATCCGCGTCCGTGCTCAGTTTAGAGTTAAATCTTTATGGAATACGTACCTACCTCTATTTCGATTTCAGATTCATATTATAAATAAACAAAGCAGAGTCATTAAATCAAATTGAACGATACTTTTATGGTGTAGTGAGTTCCTAGGATTGTGGCCAATTCTTGTTATGGGTTTTTAGACCGTGTAAAAGCTTCATGACTTAACGACTTAATAAACGACACGTTGATTTATCTTCGTCGATGATATAGGAAAGTAAACAAACGATCCTTTTTAAAAGTTATTTGTCTAATTTAACTGCATTGGTTGATCATGATCGCTAAAAAAAGATAAAAGTTTACATGGATGATAAAATTTAAAAATGCAGTGCTGTATCAGCAGAGCAAATGAGATAAAAGCCCAGATTTAATCAGGGATGTCCCAGAAGCACAACCCACAACGTGGGAACAACATGGCGGAAGCATATAATCACGCAGTCAGTAAACCACAACAACCTTGCTCTAATAAAAACCGCGCCACACAAAACCTACGCAAACAAAATAAATGTAAAAACACGACCAAATGCGTGTAGGATTATAAGATGTGGTAATTACAAGTCAAAAAATAAAAAAATATACAGTTTTGAAAATATGAGCTTTTGAACTTATTATTTAAAAAAAAATATAAGTACCAATTAAAAACATAACCTCCAATAACTATAAAGCTAAAGTTGCAAAGATTTGCATCTTTGAAAACAGATAGGTACATATTATATAGGTAGGTACGCATTTATAAAACAAAATGAATCCGGCATTTGCACTAAAATAGTCACTATAGTAGTCACTTTTTTTCATCATAAAATCTGTCAGAGCTCAGTAGTATTTTCTTTGACTTTCAAACAAAATCCCTGTTCGTTTGCCAAATTGATACCCGACCCCACATAAAAATAAATTATAGAAACAATCTGCTCTACGAGAAACAGACATATACTTACAAGCAAACTCTACTTAGCATAAACATCGTTTAGTTTCGCCGTAATCGGGTAATAAACGTTAATGCAATGAAGTCTATATTATGTGTGCGTAAACTTTCAGGTTACTATAATTAATGACACCCTACCTTTTATCTAATGGCACAAATTGAAAGCTCCTAATGACTTTTCCTGACAATCTCGTAATTTGTTACACCCAGCACGCAATGCACATTTAGCCTCGGACGAAAGAACATTTAGCGGATGAACTCAACGGAAAGTAATATTTAGTTTACAGTCACCGTAAGGTAGCGTGTCGTTCTACGTTTTCAGGAAAGCTTTTTCCACTGATGAGCTACCGCTACTCGGAAGCGGATACCGCTACCTCTCCGCTAATTGCGCATCTACTCGTTTTGCGTTTGCTTGTTTGCCTTTGTGTTGATGTTTAAATATTATTTGGCGACGAGCAATCGTCCGTTTATCACAACAGAGGCAACGAATTAAACATTAAGGAACAGACAACCCGTCTAGCAACGTGAGGGTGACACAAAATACACATGTAGCGAGAAAGGAGAGTACCTACGGCATGAAGCGACGAATTTGATCGGAATTGATGTTTTATATAATGCTAGATTCTCGCGTGGTACCCGGATAAAAAGCATATGTCCTATTTCCGGTCATTATCTATAGTCGAGTTATAGAGGAACAAACATACATCCAAACATCCAAGCTTCCGCATTTATAATATTAGAGTGAAATAGAGTGAAATGTGATTAGTGTGATTTCTTATTCAAAAAACAAAAAGCTTTTTCGAAAAAAGGGCTCGGTGCTTTTGTTGGTAATATATTTAGCAATAATCATGTGCAATAACAATTAAGCATAAACTTTAAATATCAAAAGTAATAATTTTCTTTCTTTCTGTATTAGTTTCAACACACAAGCTTTTCGTTATTTATCTGTGAAAACATGTTAATGGTGACTAGTTGCTTATTCTGTTTTTATAATAAGTTGTTGATACTGTTTGTTTTCCTAGTAAAAATAAAAAAATAAAAAAAAAACATATTGAAATACCTTAAGGGTGGGAGATGTCTCAATATTCAGAGCTATGTTTTGAGATAAATTCTATCGAGGATTTTCAATTAATTCGTGTTTTGGGCTGAGTGAATTTGTTTCTAATATCCCTAAGTATCTGCTATTTTTTCAAAACCATACAGTAAGCATGTTAAGAGGGCATGGAATGTCGCAATTTGGGGAGACTGGTCCTTAACACTTGAAGGAAGTAGAAAGCGATTCCAACCCAACATCTGGCACTGCACTTGTTTGTAATTTGTTAAAGTTCGACAAAAGCTCCTTTTACTGTTATTGATTGCCACTCCAGAATTCAAAGCTATAGACATTAAAATAAATCATTTGACATGGACACTCGCTCACATAAATCATCAGAAATAAATTTCAATACGAGTGTTAAAAGTCTTAGCAATTTTGAAGAACCCATCTAACATCATCGTTACCGGCTCAAAAATACATAAAATGAGAACTAGTTTTTTTAAGATTAACTCGGAATGAGGACAGGCATTTAATGAATCGAAACAGAATTGTAGATATGAAGCCGAGGATTGTAGGTACCTACTAAATTAGTAATCTTGCCATAAATTCCGCGCCAATGTATGTTTTCGTCACGAGCGAAGCGATCATTTGTAGCAGATTTTTCTAAAATTAGTGCATGACATGGAATCGATAACGATCGGTTGAACGATAATTTTAGCGTACCTACCGAACATTCCTCGCAGCTATAAAACAATAAAGGAGACGCCGTGTAACGTGACTTGTATACCTATCTGTAGCTGGAGTGTTAGTATAGCACGTAAAGGTTAACGCTTTTGTTTACCTGATATTGGCAGATATTTCACTGGGGACGGCTTCAGCAATAGAAAATAATTTACTCAGGTTTCATGAAAACTCATACAACGAAATTGAATAGCAGCATGAACCTAGCTTAGAGCCACATATACCTAGCTTGTAGTTACGAACTACCTGCAATTTTCTGTTAGTAGGTAGGTACGTATGGAACTAGGTAGGTTGCTTTTACTGTCTTAGTTCATTTCATGATGGTCAATGTACGAAAATGAGTCTCTTTAAGATAACAGAAGCTTTTATAGCAGCATTATTAAAACGAATGCAACTAGTGCGATAAACCGGAAATATATTATCGACCAAAGTTCATGGACTCAAACTGTTAGAGTTCATAAAGTAGCGAAACTTCAAATTGAGATCGTGAATTCTTCCTAAACCAGTCCAGAAGCTTGCCAAGCTTCTGGACTGGTCGTTAACAAGCAACAGAAAGAAAAACGTGTAATTTTAGCTATGTAGAATCGTGACTTCGTGAATGGCAAAGTTCTCTACGATTCCGTGGAGTTATAATTTGATATACGTCACGCACTTGAGAGTTCCAATATAGAGGATAAACTCACCAAAGTTCTTGTTCCAATTTAGTGGGGTTTGAGACCAAATGAGTAGACCCGACCCGAGTGGCCACTCGAACGGCTCGTTTTGTGGCAACCGGCGATTACAGTACTTTCAGGTGTCGATCGATACCAGACAATTTTACCGCGAAAGGCTTTGATTGCCATGCCCCGCAGCGTGCCATCTTTCTATAAAGGTATATTCATAACTACCTAATACAACAAATTCCACAAAATCAAGATAGGTGAAAGTAATGAGAACTGTGACGTATTTCGACAGTTTCCAGCTGCAGCTCATCAGAAAATGGTCCGGAAGCCTAAGCCAAAGCCGGCTCACGAAGATACCGTCTAAGTAATCCTTGATTCAAAGTCCTACGATTCAAAGCAAAACCAAAGGCTAAGCAACATAGTACGTTATTCCTATTTCCTAATCCTTAGCTATTCTCAAAATTAATTACTCGGGCCTTTGAACAGAATTACCTATCTACATAGCTATGGAGTGCGCAAGAAATGTTTCATCTAGTTCACTGACGGCGTTTTCATGTTATTTTTTGTAAACAGATTCTCTGTAATTCAATGGATAATATTTTTTTGTTCGACCGACACGTTGATATAAATTAGTAGGCAAAGTGGTCTTATGATAATACTTATTATAGCGAGTTTAGTGGAATGAGATTTCAAAGGCAGTATAATTTAATTTTCGCAATATTTAATATTTTTACTATTTAAAACTTGGTACGCTACGCCCGCGACTTTGTTCACGACGAGTTATTAATCTTACAAAGTTTACCAGCAGCACTGCCGCGGGCGAAGGCTCCAGGGATTATTTTCTTAGTGCCCTGTCTTACTGCTTGTAAATTATTTCATGTCGTCTAGTGTACCTGTAAGTTTTTTTCTAAGATGAGTGAGATACAATTATGAAAAATGTAATTATGCATAAGTAATTATAATTTCGTCGAAAAAATGATTGCAGGAGCAAATATGTAGGTGTCTAATGTAATAAACGGATACTGCTTACTAATCATCACAAATCTCGTAACATTGGAGTATACAAGCTCTTGGCAATAATTACCTATAACAGATTGCGTTGATTATATTTCGCAAGCTCGTCTGAAGACAATTCATTTAGGTTATTACATTTCTCACATGCAATTAGAATTATCGTATAACCATTCCTACCCCTTCATTCCAAACCGCTTGAACCGACAGACGTAACTATATCTACATAATTATAAACCTTTGACGAGCATAATGGTCCCGAATCGCGGCACAGGTAAGGATAATAAATTGGTTGGAATTACGCCAGTAACTCATTATACGGATTACGGATAGAAGAACCAACCCTGCTAGACAAAACTTTCCATGCGTAAGGTTGGGTGGTACTAATACGAAATTAAGTATGAAGATGACCAGTTTTTGGATTTTATCAAATTAGGCACTTTTGATAGCCATTGAAAAAATTAGTGCTGTTTTTTGTCGAAAACTATTTGCACTTTAAAATATACAGGCTTTCTACATGAGGACCGTGGTTTCTAATCCCGCCCGTGTATAAATTTTTCGTTTTGGAAACATTAAACACGAGCTATATCGATCGTTGATGGAAAACATCGCGAGGAAAACCAGTTAGTATCATAATAGGCGGCGATCGGTTTGCATTATATCACTTATGGAATACTCTACTGTAAAATGTGGGCATGTGCCAAATATGACCTTTCTCTGACCAACCCCATAGAAATCATCAAAGGATCTTGAATGTCTTCAAATCTGAGAGTGTATCTGCCGCGCCTTGGGGATACAATCATGATCCTATTTCGTTTCATCTCTACATAGTATAAAATAAGTTTTTCACTACAAGCTTTTATTGGGTCAGAGTGAGCTGATTCAAATAACTCCATACACAGATGTTCTACTGTTATTCACTGAAGAGCTCCTGAGTCCATCATCAGATCAGCTCGCTGTCACCATATAATTACATTGTAAGTAGTTGGAACTTTACACGATGCTGAGATCCGAGTTTCAACTCAAGCGGCCTATTTACTGAGGAGTTCTGTTGAACAGCTCCTGACTCTATCATCAGATCAGCTCGATATTACCATAATATTGCATTGCCACCGAGAATCTTTAAGTGTGCAAATTTTCAGCTCAATCGGACACTGGGAAGTTGCTCAAATTTAACTTGCAAGATTGGACCCGAACAAACATACAATATACATAAATACATACATTAAAGTCGCTTTCCGAGTCTGTATGTATTTCAGCTAACTCCTAAACCACGCAACGGATTTTGATACGGTTTTCACCATCAATTACATAATTTTTCTCGGAAGGTTTAGGTATATATTATCTATATGTGTATTATAATAAAATCCCGTGCGAAGCCGGGGCGGATCGCTAGTTTCATATAAAATAATTGCGCTGTTTGCGCCAACTCAATTTAAATTCAAATGAAATTATGAACGCTCATACTATAACCCCGCATCCACACGTTGGGGCCAACGTTGGTCCCAATGCCTCTCACCAACGTGTGGTGCTGACAAAATAGCTTGGCGCCAACGTTGGGGCCAACGTTGGGGCTTGGCCGTGCCGTGTCGGTTTTATCAAAGGAAGTTGGCGCGCCAACGTTGGGGATCCGTCCACACGTTGGCGCTATGCTCAGTTCCGTTTCGACGCGCATCGTGAGCGCACGTGTCGACTGACGAGCGAGAATGTCATCGTATTCCTTATTTATTGTGTTTGTAGGACTATCGGGCTGAAATTTTGTACACTTATAGATTCTCGGTGACAATGAAATATTATGGTATCAACAAGCTGATCTGATGATGGAGTCAAGAGCTGTTCAACAGAACTCCTCAGTAAATAGGCCGATTGAGTTGAAACTCGGCATATTTGTCAAGTTCTGACTACAATGTAATAATATGGTGACAGCGAGCTGATCTGATGATGGAGTCTACTATTTTTTTTTTATGTTACGGGAAACGTGCAATTTTTTGGGATAAAAAGTAGCCTATGTCCTATTTCCGGTTATTATCTATCTATATTTTAAATATCACCCATATCGGTTAAGTGGTTGTCGTGTTAGAGAGGAACAAACATACATCCAAACATCCAAACTTTCGCATTTATAATATAGTGTGTTGTGTGAAGTGTGATAGTGACATGATGTGATGTGATTGTGATAAAATTGGTATTCAGTAATGTAAAATCACTTAGAGAAATTTCAATTTCTGTATCGGACGCGCAGACATCGGACGTCTGCACGTTGGCTCTGACGGAACAAGACTGGTGTATCGCCAACGTGTGGATGGTTCGCGAAATCTTGGCCCCAACGTTGGGACCAACGTTGGTCCCAACGTATGGAGCCGGCGTAAGTGCTTAATTAATGTAATACTCAATATCGACATAGTAACAAGATAGTAACCGACATAATAGATTTACGAGAAACTAACAATGCCTCCGTTTTGAAACCCTTTAATCGCCATCACAATGGACTCAGTCAATGTTTTAATACCAGCTCTAGTCCGCCATCGTTAAACTAGCGTGATGACCAGCGCTTATGAAAACATGGTGGTCTTGGTTTAAATTCAAACACAAGGTATTTTTCAAAAACAGGATTCAGTTTTACAGAACGAAAAGGTCAAAATACTTCTGACGCCTAATTATAATGATAGGGTTGTCATCCGCAATTTGTTTGATCCCTTTCTTTATTTGAAGAACCCTTATTAAACACACACACCTGACGCAATTATATCCTACTATATCCTACCCTAGTAGCAAAAAATATCGAATACTTACACAATAAAATTATAGTTAAGTTTGCTACCTATCTTACATAATTGCTTCGCTTCGTTTTTTTTTGTGTGGTTTAACCTTTTCAATGTGGTTTAGCTCGCGTGTCAATTTGTGGTCAAGGTTTTCTGTTATTCATCATTAGGTATTTATCAATTTTCTTTGTTGTGATAGGTATGCAATAGCTCAATCGTTTTGAGGCGAATGATTAATAATAATAATAATAATAAAAGCATGCAATTACGCCTTTTTCCCGTATCGATCGATCCTGGTGACACACCTTTTTCGTCTCATTCATTCACATCATATTCTTCGATGTCTTTTCATCAATAAATATCGATTGTTTTTTTTTTGTTTTCTTTTTTATTAACTTTTGTATATGAACAGGAACATTTTCTGTATTTATTTATGCCCAAACCTATTGAAGTTTTGGGTTTTGAACCAAAAATGATCTGCTATCTCCCGGGTTCGCATTCAAAATATCAGTCAGTTACATTACAATAAAAGTAAACTATCCATATCCATATCGTAAGATGTCATTCGTCGTAGTATACTGTGGTATGCTGTGGTCGGAGTGACGGGCGGCAAGGGAGGGAAACCACTTGTATTAACAGAATTACAGGCCACCACACCCCTTAATTTTCCCGCCACGGAACGCAGCACATAAAATAGCGTTATGAAGATGTATAATGGTTTCATAACACGAAATGTCGGATATAAATGACAGCGTGTACCTTAGATAAGCAACTTTCGTGCGCTACTTATGATAGCATAATCATATATTTTCAGTTATAAATGCAAGTCATATATTTTGAAACTTCACGACATGTTTCTTTCGTGAGACTAGAAGATACATAGAGTAGGTAAGTAACGGAGCTTTCATAAGTAGAAGTTAGTTGATTAAGTACCGTGGTCGTGGTTAAGTTACTCTTGATTGAGTCATCAGAGGCAAGTTAGAATTTGTTTTTAAATGAAAATGATAATTCGTTTCTCCCTTTTATCCCTTTATACGTGCCTACTCAAGTTGTTTTTTAATTAAGTAACTAATGTATTGTTCTGAAACAATCAATACAAAAGTAACATGAGATTTACGTCGGAGCTTTTCAGTTTATACTTTAATCAATGTAAATGTACCAATTCAATGTTAATACATGAATAAATTGAAGAACTAACAATTACGATATAAATTATGATGTACTTCTGAATTGAAACGGCTTTTATGTTAGAAGAATACCTTACTAAGCAGTTGATGGCTGTGGTAGGTACCTACCTTGACTTTCGACCTGTCGTCGCGCATAAATGGATTTTTCGTTTCTTAAAATATATAGGTAGGTATCGTATCGCATTGTTAGCAAAGACATGACACATAATGCTCTACTAAACAGTGAAGCAAAATATTGTTAAAAACAGTTAGTGTTCTAGTAAGGCTTGTAAACTGCTGTAAAAAACTTAACGATCCTCAGACATTCTTCAGATGCACGTCCATAACGTGCATCTGAAGAATGTCTGAGGACGTGCATCTGAAGAATGTCTGAAGATCAGAGATAAAGATTTAGCTTGGCCATATTTTGTTATAAGTACTTTTTTAGGCAGTGAGAGAATGAGTAAGTACCACACAACACAAGTCACGAGCTCTTTCTCTTGATTAGCTTTCATAGACGAAGTAGGATAATTGGCCAGTTGCCAGATTTAGGTTAGGAGTTTACTGAGCGAAAACAAATGTTTTTAGCTGACATCAAATAAAATTATTGTTATAGGGGTGAATCAAAGTACCTACACACAGTAGGTTATCTTTATATTATCTTTTTGAATGTTACATTTTATTAACAAAAATATAAGTCTTTGCTCTGTATGTTGTGCCCGCGTATGCTGGGCGATTAACATTTACTGGGGGGTTGTTTTAAATAATATAAATTATATGAACCCAGTTCCTTATTAAGCTCTTCAGTGCGATTCAGACCTTCTCGGATTGTAATCCGAATTCGGAAAGTGACATTTCTTCGCTGAGAAAAATGTCAACTTTCCGAAGAAAATCATCGAATTGGATGCATTTTAGGAAGTCTGAATTGCATAGAGCTGATCAGAAACAACTTTGTACCATTTATTATGTACTTTCGAATGCAAACCTAGCTTGGTTTTAATTAAATTATTTTATAACTAAGCAAGAAGTAAAAAATTTGGA
The DNA here is from genome assembly GCA_958496255.1 of Camptogramma bilineatum. Classification (NCBI taxonomy): domain Eukaryota; kingdom Metazoa; phylum Arthropoda; class Insecta; order Lepidoptera; family Geometridae; genus Camptogramma; species Camptogramma bilineatum. The sequence continues at coordinate 7,554,241 of OY292463.1, read as the reverse complement.
AACCTGTTGCCAGTTTCCAAATTTTAGGAACTTAACATTTAAATTAAAATAAATTGTAAATTAGATGCAAAGTATTAGTCAATAACACACACATCATACTGCTGTTACCATAGGTAAGGTTCTACCGAATCAGTTCTTTTTGTAAGCTAGGTATTTAAATGGATTAGTAATTTATATTTATCTTACCTTAGGTACTTTAGCATGTACTCCAGTTCTCACATCCCTGATGGAAGCTATGTCCAGCAGTTCCACCTCCATGTTCTGGTCCGTCCAAAAGAGAAAGAAGCCCTTAGGGTCAACTCGAAGAGTAACAGGAAGCCCCGTGCCAGAGTCCTGTCCGACAGTAAAGTTATTTGAGTTGAGCACAAAAAACATCATATGAAAACTAAAATGATGAACATGTTTTAAGAAAGTATGACCTAATCTGAGCAAAAGTAATTGTATCAAGTAAAAATATATAAACACTTTTCTGGCATTCTCCACTTATTTGTGAGGTCATTGGGAATATATTTATGTAGAGACCAAACATGCCCAAGGGATAAATAAGGCCCATGACCATTGATGGCCCTTACCACCAATAGGACACAAAACCTTCCTACTGGATCATATAGACTAGAGAGGTGATTAAAATTGGAATAAAATCAATAAAACAAAATTAAAATGAGGAATCAGTTAAAAAATAATTTAGTAAGAGTCAAGTTAATAAGTGAGTAAATATTATTTGTGTTCAAACAAGAATAATTAAATATATTTATAAGTCAATCTGAAACAGCTGGATGAATTAGGAAGGAAGATTCATAGGTACCTATAGGAAAATAAAAAAGTGATGTGGTTATAGGACAATAATGGGATTTCAAGAGGAAAAAATTGCTGTGGTTGGTATTACATATATAACTAATAAAATAAATAAGTACCTATAGTAAACAACAAATCTAAAACCAAGGATACATCTACCAGTTTGAAACTGCTCCTACAACTTGATGTACCTACTACTGGGTTTTAGTAATAGGTTAAACAATAGAGTAATAACAAAACATTACTATACCTCATCCCACTTGATGAATTTCTCTCCATCCTGCAGGGCTTTGGGCACCTCTATGGGCTTCCAGCTAAGCCTAGCCGACCGCGAACTAGTCATTGTGAACAACAAATAACTTTACGCGTTAATATCACTGCGGCTTAGAACAGCCGTCATCTTCCTCACTGAGCACAAATTTATCTGCGAGTCCTCAAATCAAAAGCACGCTCAGCTGTGTCGAAGACCACTGCCTGAATGGCAGATGAGACAGACGACCCGCGAAGCCCGCGATTCTAAACTAAATCAATACCTAACGAACAGCCAACCTAGTGCAACTTATTGTGAGATAATAACACCTGCTACCTAATTAGCCAACAAGATTTTTTCCCACATCTCGTCGATCGACAAACGAACCCGAAAAATCAGGCAGAAATCCTGACGTCAAAAAAATCGCGATCTCGTTCTGCGATGTGACTGATTTGACTGACGGATCGGATGGATCGGATCGGTCCGGTTCGGCCGGCGGTCCGTCCGCGGTCCGGGTCGGGGAATATGCGCGGGGTGAGGTGGATGGAAGAAAAGGGAAAGAGGGGGTAGATAGTTGACCATAGAGAAAATAAAAGGTACAAATACACGATCAATAATGTCTGAGCGACCGAGCTCTGCAGGGGTGAAAATACCAAGAAAACGATTTTTTCCAGAAGACCCAGCTAGATCGATTCTTCGCCCCGTACCGTAAATTTCATCGAAATCGTTGGAGCCGTTTTCGAGAACGTGAGTACAAACGAATAAATAAAAAAGCAAATAGTGCTCTTTTAATATTTTTTTTTTTTTTTTTTTTTATTAACCTATATTTTCCCACTGCTGGGCAAAGGTCTCCCCCAATTGTTTCCATCTCTCTCGGTCTTTAATATCCCACCAATCCTTTTAATATTATAGGATAAATAATAATAAAATATGCAAAAATTGCTCTTTTCGTTTTCGCGCAGCTTAGTCAGCCCCGTCAGCCCCACACGTGAAGTCCGCACCAGAACCATAGATTGCCAGAACTGAAGTCCTACGGCAACAGCAGGAACGAGGCAGGAAATATATTGTTTTATTTACTACTAGCAGCACCCTCGTGGCGTGCCCCCGTAGTGACATTATATTGGTGATGATGATGATGATAATGAAAAGTAGCCTATAACCTTCCTCAAAAGTTAAGCTATCTAATGCAGAAATAATTTTTATAATCGGACTGGTAGTGCCTGAGATTAGCGCGTTCAAACAAAAATACTCTTCCGCTCTAAATAATTGGTGTAGATGTACATAGATAAAAAAACATACTTTGTTCAGTGAGGCATGGGCCTAACCCCGGCTCTACACGTTGGGGCCAACGTTGGCCCCAATGACACTCACCAACGTGTGGATCTAGCAAAATCAGCCCCAACGTTGTTGGCCCCAACGTTGGGGCCAATGAAATTTTGCTAGATCCACACGTTGGCGAGTGACATTGGGACCAACGTTGGCCCCAACGTGTGGAGCCGGAGTTAGTCTCAGATCCCTAGTCTATGGTAAAAAAAAGCACACAAAATGACAGATAAACTATGGAAACTTAAAGTCACTGTCAGAAATTGGATGTTATGTCATGTCAGATTTGTCAGCGATCATGAGATGACATGTAGTAAAGGATGGAGGGACCATGTCTCCTAGCAGCAAATGAAGTATCCAGGGGGTTTGTAAAAGTCTTCAAACGATTGTAGAACATATTAGAAAATTTGTAAAACCTCTAGAAAAAAAGTTATAGCACATTTTGTATGGTCCCTCAGTTCTCTCATTGAGTTTTCCAGATCTCGGAAAGTATATTGAAACTGAAGATAACGTGACTACAGACCTTTTGTAAAAAGTTTCCCACGATTATTTAACTGAAAACCAGGTCACGAAGTCATTTCTACAAAAAGATATAACGTAAAAACTGTGGTCCCTCAATCCTTCAAAGCATTTTTGTAAATATCTCTTATTTAAATCAAAATAACCAGCTCTCTACCATTGTAAAAGTTTGTAAAAGTGCTATAGACATTTGTAAAAATAAAAAGAAGCAATAATACTGTCACGATTCCGAGATAGACGCGGTTTTGTATGGTCCCTCAATCCTCACTTTAAACAATTGGGAATAACTTTTTGTAAAAAGAAGTAATAGAAAAATAAACCTGCTCACCTTTTAGTAAATTTTTTTTACAAACGGATAGCAAAGTTACATTTGGGATCAACGATATATTTGCTGAGTTATTCAATAAAAACTAATCCTATGATAGTAGTGTGACCACACATTTAAACAATTAAGGAAAAGTACAATGTACGGTACAGTGCTACTTTTATTAATAGAAACGGAACTAAAATTTCATTCATTCATTCATTCATTGCACGGCAACCCTTTATTTCTACTTATCTATGGTAAAAAATGTTTCTGAAGACGTCAGTGAGTAGTAAAAACTTGTTGTTTTTAGTGAATTCTTCAATTTGGCGTATTTGTTGTAGATAAAAGTGTAATAGACATGAACAAAACATTGAAGATGCTACGTAATAATCTAATCTACGATGAATCTGCTACAGGAAATAGTTATAATCTTCATTTTGCTGTTGATGACAACAGAGTAAGTACCTACCTACCTATCTACCTCTTCTCTCTCTCAACTACAAAATGGTAGGTAGGCCATCGAGCTTCACTCCTTACACCCCGGCTTCATCTCCTGGGTCTTAGGACGTAGTCTATGAAGGCTGCGCCGGCGCTGCCCGACGGGGCGGTCGCAATAGGGAACTCCCACAATTTTTTTTTATGATTTTATACGATAGGTTATATCGTCAAATAACCGTCATAAAAATTCCAGCGCCGAAATACTAAAATTTTATAACAAAAATAATTTTTGAAATTTACCAACATTTTCACGCATCTGAAACACGATTATTATTGTTGTCACAGATTACTGTTGTAGTAACAATTTGTGAACTTTGACGTGTGACGTCAAATTGATACTAAGTACAACAGTAATCTGTGACAACAATAAGTTCGAGTATAGGAATTGTGAAAATTAAAAAAAAAACTTATCTATGGATCGTCATATCTGACTCGTCCTTGACTTTTCTTATGAACTCGTGTCGTCACATCCTTTCACATCCTTTTCAAGTATTTTGAAATTCCTACTATTTTTTGCAATTTTTAAAATTTATTTTCTAATCGAAAATGGTTTAATATTAAAAAATAATTACACACACATACCTCTAAAGCAACAATGTTCATAATAAAATACATTTAACCCGCTTTTGAATCAGACGCATATTGCCTATTGTCCAGCGTACGCCGGCTTTAGCCGTAGGCACGATGACGCGACGCCGACACGGTTCAAGCCGACGCCGACGCCAAAGCCACTAGTCGCAGCCGCATTAGCCAGCGGCACGCCGCTCTAGCTGGTGAATACCGTGCCCAACTCCTAACCGGGGCGGGGGCGGCGAGGGCGGCTGCGGTGGGCAAGCGAGCACGAGCAGGCAAAAATTGTCTGTGAGGTAAACGGCCATCACGGCCAGTCGATGCGTGAACAGCAAGCGGTTTGGGGTTATTCCCGCTCGTCCCAACGCTTCATCCCCATTTTCCCGCTCGCCCCACTTCTAATTTCGATGGGGACGAACGAGAATTCGACTTCCCGTTGGTCCCCACTGTTATAATGTTTTTATTTTTACTAAAACCAGCAAGTACATAAATACATAGGTAAGTAGATACATGGTACTATGGGAACAAATTAACTGATAGAATACACAGATATTTTCGATCGAGCGAGCGAAGCGAGCGAAGATCTTAGTGGCAAGTTAGGCGATTTTGCTTTGTATGTTTGTATGTTTGTATATTTGTATGTTTCATTTTTATGTTCTCGCATAACTATCGAACCGCTTATCCAATCTGTATGAAACTTGATAGGTCGATAGGTTGTGCTATGGAAATTTGCTGTGGAGCGTATGAGCGTAATCGATGAAGGGGTTGTAAAGATATGGGGTTCCCAAGGGGGTAAATTTTTTTCAAAGTTACCCAAATATATTGAGTGGGGTGTCATATGAAAGTACTCAATTTATAAATTCCAAAATGGTTTTTAGTTTTCTTCTAGGTTCTATAGTTTTTGAAATACAGGGAAAAACAAAAATGATGAAAACCAATTAACGGAAGTATGGAGAGAGCTCCCGTTTCATAGAGTTTCGATGTATTCGTAGGTCATAGATACTCAAAGAACGGGCCTATACCTTACTATTATCTACGTAGGTAGGTATATCTATTCTATTCTAGTTATGATCAGCGGGGCTAAAAAGGCTACTATAGCAGCATCACAACAGGAATTGTAGACCCCAGATAAAAAGACGAACTTGTCAAGCAACAAAGATTTTGAGATACCTATCGCATTTTTAAGTTTGGAATCGCATTCACAGATTACCTACTTTCGAAAAAAATGTGACAAGTTCGTCTTTTTCCCTAGAGTCTTCAATTTCCCTAGTCTTCAACTTTCTTGATCATAACACCTATCTACCTATATCTTCTATATCTACACCTGCCTCTGTTTTATACCATTTTATGAAGCGCAAGAGTTTGTTTGTTTGTTTGAACGCGCATCTCAGGAACTATAGTCTGGCAAAAACGGGTAGAAACGGCAACTAAAATTTAATTACAATGGAAACCCTTTCTCTACTAATCTATGATAAAGTACAGCCTCCCTAGCCATATTACACTATCTATCGTCGCTGTAGAATAGAAACACTTCAAAATGTATAGGATTTGACGTTTCAAGTAGATGAGTCACGTGGTCAGAACGTCAATTCCTATACATTTTGAAGTGTTCTATTCTACAGCGACGATAGATCGTTCTACAGCGACGATAGATCGTGTAATATGGCTAGGGCCCCAGGTTTCTTGTCTTTGATACAGGTACCTACCGAAGTAAGTGAGAAGTAATAATTTCCTTTTAGAAGAGAATTTATCTATTTCGCGTATTTAGCTTGCACAGTGGCGCCCCCATTTATGTCTTTTATTTTTTGCCCGACTATACAGGGTGAATTTTTGAGACGGGGCAGTAAGGGCAGCTACCTTAACCGTTGTAGCAAGAGGAAAACGTTCTTAGGAGACCATCCTTAATTTTTGAAAATATTTCGACCTGCATTCACAGATTTTGAAAAAATGTACAGTCAGCGAGAAAATGGGCCATTTACAGAAAATCTTTTTTGATGCCAATCGATCCTGTTTCATCTAAGGATAAAAAGGCTCTTTGAGACCAACTGAGGTTAGAGGACTAGAAAAGTCAGAAATCGCTAAAATGTATTTCTGAGACAAGACAGTAAGGGCTACCTTAACCGTTGTAGCTACAGGAAAACGTTTTTAGGAGACTATCCTTAACTTTTGAAGATAATTATTTCAACCTGCATTCACAGATTTTGAAAAAATGTACAGTCAGCGAGAAAATGGGCAATTTACCTACATAACAACTTTTTTTGATGCCAGTCGATCCTGTTTCATCTAAGGATTAAAAGGCTCTTTCGGACCAACTGAGGTAAGAGTACCTACTAGAAAAGTCAGAAATTGCTAAAATGTATTTTTGAGACGGAGCAGTAAAGGCAGCTACTTTAACCGTTGTAGCCACAGGAAATCTTTCTTAGAAGACTACCCTTACTTTTGAAGATATTTCGACAAAATGATGAAAAATTATGACAAATGACAAATTGATTTCGTACGAAATGTATAATCAAAGTTATTTGCGTTTTCTGACTTTTCTAGTACTCTTGCCTCAGTTGGTCCGATAGAGTCTTTTAATCCTTAGATGAAACAGGATCGACTGGCATCAAAAAAAGTTTTTGTGTAAATTGCACATTTTCTCGCTGACTGTACATTTTTTTTTAAATCTGTGAATGCAGGTTGAAATATCTTTAAACGTTAAGGATAGTCTCCTAAAAACGTTTTCCTGTAGCTACAACGGTTAAGGTAGCCCTTACTGTCTTGTCTCAGAAATACATTTTAGCGATTTCTGACTTTTCTAGTACTCTGACCTCAGTTGGTCTGAAAGAGCCTTTTTATCCTTAGATGAAACAGGGTCGATTGGCATCAAAAAAAGTTTTTGTGTAAATGGTCCGTTTTCTCGCTGACTGTACATTTTTTTCAACTTTTGTGAATGCAGGTCGAAATATTTTCAAAAATTAAGGATGGTCTTCTAAGAACGTTTTCCTCTAGCTACAACGGTTAAGGTAGCTGCCCTTACTGCCCCGTCTCAAAAGTTCACCCTGTAGAGTAAGTATAGGTACTAGAACAAATAATCTGTTGTCAACCTACCTCCCTACTACCACAGAGAAGTCATTTCTCATTTCTCTAGTTCATTTCTCTGTGCTACTACAGAACAGATAATAATACCTACTACCTACGTACCTACGACTACATCCATGGTTTAAATCCACTAGGTACTCGGTCAAGGCTTTAAGGCCCGTACACATGCTGGCCTAGGCTCGCCGAGTGAACGCGAGTGCCAACGTGTGTGTGGGCAGCACCACTCGCCTCGCCTTGCCATCGCTCGCCTAGCTGGCCGAGTGAACACGAGCGCCAACTTACATTGATTTGCGTTGCGTCGACTCGCCAAGCGTGTGGATGGTACCACTCGCCTTGCGTCGATTCGCCTTCACTCGCGCTGGCTTAGGCTGGCCCAGCGTGTATTCGCAGCATTACAAAGTAGGTACTTACCTACTTACCTACCTTCCTAGTAAAACAAAAACATTGTAGATACGTACATACCATGGACCAAGTATAGGTACATGGACTGCTGGACGCACACATTCACTTACACAAAACAAAGAAGGATAAATATATCTACGTACCTATAAGTACAAGATTCTTGTGATAAAAAGAGACAGAGCATAATATCTTTTATCCCTCACTCATCGTGTAGGTAGAGAACAATGAATGATCTTTTCAAAAGGTCATTGGTAAAAAAATCTATGTTCTATAGTTCTGTACTAAATGGACCTTATGTGTACCTACTACGAAACATGGATCCACTTGATTTTTTGTCCCTATCGGCGGCACGCTAACTGGTGATCCATATTGTTTAGTAGGTCATTGGTACATATTTACGTACCTACCGTACATTTTCCTTAATTGTTTAAATGTGTGGTCACACTACTATCATAGGATTAGTTTTTATTGAATAACTCAGCAAATATATCGTTGATCCCAAATGTAACTTTGCTATCCGTTTGTAAAAAAAATTTACTAAAAGGTGAGCAGGTTTATTTTTCTATTACTTCTTTTTACAAAAAGTTATTCCCAATTGTTTAAAGTGAGGATTGAGAGACCATACAAAACCGCGTCTATCTCGGAATCGTGACAGTATTATTGCTTCTTTTTATTTTTACAAATGTCTATAGCACTTTTACAAACTTTTACAATGGTAGAGAGCTGGTTATTTTGATTTAAATAAGAGATATTTACAAAAATGCTTTGAAGGATTGAGGGACCACAGTTTTTACGTTATATCTTTTTGTAGAAATGACTTCGTGACCTGGTTTTCAGTTAAATAATCGTGGGAAACTTTTTACAAAAGGTCTGTAGTCACGTTATCTTCAGTTTCAATATACTTTCCGAGATCTGGAAAACTCAATGAGAGAACTGAGGGACCATACAAAATGTGCTATAACTTTTTTTCTAGAGGTTTTACAAATTTTCTAATAAGTTCTACAATCGTTTGAAGACTTTTACAAACCCCCTGGATACTTCATTTGCTGCTAGGAGACATGGTCCCTCCATCCTTTACTACATGAGATGACGGTTTATTTTTTAGTGATGCCAGATGTGGGAATTCCCTGCAACGGGGGTAACTTTGAGCTCTGAAGGAGCTCGGAGGAATTTTGGGGGAAAAATCCTGCGGGGAGATTCCCTGCAAATTCGGGGGTAACATTGAGCTCTGAAGGAGCTCGGAGGAATTTTGGGGGAAAAATCCTTCGGGGGGATTTTTGCAGGACAAATTACTAAGGAGCAGTGGCGGCATAGAGGGGGGGCGGACGGGTCGGTCCACCCCGGGCGCCAACGCCATCCAGAGGGGTGTCACCGTGGTCCACGGTGACACACCCCTGGTGCTTGTAAAAAAAAACCGTACTAAAATCTACCTTTCAAAGAGGGTGTTCAAATTGGTATTATCCCTAAGGGGATAAAAGTGGGTAAAAATGTTTGAGTGAAAAAAGTATCATCACGCAGTTGTCTTAAGAAAATTTGGCTCACTTTGCTCGTAGATCTCGCATATTATATTATAACTTCATGAGTAGATAACGCATGATTTTGCAAGCAAAATTATGTCTGACCACAAAATGGGAACCAACAAGCAGCCAGCCTTGGTACGGTGCAAAAAAAAAGTCACGTGTTGTCACAAATGTTGCATTTGTCTTAAAAAAAATCGGCTAGATAAGGACGCTCGCTTCGTTTTAATCTCGCTTTGCTCGCATATTAGCTTCATGAGTATTTTGACCAAAGTGAGTACCTAGGTATAATGTCCGATCACTGAGTGATGTTCATTGGGGGGGGGGGGGTGCTCAGTAGAAAACCGCCCCTATTTTATGAATCGGAAATGAAAAGAAAAGCGTTATTAAGCCAGAAAGTGATGCCTTTTTGATATCGCATGGCCATCAACCAAACATTAAGGGTCTTACTTATGTAAGGTGTTTAAGCTACAACTTAAGCTGTTCTCAATGGAACAGCAGTGGAGCGGTCTCTCATGTTTAAGTCAGTCATGAAATTGGCTTCACCTATAAGGGCAAAATCTCTGTTGTTCAGCCGAGAAACCCACAGATCCACGAAATTTGAACGATTGACACGATTTTACACGAATATCCCCGTCTATATCCGACTTTAGAACGAACGCAATCGGCAAAACCACGTTTTTGCATCTGTGTGGTGACTGACAAACAAGTCAGTCAGTGTCAATCTGTCAGTCAACTGATTTGTTTACATTTGGGATTGTGTTTCTATTTGTTATTTTGTTTGATTAATTTTGAAAAAATGTCTGTTCAATCAATAAGACCTTTATAGCAGCAAGGAAAGTAACTGTGGATTTTTTCCTGCCTAGTCCACCTACCTCAGGACCTGAAGGACCTGAAGACCTGAAGATCAGGACCTGAAGGAGAGGATTCCTCAGAAACTCACGGTGGTATGCAAGAAGGTACCTATTTCTATAGGTACTTATATTCTTACGTATATTCCAGTGTAGGTACACACTTTGGGCCTTACTTACGAAAGCCTCTCAAGGCGATTGCACTGTTTAAATAACAGGTTTTGTGAAATTTTCACCTATTAGTCCATTTCAACGATGAGAGGCAGCCATTGTGACGTTTAAATAGCTGTCAAATGTTAACAGGCTCATGACCTAGTTTAAGTCATGTGTCAAATGTTAAGACCAAAGATGGCCGGATTTATTACATTCCAATCAGCTGTGACGTGAAAGTGTGAACTCGACTCTCGACGAAAATGGAAGATTTTGATAACTATTAACCGGATTTTTCTGGAGGTGATGAGACGCTCATATGCCACTATCAAGACAACAATTATTGCATGTGCTGTGCTGCATAATTTGGCAATTATACTCCATGAAGAATATAATGCAGCATTTCTTTAAAGTGAGGATGAAGAAATAGAAGCTGATGTTGTAATCGACGACGACGTAGCACACATAACAAGAAACATGTACTTACATAGAAAATGATCTTTAATTTTAAGAAGTTTTAACAAGAACAAGAATATTGAATTGTAATGAATAATTATACCTACTACAACATAATCATATTCATTTATAAATATAACTAGCTTCCACCCATACAGTAGCAGTAGGTACCCAGATAAAAAGTAGCCCAATGTCCTATTCCTTGTCATTATCTAAAATTTTAATTTCAGCCACATCGGTTCGGTGGTTGTCAAGTTATAGAGGAACAAACATACATTCAAACTTCCGCATTTCTAATATTAGTGAGATGAGATAGGGAGACCAGCAGCACCCTCTTGCCGTTGCCCCCGTAGTGATGGTATATGGTGATCTGATGATGATGATGGTGAAAAGTATCCTATACTCTTCGTCAAGAGTTTAGCTATCACATGTAGAAATAATTTTTCAAATACAACTTCAGATTAGCTCGTTCAAACAAACAAACTCTTCCGCTTTACTATATTAGTATAGATAGTGATTGCTGTTATGATACTGTCCTGTATAGTTAGGAAATAACACAAATAACAAAGGCAGAATTTACATTAGAGAAAGATCATTTTAATAATCAATAAAAAACCTTAATTTTTATTATAACATCCTCTAATTATATTTAGAACTCTCCTTTTATTTTACAACATTACTCTTACAAGTTTATCTTCTCTGATTCATCATCATTACATTCATGACTCATGAATCATGAGTGACTTCCCTCGCTGTCCTTTTGAGGTGTTCTTGGTTTTCACTGAAGCAGTCAGACTTGGATCTGTCTGTTTAAAAGAAATTCAATTGTATGCTTATGTGTGCAAATTGTAGTGTACACTGGAATATATGTAAGAATATAAGTAGGTATAGAAATAGGTACCTTCTTGCATAGGTACCAGATGGAATCCACCGTAAGTTTCTGAGGAACCCTCCTTAGATCCTGATCTACAGTAGGTAGGTTCTCATTTTCCAACATCACTCTTACAAGTTTATCTCCTTTGATTCATTCATGTCATGAGTGACTTCCCTTCTCTCTGTCCTTTTGAGGTGTTTTTGGTTTTCACTGAAGCAGTCCGACTTAGATCTGTTTAAAAGAAATTGAATGATCATGTATGCAAAGTGTGTACACTGGAATATACGTAAGAATATAAGTACCTATAGAAATAGGTACCTTCTTGCATACCACCGTGAGTTTCTGAGGAATCCTCTCCTTCAGGTCCTGATCTTCAGGTCTTCAGGTCCTTCAGGTCCTGAGGTAGGTGGACTAGGCAGGAAAAAATCCACAGTTACTTTCCTTGCTGCTATAAAGGTCTTCTTATTGATTGAACAGACATTTTTTCAAAATTAATCAAACAAAATAACAAATAGAAACACAATCCCAAATGTAAACAAATCAGTTGACTGACAGATTGACACTGACTGACTTCTTTGTCAGTCACCACACAGATGCAAAAACGTGGTTTTGCCGATTGCGTTCGTTCTAAAGTCGGATATAGACGGGGATATTCGTGTAAAATCGTGTCAATCGTTCAAATTTCGTGGATCTGTGGGTTTCTCGGCTGAACAACAAAGATTTTGCCCTTATAGGTGAAGCCAATTTCATGACTGACTTAAACATGAGAGACCGCTCCACTGCTGTTCCATTGAGAACAGCTTAAGTTGTAGCTTAAACACCTTACATAAGTAAGACCCTTTGCATACATGATCATTCAATTTCTTTTAAACAGATCTAAGTCGGACTGCTTCAGTGAAAACCAAAAACACCTCAAAAGGACAGAGAGAAGGGAAGTCACTCATGACATGAATGAATTAAAGGAGATAAACTTGTAAGAGTGATGTTGGAAAATGAGTACCTACCTACTGTAGATCAGGATCTAAGGAGGGTTCCTCAGAAACTTACGGTGGATTCCATCTGGTACCTATGCAAGAAGGTACCTATTTCTATACTTATATTCTTACATATATTCCAGTGTACACTACAATTTGCACACATAAGCATACAATTTAATTTCTTTTAAACAGACAGATCCAAGTCTGACTGCTTCAGTGAAAACCAAGAACACCTCAAAGGGACAGCGAGGGAAGTCACTCATGATTCATGAGTCATGAATGTAATGATGAATCAGAGAAGATAAACTTGTAAGAGTAATGTTGTAAAATAAAAGGAGAGTTCTAAATATAATTAGAGGATGTTATAATAAAAATTAAGGTTTTTTATTGATTATTAAAATGATCTTTCTCTAATGTAAATTCTGCCTTTGTTATTTGTGTTATTTCCTAACTATACAGGACAGTATCATAACAGCAATCACTATCTATACTAATATAGTAAAACGGAAGAGTTTGTTTGTTTGAACGAGCTAATCTGAACTACTAGTTGTATTTGAAAAATTATTTCTACATGTGATAGCTAAACTCTTGACGAAGAGTATAGGATACTTTTCACCATCATCATCATCAGATCACCATATACCATCACTACGGGGGCAACGGCAAGAGGGTGCTGCTGGTCTCCCTATCTCATCTCACTAATATTAGAAATGCGGAAGTTTGAATGTATGTTTGTTCCTCTATAACTTGACAACCACCAAACCGATTTGGCTGAAATTAAAATTTTAGATAATGACAAGGAATAGGACATTGGGCTACTTTTTATCTGGGTACCTACTGCTACTGTATGGGTGGAAGCTAGTTATATTTATAAATGAATATGATTATGTTGTAGTAGGTATAATTATTCATTACAATTCAATATTCTTGTTCTTGTTAAAACTTCTTAAAATTAAAGATCATTTTCTATGTAAGTAGGTACATGTTTCTTGTTATGTGTGCTACGTCGTCGTCGATTACAACATCAGCTTCTATTTCTTCATCCTCACTTTAAAGAAATGCTGCATTATATTCTTCATGGAGTATAATTGCCAAATTATGCAGCACAGCACATGCAATAATTGTTGTCTTGATAGTGGCATATGAGCGTCTCATCACCTCCAGAAAAATCCGGTTATAAGTTATCAAAATTTTCCATTTTCGTCGAGAGTCGAGTTCACACTTTCACGACACAGCTGATTGGAATGTAATAAATCCGGCCATCTTTGGTCTCAACATTTGACACAAGACTTAAACTAGGTCCTAGGAAGATTGAATACATGGAAGACATATTAAAATAGCTACTAATTTTTATAGTGTGTTGCTACTTACTCTGTGCTGGTAGGCGATGGGTTAGAGGGAGACAAATGTATTGTTCAAAGACCGCCGTTTATCCTTTCCATAACACTTTATATTTGTCATAGACTAGGGATGTTCGATACGATACGATATTTTCGTGTATCGATACAATGGCATACGATACACCCGATATTTGTATCGATACAATGGCATACGATACGGCGTATCGATACAACACATGCAAGGTGTATCGGATCGAAAGTATCGTATCAAATTATTTTGATAAGGAATTGTTTTGACTGGCAAGTTACCCGGTTAAAAGGGGGCATAGGTCCTAATTCCGGTCATTACCTATCTATGTTTAAATTTCAGGCAAATCGGTTTAGTGGTTGTCGAGTTTTAGAGGAACAAACATACATCCAAACTTTCGCATTTTAAAATATTACTTAGTTTGATATCACAAAACACCTTTTTTGACAGTTATAACTACGCACAGTTTCGTAATAGTGCTCCCACATAGTGTACCTACATTAGTAAAATAAAGTATATATTTTTAATTATTAAAGTACCTGCATACTTTGTCTTGATTCGATACTGTATCGATACGATATATCGTATCAAATGCCCTGTATCGATACGCGTATCGATACAATGCGTTACGATATATTGCGATACGAAATATCGATACAATCCGAAATATCGAACATCCCTATCATAGACAAATTATAGATTTCGATAGGGAAGGGAACATAGCCTCATCGTAAAATTAATTATCGATAAAATAATTCCTTAAGATGCTGACCAGAGAAACCAATCGTAGCTTTCAGCAGTATTACAGTTTTCTCAGAAGTAGCGTTATAACTAGGTACCTACCTACCTAGGTTGTTTACTACTATTACGGCCGTGACTAGGACGGACAGACAGAAAGACAGGTGGACACGGGGAAACTATAAAGATTCTAAGTCGTGGCCAGTGAACCACTGGATTTTTCGTTTTACAAAAGCTGTAAACTAATTGATTTAAAAAAAAATAGTGAATAGTGCATTTAAATCACCTAACTCTGTCACCAGAGTTGGCCACTTGCTCATACGAACTTAACATACAAAGTACCTGCAACGTTTATTATTATTTAACCCTTAATTTAGCCAAGCATGTTTTTTTCGATTTCTTATGATTTCTATTGATTTTTGAGATGTTACATGATGAAATAAGAGGGAACAAGAAGAAAAAAAATTCTATGATTATTACTTTTTTAGAAAATGGGCGTCCAGTATACTGGACATTTCCCGGTTTGCGGAGAAGCAATAGTGATTTTAGACGTCCAGTATACTGGACATTTCTCGAGATGCGGAACTTTAGTACTGCTTAGAAATACAATGAAATAAATAGCAAAAATATGAATTTGCAAAATTTATTTATTAAAATTGTTATTTTCTGTCGTATTTGACAACAAATAATAAGCTGAACTCTAAAAATCTTACAAAACATCCTACTATAAGCACAAAGAGAGAACAAAATTGCAATAATTATGACCTGTCTTCATAAATACAATAGGTACAACATTTATAAACCATATGCTTAATAATTCTTTAAATAGAAGATAGCCGTACCTACTAGACGTCAGTCTCAATCTCAACACATAGGAACTAGGAACCTAGGAACTGAGGACAGTACGTACTAGGTGCTTACTTGAACTTAGGAAACATTACCTACAGTTAAAGTTTACTAAAATAAAGGTACCTTAGAAAACTTAATTGTTCAAAACTGCCATTATTTTTGAAATTTGCTGAAAAAAATCTCGAAATACCCTCATTTTATGCAGTAGACTTCCACTTTGCTATTTTCGCCAAACCTGCACCGTCCATAGCTTGTGAAGTCTTGTCAGTCACCTAGGCCATCGTACCCTACTGATTCAGGTAGTCTAGGTTTCATTTCACATGAGCTTGATCCTGTTGAGTTGAGTTGCAGTAGGAGCTATCGGTTGTTCTGTTAGTTTGAAGCAGTTCTTGGGCCAGCAAGCTGCGGAAACGTTTTAGGTTCATAGGCTTCATTGTTTGGTGGTTACAGACCTGCTATAAAGTAACCAAGTGTTGAAATAACAAGCATTTGAGTAAACATGGCAGTATATCAATGACGAATCTCATATTAGTCCTGTAAAAACCCATTATCACAACACACAGACCGATTTTGCTCCTAATGTTGGTTGCAGTGCGTCACTGCTGCAGCTCACAAATACCCTCCGTATTACTTTTATTTTTTTATTTTTGTTGATTTTAACGACAGAATAAGTATAATTTTTATTTTTGTTATAGTGTTAATCCACACTTGGGTATTTATCCCGTCGGAATTGAAAATTTTGATAAGATTTTTCAGTTTAGAATAAGTATGTTCTAAAAACAAAACAAAAATAAAAAAACAAAATTTCGTAAGAATTTACTACTTTGTGCTGAAAAAAATAAAGGACGTCTATGTATGTACAGAAACAAAAAGTCACAAAAAATATAAGAAAAAATAATACTAATAAATAAGAATTTATTTGTCAATCAAAAAGACATACTGTATCATTTAATTTTTTATTTATTTATACCATAAACTTATATTTTGACTCTATTTTGCATCAAATGTTTATTTCCGTGTATTTAATAATGTGAAGAATACTGGACGTTATGAAAGTTGGTCTGAACGCTACATCATTGGAAATGGGAAGAATGCTGGACGTTGCGTTTTAAACTGCTGTAAAGTGAAAATTATAGTAAATTATTAATAAAAAATTACGTACATTGTTGCAACTATTCAAACACAGTAACATACTTAAATATCGTAGCTAGTTGTCTAAGAAAAACATGTAATAAAAAATTACTTACCAAGAGCGTCCGTGGCAGGTCTTCCCTCCTCAGTGTTGTGCAGGTCACCAACAGAGATTACGTTAGCGAATGGTCTTACCATTTCGCTGTATAAATCTACATTATTTACAAAACGTTTTTAACTAATAATAACATAGATAAAGTTATTATTTTAGACTCCAGATTTTTTTAAAGGTAATGTCCAGTATACTTCCCGAAATCAAATTAAGGGTTAAAAATACAAAGTCAGTTTTTTTTAAAACATTATAATAATCTTTTGTAACACCACAGAATAAATAATAGTCCCTTCAAATGGGGGAACTTGGGACGATTTTCAACTTCAAGAAAATCACTGGTGACCTAAATTATTATAAGGCAGCATTCATTTGGAACATTGTTGTTTAAAAATCACAGAATTCTGTTATAAAATGCACTCAACCGAATAATTTTGTCGAGTTTTTAACAGTCTTATTAACCTAAGGTAAGAGATAATTTAGCTCAATTCTTAACCTAATAAGTAGGGAAACAAAAATGATTATTTTTCAAACATCATCATTCATTTATAATAAGGAATATTATCAAATATTCACAGGAATATTCTCGGCCGCTTGATGTGTCCAATTTCAGGGTTCGGCAGTATTTCAATGGAAGAAGACATAGCAATGTCTACTTCCATTGGAATATTTTCTGATCCCTTAAAGAAAAAAAAACAAAGCATTATAAACAAATCAGCATAGCATTGCATCGAAAAACCAAGAGCCGTGTTGGCAGAGGGGGATAGTATCTCAACTTTCGATCCAAAGGTTGTGGGTTCGAATCCTGGCCGTTCATAAATGAGTTTTCCGTTTCGAAAAATGTATATGCGCATTAACATGAGCTCCAAAAGGTGAAGAAAAACATCGTGATGAAACCCGCGGCTTGGTCAGCCCCACACGTATTGAACCACTAGCAGTGCCCTCGCGGCGTTGCCCCCATAGCAGGTGTATATGGTGATGATGATGATGATGATGATAATGAAAAGTAGCCTATACCCTTCCTCAAGAGTGTAGCTATTAATCGCAGAAAGATT
Organism: Camptogramma bilineatum; assembly: GCA_958496255.1. Classification (NCBI taxonomy): domain Eukaryota; kingdom Metazoa; phylum Arthropoda; class Insecta; order Lepidoptera; family Geometridae; genus Camptogramma; species Camptogramma bilineatum. Next base: position 7,536,421 of record OY292463.1, on the reverse strand, counting down.
TTTTTAATTTCAACTGGTGGTTCCTGAGATTAGCGCGTTCAAACAAACAAACTCTTCCGCTTTATATAATTAGTATAGAGTATAGAATTGGCCAACGGTTCTAGGCATACGTGAAGTTAGGCTTTTCGCTGCGCAGTAGAAAATTTTGTATGAAAAAGTTGCACTGCGCATCGAAACGGCAAACTTCACGAATGCCGAGATCCGTTGGCCCAACTGTACCACGTGGGCGTAGCCCGTAGGGGGAAGCTAGATTGTAATAAATGTATACGAGTAAATAACCTTACTTTGACTTTTTGGTTTGATTCTTGACTTTGCGGTAGTAAGAGCGTTGGTACTGCATCAGGCTCTAACCTCCTTCTCGAATGTTGAATATTAGTTTCATTCGCAAAGCATGCAGCAGTAAAATGTTTTGAGCATATTTTTCGAGCATTAGGGATCCAATTAGGTTTTTCGATGGCTTCCAGCCATTTCTTTTTGATTATAAAATTTTCCGGAAAACTGTATGATTTGAAAAAAAAAAAAACCATCTACGTAAATCTATCGATAATCGATCGCACCAGGTACAACACTATGCTAACCTATTTGTTTGTATTTTTTGCATGTAAACAGCCAGTAAACCCAGAACAAACACGATTCTATGGTGGTATTTCGTATAAAACAACCCCCACACACTTAAAATTCGAGATTCTGATCTTACAATTCCAAAAATCACTTACCGGTGGAAGCTTATATTTAGATCAATATTTTCTTTTCTCGATGAATGCGACTTACACCCTGGCACTGCACAAGACATTATTAATAGTCACTCCTTCACTTTCTCTCGAATTTCATTCGAACTCTCCAGTATTTTAGTAAATTTTATATTTTTTTCACTCCGAACAAAGCGCCATTCACATGTAAACATAACTCGGATACGTAAAGATGTCACCAAGATGTCACCTCGATGTCACATTATCATACAGGTGAACTTTCAATATTTATTACCTATCTAATTTGGTATCGTTGTATAGGGAACCATGACGTCATGGACACCAAGTTTGACGTTTGGCCTGGGACAAGCAAAAGAAAAGAAAAGCTGATTAGAGTATACTTGTCTCATTCTGACACATAAAACTGTGCATTAAAAAGAAAGTGACAGGTTCAGTAAAATCAGTTTCGTTTTAAGGTTCCATCTTTGCTTTAGTCTTTAATCTGAGATTTCATCATTCAAGAAGTCCCCCACGTTTGTGTTTTGTTTGTTTGTCTTTGTCGTGTCGTGTCGTTGTGAGTGACCACAGAGGAATTATATTACTCTTTGAATTAATACTACGTTTTAGTTGTGACTGGTTGTGACTATTTTATTGATGAATTCACAATACAATACAATTTCCGGACAATTTAATATTTCTTCTTGTAAATAGTACTTATTCCAAAATTTTGTGAAAAATGCCTGATGCTAACATTGCTGAAGAAGCTATCGGACAAGAGTCGAAGCATGACCACAGCCCCAGAAAGCGAATAAGACATCGAAAGAAACAACTTTACGAAAATATTCTCAAGCAAATGGAGTTTTACTTTAGTGAGGCTAACCTGAGTAAAGATAGATTCTTAGGGGACCTCGTGAAGAACGATCCGTGGGTTCCTCTGGAATTATTTTTAAAGTTCAACAAAATTCGCACACTTTCTCAGGATTTAAATGATATTGCAAAGGCTATGAAACATTCCACTCTGTTAGAATTGTCTGAGGATAAAACAAAAGTAAATTAATCACACAGATTTAAAAAACCTGAAAGATTGTTTTATTTTGCATCGTGTAAAATACCTTCATAATATATTTGTATTTGCAGGTTAAACGCAAAATACCAGTCCAGCCATACAATGCAGATGAAAGGACAGTTTATGTTGAATCAATTCCAGTGTCTGCCACACGGGAGTGGCTGCAGAGAGTATTTTCTGAATATGGCTCTGTTGCGTACATTTCACTGCCAACATTTAAAAATTCAAAAACTATCAAAGTTAGAAACCAATATAACATTACCTACTCTATGAAAGTTATAACATTAACCTTTAGTCTGTCGGGATTCCAGACAATAGAAAATTAATTGTGTGTCTCAACCAGATCTGTGCTCCGGCCGACAACCGGTTAATGAATAACTGGTTATATATTATATTATGTCCTTATATATTTTTTATGTATGAAAAATGCAAGTGTCAGAGCAATTATAAATTCTCTTGTATCAAACTGAATGTAGAGGCATATAGGAAAGTCATTTACAGTAATTACATGTTTCATTCTAGGGATTTGCATTTATAGAGTTCGCAAGCCCAGAAGATGCTCAGAAGTGCTTAAGAAAATTCACTGAAATGGGGTGCAAGTTACCTACCTGTATGCCTCCAGAAGAACTTACCTCGGTAAAAATGTTCTCGGTAGATGATTCCCTTAATACTGAGTATAAAGATTCAGAGAAGGAATATGAACCACCAAAGAAAAAGAAGAAAAATAAGGAAAAGAGACCTGCTAAAGGACTGGAGCTGAAACTTGGACAAGATTCTGATAATGAGAAGAAAGGTGATACTCCAAGTGTAAGTGTAATATTTTAATGTGATAATTTATTTATCACACTAATACTATAAATGCGAAAGTTTGGATGGATGGATGGATGTATGTTTGTTCTTCTGTAACTCGACAACCACTGAACCGATATGGCTGAAACTTAAAACATAGATAGATAATGACCGCACGCTTAAATACGCACTTTACAATAGCTTCAGCTTGCCAAAGCAGTTACGAATTAAAACTAAGAACCATCGAATAAGTGGCACTGTAATGTTTACAACTCCTAATTTCATAGAAAATGTATGGAATGTGTTTTTTTGAATTATTGCAAAAACTTATGGTTTGATTTGCTAAGTTACTTTGGGAAAAGTGTTTCTGGTGGGAAATAGAGTCGATTAAGACCAACTTGTTTTCTTTTAAATGCAGTTTTTTAGGCTAACTACTTTTTTCAAAAATTTTAAAATGCAATTATTTTTTTCTTCAAAATAAAACAATAGTTTCCTAAGAACAAAACTTACTTACTACAAGAGAAAAGGTAGCTACCCTTTACGAAGAATTTGCCACACCCTGTATAAATTTATATTAAGCTCCTTACACCTTAATTTGCCTTTCTGCAAGCAAGCAATGTAATTATCACCATTCTAAATTATTTTGCTATAAAGGAATGAAAACATGCAAAAAGAGCTTGTTAGTGTTATAATTAAATACATGCTATAGTCGTATTGCTCATTATACGGACTAAAAGTGAAGGAAAAAATGTCATTTTTCCTTCAATTTTGATTAGTTTTGATACGTTTTATGTCAAAATTGAAGGAAAACTTTTAGTCCGTATAATGAGCAATACGACTATAGGTATATTTTATTTTTTTAAACAGTGTTTTTTTTTTCAGGATGAAAATAAAAGCATTACTAGTAATACGCCTACGGAGGTAAGCACAAAGTATAAAAACTAAAACAATGTTAGTTTGGATCGTAGGTAAAGTTAAGGCTTGTTTTGATATTAATATTAAATCTCTGCTATAGTGTTCTTAATTAAATTAGGAAGTTCATAAGTTATGGCGCGTTTACTTGCTCCTGTACAAACAGATATTCAACGGGCACCTAATCTTTTGTTGCGTTCCTTCTCCTTGACATGAGAGTGTGACAGAGCTATACTTCATGCTCGCTCTAATCATATTTGTCTCATTGAATGTCTAGATGAACGCAAGCGTTTAAACGCGGTATTAGAATAACATAGTATTATTAGTTAGTATTTTCACTTACGAGTACACTAATGCCACAGAATCTGTGCTAGTGCTAAAATTTCCAAATGTAGGTACCTATACATATAGATTTGAGAAACCTACATAAAGATTTTAGAAATTTCATTCAAATTTTTAGGAAAAGACACCTTTGCTTGTATCCAAAGATGAAATGACTAGTCAAGAAGAAGAGGCGGGAGATCCTGACACTCCTCGACAGAAGAAAACTAGAAAGCGCTCGAAGGAGGAGAAGAATAGAAATGCCTTGGAGAAAGCTGAAGCACCAAAAGGTACCATTATTAAAATACTAACTAGGGCACACAATATTATCGCTGTGCTACGCGGAGGTATAATTGCTATACATATAAATAAAAGACTGGCTGTCCCAGCGAACTTCGTACCACCTCAGAATTCGAGGTATTCAAAAATTAATTTTATAATTAATTCATAATTATTTTTTTTCATATCATAATTGTTCAGTGCCCATGATACACATGTGCTCCGAACTGCGAACATCCTGCGGCCCATTCTTCAGAGAGCACCATTCAGTAACAAGATTCAGATGGTTGGTTGGAACCACTCAGTTTAAGCGGTTGATTCGGCAGCTTTGAAAAGCCATGACGGAGGCCTTTAGGCGGCCTAAAAACTCCGTCACCAAAACGTGATTTTATTCTACAGGTGTTCTGTGGGGAATGCAAATACTACCCAAATCGGAGTGGAAAGCTCTACGGAATAAGTACCTGAATCTACAACGACAGTACATGAAGGAAATGAAACAAAACTGGCGGGACAAGAGGCACGCGTATTCTAGTATACCGGCGCCTGCAGCTCCATCTTTTGATACAGGTATACGAACAATATAAATCTTAATTACTGACTTTAGTTTACTACCTGCCGTATTGGCCGAGTGGGACAGTGCCTCTTCTTTCGATTTGTTGTGTGATTTCTTGTGCTATTTCTAATCTTTGAAATCGAAAACTTTAAATGCACAACTAAACGGTGAAGGAAAACTGAGTGAAACTGTGGCGTAGTCTTTACATAATGATACATACTGTGGATAAGTCTGATGAAACTGAGAGGATGGTTTAGTTAGATACTAGGCATGTGCACGCCTACTCTATATCAACACTGTCCCAGGCACAACAGCGTTCCATGAACCCATTCTGCCATGGCTCTGCGGTTCTCTCTGAAGGAGAGGGCCGCAGGAGGCCCAAAACCCGGAGTACATGTGAGTTAAGCGATCGCCGCAGGCAACGAGTACACGCACATCATGTGCAACATTAAACGCGTTAAAAGTTGATTAGTTTACTGCCTTCATCAGTTCACAACTACGCTCAGAAAAAAAATAGAATTAGCACATTTTAAATAATTTAAATTTTAAATAGAATTAAACAAATTAAGTACCTAAAAACTAGCCTAAAATTGAAGATAATACTAAACTTTAAAGGTCTAAGAGACTATCTGCTATCTTACTATTTTTTCAGCAATGCCACCATCAGAAGTAGAAGATTCAAAAACTGTTCCTAAGTTAGAGAAGATTCCTGATGTGTTTGTGAAGGAAATTCTGCCAGAACCAACATTTGATGTCAGACTTACTAAGCGGACGGTATGATTTTATTTTTGTTTATTGTAATATTGTTTCTTATTCTGTGATACTATTTTTTGTCTGCGTGAGTTTACAGAACTGCTTTGTTTATTAGCTCGACTGACTGACAAAAAATAAATACCTACTAATAATATGATTTATAATTTGAAAAATATACAGCATGTCCAAGAATGTGACGATAAGCTGGCAACTGGCGAAATGCCTATTTCTAGCTTAGAAGGATAAACTTGCCTGCTCATCAGCTTAGTTGATTTTTTTCCAGCATGAAGAGTCAAACTTAAGTGATAGTAAATTAGAGATGTTAAAACCGAAGATATTTACTTATTTAATGTAAAAACGAAGTTTCTGATTTGTTTATATTTTAAAATAATTAGCTTAGCTCTTTGTGATTCCTCAACAGAAAAAAATCCGAACATTTGAAAATTGTAATCACATTAGATCGCCGAAAAGTTCCACTCAGGGTAGTACTTTTGAAATGCCTGGTACCAGACAGAGTACCATTACAAATTTTTCAAATCGGTTCAGTAGTTTCGGAGCCTATTCAATGCAAACAAACAATCAAATCTTTCCTCTTTATCTATACTATCTATACTAATCTAAACTAATATAATAAAGCGGAAGAGTTTGTTTGTTTGAACGCGCTAATCTCAGGAACTACCAGTTGGATTAGAAACATTATTTCTGCATGTGATTGCTAAACTCTTGAGGAAGGTTATAGGCAACTTTTCATCATCATCATCACCATAAACCATCACTATGGGGGCAACGCCGCAAAGGACGCTGCTAGTAATATTATATTTACAATTAAATCATTATATAAATAATACAACAGAGTTTTTGCCTTGGTACCTGACGAAGTTAATTGTTTATGTGATTACAGATAAGGAGTAACATTCACGCGTTGCACGTCGATGTAAAGGAAGGTCAAGCAGACGTGATCATCCGATTTGATTCGGCGAACGCTGCTAAGGACGTGAGTATTTTTTATCTGATCACTGAGTTTTCGCTTTTTTGAAGTTAGTGCTATTTATCAGTTTTTGTTTATTTCTTGTATTAAAGTTTATTTATTGTTCAAGACTTCCTGACATTTGGATAAAACAAGCACACGACTAAATTTTGTTCCAATCTTTAGTTATTTAAGATTCTATGAAGTAGACATGTGAGACGTATGTTTCTAGTTTTTAAATCCCTTACACTTTTCTGATAGTTGATTTTTAAAGAAATAGCCACTCAATCAACAAAGATACAAACTTTGCTTAGTTTGGAGCCAGATGGCGCGGTGTGAGATGTCCACCAATATTTATTTATTTATTTTCAGTACTGCAGCAACTCGAGCAACCGCAGCAGACTGCTGACGGCGGCCGAGCAGGAGGAGCAGTGGGCGCGCGCCGAGTCCGCCCGCGCCAGCCATCGGCCCCGCGGACGTTGCCGACTCGCTGAGCGCGCCGCGAGACCTGACGCGCGACCTGCTTCACCACAACCTACGCACACGCATATACGCTTCGACGAGTAGACCGACATTACCCTGGTCACTCACATGCTAAAAACGAGACACAACCTACGCACACGCATATCCGCTCCGACGAGTAGCCTGATATTACTCCAGTAACTCACATGCGAAAAAACGAGACAATACAACCTACGTACACGCATATCAGCTCCGACGAGTAGACTGACATTACTCCAGTAACTCCATGCGAAAAAACGAGACAATACAACCTACGCACGCGCATATCCGCTACGACGAGTAGCCTGATATTACTCCAGTAACTCACATGCGAAAAAACGAGACACTACAACCTACGCACGTGCATATCCGCTACGACGAGTAGTCTGATATTACTCCAGTAACTCAAATGCGAAAAAACGAGACACTACAACCTACCCATCGCATATCCGCTTCGACGAGTAGACCGACATTACCCTGGTCACTCACATGCGAAAAAACGAGACAACCTACGCACACGCAAATCCGCTCCGACGAGTAGCCTGATATTACTCCAGTAACTCATGCGAAAAAACGAGACACTACAACCTACCCATCGCATATCCGCTTCGACGAGTAGACTGACATTACCCTGGTCACTCACATGTGAAAACGAGACACAACCTACGCACACGCATATCCGCTCCGACGAATAGCCTGATATTACTCCAGTAACTCACATGCGAAAAAACGAGACACTACAACCTACCCATCGCATATCCGCTTCGACGAGTAGACCGACATTACCTTGGTCACTTACATGCGAAAAACGAGACACAACCTACGCACATGCATATCTGCTCCGACTAGTAGACTGACATTACTCCAGTAACTCCACGTGAAAAAACGAGACAATACAACCTACGCACGCGCATATCCGCTACGAGTAGCCTGATATTACTGCAGTAACTCACATGCGAAAAAACGAAATACAACCTACGCACATGCATATCCGCTTCGACGACTAGACTGACATTACTCCAGTAACTCCACACGCGAAAAAACGAGACAATACAACCTACGCACACGCAAATCCACTCCGAAGAGTAGCCTGATATTACTCCAGTAACTCACATGCGAAAAAACGAGACACTACAACCTACCCATCGCATCTCCGCTTCGACGAGTAGACCGACATTACCCTGGTCACTTACAAGCGAAAAACGAGACAACCTACGCACACACATATTCGCTTCGACGAATAGACTGACATTATCCTGGTCACACACAAGCGAAAAAACGAGACGCGTCGCACTACAACCTATACGCACACGCATGTCCACTTCGACGAATAGACCAACGCAACCTTACCACGTGCACGCCAACCTTTCGACATTGTACGAATATTTTCCATGGAAAAACTTTCACATAGGCATCCACGAATATCATCCTGCATTTACGAGTTTGCGCATTCGTGAGAATATGGGGGGCTGGCACACTCGCCAACTATCAAAAGAGGAAAGTGCGCAGTGAGTGATGCTACTTGCCTGAACCCAACCGATAAGGCAGTGTCACGCGAGAGCAGAGCAGTGTAGGTAGACTATGAAAAATATTTAGGATTAAAATAAAGTTTATATCTAAAATTCGATTCCTGCGAATTACGCGTAAAATTCAACCTGTAATACCTACTAATAATACGAGTTTATTGTTTTGTTATGATATTGCAGTCACTTCTGGATCAATTAACAACTATCATTTCTTTGTCAAACCAAAAAAATGCATCACTTTGTTTAGACATTCTGTGAAAAATCACAATTATTATGCAAATTGCCTCTTTATATCCAGATAACATATACATAAAAGAATGCACCGCACTTTTTATTGTAAATACCTACTCGTTTCAATAGCTAAGTAAGTTAAATAAATGCATATTTAAAATTAATGGAGTATTACATGTTTTTCGTAGTAGTATCTATTCTATTCAGCCCAGTCACACCCACTGCTGAATAAAGGTCTCCCCTCTTATGTCACTGTCCAGTCCTGTGCTGTCCTCTTCCACACTTTTACTTTTTTTGCGCTCCATGGCTTCTCTGTGCTTTCTTAACTTGTGCATGAATTCCTTTGTAAGGCAGGACATGTCTCAGATAACATTTAATAAACAGTCAATTGAAATGAAAAATAATTTTATTACATCAATCAAATACAAAGTAAATGCCAACATCAATGAAATTCAGTCTTAAATATTAGTAGCTTAAATTAATAATACAGTAGGCACTGGCACATGTTTTCTTACAACCACTTATACTAAATTAGTAATATAAAACAGACTATAAAAAGTAACCTGTATTTTACAACCTGATTTTGTTTGACCTGAACATAGGCATGAGTGTATTAAATTCTTAGTATACTATTAAGTATGCACAAGTGCTAATAATAAGTACTGGCTAATAGGTATAAGTACAACAGCTGTGTATAATTTCACAAAATCCCTTTCTTATACTTAGTACTTATAATAACAAAAAAGTAAAAACACAGTAAAAGTCAGCTGCTTCATACTAATAACACTAAAACAATTTATTCGTAAAATTTAAGCAAAGTACTTATTTACACTATTAAGAGCACCAGGTAAAATAGGTTTCTAAAGTGAAACGAAAATTGGGTCTAAAAACATTCTAAAACTTAATAGGCAAACAAAGCTATCACAAATTACAAAACAACATTTACAGACATCTGTGGGCAGGTAAGTATTTTATTAACATAGGAGGTAGATAGGTTACAGATATGTTATTATGATGCTTCCATGTGTCTGTGTACAGTTACAGGCGCTATGACACTGTTTTTACCGCAAGGTAGAACAGTCACACTCAAGTCTGCTGCTATTAGCCTCGGCTTAATCTTAGCTGGAAGTGGACAGCTCACGTCTGACTTCGTGTCGTCCGACAGGATTATAGGGTCGTTCACTGAAAAACCAGTAGCCTCAGAATCTTCATGAGGTGTCATGGTGGAGTAACCATGGTCGGAACCGTTTGCAGTATGAGCTCTTCTATACCCAGTCACCACTCTATATGGTGAAATCGGTGCCTCTATTTCCATAGCTGGAAGCAATTTGTCTTGACCAGACTGATCGTGCGGATCGTCAGATTGCAAGTGACTCAATTGCACATCAGCATCATGCCAAGTTTCCGCCGGCCCGTTCACATACAAGTTGTGGCAACTAGCTGTTGTCACATTTTGCCTGTAACAGTATATCGCCACAGCTATGATCAGGCTAACGGTCACGATGCAACCAGCTATGGGACCTATCGTCGAATAGCTTCCGAACGCATCTCTATTGACATGACCAAAAGTACCTTCACCGTAAGGTGTCACGGCACCTAGAACGCCATTGAAACATGTCGACTGAGAAGTGCAGAACGGAGCAGAGAGCGGCGTGTGCCCGTCAGCATCTATCTGACACCACTCACAACCCAACACCCCTAAACATGAAGAATGAGACAAATAACTTTCACATTGAAAATCGAAACATGATTTCAAATTCTCCGCGAAGTTATGGAAATAATGGGATTTGTGATTATTGTTTTCAAGCATCACTCCACAAAGGGGGGTTTCTTGGTGGGATTGCGAAACGTTGGCGTTTGTGCATTCATAGAGCTCGGAACTGCACTCGCAAGGACATTCGCATTCGGTTTGTTCCATGCGGTTGCAGTTGAGGCACAGGCGGTCGACCATGCTGCACGGACAGAAGGCGCCAACGCTGCACGACGCGTTCACCAAACCAACGAACGCATTACTGCCGGGTATGGCAGCAATGTAATAATGGACGCAATGGTCACCAGATACAACATTAGAAAGTACATTGGGTAATGAAGTATTGAATTCATAGAATCTCTGTATAGTTTTGTCATAGAAGTTATTACATAACCGTTTTGTGACAAACCCCTTGTGGTTTAACATATCCATAGCAATCATTGATTCTTTGTGTGTAATATGTTGCTGTTCTATAGGGCCAGAACTATTTGGATCCATTAGCCCAGGATGAGAGACTAAATAACCTCGATTGTTCATGATAAAGCATTTGGCATACGACATTGCGCAAAGAGGCATACTGTCAATCAACAGCTTATACAGGAAACCCATTGTGACATCCATTGACACTACCATTGTGGGATAATAGGAACTTTTTACAGCATAAGAAATTGAAACAACATACCCTGCTCCACCTACATCCAAATTAGGGGGAGTTAGAATTATTTTACCAGGATTGTCCATGGCATAAGTGTACCATGGCCTTCTGATTGGCTCATAATCATACTCTAAAACAGTTCCGGGAAACATGACAAGTACTCCACTCTCGGTGACTGCATATCTTCTAACTATGTATTTAGAGTAGACCCCATGCAAATGTTGCCTTTTATAAAACGATAAAAGAGAATGCAGAAATCCAACATCTAATTGAATTTCTTGTTTTAGACCAGGATTAGATAGTAAGCCATGAGCCACACTCTTTAAGTACGCTAAATAATTTTTCATGTAAGTAATAGCTTCTTGACCATCACCCATATCATAGAGGTAAGTAAATGGTGACTGAAAACTGGAAGGACTTAAGTAGACAGTACCTTGGTCAATGGTAGCTATTTGTTTGAAGTGGCGGCACATCTTTCCACCTTTTGGAGGAAACAAATCTAATCTATGAAACAGTATTTCTTTACTGTTTCTAGTAAAAAATATGTTAGTTTTATTAAAGGTACTTTCACCAATAACTTCAGAAGCTATGCATACAACATACATGTTTTCAACCCATCTCCAAGAATACAATACATATTTTGTAGAGTTTTGTACTGCTACAGTTACATTACCAGAAACTTTAGCCAACATTTTGGGCATAACAATTCTAGTGAAGTTCTGATTTTCAATACCTTCAATGTTAGTAAATTTAATTTTATCTGATGTAGTTTCTGGCCTTGGAAAAAACGTGTGCATCAAAACTCTCCCAGACGAATTTATAACAAATGCCCTTTTCATCTGATTAGTACCCTTGAAATATAAAATGTCTTCAGCTAAATCTGACCAATACAAGTCTAGGCCAATTATACCACCCAGAGTTGGAAGAACAAGAGAAACCATGAAGTCCCTTTCAGTGGCTTCCCAAACTGGTCCTTCTACTTGAATCTCAGTACTAGCATACATACCGGGCAGGAGTGAAATAAATGCTGAAGCAACTTGCCCAACTACCCCACTGTCATTTATATGTATCCTCATCACAGAATGGTTGTTGGAGTGATTATGCCACTTGTCAATGTGTAAGATACCCAAGGAACAATTCTTATCATTCTTATTCTCATTGATTAGGCCAATTGCAAATACCAAGCCTTCATCCTTGCTTTTATTATCTGTGAACGGAAACAGCTTCAGCAGGGTATCATTTTTCAATACTTTAGTATCTGTCAGGAATATAAAAAGTTTGTGCTTTGGTAAATTCTTCTGCTCCAGTAATTTCTTTAGCTCCTTATTTATAACCAGCGGCAAGACATTTGAAGATGCAACTTCTGCTGATGATAGATATTCTCTTAGTAAAAGTTTATTATTTTCCGTAGCATTTCCTAAGTCTGAAATACCTCCTATACTGCATGTATCCTCAAACTTCACAAAATCGGTCATGTTGGTCATCTTCAGAGCAATTAAATCTGTCTCTTGTAATGCATAAGCTGTTTCTTTGACAATATTTACAGCATGATGAAACGAGCCCATATCCATACTATTATCCAATATAAAAACTACTAGTTTGGTATCTGGATGCACAACCTTGTGATACAAGTATCTTAAATTAGAATGAGGCATTGATGAGCAATCTCTGTCCGTAGCATAGTCCATATGAGAAAGAAAGTATTGCCTTTTGACTTTGAGGTCTTTAAGATGATTTTTTTGAGATTTTTGACCTGGTGCTTGCATGTTGTCTTCAGTAAAAGTTTTTACAAAAACCGACTTGCGAATAGAGTTGAATGGGCATGGATGGGTGAAGGATGGTGTGCTGTTGTCATTGATGACATTTTTCATATCTTTGAGTATGTTCTTAGCTGATGAGAGCTTGTAGGTTAGTTTGTCAACAATACTGGCTAATACTTCCGTGTCTGAAGTCAAATATCGGCTCACCTTGTAAGAGTTAGGTATTTCAAAGTGAGTGGTGTATTCTGTGCCGAGTTCTTTTACGATTATGTCGCTGAACCTGGTGGCTAGAGTGTTGGATAATTTTCGTAGACACAACTTGTAGTCGCTGCGGCTATTAGTTCTTGTGCAATTATCGTTTTGTCCGAGGGTCACACGCACGTCAAAGCACGCCGTTATCATTAGTATTATCTCTAATAGCTTCATCTTGTAAAAGGACTAAACATTATCTTTGACTCCATTAACTGCAATCTACACTTCCATAATTGAGCAGATACTACAATACACTAGATTCATTGTCATTTCAATTGTTCAAATTGCAATTATTAGCAGGAGGTTTCATTTTAACTGAATTCGTGACACTTTTTATTTCAGAAAAATTATAAACAAACACAAAAACGAAATAATTCACAGCAAAACACGCTTGTTCGCTGTTGTGTTACTTTGCTTGAAAGTCAGAGCAGAGACAGCAACAGTGTTGCCAACTCCAATAAATCCAAGTCGCTAGATTCAATCTGAAAAGTCGCTAGAAAGTCGCAAAAAACTGATTCTAACCAGGAGCGGGTGTTAAAATAACAATAATCTGTTGATATTAAAAAAAAAAAAACAATCGTTAGGGTTTTATATTATCAAAAAAATGATGTTTTAATCCTTTTTGTTCAGTACAAACAAACAATAGTACAAAAAATATAAATGCCTTACATTGTAGGTTATACCTACCTAGATCATCTGTCGTAGAGAAATAACCACTTCCTTAATTACAACGGCAGTCTATACCATACATAAATGAAAATTAGACTTCTTTCATTATTGTTTCAAGTTCACTTTTGGTCCTTTCCACCTTTCCATTACTTGCCCTAAAACTGTTTTGGTGTGCCGGTTGAAGTCGAAAAGTCGCTAGATAAGTCGCTAAACATATTTTGTCGGTAAAACTGATTTTAAGTCGCTAACACCATAGCAAAAGTCGCAATTTCTAGCGGCAAAGTCGCTAAATTGGCAACACTGGACAACAAACAAGTCAGAAAAATGACATGTATAGTCTATGGAAATGTCAATTCGTTCGATGCTTCCCAAGGGCAGTGAAGGGCTACCAACTCAATTGTTTTACCCTCCCCTCTTGTTTTTCATGTCAAAAATTTTTTTTACATGAAAAACCAAAGGCTAAAATTTTTTTCATGTCAAAACATGAAAATTAATGAATTATTTATTGCCAATCTATGCGAGATTATGCGTTTTAGAAGCAATTTGCACTTGAACTGAAAATAAAAGTAAGGTAGGTAAGTACATAAACAGGGTGTGGCAAATTCTTGGTCACTGAAGGGTAGCTACCTTTTCTTTTGTAGTTAGAAAGTTTTGTTCTTAGAAAACTTCAGTTTTATTTAAAAAAAAAAAATAGTTGCATTTTTAGATTTTTGAAAAAAAGTACCTACAGTTAGCTCAAAAAAAAACAAGTTGGTCTTAATCGACTCTATTTCCCACCAGGAACACTTCTCCCAAAGTAACTTATCAAATCAAATCGTAAGTTTTTACAATAATTCAAAAAAACACATCCCATACATTTTCTGTGAAATTAGCAGTTGTAAACATTATAGTGCCACTTATTCAATGGCTATTAATTTAAATTCGTAACTGCTTCGGTATGCTGGGAGGCTATTGTAAAGCCTTAGGCGCTTCAGACAAACCCGCAAGAGATGTTGGTATGCATGGAGCATACCATTTGTACATCTGCAGGGAAGCACTTTGTTCTAAATTTAGATACGCGCTTTACAATAGCCTCCCAGCTTGCCGGAGCAGTTACGAATTTAAATGAATAACCATTGAATAAGTGGCACTATAATGTTTACAACTGCTAATTTCACAGAAAATGTATGGGATGTGTTTTTTTGAATTATTGCAAAAACTTACGATTTGATTTGATAAGTTACTTTGGGAGAAGTGTTTCTGGTGGGAAATAGAGTCGATTAAAACCAACTTGTTTTTTTTGACAAATGTAATTTTTTAGGCTAACTGTACTTTTTTCAAAAGTCTAAAAATGCAACTATGTTTTTCTTCAAAATAAAACTGAAGTTTCCTAAGAACAAAACGCTCTAACTATAAGAGAAAAGGTAGCTACCCTTCAGTGACCAAGAATTTGCCACACCCTGTATACTTACCCTACCTATTGAATATTTTCACCAAAAAAACCCAAAATAAAATTATTTGATTTGGAGTTGCAGCGCTATAATCCATATTACTATGGACTGATTACCTACTGATTGTCTGAAATAAATGATTTATTTATTTATTTATTTATAATCGTAAACGCTTTTGATTGTCATATTTTTCTGTGACGTCACACCTGGAAAGGTGTTTTTCATTCAACGCTTGGTAGAGTGCGCCGCAAACTTTATGGCGGCTGAAGTGCGTGGCAGATTTGACTTTGCGCAGGTACAGTCAACGCAATAGAATAGAGTAAACTTTATCTACATAACCCGCCTAGTCCCGCCCCTCACCGCCTTCACCTCCCCGCAATTGCGTTGACTGTACCTGAGCAAAGTTGAATCTGCCACGCACTTCAGCCGCCATAAAGTTTGCGGCGCACTCTACCCTTGCTTGTTGTTCTCCAATGTTTTCCGAGGTTAATCTACTACTAAATATTCTCGTCCGACTCGACGCCATATTAATGTAATAGCAAGCGTGGTTTTTTTAACGAAACACAATGAATTAGAATAAATATTATTTTAACTTAACGGTCCATAAACACCACTACATAATGTGATTTATGATGGTTTTTAGAAAAAAGACAAAAAGCCTATTCAAGAATCACACTGAAAATTGTGTTCATGTCGTTTTTGAGCGTTCTATGCAATTTTTTTGACTTTTCTTGTTGGTGCAGATATTATTACCATGACGATTTGTCAGTTTTTGATTTTTATCATGATTAATTTGATTTTTTATTGTAAATTATGTAAGCAAGTGGCCAACTCTGGTGACGGAGTTTTTAGGTCGCTTAGAGGCCTCCGCCATGGCTTAACGACCTAAAAGCTAGGACCGACAATTAAACGTGCCCTCCGAAGCAAGGAAGCGCTCAGCTCGTAATGCCACTTGCGGCCACCCATCCAAATTGTCACCGCGCACAACGCTGCTTAACTTCAACGATCTATGAAGAACGTCTAAGCAAGCTACGCCACGAGCGATTCTTTTTACTGTAGGTAAGTAGGAAGGACCTGTCTAAATATTAACTCGCACAATAATATGGACTACGTAAGATGTCCAGAATAACATAGTTTACTTACATAGTTATGAAAGCATACGAGGTGGGGCAATGGTACTCACAGTGCATTTTAACGTGTATAAGTAGTCACAATCAGGACATTGAAATCTGGAAATTGGGCTTAAGATCAGCGGGCTTAAAAAGGTCGCTATTGCAGAATCGCAATAAAGGAATTGAACTATTGCCATCTCTTTACATTGACTGAGAGTGAAAAGAGACGGCACTATCATTATAGATCATTTCATATTGTGATTCAGCTTTAGCGACCTTTTTAGGTCCGCTGTTCAGTGTGTTCTTAGAATTTTCCAGTCTATAGGTAAAGAATTTTCAAGTTTGTTTTTTACCGGGGAGAATGAGTACTAACACTCCTCAGTCACCGGTTAAACTTCGCAAGGTGGTAGCACTAAACATTAAAACCATAGACAAGAACAACAAATAAGGCCAAGTGCGAGTCGCACTTTTAATTAGAATAGGTTTTGGGCTTTGTGTTGATTCGAGGCGGTAGCCCGCGAAATTCAAATTTTCTTGCGTTTTTTGCAATGCAGGACTGTGTTTGACTGTGTCAGATTGTTCATGAAAGGAAACTGTAGTTTTACTTATTAATTAAGCGCATTTCAGACTACGCTTTAATATGATAACATATATCTAGCCTATAGGTCATAGAGCAATAATATCGTGCACCATACATTATTATGGACACACGTTCACACTTCACTGTACGAAATATTATTGGCTTACTATAATAATGTAGGTATGGTGCGCGATATTGTTGTGTTAAGAACTAAATACCTACCTGTGCTATACTAATTATAGCGTAGTCTTAAATGCGCTTTTAATCTTGTTTCCCTCTACTTTTTAGCCCGTGCTGGTCTAGATTACCTACTTATTTTATATTTTGTAATTTGTATTTTGTATTTAATTAAAAATAGATAAAATACCTACTGTATTTTGTATTTTATATTTCAAATACTTAAACTACTTACCTTACTTAAAGGTATTTTGTATTTCGTATTATAATTACTTGCGATACAGTATTTTTTAATTTGTAAGTAAGTATTTCAATTAAAGCAAAGCATGTATTTTGCCCAGCCCTGGATTCTTACCTACTTATGTATTTGTACCTACGTATCTAACTCTAATTACCCCCCCCCCCCCCAAAATATTTTCAATGCACAAAGATCTGTGAAAATGTAGGCGTGGTGACATTTTGTCCCATCCATCCCCAAGTTGGGGATACAGACACAGTCGTAGGTACCTACCGTACTAAATCATTTTTAATTTTTCTGGTTTTTTTTTCAGAGAACAAGTTTTTAGCGTGCCTCGAATACTTGCCTACCCAAAAATGTCTACCAGCTCTCGGACTATCATCCATAGTTAGTCGTATTGATGCACAGGCACAGAGCAGCGCACTAAGGTATGTGTACCTTCCTCTATAAAAAAAAACGCAGAATGAAGAGAACGCCCTTGGGTACCTACCTACAACCATGGAACACCACACTAATCACACTAAATTATAAAGGCGAAAGTCCATGGGTGTGTGTGAATGTTTGTTACAACGTATCTCCATAACTACCTATTAAACCGATTCTGATGAAATTTGGAATGTAGATAGTTTAGGTTCTGGAATTACACATAGGCTACTTTTTATCTCGGAAAAATGTATGGTTCCCGTGAGAAACCAAAAAGTATTCCACGCGGGCGAAGCCGCGGGCGTTCACTAGTTCACTATAATGAAATCTTAAACATTGTAGGTACCTACCTAATCCTTTAACTGAAATGGTTGTAAAATAATAAAAATACGACTGGAAAGTGTGTCGACAGAGCTATGGGCGGGCACAGTCGGCTACGGCCCGTAGGGGTAGGTGTACACGTGTGATTTCATCGATTGGTCAGGGGCGGCGTGCCTTACCGTCCGATCATTAACCCAGTTGTGCGGATCTAGGCGGCGCGGCCACGCGAGCCGGCGGCGCGCCTCACTTCGGCGCCATGCAACTGCCGGAGACGCCGCCGCCACCACTCGCTCCGCTCTGGGACCGCGTACTCAGGGCCCGCGCCCTACCACCGGACCTCGATGTGGAACTCCTCTATATAGCCATCAGGGATCGACTGACTCATCCGGAATGGGAGGTCCGGCTCCACGCGCTGCGAGTCCTCGCCGATCTTCTGCCGCTATCTGGCAATGCACTTGCGTTCCCTTTCGATCAAGTCGTAGACAACTTGGGACACGGGTCTCCCAATGTGCGGAAAGCAGCATTGGATGCATTGAAAGTTTTCTGCAATCATTGTGAAGACGCTGAATGTGCAGCGAGATCGATTTTGGACAAGTGCTACTATCACAATATACGACCCCATTCCGCTGGCATTGACGTGAAAATGAATGTTATTACGGGGTTGATCTTATCGATTCCGTCTGTGATGGGGATTTTGAAAAGGAGAAATCAGACTCTCGATCTGTTTCCAGTATTTCAAATACTAGGTGAGAAACTCTTTGATCCCGTGCACAGAGATGTGGCCCATCGAGCTATACTGAAACTTCGCAAAGTCTGTGGACCTAAGGAGTATTCAGTATCTTTGTCGAGACTCGATTTGAAAATACAAGATAAATACCGAATAATGTGTGAAAATTACGATGAAGATTCCTTAGACGTTTACTTCGCACCAAAGAAGAGTGTGTATCAAAACAATAACAACAGCCAACCGCTCATCAAGGTCAACCGACTCCTCAATCATCCAAATATTACCCCGATAGATTCTTCATCAGACGAATCTTACAGCCATTATCCGTTTTACAATAACAATTTTGCTAAAGTTATTATCGAAACAGAAATCAAATTTGACTCCGATACTGCCATTACAATGACGGTTTTAGAGGAAACTGAATCTGAATCCGAGAGACAGACTGGAAGCGAAGATGGTTATGATAGTTCTGATCAAAACATGCTGAAATACAGCGATGGAGACTCCGAGGACACCGATGTGGTAGTGAAGAGAGTACGTTTCGGCGGTGAAAGTGTTAAAATAAGAACTCCAGACAGCGATAACTTAATAACAAGCGAAGATGATAATCATAACAAGTTAGTGCAAACAGATAAAATTGAAGAATCAAAACCCATTACACCAATAACAGTGAACAAAATGAATGAAATAAAACGTGAAGAGATCGATAGACAGCATCAGAATATGTTGCAAAATAAAAAGAGTGGAATTCCGCTCCCAGTGATTCTTAACAAATCTAACAAACAAGAACATCTATCTAAAAATAACAGAGTGAAATTAAAATCAAAATCTTTGAGTGAATTGTATGATTACTTTAGGTCTAAAAATGGAGAGTCTCATGGTAAATCAAAAGAGTTTTCCGGGTTCGCGTTGACGATATCTGAAGTTCGATCGCCACAGGTCTCCAGTCCTGTAGAGCCTCATAGGGAAGTTGAGGTGCTCCACAATCTACAGCGGAGTCCTGTTGTGTCTCCTCGACGTCAAGTTACTAAAGTGCAATTGGATGAAGACGAGTAAGTTTTACGCTAAACTACATTCAAATAACTTTGGAAAAAGTAAGTCAAGAGCTCGCTTTGATAACATTGTTATGACATATAAACTTTACTTCGATTAAAAAATCTGAAATTGCTCCTTTTGTTGGTAACCTACCTACAAAAAACTCAACTCAAAATAATATTTTATAGAGGAACAAAGGAATATATCCGACAGTATTTATCCTTAGATTCGTTCTGAACGTGCTGGCGTCGTCGCCTCCGCCGCGAGAGGATCTGCGCTCTCCCAGGGCTCCTACTCCACTGCGAGCTCACTACGACTGGGAAGAGCTAGGAATCATTCCACGGCACATTGTAGATCAATTGCATAACACGGTAAGGCTCATTGGACAGCCGTCATCACCTGGCTCGTACTTCATTTTCCTAAAATGTATATATTCCTTGCTGAAGAGTAGGTATGTTTATTGTTAGGAGAATTGGATCACCGTGGTGAAAGCAACGGACCACCTCCACAGTGCTTTGCTAGACGCAGACAACGTGAGGAAGGTGGAGCCGGCAGCCTTATCACTCGTCAAACACATGTGGGCTCTTAGCGACGAGGTGTGTATCATTTACAATGTTTACAATTACCTACCTTTGTAGGTAGTTACTAGATAAATTACTTAACATGCTGGTTAGGGTTACTGGTTAGCGATAAGTGCGACTTTGCTGATCATTATTTGATTTAAGTTTACATCACCAATCTAAAGCCGATGGTTTTCTGATCGTGTTTATCTCCGTCATCGGAGTTAGTCACTAACTTTTATGGGCATTCTAAGCACTCTAAACAACTAGAAATATGGTAGGTACCTACTTAATCAACGTGATTCACGCTTACCTAAAAAAAAACTAGTTTTACTCCGAACTCTCCACTATCAATCAACCCTATCTACTCAATAACAATATTTAGGTACCTACGTACGTGTTCCATTTGGACGGTTGCCAGCATGGATGCAACATTAAAATCGATCCCATCTTCAATCAGGTAACAGCAGCGAAGGCTCCTGCCGAAGGTGCAGTGTGCGCGTTGGTACGGGCAGCGAGCAGTGACTGCGCGAGGCAGCTGCTTCCATCCCTCGTGTCCAGGATGGCTCGGGAGCCTCTCCCGGCGGCGCTACCTCATGCAATGCTGCAAAGGCTGGCGCTACATCATCTGGTGGATCTTATATTTGATCCTTCTATGATCGGAGTGAGTGTTCTCCCTGTAAACTTAGTTTTTATTTTTTTGCAATTTCACTGACAACGTTACCTTTGAGATTGTTGATTGAGTTATGTGATTTTATACCAGCCCCCCGCCCGCCCCGACTTCGCCTGGGGTGGATATAGCGGATGTCCATCTGCCTGCAGTATTCATCAATTTATTCTGTGCTATCATGTCTTAGGTACTGCTGGGTAAAAGTCTCCCCCTGTCTTCCACTCTTTGCGCTCCAAGGCCACAGTTTGCCAGTTTGATTGGAATGCATCCAGATCGTCTCGCCATCTTTTCCTGGGTCTGCCTCGTCGTTTTCGACTGTCTTTGGGCACCCACTGCACTGAGTGACGACTGACGAGCTTCGTCCAACTTATCTGAAATTATACCATTCAAATGGAGTAAGGTTTTTCAAACAGGTGCAGTAGTTTAGGAGATAACCCTCCACAATCTGTGGATTCTGTGATAATTGAAGTTTAACTATGTTTGAAATGATGTAATGTTCCCTAGGAGACAGGGGATAAGGAGAGCATGCAAAGCGCCCAGCTCCGCGCGACCCTCTGCTTGGCAAGAGCGGCCGGCCCCGCATCTGTGCTCTCAGCAGTTCGCCGGAGACTGGCTGGTACAGCTAGGGCTGATGTTTTCTGCAACAAAGTAAGCAATGACATTAATTTCAATAATGCTGTTAGTGTCGTGGGCACGCTTCCGACTGACACGTGACTTGGATCAGCTCATCTACTTATAGATCTTTAAAACGAACCTTAGATGTCTCAACTAGTTCCCGTTCTAATGTGATTTGTAAAGCCATATACCTAAACATACAGTAGGTACCTACCTAGATTCGTTTTTGTACCCTAATCTTTCATCTAAGAAAATGTAGCTCAGTAGCTCAAGGCTTGTGGTTTTACAATTTTGATTTGGTTTCAGTTGCGCGAACGACTAAGTAGACCCCTGGAGAATATCAAACCCAGTTTCATTGCGAGGTGATTAAAACTTTTATATACTTACCTAAACTATTTACCTATACCTACTAAAGCATACTTATAAGTAGGTACACACACCTACGTACTTGCAAAATTCGGAATCTTGACTGAAATGTCGCCTATGTACCTATTCATTTAAGAACAGTTTTTAGAAAGTCACATCACAACAGATGGAGACTAGCTAGCCAAGTTTTCCTTAATGTAAGTGTTGTTGTTAACGCATCGCAGAAGTTCACAGCTGCCTGTGCCAGTGAGAAGACGAGCTAGATCCACACCACCGCCGGCAACTCCAGCGCCTCCAAGGCGGCTCCGGCCTTTACCAGATTCAGCACCTTTACCAAGTCAGTACCTACCTAAACGGCTAAACTATACTACTCAATACAGTACAATGTAGTTCATTGAGTATTTTCACAACCAACGATGATTATTTTGTGTTCTTCACCAACAGGCATTTCGCAACTTGGAAGAGAATTTCTGGTGAAGCAACTTTCTCCAATTCCTCTGAGCGACAGGTGAGTTGTTAATGTGCCTAATTTGCATGGTTCTTTTCCACAAAGTTACTGCATTGCATCAATTTGTAAAATGATTGGTAAAGAAAGCCTAGTCACCATGTGACTATGCATAATTAATGCGAATTGACTACGAGCGATGGGTTTACCTAACATAATCGAACATCAGGCAAACATATAATTTGCCTATTATTTTATCATAGAATGCTTTGTGTTAGGTATAGGAACGCGCGCTGCTAGCAACGAGGTAACCCACTTAGACCTTTAGTCTACAAAGTCAAACGATAAAAATAAAAAGTTCAAGTCTATGGGAATTGACGCAGCTGCTTTAGCTGCCTGCTGACACCGCCAGAATGAGTTCCAATGTCGAAGGTAGTTGGGGGCCCAACCTTACCATACCTACTTCTTTTTATCGTAAGCAGTCTATAATAGGTACAATGACGAGTATTGAGGTCAATATTTAGGTGAACCATTAATTCAACGTTTTGCTTAGTAATTTTTTGTAGAAAATAGAACCATTTCAAGCAACATAATGCGATCCTAGAGGCTGGCTATAAAACAGCAGTCCTTGAAACATATTGGAGAAAATTCCATTTATCTAAACCACAATCAGTAATCACATCACTGAGGCCTACTTAATTTTGATTTGATTGTCGGCTCCCGTTGACCACCGACTTTGATAGCTATCTATGTAAATTCAATAGGTACAAATTATGAAGTCTATTAGCTACACCCAAGAACGGAGTCAACCACCCCTGTGACTAATAACAATCGATATTAGGTAGTCACTTAGGTACCTACATAGGTGTGATATCAGCTAAAAGTTTCCAAGAAAACTTGTGTATTTCAACTGAAATACCTAGGTAGGTACCTACCTACTTAGTGGTAGGAAAGTAATTGTAAAAAAAATATTATAATTCTCAAATTCATAAATATTTGAAATGATGATTTACTTATCCAGATATATTGCAGGCTCTGGCCATTTCCTGTGGAGAGCCCGGCCCAGCCGGTATTCCTAAACCATATGGTTGGGCAAGCCACTCCATCTCAAACAATGTCCCAGCCCAGGCAAAGATTGCCTCCACATTCTGATTCCTGATACTGCGGGGACAATGTTAAGAAATTTTACTACGTAGGTACCTACTTACCTAAAAGACAATATCGTCTTGCAGTAGATAGAGACCTACTCCAAATAGCCCTTTGATTTTTGTCAACAATGAAAAAACGTGGTACGCCAGCCAGCTCGCGTGAGTGATCAGATCAACAACAAGTCCTAGGGGCCTTTCTATAGCTTTTTAAGCTTTGCATTGATTTAATCTGTGTCTTTGCGTGTTTGCAAAGGTTTACACGTAGGTTGAGTAGGCGTTAGTGGCATCACTTTTTGTTCCATGATTAATTCTAATACTTACCTGCCTGAGTGTTTAGCTAGGTCACAGATAATATAATACTATCTAGGTAGTTAGACCTGCTGACTATTTGATACAGCCATCCATTCAATAAACGTTCAAATCGCCATGGGTTATGTTACTATAGTACTTACCTATAACCTCACTCACGTGTATCGAAGGGGGTAATTGCGTGCCACCGGCACCACTAACCTACATTTTGAAAGTTAAATTTATTGGCCTACTTGTATTCAGGGGCTCGTATGAACGGATTCGGTCGAGGCGACCCATTTTTGCTATCATTGGATCGTTCCACTTTTTCGCCTAAAGAACGAGGATAAAGGACGAATTAACGTGCAAGCTAGACATTAAATAATTTACTTTACCTATCGCAAATGGATGTCGTGCTAATTAGCATGTATGCAGGTAGATAGATAGCGTAGCGAGGCTTGTATTGAATTGATTGAGTAGGTAGGTGGTTTCCCCCTTGTGTGGCGAGTGCGAGGGTAGAGCGGCGAGGTGCGGGCGAAGGCGAGGGAGGGCCGCGGGCGTCAGTCGCGGAGGCGCCGCGGCGGCACACGGCACACGGCATGCTGCGGCTGTGCTGCTGCCCGCGCCGCGCCGCCGCCGTCTCTCCCGCGCCCGCGCCGCGCCCCGCCGACCTCAAGCTCGACCTCGTCGCCGACCTACCCAAGATCGCCTGGTAACTTCCCGAACCCTTCCCGGGGACGAAAACATATCGCGCGCGCGTTGCCAAGCATGCCGTGACTCTCTATGCACCGCACCGATTGTGTTCTGTTTACTTGCAGGGATTCGAGCGTTCCGGCCGATTACGACGAGAAAGATTCCAAAACGATCGCGGAAGACATCGAGAAGAACGAGATCGACCACGACGACGATGCGCGGGTCCCCGCAGACGGACGGACGCCGCCCGCGGACATCCCGGCGGCCGACGGACCATCACCGCGACCGTCTCGACCGTCGTCGCCATCTCCGCACCGGTCGCCGTCGATCCTCGTGGAGGATCACTCCGAGAGGTCGAACCCGTCGCCGGTGAGCGTCGGGGCGCCGGAGGAATCACCGGTCGGAAGCGAGGCACCGAGCTCCGGAGGCTTCACTTCGCAGAAGTCCGAAGCGAGCGGAAGGAGCGGCACCTCCGGCCGGAGGACGCCCGGCGGAGAGTCCGGCGGCGGGAGCGTTCGCTCCGGCGCCGGCGAGGAGGACGCAGCGATCGCGCGCTCCGGAGGGCGCGCTTCCCCCGCCGCAGCCGCGCCACCGCCGGCCGAGTCCCCCGCGCGTGCGGCGCGCGGCTCCCGCGACGTCCGCACCGCGCTCGTCGAGTGCATCCTGCCCGCGCGCCACGAGGACTGGGAGGCGATCCTCGGCGGGCTCGTGGAGATGGAGCGGCTCGCCGCGGACGAGGCGGCGCGCGCGCCGGCCGGCAGCTGGCGGGCGGCGGCGCGCGGCGCGACCGCGCACGTGCGCTCGCTGCGGTCGCGCGTGTCGCGCGCCGCGTGCCGCACGATGGGCGCGCTGTACTCGCATCGAGGGCGCGCCCTCGAGCCGGAGCTGGAGGAGAGCGCGGCGGCGCTGCTGGAGCGGTGCGCGGACGCGAACAGGTTCCTGCGCGCGGACGCGAGCGCGGCGCTGACGGCGCTGGCGTGCGGCGGGGGCTGCGCGCGCGCGGTGGCGGCGCTGTGTCGGCGCGGGGCGGCGCACCGCGCGGGGCCGGTGCGCGCGGCGGCGGCGGCGGCGCTGGCGCGGCTGGTGGCGCGCGAGGGCGCGGCGCGCGCGCTGTCGCTGCCCGCGGAGACGCGCACGCTGCTGCTGCGCGCGGCGGGTTCGCTGGTGGGCGACGCGAGCGCGGAGGTGCGTCAGCACGCGCGCGCGCTGTGCCTGGCGCTGGGGGAGGACGCGCGCTTCCGCCCGCTGCTCGAGGAGGCGATGACGCCCTCGCGCTACCGCTCCGTCGAGAAGCTCATCGACAAGCTGCGATATCGATAGCCGGACCGATGGATGATCCTGTGATCGGTTATATGAGTTTCTAATATTTTTAAGTGTTGAGGTATTTGAAGTATCGACTGAGGGCTGAGCGAAAATGTTGACACAGTCTCCTGTAGATACCCAATCGCACCCAATTTTAGATGGGTCATTTTTAACTAACACGGAGATGCTTGTTATTTACATAAAGGTAATCTACCTAAGTATATTGTTTGCTTTGCCTAACTTGCGTTATGGGTTAGGTGAGTATGGACCTACTTTGTTGTTTTTATTTATTTATTTATTTCTTAAACAAAATCCACAGCTCTTAGAAAACTAGTGCACCAAAACTTAAATATATTACCGACAGCCAATAACGGATTTACATTATATTAACAGGTAAACCGACAGTGATCGAGGTGTGTGTGAGTGTCCGTGTGTATGCGTATGTGTGTGTGTGTGTGCATGTGTGTGTGTGTGTGTGTGTGTGTATGTTAAATGCATAATTAAGTAAATACCTTCAATATCAACAACCCACCCTAACTATTTTTAGTTTTAGTTTTAAGAACACTATGGATCTAGAATCTGCAATAAAGATTTATTATTATTATTATTATTTTGTATGTCAATTAGAACATCTCGGGACTATGGAGTCCCGGACCTTTGACAGGCATGCATGGGGCCGAAGCCAACAACACAGAGGCCCTTTTGACAATTTTGATCTTTTGTGATGGATACACATTCCAGCGACTACCCTGTATGACACTATAAAAATGCTTTAAGGGCAGCCTCCGGTCTGTGCAGGACTGTTGTAAATGATGGAAAACTACTATTATTATTATTATTATTAATATATAATAATAAAAATTTTAATACCTACTGTTATTTATAAATAATAAATGTTATGATTAAATACTATTATTAAGTACCTACTTTTAATAAGTGTTGAATATAAATTACATAAAATTATACTTATATACCTACAACTTATTTTAGTTTTAGTCGGTTAAATCGGTAGCTACTGATTAACAATTATTGTAAACTTGACTGTTGACTGATAAGGTGCGAAAGGTATTTTTATACAACAATTTCTTAAAATTTACCCCATTGCAATATGTACCGGATTGTAAACGCTGTTGTTTTGTTATACCTACCTACCTGCTGATTACCATTCATGGAGAATTTTAAGGTAACTTCTTACTACAAACAACATAATGATTTAACCTACATTACCTGCATGTGGTTTTATACTTTTATAATAAGTAGGTAGGTACTTATTTATATACTATTATTTAATATAAAATAATTAATACTACTTACATCATTTGATTGTTTTTTATTCATAGCACTTGAGAGAGACTTGCATTGATAGTCTTCCATCCCTTCGCTTCACCAATCACCAACATAGTAATTTAACGAGATCACTGCCACCATGGACGTATATAAGGTGGGGGGGGGGGGGGGGGTTAGGGGGTCCGGACTAATGATCACGACTGTACTGTACCTACCTACTTTAGTTTTATTTTCTCAGATGTTTAGGCATTATAAATCCTTTGAAGATGGGTAGGGGTAGTCAGAGGTACTTCCAAATTATTTGATTGGTAGGCAGGTAGGTATAAGGTTTAGAACCTAACCTAAAGAACCTAAACCTAACGTGACAGGTTGCAAGCCTATCGACGCTATTAGAAAGCTCAGTGGTTTCCTCATGATGTTTTCCTTCACCGATTAGTGAGCATAGAAATTTTTCGAAAATAAAAATTAGTCCTAAGCTTAGTCGACCTTGGCTTACCTACCTGTCATGTCAATCAATGAATGCTACACACTTGACATTATTGTCAAATATTGCATAACTTTCAAACCAAGTTCATACATCATACATAACCCTTTATCAAAAAACAATACCTTACTCCTCAAAACGAAAGAAAATGTGCCGCAGCGGAACTTCAGGCACGCTTTCTGAATGGCTTTAGGAAGTAATGGTTTCGGTCAAGAGTTGTCGCCCGCGTCGCTGGCGAAACTGGTCTCATTTTTATTCTGGGGCGGATTCTACTTGCAGAGCGTGGTGATATGGCCACAGAGAAGCCCCGAGTGGTGCTCGCGTGTGGTGACACTGCTGCATGGCAGTGTGGCGACCCTTGTTGGCCTCTCGCAATGTGCACTCACCAATCTAACAGCATTCCGACTTACTAGTGAGTTTCTTAGCCTCCTTTAAAGTTGATTGACCTTTAAGTACCGTAGGTACCTACATAAATACCTTGTTGTGACCTACCCTTGTGTAAAGGAAAGCGCTTAGACAGAACAGCCGTACCTAGTTTGGAACATAGCTACTTCAAAACCGGGGTGTTTCTAATTTACGTTTTGGTTCATGGTTGGTAGGTAGGTAGGTACCTAGTCAACTTTAAACTTTGCATGCATAGGTAAGTAGAGCAAGTGATGAACTATGAATAATTAAAGTGTGGCAGCAGACAGGTAGCTTTTAGGGTAGTTGGATAGTGGGTGGTAGAATAATCAATAATACCTAAGCTACCCAAGTCCATTGTCAAGTCATTAGAATACAAACAAACATGAAGTCATAAATGAACACGTGACCTTCTCATTGATGTTTCCTGAAACCTTGCAGCAAAAATAACAGGATTTCACTATGCACTAATGGTGTGGTCATGGGGCTACTTCGCTTTCGACCTGCTTTGGTGCCTGGTCTACTGGTCGGAGAGTGTGCTAATGCTGTGTCACCACACAAGTGCGCTGGTGGCTATAACTATCTACATGCACAAGAGCTATACAGGCTGCACATTTGCTTGCACTCTGGCTATGATGGAAATCACTAATCCTCTATTGCAAACTCGGTGGTTAGTGACATCTAAGAGTTATTTAACGGGAATTGAATTAGGATAGTGCAAGATGATTGGACAAGTGAGCTCAACCATCCAATATTCAATAGGTGCTCACCACTGTACTAACATTCACAGCTATACTTCTAAAGCATATCAGGCATAAAGTTTATCTCACATAAAAAACAACTTTCTGAATTAAAATATGAATTCTCTTTAACAGGTTCCTCCGTGATGAGGGCTATACCACAACCACACTATTTCTTATAGTGGAGGTACTTTATTTGGGGATGTTCCTGTTTGTCAGAGCTATATTGGGCACCTGGCTCATTTACAAAATATTAGAATCTCAATTATTTGATATGGATGAAAAGATAATATCTGTGGTCTTTTACATTGTATCACTGGCTTTTGTTTACGAAATCGTGGGATATGTTATATACAGATATAAGACAAAACTTGTAAGTGTTATCTTCAATATGCTCAAAGAAGTGTAATATAAAAAATATCCATCTAATTAGAGGGTTATCAATTTATGCTAGTCATTTTTGTTACAGGGAGCAGTTAGAGAATTTTTGGATGACATTGGAATTATTGGTGAACATCAGTGAACTACATTACCTACATTTTGTGACAATCTCAATCTCAATAAAACTATAAAAGAGCAATATTTTAAATCATTGCACAATTAGCACAAAGGTACCACACAATGTTAAAAAGTCCTAAAATATCATGCATTTTAAAATAGATGCACATATGCAGATAATGTACACAGTTGTAGAAAGATTAGCATCATCAGTTCAGCATCCATTTATCAACAAACTTATTCACGATAACCTCTTCTATTGTTCCTCCTACTATTCCAATTTTGCTTTTTAGAGTCTGATCTCGGAGGATTTCTAAACTCATCATGTCTTGACCTGATGTGTTTTTCTTTAGCTTGATAAGGGTGGTGTCTATGGGTCCAGTTGCCTTGTAAGCTTGCTAGCACTAGTTTATTGGTGTCATTTGTTTGCCTGGGAGCAAGAACTGGCCCCAAAACTTCGTTATTTAGGTTTTGTGTCATTGTTGCAAACTGTTCCATTTCATGGGACTGTAGATTTATGGAGTCGGGTCCATGACACCTGATCGGAGGTGGCAGGTACGGCATGCGTCCGCGGAATGTCAGTAATAGTGCTTTATTGAAAAGAGAGGTCCCACGGAATAGTTCGATAGCGTACGGGATGGAAACTTCATGACAATACGTTATAAATGCAAATGTCTTTTGTCGGCCGTCTCTTTCCTTTGCTATTCTTACTTTCTCAAGCGGCCCAGCCTGAAAATAAAGAGAACAGAAATAATAAGGAAATCATATTTTGTCAACATCCAATCGTATAGTTTTCATAATCTCTTGCTGACCTGTAGAAAGAGTTCGTACAAGAGCTCTTCAGTAACTTGGTCAGCTAGATTACCACACCAAAGAGTGTTGTTATTACTTTCTTCAATCATTTTCAATAATTTCACATACACGCACTATGTAAATGAGAAATGAAACTAGGTTGCGATTTGATTTCAATTTGTTTTGTAATGTATGTAATGTAAAAAACACAGAGAGATCTTTCCTTTCAATTTGTATTGTATGTACGTTGACTGACACCACAGACTACTACTTTTTTTTTTTTTTTTTTTTTTTTTTCTTTATTTTGGCTTCGCACGGCTTGTGGTAGATGCTAAAAGCGTCTACACACGACACAGACCAAACCGCAGACAAATAGGGAGTGATTGATGCCAAATGGGGGGATTTCCTGCAAATTTTGGAGTTTTAAAATAAATTAGCACTGACTGTCTAGGTTGCCTATTTATTTTTTATTGTTAGCAGGCTTTTAGCAGGTATCTATTTCATTTAATCTTACCTAACCTACCTACTAATTATTTAACGTTGGTTGATAGGTAGGTATGTACCTTCAAGCAAGATTATTCTTTCGTTCACAGTAAGTAGGTAGATTTATGTTAGGTTATGTGGCATCACTCCCTATTTGTCTGCGGTTTGGTCTGTGTCGTCGCAGACCGTGTGTAGACTCTATTAGTGCTACCACACGGTCTGCAGACACGTTGGCAGACCGTCTGCCAGACGGTCTGCCAGACGGTCTGGCAGACGGTCGGATCCTTGAATACATAATAGTAACCACGGTCCAAATGAGGAGTGCTGCCAGCTGGCTAAACGAATTTACCTCTAAACTTAGATGGAAATCCCTCCGAAAAATAGGTCTTTCCGAAAATAAACCCAACCAAGCTTAAAGCCCTAAAAAAGTCAACTAAATTACTTTAAGGGCTCGGCGAACGTATCTACTTACCTAGGAACGTAATACCAAAATAATTTAAAATTTGAGCATATTTTTATCACTTTACGTTATTATTTGGATAAAGGTAGTATTTATCTAGGTTCCTGTTAGACTTTTGTTTCAAAAAACTTACTATAGAACAAATGAAAAGAAAAAATGCCATTTTTGGTGTACCTACGAAGATTTCAATTCAATTGGCTTACATTTCTTTTTAGGTAAGTTTTTCGTAACAAAAGTTTAACAGGAACCTAGATAAATACCTACTCTCCTAATCTAACAACATAAACTGATATAAACATGCTTACATTTTAAATGATTTCGGTATTACGTTTTTATGGAAATTCGCCGGTCGCAGCCCTCTTAACATCTACAGATTGAAAACAACAATCTTTAGATAGCCTCCTGTTTCATTCGTCACTCGCACAAAAAAAAGAAAGATAGTTTTAATAAATCCTTCTTTGTTTTGTGCGAGTGAGAAGGAAAACTTTCCTTCTCACTCACTTGTGTAAATTAGAAAGGCGCGTACATTATGTTGGGCCAGCCTAGGCCAGCTTAGGCGAGTGCGAGCGAGAAGGCGAATCGATTCAAGGCGAGAGCGACAGAGAGGCAATGTGACCCTGGCCCAACGTGTGTACGCGCTTTAACAAAACTGACTTGTCACTGTTACTTGGTGTCTCATGTCATGGTAACAGTGACAGCCCACAAGAAAGTATGATATTGTAATTGTAATGTCTACACAACGACGGAATAAAAAAATACGGAACTTTATGCGTGTGATCTTATAGGGATGTTCGATATTTCGGATTGTATCGATATTTCGTATCGCAATGTATCGTAAAGTGTTGTATCGAAATAAAAAGTCAATTAGTCAATTATTTATTTTACTATAGGTAAATTATCTTTACAAAATAATCCAAAGCGATAATCTAGGTACATAGGTATTTGAGATCAGTAAAAATAATCCTACTTTAAAAGTAAGCACTATTATCCGTTGAGGTGCCCCGCCCCCCGGACCGATTGCCTGCCTAGCCAAACCAACGCCCGCGCAACTGTTGCCAGCGGTTTAACTTTTTTTGCCAGTGATTTTATTCCTGGACTAAACCTGTTTGTGGTATCATTGGAATCGGAATTTAACAAGCTTATTATGAAATTAATTATTATGAATATTGCTTGTAGAGTATGATTCAGCACTGAAGTCCGATAGACGCAGCACTGCCATCGCAGAACTAAAAAAATACTAATTATCCAATTATGACTTGAACAAAAATAATTATGCTAGTTTGTACGTTCGTTAGCTCTGTGCACACAACTGAACGACTTTGACTAAAAGAGCATAATAAAATAATTAGGTAGTTCCCGCTTTCACCGTAGGACTTGAGTAATGAATCCACCTCCATGATCTGAAGTTCATACCTACAAATATTTTTCCCAAGCCGGAAATCGAACCCGCAAC
Organism: Camptogramma bilineatum; assembly: GCA_958496255.1. Taxonomy (NCBI): domain Eukaryota; kingdom Metazoa; phylum Arthropoda; class Insecta; order Lepidoptera; family Geometridae; genus Camptogramma; species Camptogramma bilineatum. The sequence continues at coordinate 7,504,019 of OY292463.1, read as the reverse complement.
CTCCTGCGTCTACGTCTAAAAGCCATAGGTACTTTATCTGAAGTTCTGTACGATAATACGAACAATATTTGTTTGTTTGTCCCTACCTATCTACATAGGTACCTATAAATATGTACCTACTTAATTACAATAACCCAATATAAATCTACATAATGGGCGTTTTTCCACTAGCTGGCACGGCACGGCACCGGCACCGGCACTGGCGCCGGTGGTGGGGATGCAAAAATGTATGAAACCGTGCCGGTGCCGGCGCCGGCAAGTGGAAAAACGAGCAGTACATTTTCATACATTCTTGCGTCGCCGGCGCTGATACCGGTGCCGGTGCCGTGCCGGGCTAGTGGAAAAACGCCCATTTAGAGCGTTTGTCCGTCACGTCACCGTCAACGAGATTATTTCTGTATGAGATCAAGATGACGTGACGGTCTTCTGGTGGACAAGCGGCTATGTAAATGTATGGTCCGCTACATCGGCGCCGTCATCTCGTTCTCGTTGACGTGACGGTGACGGCGGCGGTGGACAAACGCTCTTACTGTGAACGAAAAAATAATCTTGCTTGTAGGTACATTTCAACCTACCAACCAACGTTATATAATTAGTAGGTAGGTAAGATTAAATGAAATAGATACCTGCTAAAAGCCTGCTAACAATAAATAGGCAACCTAGACAGTCGGTTCTAATTTATTTTAAAACTCCCGAATTTGCAGGAAATCCCCCATTTGGCATCACTCCCTATTTGTCTGTCGTGGTTTTTGACGGTTGGGGCCAACCATCAAAATCGTTTGATGGTCTGTGTCATATCATTGTGACAGTGACACAGACCATCACTTTGGTCTGCCGCAGACCAAATCTGTGGTTTGGTCTGTGCCGTCTGTTACGGCTATATAACGCATGTTGACACAAACATGTAGTAAAGGATGGAGGGACCATGTCTCCTAGCAGCAAATGAAGTATCCAGGGGGTTTGTAAAAGTCTTCAAACGATTGTAGAACTTATTAGAAAATTTGTAAAACCTCTAGAAAAAAAGTTATAGCACATTTTGTATGGTCCCTCAGTTCTCTCATTGAGTTTTCCAGATCTCGGAAAGTATATTGAAACTGAAGATAACGTGACTACAGACCTTTTGTAAAAAGTTTCCCACGATTATTTAACTGAAAACCAGGTCACGAAGTCATTTCTACAAAAAGATATAACGTAAAAACTGTGGTCCCTCAATCCTTCAAAGCATTTTTGTAAATATCTCTTATTTAAATCAAAATAACCAGCTCTCTACCATTGTAAAAGTTTGTAAAAGTGCTATAGACATTTGTAAAAATAAAAAGAAGCAATAATACTGTCACGATTCCGAGATAGACGCGGTTTTGTATGGTCCCTCAATCCTCACTTTAAACAATTGATAATAACTTTTTGTAAAAAGGAGTAGGTAATAGAAAAATAAACCTGCTCACCTTTTAGTAAATATTTTTTACAAACGGATAGCAAAGTTACATTTGGGATCAACGATATATTTGCTGAGTTATTCAATAAAAACTAATCCTATGATAGTAGTGTAACCACACATTTAAACAATTAAGGAAAATGTACGGTAGGTACGTAAATATGTACCAATGACCTACTAAACAATATGGAGCACCAGTTAGCGTGCCGCCGATAGGGACAAAAAATCAAGTGGATCCATGTTTCGTAGTAGGTACACATAAGGTCCATTTAGTACAGAACTATAGAACATAGATTTTTTTACCAATGACCTTTTGAAAAGATCATTCATTGTTCTCTACCCGTTGAGGTGCCCCGCCCCCCGGACCGATTGCCTGCCTAGCCTAACCAACGCCCGCGCAACAACTATTGCCAGCGGTTTAACTTTTTTTGCCAGTGATTTTATTCCTGGACTAAACCTGTTTGTGGTATCATTGGAATCGGAATTTAACAAGCTTATTAACTACTTACTTACCTGCTCAAGGGGATTACATTGTCACCACCAAATAAATTGTTTATTCCATTCCGTAAACATGTTTGGCACCTTGCAAAATAAAAACTCACAATTGTTCAAAATTGATAGCAAATATCTGCGTCAACATGGTGCACACACTTAGTACACTACACACCTTTATTATTTAACACAAAACATATACATATCGACATTAAAGTAATTATCTAATTCGCGTTTGCAAAAGGCCAAAACACGCCATTTTGTTCCGCGCGCCAGGAGCGGGAGTGCGCTCACGGCAAATAAAAATTCAATACTGGTTCATTTCTCATCCTATAGTCTGGTTTGAAGTCTTTCTGATTGGTATAAATATGTAGTTAGCAAACAATACGAACAAAACAAACCTCCTTCACATCACTACTACACACCAATCACAATAGCCGACCTTCAAACAAAATTCACCCGCAATATTCAAAATGTTGATCAAATTCAAATTTTTTACTATAAAACGGGGTTTTAATGGTTCAGTAATTATCCTAAATACCTGTCAGATTTAATTAATGCCAAACATGTATAGGTCATCGCTGAAAATCTTATTTGAACCTTCTTTCAAAAATAAAGTTTGAAAACGTATTTTCTCTTCCGGTATTTTGACACATTGTAGAAATATTATAAATTATCTATGACTTTTAGCATGAACAGCAGTGGGAGAATAATGTTACCAACAAATAAAGACACTCCCGACGAATGGGGAAGTCCTAACACCATAGAAATCGTGATTTTAGTGGCCGCGCGACCCCTCAAGTGCCCTGGGCCATTGTAGTGGCCTAAGGCACTCGGGCGGCTACCTACACGATGAGTGAGGGACAAAAGATATTTTGCTCTGTCTCTTTTTATCACAAGAATCTTGTACTTATAGGTACGTAGATATATTTATCCTTCTTTGTTTTGTGTAAGGGAATGTGTGCGTCCAGCAGTCCATGTACCTATACTTGGTCCATGGTATGTACGTATCTACAATGTTTTTGTTTTACTAGGAAGGTAGGTAAGTAGGTAAGTACCTACTTTGTAATGCTGCGAATACACGCTGGGCCAGCCTAAGCCAGCGCGAGTGAAGGCGAATCGACGCAAGGCGAGTGGTACCATCCACACGCTTGGCGAGTCGACGCAACGCAAATCAATGTAAGTTGGCGCTCGTGTTCACTCGGCCAGCTAGGCGAGCGATGGCAAGGCGAGGCGAGTGGTGCTGCCCACACACACGTTGGCACTCGCGTTCACTCGGCGAGCCTAGGCCAGCGTGTGTACGGGCCTTAAAGCCTTGACCGATTACCTAGTGGATTTAAACCATGGATGTAGTCGTAGGTACGTAGGTAGTAGGTATTATTATCTGTTCTGTAGTAGCACAGAGAAATGAACTAGAGAAATGAGAAATGACTTCTCTGTGGTAGTAGGGAGGTAGGTTGACAACAGATTATTTGTTCTAGTACCTATACTTACTCTATAGTCGGGCAAAAAATAAAAGACATAAATGGGGGCGCCACTGTGCAAGCTAAATACGCGAAATAGATAAATTCTCTTCTAAAAGGAAATTATTACTTCTCACTTACTTCGGTAGGTACCTGTATCAAAGACAAGAAACCTGGGGCCCTAGCCATATTACACGATCTTTCGTCGCTGTAGAACGATCTATCGTCGCTGTAGAATAGAACACTTCAAAATGTATAGGAATTGACGTTCTGACCACGTGACTCATCTACTTGAAACGTCAAATCCTATACATTTTGAAGTGTTTCTATTCTACAGCGACGATAGATAGTGTAATATGGCTGGGGAGGCTGTACTTTATCATAGATTAGTAGAGAAAGGGTTTCCATTGTAATGAAATTTTAGTTGCCGTTTCTACCCGTTTTTGCCAGACTATAGTTCCTGAGATGCGCGTTCAAACAAACAAACAAACTCTTGCGCTTCATAAAATGGTATAAAACAGAGGCAGGTGTAGATATAGAAGATATAGGTAGATAGGTGTTATGATCAAGAAAGTTGAAGACTAGGGAAATTGAAGACTCTAGGGAAAAAGACGAACTTGTCACATTTT